>CM060939.1:669320701-671820701 GCA_030765085.1 Allium cepa | reverse complement strand
TTTATTCAAATTCTCTATAATTATTTCACTTAAAAATTTACTCTTTTATTTTCTTTTCAAAAATCCAATTCTATATATTTTGATAACTTAGTGTACCGAAATATATTCAAGCAAACCATAGCATTTAATATTCCAATTATCAATATAATTCATCACAACATATCAAATAGTCCTAACACAGAATTATTAGACAATCTAAATTATTTTGAGGAATCCAGTTGGATCCCTCCAACCTGTTTTCCTACACCCACAGATGTTAGCACAATATAGTATACCAATTCCACTTCGAGGTGGAATATCGCGGTATATGGGATTTATATAGTATCATCCGCTATTATGCGGCGTATAGGGTCTCATCCGCTATATAATGCGGGAAATCAGTCACTCCAATATATACTATATACTACTATATATAAATAGCACATCCAATCAATTCAATCATTCAACCAATTATTTAAATTTAACCATTTACATTTAAATAACCCAGATGAGTGAGATTAACTCACATTTTCATTTAATTGCATCCCTTTCCAAACCGGCTTGTCTCTCCATGATTTTAGACCTTGAACAACATTATATAATTTCATTAATATTCGAATAAATCGTACAATTAATTTTCCACTTAACAATTTTAATTAACTAACGATTTAATTTTTAACTAATAATTTAATTTTAACTAATGATTTAATTAAACAAATAATTAAATTTAACTAATTTTCCCTCTTAAAAATCTTTTAGTAACTAAAATGGGTTATATAAGTAAATTAAACCATTTAATCACCTAATCCATTATGTTTAATAAAATATTTAAAATACGTGTATATATATATATATATTTATATTATTTTCGAAATATATATAAACTTCCAAATTTCCTTACTGTATGCAAAGATACATATAAATATCTGACTTGAAAAATAATGGCTTATAAATACCATCCTATTATTATTATTTTCTCTGTTTTTACCCATATATTAAAACATGTATGTATATATATTTCTAGATATATTTTTATTTTATTTTCTTTTGCTGTAAATATAAAACAGATGTTCTCTCTGCATCTATATATATACTTTTCCTTTACTGTGTATAAACAAACAGTAATTTTCTTTACTGTTAAAGTTTCTAACATATATATATACATATATATTCCCTTTTTTTCCTGTTATATACATATATAAAATAAATAAATAAATAAATAAATAAAAGAAACGACAACAAATACCTACTGCCTCTACGAATCGCCAGCAACCTGCTGAAAGTTGGGCAACAAATCATGATCTTGCCAAACCACGCGGCCGTCGCCATCCACGCAGCGGCCATCAGAACACCCCAAAGTCGACTATCCTCAATAGAACGCGCCGCCTCGCTTGACGAACGCCGCCTACTATTGCGAGCGCCGCCACCACCTTTTTCGAGCTACTAATCTCATGAATCCGCCTCTTCTCGCCTCTCGACATCATCAAACTCGAACCGAGCCTGCCCATGCTCGATCGACATCTCTCCTTCGTGTTTGATTAGCTTGAAGAGGAGAAAGGAAAGTCACGTTTTTAATTGGAATATGAATTGGAAAACGAGGTGGCCATTGTTTGAATTTCATTTTCTGTGTTCGATTTGGGGGAGAAAAAGGGATTTGGGATTTTTATAGAAGGAGGCTTGCGTTTGCATTTTTTTCGGCTGAAGCATCCGCAAAAAGAAACAAAGGCAAAAATAAAAGAAGGAAACATGTTTGAATTCCTTTGCGTGCTCGAATAGGCTTGCTACAGTGATTGATAAGAGGGGAAAAAGTTTGGACGTGAAAGGAATTGTGACCAGAATATATATTTTTAATTAAATTGTCTCAATAAATGCAACTTAACATTTCAAATTCCTATCGAGACGTGCCACTAGGCGTTTATAATGTTATACCCCTATTCCGAACGCAACGAAAAAGATTTCGAGCCCTAATTCGATCGTATGGAGAAGATAGCTTTTGGACCCAGTTATTAAATTGAATTTTCGATATAGCTTTAAGCATGTTTATATATCGTATGCTCACACAACAACTCCAAATACTACGAAAATAGAAATCCGATAAAAATTCAATATTACTGATCCGATGAAACTGGTTTCGTCAAATTCCGAGACTGTGCCTCAGAAGGCTATTTTTTTAAATATCGATTTAAGTAATGTATTTTCAAAACTGAGCAAATCACCTTTAAATTCAATTTTAACACTTTTACTATCTTCAGTATTATCAATATAAATTTTACAAGCCTTCAAATTATCTTTAATAGGCTTAAAACAGAAGATTCAATAATTTATCCAATTCCAGTTTATTAAATCCAATAACTTAATTGCTAAGTAATAATAATATTTGAATTCAAGTTAAAAATTAATTTTTAAATATTTAAAATCAATTAAATATTCCAATTTCAAACATCCAAAAATTCCGGGTCGTCACATTCCTTCCCCCTCAAAAGAATTTCGTCCCCGAAATTACTAGTTAAGAAGAATGATTCAATACCCATTACTATTTTCCAAAACCAAACAGTTTTATCAACTTGCCATGACATCTCTTTTATTAAAGACCCACTATTACTTCAACCAACTTCCTAAAATCTTCCACAGTTTCCCACAACATTATTTACTCCACTTATTCAAATTTAAATTTAAATTATCAAAACTTTCTCAAAAATATTCTAACTCTCTAAATTTCCAAAAAAAATTCGCCAGCGTCTCCTTTGCGCGGCTAGTTCGGTACAACTACAAAATACCTCTACGGGCACCCAGATTTCAAAATAAATTAAAAGCCAAGTGGCTAGACTAGAAAATCATCAAATTTCATACAGAAATTTAAATACATACCTTTGCTAAGCAAATTTCAATTTATCCTCTGAAATCAAAAATCCTAAATTCACTTTCCTAATCCTTTAGTTCCAACTAAACAATTAGTTTCAAATTCCATTTCCAAAATCCCTTATTTCAATTCCAATTTGAAATCGTTTTGTCGCTAACAAAAATTCTCTAAAAAAATTCACAAAATTTCTAACTCCCAAAATTTTCGGAAAATTTTGACAGTCTCCTTTGTACGGAGGAGCTTTTGCAATTTGACAAGAGATAGAAATATACATACATCGACCTACACGGTCGTAAAAACAAAAACAGTTCATATTTCCTATTTTATTGCATAGGCGTACCTTTGTTTAGCATTTTAAGCAAGCGGCTTATTATTTAGCTATTAGCGCGCCCAAAATTCAGCCAAACGGCTTCCCGGTACATATACTTACTCAATTCAAACATGTAAGTACTAAATATATGAAATTTATTAACATTTCACTTACTTTCAAAAGCTAAACACATGCATTTCACAAGCAACATGCACCAAGCACTTTCCATGAATAATTTATATGATTTCAAAAGTAATTCAATTGCTTTCAACCAATGCATGTGCCATTCCATTCAATTTTAATGGTTTACACATCAATTTCTTGCATTCAATTTATTTTTAATCCAAACAAGCTCATATTCAACTCAAATGATTTAAAAATAAATTTTATTTCACTTCTATCAATTCATAGACTTTTATTTAATCTCGTTTCGTCAAACGACAATTTATTTTTATGTAAATTCGACTATATTCATGCGAATAAATAATTACTTAAGCTTATAACCATTTTAAATTGATTCTAACTCAATTTATATTTAATTTCTTCCATTTTAATTCGTTCACAACCATTTTGTTTAGCTCGACACATTCCATGCTTGTATACTAACCATTACCAAATTCATTCAAACTAAGCTTTTATTTAATGGCTTTCACCCTTACTCGAAGCTAAGCTTCTATTATTTTTAAACTTAAGTTAATTTACTTTCTTTAAACTTTTTCAACTTCATAACTTAAGTTCACTTCTATTTAATTTGATTCTCATCAAATCAAATTCCATTTAATTCAGTTAGCCCATCCACTTTATCTTAATTCACCTTCTCAATTTATCAAAATAATATCCACGCACATACTTAACTCATTTATACTCGAATTGGATTTTATTTGTAACCCAAATCATTTCTATTATAATCCAATTCCATTTTATTTTTGCAACATCTCCACTTATTTTAATTCATTATCAATCCAAGTCGAATTCAATTTATAATTCGAGTTCATTTCCAAACTTCATTATTAACTTACAATCAATGTTATTTAACCGAATTAAATTTTATTAACATACTCTATCAAATAATTTATTTAGCTAATTAGCTTACTTAGTTTATACTTGTTTATTTAAGTAAGAATTTATTCCATTCAATATTACATATAACTCAACTGAATTTATTTCAATTCAATTTTATTTAACTCAACTCCAGTTAAATCTAGCTATATACCATTCTTTTGAATTTTATCAAGCAAGGACTTAATTCCATTTAATACCATCCCACACAACTCACCTTAATTTCATTCCAATTCCTTTCAACTTACTTCAAATCCAATTCATTATTATTAACTTTGCTTAAGTTAATTTAATTCTAATTAATTTTATTTCCCAATCCAAATTTAATTTTTATTTTCCCATTCCAATCACATTCAAGATTTACTAATTTTTTCTTCCAATCATTCATTAAATTTTCCACAATTTAATTCTTCCAAATTAAATTTATTTAACCTTTTCACTTCAAATTTTAATTCAAACATTTCAAAGCTCATGTTTTCCTTCCTTATTTAAAAATCATCTCAACTTTACAAGTTTATAATTTATCTCCTGATGATCTCTAAATTACTTAAATTAGGATTTTAGGATTTTTAAACGCCCGGCTTTTGTTTCAAGTAATTTTGAAATCACCATTATCTCAAAATCACACTTCTCAAATTTCTAATTCAAATCCTGGTTTTTATCCCCAACAAATTTCTTTTGAAATTTCAAAAACAAACTTTGTTTTTTCCCCAAAACATTCTAAAACAATGACTACGATAGCAATCCATCACTTAGAAACTCGAAAATGAACACCGATGATGTCGCGATCATCATCGGAATTATTTCCCAGTGACCGAAGCGGATTCAGTGCTATGACATCTCCAAAACCTATTTAAAACCGTTTTCTTTCAAAAATATCTCCAAAATAATATTATTATTTTCCTTTCAAAATACTTCGGAAAACACTTCCAAAATCCCCGATATTTAAATCTTCAATTTTTAATTTGTATCCAATTTTAATGATAATCCATTTGTATAATGTATGCTCATATAATATTTTTTCCATTTGATTATACAAGTCATATTAATTTTATAATTTCATTTGTTTAAAATATTATCATCCAAACACCCAACTTATATAACAATTTAAGAAAATATTTCCTTTATATCAAAATATATTTTTGGATAAAATTATTTCATTCACCCACCTTTAAAAACAATACTGTGTCCATTTATCGTGTCAGGTGTTTATAAACTCTTCTCAAATAGCGGCCAACTTACTCGATCAGAATTCATATTCCACCCAACCAATAAGTCACACAATATTAAAACAATTTATATTCGCTAATAAATACGTGCTCATATCTATTAATATGCTCAAACTCATTCTAGAGTACTACGGACTCTATTTTCAATCAGTAATCCCCAACAAAGCCAAGGTTCTCGCTTAACCTTTCAGCTCTGATACCAAATGTAACGACCCGCAGTTCCGTACCCTTGGAGTCGACACTATTATCCAACAAACAACGCAAGATGAACGGAAGTACGAATCATTTGGGTTAAAGAAGAAGAGGTAGAAGAAGAAATAGAAAACAACATCAAAATCAAACCATCGCAGCGGAATAAAATATAATAGATAATAAATGATCTTTACACAAAAACAAATCTGTTTATACATTACATCATCAGAGTATACATAACACACAACTGGTTAGTAATCATAACCTGTCCTCACAATCTGAATACACAGTTAGTCAACACAACGGAATATTTTAAACAAGTACGGAAGTACGTATCTCCATCCAGCTCATCTCTTGAGCTCTACAGCATCTTTTCCTGTATTCTATAATACTCGGTCAGACCCGAGCATTATAGTGAAATAACACCCGAGTCAGTCTAGAATACCAGTGTGAGAAACCACACTCAAATTGATTACTAAAGTTTCAAAAATCCTTTTGAAAACAAAGGCATCTCGTAAGACCACGCCACAAATAAACATGTCGGGTTTTTACCTTACGATAGCTAAAACATTTCTTATAAAATCTTCTGATATTATAATAAGGTCTATATACAAATACTTATTCAAATAGCCAAAATTGTTACATTTATTAAATTCCAGCTACTAGCCACAATCACGGGTAATACAAACAAAACCGTAAAAGGCGTGTAGGGAGAATGGATTTCCAACTAATGACTGGGCACTGAGGTACTACCTGTCACAGTACCTGGTCTAGATCAGCGTACCGAAGAGCCACCCTAACTCCCTTGCAACACAAGACCGGGACTACCCCTTACTGGATAATCCCGAGTAAGATCACCCCACGGTTGGGATCAACAACCGCACCACTAAGCCGAAAAAGGGACATCTACACAGAGATGACCTCACCCTAATGGGTGCTATCCACTTAGCCTTGATGCATAACCCCTGATTTTCAGTCATTCCCGGTTGATGAGGCTCGAGGCAAAGCGTTACCTTTTTAAAACATATCTCTTAGAATGCTCATCGCCCACCTGACGATGTTCTGAAAGCATTCATCCATACAAGTCCTTCCCGGGTTCGAACGGAATGGAAGGCACTACTCCTACTACATCCATTTTGGAATCCCCTCAGGATTAGTAGGGACTAGCCCTTGCACTTCACTTCTCCACCTTCGAATCCAAACTCTCGTTTTCCATACGAAAACGTTCAAACCAGATCAAAGTGGTTTTCGAGAATTTAATCCCGATCCCAGTCTCTTCGAAACGATAAGGGCATTGGCCAATATTGATAGTCGGTTATTTAACTATCAATCAACATTCACAAACAACCATCCAACATAAATAATTTTACCAAATTATTTATTAATCCTCAAAATATCTTCACAAGATATATTTCTATTTTCAACCCTTTTGAAAACAGTTTCAAACCACACTCTCCTCATGGAATGAATTCCCAAATATTATTTCCACTGAAGATACCAAGTACAATACTTTAGATTTTTAAAAATAATTTAAAACACTTTATTATACAATACCCTTTAAACATTTAAATTAAAAATTGCTTTTATACTTATTCAAAATATATACTTTAAGAATATTTAAAATAAAACTACTTTGTACAATATAAAACTGAATTTCTAACTTTCAAAAACATAATACCAAGCCACCTTTAAATAATTACTGTTATAATAGATCGAAAGAAAATACTTACTTTAGAATTTAAACATTTATAAATAATAGGTTTTCTAAACATACTTTTTAAACCACTTTAAACATTTTACTTATACTTAAAATTCGTTTGAAACGTACTTGGTTATTCAGGCAAATACGCTTCCCTTCCACATATTTTAAAAATAAATCACTATTTATTTTTAAATAAATTTACCCATTCTTTTAATAAATTTCCACCATGAATTTATTCTTCCAAATATCCACTGATATATTACTTCACTTTTATAAACCCATTTTATAAATTTCATAGTCACACTCTCCTTCAAATTTCCAATTTCAAATAATTAAATCAATTTCCAAATTGATTTCCAATTTACTCCATTTGAAATAAATTTCTTTACTTAATCAATTTATTTCAAAATCCACTAATTTCGGACTTTATTCCTTAATTATGATTTAAAATCTTTTTAACTGAAAATACCAATTTCGTATTTTCCAAAAAAATTCTTTAACCTTGAAAATAAATTCAAACCTTGAATTTTAAAATAAATTCTTTATTTCTTGATATAACATCACTTAAGTTCAAAATTCATTATTTCTCTATTTACTCAAAATCTCTTTTTCATACCCGGAATTTATCAAGATTTAAAAAAAAATCACTTTTATTCCTTTCTAATTCATTCTTATTTTTATTCAAATTCTCTAAAATTATTTCACTTAAAAATTTACTCTTTTATTTTCTTTTCAAAAATCTTATTCTATATATTTTGATAACTCAGTGTACCGAAATATATTCAAGCAAACCATAGCATTCAATATTCCAATTATCAATATAATTCATCACAGTATATCAAATAGTCCTAACACAGAATTATTAGACAGTCTAAATTATTTTAAGAAATCCAGTTGTATCCCTCTAACCTGTTTCCCTGCATTCACATATGTTAGTATAATATAAAATACCAATTCCACTTCGAGGTGGAATATCGCGGTATATGGGATTTATATAGTATCATCCGCTATTATGCGGCGCATAGGGTCTCATCCGCTATATGATGCGGGAAATCAATCACTCCAATATATACTATATACTACTATATATAATATAGCACATCAAATCAATTCAACCATTCAACCAACTATTTAAATTTAACCATTTAAATTTAATTAACCCAGATGAGTGAGATTAACTCACCTTTCATTTAATTGCAGCCCTTTCAAACCGGCTTGTCTCTCCACGATTTTAGACCTTGAACAACATTATCTAACTTTAATAATATTCCAATAAATCGTACAATTAATTTTCCATTTGATAATTTTAATTAACTAACGATTTAATTTTTAACTAATAATTTACTTTTAACTAATGATTTAATTTTAAAAAATAATTAAATTTAACTAATTTTCCTTCTTAAAAATCTTTTAGTAACTAAAATAGGTTATATAAGTAAATTAAACCATTTAATCACCTAATCCATTATTTTTAATAAAATATTTAAAATATGTATAGTTATATTTATATTATTTTCGAAATAATCTACATAGGTTTTAAAAAAACTACTTTGTATAAACTTCCATTTTTCCTTACTGTATGCAAAGATACATATAAATCTCTGACTTGAAAAATAATGGCTTATAGATACCTTCCTGTTATTATTATTTTCTCTGTTTTTACCTATATATTAAAACATGTATGTATATATATTTCTAGATATATTTGTATTTTTATTTTCTTTTGCTGTAAATATAAAACAGATGTTCTCTCTGCATATATATATATATATATATATATATATATATTAATACTTTTCCTTTACTGTATATAAACAAATAGTAATTTTCTTTACTGTTTAAGTTTTTAACACATATATATTTTCCCTTTTTTTATGTTATATACATATATAAAATAAATAAATAAAATAAACGACAGCAGATACCTACTGCCTCCACGAATCGCCAGCAACCTGCCGAAAGTTGGGCAACAAATCATGATCTTGCCGAACCACGCGGCCGTCGCCATCCACACAGCAGCCATCAGAACACCCCAAAGTCGACTATCCTCACTAGAACGCGCTGTCTCACTTGACGAACGCCGCCTGCTATTGCGAGCGTCGCCACCTCCTTGCCTGAGCTATCAATCTCGTGAATCCGCCTCTCCTGGCCTCTTGACATCATCAAACTCGAACCGATCCTGCCCGTGCTCGATCGACATCTCGCCTTCGTGTTTGATTAGCTTGATAGAGGAGAACTTTTAATTGGAATGTGAATTGGAAAATGAGGTGGCCATTGTTTGAATTTCATTTTCTATGTTCGATTTGGGGGAGAAAAAGGGATTTGGGATTTTCATAGAAGAAGGCTTGAGTTTGCATTTTATTTTATTTTTCGGCTGAAGCTTCCGCAAAAAGAAACAAGGGCGAAAATAAAAAGAGGAAACATGTTTGAATTCCTTTGCATGCTTCAATATGCTTGCTGTAGAGATTAATAAGAGGGGAAAAAGTTTGGACGTGAAAGGAATTATGACCAGAATATAAATATATTTTTAATTAAATTTAAATTGTCTCGATAAGTGCAACTTAACATTTCAAATTTCTATCGAGGCATGCCGCTAGGCATTTATAATGTTATACCCCTATTCCGAATGCAATGGAAAAGGTTTCGAGCCCTAATTCGACCGTATGGAGAAGATAGCTTTTGGACCCAGTTATTAAATTGAATTTGGGATATAGATTTAAGCGTGTTTATATATCGTACGCTCACACAACAACTCCAAATACTATGAAAATTAAAATCCGATAATAATTCAATATTACGGATCTAATGAAACTGGTTTCGTCCAATTCCGAGACTGGGCCTCGGAAGGCTGATACCTACAGCCTCCACAAATCGCCAGCAATCTGCCAAAAGTTGGGCAAAAAATCATGATCTTGCCGGACCACGCGGCCGTCGCCATCCATGCAGCAGCCATCAGAACACCCCAAAGTTGACTATCCTCACTAGAACGCGCCGCCTCGCTTGACGAACGCCGCCTGCTATTGCAAGCGCTGACACCTCCTTGCCCGAGCTATCAATCTCGTGAATCCGCCTCTCCTGGCCTCTTGACATCATCAAACTCGAACCGAGCCTGCCCATGCTCGATCGACATCTCGCCTTCATGTTTGATTAGCTTGATAGAGGAGAAAGGAAAGTCACGTTTTTAATTGGAATGTGAATTGGGAAACGAGGTGGCCATTGTTTGAATTTCATTTTCTGTTTTCGTTTTGGGGGAGAAAAAGGGATTTGGGATTTTTATAGAAGAAGGCTTGAGTTTGCATTTTATTTTATTTTTCGGCTGAAGCTTCCGCAAAAAGAAACAAGGGCGAAAACAAAAAGAGGAAACATGTTTGAATTCCTTTGCGTGCTTCAATATGCTTGCTATAGTGATTGATTAGAGGGGAAAAAGTTTGGACGTGAAAGGAATTATGACCAGAATATAAATATATTTTTAATTAAATTTAAATTGTCTCGATAAATGCAACTTAACATTTCAAATTTCTATCGAGGCGTGCCACTAATTGTTTGTAATATTATACCCCTATTCCGAACGCAATGGAAAAGGTTTCGAGCCCTAATTCGACCGTATGGAGAAGATAGCTTTTGGACCCAGTTATTAAATTGATTTGAGATATAGATTTAAGCGCGTTTATATATCGTACGCTCACACAACAACTCCAAATACTATGAAAATTGAAATCCGATAATAATTCAAT
Organism: Allium cepa; assembly: GCA_030765085.1. NCBI lineage: Eukaryota > Viridiplantae > Streptophyta > Magnoliopsida > Asparagales > Amaryllidaceae > Allium > Allium cepa. The sequence continues at coordinate 671,809,636 of CM060939.1, read as the reverse complement.
ATTACAGATCTAATGAAACTGGTTTCGTCAAATTCCGAGATTGTGCCTCGGAAGGCTGATACCTACTGCCTCCACGAATCGTCAGCAACCTGCCGAAAGTTGGGCAACAAATCATGATCTTGCCGAATCACGCGGCCGTCGCCATCCACGCGGCAGCCATCGGAACACCCCAAAGTTGACTATCCTCACTAGAACGCGTCGCCTCGCTTGATGAACGCCGCCTGCTATTGCGAGCGCCGCCACCTCCTTGCCCGAGCTATCAATCTCATGAATCCACCTCTCCTGGCCTCTTGACATCATCAAACTCGAACCGAGCCTGCCCATGCTCAATCGACATCTCGCCTTCATGTTTGATTAGCTTGATAGAGGAGAAAGGAAAGTCACATTTTTAATTGGAATGTGAATTGGAAAACAAGGTGGCCATTGTTTGAATTTCATTTTCTATGTTCGATTTGGGGGAGAAAAAGGGATTTGGGATTTTTATAGAAGAAGGCTTGAGTTTGCATTTTATTTTATTTTTCGGCTGAAGCATCCGCAAACAGAAACGAGGGCAAAAATAAAAAGAGGAAACATGTTTGAATTCCGTTGCGTGCTTGAATAGGCTAGCTACAGTGATTGATAAGAGGGGAAAAAGTTTGGACGTGAAAGGAATTGTGACCAGAATATAAATATATTTTTAATTAAATTTAAATTGTCTCGATAAATGCAACTTAACATTTCAAATTTCTATCGAAGCGTGCTGCTAGGCGTTTATAATGTTATACCCCTATTCCGAACGCAACGGAAAAATTTCGAGCCCTAATTCGATTGTATGGAGAAGATAGCTTTTGGACCTAGTTATTAAATTGAATTTTCGATATAGATTTAAGCGTGTTTATATATCGTACGCTCACACAACAACTCCAAATACTATGAAAATAGAAATCCAATAAAAATTCAATATTACGGATCTGATGAAACTAGTATCGTCAAATTCCGAGACTGTGCATCAGAAGACAATTTTTTTAAATATCGATTTAAATGATATATTTTCAAAACTGAAAAAATCACCTTTAAATTCAATTTTAACACTTTTACTATCTTTAGTATTATCAATATAAATTTTACAAGCCTTCAAGTTATCTTTAACAGGCTTAAAAATGAAGATTCAATAATTTACCCAATTCCTGTTTATTAAATCCAATAACTTAATTGCTAAATAATAATAATATTTGAATTCAAGTTAAAAATTAACTTTTAAATATTTAAAATCAATCAAATATTCCAATTTCAAACATCTAAAAATTCCGTGTCATCATAGTGAATATTTGTTTTAGATTAAAATATAGGACGTTTGTATTTTTAAATGAATATCATCTCATAAGAAAGGGCATCCATCATCAATAAGCATTACTTCTGAAACAAAATTATTATTTGACACGTTGCTAACACACTCATGTATAGCTGAAGTGCTCAGGAATAAATGCATCTGCTCCAACTGTTATTAAGTGATCTACAATGGAGATGAAAATCTTGGTATTTAGTGTAGTAGTAATTAACTTTAGGAGGTCAATCTCAGCTGGAGGAACTGGAATTACAATTTAAAATGTTACTATAAGTTGTTGTTTGTTGCTATTTAGGTGCTATGATATTTTAGCAACTTCCATTTCCATTAACTCAGTGTAACAGAATGTTGATTTTAATGGCAAAAAGAATACATTTGCTTGAACAGTTAAAGAAGTCCTCTGGCTGTTCATTGATGGTTAAAGCATTGTATGTCTTTGTAGTTGCTCCAGTTCTGGTCGCTTGACTGACTACATGGATTTTGTTTGCCATCATTCCCCTGATTGTTATCATAATATTATTAGGGAGGTATTACGAACTTTCTACTTGCTTTTCTACAAACATAGCTGCAACCAGATTAAAGCTAACTTATAATTTGGTTAAATGGGAAAGGGTACATATTTGCACTTTGTAGTATATATTATGTATTGTTGCTGAACTTTTATTTTCATTTATTTTCAAGTATTGTAATTGAAGAACTGTCTATAAAAATGAACTTTATTGTGAGAACTGAGACATTTACTCTTTGTTTTGAGTTTCAATTGAGATGTCTTTTTTGTATTAAGTTGAACTACTATAGGTAACAAACTGAAGTAAGCACTATCGAGACATTTACTACATTGATTTGAGTAATGGGTACTTTTGGGATTGGTTAAATTCTAACAGTTTAAATGCGGTTAAAAAATCAATTAAACAATATCGGTTAATTGGTTAAGGTTAAGCAGTTAACCACTAATTATTCATGGTTAACCGTGGTTAAAATTGGATGGTTCGATCGGTACGAACAAGCTAATTTTATTTTTGGTGTAACTGAATCGAATATTTTAGGCAGTTAAATTGGTTAATTAACCGATCGGTTAAATTAACCGACCGTGCGCACCACTAAGGGAAAGATTAAGAAGGGAAGTCTAACTTGCCATAGATGTCAGAAGAAGAGATATATTGCTAAGGACCGCAAGGTGAGCTTGATGAGAGAGGAGTTCAAAGGGAGATGCTACCACTGCCATGAGGAGGGACACTTCAAGAATCGATGTTCGAAGCTAGCAAAAAAGGGACAAGGTGGGCAAGCTTCTGCCATCAAAACTGTACTTGTCTCAAGGATATCTTCTTCTAGAGACCAGGGAATAGCTGCTTTAGAATGTACAACTGTTATTTTCAGGAATACTATTCATAACTTACTCGACTCGGGAGCCTCATATTCATTCATAGTTAGAAATGTAATTAATTCCTTGAGTCTAAATACCCAAGTTGTCACCAACCCAATAGTCATGTCAAATCTTATTCGGGGATCGACACACCTTTCTTTGATTTGTAAAGACCTAGTTGTAGATATATGTATCATCAATTTTACATGTAATCATATGTTCATGGTTTTGAAGGGTATAGACTTATCCTAAAAATGGATTGGTTATCTTACTACGGGGCTATCTTAGATTGCGATAGGAGGATCGTTTGGTTAAGGAGTTATAAGGGGCAAGATATTGATGTCCGTTGTACGCTCTAAAACTCGGTCGAGTTAAGTCATTTACATTCTCTTAACATATCACAAGATGAGATCTCATTTGTGTCTATAGTCCGAGACTTTCTAGATATTTTGTCTCGGGTCTCACACCCTGAAGGAAGATCGAGTTTATGATTGATTTGTAGAAGGACGCCAGACCTATTGCTATGTTATTAAGGCACATGACCCCCAAATAAAGGCGAGAGAGTTAGACAAGATGATCTTGAAGCTACTATAGAAAGGATTATTTGCCAAAGTACTATTAAATGGGGAGCACATGTTCTCTTCGCCACTAGGGCAAATAGTTCTCTAAGGCTATGCATTGACTATCGAGAGCTCAACAAGTTGACCAAGAAGAATAGCTATCGCTGACCTGAATAGATGATTTGTTTGATCATCTTATTAGAGCAAAAATCATTTCCCAAGACTTAGTCGGGATTCCATTAATTGAAGATTGCTGAGGATAAAAAGCAGAAGATCACTTTTTGCACTCTAGACGGACTATATAAATGGGAAGTGATGCCTTTCAGGTTAAAAAATGTCCCTGTGTACCTTTTCCATTTGATGTGTAATAGGGGCAGTTAAACAAGTTCGTGGTAGTTTTCATAAATGATATAATACTCTTTAAAAGTGAAGGTATGCATGAAAATCACTTAAAGGAGGTACTAGAGACCTTGAGAAGGCACATAAAAGCCAAATTCTCAAAGTGTCATTTTTGGAAGAAGGAGGTGAGACTTCTCGATCATATTGTTTTCTAGAAGGGTTGTCTGTGGATCCTGCAAAGGTTTAAATTATTCAAGACTGGAAGATTATGAAGGACACCACGAAAGGTAGGAGTTTTCTTAGGCTGTCGGCTTATTATAGTAACTTCGTTAAGGACTTTGCCAAGATAGAAGTCCACTAACTATCTTAACTAAGAAAAATCTAGTTTTTGCAAGGATAAGAAATGCATGGAAGCATTTGAGAAGCTAAAGGAACTATTAACTAGTGTGTCGGTACTTACCATTTCGGATGGGATGAAGCCTTACACTAATTACACCGACGCATGTGGTACGGGATTAGGTATTGTTCTTATGCAAGAAGATAGAATGATAACCTATGCAAGTAGGCAATTTAATGACCATGAGAAGAGGTACCCAATACATGAGGTGGAGTTAGCATCTACCGTATTTTCTTTGGAGATGTAGAGGCATTATCTTTTAGGAGAAAGGTTTGAGTTATTCATCGACCATAAATCCCTTAAATACCTATTTTCCTAAAAGGATTTGAATCTTAGATAGTAATGGTGGATAGAGTTCGTAGCATCATACGATTTTGAGATATAGTACACCTCCAAAAAAGGGAATGTTGTCGCCGACGCCTTTACCCAGAGGCATGCTACTCTAGGTGCTACATATGAGTCCTCTTGAATTCAATTTCCAACTGCCATCGGAACCCACTCTAGGTTATCTGAAAGTAATGGAAGTTAGGCCAGCATTGATGGAATGCATCAGATAAGGGGAGAAGAAGGATGTGACAATATATTTATTTTGGGCTAGTCGAGTAGAGGAGAACATTTCTCTAATGGCGATATGTTGCAATTGATGAAAGATTATGTTTGAGAAGAGATGGACGCCTTCGTTCCTATGGAGGTGGAAGTTTTAGAGGAAGTTTTGGCTGAGTGTCACTATTTTTGGATGACCATTCCCCTTGGTGGAGATAAAATGTATAAGGATACAAAGCGGATTTTCTATTGGCCAATGATGAAGAAAAGGATAGCAAAACTTGTCTCTAGGTGCTTGGCATGCCAAAAGATAAAGACGGAACAAGGGAAGCCTGGAGGACCGTTGTTACCACTAGAAGTACCAACTTGGAAATGGAAGCATATACTGATGGACTTTATAGATGAGTTACCTAGGAGTCAAAGAGGCAATAAAGCTATTTGGGTCATAATAGATAGACTCACTAAAAGTGCCCACATTACTTCAGCTAGAAGCAATAGGACTGCGACATCCCTTGTGCAAATTTTTATTAAAGAAATGGTATGACTGCTTGGAGTTCCAATTAGCATTGTTAGTGGTAGGGACCTCTTATTCACTAGTGAATTTTGGAGGAGTTTCCAGCCAGCTTTATGAACGACTTTGAATCTTAGCACTGCTTACCACCTACAAACCAACGATCAGATCAAAAGGATGAATATGATTTTGGTAGATTTACCAAGAGATTGCATTATGGATTTTGGAGGAATTGGAAGTAGCGTTTAGCCTTAGTAGAGTCTAGGTACAATAATGTTTACCAAGCGACGATCAGCATGGTACCCTTTGAAGCATTATAAGGGAGGTCATGCAAATCGCCTAATTGTTTGTGGGAAACCATTGAAAAAAATTCTATATGAAGAAGATTTGATTTGTGAGACCTCAAAAAAGACGGGATAATTAGATGGTAAATGAAGGCCGCACATGATCGTTAGAAATCCAATGCTGGCAAGTGAAGGAAGAGATTAGAGTTTGAGATAAGGGACATGGTGTTCGTTAAGGTTTCCTTTCTTAGAAGGATTATAAGGTTTGTTACATCAGGGAAGTTGGTGTCGTGGTTTGTTAGGCCTTTCCTAATTTTAGAAAGGGTGGGGAAATTTGCATATTGAGTGGATCTTTTGGTTAAGTTGGTGGAAATTTATTATGTCCATGATTTGCACTTGAGAAAATGCTTCAACGACACCATCACCATAATAGAGTCTGATCAGTTAGCGAATATTGAGGCGGAGATGATAGCATCCATGCCACCGCGCGCATAGTGGAGCAAAAACTAGGAAACTCCATAACAAAGAAATAAGGCTGGTCCGAGTACAATGAGAAGGTAATCCAGTGGAAAGCACATGGAAAATCGAGGAAAAGATGAAGGCTTCTCATCCTGATTTTTACTTCATTAAATTTTCTCTCTCTAAAATTTAGGTATTTGGTTGGTAGCTAGATTGGATGGTAAGTGATGGTTGCCATACTTTCTGCTATTATTTTTGCATCCATGTAGAATTTTATGCATATATAGAATGCTCGCATATATGCCTATATGTCATGATCTTGCATTCATTCTAGGACCGAGTTCACCAATGGTATGTTGCATACATAGTTGCATTGTATTTTTGGTTGAGTAAATAGTTTTGTGGATAATTAGGTTTTATAACATGGTCGTAGAGTGTGTGTTACTTGTATTCGAGGACGAAATCCTTTTTAAGGGGTGGGGGTAGGAGAACGTAACACCCTGTAAAAAATTAATAAGAAATTAATTTAAATAATAAGTATAAAAATGAAAAGTTTTTAGATGTCGTAATTTGGCCATGAAAATTACACCATTGCATTCGTGGCAATTTTATGATCAATTTTCATGTATAAAGTTTAGCGATCGAACTTCAAATGGAAAAGTTATTAACGTCAGAAGTTTTTGAATTTAAAATAATTCGACGAATTTTGAATTTAGTTAACGTTAATGTTTGAAATTAAAATGGTAATAAATATTTTAATGTTAGGGAAAATTAACATTAGAGAAAAACGTTAAGATGGTACTGCCAAATGAGGAAATAAATTTGTACTATACTATTAAATTGAGTTCTTCTATGAGCTTTTTCATTGCGAGAATTAATTAATCTATACTATATGGTAAACCAATCCATTATTTTTCTTTCTTGTCTTTGGAAGAATGCAAACTGCCTTTTTTAATAGGCGTTCATAAATGAACACTTCTAACTCTAATTCTTTTAACTCTTCCTTTTCCACTTTTCATTCCTTTATTGTAGCCTTTTGTCTTCAAGTTATCTCCCCATTTCCTGACCTACTTAGTCTAAAACGGCCACTATTGGTACTTTAAATGTTTGCATAGAACTTCATCTTCAAACCATTAATTATTATGATACCCTATACATCCTGAGAATTTGATGTTTTCTCCATCCTCCCATCTTCTAGATTAAAAGGGAAAAAAATCAAACCACTCTTTTCTCTTCTGATTTGTAACGATATTTTCATTTTACACTTTTAGTTTTGAATATAATTGATTGTTAAATTTTTTTTCCTATAAGATACCTTAACTAAAGTTTCTTATAATGCTGATTGTTATCTTTCACTAAATTTTCTTTCTTTTGTCCTAAGAATTCACCTCCAATGCTAAACAAAGGGAAGCTGTAAGTTAATTAGAGATTTGGGCAATCTGAATCTAATCCATACAGTTTTATATCAGGATAATTGAGCATTAGTTTTGTCAATGATACTATTTAGAATATGTAATCGCTAAATTATATACCTGATAGCCTTATTGGCTATTTGTTACTTGTTAATGAAAATTTGTAAATTTTCACCTCCATTTCCTTCGATTTCTATTTGTAGGTCAGTTGGATTATTTCCATTTCTTCTTTATGTTGTAAATGAAGTTTATTTGTTTGTTGAATTGTCTCTATTCTTTAATTTTAGAAGTACGAACCATTAGTTTAAATTTTATGTGACATATAATTCATTACACAATTAAACAAGTGTTATTTTGTGATATCCCGGATTTTAAAATACTTGTAATTGATAAAATAATTAGGTTAATTAATAGAAATACTGAATTATAGATTGAATAAATGAATCTGATAATAAATATTTATATATGGATAAATATTTATTTGGTTATATCTTAATATAATCACTTAAATTTGACAAATTATTCTTTTAAAACAAATAATAATGATTGCTTGTATAAATTGATTTTAAATAGATTATTATTCACAAATTGAAATTTGTGTTTGTTTAAATATTTTATATATATATATATATATATATATATATATATATTTGAGTTGATTTTTAAATTGGGTTTTTTTTTAAATTGAATTTGGGTTTAAACTTGAAATTACAAACTCTACATTTTAATATTAATATATTGTACAAGTTCTATATGTGTAAAGATATTAAAAATATGAATATAAAGACATAAAATTATGCATATTTAAAGAAAAGTTCATAAACATAAATACATATTAGTATAAATACATATTAGTATAAATACATATAAAACATGAGAATTATTTGAATATAAGTTTGAACACTTGTAAAATATCTCATTATTGCATATTAACACTTGTAAGAAAATGATTATTTACATTGACAAATATAAGCTTAGTTTTACAAATGGCATTTTTAGCTAACATGTAATAAAAAAATGGAAAAGAAAAACAGACTATTTTCTTTATGTTGCAAATCTGAAACCATCAGTGTCAGGACACGATTTTTCGTCTTCCGAAAATTCGACATCGACACTCACTTTATCGACTGCCGAGGAATCGAACGACGGAAAACCGAACACTGAGGGGTTTTAAGAAAGAATTTTAAGAAGAAAGGAAGAGAGGGAAGAAAAAGAAAAAGATAGAAAATTTAGATAGGGAAAAGAAGATAGAAAATTTTAAAATAGAAAGAAAAGAGAAAATAGAGAAGAGATAGAAAAACAGAACGGAATAGAAAACAACAGAATCACATCAGAATCTCACAATTCGCAGCGGAACAACATATAATAACAAATGAATAATCTTTAAACAAAGAACTATATCAGTTATTACTTTACATTTAATTTCATTACATCATATCATTAGAGTGTACAACATCTTACAACAACAACAATGCAGCGGAAAAAGAGATACTATATACTAATAATACGCCATGCCATCCAGCTTGCCTCCAGCAACTCCTGAATATCCAGAATATCCTGATAAACCTAACTCTTGACTGCCCGTGTGGAAATTGGTGGGCACCCAGAGTTTAGGAAGGAAAACAATAAACTCCGAGTCAGTCATGTGACTGGTGTGAGAACTCAAAACAGTTTATTTTATCTTTAAAATCAAAATAGAGGAATATTTTTAAATTCAATTCGCAATGCTTTTAAAAATGAGACTACCATAAGGCCTCCCGCACACACACACATGCAAACGCAGAATCGGAGGAGATTTCTCCTTATGATAGTCAAAGATGCTTGATACGCATTTAAAAGAACATTTGATATTATTACTAGTGCATAGTGTAGGGGAAAAATTCATTTCGAAAGTAGAATATAAATCTTAGCCAACATAGACATTTCGAACTATGCCTACTATAGCTACCATCCAAACAGTGGTGACCACCATAAGTGAATGATAGGTTCTACAACTAATATCGTACAAGTTTCATATTGGGAATTGGATTTCCAACAAATGGTCAGGCCAAGGAACTTCCCATTGCCACATGAGAATGCCTCCGGAAAGACATCCCCGAGAACCAAACCGGAACTCTGCCAACACAAGGCCGGGTTACCCCTAACTGGGTAACTACTGACACGAGCACGCCATTCCCCGATCGTAAACGACCTTTCTCACGGGATCCCGATAACCAACAACCACAAAGTAATAAATTCGTAGTAACCACATAGGTTAAATATCTGGGCTCCATACCATGATACCACCTCTATCCAGAAGGAAATGTACATACCCTAAAGGGTGCTACCCCTCATAACCTTACCGCATCTTTCCTGTTTTGACCATTTCCGGGGTGTGAGGTTCGACGAAGTCACGTCCACAAAAACATACTTTATACAAAAGCCATGCTTTGGGTCAACAAATGATCAACACAATGATCACCAAGATAGACGATCAAATAAACGATCCTATCACAATAATCAACACAATGATCATTTACAGCAACACTTAGCATGTCACATTACCAAACTGGGAATATATCGCTGATAACTTCAACTATATAACCTCTGAGCTCGTACGTCTCAGAGAAGGGTGTTAAGCTAAAAGAATAAATTCTCCGCCACCAACAGAAATATATTTGAAAGAAATCGGCTTTATATCTCAACTTGTAATGTCAGACAAACAATCCATACAAGTCTGTTCCGGGCTCGAACAAAACCGAAGGCACTTACAAAGAAGTCCTTGCAATCCGGATATTCACAATCCTGATCGGATTCACCATCACATATGGAGAACTTTATACCGTAGCTACTCGGTGCAGAGTAAATCGACAGGTCATCCTATCGCTTTCGCAAATACCGGGTCTTCAACTCCGATCTTCAATGCAATTATAACGACGTATCACATATTCGGAATGGGTTATACGACCCCATGGTCCTTTCCCGGTTAACCCGAATAGTGAGCGCTTATTCAAAAATAAGTGTAGCATTCACATTCAAACAAATCACATCAATTACCCATTCAAAGGAAAATATTGATAGTCGGTTATTGAACTATCAATGGATATGTACACATCACCAGATTCCAAATAATTTTCCAAATTATTTATTTTCCAAAATATCTCTACAAGATATAGAATTTTCAACACTTCAAAAATAAATCAATATTTATTCTTAAACAAATTCCACTTCCTTTATAAATTCCTTAGTGAATTTATAATTCCAAAATATCAATGAATATTCGATTTCAATTATTCATTTCAATTTATCTTCAAAAAGATAAATTCTCAAAATATTCACTTTATATTGGAAAACATTTCCATACTTATTTATTCATAAGTAATTCACAATTTTTATTTATTTTCAGCACTTGGAAAATATTCAATGTACTTCAATCGAAATTAAGTATATATTTCATTCTATTAAGGAAATCATTCTCTTCAACATATTTATTTGGGCCAAAACGAATGTTACGTAAAACATCATTACGACAACCCAAAATCACCAGTATAGGGATTCGAAATTAAAATAGATCTATAAATCCCAATACTATACAAAACATTTCCTTTCGGAAATCATTTACTATAACAACAGTGTTATAGTCCATCATTTCCTTTTCATTTCTCGAAAACGTCTATTTCAACAATAAATGTTGAAATCTATGGTTTCGAATCTCAACACATTTTAAAACATCGTTAGATCGTTTTAATTCTATTTAAAGTATCACCTTCTAAACATTTTCTTTAACATATTATTCACTATTCAAAAACGTGAATATACTACGTTAACAATTTCATCCTTTTATTCATTTTAATTCAAAGGATTATTCACTTTTCAAAAATGTGAATATAACTCCATTTATAGGTTTCAACAAATTTTCTTGTCAAAATAAGTCATTTGCGAATTTATAAAACAACGTTTATAAATTCCATTTCTATTTATTTATAAAAACTTCCTTTTTATAAATTCTTTTATTAACCTATTCCAGTTTATAACTCAATTATAAACTAAAAGTTCATATTATAAGTTAAATGCTTATAAAACAATTATTTTACAAAATCGTTCTTCTAAAGACTTTCCAAACCATAAATCTTATAATTTATAAGATTCATTTATTTAACCAAATCTATTCTTTAAATAACTTCACAAATTTATAATTCTTACTATTTATAAATTTCATTTATAACTTCACCGTTTATAATTTTATAAATTTCATTCATTTACAAAATTCATCTTCACTTCATTCAAACACTTATAAAAACTCGTTTTATAATGTCAATATTTCAATTTATAAATATACATTTATAAATCTCTTAATATAAATCAATTTATATTATTCTTTAAAACGTCTTCAAATTCCTTTAAAAACTTCATCCTTTTGATTCATAAAATAATTAAATTTTATAAATCCTATATTTCAACTTTTCATAATAAATTCAAAAATATCTCGATTAAACTATTTTATAAAATCAATAGCATCATATTCTCAAAAATCAGTTTTTTTACTGTATTTCACAAAAATCATAATTTTTATAACATTAAAAATTATTACGTTTGTTTATTTAAAATGGATCAATTCCAAAATATAGTATATTCTCAAAAATCACTTTAAAAATCATTTTAAAATCCCAAAATTTGGTCCAATGATGCTACACACCAAATAGTCAATCACGACTACAACGATATCATATATCAATATGAAAATCCATCAAATATCAAAATATCTGAAATCAAATAAAAACTGTTGAGGAATCCAGTTGGATCCCTCCAACCTGTTTTCCTGCATCCACAAACATTAGCACAATACCAATTTCGCTCCAGTACGAAATTATCGCGGTACATGTTTTTATTAAATATTATCCGCTTAATAACGGCGTAATAGGGTCTCATCCGCTAAAAAATACGGGAAATCAACAACTGCAATATATACATATGCCAATATATATATATTGATATTATATATAATACCAATTTCACTGTTTATGAAATATTCGCGGTATATGTTTTTAATAAATAACATCCGCTTAATAACGGCGAATAATGTCTATTTTAACAATCAATAGATATCAATCATCATTCAAACATGCATTCAAATATTTTAAATCTAACTATTTAAAATAAAATCGAAACTGATTCGATTGAGTGAGAAGTTCTCACCTTGATTTCATTTCGTTTTAGCGATTTATTTCGAATAAAATTAAACGCGCGTTTAATTTTACCCGAAATTTTCATTGACTCCAATCGTCTCCAAATCAGCTCCATCGCGTAGTGCTCGACGATACGATTCCAACGCAACTGGTTTCGCGCGTTTTCGACCTCGTATGAAAAAGATATGCAATTTACAAGTTTTACTCAAATTTAACTTATATAAATACAACATAATTTATAATTTTTATAACCTAATCAACTATAGCCGTTAGATCCCACTTGAGTGCATCTGGGCCGACCAACCCTTCTCCCTCACCATCTTCACGCGAACACACAGGAAGCCGAAACCCATCATTTGATTTTTAGGGTTTAGGAAATCGAACACCACACTCGACGAAACTCGATCACATCACCGCCGTTGTCCTCGCCTCCATCCCCTCCACACTCGGCCCCAAGGCCATACAACTCGGTCAAGCCCCTAGCACGTAATTCGAGGCCGACTCTATGGTCTTTGAACGAAATTTTCCATCGATCTACAGCTCCGTTTCAAATCATAGCCGTTGATCTTGTAGATCTTGATGTGCTCTACAATACTCTAGTTGAAAGATTCTTGAATCGTTGCACGGATTTGAAGATTTGGAGGGAGGAATGTTGAGCATTTCTGGCCGTGGGTTGCTATGAACGGCGGCTACACATTGAATTAGGTTTTAGTTATTTTTTTCTTTTATTTTTTTAGAATGGTGGCTATTTATAAGAAAAAAATCGAACACTATTCATCCCGGAAATTCCGAACTCCGATTTACGCGCCGTAACCAGCGTTTCTAGGGTTTACCCCGCGTTCCGGACACAATGGAACAGGTTTCGGAAGCTAATTTGGACATCTGTGCGAGTTATGGCTGTAAACGCTCAATTTAAATTAAACCGATTTAAATCGATTTCTAGGCGTTTTAATTCGTACCGGACAAACCGTAAATCCAATTGACTTGAAATTTGAAACCTTACAATAATATCTCATTACGGATCCGATGAAACTAGTTTCGTCGAAATCCGAGACTTTTTGAAAAATGGCTATTTTCACTCGCCAAATTTAAATTAAAAATAATTCGATGCGTTTCGAGCTGCCACGATCAAACGATAGCTCCGATTGACACGAAAATTGAAATCCGGTAATAACTAACTATTACGGATCCAATGAAACTGGTTTCGTTCAATTCTGAGACTGTTCAAAAATTGGCTATTTTACTGTCGATTATTAAATATTAAAATATTCAATTTTCACAAATTAACTTTTAATTCGATTTTAAAAGTTCTAAAATATCGTTCTAACTTCAATATGATAAAATAAAATTTTACAAATCATTTTCAATCATATATAACTCAATTTTCAATTATTTCCATAATTTCAAATATTAAATTATCGATTTAATTATCCAATTAAATCCAATAAATCAAATTAAAATTTATTCGGCTAATAAATTTCACATATTAATATCTAAAATTAATTAAATATTCAAATTTTAATTAATAAAAATTCTGGGTCGTTACAATCTTCCCCCCTTAAAAGAATTTCGTCCTCGAAATTAACAAGTAAGAAAAGTTACAGAATCTATTAATTTTCCCAAAATTCATAGTTAAACTTCTTACAAATCTTTACTAAGTTTTCAAAATCATACTTAGTTATATTTTCAAAAACAACTATTATTGTTTAACTTTCAACTTCAAAATCAAAGTTAAAGTTTTCAAAATTTTCCAATTTTCTCAAAAATTTTCTAACGCCTTAAATTTTCGGAAAAATTCGCCATAGTCTCCTTTGCGCGGCTCGATCCGAAAAAAAATGATAGTATATATATCACAAATATACATCTCATCAAGTAATGAGGCATCCCGCAGGGAAAAAATGTAAAAGTACGGTATTTAATTCGAGATATGTACCTTATATTTTATTAGCGAGCATATACGGCTAATATAGCGCAAAAGCGAGCTCCAAATGCGAAGCAAACGCGATCCGCACCTACTAATCACTCAACAAACAACATGAGAAACATGCATATAAAGCATAGTATCAATATACTACATATAGCAACATAATAACTATGTATATCAACATAGTAAATGTAGTAAAACAACATATATTCAACCATCAACCAACTATCATCCATATTCTCATTAATATTTAATGAATTGGTTTTCACTCTAAATCATATTTGATTTATTTACAGTGGATGTTTTTACTAACATCCATTTTCAATTAGTTTATATTCACTAATTCATATTCAAGTTGGTTCACTTCCAAATCAAATTCAATTCTATTTAAGATTCATTTAACTTCCAATTGAATTTCAATTACTTTAGCTTTCAATTTTATTAAATCGATTTCATTAACACTCAATGAATTATATAAAATCAATCTAACAACCATATATCAATCAATGTATATTAATTACAACCAAATTCCTTTGCTTATATTCATTTTGGTTTAACTCCTTAAATTAAATCGACTTCCATTCAATTTATTTAATTTTTCAACTTCCAATAACATTAGATTTTAAATGAATTAACACCTATATTCATTATTCAATATCAATTTAATCTACATTCAATTGATTTCCATATTCAATCCATTCATTCAATTCAATTTCTAAAGTTGAATTCTATTACATAACTCAAATTCATTTTTATTTCAACTCTTATTCATATAGTTTCACTTCTTATATAAATGTTTATTTCACAATTGTAAATAACTTTAATTATAATTCCATTCTTATAATTCTTTTGCTTATCAATTGTTCTTTTATTTAGATTATTCAAACAACTAAACAATCAACTTATATACACTTTAATAATTCTTGAAAAAAATTATTCCTTTATATATAAAATATAATCAAGGTAAAATTACTTCATTTACCCAATTTAAAACAATACTGTGTCGAATTGTTCTATTCAAGTGTTTAGAAACCCCTTCGGCAAAGTTGTACATACCGTGCTGACGAAGGTTCATATACCACTCAACAAACCAATCATCACAATATAAAACAAATTTATATATTCACTAACAAATACGCTCTCATAGCTATTATTACACTCAAACTCATTCTAGAGTACTACTGACTCCATCTCTAATGAGTAATACCCAACAGAACCATGGTTGTCGCTTAACCATAAGCTCTGATACCAACTTGTCAGGACACGATTTTTCGTCTTCCGAAAATTCGACATCGACACTCACTTTATCGACTGCCGAGGAATCGAACGACGGAAAACCGAACACTGAGGGGTTTTAAGAAAGAATTTTAAGAAGAAAGGAAGAGAGGGAAGAAAAAGAAAAAGATAGAAAATTTAGATAGGGAAAAGAAGATAGAAAAATTTAAAATAGAAAGAAAAGAGAAAATAGAGAAGAGATAGAAAAACAGAACGGAATAGAAAACAACAGAATCACATCAGAATCTCACAATTCGCAGCGGAACAACATATAATAATAAATGAATAATCTTTAAACAAAGAACTATATCAGTTATTACTTTACATTTCATTTCATTACATCATATCATCAGAGTGTACAACATCTTACAACAACAACAATGCAGCGGAAAAAGAGATACTATATACTAATAATACGCCATGCCATCCAGCTTGCCTCCAGCAACTCCTGAATATCCAGAATATCCTGATAAACCTAACTCTTGACTGCCCAGAGTTTAGGAAGGAAAACAATAAACTCCGAGTCAGTCATGTGACTGGTGTGAGAACTCAAAACAGTTTATTTTATCTTTAAAATCAAAATAGAGGAATATTTTTAAATTCAATTCGCAATGCTTTTAAAAATGAGACTACCATAAGGCCTCCCGCACACACACACATGCAAACGCAGAATCGGAGGAGATTTCTCCTTATGATAGTCAAAGATGCTTGATACGCATTTAAAAGAACATTTGATATTATTACTAGTGCATAGTGTAGGGGAAAAATTCATTTCGAAAGTAGAATATAAATCTTAGCCAACATAGACATTTCGAACTATGCCTACTATAGCTACCATCCAAACAGTGGTGACCACCATAAGTGAATGATAGGTTCTACAACTAATACCGTACAAGTTTCGTATTGGGAATTGGATTTCCAACAAATGGTCAGGCCAAGGAACTTCCCATTGCCACATGAGAATGCCTCTGGAAAGACATCCCCGAGAACCAAACCGGAACTCTGCCAACACAAGGCCGGTTACCCCTAACTGGGTAACTGCTGACACGAGCACGCCATTCCCCGATCGTAAACGACCTTTCTCACGGGATCCCGATAACCAACAACCACAAAGTAATAAATTCGTAGTAACCACATAGGTTAAATATCTGGGCTCCATACCATGATACCACCTCTATCCAGAAGGAAATGTACATACCCTAAAGGGTGCTACCCCTCATAACCTTGCCGCATCTTTCCTGTTTTGACCATTTCCGGGGTGTGAGGTTCGACGAAGTGACGTCCACAAAAACATACTTTATACAAAAGCCATGCTTTGGGTCAACAAATGATCAACACAATGATCACCAAGATAGACGATCAAATAAACGATCCTATCACAATAATCAACACAATGATCATTTACATCAACACTTAGCATGTCACATTACCAAACTGGGAATATATCGTTGATAACTTCAACTATATAACCTCTGAGCTCGTACGTCTCAGAGAAGGGTGTTAAGCTAAAATAATAAATTCTCCGCCACCAACAGAAATATATTTGAAAGAAATCGGCTTTATATCTCAACTTGTAATGTCATACAAACAATCCATACAAGTCTGTTCCGGGCTCGAACAAAACCGAAGGCACTTACAAAGAAGTCCTTGCAATCCGGATATTCACAATCCTGATCGGATTCACCATCACATATGGAGAACTCTATACCGTAGCTACTCGGTGCAGAGTAAATCGACAGGTCATCCTATCGCTCTCGCAAATACCGGGTCTTCAACTCCGATCTTCAATGCAATTATAACGACGTATCACATATTCGGAATGGGTTATACGACCCCATGGTCCTTTCCCGGTTAACCCGAATAGTGAGCGCTTATTCAAAAATAAGTGTAGCATTCACATTCAAACAAATCACATCAATTACCCATTCAAAGGGAAATATTGATAGTCGGTTATTGAACTATCAATGGATATGCACACATCACCAGATTCCAAATAATTTTCCAAATTATTAATTTTCCAAAATATCTCTACAAGATATAGAATTTTCAACACTTCAAAAATAAATCAATATTTATTCTTAAACAAATTCCACTTCCTTTATAAATTCCTTAGTGAATTTATAATTCCAAAATATCAACGAATATTCGATTTCAATTATTCATTTCAATTTATCTTCAAAAAGATAAATTCTCAAAATATTCACTTTATATTGGAAAACATTTCCATACTTATTTATTCATAAGTAATTCACAATTTTTATTTATTTTCAGCACTTGGAAAATATTCAATATACTTCAATCGAAATTAAGTATATATTTCATTCTATTAAGGAAATCATTCTCTTCAACATATTTATTTGGGCCAAAACGAATGTTACGTA
Organism: Allium cepa; assembly: GCA_030765085.1. Classification (NCBI taxonomy): domain Eukaryota; kingdom Viridiplantae; phylum Streptophyta; class Magnoliopsida; order Asparagales; family Amaryllidaceae; genus Allium; species Allium cepa. Next base: position 671,791,699 of record CM060939.1, on the reverse strand, counting down.
AAACATCGTTACGACAACCCAAAATCACCAGTATAGGGTTCGAAATTAAAATAGATCTATAAATCCCAATACTATACAAAACATTTCCTTTCGGAAATCATTTACTATAACAACAGTGTTATAGTCCATCATTTCCTTTTCATTTCTCGAAAACGTCTATTTCAACAATAAATGTTGAAATCTATGGTTTCGAATCTCAACACATTTTAAAACATCGTTAGATCGTTTTAATTCTATTTAAAATATCACCTTCTAAACATTTTCTTTAACATATTATTCACTATTCAAAAACGTGAATATACTACGTTAACAATTTCATCCTTTTATTCATTTTAATTCAAAGGATTATTCACTTTTCAAAAATGTGAATATAACTCCATTTATAGGTTTCAACAAATATTCTTGTCAAAATAAGTCATTTGCGAATTTATAAAACAACGTTTATAAATTCCATTTCTATTTATTTATAAAAACTTCCTTTTTATAATTTCTTTTATTAACCTATTCCAGTTTATAACTCAATTATAAACTAAAAGTTCATATTATAAGTTAAATGCTTATAAAACGATTATTTTACAAAATCGTTCTTCTAAAGACTTTCCAAACCATAAATCTTATAACTTATAAGATTCATTTATTTAACCAAATCTATTCTTCAAATAACTTCACAAATTTATAATTCTTACTATTTATAAATTTCATTTATAACTTCACCGTTTATAATTTTATAAATTTCATTCATTTACAAAATTCATCTTCACTTCATTCAAACACTTATAAAAACTCGTTTTATAATGTCAATATTTCAATTTATAAATATACATTTATAAATCTCTTAATATAAATCAATTTATATTATTCTTTAAAACGTCTTCAAATTCCTTTAAAAACTTCATCCTTTTGATTCATAAAATAATTAAATTTTATAAATCCTATATTTCAACTTTTCATAATAAATTCAAAAATATCTCGATTAAACTATTTTATAAAATCAATAGCATCATATTCTCAAAAATCAGTTTTTTTACTGTATTTCACAAAAATCATAATTTTTATAACATTAAAAATTATAACGTTTGTTTATTTAAAATGGATCAATTCCAAAATATAGTATATTCTCAAAAATCACTTTAAAAATCATTTTAAAATCCCAAAATTTGGTCCAATGATGCTACACACCAAATAGTCAATCACGACTACAACGATATCATATATCAATATGAAAATCCATCAAATATCAAAATATCTGAAATCAAATAAAAACTGTTGAGGAATCCAGTTGGATCCCTCCAACCTATTTTCCTGCATCCACAAACATTAGCACAATACCAATTTCGCTCCAGTACGAAATTATCGCGGTACATGTTTTTATTAAATATTATCCGCTTAATAACGGCGTAATAGGGTCTCATCCGCTAAAAAATACGGGAAATCAACAACTGCAATATATACATATGCCAATATATATATATTGATATTATATATAATACCAATTTCACTGTTTATGAAATATTCGCGGTATATGTTTTTAATAAATAACATCCGCTTAATAACGGCGAATAATGTCTATTTTAACAATCAATAGATATCAATCATCATTCAAACATGCATTCAAATATTTTAAATCTAACTATTTAAAATAAAATCGAAACTGATTCGATTGAGTGAGAAGTTCTCACCTTGATTTCATTTCGTTTTAGCGATTTATTTCGAATAAAATTAAACGCGCTTTTAATTTTACCCGAAATTTTCATTGAATCCAATCGTCTCCAAATCAGCTCCATCGCGTAGTGCTCGACGATACGATTCCAACGCAACTGGTTTCGCGCGTTTTCGACCTCGTATGAAAAAGATATGCAATTTACAAGTTTTACTCGAATTTAACTTATATAAATACAACATAATTTATAATTTTTATAACCTAATCAACTATAGCCGTTAGATCCCACTTGAGTGCATCTGGGCCGACCAACCCTTCTCCCTCACCATCTTCACGCGAACACACAGGAAGCCGAAACCCATCATTTGATTTTTAGGGTTTAGGAAATCGAACACCACACTCGACGAAACTCGATCACATCACCGTCGTTGTCCTCGCCTCTATCCCCTCCACACTCGGCCCCAAGGCCATACAACTCGGTCAAGCCCCTAGCACGTAATTCGAGGCCGACACTATGGTCTTTGAACGAAATTTTCCATCGATCTACAGCTCCGTTTCAAATCATAGCCGTTGATCTTGTAGATCTTGATGTGCTCTACAATACTCTAGTTGAAAGATTCTTGAATCGTTGCACGGATTTGAAGATTTGGAGGGAGGAATGTTGAGCATTTCTGGCCGTGGGTTGTTATGAACGGCGGCTACACATTGAATTAGGGTTTAGTTATTTTTTTCTTTTATTTTTTTAGAATGGTGGCTATTTATAAGAAAAAAATCGAACACTATTCATCCCGGAAATTCCGAACTCCGATTTACGCGCCGTAACCAGCGTTTCTAGGGTTTACCCCGCATTCCGGATACAATGGAACAGGTTTTAGAAGCTAATTCAGACATCTGTGCGAGTTATGGCTGTAAACGCTCAATTTAAATTAAACCGATTTAAATCGATTTCTAGGCGTTTTAATTCGTACCGGACAAACCGTAAATCCAATTGACTTGAAATTTGAAACCTTACAATAATATCACATTACGGATCCGATGAAACTGGTATTGTCGAAATCCGAGACTTTTTGAAAAATGGCTATTTTCACTCGCCAAATTTAAATTAAAAATAATTCGATGCGTTTCGAGCTGCCACGATCAAACGATAGCTCCGATTGACACAAAAATTGAAATCCGGTAATAACTAACTATTACGGATCCAATGAAACTGGTTTCGTTCAATTCTGAGACTGTTCAAAAATTGGCTATTTTACAGTCGATTATTAAATATTAAAATATTCAATTTTCACAAATTAACTTTTAATTCGATTTTAAAAGTTCTAAAATATCATTCTAACTTCAATATGATAAAATAAAATTTTACAAATCATTTTCAATCATATTTAACTCAATTTTCAATTATTTCCATAATTTCAAATATTAAATTATCGATTTAATTATCCAATTAAATCCAATAAATCAAATTAAAATTTATTCGGCTAATAAATTTCACATATTAATATCTAAAATTAATTAAATATTCAAATTTTAATTAATAAAAATTCTGGGTCGTTACAATCAGAACACGTCCTCACAAAGAATCACAAACCTGATCAATTCAACTTAAACAAAATCAAGTTTGCAACCTGATTGAAGAGCAGGGATTAAAGCTTCAGCAAATCAAAGTAAAAATCAAATTAAAACAACAACAACATCAACAAGCAAAGACAATCTAGTTCCAGATTAAATTCTTCCCTGTTTCCCTGATTCTTCCAGAGTGAGTAAACAGTTTTATTTATAGATTTAAATCTGTTTAATCTAGATGCATGCAGTATTACTTAAAATGAAATATGATATGTGTTTGTTTGATTGTTTAAATATAATTGCATGTGTATTTGTACGTGGAGTTGTTGTGCATGGCATTTTGTTGTTCTGTTCTTGTTACAGATTATAAAACTTTGTTCAAAATTTATGTCTCTGCTCTCAGTTCCTTTAAGACTAAGATATATAAACAAATTTTTTTTATATTAACAAGATAATTGAGTTAAAAATATTTCTAGGCAAGATTTAAAAGTAGTTTTTAACAAAAGAAAGGATTTCAGTAAAAAATTAAAATATATCAAAATCCTAACAAATAATCTATGGATTCGTATGTATAATTTGATTTATTTTATAAAATTATGATTTTTGAAGATAAAATCTTGATTTTTAGGATTTAAAATAAAGAGAAAGTGTAGGTTGATCAGAAATGGGGTTTCGAGCATTTACTGGTGGCCGACAAGGATTGGGTCCTCGGGGTCGTGACCGAAGTTTGTCCGGCGGTAGGCGATGTCAGCAAAAATGGGTGAGGCGACTATCATTAGCCGAAGCGACGCGACGAGGTGATAGTAGGGTTTTAGGTGACGTTTGGGCCGAGCTAGTTTCTTATTCGATTGATGATCAGAGTTGTGTGCATGGAGGAGGATGGATGGTATGGGTCATGACAAAGTTATGACCACAGTTTCGTGATCACTGGCGATCTGTGACGGTGATGCGAATGGTCTTTAGTTAATCATCTTCTTCCTGATGGGCTTCGTACTCCTTGATTTCGAAATAGGAGTGGTCTTGCGTTTCTGGGTGATTGGGACACGTCAGTGAGGTGACGACGACTTAGTGACAGAGTTGGAAGTGATCGCCGCAGCTTTGGCGATTCGTGCACGTGTATAGGAGCAGCTATGCATCTGGATTTGTGGCTACTGTTTAGGCAAGTCAAGTTTCGTGGTGACGAATCGGGAAACTTGAGGGATGTATGCGTGTAAAGCTCGAGTTTTATCGAGTAGGGTAAGGTGGGTTTTGAATCGAGTAACTTGAGGGAATGACTCGAGTTCCTGTTAATAGCAATGTATCTGTTTTAAAATTTTAAAGGAAACAAGTTTTAATATAAGTTTTCAAATCAAATGATTTTGATATATATAATTCACACTAGTTTAGTATAATTCTATGACCAGGTTTTAAAAAGAAAATTAGCATTTATTAATTAATATTTCAAAGTTTATTTACAAAGATTTAAGCAAGGTATGGCCAAATGATTTAAAACCGTCTTAAGTATTTATCAAATTCCAAGGTAATGTTTAGTCAGGTTTAAGAGTTAACAAAAATGGATAAGTTTTTGAAGAAATATAAACCACGATCTAAAACAAGGTATTTGCAAGATTTAATCGAGACTTCAAGTTTTAAAATACTTTAAAAAAATTTGTTCAAAGAAGTTGTTTAATGTTTCAAAGGTGATCTAGATAATGTATTGGTTTTTCCAAAATTTAAAAGGATCGTTAATTGATTAATGTAATCAATTAAGGAAATAAGTAATTATTTTTATGATAATTAATAAAGTTTAATTAATTTGAGAAATCAATTTAATGGTTTGATTTAGAAATGTGATTAATTGAGGGTTAACCTCTAAATGAAATTAATTAGTAGTGATAATAAAGGTAATTGAAGAACAATTACTGAATGTCATTAATTAAGGGGGGAAATATTTAATGGATAATTACTAAAAGTGATTTAATTAATGATAAGTACTTAAGAGAAGTAATTAAGGATTAATTACTTTGAATAATTAATTGAGATCCAATTACTTATTGTAATTAAGGAATAATTAATTGAGGATGATTAATTAAGATGGATAATTTTAGAATGATAAATAATCTGGGTTATAATAAATTGACGTTAAGGTGGCAGGGTTAAAGTAATCCAAGAATTAAGGTTGGTAATTAATTTAATTGGAGATTAATTAAATTAATTAGGAATTATATTTATATATTAAATATTACTTATGATGATTGAGTGATATTGGTCAACTTGGGTTTTGAATATCTCTGATATTCAGTGTGTTGTAACTATGATATGATATGATGGATTGAACAATAATATTGTAGGACTATCTATCAATAATGAATTGTTGTGTAAATTATGATTCCCTGTATTTAAATTGAGTGCATCCACTTAAACTGGATATAAGATGACATTGGATTTGAAGAGACCGGGGTCGGGTATTAGGAAATACCCGAAACCACTTTGAATTTTTATAGATTGATATGTGAAATCTATAGGCTGGAAGGAACTGATTTAAAGGAATTGGACTATATAAATCTGAATCTTGGTACTTAGAAAATGGATGTGTGGAATAAGTGATATCTAAAATAAATTGTGGCTTTGTGAATTGAATCGAGTTGCCCCAGGTTTTATATAAGTTGTATGCTATGTATTCCATGATTAGATGGGTTTACTCACGTTTCAGCTTGACCCAGGTGTTACTTTGATGTAATGCTTGGGTCAGACCGAGTATTACAGATTTTCAGGTAAGGACGTTCGGAGCACAGGAGGCGAGCTGGATGGCAGGAACGTATGGAAGTTTCCGCTATATTATATTGATTGTATATCTCAGACATATTGATTTGTATATGTCGAGTGTTTGAGTATGTGTGTAACTCTGATGTATAAAAATGCAACCGACAGATATAGTATTCTTTAGTAATCTGTTATTATTTATTATATTTTATCCGATGCGAATGTGAGATGTTGATGTTTCTCCTCCTTTTTAATCTCTTTCTTCTTTCTTCCTAACTATCTGAAATTTTCAGGTTCGAAAATTTCTGGTTGTTGCAGTTGGTATCAAAGCGAGGTTAAGCGAGAAGCTTGGCTCTGGTGGGATTACTCATTAAGGATAGGGTCAATGGTACCCTAGAATGAGTTGAGTGTGTGTATATATATATATGAGGGAGCGTACTTGTTATTTTTTTATATAATGGTTTTAAAAGTAAATGATTTTTATATAATAATATATTTTGATATATAAAGAAATATATATTTCTAATAAATATTAAGGTAATTGGTGGTTAAATTATTGGAATTAAATTAAGTGGTAATAGAAATACAACCAAATTGAAATTAAATAAAGATAAGTTTGAAATGGAATCAAACTGAAATTTAAATCTTGAATTTGCGAAGGATTTTTAGAATAAGATAATAATGAATTGGTTTCCAGATATGATAATCTTGGTTATTATCATAAATGATTGTTGTGTTTAATAATAAAATGTGTATTAATGAGTAAGCAAAATGAAATGTTTTAGGGAAGTAAAACATTTAGCCAAGTATGACTTATGAATTGAAACTGAAGATGATCTAAATTGTGAACATTGAATCATAAGATTTAAAAACATTTGAAATTTGTTTCCAAATTATTAAAAGGAATAATAGATAATATTATTTGAATGATAGAGCTTGATTCAAATAAGAAGTTGTTTGTAAACTTTAAAAGAATTTGTTTTTAATTAAAACCACGGGTGGTTTAAATTTTAAAATTCGGCTTGGTGGGCCAAGAAGAAAATATGTATATATGTGAGGAATATACATAATATCAAAGATGGGTTGAAATAAACTCAAAATGTTGAGTTTTAAATTTGGAATGAGATGTGAAAACCCAAAGTGATAAGTTTTCGAACTTATAGGTGGGAAAGTATTTTGAAATTTGAAGCGGGAATTCAAATTTGAGTAGGGTTGACTGGATTAAGTAAATTGAATTTAACATAGAAGAAGTTAAATAAGTTTGAATGAACAACCTGAATTGGAAATTTTAAGATGAAATTGGGATTTAACTTGGAAAGTTAAAATGGTTGATTTGAATAAGGAGTTTGTGTGATCTCAAAATGGCTTTGAGATATGGAAATTGGAAATGGATGAATGTTTTAAAATAATTTGAATGATACCATCCTATTGTTATTAATAATCTTTAACTGAAATTGTATTTGATCAAATGAATGAAGAAATGAATTGTGGTAATATATCCATTATTGAGATAAAAGGAAAATCTAACCTTAATTTGAAATTAAGGATAAGGGATTACTTTGAACTGAAAATTTGAATAATGGCATTTGTAATTTAAAATTTTTAAAGAACTGGTTCCAAACTGGAAGATAAAATTGAGTAATAAATTAATTTTTAAGATAAAATTGTTTTGAACTTTTATTTGAACTTTGGAAAAAGTTAAGTAAAGATAATTTAAAAATGGAATTTTGAGAATTTGACTCAAAATTAAATTGATTAAAGATTTGGGTTATTGATGTAAAAGTAAAGATTAATTTGATTTAAGGGGTTGAACCAACATTTGTGAATTTAACTCGAATTTATATAATTCTAGATAGGTTAAAGTTGAAATTTAGATTTCATTAGTTCAAATTGAATTTAATTTGAATTAATTAGAATTGAAGATGGATAGGTATGGAATTCAAATGGAAATTGGGACTAATTCATAGAAATCGAAAAGATTTGAAATTAAAGTGGATTCAATTTGAAATTCGTATAAATTAGTTTGAATAATTTGGGATTTGTAGTTAAAGTGAATATGTTTAAATCAAATGGAATTTGATTTGAAATGGGAAAGAAATTGAGGTTAATTCAACTTGAATTGGAGTTAAACCAATTTCAGTGGAAATTGAAGTTACTTAAACTGGAAATGAGTCAATTTAAATGGAAGTGGAGATTTAAATTGAGTTGATAGGGAAGTGAACGGTTTTGACTCTGGACTATTTTTAATATAAATTGTTTTAATATAAACTTATTTTTTTTCCAAGCTATTTAATATATGCAACCTTTCTTTCTTAAAGCAAAATTATTTTATACTTGTTTTACAATTATTTTTGGAACTATGTAACAAATTTTCAATTGTTTTATAAATTAATTACTATTTTACAACTATTTTGTAATTATCTAAAATTTCTGAAACTATTTAACTATTTTACAGCTATTTTGCAAACTAATAATTATTTTTCAACTACTTGTCTATTTTTAAATTTTAAAGCTATTTTCCAAATATAAACTGGACGGAGTTTAAACTGTTATTAAATACTCAGCTGAGATAAGAATTGAAGTAATAATCCAAATGGGGATTAAAGCAAATGTGAGTAAGTGGATAGAATCTAAATGAATATGAATAGAAAGGGAATTGATTTGGCTAATATTCAATGAAGTTAAATACGTAAGATATTACGTAAATTATTCTATTCGTATAGTGATTTGATCCAGATTCGAACACAGAATTTCGAGATAATTATATCGATCCGAGTTGGGATTTTTCACTCGATTTTCGACGGCGAACCTGGATATGGATTGTGATTGGTTCTGGATATTCTCTACCATAGTTATGGCTATGCAAGGAGAATAACGGTTTCTAATGAAGAAACCAGATCTGAGTCCGCACTAGGAAGTCAGGTGGACGATATTAGTTCGGAAGTGAAATTGTGTGATCGAGTGAGCGATCAGATTGGTATAGCGTACGGATGATATGTGTACATCGTACAGATTTGAATGAAATTGATACTGTGAATTTGTGGATAAGAAATGTGAAATTGTTTTTGAAATGAAAGGTATATTTTGTGAAATATATGATGAAGTAAAAGTGGAAATTGGATATTTCTATGGTAAAAATTTACTTTATGGAAGTAAGTGATATGGTTAGTGGTTTTGTAAAGAGTAACCAAATTTGAATATTTGATTTTGAATAACCAAAGTTATATATCCTTGTTATATAAGATAAAACTTCCCTTGTTGAATCTATAGCCAGAAGAAAAGGGTTTTTAAAACATTTGAAGTATAAAAGTGGTTTTATACAAGTTCGAAATGATCCAAAGTTTTTTCCAAGGATTATATATATCTATATATAAAGGATCTTATGAGGATTTTGGAAAAAGGTTTTGGGAATCTTTGGATTTGGAAAGGCTTTTGATTTTTGGGAAAAATCAATATTGGAATTTGGAAAGCCTGGTTTGAGAATTATCGATTTTTGGATAATCGATTTTGTGTAAAGGAGCTTTATATGAGAATCATACTAGGTGTATGACTTGGAAGATACTATATGTGTATAGTATAAAGTGCTTTGAAAATGGCTCTGGAGAAAAAGGCGCTCCCTTGAAAAGAACTTCTCAGGAGTACCATAGGTTGGTACTGCCTTGAGTCTCAAAGAGGGGGAGGCTCTAAAGTTGATCCTGTGAGGAGTCCGGACAAACTAGTTCCTGAGGATTATTGGGTAGCGAAAGTCGAGGGCGCCGATGCCTACAAAGGCATTTGGGTTATGCTGTGACGACAGTGTAACTCGATGTCGCTGCGATCTACTGTGTGGACCATAGCAGAAATCGCGTGGAGGTGAGTGTCAACGGACTAAGCTTGATTTTGCCGGGAAGGCAACGTAACATCGGTAGACTGCGATCTATGGTCAAGTGGAGTGGAGAAGTTTCATTCTTTTGGCAGCGGAATTCGAGGGCACTGAGGCCTATAGTTATATGGGTTTTTGCTATGACAGCAACGTAACCCCGGCTGTAGCTGCGATCTGTAGCGGGTTCCATGGCGTAATCAAGGGGCGTAGAGGCCTACAGTTATCTATGGATTTTGCCGGGATGGCAACGTAACCATCGGGTTAATGCGACCATGGATGGGGGTGATGATTTCTAAAGCATCCTCACCAAAGATATTTCCTCTATTTTAAAAAATGTTTTCTATATTTTCAACAAAATTATTTTCCAAATATTTTCACCGGGTGTTGAAAATGGGTATGCTAAGTACTTATTGATTTTCAGTCTTACGCCTGATCAACGTATGACCGAATTTCTGTAAGAACGAGGATGGACTTAATGAAACGTTGGGTTATAAAAGTATTTTTATAAAACTATTTTGGCAGTATTATATAGATTTTAAAATGTTTTAAAAATGATCAAAAGTGATTTAACTAATAGTAAGTATTTTAACAAATACTGGCTTCGTTCCTTTTCGGGGTGAAAAGATTCAAAGGGGGGAGGAATGTGATATCCCGGATTTTAAAATATTTGTAATTGATAAAATAATTAGGTTAATTAATAGAAATACTGAATTATAGATTGAATAAATGAATTTGATAATAAATAATTATATCTGGATAAATATTTATTTGATCATATCTTAATATAATCACTTAAATTTGACAAATTATTCTTTTAAAACAAATAATAATGATTGTTTGTATAATTAGATTTTAAATAGATTATTATTTACAAATAGAAATTTGTGTTTGTTTAAATATTATATATATATATTTGAGTTGATTTTTAAATTGGATTTTTTTAAATTGAATTTGGGTTTAAACATGAAATTACAAACTCTACATTTTAATATTTATATATTGTACAAGTTCTATATGTATAAAGATATTAAAGATAAGAATATAAAGACATAAAATTATGCATATTTAAAGAAAAGTTCATAAACATAAATACATATTAGTATAAATACATATCAGTATAAATACATATAAAACATGAGAGGTATTTGAATATAAGTTTGAACACTTGTAAAATATCTCATTATTGCATATTAACACTTGTAAGAAAATAATTATTTACATTGAAAAATGTAAGCTTAGTTTTACAAATGGAAATTTTAGGTAACATGTAATAAAAAAAGGGAAAAGAAAAACAGACTATTTTCTTCATGTTGCAAATCTGAAACCATCAAAACACATCCTCACAAAGAATCACAAATCTGATCAATTCAACTCAAACAAAATCAAGTTTGCAACCTGATTGAAGAGCAGGGATTAAAGCTTCAGCAAATCAAAGGAAAAATCAAACTAAAACCTTCAAATTAAAGCAACAAAAACATTAACAAGCAAAGACAAGCCGGTTCCAGATTAAATTCTTCCATGTTTCCCTAATTCTTCCAAAGTGAGTAAACACTTTTATTTATAGATTTAAATCTGTTTAAACTAGATGCGTGCAGTATCACTTAAAATGAAATATGATATGTGTTTGTTTGATTGTTTAAATAGAATTGCATGTGTATTTGTATGTGGAGTTGTTGTGCATGGCAGTTTGTTGTTCCATTCTTGTTACAGACTATAAAATTTTGTTCAAAATTTATGTCTCTGCTCTCAGTTCCTTTAAGACTAAGATATATAAACAAATTTTGTTTATATATTAACAAGATAATAACTGAGTTAAAAATATTTCTAGGCCAGATTTAAAAGTAGTCTTTAACAAAAGAAAGGATTTCAGTAAAAATTTAAAATATATCAAAATCCTAATTTAAATAATCTATAGATTCGTGTGTATAATTTGATTTATTTTATAAAATTAGGATTTTTGAAGATAAAATCTTGATTTTTAGGATTTAAAATTAAGAGAAAGTGTAGGTTGATCAGAAATGGGGTTTTGAGCATTTACTGGTGGCCGGCAAGGATTGGGTCCTTGTGGTCGTGGCCGAAGTTAGTCTGGGGGTGGGCAATGTCAGCAAAAATGGGTGAGGTGATTATCTTTCACCGAAGCGGCGCGACGAGGTGATAGTAGGGTTTTAGGTGACGTTTGGGCCGAGCTAGTTTCTTGTTCGATAGGGTACTCGATTGATGATCGGAGTTGTGCGCATGGAGGAGGATGGATGGTATGGGTCATGACGAAGTAATGGCCGGAGTTTCCTGATCATCGGCGATTTGTGATGGTGATGTGAATGGTATTTAGTTAATCGTCTTCTTCCTGATGGGCTTCGTACTCCTTGATTTCGAAATAGGAGTGGTCTTGCGTTTCTGGGTGATTGGGACACGTCAGTAAGGTGACGACGACTTGGCGACAGAGTTGGAACTGATCGCCACAGCTCTGGCGATTCGTGCATGTGTACAGGGCAGCTGTGCTTCTGGATTTGTGGCTACTGTTTAGGCAAGTCAAGTTTCGTGGTGATGAATCGGGAAACTTGAGGGATTTATGCGTGTAAAGCTCGAGTTTTATCGAGTAGGATAAGGTGGGTTTTGAATCGAGTTACTTGAGGGAATGACTCGAGTTCCTGTTAATAGCAAGGTATCTGTTTTAAATTTTTAAAGGAAACAAGTTTTAATATAAGTTTTAAAATCAAATGATTTTGATATATATAATTCACACTAGTTTAGTATAATTCTACAACCAGGTTTTAAAAAGCAAATTAGCATTTATTAATTAATATTTCAAAGTTTATTTACAAAGATTTAAGCAAGGTATGGCCAAATGATTTAAAACTGTCTTAAGTACTTATCAAATTCTAAGGTAATGTTTAGTCAGGTTTAAGAGTTAACAAAAATGGATAAGTTTTTGAAGAAGTATAAACCAGGATCTAAAACAAGGTATTAGCAAGATTTAATCGAGACTTCAAGTTTTAAAATACTTTAAAAAATTTGTTTAAAGAAATTGTTTAATGTTTCAAAGGTGATCTAGATAATGTATTGGTTATTCTAAAATTTTAAAGGATCGTTAATTGATTAATGTAATCAATTAAGGAAATAACTAATTATTTTTATGATAATTAATAAAGTTTAATTAATTTGAGAAATCAATTTAATGGTTTGATTTAGAAATGTGATCATGGGTTAACCTCTAAATGAAATTAATTAGTAATGATAATAAAGGTAATTGAAGAACAATTACTGAATGTCATTAATTAATGGGGGAAATATTTAATGGATATTTACTTTAAAGTGATTTAATTAATGATGAGTACTTCAGAGAAGTAATTAAGTATTAATTACTTTGAATAATTAATTGAGAGTCAATTACTTATTGTAATTAAAGAATAATTAATCGAGGATGGTTAATTAAGATGGATAATTTTAGAATGATAAATAATCTAGGTTGTAATAAATTGACGTTAAGGAGGCAGGGTTAAAGTAATCCAAGAATTAAGGTTGGTAATTAATTTAATTGGAGATTAATTAAATTAATTAGGAATTATGGTTATATATTAAATATTGCTTATGATGATTGAGTGATATTGGTCGACTTGGGTTTTGAATATCTTTGATATTCAGTGTGTTGTAACTGTAATATGATATGATGGATTGAACAATAATATTGTAGGACTATCTATCAATAATGAATTGTTGTGTAAATTATGATTCCCTGTATTTAAATTGAGTGCATCCACTTAAACTGGATTTAAGATGACATTGGATTCGAAGAGACCGGGGTCGGGTATTAGGAAATAACCGAAACCACTTCGAATTTTTATAGATTGATATGTGAAATCTATAGGCCGGAAGGAAGTGATTTAAAGGAATTTGACTATTTAAATCTGAATCTTGGTATTAAAAATGGATGTGTGGAATAAGTGATGTCTAAAATAAATTGTGGCTTTATGAATTGAATCGAGTTACCCCTGGTTTTATATATGTTGTATGCTTTATATTCCATGATTAGATGGGTTTACTCACGCTGGTTTCCAGCCTGACCTGGGTGTTACTTTGATGTTATGCTCGAGTCAGACCGAGTATTACAAATTTTCAGGTAAGGATGTTCGGAGCACAGGAGGCGAGCTGGATGGCAGGAACGTATGGAATGTTTCCGCTTTATTATATTGATTGTATATCTGAGACATATTGATTTGTATATGTCGAGTGTTTGAGTATGTGTGTAACACTGATGTATAAAAATGCAACCGACATATATAGTATTCTTTTGTAAACTGTTATTATTTACTATATTTTATCCGCTGCGAATGTGAGATGTTGATGTTTCTTATTCTTTCCTATCTCTTTCTTCTTTCTTCATAACTATCTGAAATTTTTGGGTTCGAAAATTTCCGGGTTGTTGCATATTTAACTCATTAGTGCTGATTTTAAATGTCATTAGCGTTGCAGCTTTCGAAATGATGTAGTGTGGCTGATAGCTTCTAAATATGATGTTTACAATTTATGAACAATGTATATTCCATAAAGGATAATTTATTATGGAGTTACATGAATTATTTTTTGGAACCGACATTACAAACTTAAAAGTGTAGAAAAATGGTGCTCCTTTTTGTTACTACTTATTCTATCATGTTTGTTATCATTATCATTACAAGTAGAATGAATATTATTTTAATGAACTATGTATATCATTTTTGGTGAACTATGTATATCAAATACTAAATATGGTCACATGCCAATTAAATAGCAAATTAGCTTAACTTTTGTGTAATATATAATACTTATTTCTTTATAACTCTTTTTTGAGTTTACAAAATTTCTTTATCTCGGCATCATATTTTTTTATGATAGTTTAGTGCAGTTTATATAATAATTGGTAGAAAAAGCTAAAAAGTAATCCAACTATATATTGTTGGCTACCTAAAGAGGTACATAAAGTAGTAAAAATGTATAATATTTAGCATTTTCCACTCTAGTAAATATTACGTAAATACTTTTTCGGAATTAGATGCCCTTGCTTGATTTCAGTAAAGATATATATCGTGGGTGGAACAATTGCAACTCATACGAACTATATTTTGATTAAAGTAATGAATTATTTGACAAATTGATATTGGATGTTAAGATGGAGTTTAGAATTGATGCTCCATTTTATGTTGTCATAAATATTTTTCAATTAGAAGAACAAATCATATTTGAAGTTCGATGGACATGCTTACAATTTTGTTTAAATGTGCAATTATACATGAAACATTCATTTTATTGATTACAATGCATTTGCAACAATATCATACTTATATGATATATAGTGCTATATAAGTAATATACACTAAGGAAAAAATGCAAGTAAAGAAAGGAAGAAAAAACTCATGTATAAGAACCTACAAAACTATCACCATTCATTGGTAATTAAAAGCATGATATCCAGTCACTATGGTGATCATTTTTACTTTCAATAAGTGATAATGTTTTAATAACCTAGCTGTCTTAGTGAGGAGGCTTGAAATATTATTATTTTGGTATTTTTTAATTAGTTTTGACAATATGATTGATTCAAATATGATAATCATAATAGTACTTTTTATAACTAAATTATTTTCTTTATATTGTTCATCCATGTATGAATTTAATAGAGGAAATATTATGATGATGGTTCTTTCATAAATTCAAATATTATTTAATAGAAACATTACTGTATCCTTATTCATCATGATTGTAGTTTATGATGTTTCGGTCTTTTATTCATAAATTTTTTCTCTTTCTTAGTATTCATGACTTGTCTAACATATTAGGATGCAATAGTTACTACATACAATTTATAGTCTCAAATAGTTTGTTCCACCAAACTATTTAATAATTACACTAAAAAACTATTGCAAATATTTAGCATAGAAATAAACCGATGTGGCACGTTTACAAATGTATAGTTTTTATTAGAATTTCAGCTTTGATAAATAATTTAAAAATTGTTAATCTACCATGATGCTTTTACAATTTTACCAATGGTTAGGATTACCAGTGTAATGACCCGATCATTTTAACTATTTTTATAACGTAATTAACTGAAATTTTGCTCGAAAATAAACTATAAAATTTTGCAATGAAAATTCGATATTTGAGATACGTCTATTTAGACATAGCAAATGGAAAATTTTTATTGGAAAATATGAATGTTAATTCTGTTGTATAAATTTCAATTTCAATTTAATATCGGTTAATTTGATGAAAATTAAATATTTTCGAAACCTGAATATTTTTATATAATAAAAATGTTTATCATCTTCTGAGTGAGACGTCATATTTCATTTCGTCAAATTTGGATTGCTATTGCTTCTTTTATCTTATTTTCGGCGTTTTATCGGTATTTTCGGTATCGAATATTAACTTTTGATAGGTTGATCGTATCGTTGGTATCTGCATACCGTTCTGTACGTCTCGTCGTGCAAATCGCCGCAGTATATTCATTAGTGTGTTTTGGTGTACGCAGCAAAATTTACAAAACAATTTGTCTTATTAGTTCCGTATTTGGCCCTTTTGTCCTCCTTTGTCCTTTCATTATCCTTCGGTTGAAAATGAACAGTCAGGTGCTTTTATTTTCCCGAATTCTCATGCTTTAGACTGTCACAATTCCTTTTGTCTTGAATATAAACCGGTTCGTCCTTTCACATTTCTTGTTCCTTGCTCTTTCGCTCTAATTTTTCATAAATATAAAATAAAATAAAATAAAAAGAAAGTCCTATGCACATTTCTATTCTCAAAAGATCACTCTTCTCCTTCCATGCCAGCTTGCATTCTCATTAGCCTCGCCTCCATTTGCAAACCCACCGTGCCCCTTCTACCTCCTGGAAACCGCCCTATCTCCCTGCTTTCTCCCTAACACCGAACAAACCCAATAACCCACTCAACATCCAAGCTCCTTCCTTGCGTCCATCTCAACCACCGCCCAGCCTCTCTCCGACTGCCCGAAGCCCTTCCACCTAGAACGCCATACATCACGCACCTACTTCCGCCACCTAACTCGACCACTTGCTTGTCTCCTTCCCTGCCGTACCTCTCTCCACCACTGCCGACCTATCACCTCCCACCAGAAAACACCACGTGCCGAACATCTCCAAACCGAGCACAGCAAGCACTCACTTCTGCCTTGCCTTTAGTGCAGTAGCTACTCCTCTATACACCTCCGAGCTTCCACTTTTCTCCCCGTAGTCGAAGCTTCTCCCCCGACATTCCCCCACATAGCCGATCAAACTCTCAAGCTCAAGACCACCACTGCCAAATAAATGATCTTTTCATTCCTATTTTGTAAGTTATCTCTTCTCAGGATACTCTATGACTTCAAAACTGAATTCATATTTTGTCAGCCTCTCGTTGTTTTGAAAACTAGTTATAAGAAGATAATCTTTTATTGCTAAATATAACAGAGATTTGAAATATCATTTTATCTTGTTTCATTGCTTATTTTACTTGTACATACATATATATCATCCCGTTCCATTTCGTGTATGTGTGTGTATATTTGTTAGATATATGTAAAGTTATATGTTAGTTTATATATCAGTTTAAAAATATATAGTAGTTAAATATATAAATGTCTATGTATACATTTCGTATGTTGTTGGTTTGCTGTGAAAATTTAGTGTATATATAGATTTTTAAATTATAAGTCTGTAATGATTTTATATGATCTATTTGGGGTTTTATGTATAAGTTTATAAAGTTTATATATATATATATATATATATACACACACAAATACAAACCTGCATATAGTTTGAGTAATTTGCATATATTTGGTATATATATTCAAATCTATATATGAGTTTTGTAGATATATTAGTTATATGTAAGTATACATTATTTGGTTACAGCATATGTACAAATTAGCTTCCATATTGCAGACAGGCTTTTCTCTATTATTATATAAGTTTTGATTTTTAAAATTTATGTAAAAGCATAATTTTATAGGTGGTTTGATAAATAATGGGTCTGAACAATGTATGTATGTATATGTGTGTGTACACACACACACATATACATATATATACATATATACATACATATACATACATATATATATACATACATATATATATACATACATATATATATATATACATACATACATACATATATAGATATATATATACATAAAGATTTTATTGTAACATGTGTTTCGAAAATTCAATATTGATTTTTAAATATGTATATAAATTTTTTATTTTTAAAAATGGGTTTAACCTGAATATTATTTTTCTGAAAAAAATATTTTATATATATATATATATATATATATATATATATATACACACATATGTATCTTTCTTCATCTTATTTCATGATTGTTTTGATTGTTTTCATTGATTCTGATTTATCAGCTTGTCCGCCGAACTCGTGTCCATCGTGCTTTGCTTCGAAATTCGTGCTTGGGTTCGTAACATATTTCATTGTCAAATTTTTCTAACCTTGAAAGGTGAGTAACCACTCGCAATTAACATTTTATAGTTAGTAAATTTTATTTCACTTGAAACGACAGTTGAAATATGCTGTTAAAATTGAATCGCTAGTTATTTAATTGTTAAATATTATATATTGTTATCTGCAATTGTTCACCTATGATATATGATACCATATCCTATTGTGTACATTTTATTTAAATTTGTTATTGATGATATATGCCTTCATATTTGTTCTCACTCTGCCAGTTTCCTGATAGTTTAAAATTCAACATGGGTTGAAATGATACATACCCGAACGATATTTAGATTATTGAAAAATCGTTATGGGTTGAAATGATAAACCCAAGTGATTTTCATTGATTTTGAATTTTTAGGATTACGGGTTGAAATGATATATATCCGTAAATAATTAATTTGCGGATTGAAATGATAAATATCTGTATCACTTGACCATAGGATAGAAAATTATATACGGACAGCGTTGGTCTATATTTTGAAAATGATTTCCAAAGTTTTGAAAGGAAATATCTTGTTTTAATAAATATTTATTTTTAAAATATAATATATATATAAATTTATTTTTAAATATGTTTAAATTTTAGATATTAATTTGTTTTATATGTTTTGGAAATTTTACATTTATAAGTTAGTTTTGAAGATATAACTTTTAAGATTTTACTTATAATTTTACTATTTTAAAATATAAAAAAATATAGATTTAATATAAAATAAATTAATAATAATATTTAATTTAATTAGTATATAATATGTTTAAGTATTTATTTAAATTTATATTAATATTTTAAAAATAAAATTTTATAACTTTAATAATAAAGGTTGGAAAGATAAATTAAATGTTGACTTGGAATTTAAAATTATGTTAATAATTGAATTTAAATAAGCATTGATTTAAACTTATTGAATTTGAGATTTTAAAGATATGATTTATAACTTGATTTTGATTAAAGGTGATTAAAGGAATATCTTCAAATTTAAATAAATTGAAATGGGATATTTAGTTTTATTTAAATTTGTAAATTGAGATTTTATTTAAATGATTATTGGATTGACTAAGTGAATATTTCAAAACTAAATAATAATAAATTTGAATTTCAAGTGTAAATGAAATGTATCAATTTGATTTATTGTAAATATTTGAATATTTAAACTTTGAAATCTATTGAAATTGAAATGATTGAATTTGTAGTTCAAATCTATATTTGAAATCTATATAAATTAAAATGGTTTATTGAGAGGTTGAATGAATTGAAATTGATGAACTGGGAATGAATTAAATTGAATTTTTGGAATTTGAGTGATTTGAATCGATTTGTGAAATTGGAGGAAACCATTCTTATTATATAAAATATTTTTAATATATATATATATATAAACTATTTTAATTTATAACTATTTTAATATATATACACTATTTTCAACATCTAAACTGTTTAGGTAGAAACTATTACGATTACGGAAGTGCTGTGATTTCAAAATGTTATTATTTGAAAATTGTTATGAATTCAAAAGTATTATGATTTCGAAAGAGTTATAAGTTGAAAGTGTTACGATTCTGGAAAAGAATATTACTTAAAGTGAATAATGATATCGAATTGATATGATCTTGAAATGAATATGATATTTTGATGTGAAGTATGAACTATTTGAAATGAAATAAACCACGGTGTGAAATAAGCGTTTGGTTGTTAAAGAGACCGAGATCGGATATTGTAATACTCTCTACCAATACCGAAAACTACATTAACAACTATGTACGTGGTGGAGATTTCAGAATGAAGTAGGGTGGTTTGGCGATGATTCTATATGGTATTTAAGTAGACCTTACTTCCGTGAGTCAGCTTGATGTGGCTAAAACAGGAGCCATGCCGGACCAAGTGAGGTCATTCCTTCGATCGGGCACATTCCTTCGATACCATTCTATTACTTTGTGATTTGATTGGATGCACCTTTATTTGGGAGTGTGTCTCGAGGTGGACGGTAGTAGTTGCCATGCGTTACCACCAAGCCAGATCCGCAAATGGTATATCTACCCTGGTATTGCCTCGCGTGTCTTGTCACATGCCCTACCGCGCCTTCTACGAGTTTGGTTTGTGTCGTACCTATGGAGTGCTCCCTAATAGCCAACTTGCAAGTGGAGTTTACAGTATCTTGTATAGAATACGGCGCTACATAAAATGTGTTAAGGGGGATATGGGTAACGCCTTAATGCTATTTTAATGGTTTACTTTACTATAGACATATTATAATAGCGTGTATTACTACATAGAAGATAGTTCCACGGAACCTTAGGGAATGGAAATCCCAACTATCGTTTAAGTTATTTGTATTTCAGTTGACATCTCACTTGAGTTGAATTTATTAATATAAGAATGTTAATCCTGTCTCGAGTGTTTTTTATTTTGCTTTATGCTCGGGTCAGACTGAATGTCACAGCACTTGAGACCCACCTTTGGAGATTGGAGCTTTGCTTGAAGATATGTTTTATCTATTCAGGTTTTCCAGTTGTTTTGTTCGAATTTGTCATCTGTTTGTATTTGAGACTACATTGTATTTGAGATATTCTGTTGTACTTTGTTTCAAACTCTGTTGTTTTATATAGTAGCTTCATGAACTACTATTTACCTATTCTACCGCTTATTGTTGTAATACTCTATGTCTGTGATTCTTGAATGACTTATTTACTGTGTATGCTGAGTTTTGTCAAATATAAATTAACAATGTGATATTTTGAGAAATTCAAGTCCGACATCTGCGGATGCGAACGATTCGAAATGCCCGGTCGTTACAACTAGATTTCTTTGACGGCCATATAAAAGTTCTTCACTATTACATTAATAAGACTATTAATTGTTAGTTTTTTTTTAAATTTTGTGTGTTAAAATTAAAGTATAATATTATTTTGTCTGTACACTATGACAAATCTGCTATTTTATAATAGGCTTTTGGCATCGCTATGGCATTGCTAATCTAATCAGCAATGCCAAAAGCTCATATGGAAAAAAAATCATCCCTAAAATGTTAAGGATGCCATTATGATGCCAATTTAGTGATTCCATAATGGTATAGGTTATTTTTGCAATACTATAGAGATACCAACAGTCTAATGCAATAGAATTTATGTTTACATTGATGTTCAAGCTTTAAATGAAATCATGTAGGCATATGAGTTTAAAACTTACGAATATTTATTAAATTCCAACCAAAATATCCGTCATATAAAAGTATATGTAAAAACCATCTTAGGATAAGCTGTTTATCATTTTTTTCCTATGTTTAATTATTCACATTCTAAAAATAATAACTTTGAAATAATTAATTCAGGCTTGGAACCTCACATCGTTGATGGATTCGACATTGCAAATTAAAACCATGAAGGAAATTGAAAATCAACAAAGATATTAATCCACCATCAAGCTAAAATGTTTATTTTTATTAAAATCATTTAAAGACTTTCTTCACATACAAAATTCATGAATCCATACACATCACGTATTTGAGCAATGATCAATGATTCATCAACACTTCATTCTCCAAGGTACTCAATTCCAATACATTAACAGACATAATGTTATTCCCAAAAATAAGGTATTTTCATTAACAATGTAACAAATGATTCTATATATGACACGGCTACTTGACCATTTGACTTTCTTATCAAATAACCAAACGATTGTATAGTTACAATATAACAAATGATTAACATATTCAATTGTATGTTATGATATACATTGTGATTATTTGTATAAATTCTTATCAAATAACCAAATTTTTGGATAATATGACATAATAACATGTTTATCACTATTATAAGTAAAACTTGTACATATACCTACTAAATAGATTGCACAAAGAAGTAGATATTGACCAATCAATGTCCTTCTGGTAGACAAGCATTACTACCAATCATAGGAAGAAAAAGTTTGTGACGTTTGCGTTAACAAAGATTTAGTCGGTTGTAGTGCTATAGTTTTAATTCAAGCGCACTTATTGTAAATTATGTTACATTCATCATTACATTCGGAGGGATAAAGGTTTCGCTTAACATCGATAATTATTATGAAATATGTAAAAATCCATTGAACTTAAAATAATTTCATTTGTTATTTTCTAATACGATGCTTTTGTTTTAAACTAACAAAATTGCATTGTAGTTACTTTTCTATTTCTCTTTTCCTAATTGTCTAAAAGTTTAAGCTTAAACCTATCAAATATTCCTTTTTATTTTCGATTTTACATCTTCAAAGTAGTTGTGCCAATTTCCTAAAATTTGCTAAACAAGTATCTGTGAAAGCATGAATATTATTATGACCGATATATGTAATTTTTCACAGAATATAGGGCTTTTTGTTGATTTCGATAATTTTATATAGTTTTTTTTGTAAGTACTCACTCTTTGCATAGTTGGATTTACATTATAGTTCAGTCTTTTTATGAACAACCGTTTGCGAAACATGGGTTCTTATTAGTTAATTAATTAACAGGGGGAATTTAATACATGTTATATAAATGGATTGGTCGACTGCCTTCACTAAGGCCAATCGACCACTAGCGGTCAACTGGTGATGGTGTGGCGGCTTGGGTTTTGTAAGGCTTGAAAGACCTGGGTTTAATTATTTTAATCCGGCTTAAATCCTATGGTCTAGATATCTTCTAACCAATATAAATATAAGGCTAGCTACCTTATTTTTATTTAGGAAAATATTAGGAATGCCAGTGAAACTCCGTCGGTCTTCTTTCTCAATTAGATTCAAGAGTTCAAATTCAAGGGAAAGGTAATAGGTTCATTTAGATGTATGTTTTTCTATTTTTACTGTTCCTAAATCTCTGAATTCTGAATCTAATTTATATATAATTAAATTATTTTACATTTCAAAGA
Source organism: Allium cepa (assembly GCA_030765085.1). Lineage (NCBI taxonomy): Eukaryota > Viridiplantae > Streptophyta > Magnoliopsida > Asparagales > Amaryllidaceae > Allium > Allium cepa. The sequence continues at coordinate 671,768,498 of CM060939.1, read as the reverse complement.
GAGAAAATCTGAAGAAGCGGTTAGGAAAAGGCATGAACCGAATCCAAAGGGAAGTTGGATGCCATCTCTGAGCGTAAATCTTAGTTTTGTACATTTTTGGTATTTGTATAGTAGAAGTTTGAATTTATGTTATGCCTTGGGGAATTTTGTACACGAAAACCCTAAGACTAAATGTGATAGTCCGCATTTTTGATCCTCAAAAGTCGACACTAATACATTCACGATATTCACGTGTCGAGCATCCAAGTGCCAAAAAGATGGATTGTTTGTGAGAAAGAAAGAAGAGATGGAACATAATCTCACATCGTGATGAGTAATGTATAATGTACAACAGGCTTTACAGAATACAAACTATAACATACGTACGCCAATTGGAATAAACTAACATATCATCAGCCTAAGCAGTTATAGTAACCTATCCTTATAAATGCTGGTAAATACAAAACAAGAAATGCAACGGAAATAAAATATACGTGAATACGTCTTGGAGGCATCTAGCTCGTCTTTTGAAGTCTAAAGCACCCATAACCAAATCTGGAAATATGATCGGGCTAACCCGAGCATTGTAAGAAAATAACGTCTGCGTAAGTCTGGTAAATCAGCATAAAAAACACAAATCATTTGGATTTTTAATGTCAAAAACCCTTTAAAAAAAGGGTATCTCATAAGATCATGCCGCACACAAACACGGACATGTTTCTACCTTACGGTAACCAAGCCGTTTTATTAGGAAATCTAATGATATTATAATAACGTTTAAGGTTTAAAATAATTATTTAACATAGTTGAAATGGTTATAATAATTACATTCCAGCATATTTAGAATATAACTAAGTCTGTAAAGGTAAATATTGGAGAATGGATACCATCAATGACAAGGCTATTAGGGAACCGCCAATCATAGTACACCCCTAGAAAAATGTACTAAGGGCCTCACATGGACCCCTTGCTTGGCAAGCCTGGCCTACACATTCCTGGATAATACTACTGAATATGATCATCACCCTACGGCCAACAACCGTATTGGGTCGCTAGCATACATAAATCCATAAATATCAATCTAGATTGGGTGATGACCATACCCTAATGGCAAAAATCGCATAGCTTTGTGGCATATCCCTTGTTTTAGTCATTACAGAGTAAAAGGCTTGAGGCTACGATTTACCTTTTTAGCAAATATCACTTGAAATGCTAACATTACCCTCTAGGCAACAATGTAAAGCCAGCATCCATCCATACAAGTTGTTCAGGATATGAGCAAACCGAAGGCATTACTTTTACAACAACCTTTTTGGAATCACGCTCAGGATTAGCAGCAAGTAGTCCTTTCACTTCAAGGACTTTGTCTTCGATTCAATCACCTTCAAGATGTTTCAAATTTAAACACTTATGCCGATTCAATGTGGTTTTCAGATAAAATATTTGATCCCCTTCTTTTCGAACTGATAATCGATAGTTTCTAGTTGGTTGTTCAACTATCAAATAAAAAAATAATCAAATCAGATATTTAATTTCAAATAAAAACCAATCCTGGTTAAGCATATAAGCATCAACTAAGCCTTTTTAATTAATCATTTCATTAATTAAAATCACTTTGTAAATACTTGTGTCATTTACATTTATAAAAGGGAAATTTTACCATAAGGGCCTCTTTCCATCAAACAATAAGTTTCTAGGATACAAGTTTAAAATAATTAGTTTGTAGGACAAAAGTTAATACACGTTACATCTGTTACTTTATCCCTTCATTCCGTTACTTTTTCTCCCGTTCTTTTTCCTTTTTCAGAACCCAGCAAAACGAAATCAAATATAAAATCGAAAAGTAGGTTTTTCTAGACGACTAGACAATTTGTGATCGAAGATTTCTGCCATTATTCAGTTAAACATCAATTTTTCTTCATCGATTCGTCTACAAGTATGTACTATTTTTTTTATGTAAACGATTTAGGTACATGTTTTCGAGCTGGCTTATTGTTAAATGATATTAATTAACGAGTTCTTCATAAAATATTAAGTGTTAGATCTTACTTTATTCAACTATTAAAAAAGATAGAAGCATTTATCTTCTGATGTAAAGGATTTACGTACATTTTGAGTTATATTTTCATAATCACTGATAGAAATGGTATATTATCTAATGCATTCAAGGTATTTGATGTTTTTCTCACGATATTAGTTATTACATAAAATACACAGACATGTTAAAACCCTAGGTAAAAAAGATAAAGACATTTATGTTTTTATGTAAATGATTTAAGTTGTTTGTTGTTTTGGAGATGGTTTATTGTTAAATGATGTTAATTAACGAGTTCTTCATAAAATATTAAGTGTCAGATCTTACTTTATTCAACTACTAAAAAAGATAGAAGCATTTATCTTCTGGTGTAAAGGATTTACGTACATTTTGAGTTATTTTTCATAATCACTTATAGAAATGGTATATTATCTAATGCATTCAAGGTATTTGATGTTTTTCTCATGATATTAGTTATTACATAAAATATGCAGATATGTTAAACCCTATAAAAGCATTTATGTTTTTAGGTAAATGATTTAGGTTGTTTGTTTTTTTGGAGATGGTTTATTGTTAAATGATACTAATTAACGAGTTCTATATAAAATATTAAGTGTCAGATCTTACTTTATTCAACTATTAAAAAAGATAGAAGCATTAATTATCTTTTGATGTAAAGGATTTACGTACATTTTCAGTTATATTTTCATAATCACTGATACAAATGGTATATTATCTAATGCATTCAAGGTATTTGATGTTTTTCTCATGATATTAGTTATTACTTAAAATAGACAGATATGTTAAACCCTAGGTAAAAAAGACAAAAGCATTTATGTTTTTATATAAATGATTTAAGTTGTTTGTTGTTTTAGAGATGGTTTATTGTTAAATGATATTAATTAATAGTTCTTCACTCTGTCTAACATTTCATTATATATGACAATTTTTATGCAGCGTAAAAATGCATACAAGGTCTTCTAAGTCAAAGATATTCATTCGAAATATTACCTGCATATTCATAAACGAAGGTGGAACCCAATGCATAAACATAAGACCTATATCCAGTCCATTCTGCAATGAACACAGCCAAAGACCATCATTATCTGTAACTCCATTGGTCATTGTTTTCATACTTATGTTTCCCATAATATTTAATTCTACTCTTCAATTTGTATATACATAATAAATTGGAATCTAGATTCCATATTTTAAATAAAAAAATAGCTAAATTTTTTGAGCTTACATTGTTTACCTTGGTTAGTCTGCTATTCTGTCACTACATTTACGTATACATGCGTGTGTGTGTGTATGTTTATGCATTCACTTCATGTATTTTGTGTTGGATTGAAGTGCATTGACTTGAGTTGTTGCTTTATATGCAGTCAGTTATCATGTAGCTTATCTGCACTTGCATTCTCATCTTGTCGACATGTCTGCATTGGACTATGGTTTCAATGTGTATGATGTTGCAAATTCACTTGATGTTTCACAGATGTATATATGTAATGTTCGAACACTTCAGTCAGGTTTGGTTACTTCATTTGCATTGATCTTGAGTTGTTTTCATATTGCATTTGTTTATGTGTATGTTGTGCACTTATTTGCACTGTCAGTTTTGAATCTGAATATTCAATGATGTTGTAGCTTTCATGTTGCATTCATACATGTTGTACATGTTATTACTTTAAGGCTATTGTGATGATGAAGATAAAGTAGATTATCTTTCTATACTTTGAAACTTTCTAGTGGTAAATTTTCATTTCATCAAATAAATCTTGTTGATTTTCAGTTGTGAATGTTCATTTATCTCTTATTGATCTAAATTATAAATTTCAAAATGTGAAAATTTGAAACTGTAAAAATTGAAATAGGTCAAAAAAAATTCAAACATTTGTTTTTTACAAAAAAAAACTGTTAGATTTAATTTGTAATTTTTTTTACTTTATATAGTAAAAAAGTGCTTTATCTTTTACTTTTTTTATATAAAGTTACTTTATATACTAAAAAATATATTAATCTCAAAAAAATACAAAATAATTTAAATGATAAAACATATTATCTTTTTATTCAAACATATAATTGACCATTACTTGAACAACTAAAAAAGATAAAGCACATTATCTTTATATACTTTGAAACTTTGTAATTGTAAATTTTCATTTCATCAAATAATTCTTGTTGATTTTTAGTTGTGAATGTTCATTTATCTTTTATTGGTCTAAATTATAAACTAGAGAATGCGAAATTTTCAAACTGTGAATATTGAAATAGGTCTAAAAAAATTTCAAACATTTGTTCTTTACAAGAAAACCTATTGGATTTAATTTGTACTTTTGTTTTTTAATAAACAGAAGTACTTTACATACTAAAAAAGTGCTTTATCTTTTATTTTTTTAAATAGAGGTACTTTATGTGCTAAAAATTATCTTAATCTCAAAAACATACAAAATAATTTAAATGATAAAACATATTATCTTTTTATTCAAATTTTTGTATAGTAACATATTTTTTTGATAAACTTGTTATTTATACCTCCTAATTTTTTTTTTGGTTTTCCTAAATATAGAATCAGAGTGCACCAACGCAAGAATTACCTGATGTGAATGAAAAAGAAGACTTCATATCTGATGATGAAAAAACGATTTCACAGCAACTAGCTGAAGACAGTACTGATTTAGATGATGTAGATCGGTATGAAATTAAGAAAATAGCCAAGAAGCAAAAAAGGCAGTACACAGGTACTTATAGATGTAATTTGGATGCAATCTATAAGGTGATGTCAATTATAAAGGAGAAACACATTCTTTCACCTGAAGCAAAAGCTTTTTTAGAAAAAACGCCATTCAAAAACTTCTTTAACGTTTTTCTTAGTGATTCAATAGCACGACAAGATTTAAGGAAAAGTGCTTCAAATTTAGATGATATCATTACTTCATTTGATGAAAAAGAAAATGCTTTCACAATTGGAAACAAATTACTCAAAATTACTCCTGAAGAAGTCAGTCTAATTTTTGGAATGCCATTAGCTGGAGAAGACTTATTTCCTATACCAGCTTCTAACAAAGCCTCGGCCATGGAAAGTTTCTCCAATTTTTTAACTGCCAATTTTGAAGAAGAAGACATAATTAGCCAAAAAACAGTAACAAAAAGATTGAATACACTATTAGAAGAAGAAAAAGGAAATGAAGATATAGTGAAATTGTTATTGTTGTTGCTGGTTATAACTTTCCTTTTTCCAAACAACCAAAGCTATATGCAATGGGGTTTCTTGTCAAAGTTGCTGAATTTAAAAAAATTAAATTCAATTTCTTGGCCGCGAGCAATATGTGAAAATGTTTTGAAAAATGTTAAAAAGTATCATGCTGACCCTAGAAGTACACCAGGCTGTACTATTGTGTTACTGGTATGCTTTCATAATTTTAACTAAATATAAATATATTCAAATTTATATTTAATACAAAAATATAAGTGCTTTTATCTTTTTCTTGCAGTACTGGATTTGTGAACGAACACAAATAATTGATGAGAAGGAAAATCTGCAAACAAAAATCCCAAGAATGGGGAAATTGGATTTATCGAAATTGAAAGATTTGGACCTCACTGAGGTTGACAATGACAAAGTATGCTATTAACTGTACATTTTTTTTTTATTTTTACGAAAGCAATTTTTTAGAATGGTAGTAGCCTAAATAATGGAAAACCAAATGAGTATAGAAAGTATATGTGCAAGCTTAACTTGTCTAGTACTTCAATTACAGTATATGTGCAAGCTTAACTTTAAATTTATTCATTGCAGATTTTAAAAAAAATTGCAGCTGTAAAAAAAGAAGAGAAAGAATTTCTTTCCAATAAAATAAAAGATATTGAAGTGGAAGCAGACCGAAACAACAAAAGAAAATTAGATGAGTACCAGGAAGACACAAGTTTGAGAAAATATGCCAAAGAATCTGCTAATATCATAATGGAGCTACAGTCAAAAGTCATTTTTTTGTGTTCTGAGATGAAAAATGTTGAAGAACAATTAAAGGAAGAAAGACGTTTAAGAGAAGCAGCTGAAAATAGAATCCATATTCTTGAAATGAAGCTTCAGAAATTGGAAAATTTAGAAAAACATGATGTGGAGGAAAAAGATAATATGAACAAAAAAATTGAAGTTGAAAAAGGTAAAAAATTGTTGATATGATTCACATAAAGTTCTTCTAATTTTCCAACTTTTGATATTATGCAAACTCAAGATTTCATACTAGAAAAGCAGACATAAGATAGTTTAAAATCTGACATTCTGAAAGAGCCTGCTCAAGATCCTATTGTTGTTGAAGATATTGTCCTAAAAGAACCAAAAAAGAAGAAGAAGCCAAATAATGTTGACAATTGTCCACTACTCAAATATCTTACCAAAGAACAAAAGGAAATTGTCAAAAAAAAAATTCAAAATTCTTGGAGGAAACAAGTAAGTAACTAAACTACTTTTGACTCAATTGAATTAAATATATATTTATTCCAATAAGATATGCATATAAATTATAGCAGAACTTTTGTCATGTTGATATGCATATAAATATTCTCCATGTTTTTTTGTCATATAAGATCAAATCTGTGTTTTATACTCTAAGTGCCATAAAACCAGGACTGATTTAATACCAATGTTTTTTTGTCATATAGACATCAAAAAAACCAGACTAAACTAAAAAAGATAAATTAATTTATCTTTTCATACAAACTTCTACAACTATTGTTATTTTCTTTTGTTAAAAAATATTTCATTACATACTAATCTTAATTTTTCAGTATACCAATCTTAATTAATTTTCTTTTATACTGTAAGTGTCATACAACACAGAACATACTAATCTTAATTTTTTAGTGATGAAACATTTACTTGTGATGATGGAAACTTCATCACCATCACAAAAAGTATGATAGAAGAAATTCTCTATGGAGAATATATTTCTGGTCAAGTAAGTACAAAAAACTATAGCTTGCGTTATTATAAATTCTATTCTTTGCTTCATTATAAAATCTATACTTAATCCATAATTTTTTTTTTGGAAATGTAGGTTATTGATTGGTTTTGGTTCAGAAAAACAAAATTTTTAGAACCAAGTTCTAGCATTATATATGTGAACACAACAATGACAGTAAGTGTACTATAATGTAAAATTTAATTTGTTTCTAAGATAAATTTTCTGAAATTATTTTTTAACAGTAAAGCGCAATAGATGGAAACCTGGAAAATATCAAAACAAATATGTTTAATCCTTTTATTAAACAAGCACTTCTAAATCCATTATGTTGCAATATATTATTTCCTATACATGGCAACGAACATTGGAGCTTGCTAGAGCTAGTAATGGAATCATGTTCATGGAACCATTATGATTCTCTACACTTGACCACAAGATCGAAGACACTAAGAAGTGGACATTCAAGGTTTGCTATTAATGTGGTAAGTAAAATACACAGAAAGTAAAAAAGATAAATAGATTTATCATTATTATAAAAAATTATATATATATATATATATATATATATATATTTGGAAGAAAGCAGCAGTAAACAAAATCAATAAAGACTTACAAGACGCAGGCGAGAAAACAATTCTGGGAAAGTGTACATTGATTAAAAATGTTAACTGTGCTCAACAAAGCAACGAGTAATTTTCATAATCACTGATTAAAAATGTTTACCTAGGATTTAAGTACATGTTTAGTTATATTTTCATAATCACTAATACAAATGGTATATTATCTAATGCATTCAAGGTATTTGATGTTTTTCTCATGATATTAGTTATTACATAAAATATACAGATATGTTAAACCCTGGGTAAAAAAGATAAAAGCATTTATGTTTTTACGTAAATAATTTAAGTTGTTGTTGTTTTGGAGCTGGTTTATTGTTAAATGAAATTAATATGGGCATAGGAGTGGATTGGAAAACACCAACTACCACAATTTCAGTTCATTTGGGTGATTACTGTGATCTAATTGATTGTCATGTAGGAAGTGAAAATAGAGTGCAATGAATATATATCTTCAAAACTAATCGTTAGGTAAGTAATCTGATTGTAGAGATGATATAGCAGAGCTGATAGGCTTAGTCAGACATGTGATCATACTTGATACTTTGATTAGAATCTGATTGTAGGTACTGCTAGTCAAAGCATCTCCCAACATATTATGAGGTGTAATCTTTAAGTTTGGTTTGTCCCGTGAGGGAATAGTTTGCCTCAACAAGTGTAAAAATATTTGCTAAACATCTATATAAAAGCATTCGTATCTATTAAATAGATGCCTACATAGTAGATGCTATTAATTAAGTTCTGTGTTTCTAGATGTCAATAATATATAAGGCTCTTCTTTTCTTTTTTCGTTTTCTTTTCGTGTCTACAGTCACATTATTGTTTTTATTAAAAAACGTGGTTAAAGCGAATTCAACTTAGAAGCATTTATCTTTTGATGTAATGGATTTAAGTACATGTTTAGTTATATTTTCATAATCACTGATACTTGAGATTTTTATACAACGATGAATGTTACACAATAACTGAAATTTTAACAAATGCAGGTTCGACTGTGGAATTTTCGTAATGATGTTTATCCAAAAGTTAGCACAAGGAATGGACACAACATCAAAAATTAGTCTAGAACAAGTAAACGCATTTAGAGCACAGATAAGTGCACAAATTCTCTCTGATGAACCATACTGCTGGACAATTGAAAAATTCTGCAGTTCAGCTTCAGCAACAAAAGATGTGAACTGACAATGATAGCAACAAATTCGTTGATGTCTAACAGTCTTTTTATCATACATTTGTTAAAATTTTATTTAACTGATGAATTTGTAATGGTTGACTTAGGCCATATTATTTGAACTGTAAAACCTACTTACAGATGTTGTAGACTTGAGTTTGTTTATGTGTATGTTGTGCACTTGTTTGCACTGTCACTTTTGAATCTGACTATACATTCATGTTGTGTCCTAGAAAAAAATTGGGCCATATAATACAGAGTGTGTTGTGTAATGTGAAGGTTACTGTGATGTTGAGTAATTTGCTAGGATGAGGAAGATAGTGTGGATGGAAGTGCTATGCAGTTAGTGTTGATGGTTGCTGTGAATTGCAGGTTATAGAGGTCGTTTCTGTTGGTGTTGAGGATGTTGTATGTCAAATGACAGAAGTTTGAAGATAGTGATTGGAATTGCAGTGCAGTGAGAGTTGACGGAAGTCCTGTGAGCTATTTTAGGTTGTGGCAAGTGTAAGGTTGGTCAGTTGTAGGAAGAAGGATAGATGTTGGTCGAAATGAATGATGAAAGTGATGATGCCTGAGAATGGGAAGAAGGAATGATGGTGACATGGATTGGTGACGTTTGGTTAGTGATTATTGAGCAGAGCTTCGTAGAGGGAAGATTTGAATGGTTTGTAGACGGATTTTGCAAGTAGTTAGCAGATGTTGATGGAAAGAGTGGTTAATAATGAGATTAGGTAAAACAGAAAATGTAATGATAATTTACTGTAATACGTGAATGAGAACAAAATTGAATTGTATGCAGAAACCTTAGAATGTATTGAAAATAGAGAAGAATTTGTAACAATTGCAAATGTGTAACAATGGTATTTTTTGATATATGTTTGCAAATTAGGGATTGAAGCAATGGCAAATTCATATAAATAAACAAAGCATATGAACAAAAGGAACATCATACTCTTTCTCTTTCTCTGTATAGTTCCTTCACAAGTATGATTAACAAACTAGTGATATAAAACAAAAATTGAAACAAGATGGTATGATGTTAACATTTTAAAAAAATAATGGATCAAAATAGTGATTTTTACCTGATGAAGAACATCAAGCTAAAGTAAAACTTAAGACATGCATATGCAGAAGGCACATTTTGTTGATTATCAGAGAAAGTCATAGTAAAATATTTGGATATCTAGTGAATAAATATATGAAATGGGTGAAGATATAACTTTTTTTATGGTTGTAAGTACAATTTCAGTTAGTTTTTAAACAATTGCAAATGTGTAACAACGGTATTTTTTGATATATGTTTGGGAATAAAACAAAACAAAACACACTAAATCAAACCAATTTCCTGCAGCATTAGCAGCATCAACTAACCACAATTGCATGCAAGTTGAATACTGCTTTCTTGAAAAAAGAAGTTATTAGAAAAAGATAAATAATTATTGGAGATGGATTGGTATTCCACCGTTATGAAAAATCAACAAATATTTCTGCACAAACAAAATTGAACAAATATTTCTGCACAAACAAAATTGAAATCAATGACCGCAATATACTTAAGTCCTAAGCTTGTTTGAGGCCAATGATATATCAATTTATCTTTTTTAACAGAACAATATCAACCAATAGTTCTTCCATACTTTCCATTTCCTGTTACAAGAGCAACTACCACCTTCATCATTCACAACTTCAAGTGCCTCTGACTACTCCTTACTTCACTCCAACCTCCACCGCCTCACTTTTTAACTACAACACCTCCTCCTTTACAAAAGTCCCAATACCACTCTGTCATACTTCACTTACTAACCATACTTCCATCCCAAACCATTCACAACCTATAAACTTCACAGTTCTCTGGCCATACAAACAAATACTACTACACCACTGTTTCATTCAATACAAACTGCAGCAACATTCCACACTCAACACTGTCAGAGAAGCCACAACCCACAATTCTTCTTCACTAACCATCATCTTACCAATTCCACACTGACTACCTATCAGCAACCATCACAGTGCCTACCAGAAAAGCAGAAACTCATAGACAATTACATACAACCAAAAGTAATCAAAATCAGATTATATCTAATTCAACATATGCAATAATCCAAATATTCGAGTCAAAGTATTCATAGAACAACCAATCAATCAAATACACTGGACTAATATAATCAACTCAAAGTATTCATAGAACAACCAATCAAATACATTGGACTAAAACAATCAATCAAATATTAACATCCTCTTCTATTATGTCCTAGTTTTTTACACTTTCCACATCTGTTTTTCTTAGCATGAAAGTCAACCCCTTCAATCCTATTCATCCTAGGCCTACCAGCTCCACGAACAGGCTTAGGAAGAAGAACAATAGATGATTCTTCGGCTTTAATTGCTTCCTTATCAAAAGTTGGAATAGGATTGATCAAATGTGAATATGAAGCTCGATAATACTCAACAGTAAAGTAATTCTCAATATATTCATAAACAGAATTTCTGGTTAAAGAAATACACTTCAAAGCATGCGCACAAGGAAAACCTGTCACTTTCCATTGATTGCAACTGCAAATGCGTTTTTAAGATCAACCTTTTGAGATGTTGGAGAATGAACTTCAAAAATATACCTACAAAATGTAAAATTAAAAACAGTTAAAATATATACATAGGTTACATTTCCAAAAAATTATTATTAGCACTATATATATTCTCTCTAGTCTATCTAATAAATAAGACCCAATTCATGTGCATAGAACTAATAGTGAAAAATAAGACTCATAAACCAAAACAAATAACAACGGGCATACTGTTCATATTCTTTAGAGAGAGTATATCTAATGTAGATTTTGATTTTAATTTTCTTTTTAAAAAAACTGATAACCAATCTAGAAAAAAGAAAGCATAAAGGTTATAGTAAGAATTAAAACCTGTAAACCTTGACAATGATTTCAATGGGTAAGACATCCACTGATTAAGTGGAATTGACTAGAACATTGCCTTGATGCACCAGATTTGACTTTTCCAAAAAGATCAACAGGATAGTCCAAGTCAAGAACTAATATACCATAAGTAAAACGTACAGACTCGTCCAGACGAAAATATTGAAAGAGCTAAGAATTACATACAGTGTTAATTACAATGTCGCGACTGTCAAGATTAAAAAGATCCAGAGGGGTTTAAAATTTATAAATACCAACAAAATGAAATCATAACACAAGCTACATAGCAAGTTGAAAAAAGATAAATGCATTTATCATTTTTTTCAGAAACTATGAACATCATGTAAAAATGTAGAAATACATACCTAGATGATTTAGAAACACTCCACCCAAATCCTTCTTCCTTCAATTTCAAGAAACGAGCTTCCATTTTTGGACATAGCACACTAGTCCACTTTGATGCCTCTTCTCTACGATTAGACATTTGCATCATCAGTTTTATCCTAATTCCATCAAGACAAGCAGTAACAAGCAAACTTCTTTCATCCAAAATCCAAGAATTAAAACTCTCAGCTACATTGGATTTATTTTCACCATATCGCTTCCCCGGAAAAAACAAATCAGCCCAATGATCATATGGTTTATCATTCAAGTACTCTATAGCTTTGGCACCTCCAATTTCTTTGTACTTGGACATGGCTTTTTCAAACTCATGATGATTAGAAGCTATAGCACAACGCTCAGGTAAATGAGCTACCTAAACACCCCTTCCACTTTTCACAATGCTAGCAATATTATTTTGCATATGATGCAAACTATAAGAATGATGACTATTTGGAAAAAATTTTGGAATACTTAACAATAAACCCTAATATTCTATCACAACTGAGAGCATTCTTTAGGTGTTTTAAAAACCAACTCCAACACTCTTCATTTTCTTTGGGAACAAGATCCATTGCTAATGGGAAAAAACCTGGAAAAAAACAAAAAAATAATTAATTCACTGTTTATGTATTACATTTGAAACAACAAAATGCATTATATTTGAAACAGTATTATATAGTAGTAGACAATCACATGAACACTATACCCTCAGTCCAAATAAAAAAGGAAAAATCAATTTCCTAGAGGCAATTCAACTTTTTTTTTAAAAAAAATTCTATTTGAATGTGTAGTCTACGCATAAAGGGTAGAAATTGCAAAGATATGATACATAATTCATGCATACAATACAAAGAATTATATTCAAACATCTAAAACATATATGCTTTTATCTTTTCTATATGCTGTTTAAATCATTTGTATACCTTATGTAAGAACTTCAAATAAAGAGAAAAATGATAAATATGTTCAACATGTAGTAGTATCTATGATATATAAGTACGGCCTAATATGTTATTTAATTCTTTATATTAAAAGATAAATGCATTTAACTTTTTTAACTCCTGTATACAGTAACATTTTGTATATCAAATTAAAGAACATTAAATCTTTTACAGTATTTGTTTTGGATCAAATTTACAATAAGAAGAGCATGGTTGTTCATTGAACAATTGTACCTACTTTGTAACTAGTGCAACTAGATTAAAGATGTTAGAGATAAAAACATATATGCATTTATTGTTTGAAATATGACAGATTCTGGTAAATCCAGCATAAGCAGTAGGTATCATGATAAACTGAAAAAAATAAAACATCTAGATTATGTATCTATCAAAAAAAAAACAACAACCAACATTAATCATCGTTAATTTTCAGTTGAACTAAATTGTGAGTTTGAATTCATTTTTGCAATAATTTCACATGCTAATCCCTAACGCAGAAGAAAATATAATGAATTGAACAACATATTACTACATTTGAAACAACCAAATGCACTATATTTGAAACAGTACTATATAACAGTAGACTAATCACTTGAACAAAATGCAGTATGTACACAACAAAATTCACTAGAACAACAACTTAAAGAAACAATACTATGTAACATAAATACAACAGCAAAAAAAAATTCAAAATCAGTACCTTGATTCCCATTTTTCGCAGTGGCAGCCATCAAAATACCACTTCGCCCTTTCAAAAAGGTAGCATCCAAAAACACCATAGGACGACAATAGTTAAATCCAAATATACATGCCTCATAACATACAAAAACTCTCTCAAATTGATTTGTTTCAGAATCCACATCCATACTTGAATAACTATTTGGGTTATTTCTTTCCAATGCCTTCAAATACCAAACTAATTCATTGTAAGATTTCTTTTCATCACCAAAAATATCATTCATAGCCAATTTCTTACCCTTATAAGCAAAGTAATAGCTTAGCTCCACATCATAATCTCTTCTAAAACTTCTAATGATATCCTTGGTTTTTCTTTTTGGCTCATCACGAATTTGATTGACGATTAAACTTTTCACAAGATCACTATTAATGGTTGGACTACTAAGGGAACGAAAACCACCACCACAAGTATGAATCAAGTTGATGTTTTTAACAAACAATTTGGTCCAATTGCTTCAGTTTGCAAGAAGCATGAATCCTAAAAGGACAGCTAGCTACAGCACATCAAACTGTCAATCGTTCTTTACAATTCTTAATATACTGTACTTTAAATCCATTCTTCAAACAATAATCACTAAATGTTCTATGGAATCTAATAGCGGAATCAAACTGTTGACCAACGCCAGTAAAAATTCCATATTTGAATTCTTCTTCAACAACTCATGTAAATCCTTTTGTTGAGTAAAACCAGAATCTAAATCATCATCATAACCTAACATATTATTACTTGACTCAACACCAACAACTGAACCAGACTTGCTACTTTCACCAACAAAATTATCCATTGAATCATTCTTCAACCGTAAAAAAAAACCAAAAATTCTTCCTTTTTAAACCAAGACAAACACAATATACCTTGAAGATCACTATCTATTTCAATAAAGGTAGTCTTTGATTCTCGAATATAAAAAATATCAAAGCATAGTGGAGTAAAATTATTCCACTCCTCCCAAATCCTATTCCTAATAGAAGAAATAGAAGCATCCAATCCAAAACGAGCACTAAAACAATTGTTATTGAAATCAAACACAACTATAACAGATGAATCATACCTGCAAAAAAAATGTAAAAAAAAAATAACTATGTGAAACTGATCTTAAATAAAAACTAATAGCATAAAACTATTTAAATCATTTTCTATACCACTTTTTGAAAAAAGATAAAACAATTTATCTTTTATAGATCACTATCACTCTTTGGGATAACCTGATTACAACAGTGGAAAATATAACTATGTGAAACTGATCTTAAATATAAACTAATAGCATGAAAATATTCAAATCATTTTCTATACCACTTTTTGAAAAAAGATAAAATAATTTATCTTTTACAGATCACTATCACTCTTTGGGATAACCTGATTACAACAGTGGAAAATATAACTATGTGAAACTGATCTTAAATATAAAACTATGTAAATCATTTTCTATACCACTTTTTGAAAAAAGATAAAACAATTTGTCTTTTACAGATCACTATCACTCTTTGGGATAACCTGATTACAATAGTGGAAAAACGTTGAGTTCCATTCTAACCCTTAGAAACTAAATTTTCAACACCTACCACATCAAACATTCCAACATAACAGCTAACAATAACTACTGTCCTATCATAGTCTAGTACATAAATACCAATTGTCTGATCCTCTGTTAACCAAGTATATTGGGATCATGTTTACAATTTCAAATCCAGCATGGTACATAACTTGAAATCAACCAAAAAAAATTGGTACATGGGGAAGAAAAACATTCATCATGATTGTACCTATTCAAGTTTACATTGTTGAAAAATCATAGGTGAAAAAGATGATTTGCAAAAATATACTTAATGGTGAAAAAGAAGAGCTAAAAAATTATCATAACAAACACGCACTAAGATCAATATGGTCTTTAAAACACATAATCACATTCGATGGCTGCCAAATTATTACTAGAGCCAGAATGGAATTTTGATACACCATTCTTAAACATCTAAACAATCAGAGTTTGATTGCAAACTAAAGAACAAACGAGGCTAAATACACAGTGCTTGTGTTATCAGAATAAAACAATACCATTCAGAAGCCATTATTCCAACTACATCAAACAAAACCTTCCTCCAATAGATGAAAACAGCCTCCTGTGAAAAGAAACATACAGTAACATCATGAACATCATAAAAAATAGAATTGAGAATGAAAAATAGCAAATAAAATGGAGACTCACGAAATGAAGAAAATCGCCTCACGATTTCCCACAATTAAAGTTGATTTTTATTTGAGAAGAAACTAACGCCTCACGACCGCTTCGATTGCACAAGAAACGACCGCTTTGATTGAAAAAGAAACGACCGCCTAATTTACAAGATCGGTAAATTTCAGAAGGTACGTAGTTCTTTGAAAGATGAAGACGCACGCGCCTAAATTTCACGATCGGCAGATTTCAAAAGATACGTAGTTGTTTGAGAAGATGAAGATGAACGCGCCTAATTTCCACGATCGATTTCAGAAGATATTTAGTTGTTTGAGAAGATGAAGACGCACGCCGCACATACTTGTCCTCGAAAATAATAATTTCAAACCCGTGTCCTGGAAAAAAATTGGGCTGTATAATTAGGCCCTTCATTCCAATTTCCACTTTATAAAATATATACTCATAAACCCTCTCTACTCTTTTCAATACTTGAAAAATATTGTTATACTTGTCTCAACTATGTAAATAAAGCCCTCAAAACATTTCACTTTCAATACCTAATAACTTCTCCATACACTTATATCAGCAATATAAGCATATTCACATAACATCATTTTCAATACTTAGAAAACGTATCTATATACTTATGTCAATGGTATAAATGTATTCACAAATTTTAAGTAAGATTTCCATTTTCCCAAAATCTTACTTAAATGGACTAAAACAAATGTCATTTAGAAACATAATTTACTATAATCTCAAACCGCTTTCCATTAGGTTAAGTAAATGGGTCATATAGAAATTAGACCATATATACTTACCACTACTTCTCGATTTCAAAATTGTGCTATCCCTCTATTAACAATGAAGTCAGACAAGTTAGAAAATTATACTTGTCTCGGCATACATTCTTAATTCTCAAGACAAGGAAAAGTTTCTCTGGCTTGGAATTTGGTTTTAAGTATGGAAAGAATACTTTCAATTCCATCATAATTAAAAATGATCATTTATAGAAATCAAACCTCATTTGCTTTTATAAAATTCCTTTTTATAAGTCTATTTAATATTTACACACTTAGTTCACAAATTATCTTTACAAACTTCTATTATAAATCTCATTTATATCGATAAAACTTCTTTTATAAATCTCTTTTCTATTTATAAAACTCCTTTTATAAATCTCCAAATTTATTTATAATACTCCCTTTATAAATCTCTAAATTTACTTATAAAACTCATTTTATAAATCTCCTACACTTATCACAAATCTTCGATTTCAAGATCGGACTAAATATTTTCCATAAAACGATCATTCCATATATCACTATAAACTCACAAATGTGATTTACTACTCCAATTTATCAAAATGGTATCGTTTCTTTTTTTTTTTTTGTAAAATATCATTTATAATTCTATCCTTCCATTCACATTGTATATAAAGCGTGTCATAAATATTTATTCCAAAATATTTCTATCTTCTTTTAAAAATAGAATCGCTATATTATAAAACAGATAAATTCCCTTTTATTTATCTTTAAAATAAACATTTCTTATTATATAAACTTTTCTGTAAAATAAGTACTTCCCGAAATACATTTAAAATATTTCCAAAAAGATTGGAGTAAAATAGAGAATTTCGCAAATCCTTTCTAAATAAAATTCCATAGAACATTCCTAAAGTCAGATTTTAAAATCCTTCTCCCCATCAATCATTTTCAAATCATAATATCAAGTAATAGCTCTAAATTACTATAATGAGGCTTAATGCTACCAAAGTACTTAACAATTGCTGCTACTACTTTTATTACAAAAAATGTTCAACTTTTAATACATATCAATGTCATATCAAATAAGGCTAAACTACTAAGTTTTTAGCATTCAGCAATTTATATAACAAGTATATTTATAAAATTAAAATCAACAATGTTGAGGAATTGAATCCCTCTACAAATTTCCCAGTATTACTCGTATTTCGTTTCTTATTTCATTCACTTTCCATAGCGGTAAATCAACCAAATCAATCAAAGACATCATTCAAGCATGCAAACCACAATTTATATATATACATATATATTGTTCATCCAAAGGTGAGTTAACCCATCGAAACTCCAACTGATGCTTAAGCGTCCCTATTCGATTTTAGCTAAAAATTCCACTTGCTCCAAACTTGATGAAATCAATTCCAATGCGTCGATAACTCTCATACGAGTGCAAAGCAAAAGACCGCGTTCGATTTGTACCTTGCATGGAGAAGATATGAAATTTATAAGTATTCGGATTAATTAAATAATTAAATTAGCTTATTTGCTTCACTAATCAATCACCCACCCTCTAATCCTTTTTGCCCACTTCCCATTTTTTGTACATGAAAGGCCTATGTTCTCCCATCCCCAAATGCATGCCATATGCGGATGAATAGGCTGTCTATAATATAATGCAGAATGGATCTTAAGGCTATTTAAACACTAAAAGGGGGTGAAGTGTGTATTCCAAATATTTAAAAGTTATTTATGAATTTAAGACTCCATCTACTCAAATTGCAAATAGAAACCAATAATCATAAAACGAGTAAGTAGTAAAGAAAAATTGCAGTAAAGAATATAACACCAAAATTTTTTATATTGGTTCGGATTGACCAATACTACATCTAGTCATGTACTACGCCACACAGAATTTCACTATCACCGCTTGCTTTCTAAAGGTGGCAAACACCTTTACAATCTTGATTTTATAGGCTACAAGATGCGCCTTCTTTATTTATGGACTACAAGAACACCGTCTTCTCTATAAAACAACAATAGATTATGACAAGTAGTCGTATCTTCAATGTCGATACTTGCAAATTTGGTACAGTGGTCATATAGACCGCCAGTGGCAATATATCATTGAATTTTTTGTGGATAAGATAAAATCAAAGAGATAATGATGCGAATTTAAGTACAAACTCTCTGATATTGTGTGGTTTACAAATCCTTGCAGAATTGGAGTAAAAGAGTATGGATTTGCAAAGATAATGGAAGAGTATTCAATAGATTTCTCTCACAAATGTATGGAGATGAAAGTGTAAGATATAATGAGAATTATTAATGTGAAAATTCATTTTTCAAAGCCTTCAAATAGCCGTTGAAGAGACGTCTTTTGGTGAAGAGGTGGTGGGAAAACCCCTTAATCTAAATTTCAAAAAACTAAAAAACGGCATGTATGTCGACATACATAGAGGAGATATGTCGACGTACGATGTTTCTAAAAAATAGCAACACTAGTAAAGTGTTGCAGATTTTCAGATTTCAAAGTACCTCATATTTATGGATTTTTTATGATTCGGTTGAGGTTAATGGCTGATGATCCTCAAGTATAACTGCCATAAGGTATTTAACAAACGATTGTAAGGTTCAACCAACTAATCATCACTTCAAATACCTTTGTCATTTTAGTATTTTCATTTCTTCTTCAATCAGCTTTGTTATTCTATTTTCTCTAATTAATCTTCATATATAATTCATTTGCATCCACATAGTTCTTGTTTATCTCTGTAAATGTCTCCATACTATATTTGATAGTACTCCACAACTCGAAGAAATGTTAGTAGATATATTTATATGGTTGTTTTCATCAATATCAATATTTGAGGAATTTACAATCTCCCCACTTTTGATGATGACAACCATATAAATATTAGAGAGATAAAATATAATATTTTTATATTTGGCTCTCCCTAACTCTATGCCTTCCCCTATCATTTTGCCTAGTGTATTTATACATTTTCTCCCAATTCGCCATCAACAAAAAGGGCGAAAAGAATTGCTTAAGCACAACTAGACAATATGTATAGAGTTTGTATATAGAGATATACATAGAATATATAAATAAAACTCATGAGGGGAATCAAAATCAACGCTGAGCATGAAGTAAAATATTTAAACTAAGAGCAGTTTTAGAGTTACCAACGTTGCTGATGTCGATAACTTATCCTTTTTAAATTATATCCAATGTTCACTACTTCAACATCTTTATATATATTGTCACTCGGTATCTATGGATTATATGCTTGGAACATCTGCTTTCTGGTATCCATTGTTCGGTACCTGAAAAATATAAAATATGTACAATGGTACCCTATTTTATTTTGGTATCCAAATGGTTAAGTTTTGGAAAGCCGAACCAATAAAGAGTTTGAAATGCACTTACAAAATATAATCATTAGATAAATGCACTTTATTGATAAAATTATCAATATAATTTTCTTTCTCACCATTAACTAACCTTCTAGGAACCCCGTAAATTAATGAACTTATTTGGGGGTTTTAATTTTAATTTCTGTATTCTGTTTTAAACTCGGTAGCCTTAACAAATTTAATACTTTGAGTACTATTTGTCTTTGATTTGGGCTTAAGGGTGTACCTAAGTCCATGTTTATTGTTAGTTGGTTTAGATGCAAATAATAAATTTTCTAGATTATCCTTCTCTTTGTTAAATTTATCAATATTGGTTTTCATTTTATCAAAGTCCTTATTATAGTTAAGAATAAAATTATTTGGATGTCATTTAGATCAACGATCCTTGATTTCATCGAATTTTTTTTCGATTTTAAGGATTCATTTTCACTTTTTAGTTTTCAAAATTTTCAAGTTTTATATCCTTTCCATCATTAAGCCTTTCAATTTCATCTTCTAGACATTGTTTTTCTTCAATACATTTTGATAAACATTTTTAATCTATCTATATCTACTAAACTAGTCTTGTATTCTTTTCTAAGCATTTTATATCCCCTATATACATATCATTTAAACAATTAACAATCTGTAACGACCCAGAATTTTGAACCAATTAATTTGAAAATATTTAATTAATTTTAAATATTTGAATGATGGTTTGAATTGAATTTCAAATTATAAGAATGAATTTAGCGATTAAATTATAAAATTCAATCTATTGAAAGTTGAATAAAATTTTGAATCTTCAATTTTAAGCTGATTAAAAATATTTCAAAGGCTTGTAAAATTCATATTGATAATACTGAAGGTAATAGAAGCTTCAGAATTGAATTTGAAACTGTTTTGTTCAGTTTTGAAATTATATCGTTTGAATCGATATTTAAAAATAATCATTTTTCACATAGTCTCGGAATTCGACGAAACCAGTTCCATTGGGTCCGTAATATTGAATTATTACCGGATTTCAAATTTCGTATTTTTTGGAGATGCTATGTGAGCACACGACATGTAAACGCATTGAATTTTTATCGAGATTCAATTTAAATTTAAAATTTAAATTGGTCAACAACACACCACGTTCTTGCTTAAAACACGCCCCTTTGTTTCAGCCTAGTATCACGTAGGAAATCACGAACGAAATCGTGAAAGCACGTTCCCTCAAATTTTAAATACCTTTCCCTTTTCTCCTCAGTTTTAAAAATCTCAAACGAAATTTAAAAATGGCCGATCATTTTGTCTCTTTGTTCCCTTTTCCTTGAATTCCAAAAATCGCCTTTCCTTTTTCAGTTCAAAATAAGTTTATGGCCGAACTAAAACTCATTCACCCCTTTTTCAAATCAAGACAAAATCATGGCCACTTCCAATTTCTTCCAGGCCGAGTTCGAAGACCGAGTTTGGATTCATCGTTAGTAATAAGCGCTCGCGAGAGTGGCGCTGGCAGTGCTCGCGGCGACTGGAGGCGCGACCACTCAGGGAGCATCGGGCTCGGCATCGAAGCAATGGTGGGTTGGGAAGCGCGGGGGCGTGACGACGTCGAAGGTGATTGGGGTGTCACGATTTATGGAGGCGCGGCAATTTGGGATTGGCGATGGTGTTGGGGGGGCGGTGTCACAGCAGTTGCAGGGGCGGACTGGCGATCGAAGCTCGCGTGGGCGATCTCGAGTGCGGCGCCACGGCAGGGGGTGGAGGCATTCGCGCGTCGAGCAGTCAAGGTATCTTGTTTACCTTAATTTAATTTAACAAATGAATCCTTTTGTTTTTGTTTTGTTAATGGAAAAAAAAATCTCTATGAGGATTCTCAGATTTATACACACAGTTAAAAAAAAATGAAGATATATGCAGAAAATTGTTTTACAGTAAGTATAAATACATATACACATTTTTAAAAAAAAATCTACTTGTGTATGTAAATAATGCATATTAGAAATTGATTTGGTTAATAAATTGATTTTAATTCATTTATGGCACTCAAAATAATTTGTTAAAGGAAATGTAGTTTAAGATTTATTTTTTAAATAAATTTATAAAGGAGAATTATTTATATGGATAAAAACTGGGAAAAGGAAGAAAATAAATAATAATAGGAATTTTAAAACTTGAAGAAAATTTAGTTTAAATTAAATAAATCTATTTAGTGGTAACTAATTATTCAATTCAGTTTAAAAATTTATATTTGTTTGTGTAAAATAATTCATCGATAATTTAAATTTGTTAAAAATATATATATATTGAAATTTATTAAAGGAGAAATATTGGTTTAAGTAAAACTATCAGTTAATTTAACTATTAAAAATGAAATCAACGATGAATCAAAATTATCAAATGAAAATTTATTATTCGATCTGTTCGAATATTAATAAATTGTTTAAAATATTTATACAAGGTATAAATGAAGGAAACAAGCTGAAAGGAAATGGATTGCAAATAAAAAGCTAAGGTGAGAACTTCTCACTCAAAAATTTAAAGTTGGATTTGCAGTTATTGATTGATTGCTATTTGGTTGTGATATTAGATATAGTAGGATATATCTATATATAGCAATATATATATATATATATATATATATATATATATATATATATATTGGCATATGTATATATTGGAGTTGTTGATTTCCCGCATTATATAGCGGATGAGACCCTATTGCGCCTCCTATTAAGCGGATAATATTTTATAAATCCCATATACCGCGATATTCCGTCTCGAAGCGGAATTGGTATTGTGCTAATGTCTATGGATGCAGGGAAACAGGTTGGAGGGATCCAACTGGATTCCTCAACTGTAATTATTTATTTACAAATATTGTGATATTTGCTGTTTATCATATGATGATATATGATGTTTGGATGCCATGATTTATTTGTTGGTGTGTTGCATCATCGGATCCATTTTTGAAGTTTAAAAAAAAATAACGATTTTGATTTTTAAGAGATTTTTAAAGTGATTTTTGAAATTATACGTTTATTAAATTATCAAATTGATTCATTTTAAATAATTAAAACGTTATAAATTTTAATGTATAAAAATTATGATTTTTGAGAAATACAGTTAAAAGTTGATTTTTGAAAATATGGGATTAATGATTTTATAAAATAGTTAAAATTGGGATTTCTGAATTTATTATAAAAAGTTTAAATATAGGATTTATGAAATTTGACAATTTTGTAAATCTAAGAGAATGATGAAATTATAAAGGAGTTTAAAGACGTTTTAAAAGAATAATATAAATTGATCCATATAAAAGATTTATAAATTGATATTTATAAATTAAAAATATTGGAATTGTAAAACAAGCTTTTATAAGTGTTAGAATGATTTGTGAATGAATTTCATAAATGAATGAAATCTATAGGATTATAACGGTGAAGTTATAAATGGAATTTTATAAACAGTAGGTTTATAAAATTTGTAAAGTTATTTAAAAGAATAGATTTTGGGATAAATAAATGAATCTTATAAGTTATAAGATTTATAATTTGGGAAGTTAAAGGAACAATTTTGTAAACAAATAAATTATAAGCATTTAACTTATAATATGGACTTTCGGTATATAATTGAGTTATAAATCGAATAAGTTAATAAAGGAAATTTATAAGAGGAAGTGTTATAAAATAAATAGAAATGGAATTTATAAACATTGTTTTATAAATCCGCAACGACTTATTTTGATAAGTAAATTGTTGTAATTTGTTAATGGAGTTATATTCACGTTTTAGACAGTGAATAATCCTTTAAAACAAAATGTATAGAAATAATGAAATTGGTTAACAAGTATATTCACGTTTTTGAATAGTGAATAATATATTAAAGAAAATGTTTTGGATGTGGTGTTTTAAATAGAATTAAAACGATCTAAAGATGTTTAAAAATGTATTAACTATCGAAACCATAGATTTCAACATTCATTGTTGAAATAGACGTTTTCGAGAAATAGAAGGAAATGGTAGACTATAACACTGTTGTTATAATGATTTTCGAAAGGAAATGTTTGGTATAATATTGGGATTTATATATCTATTTTAATTTCGAATCCCTATACTAGTGATTTTGGGTTGTCGTAACGATGTTTTACGCAACATTCGTTTTGGCCCAAATAAATATGTTTAAAAGAATGATTTCCTTAAAGAATGAAATATATACTTAATCTCGATTTAAGTATATTGAATATTTTCCAAGTGTTGAAAATAAATGGATTTGAGAATTACTTAATAAGTAAGTATGGAAATGTTTTATAATATAAAGTGAATATTTTGAGAATTTATCTTTTTGAAGATAAATTGAAAATAAATAATTGAAATCATATATTCTTAGATATTTTGGAATGTAAATTCACTATGGAATTTATAATAAAAAGGGGAATTTGTTTAAAAATAAACGTTGATTTATGGTTGAAGTGTGGGAATTAATTTACGGATTTTGAACGTAAATATAAAGTAAATCATTAAGGATTTATTTAATTGGTTTAAATGAACCATGTTTGAAATGAAAGTATTTCCGCGTAGGGAAAATGATTGAAATTTGTTTTCAAAAGTGGTAAAGGTGAAAAGTGATTTGAAAATTGTTTTCAAATGGTTGAAGTGTGAAAATTATATATCTTGTAAAGATATCTTTGGGAAATAAATTATTTGGAAAATTATTTGGAATCTGATGATGTTGTGCATATCCGTTGATAGTTCAATAACCGACTATCAATATTTACCTTTGAATGGGTATTTGTTGTGATTTGTTTGAATTTGAATGCCACACTTATTTTTAAATAAGCGCTCACTATTCGGGTTAGCCGGGAAAGGACCTTTGGGTCGTATAACCCATTCCGAATATGTGATACGTCGTTATGGATTGCATTTGAAGACCGGTGTTGAAGACCGGGTATTTGTGAAAATGATAGGATGACTTATCGATTGTCTCTGCACCGCTAGCTACGGTATGGAGATTTCCTTTGTGATGGAAAATTCGATCGGGTTTGTGAATACCCGGATTGCAAGGACTTCTTTGGAAGTGCCTTCGGTTACGTTCGATCCCGGAACGTACTTGTATGGATGTGTGTCTTACATTACAATTTGAGATGTAAAGCTGGTTTGTATCAAATATATTTCTGTTGGTGGGGGAGAATTTATTCTCTTAGCTTAACACCCTTCTCTGAGACGTACGAGCTCAGAGGTTATGTAGTTGATGATTACTAGTGATACATTCCCAAGTTGGTAATGTGGCATATAA
Source organism: Allium cepa (assembly GCA_030765085.1). Lineage (NCBI taxonomy): Eukaryota > Viridiplantae > Streptophyta > Magnoliopsida > Asparagales > Amaryllidaceae > Allium > Allium cepa. The sequence goes on along the minus strand of CM060939.1, from coordinate 671,743,134 downwards.
GTGCTATTGAGCATTTGTGAATTAAAGCACAACTTTTATATAAAGCATTGCTTTGTGAACGAGACTTCGTCAAGCCTCACAGACCGGTTGTGGTCGAAACAGGAATCGTGGCAGCAAGGTTATTTGGGGGTCGCTCCTCCATAGGGTATGTCATTTCCTATCTGGATTATAAGTGGTATCATGGTATGGAGCCCAAATACTTACTTTGTGGACACACTATATTTATTACCGTGTTATGTTGGTCATCGAGCGCTCGGTTTAAGGTTCCAAGGACCGGGGGATGACATACTCGTGTCAGTTGTTACCTAGTTTGAAAGGTAACCCGGCCTTGTGTAGCAGAGATCTAACCGTAACGTTAGATCCGGGAACGTTTCTCCAGAGGCGTTCTATTTTACTTGGGAAGTTCCTTTGCCCGACCATTTGTTGAAAATCCAAAACAAAACAATACGTGCCTTGTACGGTTTTAGTTGTAGAACCTGCCATTTAATATGGTTGCTATAGTAGGCATACCATCATGGTACGTATGTTGGCTAAGATTTATATCTTTATTTTCGAAATAATTTTTCTACATTATGCACTAGTAATAATATCAAATGTTTCTTTTTAATGCGTATCAAGCATCTTTGACTATCATAAGGAGAAATCTCCTCCGATTCTGCGTTTGCATTGTGTGTGTGTGCGGGAGGCCTTATGGTAGTCTCATTTTTTAAAAGCATGGTGAATTGACTTTAAAAAATATATTCCTCTATTTTGATTTTAAAGAAAAATAAACTGTTTTAGTTCTCACACCAGTCACATGACTGACTCGGAGTTCATTGTTTTCCTTCCTAAACTCTGGGTGCCCACCAATTTCCACACGGGCAGTCAGGAGTAAGGTTTATCAGGATATTCTGGAATTCAGGAGAGGCTGGAGGCAAGCTGGATGGCTTGGCGTATTACTAGTATATAGTATTTCTTTTCAGCTGTTATGTTGTTGTACACTCTGATGATGAAATGTAATGTGATGTAATGTAATAACTGATATAGTTCTTTGTTTAAAGATTATTCATTATCTATTATATGTTGTTCCGCTGCGAATTGTGAAATTTTGATGTTGTTCTGTTATTTCTTTCTGTTCTGTTCTTTCTTTTTCTTTCTTCTTATACCTCTTTCTTCTTCTTTAAACCCTAAGGGTTCGTAGTTCTGTTCATCTTGAGTTAATCACTGGAGATTAGTGTCTATTCAAGGAGTACGGATTTGCGGGTCTTTACATTTGGTATCAGAGCATATGGTTAAGCGACAACCATGGCTCTGTTGGGTGTTACTCATTAGAGATAGAGTCAGTAGTACTCTAGAATGAGTTTGAGTGTAATAATAGATATGAGCGCGTATTTGTTAGTGAATATGAAATTTTTTTGTATTTTGTTGACTTATCGGTTGATTGTTTATAAATTATGGTCGATGTAGTCTGGCTAACTATCGTAGATAGGAGTTTCTAAACTCTTAAACAAGATAAATCGACACGATATTGTTTTTGAATAGGGTAAATAAGATAATTTTGCCCAAAACTATTTTTTGTATATAAAAGAAATGATTTTCTGTCGATTATTATAGTATAGGGATGCATGGTTGTTAGGTAGTAATAATATCGAACTATTACCAATGAAATTGAAATCATAAATTCAAAGATAAGAAAATAAAATCCATATACAAATGAAGTTTAAGAATGAAAATTATAAATGTGACTTATAATTGGAAATAGAATTCCAGAGAAGTATTTAGAAATGTTTTTGAAAGAATTTGGAAATTTTAGAAATTAAATTCCTTTTTGGGTTGGAAATAATTTTCAAAGGTTTTTGGAAAAATGTTTTGAAGGAATGAAAAGCTCTAAACTTTTTAGGTCGCTGGAAAATAATTCCGTTGATGATCGCGATATCATCGGTGTTCATTTTCGGGTTTCCAAAAGAGAAATTGTTGCCAAGTCATTTTAAATGAAAGTTGTTTGGAAAATTTGGGGTTTGGTTTTGAAATTCAAAGGATAATTTGAATTGTTTTCAATAATGGTTTTGAAAAAAGTTGAAAAGACTCTGGAATGCTATATAAAAATATTTATGGAATATTATTAAGTTGGAAATAAATTGTGAATTAAATTCAAACGAAATTAAAATGCAAAATTGAATGCAATTGAATATATAACTTCAATTGTAAAGTAAAAATGTATAAGAAGCATATGTTGAAAATTTTGTAATGAAATGTGCAAAATGGTTTGAATATTGTTATTGGATATTATGGATACTACTGTTAGTAGGATATACAGGTGTATAAAGGAACTGGGATTTTGATTTCAAAGATAAAATTGAATTGCCCGACAAAAATGTACGTATTTCAATTTCAGTATGAAATTTGATGATTTTCTTCTCCAGCCACTTGGCTTTCTCTTTTCTTTTTGATTCTGAGGGGCCGTAGTGCCATTTTGTAGTCGTACCGAGCTAGCCGCGCAAAGGAGACGCTGGCGAAATTTTTCGAAAATTTAGGGAGTTAGAAAAATTTTGGGAAAATTTTGAAAGTTTAAAATTTGAATTTAAATTTAAATTTGAATTTGAAGGAAACAATGTTGTTTGGAACTTATAATAGAAGTGGAAAAGCCAGTTGAAATGATAATGGATCTTTAGTCAAAAGATTTGTTTTAGAAAGTTGATAAAACTATTTGGATTGTGAAAAATAGTAGACGAGTTAAGGACCATTTTTCCTAACTTGTAATTTCGGGACGAAATTCTTTTAAGGGGGGAAGATTGTAACGACCCAGAATTTTGAAATAATTAATTTGAAAATATTTAATTAATTTTAGATATTTGAATGATGGTTTGACTTGAATTTCAAATTATAAGAATGAATTTAGCGATTAAATTATAAAATTTAATCTATTGAAAGTTGAATAAAATTTTGATTCTTCAATTTTAAGCTGATTAAAAATATTTCAAAGGCTTTTAAAATTCATATTGATAATACTGAAGGTAATAGAAGCTTCAGAATTGAATTTGAAACTGTTTTGTTCAGTTTTGAAATTATATCATTTGAATCGATATTTAAAAATAATCATTTTTCACACAGTCTCGGAATTCGACGAAACCAGTTCCATTGGGTCCGTAATATTGAATTATTACCGGATTTCAAATTTCGTATTTTTCGGAGATGCTATGTGAGCACACGACATGTAAACGCATTGAATTTTTTATCGAGATTCAATTTAAATTTAAAATTTAAATTGGTCAACAACACACCACGTTCTTCCTTAAAACACGCCCCTTTGTTTCAGCCTAGTATCACGTAGGAAATCACGAACGAAATCATGAAAGCACGTTCCCTCAAATTTTAAATACCTTTTCCTTTTCTCCTCAGTTTAAAAAATCTCAAACGAAATTTAAAAATGGCCGATCATTTTATCTCTTCTTTCCCTTTTCCTTGAATTCCAAAAATCGCCTTTCCTTTTTCAGTTCAAAATAAGTTTATGGCCGAACTAAAATTCATTCACCCCTTTTTCAAATCAAGACAAAATCATGGCCGCTTCCAATTTCTTCCAGGCCGAGTTTGAAGACCGGGTTTGGACTCATCGTTAGTAATAAGCGCTCGCGAGAGTGGCGCTGGCAGTGCTCGCGGCGACTGGAGGCGCGACCACTCAGGGAGCATCGGGCTCGGCATCGAAGCAATGGTGGGTTGGGAAGCGCGGGGGCGTGACGACGTCGAAGGTGATTGGGGTGTCGCGATTTATGGAGGCGCGGCAATTTGGGATTGGCGATGGTGTTGGGGGGGCGGTGTCACAGCAGTTGCAGGGGCGGACTGGCGATCGAAGCTCGCGTGGGCGATCTCGAGTGCGGCGCCACGGCAGGGGGTGGAGGCATTCGCGCGTCGAGCAGTCAAGGTATCTTGTTTACCTTAATTTAATTTAACAAATGAATTCTTTTGTTTTTGTTTTGTTAATGGAAAAAAAAAATCTCTATGAGGATTCTCAGATTTATACACACAGTTAAAAAAAATGAAGGTATATGCAGAAAATTGTTTTACAGTAAGTATAAATACGACAAAGTCCTTTCATTTTCTAGTCTTTTCATCCCCTTGTCTTTTCATTTGCTTTTGCCTTTTCCTCTTCTTTCTTTTAGCTGTACCTTTTTCTTGCTTAGCCGTGTATCTCCCTTCAAAATTCACGTGAGAAAACATCATTCTCCACTTAAACTCACGGCATTTCAACTTGAGGAAAAAAAGTGGCAAGTTCATGGCTTTCTTCTTCCCACTCTTCCTTCTTCTTTTCATTGTTTTTTTGCCTTGCCTCTACCTAACTTTGCTCGGCCCTACCACCCATCATCACCACCATCCTCTCCACCATCACCAACCACAGCAACCACCAGCCTCTCCTCTGACCACCACCTCAAACAATGACCTTCAAGTGGACCAAACACCACAATACTTTGCACCAGACCCTTGAAACCTTGCCTAGCCGAGCATAACCCCACTATCACCTTCATAGTTGCCTTGGCCAACCCCCTAGCTCCACTACCACCTACTGACCTGACCTCTGGACATCACTCCAGCAATGATCAGACCTGAAGCATGTAGGGTCAAGCCCCACTTGATCCAAGGCCGTGCCTGGTTGACCCAAAACTCCACTCCTATTTTGCCTTTATCCCTTTTGTCTTCTTCATATGCAACTCCTACCTCTTCAACCACTTGCAAGGCCGTGCATTTTGAGGCAAAACCTGAGAAAAACCATGATCATGGCTGAGTATAATGTCCCTTTGGTCAAGCTTTTGAGTGGCTAAAGCAAGGTTTAACTATTTTGTCCTTCGTTGCTTTTATTTCAATTCATTTCGATATTGTTTTGTGTTATATATTCATATATATGTTGCTTCGTTTATTGGTTGTTTACAAGATCATATCTTGGCTATCTCTCTCATTTGAATCATGTCATGATGTTTCATGTTGTGTCGTGCTGTATCGTGCTTGTCGTGGCTTTGGAATCGTTTGTGTGTCGCAGTGGTCTTCAGCTTGAAAAGGTGGGTCTTTCTCACTCTGACATTTATACTTATGAAATAGTGAATTGATGACAAGTGTTTAGTAATATAAAATGTTTATGCAAGTTAATGATGATAATATGATATGCTATGCCATGTTCTTACCATGTTAAAACTGTTAATTATCACCTGACATCTGATATATGACATTATATTGTGACATTGACATTGTTTATATTGTTTATGCATATATTCACACTGCAAGTTCCCTGTTAGAATAGAATCACTATGGGTTGAAATGATACATACCCAAACGGACTTTAGATTAAGGAAAAAACATTATGGGCTAAAATGATAGGCCTGAGTGATTTTTATTGTATTTTATTTGACTTGGGATTGCGGGTTTGAAATGATAGAACCCGGGTTTTCTTTGTAAACTGCGGATTGAAATGATATATATCCGTATCACTTGACCTAGGTTAGAAAATTATATACAGACCCCGTGGTATATTTTTAAATGATTTTTTATTAAAATGTGTATTTTTAGAAGTATGAAATTTTGATATAAAAATATATGTTTTATGGTTTTAAGAAAATTAAATATTAAGTCTTGAAATTGTGAATTTAAGTACGTAAATTTGAAGTAATTGTGATTTTTGACTTTAAATTTTATTTTAAAATGTAAATAAATAATGGAAATTAAATTTAAAGTTTTGAAATGATATTTGAAGTAAATGTTAAGTTTTATTAAATTTATAAGTTAATAAACAGTGAATTTTGACTTAATAAATGAATGGAGTTTTTAAATTGAATATTTGATCTTAAAATTTTATTGTGTTAAATCATATGTTAAAATGATTTTAAATGTGAAATTTTGAAGTCTAGAAATATGATTTTCAAGTTATAATGATAAAATTTGGAGTTTTACTATTATTTTTGAAAAGCTAAAATGAAATCTGGAATTTTATAGCATTTTCAAAATGTTGTAGTCTCCTGACAGCATTTTTAAATGCTATTGTTTTGAATCTAACAATGTTTGAAATAACTAAATATCTATTACGACATTTTATAAACGTCGTTATTCTTGAACTAAACCATTTTGGAAACTATAAGCTACGATAGCACTTTATAAATGTCGTCGTTGCTATAATTTGACAATGTTTTGAAAATTTAACACTGTTGTGTTATATTTTAAAGTGTTAATTAATTTAACTTTTGAAATGGATTATTTGTGAAATTTTAGAAGTTTTGAATATTTAAATTTGAATTTTTAAGAAATTTAAATTGAGTTTGAATTTAAATAAAGTTTACTTAGTTATGTGTTAAACGGAATGAGATGTAATGAGATAAATGAATTTTGAATGGAATTTTGAAATGTATTTTTGTAATGATATTTGAAATAATAAATGAGTGATAGATTTGAAAAAAAAAGTACTTAAATTTGAGTAATTGAATTTGAACTCAAACAATGATTTGAAATGAGGTTTTGAAAGGATATGATATTTTTATGATTTGAAATGGTTTGGAAATGATTTGATCTTTATTTTGATAAAGAATATGAATTTGGAATGATATTTGATTTTTGATAAATGAATATTTGAAGTTTATATTTGTATGAAAAGATATTTGGTTTAATCGTAATTTAAGTTTATTTAAATAATATTGGATTTATGAAACGAATATTTCAAAACTAAATAATAATGAAATTAGATTTGAGATATGAATATATGGAATTATAAAGTTTAGTTTTGAAATGTGGGATATTAAAGTTTGGAAATATATTAAAAAGTGATTGTTATTTTGTAGATCAAATCTATATTTGAAATTTATAAGATTTGAAATGTTTTGTTAGAAAACTAAATTGAATTGAGACTGATGGTTTGATTTGAATTAAATTGGAAATTTGGAATTTTGGTTTAATTGAATAAATTTGTAAAATGTAAAGAATTATAAGAATGTTCCATGATTTCAAATGTATGATTTTAAAATGTTATGATTTTCAAGGTGTAACGATTTCAAGTATTTTGGTTTCGGAAGTGTTATAACTTTGAAAGTATTATGATTTTTGAAAGTGAATATACGTTTGAAATGGAATTGATAAAGTATAAACTATTTTGATTTGAATATAGTTTTGAAATAAAATGGTTTTGGTTTCGAAGTATAACTATTTTGAAAGGGATATAGTTTTGAAATGAAATGATTTGATTCTTGAAGTATAAACTATTTTGAAATGACCACGGCGTTATAATAACGTTTGGTTGTTAAAGAGACCGGGATCGGAAGTTGTCATACTCTCTGCCAACTCCGAAAACCACTTTAACAACCGTGTACGCGGTGGAGATTCCAGAATGAAGTAGGATCGTGACGACGTTCTTGAGGTATATTACGTGGACCCAACTCCCGTGAGTTGGCATAAGGTGGCTAAAACAGGAGCGATCTCGGGCCAAAGGAGGTAGCACCTCTGGTCGGACACATTCCTTCGATACTATACTCTTACTGATGATTGATTAGATGGCCATCCTCCGATTTTGATTGGGTGTGTGTTCCGAGATGGGCGTATGTGGCTGCTGCGTTACCACCAGCCCGTGTGCGTAATTGGTATATCTACCCTGGCATTGCCTTGTGTGCCGTGTCACCTACCATACCGAGCCTTTACTACGAGTTTGTTTTTCTCCCGTAGCCCGTGTGGTATCCTCTGACAGTCACCCGGAGTGGAGATGACATGATATTGGATGGACTACTGGGACTATTATGTGTGAAGGGTGATATGGGTAGCCCGGAATGCTATTTAAAAGTAAGTTTATTTTACTATAGACATTATTATAGTAACGCAATATTACTACATAGTAAATAGTTTAACGGATCCTTAAAGATGGGCGATCCCAAGCATCCTTTAAGTTACTGATGCATTTCTGTTACTGTTCACTTGAGTTTATTTACAGTTCATAAGTATTTATGTCCTGACTCGAGTGTTTTGTATTTTGCTTTACGCTCGAGTCAGATTGAGTGAGTTAGCATTCAAGATTCACCTTCGGAGTTGGAGTTTTCCTTGAAGATCCAGCCATCTATTTTGCTTTCTGTATCCAGTGATTTCAGTGATGTATTCTGATTTGTACCTGATGCATCTTGTTACTTTTTGTTGTATCATGTTTAACTCTGATGTATCTTATTTTTATATAGTAGCTTTATGAACTACTATTTCTTTTAAATTCCGCTGCATTATTAAATACTATGTGTCTGTGATCTGTGATTATGTATTTACTGTATATTCTAAGATTTGCCAAATTTTATTTACAACGCGGTATTTTGAGCAATTCAAGTCCAACATGTGCGGATGCGAATGGTTGAAAATATCGGGTCGTTACAGTTGGTATTGGAGCTTTGGTAGCTCTAGGCAAAACTCAGCATATAGAGTAAATGAATTTACAGAATCACTTTAATTCGAGTTTGAATCTCTTCCTTTTGGCTCGATTCTTTTGATTTTGGAACGTTTCCTGCGGTTTCAAAATCCATTTCGTATCCCTCACTATTCATCTTCATTTGATTCTGGAGTATCACATAACTCCACTTCAAATGATCTTTATAGTGAATTGGCAGTCTCACCAGTATTCTAATTTTCTTCTAAAAGGGGTGAAACTCCTTTACAATGGCATCGATTCACCAAATATTTTATGCTTTTGGTTTAGATGCTAGTATCTCTTATTATCCTAAAATTCTATCTCTTGAGATCGAATGTTGATTTACCCAAGAAATCCACATCGATGTTATTCTTTAAGTCACGGTTGACCAGGTTAAGGTTGCCCGTGATTTATATAAGCTTATCCATCTTCCTTATCTGTTCATCTCATCTTTATTTCCAACTTATCTTCAAATCATTTTTGAAGTGTATTTGTAGTAATATAAAATGTTTTATATATTGTGTTGTTTGAGTTGTTGATGTTGATTTGGGTTTCTGATCGATTCGTCTGATCAACACTAACGATAAGATTTCCAAAACACTTGAACAGAGCAAACTGACACAATATATTTTAAATTTTAGTAATGAAATAAATTTTAGTAATGAAATAAATTTTGTAACTATATTATAAATCTTTATCTGGATTTTATTTGAATTGGTTGTTAAGAAATAATATTTGATTTTATATATCATTTTCTATTGTTTCATATATCTAATTGAACTATAAAACATGGTTATAAATTTATTTGGAAATTTAAAATGAATGTAAAACTAGAATTTGAGAATTAATTTCCGATGGATTTCAAACTTTGTGTTTAAAGTTTTAAAGGATATATTATTTAAAGTATTTTCGAATGGAAATTTATTTCCAAAAAATTTTAAATTTAAATTTAGTGCTCTTCTCTTTGTCGCTGGAAAATAATTTCGGTGATGACTGCAGCATCATCGACATTCATTTTCGAGTTTCGAAGTGAAGAGACCATTCTGTAGTCTTGCTACAGTTTTGTTTTGGGAAAATTTAATTGATTTTAATTTCTAAAATAAGAATGGATTTATAACATATGCTGATATATGATTTAAATTTGAATGGATATATATATATATATATATATATAGTATATGAGCATTTATTTATCTCTAAATAGTTTGGAATCTATTGGAAATTTAATTCCTAAATTTTATCTTCAAAGATAATTTCTAAGTATAATTTCAAGATTTGGATAAATATTCAAGTTTGAAATGATTGATTGGAATGTTTATCTGTATAATACACAATTTTATTCCAATATAACTTACCTTAATTTTCAGAAGTTGAATATGTAATTGAATAATATACAATATAAAAAAGATTTTATAAATAAAATTTGAGTGATTATAATAAATGTTATACACTTAAATTTTATTTATAAAAAGATTAACAGAGGTAAATAGAAAAAGGGGTAATGGAATAATTTACAATATAAAATGATGATAAAGGAACTAAGAATAAGATAAAGCAGTTATAATAAGTATAAATATATGTAACATAGGTGATAAAATATATTGAGAGGAATAAATTAAAATTTTTAATTAGGAATAAGGAAGAATTAAATTTTGTTAAGTACATTTTGAATATAATAAATGATTTTTTTCAAATCCATGATTTTTGAAATTGTTAATTTAAGATAATTAGATGATAAGATAATGAAATTAGAGATAGTTTAGATTTATTTAACTTATGTAAGATTTATAATCAATTTAAGTTGAAATTTTCGTGGTTTCAAATTTATTATCTTATTTTGTTTTTCAAACTATCTTTTGGTTGTCCTAATTTCCCTTAGCTTGCTACAGAATGGGAGGCTATTGCTTATACCAGTCTGTTTAGAAATCTTTCTATAATCTTTAATAATCTTTGGTACTCATCTTTGGATCTGAGCACTGCTTGCCATCCACAGACCGTCGGTCAAACGGGAAGGGTGAATCCGATTCTAAATGATTTTTTTTCTCGTGCTTGTGTTCTTGATTCTTGAAGATCTTGGAAAGATCATCTCCACATTGTTAAACTTACCTATAGTAACAGTTATCAGGTATAATTTTAATCTTCTTTTCATCTTATCTTAATACCATTTCATTTTATCTTTTTCTGTGCTTTCCCGTACCTCATTCCTTTTCGAGGACGAAAAGTTTTGAGTGGGGGAGAGTGTAACAACCCTGTATATTCTGATTATTGTAGTTGTATATTTTAATTATTTAAATATTTAAATTCCTAATTTAAATAAACTTTATTTTATTTATTAAAATGAATATATTTTGTTAATTGAAATATAAATGTTGATTTTGATGTGGATTAGAATTTCAAACATGCATAAATTGGATATTTCCGGAAAATGTGAATTTTGGTCAAAATGGTCAAACTTTGACTTTTAAAATTAAAATTTGAAAGTTTGAAAATTTGAATTTTTTTTATGAAAGTAAATAAAATTTCAAGAACACTGCTTTTCGTTTCGTTGAAATCCGAATAATATTGTGGAAGTTATGCTTTTTACAAAATTGGGCGTAAATTATTTTATTTAATAATATTATTTATTTTAAATTATATTAATAATCTTTTTAATTGTCATATCTTATTCTAAATTGTATTATATGTTATGTTACATATATTTTTACCTTTTAAATATTTTTAAAGTGATGTTTGAATTTTTCCAAAGCTTATTGAATTTATTTTCTATTTTTAAAGGTTAGTTTCCATTTTTCTGCTATTTTCTTCATTTAAATTATATTTAATTAAAATTTATTTATTCATTTTTATGTATGCATTTTATTTCTATGTTTTTATCTTTATTTATAAATATTTTTCATGTACATACAATTTTTCCCAAAATTCATTTCATTTATTTTCAAATTTTCAAGCCTAATTTACATTTTCTTTGTTATCTTCTTAATTTAATTATATTTAATTAATATTTATTTATTTATTTTTGTTTATTTATTATATTTTCGTGTCTTATCTGTATTTATACATATTTTACATGTATTTAAAATTTAAAAAGAAAATAGAAAACGAAGAGGCAAAGTCCTTTCATTTTCTAGTCTTTTCATCTCCTTGTCTTTTCATTTGCTTTTGCCTTTTCCTCTTTTTTCGTTTAGCCGTACCTTTTTCTTGATTAGCTGTGTATCTCCCTTCAAAATTCACGTAAGAAAACATCATTCTCCACTTAAACTCACGGCATTTCAACTTGAGGAAAAAAAATGGCAAGTTCATGGCTTTCTTCTTCCCACTCTTCCTTCTTCTTTTCATTGTTTTTTTGCCTTGCCTCTACCTAACTTTGCTCGGCCCTACCACCCATCATCACCACCATCCTCTCCACCATCACCAACCACAGCAACCACTAGCCTCTCCTCTGACCACCACCTCAAACAATGACCTTCAAGTGGACCAAACACCACAATACTTTGCACCAGACCCTTGAAACCTTGCCTAGCCGAGCATAACCCCACTATCACCTTCATAGTTGCCTTGGCCAACCCTCTAGCTCCACTACCACCTACTGACCTGACCTCTGGACATCACTCCAACAATGATCAGACCTGAAGCATGTAGGGTCGAGCCCTACTTGATCCAAGTCCGTGCCTGGTTGAGCCCAAAACTCCACTCCTATTTTGCCTTTATCCCTTTTGTCTTCTTCATATGCAACTCCTACCTCTTCAACCACTTGCAAGGCCGTGCATTTTGAGGCAAAACCTGAGCAAAACCATGATCATGGCTGAGTATAATGTCCCTTTGGTCAAGCTTTTGAGTGGCTAAAGCAAGGTTTAACTATTTTGTCCTTCGTTGCTTTTATTTCAATTCATTTCGATATTGTTTTGTGTTATATATTCATATATATGTTGCTTCGTTTATTGGTTGTTTACAAAATCATATCTTGGCTATCTCTCTCATTTGAATCATGTCGTGATGTTTCATGTTGTGTCATGCTGTATCGTGCCTGTCGTGGCTTTGGAATCGTTTGTGTGTCGTAGTGGTCTTCAGCTTGAAAAAGTGAGTCTTTCTCACTCTGACATTTATACTTATGAAATAGTGAATTGATGACAAGTGTTTAGTAATATAAAATGTTTATGCAAGTTAATGATGATAATATGATATGCTATGCCATGTTATTACCATGTTAAAACTGTTAATTATCACCCGACATCTGATATATGACATTATATTGTGACATTGACATTGTTTATATTGTTTATGCATATATTCACACTGCAAGTTCCCTATTAGAATAGAATCACTATGGGTTGAAATGATACATACCCAAACGGACTTTAGATTAAGAAAAAATCATTATGGGCTGATATGATAGGCCTGAGCGATTTTTATTGCATTTTATTTGACTTGGGATTGCGGGTTTGAAATGATAGAACCCGGGTTTTCTTTGTAAACTGCGGACTGAAATGATATATATCCGTATCACTTGACCTAGGTTAGAAAATTATATACAGACCCCGTGGTATATTTTTAAATTATTTTTATTAAAATGTGTATTTTTAAAAGTATGAAATTTTGATATAAAAATATATGTTTTATGGTTTTAAGAAAATTAAATATTAAGTCTTGAAATTGTGAATTTAAGTACGTAAATTTGAAGTAATTGTGATTTTTGACTTTAAATTTTATTTTAAAATGTAAATAAATAATGGAAATTAAATTTAAAGTTTTGAAATGATATTTGAAGTAAATGTTAAGTTTTATTAAATTTATAAGTTAATAAACAGTGAATTTTGACTTAATAAATGAATGGAGTTTTTAAATTGAATATTTGATCTTAAAATTTTATTGTGTTAAATCATATGTTAAAATGATTTTAAATGTGAAATTTTGAAGTTTAGAAATATGATTTTCAAGTTATAATGATAAAATTTGGAGTTTTACTATTATTTTTGAAAAGCTAAAATGAAATCTGGAATTTTATAGCATTTTCAAAATGCTGTAGTCTCCTGACAGCATTTTTAAATGCTATTGTTATGAATCTAACAATGTTTGAAATAACTAAATATCTATTACGACATTTTATAAACGTCATTATTCTTGAACTAAACCATTTTGGAAACTATAAGCTACGATAGCACTTTATAAATGTCGTCGTTGCTATAATTTGACAATGTTTTGAAAATTTAACACTGTTGTGTTATATTTTAAAGTGTTAATTAATTTAACTTTTGAAATGGATTATTTGTGAAATTTTAGAAGTTTTGAATATTTAAATTTGAATTTTTAAGAAATTTAAATTGAGTTTGAATTTAAATAAAGTTTACTTAGTTATGTGTTAAACGGAATGAGATGTAATGAGATAAATGAATTTTGAATGGAATTTTGAAATGTATTTTTGTAATGATATTTGAAATAATAAATGAGTGATAGATTTGAAAAAAAAAGTACTTAAATTTGAGTAATTGAATTTGAACTCAAACAATGATTTGAAATGAGGTTTTGAAAGGATATGATATTTTTATGATTTGAAATGGTTTGGAAATGATTTGATCTTTATTTTGATAAAGAATATGAATTTGGAATGATATTTGATTTTTGATAAATGAATATTTGAAGTTTATATTTGTATGAAAAGATATTTGGTTTAATCGTAATTTAAGTTTATTTAAATAATATTGGATTTATGAAACGAATATTTCAAAACTAAATAATAATGAAATTAGATTTGAGATATGAATATATGGAATTATAAAGTTTAGTTTTGAAATGTGGGATATTAAAGTTTGGAAATATATTAAAAAGTGATTGTTATTTTGTAGATAAAATCTATATTTGAAATTTATAAGATTTGAAATATTTTGTTAGAAAACTAAATTGAATTGAGACTGATGGTTTGATTTGAATTAAATTGGAAATTTGGAATTTTGGCTTAATTGAATAAATTTGTAAAATGTAAAGAATTAAAAGAATGTTCCATGATTTCAAATGTATGATTTTAAAATGTTATGATTTTCAAGGTGTAACGATTTCAAGTATTTTGGTTTCGGAAGTGTTATAACTTTGAAAGTACTATGATTTTTGAAAGTGAATATACGTTTGAAATGGAATTGATAAAGTATAAGCTATTTTGATTTGAATATAGTTTTGAAATAAAATGGTTTTGGTTTCGAAGTATAACTATTTTGAAAGGGATATAGTTTTGAAATGAAATGATTTGATTCTTGAAGTATAAACTATTTTGAAATGACCACGGCGTTATAATAATGTTTGGTTGTTAAAGAGACCGGGATCGGAAGTTGTCATACTCTCTGCCAACTCCGAAAACAACTTTAACAACCGTGTACGCGGTGGAGATTCCAGAATGAAGTAGGATCGTGACGACGTTCTTGAGGTATATTACGTGGACCCAACTCCCGTGAGTTGGCATAAGGTGGCTAAAACAGGAGCGATCTCGGGCCAAAGGAGGTAGCACCTCTGGTCGGACACATTCCTTCGATACTATACTCTTACTGATGATTGATTAGATGGCCATCCTCCGATTTTGATTGGGTGCGTGTTCCGAGATGGGCGTATGTGGCTGCTGCGTTACCACCAGCCCGTGTGCGTAATTGGTATATCTACCCTGGCATTGCCTTGTGTGCCGTGTCACCTACCATACCTAGCCTTTACTACGAGTTTGTTTTTCTCCCGTAGCCCGTGTGGTATCCTCTGACAGTCACCCGGAGTGGAGATGGCATGATATTGGATGGACTACTGGGACTATTATGTGTGAAGGGTGATATGGGTAGCCCGGAACGCTATTTAAAAGTAAGTTTATTTTACTATAGACATTATTATAATAACGCAATATTACTACATAGTAAATAGTTTAATGGATCCTTAAAGGATGGGCGATCCCAAGCATCCTTTAAGTTACTGATGCATTTTTGTTACTGTTCACTTGAGTTTATTTACAGTTCATAAGTATTTATGTCCTGACTCGAGTGTTTTGTATTTTGCTTTACGCTCGAGTCAGATTGAGTGAGTTAGCATTCAAGATTCACCTTCGGAGTTGGAGCTTTCTTTGAAGATCCAGCCATCTATTTTGCTTTCTGTATCCAGTGATTTCAGTGATGTATTCTGATTTGTACCTGATGTATCTTGTTACTTTTTGTTGTATCATGTTTAACTCTGATGTATCTTATTTTTATATAGTAGCTTCATGAACTACTATTTCTTTTAAATTCCGCTGCATTATTAAATACTCTGTGTGTGTGATCTGTGATTATGTATTTACTGTATATTCTAAGATTTGCCAAATTTTATTTACAACGCGGTATTTTGAGCAATTCAAGTCCGACATGTGCGGATGCAAACGGTTGAAAATATCGGGTTGTTACAGAAATGATTTATAATATAAAGTGAATATTTTGAGAATTTATCTTTTTGAAGATAAATTGAAAATGAATAATTGAAATCGTATATTCGTAGATATTTTGGAATGTAAATTCACTATGGAATTTATAATAAAAAGGGGAATTTGTTTAAAAATAAACGTTGATTTATGGTTGAAGTGTGGGAATTAATTTACGGATTTTGAACGTAAATATAAAGTAAATCGTTAAGGATTAATTTAATTGGTTTAAATGAACCATGTTTGAAATGAAAGTATTTCCGCGTAGGGAAAATGATTGAAATTTGTTTTCAAAAGTGGTAAAGGTGAAAAGTGATTTGAAAATTGTTTTCAAATGGTTGAAGTGTTAAAATTATATATCTTGTAAAGATATCTTTGGGAAATAAATAATTTGGAAAATTATTTGGAATCTGGTGATGTTGTGCATATCCGTTGATAGTTCAATAACCGATTATCAATATTTACCTTTGAATGGGTATTTGTTGTGATTTGTTTGAATTTGAATGCCACACTTATTTTTAAATAAGTGCTCACTATTCGGGTTAGCCGGGAAAGGACCTTTGGGTCGTATAACCCATTCCGAATATGTGATACGTCGTTATGGATTGCATTTGAAGACCGGTGTTGAAGACTGGGTATTTGTGAAAATGATAGGATGACTTATTGATTGTCTCTGCACCGCTAGCTACGGTACGGAGATTTCCTTTGTGATGGGAAATTCGATCGGGTTTATGAATACCCGGATTGTAAGGACTTCTTTGGAAGTGCCTTCGGTTACGTTCGATCCCGGAACGTACTTGTATGGATGTGTGTCTTACATTACAATTTGAGATGTAAAGCTGGTTTCTATCAAATATATTTCTGTTGGTGGCGGAGAATTTATTCTCTTAGCTTAACACCCTTCTCTGAGACGTACGAGCTCAGAGGTTATGTAGTTGATGATTACTAGTGATACATTCCCAAGTTGGTAATGTGGCATATAAGTGCTATTGAGCATTTGTGAATTAAAGCACAGCTTTTATATAAAGCATTGCTTTGTGAACGAGACTTCGTCAAGCCTCACAGACCGGTTGTGGTCGAAACATGAATCGTGGTGGCAAGGTTATTTGGGGGTCGCTCCTCCATAGGGTATGTCATTTCCTATCTGGATTATAAGTGGTATCATGGTATGGAGCCCAGATACTTACTTTGTGGACACACTATATTTATTACCATGTGATGTTGGTTATCGAGCGCTCGGTTTAAGGTTCCAAAGGACCGGGGGATGACATACTCGTGTCAGTTGTTACCTAGTTTGAAAGGTAACCCGACCTTGTGTAGCAGAGATCTAACCGTAACGTTAGATCCGGGAACGTATCTCCAGAGGCATTCTATTTTACTTGGGAAGTTCCTTTGCCCGACCATTTGTTGGAAATCCAAAACAAAACAATACGTGCCTTGTACGGTTTTAGTTGTAGAACCTGCCATTTAATATGGTAGCTATAGTAGGCATACCATCATGGTACGTATGCTGGCTAAGATTTATATCTTTATTTTCGAAATAATTTTTCTACACTATGCGCTAGTAATAATATCAAATGTTTCTTTTTAATGCGTATCAAGCATCTTTGACTATCATAAGGAGAAATCTCCTCCGATTCTGCGTTTGCATTGTGTGTGTGCGGGAGGCCTTATGATAGTCTCATTTTTTAAAAGCATGGCGAATTGACTTTAAAAAATATATTCCTCTATTTTGATTTTAAAGAAAAATAAACTGTTTTAGTTCTCACACCAGTCACATGACTGACTCGGAGTTCATTGTTTTCCTTCCTAAACTCTGGGTGCCCACCAATTTCCACATGGGCAGTCAGGAGTAAGGTTTATCAGGATATTCTGGAATTCAGGAGAGGCTGGAGGCAAGCTGGATGGCTTGGCATATTACTAGTATATAGTATTTCTTTTCATCTGTTATGTTGTTTTACACTCTGATGATGAAATGTAATGTGATGTAATGTAATAACTGATATAGTTCTTTGTTTAAAGATTATTCATTATCTATTATATGTTGTTCCGCTGCGAATTGTGAGATTCTGATGTTGTTCTGTTATTTCTTTCTGTTCTGTTCTATTTTTCTTCTTCTTATACCTCTTTCTTCTTCTTTAAACCCTTAGGGTTCGTATTTCCGTTCATCTTGAGTTAATCACTGGAGATTAGTGTCTATTCAAGGAGTACGGATTTGCGGGCCTTTACACAATCTCTTTGTTAAAAATCCATAACTGGTCATCCTTTGTCATAAAGCACATGTTTGCATTTTCAATTTTTGAATCACTATCACTTGATAATGTATCTGAATCATCCTATGTTGCATTGAAAGCCTATTTCCCCTTCTTATTGAATGTGTTAGAAGAGTGCTTTGATTTCTTTAGATTTGAACATCTCTTTTCAAATGACTGGGTTAATCACATTCGAAATAATTTACAACATTTCCACTTCTGGAATTAAAGTTGTTAGTTTTTTGAAGTTTGATTGTCTTCCTATATTTCAAGAATTTCTTGAAGGTCATGAAATCGATTTCCTCATCATCATCTGGTTTATGGTTACCGTATGTAGCGTTGAGTACTAGTGATTTCATAGTACTAATATCATTGACTTCTTCGATTGCTAGAGTCCTCTAATTGCATTCACTAGAAAGTGGATTGACGATCTTTTTGACTTGGTTCTCTTCAATAAGATGATTTCCTAATGATGTTAATGCATGTAATATAACCTAAAATTTAGAGTACATATCATAAATGTATTTAATTGTTTCGTTCTAAACAGTTGAAATTGATTAGTTAACATGGATATCTTTGTCTGTTTAACTTTGCTAATGCCTTCGTGTGTGACTTGTAGTGTTCTCTAAATTTCATACGCACTTTTACAAATAAACATTCTATTAAACTCATTTATATCTAAAGCATTGAATAAAATATTCATAGCCTTTGAATGGTCGTCCATTGTGCGTAAATCATTTAGGACTCAATGTACTCGGTTTGGGTAATATTCTAAGTATCTAAACATCAAATTGCAAATAAATTTTCATCTTACAAGCCTAATAAGCATAATTACTGCCATCAAATAGTGGGGGTCCAGTAGTAGATTTCCCTTTTATAAAAGTGTTAAATAAAATGTTACTAGAGTTATTAGTCGTTTATACTTTTCAAAAATCAAGTTATGAATTTATCAAAACTAGTGCTCTTATACCAACTATGGATGAATGAGATGTCTACAATATAATGCGGAATGGATTTTAAGGCTATTTAAACACTAGAAGTGGTGAAGTGTGTATCTCAAATATTTAAAACTTAGTTATGAATTTAAAATTATATTTACTCAAAATGCAAATAAAAATCAATAATCATCGAACAAGTAAGTTATAAAGTAAAATGTAGTAAAGTAAATAACACCAGGAATTTTATACTGTTTGGATTGACCAATCATGTACTGCACCATACAAAATTTCACTATCACGACTTGCTTTCCATGGGTGGAAAGAACACTTTTACAATCCTAGTTTCATGGCCTACAATATGCACCCTCTTGATTTACAAGCTACAAGAACACCCTCTTCTCTATACAAACAACAATAAAATATGGCAAGTTGTCGAATCTTCATACAAATTCTTGCACATTCCATACAATGATCCTATAGACCTCCAGTGGCAATATATCTTTGAATTCTTTGAGGAATAGTATGAAATCAAAAAGAGAATGATATGAATTCAAGTACAAACACTCTGATATTATGGTTTGCAAATCCTTGAAGAATTGAAGTAAAAAAATATGGAATTACAAATAGAATGGAAGAGCATTCAACGTATTTCTCTCATAAATGTATGGAGATAAAAGAGCAGGAGAAAATGAGAATCATTGATGTAAAAATTCGTTTTTCGGAGCCTTTAAATAATGGTTCAAGAGACACGTCTTTTGGTGAAGAGGCATTAGGAAAATCCCTTGATTTCAATTTTAAAAAGGTAAAAAATGGCATGTATGTCGACATACATAGAGGAGATGTGTCAACATATGGTGTTTCGAAAAGAACGACAACACCAATAAAATGTTGCAACTTTTCAGATTTCGAAGTACCTTATATTTGTGGAGTTTTTGTGATTCGCGTGAGGCCAATGATTGATGATCTTCAAGTATAATTGCCATAATATCTTTACCAAAGGATTCCAAGGTTTAACCAACTAATCATCACATTAAATATCTCCGTCGTTTCAGCATTTGCATTTCTTCTTCAATAAGTTTAGTTATTCTATTTGCTCTTATTAATCTTCATATATAAGTCATTTGCTTCCACTGAGTTCTTGTTTATCTCTGTAAATGTCCCCATCATATATTTGAAAGTACTGCACAACTCGGAGAAATGTTTGCCGCAAGATGCATCAAACGATAAGTTAAATATATTCCAAATTAAAAATTATGGAAAAATCCTATAAATTTATTTAAAAATACATCACTAAAAATCGAATCATTTTATTAACTACTGATTTTCTTATTATTTATTACATTTGAATCAAATTTGAATATTTAAATTAATTAAATATTTGCATTCGGAACGTTAAAAAATTTTGGCCGTTGCATAAAACCCCAAATTCCTCCAAACGAAATGTTAATTCTTAGGTTTATTGGAAATCCAATTTTTTATATTAAAATAGTAAAATTCGTTTTGTTATTACAATTTGAATAATTTATATTCTAGTCCACTTTCAAATTTTCTCTATTGTTGTGCTCAAGGGTTGCAAAAAGAATATTAGTTAGAAAATGGTTTCTAAAATACAAATTCTCCTATACGAATTTTTTATTGTCTATTTCCATAATTTAAATATGAATCGCGTTTTCCATTGTATATGTAGAAATTATAGAATATGAAGGGTTTAAACTGTAAGTTTTATTCCTTAAAATAGAGCCGCTGATTCTACTATATTAATATAAAATAAGTTTAGTATTTGATTCTGTTTTGTTAATTCATGTCTATTGTTTAGCTAAGAATATTAGCTATTTTCTAAGTTATTATATGGAGTTAGATTTTTATGAGTTTGGAAGTTTTGAAATTTTAAACGATTATTATATGAAACAAAAATCTTCGCACGCTTAGGAATTAGTTAACCTAAATTACGTACGTATAAATATATTGATGAGGTGTAACTAATAACGTATTAATTCCGTAGTATAGAATAAACAGGTTAGTAAATAATGCTAAAACCCGTAGGAAGGAAGTTAAGGGTAGTAATGGAAATTCGTCGATAATTAATAGAGACTTAAGTAGTTTTTCTTTCATGGCCTTAGCGTGTAAATGCAAATGAGTTATACTGTATACGTAGTACTTGCTATCCCACTTTTTGGTCAAAACTGGAATATCAACAAATTGGCAAGGAATGATGGACATCGGGATTGGAAATCGATTGAAAGCAAGGCTACAATCGATGACGTCAAAATTTGGTTAGCTTCGATCGGGACGAAATTGATTAGAGATGATGATAAGGATTAGGAAAGGCTATGTTTCAAATTTCAGGTTAATCGGAGTTCGCATGAAGGAGATATGATCGATGCAAGGTAGGAAGAACATACTGTTCGAACCCATCGGCACGCGAGGATGGTTCGAATCGATCAGGAGTTGCGTTAGTATCGATACCGTTCGTGTCAATACCATTTCGAATCGATGCCGTTCGTATCGATTGGCACGGGTTCGGCTCAGTGGAGTTCGCATCAGGTGTTGGTTCGACTCGATAGTGTTCGAATCGATCAAGTTACCGGTTCGACTCGATAGGCTCGTATCGATCAGGATGGGTGCAGATGACGCATTTCGACTCCATGCCTTTTGATAAGTCTCCTTCGTATCCATCAGGTAAGAGCTTCGTTCGTATCCATCCTTCACGACCGCTTCGTATCGATGTCCCCCCATACTTGTTTCGAATCGATCAGCTCACATGAGATCGATACGGAATGGACTCCTGAATCGATGCGAAGAGAGACACGAGTTAGTAGATGCGAGCATGCCGTTGTGAAGTTATGGATATGGACGAAGCATAAAACATGAATGCAAGCCCGTGTCTCTACGCGTTCAACTCGGCGCATCAAGTGGAGTCAGCACGCCGCATAATTCGAATCGACCCAGGAAGGTAGCGCCACGTCATTGCACGCGCGTGCTTCAGATGGAGTCGAAGGTGATGGATTCGAACTGGTGGATTCAAAGACGACAGCCAGTGGAAAACCCAAATTCGAACCGATCATATCTCCTACACCGATGATCTAAATGTAATGAAATTTTCACAACAGCTTGCATGCAAGGTAAGGAATGTTCCTGCCAAGTTTTCAGCTCGATTGGATCATTTCTTGATGGATACGAAATCATTTCGTATCGATCACAGATCGAGTCGAAACTTGGTGGGGTCGGTCGCGTGGGCCCACTCACGTGTCAGAAGGAGTCTCCCGAAGATTGAGCGCAATATCAGCCTCCAACGCCTATAAATAGCACCCGGAAGCCTACAGAAAAGGGATCTTTTGGCCATTAGACGTCTAGACTCTGTCGGATTTATTTCCATACTTCAATACAACTATTGTACTCGAAATTCTTCATTATTACTGCTGTAATCATCTGTAACCATCAAGGATTATAAATAAAAGGATAAAACTTTGGAGTGGACGTATGCCGGAGATAGCCGAACCGCTATAAAACTTGTGTCTTTGTTCATTACCTGCGAATTACTGTTCGATATTTGCTTAGATCTGTGATTTGTGTTTGAATATTGCTGATTTGTATTCATACACTGGTGCTTTCATGGTGTTTGGGGTTTGTGACCAATTTTGGCGCAAAGACTTTGGTGCTTTCACTGAGAAGGACTAGCACCCGCTACATCGGATTTAAAGTTCAGATTTGAAGAGTTTGAAAAGTTTGGACATGAGGACAATGACAAGGCAAAATAGTAGGAGGCAAAGGGTTAAGAGAAGCCAACATGAAGGAAGTCAACAAGCATCCTCCGAAGCTGGGGAAGGACATGCTTCGATCTACATAAGCCGGGATGAGATGGAAGCTATGGCAAATTCATTGAAGGAGAGATTTTTGAAAAGTCAACAGGAAATGATGCAGACTTTCTTTGAACAGATGAGAGCTGTAGGGACGCAGAACTTAGGAATAGCTATGGCAGCTGTGGATGCAGGACAGGGGACTAGGGTTGTGGAACCCAATGGAGGACAGGGTACAGAGGCAGAAGGCAATCAACAAGGGCTTGGGGGTAGGCCCACAGGATCTAACACAGGAGGGCCTTTGGAAGGAGTTCTACAGGCCAACACTAACATTGCTGCTAGTGAGCCCCATAAAGAGTATGCGTCGGAGTTCCCTTGGGGGCATGGGGCGCAACCCCTAACAGACAATACTGGATTGGTGGAGATTATTAGAAGAACTGTGCGAGGTGGTTTGACCAACAGAGACTTGGAAGGAGTGAACAGGAGTCCGTTCGCTCGGGAAATAAGGATGGCTCAGAATCCACCTAAGTTCAAGCTACCTAGAGTGGAGGTATATGATGGCAAAGTAGATCCAACTGATCACTTGGTGAGGTACACCAGACACATGGAGGTGCTGGGGGCATCGCAGAAAGTAATGACACGATGCTTTCCTTTGTACTTGAAGGACTTAGCTGCAATGTGGTTTAGACAGCTGGGAGAAGGATCTATCAGGACTTGGGGGGAATTGGTGGAAAAGTTTTTGGGACAATTTCGGGTTCACGTTAAGAGGCCAAAGAATGTGATGACATTGACATCGGTAAAGCAAAGGATGGACGAATCGCTTAGAGCTTTTCTAACTCGATTCCGTGCGGCGGTTGCTTCGGTGGATCGGCCTGATCCATCGATGGTTTTGATGGCGGCAGTATCAGGAGTCAGGGAGGATTCGGATTTCAAGGTATCTTTGATAAGAGACCCCCCACAGGATCTCGATGAGTTCTTTCACGAGGCAGAGAGGTTCCTTCGGCAAGAAAATGCGAGTATGGATCTAAAGCTGAAAAAGGTTAATGCAACTGAGGACAGAGGACCATCTAGCAAAGGTTCGGATAAAGATAAAGGAAAAAGGAAGTTAGACGATGATTCTGGAAAAGATAGGAAGCGATGGAAAGATCCGAAGTTTTCCACATACACAGGATTAAACGATACGCTGGAACGGATATACCAGGATACTCGGAATCGCCTTCCCTACAGAAGCCGGTTAGGAGGGAACCATCAAAACGAGAGAGGACATCAGGAAGGCATTGTCTCTTCCATGATTTGGATGGACACGACACCAACAGTTGCAGGCATTTAAAGGATATAATCGAGGAGCATGTCAGGAAGGGACCGCTGCCACAATATGTTGGAACTCGGAATGCAACGGCGAGCCACGATTGTGGGAGGCCCAGGAGTGATGGTCGATTGATCATCCACTGATCAAGATGATGTGAAATAAGTAGCGAACAACTGGCAAGCAGCCAAGTCATTTACACATGTATGGGGATGGAGATAGCCCCTAGCATGCTCTGAATGATGATAAACTGCGATGCTATGGTTTGTGAAATTTATCTTTTGCTTTTGGATTGAACACTGCTTTTCTTTTTGGATTTGGTTTTGGAGTTTGGATTGAGCTCCTGGTTTTGCTTGCCTTTTGATTTGGATTTTCCTTTGGATGATTGTTTTCGGTTTTGGATGCTGGTTTGGATTTCTGGTTTTCTGGTCTTGATTTGAATTTTGGATTTGGATTTTGGATTGGATTTTGATTGGATTTTTATCTGGTTTTTGATAAACGGTCGTCAGGTATGGATTATGCCTGGCAAGGGGTGAGTCACTTTGCCCGAACGTGGTAAATTGACTCATTCAGGTCGTCGAGTATGGACTATGCTCGGCAAGGGTCCGTAGTGATCAGGATTCGGCCTAGGACTTAGGACCTGTATTATCAACCATTGTTTCAGGTCATTGAGTATGGACCATGCACAACAAGGGTCCAGAGAGACCAGGATTCGGCTTAGGACTTAAGCCATGGCTTCGTACAACGTCCAGGGACATTGGACCATGGTCGTCAGGTGTGGATTGCGTTTGGCAAGAGCCCGGAGAGGTTATGGATTCGGATATCGACCCAGAGAGGTCCTGGATTTGGTTATTGGCTATTGGATAAGGATGGATTAGGACTCGGTTGTCGAGTTCGGATGGATAAGGGATTGGCTAAGGCTCTGGTTATTGGATTCGGAATTGGGCATCGACTCAAAGCACTCAAAGATGACATACTCTGGCGATATGGCTATGGACTTTGGATATTGGAATCGAAACTATTTAAAACATGCCTTCTTATCAAAAGGCATGTTTTGGGGGGCAAAGTGCTATCCCACTTTTTGGTAAAAACTAGAATATCAACAAATTGGCAAGGAATGATGGACATCGGGATTGGAGATCGACTGAAAGCAAGGATACAATCGATGACGTCAAAATTTGGTTGAGCTCCGATTGGGACAAAATTGATTGAAGATGATGATAAGGATTAGGAAAGGCTGTGTTTCAAATTTCAGGTTAATCGGAGTTCGCATGAAGGAGATCAAATTTCAGGTTAATCGGAGTTCGCATGAAGGAGATATGATCGATGCAAGGTAGGAAGAACATACTATTCAAACCCATCGGCACGCGAGGATGGTTCGAATCGATCAGGAGTTGCGTTCATATCAATACCGTTCGTGTCGATACCGTTTCGAATCGATGTCGTTCGTATCGATTGGCACGGGTTCGGCTCAGTGAAGTTCGCATCAGGTTCGACTCGATAGTGTTCGAATCGATCGAGTTACTGGTTTGACTCGATAGGCTCGTATCGATCAGGATGGGTGCAGATGACGCATTTCGACTCCATGCCTTTTGATAAGTCTCCTTCGTATCCATCAGGTAAGAGCTTCGTTCGTATCCATCCTTCACGACCGCTTCGTATCGATGTCCCCCCATACTCGTTTCGAATCGATCAGCTCACATGGGATCGATATGGAATGGACTCCTGGAATCGATGCGAAGAGAGACACGAGTTAATGGATGCGAGCATGCCGTTGTGAAGTTATGGATATGGACGAAGCATAAAACATGGATGCAAGCCCACGTCTCTAGGAGAGAAGCGTTCAACTCGGCGCATCAAGTGGAGTCAGCACGCCGCATAATTCGAATCGACCCGGGAAGGTAGCGCCACGTCATTGCGCACACGTGCTTCAGATGGAGTCGAAGGTGATGGATTCGAACTGTAGGATTCGAAGACGACAGCCAGTGGAAAACCCAAATTCGAACCGATCATATCTCCTACAAGATGATCCAAATGTAATGAAATTTTCACAGCAGCTTGCATACAAGGTAAGGAATGTTCCTGCCAAGTTTCAGCTCGATTGAATCATTTCTTGATGGATACGAAATCACTTTGTATCGATCACAGATCGAGTCGAAACTTGGTGGGGTCGGTCGCGTGGGCCCACTCACGTGTCAGAAGGAGTCTCCCGAAGTTTGAGCGCAATATCAGCCTCCAATGCCTATAAATAGCACCCAGAAGCCTACAGAAAAAGGGATCTTTTGGCCATTAGACGTCTAGACTCTTCCGGATTTATTTCCATACTTCAATACAACTATTATACTCGAAATTCTTCATTATTACTGCTGTAATCATCTGTAACCAGCAAGGATTATCAATAAAAGGATAAAACTTTGGAGTGGACGTAGATCGGAGATAGCCGAACCACTATAAAACTTGTATCTTTGTTCATTACCTGCGAATTACTGTTTGATATTTGCTTAGATCTGTGATTTGTGTTTGAATATTGCTGATTTGTATTCATACACTGGTGCTTTCACGGTGTTTGGGGTTTGTGACCAATTTTGGCACAAACAATACTTATTTATGGTAGTATGCTAGGAGGGCGGGAAAAATAGCTAAGTTATAAGGATATAAGGTTAGTCAAAAGCACATAGAAGCCTGTCTGTCTAATCTGGCTACTAGCAGTGTGACTTTGGGGCTAATGTGAGACATCGCCTATAATAAGTACCCACAGTGGATGCGAGGTAAGTTCCAATTCTGCAGGGTAAATTTGCCAGTTATTCTTACTATCAGTACCTATGAATAGGCAGATTAATGTGAGATATCATGGTTTGGGTATGGGCTATAATACAGATCATCTATTAGGTGATGTATAGGGAAATCTCGAATAAGGCCCGCTTTAGGGTTGAGGTATTAAATGGATATTATAGGGTCTACCTCTTCCAACAAATGAAGTATTTAGTGGTTATACTGGAATTATTACAATGTTAATTAGGAAGTACCATACAAGGATCTTGCTTGGGTTTAGGTATTAAATGAAGGGGTTCTGCTTAGGGTATTGGTAGTAAATGGTCAAAGTCTGCCTAATTCCTATTAAAAAGGTATTAAGTGGCTCAAGTACTTTCTCTCACATTATTAGGACATGATTAACAATAGTTGCGCTAGACTGGAAAGGCCATTGACCTATAGTTGAAGGTACATTATGAAGTTGGACTAAAAGAGCCTTTGGGCTTACTATTTGAAGTATTGTTGGTAGGATAGTATAGGACATGTAAGACATATTACTTATCTAAATGATACTACCCAAATGCTATTACTGTAAGACTTGAAATTTTTATTCACCTAACATTGTTATTTTGACCCCCTCCTCATTATAACATGCAAGTTAGGGGAAACAATCCTCATTGAGGAGACGAAGGCCATGGTGGAGACTTGTGGCAGTTTATCTATCTATTTATGTTTTTGATATATTTTTGATGTATCAAATTTCAAACATGTTGATGTTATTTTTGGGATATTGCATTTTGGATATTCAAAATGATATGTTGTATTTTTGAGATTTGAATCTTTATGAAATCACTACTTATTTCTGTATTATATTTTATCCCTTCCGTTGCGAGATTCTAATAGCATAGATAGATAGCTATGTATATTTTTCATTATATCATACCAACCAATAGCCAGCTTTGGAATTGACCTAAGGCTTGATGGGCTTTTATTAGGTCGAAATTTAGGCCCGTTCCGAGGTGGGTTGTTACAAATCGAATCGCCAAAATGGATTTCCCCCCAAAAGAACCAAAACCATCTACTAAGTTAATAAGGTGATATAACATATAGTATCTAGAGTGTAGAATATAAATTAGAAAATAGCCATGCTGCTTGCATCTTATATCATAACAATATTAGTTATACAACTAAAACTGCTAAAGTTTGCATTAGAACATGGATTTCCATTGGAGGTGGCCTTTGAATGTTGAGGCGGGCCTCCTAAAAAGGTTCAGAAACTACCTTCCAAAGCGATGTATATTTCCAGATAAAATATACAACAAAGAAAAACATAATCGGTCCATGCCAAAACACATGATACCGACTACCATCAACTCTTATGCGCATCATATGTAAACATCTCTAAATATGGAGTTAATGTACCCTTGGGCAAGCTAAACCCACTACCTATCCCTTTTTTTGTTTTCTATCATTTCCAATGGTGAATTCTTGTTTCCAACATCTCAACACACGAGCCATTATCACTCGAACAAATCATGAACCTCTCATATACTCAAGCATAAGTCATCCGATGAAAGCCAACCATGTCCTCTCTCTTGGAATCACCCTCAAGATAGATTGTACAACACGATAGTATAATCTGAAATGTTAACGCCGACCTCTCCCTCAGAGTTACCTTCAGGATAGACAATACAACTCTATAACATTTCCACAATAAGAAACAACAGTTATTCTAACAGCTATTTGCCGATGGAAATAGTGGTGGAACAACTGTTCTTCGACATACTTTTCGATGGCTCCGTCATCATTTTTCCAACGACTATTGACAACATTTCAATGGCTTTCGATGCCTCGTTGTGTACAGGTGGAAGGTCATGCCTTTACCAATGGGCTGTTGCAAGCCATCGCTAGTCGTTTGAAAGTTAGCTACCCGGTCAAAAGTTGTGGAAATCTGGAGTTTGTTTATTATAGCAGCTCATCCCTAAAACAATACATATATAACAATATATGTCACAGCTCAATTTCACACATATAAATCATATATATATCAAAGCCCAAATCACATATACCACAAAATATATCACATCAATAATAGAAAAACTTCAATATATATAATAAACCAACCTCAAACATCTAACAATATACTACAAATCACAAACATCCATTAATATCACAAAATATAGCAAAAATTACCTCTAATCAACCTCATCCATCCAACGACAGCTCAAAATATCATAAATATCAAATCAAATCAACCTGACCCAACTCAAAGTATATATTACTCTCAAACTGCCTTGTAAAATAGTCAAATCATCTCACCTATCTCAACGTGCATATATATACAATGTCTCAACATAATAAAAAAATCGTACCTACTGATCCTCATCACCTCTAGATCCCACTAATGAAGAAAACGTGCCATGCTGCTGCATATATGCAGCAATGTGCTTACCCAACATCTGGTACATCTCCGCAAAACGACGCCTGTCTCATTCCTCCAGGTCGATAATACGAGCTCTAAACTCTGCAATGTCATGATTTTCCTGAGCTCTTTTATAGCTACTTTGCATGCGTCTAGCCTATAACACTATTAACCAAAGTGTATAAGTTTCGTATAATATGATTAATAAAATCAATGCATTATATGTTATTCATAAATATATTATACATAAACATTACCTCTTGGTTTCCAAAAATCAGTAACGCCTATTCCACATTGACGACTCCACAATAGTGTCAAAAATACGGTCCTCCTCTTCAACGGTTAGTTCCTCCTGCCCTATTCCCTTACGCAACTTATTCTTGCATGAATTTATCCTGCTATTACAAATAGAATTACAATTAAAATTCATACTACGTTATTTTAATTATTTATAATTTATAATTTAAAGTGATTATTAATAACTTAAAATTTAAAATATGTTTACCATGACCTCTTGTGATTTCATGTCATGCCATGTATATGTTATTGAGTCATCTTCATTAACATGCTTGATGGCAGGAGTATGAGTAAACACGTCCATGTATGAAATGGAACGACCACACTTTCTTTACTGAAATAATTATTATGTATGATTATTATTATATATATAATAATATTATATAATCTAATAAGTATTTATAATCGCAATTAATAAATTTACCAGCTCTTGACAGTAATGCTGGAATGACTTAGAACCCCCACGGTGTGTGACAAGACTTTTATTTGTATTTTCAGAATTTCACGGAGATTCCACCTATAAATTTAACATGAACATTATATTTTACATTTGCAAATTGATGTATTTATTGTACTAATTCTACTAAATCTTTAATAAATATATGAGAATAGCAAACTTACAATCGCTTCTTGACTTTTCCTGCAATCAACCAAAGCTTTTGATACGCTTGCACTCATCTAGTTAGGCTATTTTCCCTCTTTTTTAATGCTTGACATCGTATCGCAGTAATTTTCCGCAATTTTTTGACCGGTAGTTTCTACAGAGGGAATTATCATATTCCTATATGTCTACTGCCCCTGCACATTAATAAAAATGTTATACATTCATGTATGCTTATTATACAAATTGTACTACAGTTATATATAAAATGAAATACACATTTACACTTACGTAAAAATCCTGCCGAATACACTCTACGATATAGACTGGGATATTTCCCACTTAGGCTATCAAGTAATCATTCTTCTCTTATAAGTGCCTTGGAAATATCAAGAACAACATCCAAAGGCTCCAGTTCAAAGCCCACATATTAATTATGATGTAAAAATTTAATAAATCATGAATAATATATCATACACAAAACATTTATGATGTGCAATAAATTTGATACTTACCAACTCGTTTTACTTACTAACGTGACTATGGGATGATCTAGCTCTTGTAATGGACCACCGCCACCATCTTCCGCGCCAGTCCTCTCCGACTAAAAGAGGAGGAACCCGATGAATGTGAAGATCTCTAAAGTGGCGAGATAATATATGTCATAGACATTTCATTTTATTATGCGAAAACATATCGTTTTATTATGGGAAAACATAACTTTTTTATAAGAAAACATGTAACATTAATAATCACATGAATTACCTTCTATCCAAACATACATTTATAGCAAGTCTTCATCATTTTCCGATTTAGACTCGGTCTTGTACACTATATCATTTTCCTTTGCAGTCTCAAATGCCTCTACTAAAACATTTGATTGTTCATTTGGAGGCCCAAAATTAGTATGATCATCACTGATTATTATTTCATTATTCTTCTCCAGATCTGCCCTATAAGATTGTTCGCTTGGAATATATGGTCCATCAAATGCAAAATTTGCCTTCGTTTTAAAAATTGCTGACCAATCTACTTTATCTCTTTTCAGGGATGGATGTAGATAAAAATAAACTTATAGTGCATGTTTGGCTAGTACAAAGGGATCATACGTCTGGTAATGCGAGCTACGTTTCATTTTAGTAAGATTATAATCTTTATGCATATAGATTTTAGAAATTGGAACATTGCTGATCCAATTGCATCTAAATGAAAAAACTTTCTCTGTTGGTCATACAAAATATGTCAATTCCAAAACCTGGATTAACAAGCCATAAAAATCATTTATATGATCATCTGGATCATCACTACCTTTAACAAGTAAACCGGTATTGTTCAAAACACATGACAGGATTTTGGGAATGAAAATTAATGAATGACGATATAGCAAAATCGCTATAACGACACTTAACAAATAAAATGTAATTTTAGGATTTTTTCCGATTACTATTAATATAACAACATAGGGATATAAATAATAATTATTGGCGAAAAAACCATTAGGGCCTTTTTACAGATTTTCCCTGCAAAATAATGGTTGTGGATAATATATATTATATGGGTTCATAATGATCAAATTAGTATGTCATCCATTTTCCAGATCAGTATTCAACCAAATAAGCAATCAAACAATTTAATTAACATTCAAGAAATCAATAATCGTTTATAATATCATAGGTATGATATAATAGAATCGAATGTGAGCTAAACTCACGTTGATTTTCGTTTCGCTGAATCGTTTTGATTTTGGACTTAAACCGAATGGCCTTCGATTTTAGCCTAATTTTCCACTTGCTCCAAATCCAACCAAACCAATTCCATCACAAAGATCTCGACGGCACGGGTCAATGCAAAAAGGGCGTTCGAATCCAACCTCGTACACAAAAGATATAGCTTTTATAAGTTTTCATGAATTAAATAATATAATTAATTAACTAATTACATAATAAAATCTAATTACTCATTACAAACTCTTTCTTCCCCAATCAAATGAATGTGCACAGCTGAAACAACAACAGATCATGGTCATGCATAATTTCCCACCGATATGGAGCATCGTACCTCCGTTTAACAAACCGTCTTCGCCGTTGGCTATCACTCCTCGAACCACATAAGCCTATCACCATGATTTCACGACCACATCCCTCCTAAAAATTGACCTGTTCCCCATTCTCATGTCCGTACATGGACGTGAAACCGCCCCCAAAGTGCTTAGCTGCCTCAAAACGTGCCTATGCGGCTCCATGGCAAGGCAAACAAGATGCCATCCTTCGAACGAGCTAATTCCGCCTAA
The DNA here is from genome assembly GCA_030765085.1 of Allium cepa. Classification (NCBI taxonomy): domain Eukaryota; kingdom Viridiplantae; phylum Streptophyta; class Magnoliopsida; order Asparagales; family Amaryllidaceae; genus Allium; species Allium cepa. Next base: position 671,710,683 of record CM060939.1, on the reverse strand, counting down.
ACTGACCCCTGGTTCCCATGTCATAATCATCACTCTACCAAACAAGGAGCACGCGAATTCGAGGCCATGGATGAGAAGCACAACTCAGTACGAGTTCAAAGCATCCAAGATCATGATTTTTTAGATGAGTGTATATATAGTTTTTAATTTTTAAACTTTGATTTTCAAAGAGGAAAATACATTCATGTCCACAGAAAATATTTAAATAGAGGAGAAGAGTATGGTTGAGTACGTGGGGGTATGGGAAAGGTAGCAGTGGGTATGACCTGATTATGGTGACATAACATATCTAAAAATCTCGAAATCCAAACGAGGCAAGCTACTTGGCATTGCATATGTTATACCCCTATTCCGAACGTAATGGACTAGTCCCGAGCTCTAGTTCAATCATATGCAGAGGATAGATTTTCAACCCAAGTATTACATTAAATTACCGAAATTAATTTCTATGCATTTCGATCTCGCACAACCAAACGATACGTTCGATCGTCATGGAATTTGACGGCATATTATAATTCATTACTGCAGATCCAAGAAAACTGGTTTTGTCAAAATCCAAGACAGTGCCTCGGAATGACAATTTCACAGATTTAAATATCGTTTTATATTTGACTATCGATATTTATTCGATCTATTTATATTTGTAAATAATTTTACAAATTGAATTCACCAATATTATTTATTAATTAAAAGAAGTTTAATAATATTATTAGATCCATTTAATTAACATTCAATTTCACAATTCAAATATGTAGTTATTCCTTATATTTGAATTATAAGTTATTAAATTCCAAAATCCAATTATTTAAAATTAATTAAACATTTAAAATCAAATAACCGGAATTTTGGGATGTCACATTCTCCCCCCAAATGAATTTTGTCCCCAAAATTCCTATGGAAGAAAATGTTTCCAAACTGTAAATTTTAAAACTATTAGTTAAAATGAGCTATTAAACTTATTTTCAAAACCAATTAGCTGGAATAGATTCTAAAATTTCCAAGTCTTTTGAATTCACCCACTTATACCAACTAATTCCCTTTCGTTCATTCATTCCAAGTAATAATTCAAAAATCAAATTTTAGTTATCAAGAATTTCCTAAATTTCTCAAAAGTTTCTGACTCTTTAATTTACGAAAATTTTTGCCAGCATCTCCTTTGCACGGCTCGATCGGAAAACTATAGATTACCTCTATGGGCACTAAACCAACCAAAAAAACAAAAGCCAAGTGGCATTCCATATCTGGGGCATAAATTCATCAACCAACTTAAATTTTCTAAATTTATTACGTATCTTTTTGTGTTTGATCTATATTCTTGGCAAGTAATTTATTATCTCTATGCAAATGCACGTGTGCTAGAATCAAATAGCAATCTCTTGCATACCTAAACTTACGGAATCCAAAAAAAGAATTTGGTTGACAAAATCAATATGATGTTACTCCACATGCAAAAACTAGTCTGATATAAATCTACATCCAATCAACAACCTTATCTCAATCATATGCGACAAAATATAGAGAATATTCTGTAATAGATGTTATGCATCCAATAATTTTAAATGATAAATTTAGATCTACATGGACAGTTTTTTTTCAGTTCAAAATTTTATTTTTAAATTTCTCAGACGATAAAAATCAAAGACTAAAAATAAAAATGACAAGGAGGGGATTCCTCCTGATGAAGTATGATGAAATTCTTGAATCAAAACAACATGGAGCATCTAGTGGCATTCTGGTTCCTCCAAAAACATCAACTACAGTGAACAAATATCATTCCTTTTCCAAAATCTTTAAAAATATCCTTTTTCTAGAATCACGGAGATCTAGGTCTTAATAACAATAATTTGACATCCTTTGTCCATAACTTTAAATTTTATAAACAATGGCACATACAACCACGCAATCAATCAATCCAATTCAGTCAAATCAAATTAATCAATTTTCATGATGGAATAAACTAATACTAATAGTCAATCAAATTACATTAGGGAAAACTATCACTTAACATTGTTTCACAATGTCAAATGACTAACAAACAAATCTCAACATAGGTTCAAAACTTTCTTAATTGTCCAAAATATAGATAATTATCTAAACGCATATTTTGCCCATTAGCATTTTGTTATTTCTTAGAAAATTATTCAAACTTACTCGGACAAAATGGGGAGTTATATTCTAAATTTTATTAATTTCTTAATTATATGATTTTTTTTGAATCACTTAAATTTCCATTTTATATATTATTCAATACTAAACTTATTTATGAATTATTTCATAAACTCTTTCCTAAGTTTTAAAAATATTTTATAAAGTCATTTCTTTAAAAAACTTCAAATCATAACTTATTCCACTTTAGTTACTTGTATAAAACTCTTCTATATACATACAATTTTATTTTACTTTTCAAAGATTAGATAGGGATCAAATGAAATTATGGTTTCTTAAAATCGAGTCAACCTATTTATCTCTTTAACTTAGAGTGTTAAAATGAATAAAATTTATGGGTTAACCCAATTAACAAATAGTTTACACTACCTAGTTGTTTCAAGTAACTATATAGTTTTAATAAAATAATGTTTATCAAAGACTTCTTATTTAATTTAACCCAATTTACCTGTGTTAAATTGTCCCATATCACATCTAAGGTAAAATCTCATTTATCAAAACAATCTCTTATTAGAAATACTTTTGTTTTGGAACCTCTTCCCTTTTAGGGAACCTAAAATAAGTACCCAGTTTTTTTAATTTCAAAACACATCTTTGAAAGCATACTACGTATATTTTCATATAAAATAACATCAAAAAATTTATTTATTAAAACTCACTTTGGGTTTATTCGGATTTGAACTCATTTCGATCGCACAATGATAAAGAGAATAATTTATGAAGTACTCCATTACATTCGTTACTTAGAAGGTTATTCAGATTTCCACAAAACTAGTCGAAATGATTTCCTCATAATTATCCCAAAGAAATTGCATTCCATTTAAAATGTTACTTTTTTCACTTTCAATTACTCCCAAAAATGCTACTGTATAATTTCTCAAAGTTCTTTCGAAATTATTTTCGAAATTCCAAGATTTAGACTCAAAAATCCTTTTTATACTATTTTATAAACTAAATTTATTTAAAATTTCCTTTATATAAAAATCATTTCATATTATAATAATCCTACTTTGTTATAATAGAATTATCTCGAATATTTATTCTCTAAATATCTTATCCCACTATTTAGATTATATCAACAACCTTTTAATCTTTAACCCACCATTATTAAGAGGTGAATTTTTAGGTTAACATTTTCTCTGAACACCTTTATAGCCCAATTGTGAGAATTAATTCACAAAGGGTTCATTTAAATCAAAGTGATAAATGCTCCTAAGGAAACCTAGCAAAATTTAACAATTAACAAACAATAGTTAATGCTTCTTATTTAAATTAAGCATAACCGAACTAAAAATTGTTATCACATTTAAACAAACACACTTTATAATTATATAATGTTTTGAAAATTATTCCTTTATATGTATGTAAAATATAATCCTAGGCAAAATATTTAATTTGCTAGATTTTCAAAAAATTTCAATCCCATATTTATTTGCCTTGGTCGAGTGTTTAGAAATCCCTATCGATACTATGGCACTCCACATCTCGAACAGAATTCATAAAAGCTCAATAGACCAATTAACATAATACGCTTTTATAACATTAACAAATATGCTCTTATATATAATACTCTCAAACTCATTCTAGGGTATCACTTACCCTATCTCTAATGAGCCAAACGCTACCAAACCCATGGTTCTCGCTTAACCGTGTGCTTTGATACCAAAATGTAACAACCTGCCTTTTTCTCCATTAAAATTGGACACTAAACACTACCACTGTGTTCAAATGTCATGCATCCAATCGAAAAAGGGCAGATTATTAGGGTAAACAAAAAGAAAAGAATAGAGAACGGAGGAAAATAGAATCTTACAACGGAATTGACAACATATAATACATCAAGGACAGTAGAAAATGTCACTCCAAAAATACAGAGTATATCAAAGTTAAAATCAAACCTTATCAGCTGGACAGTTATAAAATCCTGACCTTACAAATGCTTATAAGGATACTCTATAGTACAGTGGAAAATAAAAACATTATGATAGGTGAATCTTCAGCTACCCTTCAAGACCTCTATAACACCAAAGACCACCTGGTAAAATATCCGGTCTGACCCGAGCATTATAATAAAATAACATTCAGATCGGTCTGCAAATACCAGCATGAGATGACTTGAATAAAGAGGATCATATAAAAGTTCTGTGGGACCTTTCCACTAATAAGGAATGGGTGTTTACCTCAGAAGATTAACATCCATATAATAAACATTAGGCAACAAATCCAAAGAAGAATAGACATATATAATATTAAAATCAGACTTGGCAGAATGAAAATAATTCGAGCGAAATCCAAACTAGACATAATGAATAAAATAAGTTAACTGTCCAAACTTGATGGAATGGACAAAACAAGATAACTGTCCAAATGTGATAGAATGAACAAAAACTATAATTAAACATCGTGAAGAGTGGTTGACTCCTCCCATTGCAATTACAGAAAAATCGATTCAAAGGTTCGAACCAAATAAGGAAAATGAATTTATCCAACATAACTAGGAGGGTGCTCCCATCTTCAACGAAAGTGTACCTCTAGATAAAATATACTTGAGAGCACACGCATCACTCTTAGGAACTTCCAAGCTGGATCCCACTTCATACGAGTGTCCGAATATTTCATATCAATGCATGCATGTTGACACCTTTCTTGATGATTAGAATATACGCTAATGGGTGTGACCCATATGGCTTGGTGCCCACTCATGCTTTGGTTTTAGGTTTTCCAGTGTGGGATACCAATGCTCAAAACGGGTGATAAATCATCTTAGAATGACGAAGCACAACAATGACTTAGAGGTTGCATCCCTTTTTTTGTGCTTTGGTTTTGGTCATTTTCGATAAAGGATAACAAAGCTCAAAGAGCAGCAAATCATTTTTAAGGTGACGATACACCATAAAGAAAGATGAATCCGATAATTAGTAAATCAACCATCGGGGATAATTAAAATGATTGTATATGGGAATTAAATATCATATATTTACCACTACTCGTTAATTCCAGACAAGTCTTATCTCTTGGTTGAAGACGAAGCCAGGCAAGTTGAGGTAGTGCTACCTTTGGGCGTCGCCTTGATGACATTTTAAACCTTCGAGATAGAAACGAGCCAAGCCCCAATGTTTAGCATTAAAGTGTGACTAGATCCTTTCCATATGAGCGAAATCAAATACAAAACTATTTTCCATAATTGAAATCGAACTTTAACTTTAAAAAACTAAACTTGTGCTTGATTTCATTATTTCAGTATTGGTAAAACCTTTTTAGAAACATTCTTTCAAAAGACTTTTATATGTCAAAATTTAAAATACTAAGTGTATTAAAAACAAGGGTCACAAACAGTTGTCGTTAAAACATTGTTTACTATAAACCTAAAAAAAATTTACACTTAGCTTTATTTTCAAATAATCCCTTTTTAAAGGATTTTCTCATTTATAAATCATTATTTATAAATTTAAAACAATATTTATTATCCCAAAAGATAATAAAGCAATTTAAATACCTTTATAAATTTAAAACAATATAATTATCCCGAAAGATAACTAATCACATTTATAATCTCTTTCAAATGAACATATCCATTATCTTTAATAAAATAGATAATTATTTCCAAACACTTTTATATTATCGCTAAATTAACTTTTAAACCTTTATTACTCTAAAACACTTTTTATAATGTTAGTTAATTTACTTAATTCACTTTTTATTAAATCAATTAATTAACATTAAATATCATTAATTAAAAAGATTTATTCAATTCAGATAGTCGTTAGTTAAAAGAATAATTCACCTCAAACATCATTAATTAAAATAGTAAGTAAATTTTAAATACCATTAATTAAACATTTAATTAAGTTTAATTAATCATCAAAAAATTAGATTATTTAAATTCAACCCTCATTTAAAATGATTAATTTAAAACATCAGTTGTTAAAATGATTTATTTAACTGTAAAAAATCATTAATTAAAATGATTTAACTAAATTCCAAATATCATTAGTTAAAACAATTAGTTAAATCTAAAGAAATCATTAGTTAAATGATTAATTAAATTCAAATATCATTATTTAAAATGGTTAATTAATTTTAAATATGAAACAAATAATAAATAGATATGTGTATATGAAAATGAAGATCTCCAGCTCGCCTGTTGGAGCTCCAAAAGCACCAAATATGAACCTGTAAATATACTCCGTCTGACCCAAGCATTGAAAGGGAAGAACACCCGTATCAGTCTGTTAAACCAGCATGAGAAATATACTCAATTGAATTTATTAAATTATCTAAACTTTTCCTTTCAAAACTAAAGTATCTCGTAAGACACGCCCACACATAAACACGGACATGTTTTTACCTTACAATAACCAAAACCTTTCATATCAACTCATGTTATACTATGCTAGTGTCTATTGCACAAATAATATTAATCATAGCCGAAATTGTTGAATTGATTAAGTTCCCGCATATAGCCCAAAATGTGTAATACAATCAAAATGGAAAGCACGTAGTGGAGTTTGGATTTTCGTACAAATGACTAGGTGAAGGGACTACCTTCCGGTGAGTGCACCTCTAGATGGATGTCCCGATGCACAAAACATCTGCCCTCTACCAACACAAGATCGACCTACCTCTGTAACTAGGTAGTACCGAATATGTCATCCTCCGGTCGTTACCGACTTTTCCAGGGCCCTCATAGCATACAAACCACATTAATTTACATCTAAATGTCATAGCGGGAAGAAATATATCTAGAAGAGGATGATCATATACAAATTGGGAATGACCCACTTAACCCTACTGCATCTAACCCTATTTCGGTCATTTTTGGTTGATGAGGCCTGAGATAACGATTACCTTTTACATATCACATCACTTTGAATGTCACGTTGTTATTTCCATTGACTACTAATTGCCTTCCACAAAAATACGACCCTTGAGCTCGTACGTTTCAAGGAGGGTGTTAAGCTAAGAGAAGCTGCCTTCTCCGCCACCTCTGATATACATTTGTAAAAACCAATGTACGTAATCTTTAGAAATGCAATGTCAAATACTCGGATCAACAAGCAGTCCTTTACTATGGAAATCCTGAATCTTAGTATCATCGATAACCTACACAATCGAACGTATATACGTTGGTCCGAAGTGATTTTCGAATAAACCGATCTCGGTCTCTTCACACCAACACACAAAAGTGTTTCTTAACCTCATACAGAAACTAAGTCTCATAGACTTATCACGTCTCTAACTTTCAACTTGCTATCTTTTGACCAAAAAGGAAGCTCGATAGATTGGAGTAATCACTCCACACTACACGAATCAACATCCTCAACACAAATGATAATCAAGCCTACACAGATGGCTACGTACTAAGTGTACGACTAAATAGTTCCCACATCAAGTCGAGGAACTAAAATGGCCAAATTTGATAGTCGATTATTTAACTATCACAACAAATAAACAATTCTCTAGCAACATAAGCAATCACTAAGCCCTTTTAATTAATCCTTTATTAATTAAATCAGTTTCCAAATATTAATTCAATTTATCTTTAAAAATATATAATTCCAAAACCATTTCAACATTTCAATATTTCACTATTTGGAAAACATTTTCTATGCTTATGTCGACAGTATAAGCATATTCACAAATCTCTTTAGGAAAGCTTAATATTTTTCAACACATGCTTTATTAGGTCAAAATGCTGCGCAAAACATCGTTATGACAACCCAAATCATTATTATAGGGACTCGATAATTAGATAGATATATAAATCCCATATACTATACAAAACATCTCCATTTGAAAATCATTTACTATAACAACAGTGTTATAGTCCATGCTTTTCTTACTTCTCAAAAACGTCTATTTCAATAATGAATGTTGAAATCTATGTATTCGATGCTCACTCCTTTTAAACATCTTCAAATCATTAACTTTATTTAAAAGATCACTTTCCAAAATATTCGTTTAACTTAAAAGATTATTCACTGTCCAAAATCGTGAATATAATTCTCTTGCCAAATTCATTGCTTCTACACATTTATTAAAGGATTATCCACTGTCCAAAATCATGAATATAGTTCCCTTGCCAAATTCATTGCTTCTACACATTTATTAAAGGATTATCCACAGTCTAAAATTATGAACATAATTCCTTTATTAACCAATTCCATTTATCTCATTTATATGCCAAAATCCGATTATAAGTAAATTACTTATAAATCCCTTTATTTACAAATAAATTCCTTTTTAACTTTATAAATTTATAAATCTTATTTACTTATAAGATCCATTTATAACTTCATTTTAACACTTATAAAACTCATTTATAGTCCCATTATTTTGATTTATAAAAATTTAATTTTATAAATCTTATATAAACCATTTATCATAGATCCAAAATTATCAATTTAAAATATTTTACAAAATAGTTAACTCCATATTTCAAACATTATATTTGGTATATTTCACAAAACCATAACTTTTATAACATAAAAATTATAACTTCTTATTTATTTAAAAAAATCCATTCCTTAACAATTCAAGGATATATATTTTCAAAATCACTTTAATATCCTTTTTAAATTGAAATCGTCACTTTAATATTTTTAAATTACTAAAAGTTGGGCCCAATGCTGCAACAACACTAAATAAGGTGATCACATCAATAATGACATCCAAACACCAAATATCATATGATAACAACATACATAACAATAACTGTAAATATAACCAACACTGGTGAGGAATCCAGTTGGAACCCTTCAACCTGTAACCTGTAACAGATGTACATATGAGAAAATATGTACAACGTCCCCTTCAAGGCAGATGCGCATACAAAGGGTCATCAGCTCATACATGGGAACGTATAGAGTCTCATTTGCTCCAACAGGCAGGAATATATCCAAATACCAATCAATATATATATATATATATATATAATATCATCCAAACAATCATCAATCAACACAAAATAAATGTATTCTCACTTATATAAAAAATAAGCGAGACAGAAAGAGTGAGTCATACTCACTTTGATTCCAATAACCGTTGTAGCGTTTTATTCCGAATAAATTTTACCCAAAATTTTCGCTAGCTCCAATCAACTCCAAACAAGTTCCATCGCGTAGTGTTCGTGAATACGAACCCAACGCAACTTGTTTTGTCAATTTTCGATCTCATATGAAGAAGTTATATAATTTTAAAGATCACAAGAATTATAATATAAATTAATTTACAAATTTTTTTACATTACTAAACCATTTGGCCGTTAATTTCAAAATAATAGATCATGGCCACACTTTTTTCTTCTTCCCTTTGGCTTCATCATGCGAGCAAACCCATAGCTGCATTAGAAATTTTGATGGCTTCTCCCCTTCACTTCGTCTAGACGACGATCGGATGCTGCCGTCACATGCGACTCCATGCCATACCCCCACCAAGCCAAGTGCAGCTCCACCACGTGTCGCCATCGCCACGATTTCACCCTTCAAACATGCGCCAAATGCAGTCGATTTCTTCCCTCTACACGACGAATTAAGTGATCACCACCATTGGATTTCTAGAGCTTGATATGCTCTACAATATCACAGAAGGAGGTTTTTGCTAATACTCGACGGATTAAGAGAGATTGGAGGGGAAAGATTTGAGCAATTTCAATCGTTCGAGAACATAGTGGCGACTAGACCTAGATTGGCTAGGGTGTTGGTGAATGAACGTCCTTATATAGACAATTACAAAACATTATTCACCTGAAAATGTTTCGAACTCTAAACGAAGCGTGCCGTCAGAAGTTTATAATGTCTTACCCCTACTCCGAACACAATGGAAAATATATTGGGAGCCAGCTCCATAATATTTGGAAGATAGGTTTTCGAATCGACTTATTTTAATTAAAATTTACTTGTATAAATTTCTACGTGTTTCAGCTTACCACGACCAAACCGTAAATCCGATTGACATAAAATTTAAATCCTATAATAATATAAAATTACGGATCCAATGAAACTGATTTCGTCGAAATCCGAGACAGTGTGAAAAATGAATATTTTTACACGTTAATTAAATATTAAAATTTTCAATTTCTATAAATTAACTTTTAATTCATTTTCAAAAGTTTACGAACATCATTCTAATTCAAATAGAATTTATTTCAACTTTATAAATCATTTTCATTCACATTAAATTCAAAATCTAGTTATTCCTGCAATTTCCAATATTAAATTAACAATTTAATTATCCAAATAAATTATTACATTTAAAATATAAGTTATACAACTTATAAAATTTACTTATGAATATTTAAAATCAATTAAATATTCAAATTTCGAATGACTGAAATTCTGGGTCGTTACATTCCCCCTACTTAAAAGAATTTCGTCATTGATATTACCAAGTAAGAAAAATCTATAAAATCCATTAACTTTTCAAAAAAAACAATCTGTTTAGTCGGATTACCAAATCTCTTAAGTATTTAGTTTTCCCAAAATCATGTATTTAAACTTCTCACAAAACTTTTCTAAGTTTTCAAATCATGCTTAGTTTTCTTTTAAAACCAACTAATATCATTTAACCTTTAACTCAAAAACCAAAATTTTAGCTAGCAATTTTTTTTTCCAATTTTTCCAAAAATTTCTAAGCCTTAAATTTTTTGAAAATTTCGCCATAGCCTCCTTTGCGCAGTTCGATCCAAAAAAAATGACAATATATATATCATCAATATACATCTCATCTTCGAGGATGAGGCATCCTATAGGGAACAAAATATAAAAGTACGATATGTAATCTGAGATATGTACCTTATATATTATTAGCGAGCATATACGGCTAATATAGCGCGAAAGCAAGCTCCAAATGCGAAGCATACGCCATCCGCACCTACTAAACACTCAACAAACAAATGAGAAACATGTATATAAAAAGTAATATCAACAAACAACATATACCAATATAACAACTATATATGCCAATATGGCAAATGCAACCAAAAGCAACAAATCCAACCATCAAACAACTATCATTCAAACTAACATCCAACAATCCAATATCTATCTCATCAATCTATAACAAAATCAATCTTCATTCATTTCACATTAATATTCATTAAATTGGTTTTCAATTTAATCACATTTGATTCATTAACATTGGATTTTACTAGTGTTCATTTATTCATATTCAATTACTTTACATTCACTAATTTACATTCAAGTTAGTTTGCTTCCAAATCAAATCAAATTCAATTCTATTTAGGTTCACTATCAATTTGAATTCAATTATTTAGTTTTCAATTTAATTAATTCAATTTCGTTAACACTTAATGAATTTCTATTCAATAAACTAACATCCATCTAACAACCAACGCATATCCAACATAACTAAATTTATTTACTTTACACTCCATCATTGACATTTACATACCTTCAATTTGGTTTAACACTTTTAGTTTCAATTGGTTTAATATTCAATTTAGATTGTGTAATCTGATGTTGAGAAGATTGAAGAAGGATGCTCTTCTTATGCTAGAGTTGAATATAGTTTGCATTCGTCTCCAAGTATTTGGTGGCCCAATTACCTGTTCAAGCCCATCTACTTTAATCAATCTGTTTTCACTTTTGTAACAGTAATATAACAATATAAGTACTTGTAATATTTTTAGAGCTTTTTTAAATTAATAAAAAATGGCGTCCAACTTTATTCGTTTCTCTCTTTCTTTCTGAAAGGTAACATGGTATCAGAGCATTAAATTGCTCGATCCAGAAATTAAAGGATTTAGGGATTTATCTCTAATCTATTTTTCTAATCTCCTTGTTTTTTTTTCGAGTTCAAGAATCATGACAGACAAAGTGGTAGATGTTGTCTCGATGATGCCTAAAATCACAGATCGCAAGTTGAATGGATCTAATTATCTTGATTGGAGTAAAACGATTCGTCTATATCTCCGAAGCATGGATAAAAATAAGCATTTGATTCAGGAATCACCTAGATCTTATTCGGCAGAGAAAGAAGATCAAAACTGGCTTAGAGATGATGCTCGCTTGTTTTTACAAATAAGAAATTCTGTGGATGATGAAGTAATTGGGTTGATCAATCATTGTGAAACTGTAAAAGAGTTAATGGAGTATTTAGAATTCTTATATTCAGGGAAAGGAAATTTGACAAAAATGTATGATGTTTGTAAATCGTTTTATCGAGCTGAAAAGAAAGATCAAACTCTTACAAACTATTTTATGTCCTTTAAACAAACGTTTGAAGAATTTAATACACTTTTGCCAATGAGCACTAACATAAAGATCCAACAACAACAGCGTGAGCAAATGGTTGTAATGAGCTTCATGGCAGGATTACCATTTGAATTTGAGAGTGCAAAGTCTCAAATACTAGCCAATTCAGAAGTATCATCACTACAGGAGGTGTTTAGCCGTATTCTTCGAACTGAAGTTTCATGTTTTACCTCTACATTACATGATAATGCACTTGTGTGTAACAATGCACAACCAGCAAGTGCACAAACATGCAGACCATCAGCCAATGTATCATGGAGACCACCTTCACCATCTTCACAAACATGGAGACCACAGAGACCATCTCCACCTATTTGTCGACCACCATCAAATCCTTCAAGTAAAGTTTGTAAATATTGCAAAAAGACAGGGCATGTAGTATCTGAATGTAGAAAATTGCAATACAAACTTCAGCAGAATAACTCAAACCCAGACTCAAGAACTAAAACTGTTCTTATGACTTCAGATGAGTATGACAAGTACTCCAATTTTAAGAATTCTCTTCAGAATACTTCATCAGAACCTTCATCCTCTTCTACTGCTACAATGGCAAATACTGGTCAAGTTACTCACAAATGGATAATTGATTCTGGGGCAACCGATCACATGGCAGGTAATAGTGATCTATTTACATTTTTAACAAGTAATAAGCCATCTCATACAGTTACATTAGCAGATGGATCCCAATCATCTATTCAAGGGGTAGGAGAAGTCATGACTAATTCATTTCTACCGTTGAAATCTGTTTTACACTTGCCTTCACTGTCATTTAATTTGCTATCAGTTAGTCAAATTACTCATCACCTAAAGTGCAGTGTTACTTTCTATCCAAATTATTGTGTGTTCTAGGATCGTATGACGAATCAAATTATTGGTAGAGGAAGCAAGTTTGATGTTTTATATACACTTGATATTCCAACAAATAATCATGCAGTATGCTCAGTTATGAGTCCTGTTTTCAAAACTCACTGTCAATTAGGTCACCCATCTCTCTCTTTGTCCAAGCAGCTCTGTCCTCAATACAACTCACTGTCTACAATAAATTGTGAATCATGCCAGTATGCCAAGCATCATCGTAGCAGTTCTCATCCTAGATTAAATAAATGTGCAAGCAAGCCATTTGAATTGGTACACACATATATTTGGGGACCATCATCAAGTATATCTAAACCTGGTTTTAGATATTTTGTAACTTTTGTTGATGATTAATCTAGAGTAACTTGGTTGTTCTTAATGAAATCTCGTTCTGAATTGTTTTCTACATTTTGTAAATTTCATGCTGAAATCAAAACACATTTTAACACACCGCTGTTAACTCTACGAAGTGATAATGCAAAGGAATATGTATCCACTGAATTTAATTCATATCTTGCTCAAAATGGTATTCTTCATGAAACTTCATGTATTGACACTCCATCACAAAATGGAGTTGCTGAGAGGAAAAATCGACATTTATTAGAAACCACTAGAGCTTTATTATTTCAAATGAATGTTCCAAAAATGTTTTGGACTGATGCAGTTTCCACAGTATGTTTTCTGATCAATAGAATGCCATCCACAGTGCTTAACAATAAAATTCCCTATCAAGTATTATATCCTAATAATAAGTTACATCCTGTCAAGCCTAGAATCTTTGGATGTACTTGTTTTGTTAGAAATGTCAACCCACATTTGAGTAAACTTGATCATAAGTCTCTAAAGTGCATATTTGTTGGGTATTCAAGACTGCAAAAAGGATATAGATGTTTTTGTCCAAGTCTACAGAAATATGTTGTGTCAATTGATGTTACCTTTATGGAGGAAGTGCCATTTTATCAGTCTCCTGATCACTCTAGACATACAAATACACAAGAGGATGATGAGGAAATTCTTGTGTACTCTACTATACCTACTAACCAGTCTCAAACTCCTCAAGAGGGTGACACAAACCCTATTCATCAAACCACTTTGATTGATCCAAGTCTGGAATTGCCTATTGCACTTCGAAAAGGAAAAAGGCAAAGTGCTTATCCTATCTCATCTTTTGTATCTTATAAAAGATTAAATCCCTCTTCAATCACTCTAGTGTCATCTTTGGATGCTGTTACAGTACCTAAAACTGTTAAAGAGGCTCTGGCTTCACCAAGCTGGTGTGAGGCAATGCTGGAAGAAATGAATGCACTAGAACAAAGCAACACATGGGACCTTGTTCAACTACCACCAAACAAGAAGGCTATAGGCTGCAAATGGGTATTCTCTGTTAAAATGAATGCAGATGGAACTGTGGCTAGATTAAAATCTCGACTAGTCGCTAAAGGCTATGCTCAAACATATGGTATAGACTACTCTGAAACTTTCTCTATTGTTGCTAAGATGACTTCTATAAGGCTTTTTATCTCTATTGCTGCTATTTCAAACTGGAAACTTCATCAGCTCGACATAAAAAATGCATTCTTACATGGCGATCTTTCTGAGGTGGTATACATGGAGCAACCTCCTGGTTTTGTTGCTCAGGGGGAGATTGGACAGGTGTGTCTCCTCAAGAAAACTTTATATGGCCTCAAACAAAGTCCACGAGCCTGGTTTGGCAAGTTTAGTATGGCAGTTGAGAAATTCGGTTAGAAGCAAATCTGATCACTCAGTTTTTCACAAAAACAGTGACAAAGGAATAATACTTTTAGTGGTATATGTTGATGATATAGTGATTACTGGGAGTAATGATGATGGTATTCTTGCCCTTAAAGAATTTATTCACTCACAGTTCCATACCAAAGACTTGGGGGAACTCAGATATTTTCTTGGTGTTGAAATCATAAGAAATGGTAAAGAAATAATCCTATCTCAAAGGAAATATACGCTTGATCTACTGACAGAGACTGGTAAGCTTGCAGCAAAACCAAGTAGCACTCCTATGATACCAAATACTAACTTTAGTGGAGAGGGGGAGTTGTTCAACAATCCAGAGAGGTGTAGAAGGTTGGTAGGAAAGTTAAATTATTTAACTGTTACACGACCTGATATTGCACACTCAGTTAGTGTTGTTAGCCAGTTTATGGCATCTCCTAAAGTTCATCACTGGGCAGCACTTGAACAAATCTTATGTTATCTAAAAGGTACGGCTGGACAAGGACTGGTCTATGCAAATCATGGTCACATGAACATAGAGAGCTATTCTGATGCTGACTGGGCCGGATCTAAAGAAGACAGGAGATCAACTTCTGAATTTTGTGTGTTCATTGGAGGAAATCTGGTAGCATGGAAGAGTAAAAAGCAAGCAGTTGTCTCATGTTCAAGTGCAGAATCTGAGTATAGAGCTATGGCAAATAGTGTGTGTGAGATAATGTGGTTAAAACACTTGATGATTGAGTTTCAGTTGAAAGTGAATTTGCCAGCAAAGCTATTTTGTGACAATCAGGCAGCAATTCATATAGCATCTAACCCCGTATTCCATGAAAGAACCAAGCACATAGAAGTGGATTATCATTTTATTAGAGAGAAAATTCAACAAGGAATCGTTGAAACAAAATTTGTGACGACTAGAGAGCAGCTTGCAGATATATTTACCAAAGCATTGAATGGGAATAAGTTGAGTACTTGTGTAGCAAGTTGGGAATGAAGAACCTATATTCTCCAACTTGAGGGGGAGTGTAATCTGATGTTGAGAAGATTGAAGAAGGATGCTCTTCTTATGCTAGAGCTGAATATAGTTTGCATTCGTCTCCAAGTATTTGGTGGCCCAATTACCTGTTCAAGCCCATCTACTTTAATCAATCTGTTTTCACTTTTGTAACAGTAATATAACAATATAAGTACTTGTAATATTTTGAGAGATTTTTTGAATTAATAAAAAATGGCGTCCAACTTTATTCGTTTCTCTCTTTCTTTCTGAAAGATAACAGATTGAATTCTAGTATTCACAATATTCGTATTTTTATACAGCACTTGTAATTTTATCATCACTTCTTAACTTAAGTTTTATTCAATTATTAACAGCAACATTTCTAATCCATGTTTATTCACTAATTCACTTTTACAATTAAAGTTGAATTTCATTAATAACTTAAGTTCAAATTCATTTAATTACTTTATTTTTTATCAAATTCAACTTCATTCAACATCGCTTAAGTTATGTTTCATTTCATTCTAACTTACATTTAATTTCGCTGTACAACTTAAGTTCACTTCTAATTTAATTCAAATTCTATTTTATTTAACTCAAATTACATTGTAAATCATATTAATTATAAATCCATACTTTATGATTCATTTTCTTATATAATTTATTTTTTTACAATTGTTGTTTTATTTAGATCATTCGAACAGCTTTATTAAGTTATATATATTTACATTTTCAAACAACCAAACAATCAATTTATATACACTATAATAATTTCTGAAAAATTGTTTCTTTTATATAAAAAATATAATCAAGGTAAAATTATTTCATTTACGCAATTTAAAATAATACTATGTCGACTTGCCTTATTTAAGTGTTTAGAAATCCCTATCGATAATATGGCGTCCTATGCACTGGCCAGAATTTACAAACAACTCAACGGATAAGTAAACACAATATAAAACATTTTTATATTACTAACAAATAGGCGCTCATACGTATAATACACTCAAACTCAACCTAGGGTGCCACCGACCCTATCTATAATAAGTACACATCAAAGTCTAGGAATATACTAAATCTATGCTCTGATAGCAAATGTAACGATCCACAAATCCGTACCGTTTGAATTGACAATAAACCACACATGTCTGATCCAAAAAATCATAGACTGACGGAAGGTCATGAGAAAGAAATAAAGAGAGAAGAAGAGAAGAGAAGAAAGAGAGAAGAGAAAAATAAAAAGAACAAAAAAGAATCTCACATCGTAGCGGGAAACATATAAAATCATATCAATGATCGCTACAAAATAGAAACTGTATATACATACATCAATCAAAGTTCAACAATCAAGCACTAACTATCAGCCTGGACAGTTATAATAACATGTCCTTACAATTGCCAATAATATAAAACAACAATGCAGCGGATAATAAACAGATATGTGCAAATAAAGATCTCCAGCTCGCCTTTTGAAGCTCCAAAAGCACTAAATCTGAACCTATAAATATACTCAATCTGACCCGAGCATTGAAAGGGAGAACGCTCGGATCAGTCTGGTAAACTAGCGTGAGAAACACACTCAACTGAATTTATTAAATTACCAAAACTTTTCCTTTCAAAACAAATGTATCTCGTACGACACGCCCACACATAAAAACGGACATGTTTTTACCTTACAATAACCAAAACCTTTCATATCAAATCATGTTATATTATACTAGTGTCTTTTGCACAAATAATATTAATCATAGCTGAAATTATTACATCGATTAAATTCCAACATATGTCCCAAAATGGGTAACACAACCAAAATTGACGTCTCGAGGCACAGAACATCTGTCGTCTACCAACATAAGACCGGCCTACCTCTATAATTAGGCAGTACCAAATATGTCATCCCCCAGTCATTACTGACCTTTCCGAGGGTCGTCATAGCATACAAACCACATTAATTTACATCCCGAACATCATAGGGGGAAGAAATATATCTAAAAGAGGATGATCATATCCTAATTGGGAATGACTCACTTACCCCTGTTGCACCTAACCCTGTTTCAGTCATTTCCGATTGATGAGGCCTGGGTAACGAATACCTTTCACATATCACATATTATATCACTTTGAATGCCACATTGCCATTTCCATTGACTACTAATTGCCTCCACAAAATACAGTCCTTGAGCTTGTACGTCTCAAGAAGGGTGTTAAGCTAAGAGAAGTTGCCTTCTCCCCCAGCACTGATGTACGTTTGTAAAAACAAATGTACGTAATCTTTAGAAATGCAATGTCAGACACTCGTCCATACAAGTTGTCTAAGAACAGGACAAACCGAAGGTACTTTCCTATCACATCCTATTGGAAAATCCCTATGATTAGTAGTGAATAATCCTTGCATTAGATATTTCATAACGAAAAGACTACTGCTACTATATGTATATTGGGATTTTAACCCCAAACGATCAACAAGCAGCCCTCTACAATGAAAGTCCTAAATCTCAATAGCATCGATAACCTACAAAATCGAACGCATATACCTTGTCCGAAGTGGTTTTCGGATAAACCGATCATGGTTTCTTCGCACAACATGTAAAAGCATTTCTCAACCTCACACAAAAAATAACTCTCGTAGACTTATCACGTCTCCAACTTTCAATTGCTACCCTTCAACCAAGAAGGAAGCTAGATAGATTGAAGTAATCACTTTGCACTACACGAATCAACATCCTCAACACAAACTACAATCAAGCCTACACAGATGGCAACGTACTAAGTGTACGACTAAATAGTTCCCACATCAAGTCGAGGAACTAAAATGGCCAAATTTGATAGTTGGTTATTTAACTATCAAAACAAACAAACAATTCTCTAGCATCATAATCAATCACTAGTCCCTTTTAATTAATCCTTTAGTAATTAAATAACTTTTCAAATATTCATTTCAATTTATCTTTAAAAAGATATAAAATCAAAACCATTTCAACATTTTAATATTTCACTATTTGGAAAAAAATTCCATATACTTATTTCGACAGTATAAGCATATTCACAAATCTCTTTAGGAAAGCTTAATATTTTTCAACACATGCTTTATTGGGTCAAAATGAATGTTGCGTCAAACATCGTTACGACAAACCAAAATCATTAGTGTAGGGATTAGATAATTAGATAAATATATAAATCCCATGTACTATAGAAAACATCTCCTTTCAAAAATCATTTACTATAACAACAGTGTTATAGTCCGCGCTTTCCTTACTACTCGAAAACGTTTATTTCAACAATGAATGTTGAAATCTATATAGATGCTCACACCTTGTAAAACATCTTCAAATCATTTAATTATATTTAAAAGAGCATTTCACAAAACATTCGTTTAACTTAAAGAATTATTCACTGGCCAAAATCATGAATATAATTCTCTTGCCAAATTCATTGCTTCTACACATTTATTAAAGGATTATCCGCTGTCCAAAATTGTGAATATAATTCCCTTGCCAAATTCATTGTTTCTACGCATTTATTAAAGGATTATCCACTGTCCAAAATCATGAATATAATTCCTTTGTTAACCAATTCCATGTATCTCATTTACATGCCAAAATCTGATTATAAGTTAATTACATATAAATCTCTTTATTTACAAATTCATTCCTTTATAACTTCATAAATATATAAATCTTATTTACTTATAAGATCCATTTATAACTTAATTTTAACACTAAAAAACTCCTTTATAATTCCATTATTTTGATTTATCAAAATTCAATTTTATAAATCTTATATATAAACCAGTTATCATAAATCCAAAATTATCAATTTAAACTATTTTACAAAATAGTTAACTCCATATTTCAAAAATCATATTTTGGTATATTTCAAAAAAACCATAACTTTTATAACATAAAAAATATAACTTTTTATTTATTTAAATAAATACATTCCTTAGCAATTCAAAATATATATTTTCAAAATCACTTTGAAATCCATTTTAAATTGAAATCATCACTTTAATATTTTAAACTACCAAAAATAGGGTCCAATGCTGCAACGGTTTAAGGTGATTCACATCAATCATGGCATCTAAATACCAAATATCATATGATAACAGCATGTATAACAATATCTGTAAATATAATCAACACTAGTGAGGAATCCAGTTGGAACCCTCCAACCTGTCACCTGCAACAAATATACATATGAGAAAATATGTACAATGTCCGCTTCGAGGCGGATGCACGTACAAAGGGTCATCCGCTCATACACTGGAACGTATAGGGTCTCATCTGCACCAATAGGCAGGAATATATCCAAATACCAATCTATATATATATATATAGTATATCATATATCATCCAAACAATCATCAATCAACACAAAATAAATTTATTCTCACTTATATAAAAATATAAGCGAGACAGAAAGAGTGAGTCGTACTCACTTTGATTCCAATAGCCGTTGCAGCGTTTTATTCCAAATAAAATTTAACCGCATTTAATTTTGCCTATAACTTTCGCTAGCTCTAATCAACTCCAAACTAGCACCATTACGTAATGTTCGTGAATACGAACCCAATGCAACTTGTTTTGTCAATTTTCGACCTTGTATGAAGAAGTTATACAATTTTAAAGATCATACGAATTATAATATAAATTAATTTACAAATTCTTTTTTTAATATAATAAGCCATTTAGATATTGATTCAAAAGAATAGATCGTGGCCGCACTTTTTTCTTCTTCCCTTCGGCTTCATCACGCGAGCAAACCCACAGCCGCGTTCAAACTTTTGGTGGCCGCTCCCTTTCACTTTGTCTAGACGACGATCATATGCTGCCGTCACGTGTGCCTCCACGTTGTGCACCACCGAGCCAAGTGTAGCTCCACCATGTGCCGCCATCGCCACAATTTCACCCTCCAAACATGCGCCAAGCACGGTCGATTTCTGGCCTCTACACATCGAATTAAATGATCACCACCATTGGATTTCTAGAGCTCGATGCGCTCTACAGTATTGCAGTAGGAAATTTTTGCTAATAGTCGACGAACTAAGAGAGATTAGAGGGGAAAGATTTGAGCAATTTTGGCTGTTCAAGAATATAGTGGTAGCTAGTCCTGGATTGGCTAGGGTTTTGGTGACTGAACGTCCTTAGACAATTACAAAACACTGTTCACCCGAAAATATTTCGAACTCCAAACGAAGCGTGTCGCCAGGCTTTTTTAATATTTTACTCCTATTCCGAATACAATGAAATATATATCGGGAGCCAATTCCATTATATTTGGAAGATAGGTTTTTTTAATTAAAATTTTACTTATATAAATTTCTACGCATTTCAGCTTCCCACGACCAAACCCTAAATCCGATTGACATGAAATTTGAAATCCTACAATAATATAACCTTGCAGATCCAATGAAACTAGTTTCATCATAATCCAAGATAGTGTGAAAAATGACTATTTTTACATGTTAATTAAATATTAAAATTTTCAATTTCTATAAATTAACTTTTAATTCAATTTCAAAAGTTTACCACATCATTCAAATTCAAATAAAATTTAATTCAACTTTATAAATCATTTTCATTCACATTAAATTCAAAATTCAATTATTCCTTTAATTTCAACTATTAAATTAACAATTTAATTATCCAAACAAATTATTATATTTGAAATATAATTTATACAACTTATAAAATTTACTTGTGTATATTTAAATTCAATTAAATATTCGAATTTTTAATCACTGAAATTCTGGGTCATTACAATAGGGATGCAAATAATAATTATCGGCAAGAAACAGGGTCTCTTTACAGATTTTCCCTGTAAAACGACGGTTATGGATGGTGTATATATAATCATATGGGTTCATAATGATCAAATTTATAAGCCATTCATTTCCCAAACGAAAATTCAAACAAACAAGCAGTCAAACATTTTAACTAACATCCAAGCAATCAATAATCGTTTATAACATTATAGATATGATATAAAAGAATTAAATGTGAGTTAAACTCACATTGATTTCCGTTTTTGCCGAATTTTTCCGATTTTGGACTAAAACCGAATGGTCATTTGATTTTAACCTAAATTTTCTCTTGCTCAAAATCTAGCCAAACTAATTCCATCGTAAAGAACTCGACACGAGTCCAACGTAAAAAACGACATCCGAATCCGACCTCGTACGCAAAAGTTATAGCTTTTATAAGTTTTCACTAATTAAATAATATAATTAATTAACTTACTATATTATAAATTATAATTACCCATTACAAACACTTTCTTCCCCAACCAAATGAACGTGCACAGTTGAAATATCAACCCATCATGGCCATGCGCAATTTCCCACCGATACGGAGCATCGGACCTCCGTTTGACGAACCGTCTTCACTGCTGACTTTCTCTCCTCGAACCACACAAGCCTATCGCCACGATTTCATAACCGCATCCCCCAAAAAATGACTTTCTCCTCATTCTCACATCTATACATGGATGGAAATCGCCCCAAGGCGTCGGGCTACCTCAAAACGTGCCCATGCTTGCTCCACGACAAGGCAAACACGATGCCATCCTCTGAACAAGCTAATTCCGCCTAAATCAAAGCCTAGACCGAGCCTTATTTCCCATGTCATAATCGCCAATCCACCAAACAAGAACGCACGCGAAATCGAGGCCATGGATGAGAAGAACAACTCAATACGAGTTCAAAGAATCCAAGATCATGATTTTTAGATGAGTGTATATTTAGTTTTTAATTTTTAAACTTTGATTTTCAAAGAGGAAAACACATTCTTGTACACAAAAAATGTATAAATAGAGGAGAATAGTATATGTGCGTGTGTGTGTTTATGGGTGTTAATTTTATTTTATTTGACAAAATTTTCAACATAACATACCTAAAAATCTTGAACTTCAAACAAGGTGTGCCGCTTGGCATTCTACATGTTATACACCTATTTTCAACGCAATAGAACTAGTCCCGACCCTAGTTCGATCAAATGCAGAAGATAACTTTTCAACCAATTATTATATTAAATTACCAAAAATAATTTCTACGCATTTCGATCTCGCACGACCAAACAATACGTCCGCTCGTCATGAAATTCGATGGCTTATTTTAGTTCATTATTACGGATCTAAGGAAACAGGTTTGGTCAAAATCCGAGATAATGTCTCGGAATGACAATTTCACATATTTTTGAATATCGTTTTATATTTAACTATCGATATTTATCCGATCTATTTATGCTTGTAAATAATTTTACAAATTTAATTCACCAATATTATTTATTAATTAAAAGAATTTTAATAATATTAATAAGTCCATTTAATTAACAATCAATTTCATAATTCAAATATTTAATTATTCCCTATATTGGAATTATAAGTTATTAAATTCCAAAATTCAGTTACCGGAATATTTAAAATTAATTAAACATTTAAATCAAATGATCAGAATCTTGGATCATTACACACATAGTCGAACAAACTTTTTATAAAACAAACTAAGTTCCATTATAACCATCCAAACTTTTACGATAACTGTTCTTTGGAAACTATGGGTAATAAATTTTCATCATTACGTGGAAATCGTGATTTTTCATCCCACCCAGTTTATTATTTTTAAAGTCAACACATCTACGAACATTAAAAGAAATCCCATCAGGTAATCTTAATCTTTCCATCCATTTTAACACAAGTTTTACTGGCTATTGTCTAACTCATAACATGCTTTGGTTTTTTAGTGTCATTTAGCGTTATATAAAGCTTCGGACACTACATAATTCTTATATCACGTCCTGGTTTCAAATCGTCCTTCATTATCCCCTCAAAATTCAAATCTATATTAAACACATTATCAAACACATTTTTTTCATTTTGCATCACATCAATAGTATGATGAAGTAAGTGATCTTTCCAATAAGGTAATTCCTAAAATACACACTATAACAAAACTTGTTTTTAGATGCATTTATTGGTAGCATTTAAATACAAAATGCAATTGTTTCTCATTTGTAAAAACTAAAAGAAAATAAAGGAACGCTGCTACTTTATCGCCCCAACAATTACTAAAATTTGGGTGATTTTTTATCCGACCGCTCATATTTCTTTTTGCTTCTCTTCCTCCCGCATTGAATGAAATCCCTAAAAGAAATCTCCTTGTTTTTGTTTCTCTTTAGCTCGTGCCATTCCACATCAACTTAGCCTCAGAACCCTTAAGCCTCAACCAACGATTCCAATCTTCACCACCTCTTCTCACCTCTAGCTCAAATAAAGGTAATCCGAAAATAAACTTTACCTTGAGTTTGATATTTTGAGTTTTTGTAATGGCATTTGAGGGTTGTTGGCTGAATTCATTACATGAATTGAATTTGGTTTATTTCAAAATAAAAATTAGAAATTAGGTATTTTCCTTTTGTTGAGATTTGAAGTTCGAAGTGCCCTTTCAAAGATATTTGAGATTTTTTCATTTTATAAGAATCCGCAACGATATGTTTCATATATCTTTACTTAAGCGAACCTTCGTTTAGGTTGAAGTAGCAGTGGATTTTAGATTTTATTATTGACTGCATATAAGACTAAGCACATATTCACAATTAGATTTCAATTTGAAGCTTTGGCCTTTTCATTTGTTGACGATGTTATGGTTGTAAGTACCCACAGAAAAAATGATTATATAACCATAGAAACTCCTGTTTCAGAGAGAGGGTTGCCTATTGAAAATGTTGATTTGGATATAATGAGGAAAACCCAAAATTCAATAAAATAAAGTTAATGCCTAGGAAACTATTGATTATAGTAACACCAACATACGAGAGATCCTTTCAAGCATATTATCTAAATCGACTGGCTCAAACTCTAAGGGTTGTACCGCCACCTCTTCTTTGGATAGTAGTGGAGATGTCTTCACAGTCAATTGAAAATAGCAAAAATATTGAGAAGTATTGGTGTTGCGTATAGACATCTTGTATGCAAAGATAATACCACTAGCATGCGAAATAGAGAAGTTTACCAAAGAAATGTCACACTGTCGCATATTGTACTATTCTATTGTTTTCTAGGCATGAATTCCTATCAAAAATTATCTTTACGATCATATTATTTATTTCTTATAACTTTTTTAAGGATTAATGTTGAAACATTACAATTTATTTGTTGAAACTATCGATTATTAGTAGATAGACAAAAATCCAATGTCCATCATATAGCTTTGATACATATATAGAGTATTTGAAAACAATTTTGGATACGTATATGAATATCCCTTCATTTGCATCCTAATGTATCCACTGATATGCCTTTTAATGATTGACCATGCTTTAATATAATCGCTTTAAAGTTTATAGCGATGAAGGAGGTGGAGGACGAGAGGAGAATGATGAGTATGGCGGATGCGATGAGGGAGGAGAGGGTTCGCATGAAGTTGTTTGATTCTAGAGTTTTAGTGGAGGAGATGACTCCTATGAAGGTTGAGAATTTTCATATTACTAGAGGGATCAAAGGGTTAGAGTTTACCAAGTTGGATAGGGGTAGGAATAGCAATTTTGAGGGAAGGGGTGGTTCGGGTGTCTGGAGTCGAATCAGGAGTGTCAAAGATCTCAGCTTAGGGTTTCAAAGTGGCATAAGAATGGGGAAGTGGAGTGTGATGGGAATTTCATTATGTGATGTATTCATTTTTCTTTTTGGCACTTAGGTATGTGATAGGACGAGCAACTTAAAAAATTAATATATTTATTATTATATGAAATCATATTTTGTTTGAAATGATTTCACTTGTAATGTGGAAAGTTTTTGTTTTTTGTTTGAAATTTTTGAAATTTAGGCATGTTCACACGTTGTAGGTCAAGCGTATAGTTTCTAGACATGTCAATATTTTCCAATCATGTTTTATTTGTAAATGTTTTATTTGCCCAGGACCCATATGTGATTATGAACATTATGTTTTATATTCCAATCATGTTTTATTTGCCTTAGTATCAATAAATTATGAACCCGTTAAGAACATTATTGGCTACATTGTTATATATTTTATATCTGTATAAATATTGTGTATCTTATAAGGTTCTTGATTCTTTGTGTTCAAAGATCTAGAAGAGGTGGAGGTGGAGCTTTCAATGGTCATGTGAATTTATTTTGATATGGTGTCAAAACTTATCACGCAGTGCTGACAATTCGGTAATGTGATCTTTGACTCTGTGCTTTTTTAATATTTTAATGAAAGATGCATTGGTAAAATGTGTAGTGTAGTCATTTGCTTTCATGCTTGTTTATTTTTCTTAATTTTTGCTCAAAGATGTAGAGTATTTTGTGTTGGAATACTCTTTACGAACTTATAGGTAAGAGTTGCTGCACAGGAATATAAGTTTTCCATAATATTTTCTTACCCACTTCATATTACATATTATGTGATAGTTGCCTTGTTACATGTTGTGATGTGTGTATTTAGGTAATCAAGATAAATTGTTCCATTACTGATATGAATTTGAATCGAGCGGTTTCTGAACTCAATGCTTCAGTAACTATGTGGGCTATCATATCTGCTTCCAAAAGAATTGGTGTTTGGCACTGGAAATTATGTTTTCATCCTTTCTTCTCTTTTATAGAATACTTAAATACCCTTTAACCTTGTACATATAAAATTCGACTTCCTGAATTTGATGAAAAAAAGGCTTTCTTAACTTTTATGAAAATATACAGCACTATTGCTCTTTTTTAGTCTATATTGTGTACAATGGGTTACATTGTTTTCCATACAGCAAACCTCTTATCCTTCATTCATTACACTACTAAATTACAATTTACACAAATGTACTAAATTGTAATAATCTCTAAATGGACTCTAGGCAATGAGTATGAATTAGAGATTAATCATCTAGGCAGGGATTGATCGAAAATTAATCAGGACTAGGCGTTTTGATAAACTTATGTATTTTTAATAGAAGTTTAGTATTTTATTTATAG
This sequence comes from Allium cepa, assembly GCA_030765085.1. Taxonomy (NCBI): domain Eukaryota; kingdom Viridiplantae; phylum Streptophyta; class Magnoliopsida; order Asparagales; family Amaryllidaceae; genus Allium; species Allium cepa. The sequence continues at coordinate 671,683,689 of CM060939.1, read as the reverse complement.
GAAAATAGTTTGAAAAACAATCTTGGGTTGGAATCTTTAGCTAAATAAATAACATAATGTTCTGATTCTGCAATACTATATAATTCATTTCAAAACAGAACAAACATACGAATTTTCTTTACTTATCCTCCAGTTGAATCTCTCTGTTCCATGTAAAATTAAATAACTTGTTATATAATCAAGTTTATGATTATAATATGAAAGGATGGTAAAAGTCATGAGACAATTAGATATGCAATCTCTATAAACATGGCTTCTCCAAAGCTGTAGAGAAATAGTATTCACAGTGTATATTACTGAAGTGGAATGTATACCATAGAGCATTTAAAATCAGTGAAATGTAAAAGAATATATGTTAAATATGCACAGACACACACACATACATGTATGTATGTGTGTGTGTGTATTGGTGTGTGTATGTGTGTGTATATATATATTATTCATGCTATAATTTCTTGTTCTTAAATAGATAAAGTGTGCTGCTAAGGGAACCTTTATTTGTTCTTTCTAACACCACAAAATGTAACTAAAATTTAATATAATTTGTAACAACCCGCATATTTTACTATTGTATATTTAAATATTTTATTTAAATATAGCAACGTTAGTCAGATTAAAGTCCAAAAGGTTACATTTTGCAAATAGTCAAATTAGGACTCGAGACCACTTCCATTGAGTTCAAAATGGCTTTTGCAACCTTTTTGAGTATAAACATCGATATGTTGGAGTTGATTAGAATTTTGATATTTTTGTTTGGGACTTTGGATTTGAGTTTCAGCCCATTAAGAGAACCCAACTTCTCTACATGATAACTCATACTCCACTCCTCCCCTCTTCATTCATTTTCATTTCCTAACGCTCAAGCTAAAAGAAAAAATGGGGGAAGAGAAAAGAAATCAAAATTCCTAAGCCCCTAGTTTTGCTAGGAAATTCAAATTCAAGTTTCTAGAAATCAAGGAGAAGTTTAGATAAGTATCCTCTTCATCTTCTCCATCTCAATCCCTCTTCCATTTTTAGAAATTCCTAAACCCTAACTTAGGAAATATTTTTTGTTTAAGCTTAGATTGAAGCTTCTAGAGTTGAAATTGAAGTGTGGTTGATCTTGCCTTGTTTTACAGCTTCTCACTTGAGCTTTTAGGTTTAAAGGTGAGTTTTTGAACTCACATCTACGTCTATAGCTTTCATTATTGTTAGGTATGAATTCCTAACATCTATTCATGTTCATTTGCTTTTGATTTGAATTGATTTGTTGAATTTTCCAATTTTGGTGTTTTGATGTCAAAATCTTTAAAAACCCTACCTTAGATATATAGACATGTTATTTGGGGTGTATCGAAGAGCCTATAAGGCTGGGTTTGTCACTTGGCATAAATCCCTAGTCATCGTCGCTCGTCCAATCGCTTCCAGTTTGGATATTTTCCCTTCTTGGGCAAGGCTGATTTTTGCCGAGCAGGAAATTTCAGACGTCTGGAAAAAAATCCAGACGTCTGGTTTCAAATTCAGACGTCTGGTTGAAAAATCCAGATGTCTGGATTTGTTCCCTGAAAAAGGAAAAAAAGGCAGAGGCAAAATCCAAACGTCTGGAAATGCAACCAGACGTTTGGATTTGGGTTCAGACGTCTAGTTGGTAATTTCAGATGTTTGAAACTGTGCAGTTTTGCCTATTTTTGCTGTTTTTGAGTAGATTTCCAAATTTTATCGATTTTTGTTGATCCGGTTAGTTGTTGTCGCTTATTATCGACTTTGATGACTTTTTTCATGGATTTTTGGGAAGATCCATTTGATTGGATTTGATATCGATTTTTATGGTTTGAATTCACGTCGTCGAATGTGAATTTTTGGTGATAGATTGTTTTATAATCATTTCTGTGATTTGTCACTTTAAATACAAAGGTTTCTATACTAGTAGTAAATATTAAAACTCTTTCAAAAAAATGATCTCAACGTTACTTTTAATATAAAGCTCGTCTTTAAAACCGTTTTCCAATCTATTAGTATATACAAACCTTTAACTCATTTGTATGAGAAATCTAATTAAATGACTTAGCAAAACAGGTGGTATGAAACGCTTGCATTTACTTTGTCGGTTAAATCTTGGACTTGTTCGATTGAATTTTTATGACAACTTTCGGTTGAAAATCTACAATTTGTTCGTAAATATTTAAGTAAGCCAGTGGTTATGGGACATGATGCTAAACTTATTTATTTACTAGCTTAGTGTAATTTACACTTATCGGTCATGATCGTTTTGCGATTTTGACTAGCAATGTGCAATGTCTCTTTGTTTATGTTGGGATTAAACCGCATTTGTGGAGTTTCGGCTCAAAAATGGTGGGGTAGCGACCCATGGTCTTTGGGCCGTTTGTGGAGCCTAGGCTCAAAATTGATGGTTAGCAACCATGGAATAGCATTCCGTTTGTGACGCACGTGTTGGTGAGTTTTCATGCTCCCGATTGTGATAGGCCTCCCCCTCTATGATATCTGGATTTCTAATTGATGATTTCTAGAATTTGTGTTTCACCAATTTTTGTGATTTACATTGATAATTTTTATCAATATTTGTGGTTTGGTGAATATGTTAAAGAATATGACATTCATTTTTGTGTTTGAGAATATTCGAGATATTGTATGATTTTTATTGTTATCTAATGTATATTTGTCACAGTGTGGCATTATTGTTATCATAAGTTTTTTTCATATCTCTTATCCTATCTCATATTATATCATATTTATAGCTAGACTGATCTGTTTATTATTTTCTTCTTAAATAATACTCGAGTCAGATCGAGATATTTCAGGTGCTTCTACTTGACTTCTTACCATGATCCTACATCTGACCTTTGGGCTAACTACTTAGCTTTGTAGTTTTTGTTGTATACATTCGAGATAGAGACTCCCTGATGTATACATATACTTTTGTCTTGCACTTGTACCTATTCTTTTGTGGTGTACTGGATATTGTATGACCCACTACTTTGATGTACACTTTTATGTGTTATATTCATATCTGTTTCCGACTTAGTGATATGAATATCTGTGACTGATTTATGTTATGCTTATTTTATATTTGTTTTCGAAAGACCACATAGCCACTACGTAGTAATTTTGACTTTGTAATTGATGTGTCAGATTTCCTCTGGAAATGAAATGCATGTAATACTATCTGACATATCGGTACTCGCACAAAGCAATTACACGGATGGTCGCTCCTCAACAGCCTTATTCTTCGTGCTAGTCGACGGCATTACTCTGTATTGTCCTTAGCTAGTATGAATATAAAGGTGGGGCGTCACAGCTTGGTATCAAAGCCAAACTTCGGAACAATATGGAGTATTATAGCTAGGATCATTGTCCTAAGTCTCTCTTACGAATCGTGCCTTATGATTTAATTCGACTCATTGGACCCGTTTATCCTATTATCTTTTATGATGCATTGTTTTATCAATCATGATTGTTTGATATTCAATCTGAGAATAACTTTTTCTTCTTCTTTCTTTCTTTCTTAAAGAAGAGTAATGGTTAGACCAGGCCATCCCAGTGCCGGCCAATCTAGCGCTACTCCTCAGGATGGAGTATTCATATCTGCTCAGCAGCTTTTAGATCTTGTAAAGAATGCTCAAGCTGTCGGACCCATTCCAGAGCCTACTCATCATAGATCTGGTTTTGCATGCTTGTGAAGAGATTATACCGATTTGGATGGAAGGTCATTTATGGGATCCAAGAGTGTTATTGAAATCCAAGCTAGGCTTAGTTCATGCGACCGTATCTTTTCTCGCATGAATCTTGTTGATCTCCATCAAGTCCAAGTGGCTTCTAGCATGCTCCAAGAAAGAGCATTAGATTGGTATGAGCTTTTGATTTCGAAGATTATCGAAGCGGATCTTACTCTGGATTAATTCCGAGAAAGATTCGAATTAAAGTTTGTGCCGGAAGCTGAGAAGGTAACTTCATGACCTTGTTCAAGGTGAATCTTCTATGACGAATTACGTCGCATCTTTTGAATCTCTCTCCAAATATGGGGTTGAGTATATTAATACTCCATTGAAGAAAAATCAGAAGTTTGTGTATGGTTTGAATAAGAACCACAAAAGTCCCTTACTCCTGAAACTGGAAGTTTCTTTTGATCAGCTTATTGATATAGCTCTTCGACTTGTAGAGGCCGATAAAGAAGGTGATGTTGAAGTTGTGGGTGTCAAACAGAACTTCAACAATAACATGAAGAGGCCTTGTTCAAAGGCCCCAATCCAAACAAGAAAGGGAAGCAAGGAATTACGGTAGCAAAGACTCCTACCTCTAGTCATGCACAATGCTACAATTGTGGTTCCATGGACCAATATGCAAAGGAGTGTCTGAAACCTCTTTATTGTCGTTATTGTAAAAATTCGGGTCACTATATATATGCATGTCCCATACTTCAAAGTAGGAATGAGGAAAAGCTGAATGCTGTGCAAGCTCCTAGTGACACTTCTCTTGGTCAAGGTATTTCTCATTCAGTCCTTGATGACATTTGTTTTGTGATTATCCTATTCGGGCTCTTTTTGACATGGGTTCATCTCATTAATTTATATCAAAAGAACTTGTTGATTCTTTTTCTTTAAACATTTTGGGCTTGACGACTTCACTGAGAATTGCGAATCCAGTTGGTGGATCCGTAAAACTCAGTTTACTTTGTAAAAATGTGGAGATTATTTTATGTGATTATGCTTTCCGATCCGATTTGCATGTTATATGCTACATAGGTTTTGAAATTGATTTTTGTGAGAGGATTGGCTTAACCATTATGAATCCATATCCTATGTCCCGAGTGGACTACGATCTTCGACATTCTCAATCTATTAACTAGATTTCTATTTTTCTTAATGATTTTGATTCTAATTTGGTGGCATCATTTTATTCTCTAGACCTACTTGTTGAGGAAGATGTTATTCCCCTTATTCGAGTAGTTCGAGAATTTACCGGTAGCTTTGAGCTTGTCTTAGGATTATCACCTAAGCAATCTTTTGAGTGGTGCCAAGGTCTTTTCAGCTCGACCTTGCCACCGGTTTTCATCAGCTGCGAGTTGCGGAGGATAGCTTTCCCTTTACCACTTTCCATACTCGTTAAGATTTTTATGAATGACTCATGATGTCATTCGGTCTGTCCAGCTTATTTCAGCCATCTTATGAATCGAGTATTCTACGAATATCTCGATGAGTATTCATTAATTATTGATGAAAACAACAATTTAAAATTTTGCAAATCTTTTTTAATAAGATATTTAGTACAATTGGATTTTGTTCTTAAAACGAGCAAAGAATATTCTCAAAATTTTTAAGAGATATTTTTATCATATAGAAGATGATTTTGTGTTGTATTGCCTATTGAGTGCTTTAGGAATTCTGGTCGATGTGCTTGATCAACGTCATCGATAGGAATCCCCTAAACGCTATGATGAGACAGTCAAACACAATAAATTGACTTGCAATAAGTAAAATTTTCTAAAAAGATGATCACATAAAGTTATTTATAATTTTGAATGTTTTAAGCTTTTCGGGGAAGAGGATCATTTAAAAGAACTCCTTTTCGGTGCTCCTATTCTTGTTATTCCCGAAGGGAACCAAGACTTCATTGTTTGTACCGATGCTAGTCATATTGGTTTGGGTGTCGTTCTCATGCAAAAAGGGAACGTTCTATCACTTATGCTTCTATATAATTAAATCCTATCGAGACTAGGTATGCCACTGATAATCTAGTGCTCACGGCTATTGTTTTCGCTTTTAGAATTTGGCATCATTATTTTTGGGAGAGAAATTTGTTCTCTACACTGATCACAAATCTTTGGATATTTATTTTCTCAAAGATAATTTGCGTCAACATCGTTGGGTCAAGTTCCTTTCATCTTATGATCTTGATATTCTTTATACATTCGGAAAGGGAAATCGTGTTGCCGATGCTCTTAGTCGTAAGCAATAAGAGGTTGTTTCTATGATGATGTCCGAATGGAAATTTTTTAGTAAGTTCATTTAGCGTACCGTTATTGTACTACGTCGTTGTTCCAAATTATTCGAGTTTCAAGTTCCTCGGGCATACCATTATTGAATTACATCGTTGCACCGACTCAATTTCCTGCTATTCGTGATGCTTTCCACATCTCTCAACTACGGAAATGCCTTTGGGATTCCGATTCTATTCTTGAGTCCGATGTTATTGAAGAAATTAAAGTTTCACTTTATTTTACTTATAAGCAACATCCTATTCGTTTCATTACTTCGGAGGTTAAACACCTTCGAAATAAATATGTTCCTCTTGTGAAAGTTCAATGGTCCGCAAATCCTAAGGATCGCTCTTGGGAATCCAGAGAATTCATCGAGCGAACGCATCCGGACTTATACTCTCATGCTCATTAAATATGAACTTCTTACTTCAAATGTTCTTTTGTGTTGATATGCTTTTGTGGTTGTTACTCTATGTTTTTTTCTTAAGAATTACGAGGACGCAATTTCTTTAAGGAAGGGAGCCTGTAGCAACCCGTATATTTTACGATTGTATATTTAAATATAGCATCATTAGTCGGATTAAAGTCCAAAATATTACTTTTTGCAAACAGTTGAATTAGGACTCGAGACCACTTCCATTGAGTCCAAAATAGCATTTGCGACCTTTTTGAGTATAAACATTGATATGTTTGGGGTTAATTTTGATATTTTCATTTGGGGCTTTGGGTTTGGGTTTCAGCCCACTAAGAGAACCCAACTCCTCTACATGATAACTTCCACTCCACTCATCCCCTCTTCATTCATTTCCATTTCCTAACACTCAAGCTAAAAGAAAAAATGGAGGAAGAGAAAAGAAATCAAAATTCCTAAGAGCTAGTTTTGCTAGGAAATTTAAATTCAAGTTTCTAGAAACTAAGAAGAAGTTTAGGTAAGCACCCTCTTCATCTTCTCCATCTCTATCCTTCTTCCGTTTTTAGAAATTCCTAAACCTTAACTTAGGAAATATTTTTCCTATAAGGTTAGACTGAAGCTTCTTGAGTTGAAATTGAAGAGTGGTTGATCTTGCCTTGTTTTATAGCTTCTCACCTGAGTTTTTGGGTTTAAAGATGACTTTTTGAACTCACATCTACGTCTATAGCTTTCATTGTTGTTAGATATGAATTCCTAATATCTATTCATGTTCATTTGCTTTTAATTTGAATTGATTTGGTGAATTTTTCAATTTTGGTGTTTTGAAGTCAAAATCATTAAAAATCCTATCTTGGATGTTTGGACATGTTAATTGGGGTGTATCAAAAAGCCTGTAAGGCTGGCATGTCGCTTGGCATAAATCCCTAGTTTTCATCGCTCGTCTGATCTCTTCTGGTTTGGATTTTTGCCCGTTTTGGGCTAGGCTGATTTTTGCCTAGCAGGAAATTTCAGACGTCTGAAAGAAAATTCAAACGTCTGGTTTCGAATTCAGACGTCTGGTTGAAAAATCCAGACGTCTGGAATTGGTCCCTAGAAAAAGGAAAAAAGGCAGAGGCAAAATCCAGACGTTTGGATTTTGGTTCAGACGTCTGGTTGGTAATTTCAAACGTCTGAAACTGTGCAGTTTTGCCTATTTTTGCTGTTTTGAGTGGATTTTCAAATTTTATCGATTTTTGTTGATACGGTTAATTGTTGTCACTTATTATTGACTTTGATGACTTCGTTCATGGATTTTTCGGAAGATCCATTTGATTGGATTTGATATCGATTTTTATGGTTTGAATTCATGTCATCAAATGTGAATTTTTGGTGATACATTGTTTTTACAATCATTTCCGTGATTTGTTACTTTTAAATACAAAAGTTTCTATAATAGTAGTAAATATTCAAACTCTTTCACAAAAATGATTTCAACGTTACTTTTAATACAAAGCTCATCTTTAAAACCGTTTTTAAAACTGTTTTCCAACCTATTAGTATATACAAACCTTTACCTCATTCGTATAAGAAATCTAATTAAACGGTTTAGCAAAACAAGTGGTATGAAATGCTTGCGTTTACATTGTCGGTTAATTCTTGGACTTGTTCGATTAAATTCTTATGACAACTTTCGAGTGGAAATCTAAAATTTGTTCGTAAATATTTAAGTTAAGCCAGTGGTTATGGGATATGAACTAAACTCATTTATTTACTAGCTTAGTGTAATTTACACTAATCGATCAATGATGATCATTTTGTGATTTAGACTAGCGATGTGCGATGTCTCTTTGTTTGTGTGGGGGATTAAACCTCGTTTGTGGAGTTTCGGCTCAAAATTGGTGGGGTAGCGACCCATGGTCTTCGGACCATTTGTGGAGCCTCGGCTCAAAATTGATGGTTATCGACCATGGAATAGTGTTCCATTTGTGATGCACGTGTTGGTGAGTTTTCATGCTCCCATTTGTGATAGCCTCCCTCTTTGTGTTTTCTGGATTTCTAATTGATGATTTCTAGAATTTGTGTTTCACCAATTTTTGTGATTTACATTAATAAGTTTTATCAATATTTGTGGTTTGTTGAATACTTTAAAATATGACATTCTTTTTGGTGTTTGAGAATATTCGAGATATTGTATGATTTTTGTTGTTATCTAATGTATACTTGTCACAGTATGGCATTATTGTTATCATACATTTTTGTCATATCTCTTATCCTATCTCGTTTTATATGATATTTATAGCTAGACTTATTCGTTTATTTTTTTTCTTAAATAATACTCCGGTCAGACCAAGATATTTCAGATGCTTCCGCTTGACTTCTTATCATGATCCTGCATTTGACTTTTGGGCTAACTATTTAGCTTAGTAGTTTTTGTTGTATACGTTCGAGATAGAGACTTCTTGATGTATACATATTCTTTTGTCTAGCACTTGTACCTATTCTTTTGTGGTGTAGTGGATCTTGTATGACACTTACTTTGATGTACACTTTTATGTGTTATATTCATATCTGTTTCTGCCTTGGTGATATTATTATTTGTGACTGATTTATGTTATGCTTATTTTATATTTGTCTTCGAAGACAACATAGCCACTGTGAAGTAGTTTTGAGTTTGTAATTGATGTGTCAGATTTCCTCTTGAAATGAAATGCATGTAATATTATCTGACATATTGGTACTCGCAGAAAGCAATTACACAGATGGTCGCTCCTCAACAGCCTTATTCTTCGTGCTAGTCGACGGCATTACTCTTTAGTGTCCTTGGCGAGTGTGAGTATAAAGGTGGGGCGTCACATAATTGCACTCTTCTTAATACCATAATTATCTCACTACTCAACACTCAATCATCGGATGATCAAAAAAACTACGCAGATTAAAATCGATAAGGAAGGAAGGAAATACATTTTCTTTTACAAAATACATACATTGATTCAGAGGGTTGGTTAAAAGCACAATTTAAATTCGAAAGGAAGGAAGGAAATACTTCATGATATTGGCTTAATTTAGTTTATTTAATAGTGCTTGAGTGGATAGATCGAAGTTATGACAAATTATTTATATTTTTTGTAAATATTTATGTGTTTTTTGTTAAATTTTAATAAGTAATGGTAACCATAAATTATTTATGTTATTATGAAGCATAATAGAGAAATTTCGTGGTATCTTTTAGATATGGTATTAGAAAGAACAAATCAAGATGCCCTTAGTAACACACTAAAATAGATTGCAACTTTTTTCCCTTAAAACTCGGTCCTTTGATTAATTTCATTTTGTCTTAATATCTTGAAAAAACAAATACTCTTACTCTAATTAATGCTATATATTATGATCCTGCAAGAAATTGTGATTTTGGATGTGACCATTTATATCATTCATGTGACTAAGTCAGAGCCAGATGAGAATCATATTAACATTCGCTAATACATAGTCCAATTCATGTTTTTTCAAATAACAGCTGGCAGGCCATAAGTCTAGTTGAGGTTGTTAGATATGATGTTGTTGTGGATGAATTTCTTATAGTTCAAAACAAATCTTAAGAGCAACCAACAATTTTCGTAGCAAAAAGTGTTAAAGAAGAAGAAGAAATACCTTATGGAACTGTTGTTGTGACGACCCAGAATTTCTAACAATTTAAATTTGAATAGTTAATTGATTTTAAAATATTTAGAAGTTAATTTTAATATGAATTCAAGATATCAATACTTACTTGGTAATTAAATCATTGAATTATATAATTAAATATTGAATTTAATAATTAAAAATTGGGTAAATTGTTGAATCTGAAATTTCTAAGCCTGTTTAAATAATTTGAAGGCTTATAAAATTTATAATGATGATACTAAAGATAATAGAATAGCTGAAATTTAAATTAAAGTTGATTTGTTCAATTTTAATAATATATCGTTTAAATCGATATTTAAAAATAGCCTTCCGAGGCACGGTCTCGGAATTCAACAAAACCAGTTCCTTTGGATCCGTAGTAGTTAGATATTATCGGATTTCAATTTTCGTAACAATCGGAGTGGTCGTTTAACACTGGCAGCTCAAAACGCTTAGAACTATTTTAATCAATTTAATTTAAAATTGATCGTTTTCTTCTGCAATTTGCGCATACGATCAAATTAGCCTTTGAAACACGTTCCATTGTGTTCAAAATGCGGGTAAAACCTTATTACCGCCTGTCGGCATGTCTGATTAGGAGTTCGAAATTTCATGGTGCATCGCGAGATATTTTCAATATTTAATCATATAATATTCAACGCGTACCATAGAAGCTATCCCAATTGATATTTATTTTCGTTCCCTCTTCAATCCAAATAAAAATAAAAATAAAAAAATTTGCAGGCGATTATTAAATCGATGGCGACGCTTGTCTTCGTTCAACTTATTCCTTGGCGACGCGGTCTTAATCGAACTCGAGGGGGAATGAGGCGTTGTCGCGACCGATTGTAGGGTTAGGTTTTCGATTTTTTCTAGAGTGAATCACGACCTGGGTGGTTTTTTCGAGTGCGGTGGCTGCAGTTTATGGAAGGCGGTGGCTTGGGGCCGAACTCGAGCACGGCGACGTCAGGACTGTGGAGATTACTGTTGCCGTGCAAATAAGGGTATCACGTGACGTTTTTGGTGGCTCGCGTGCGCATGGATGGGGAAATGGCGAGTGTTTTCTGGCAGTAGCCGGCGACTGGTGATGAAGGGGAGTTCGGCTACGATTTTGGAGGCCGGTGGTGATGGTCTTGCAGGTGAGATTATTCGTTTTTCCTTCTTCTTCGATTTTTCCTGATTTAATAAAAGTAAATATGTATATACACATGCCTGTTTCAATTGAAGATAAACAGGAAACTTTTATACCAGGAGATTTTGGAATTTATCTATAGTAGGAATTTTAAAAATGTTGTAGAGTTACAAAATTGATTTTTAAAATGAATATAGGCTATTTTTAGTTTTAAAAGGGAAATAAATATACAGGCACACATTTTAAATCGACTAACTTATTTTAAAAAACAAAGTATTAAGGTAATTTATTTGTTTAACTGGTTCATTAAATTATCTTAGTCACTAAAAATAATTTATTTAAAGAGAAATAGTTTAAACTACATTTTTGGTTAATTAAATTTATTAAGTGGTAATTCAAATAATAATAACCTGTATGAATATCTATACAAGGTCAAAAATCGAGGAAACCAAGACAATTTTGAAGTGGATCGCAAATAAAAGCAAAGGTGAGTAAATCTCACTCTGTTGGATTTTTATTTAAATTTAAATGGTTAAAATTAAATATTTGGTTGAATGATTGAATTGATTTGATGTGCACTGTAAATTGATAATCTGTTGATTTTGGTTTGGTTGATTCTCGAGTTAATCGTTGCTTAACTCGAAGTATTGGGGGTTTTAAGTTGTTTTAAACTTAAAACATATATAAGAAAATGTTTCCATTTTAAAGCTACTAAGGGAATAATGATTTGTGATTCATTAAAAGGATAGGATAATTAAAACGGGTAATTAATTAATTCAATTAGAATTAATTAATTGATTAAGTTTTAGGTTAATTAATTAAGTGTAAGTAATTCAGAATAGTCATTAGATGGTTTGATTAGTAATACTTAATGTAACTAATAAAATATAATTGCATTGTGGAATTAATCAAGCGATTAATTAAGATAATTAATTAAGGAGTAATCAATTTATTTAATGAAATAAATAAAAGGATAATTAATTATAGGTTGAGATAAATCCAAATTGATTAATATTGTGGTTTAATTAATGATTAATTATTTAATGTAAATAAATTAGGATAAATTGAAATGCAAATGGGAAATCATTAATTTATATAATTAATCGTGTAAATAAAGATCAGTAAATTAAAACTGATTAATCCATAATAAGAGACTTATGAGGAATTAGTTAATATAACTAAATATGGATTAATGTAATTAATATAGTTAATTAATTTATGAGGTAATTAAAATTACTTATTGATTTTGGGTTAAGAATAATTATTATCGTGAAATTAATTAAAGATAATTTCTTGAATGTAATCGAAAAATAATTAATCCAGGGTGATTAATTAAGATGAATAGATATGGAAGAGTTGATCAATTAATTGATTTGGAATTAATTAATGAAGAAATCTAAGTGATTGAGGTTTGAAATTCAATTAGAATCAATTGAATTGATTTGTATGTGATTAAGCTTTGCTTATGGGTGATTGGATGGTATTGGATGCTTTGGAGAAGTTGATATTTCTGATATGAAATGTTGGGTATTTCATTTAGATAACTTGTGTTAGGATGACATGAGTTTCGAAGAGACCGGGGTCGGGTATTGAGAAATACCCGAAACCACTTCGAATTTTTATAAATTGATTTGTTAACTCAATAGGCTGGAATGAAATATTTAAGTGAATTAGATTATTTTATCTAAGTTGGTACTTAGAAATTGATGTGTGGAATAAGTGTTGTCTATAGCAAATTGTAAATTTGTTAAATTAATAGAAGTTACCCTGGGTTTACATAAGTTGTTTGCTTTGGCATTCCATGTTAGTTGGTTTTACTCACGCTGGTTTCCAGCCTGACCCGGGTGTTTCTTTGGTGTAATGCTCGGGGCAGACCGAGTATTACAGATTTTCAGGTAGGTACGTTCTGGAGCTCAGGAGGCGAGTTGGATGGCAATAGCGTATAGAGTATTTCCACTGTATCTATATTATTGTAAATCTGTGAGATGATAGTTGTGTATATTCATTGAATGTGTATATGTGAAACTCTGATGTATTAAAATGTAATCGACAGATATAGTATTCTTTTGTAAGCTGTTATTTATTATTATATTTTATCCGCTGCGAATGTGAGATGTTTGGTGTTTCTGTTCTTCTTCTTCTATCTCTTTCTTCTTTTTCATAACTATCTGGGATTTTCGGGACCGATAATTTCGGGTCGTTACATTTGGTATCAGAGCTGAAAGGTTAAGCGAGAACCTTGGCTCTGGTGGGAGTTACTCATTCAATTGAGTCCGTAGTACTCTAGAATGGGTTGAGTGTATGTGTGTGTGTGTGTGTGTGTATATGAGCGCATACTTGTTATTTTCTTATACAAAGGTTTTAAATGATTTTGTATAAAAATATATTTTGATATATAAAGCAATATTTCCTTCTAATAAATATTAAGGTGATCGGTTGTTAAATTATTGGAATTAAAATTAGAAGTAATATAATACAACCAAATTTAAAGTCTTGAATTGGAATTAAATTAAGTAGAAATAGAAATACAACCAAATTAAAATTTAATTGATTGAAAATGAAATTATAAATCTGGTCCCGGAATCTGAAAATTTTGTTTCAAAGTAATGAAAAATAATAAATAAGTATTATTTGGATAATTAGGACTTGTTGCAAACAATAGGTTGTTTGAAATTTGATTTGAATTAAAAACCAAGGGTGGTTTAAAATTTTAAAACATGGCTGGGAGGGCCAAGAAATAAATATGTATGTATGTATAGATATACTTGATATCAAAGATAATTTGAATAAACATTAAGAGGTTGAGTTTTGATTTTCCCTGAAGTATGATGTGAAAACTCAAAAGAAATATAAGTTTTGAGCTTATAAGGGGGAAACAATTTTGAAGTTTGAAGCGAGAATTCAAATTGAGTAAGGTTGATTGGATTAAGTAAATTGGAATTTAACTTTGGGGAAGTTAAACAAGTGGAGAAAAAGCAACCTGAATTGGAAATTTCAAGATGAAATTGGAATTTAACTTGGAAAGTTAAATGGTTGATCTGAATTGGGAGTTTGTGTGATCTCAAAATGGGTTTGAGATCTGGAAATTGGAAATGGATGGACGTTTTAAAATAAAGTGGATAATGTCATCCTATTGTTATTAAAAATCCTTAAATTGCGAATTGGATTTGTTTAAATGAATGAGAAATGAAGTGTGGTAATATATCCATTATTGAGAAGAAAGGGAAATCTAACTTTAGTTTGAAATTAAGGTTATGGAATCACTCTAAACTAAAAATTTGAATAGTTGAGTTTGTAAATTAAAATTGTTTAAGCATTGGCTTCAAACTGGAAGATAAAATTTAGTAATAAATTAAAATTTTAAAATAAAATAGTATTGAACTCTTATTTGAACCTTGAAATACATAAGTTAAGATAATTTAAAATGGAATTTTGAGAATTGGACTCAAAAATTAAATAGATTAAAAACTTTAAATAAAAGTTAATTTGTTTAAAGAGTTAAACCAACCTTTGAGGATTTAACTCCAATTTATTAATTCGAGACGGGTTAAAGTTGAAATTTAAATTCCATTAGTACAAATTGAATTGGATTATATTGAAATGATTTGAATTTGAAATGGGTTCAATTGATAATAATTCAATTTAATTGGAATAATTTGAGATTATAATTAAAGTTGAACAGGATTAAAATCAAATGGAATTTGATTTAAATTGGGAATCAAGATTGATTCAACTTAGATTGGGTTTAAGTAAATTTCAATAGAAATTGAAGTTATTCAAGTTAGAATTGAGTCAATCAAATGGATGTGGAAATTTAATTGAATTGTTGGGGAAGTGAACAGTTGACTCTTGACTATTTTCGATATAAATTGTTTTGATATAAACTTATTTTTCTAAGCTATTAAATATATACAACCTTTCTTTCTTAAAGCCAAATTATTTTATACTTGTCTTACAATTATTTTTGGAGCTATTTAACCATTTTTCAAATGTTTTCTATACTAATTACTATTTTTCAACTATTTCACAAATTAATTACTATTTTACAAATATTTTGCAATTATTTAAAATTTTTGAAACTATTCAACTATTTTCCGACTATTTTACAATTAGTTAACTATGTTATAGCTATTTTAACTAATAATTATTTTTCAACTACTTACCTATTTTTCAATTTTCAAGCTATTTTCTAAACTGGTCGGAGTTCAAACTGTTAATGATTTAAATACCCAACTGAGATAAGAATTGAAGTGATAATTCAATGAGAATTGAGGCAATTGTAAATAAGTGAAGGGGAATTTAAGGAAATGTGAATAGAAAGGAAATTGATTTGGCTGATAATCAATGGAAATAAATACGTAGGATGTACATATATTATTCTATTCGCATAGTGATTTGATCCAGATTCGAGCATAGAATTTCAAGATAGTTTATCGATCCGAGTTGGGATTTTTCACTCGATTTTCGACAGCGAACCTGGATATGGATTGTTGATTGGTTCTGGATACTCTCTATCATAGTTATGGCTATGCAAGGAGAATGACGGTTCCTAATCAAGAAACCAGATCTGAGTCCGCACTAGGAAGTCGGGTGGACAATACTAGCTCGGAAGTGAAATTGTGTGATCGAGTGGGCGATCAGATTAGTATAGCATACGAAGGATATGTGTATATCGTATGGATTTGAATGAAATTGATATTGAAAAGAGTAATCAAATTGGAATATTTGATTTTGAATAAACAAAGTTATATATCTTCGTTATATAAGATAAATCTCCCCTTGTTAAATCTATTGCCAGAAGAAAAGGATTTTTGAGGGTGTTTGAAGTATAAAAAGGAGTTTTATACAAGTTTGAAAGGATCCAAGTTTTAAAAAATTTATATATATCCGAATGTATATATAAAGGATCTTATGAGGATTTTGGAAAAAGGTTTTGGGAACCTTTGGATTTGGAAAGGCTTTTGATTTTTGGGTAAAATCAATATTAAAAATTTGAAAAGCCTAGTTTGAGAATTATCGATTTTGGAAAATCGATTTTGTGTAAAGGAACTTTGTATGAGATCATACTAGGTGTATGATTTGGAAGATACTATATGTATATAGTATAAAGTGTTTTGATGATGGCTCTGGGGAAAAAGGCGCTCCCTTGAAATGAACTTCTCAGGAGTGCCACTGGGTGGTGCTGCCTTGAGCCCAAGGGGGTTCTAAAGTTGATCCTGTGAGGAGTCCGGACAAACTAGTTCCTGAGGCTTATGAGTGGAGTATACCATAGCAAAAGTCGTGTGTGCCGCCGAGAGCCAACGGTCTGCGTTTGATTTTATATCGGTAGACTGCGACCTATGGTATAACACAGCGGAAGTCGTGTGTGCCGCTGAGAGCCAACAGTCTGCGTTTGATTTTATATAGGTAGACTGCGACCTATGTAGGAGTGGAGAAGTTTCATTTCGACAGCGAAAATCAAAGGCTGTAGAGAGCCTGCAGTTACATGGACTTTTGTTGTGATGACAACGTGATCCTGAAATGTAACTGTGATCTGTTGTGGGTTCCATGGCGTAATCGAGAGGCCGCGGAGAGCCTGCAGTTACATGGACTTTTGCTGCGATGGCAACGTAACCCTGGGATGTAACTGCGGCCATGGATGGGTGTGATGATTTCCAGAGCATTCTCACCAAAGATATTTCCTCTATTTTCAAAAAAAATACTGTTTTCTATATTTTCAATAAAATTGTTTTCCAAGTATTTTCAATGGGTGTTGAAAACGGGTTTACCAAGTACTTACAGATTTTCGGTCCTACGCATGATCAACGTATGACTGAATTTCTATGAGAACAAGGATGGACTGGTTGAGACATCGAGTTATAAAAAGTATTTTTATAAAGAGTTATTTTAATAGTATGATGTTAATTTAAAAGCATTTCTAAATTTATTAAATAAAGGTGTTGGAATTTTGGGGAAATAAAAGAAAATCCAAACTGGAATTTTAATGAAGTGAATTTGTAATTAAAATCGAATATTGATTTTGAAGTTGAAAGTAAGCTAATTGGCTAAATAATTATTTGATTGAGTATATTAATAAAATTTAACTTGGGTAAATAAATGGATTGTAAGTAATAATGGATTTAAAATGAATTCGAAATTTAAATAGAATTCGACTTAGGTTTGATAATGAATTAAATAAGAGGAGATGTTGTAAAATAAAATAGAGTTGGATTGAAAATGTGATGGTTTGAATTACAAAGAAAATTAAAGGGTGATTTGAATAATATTTAATGAAATTTGCAAGTAAATTAGATATAAGAGAAGTGATTATAATAGAAATGGTTTGCGTTGCAAATAAAAACTAAGTGAATAGAAATAAATTGAGAATGGCTTTGTATTAATAAAATAAATTCGAAATGAGTTAAGCATGTGAATTAAAAATTTAAAATGGGGTGGATAAATTGGTTAATTGAATTAAATAATAAATGGATGAAGTCTGATCGAATAAATAACTAAATCAAAGTTGTGTTTGGAATTGGATTATCAGACTGAATTTAACTTCAGTGGCATATTAATTTGAAGTATAAATGAGTTAAGTATGTGGTTGGATATTATTATGATAAATTGATAAGGTGAATGTAAAATTAAAATTTAAAATGGATGGGCTAACTGAATTTAATGGAAATTGATTAAATGAGAATCAAATAGAAGTAAACTTAAGTTTGATGTTGGAATAAATTAAAGTAAATTAACTTAAGTTTAAAATTTATGGAAAAATAAGAGTGAAAGCTCATTAAATAAAAGCTTGGATTGAATTAATTTGGGAATGGCTAGAAGTGTACAAGAATGGAATGTGTCGAGTTAAATGAATGTTGGTGAATAAATTTGAAATGAAATTAAATTAAATATAAAATGAGTTGAAATCAATTTGAAATAGTTATAAACTAAAATAGAAACTCTATTAAGCGGATATCGCCGAATTTACACATAAACAGTTGTCATTTGACGTAAACAGAAGTAATTAAAATTCTATAAATTGATAGAGATTTAATAAATTTATTTTTGAATCATTTGAAGTGAATATGAGTTTGCTTGGATTAAAAATAAATTGAACATAAGCAATTGAGTTGTAAACCATTAAAATTGAATGAAATGGCATATAAATTTGGATGGAAGCAATTGGATTGGCTTCAAATCATATGAATCGCTTATGGGAAGCGTTTGGCACTTATTGTGAATGTAATGCTTGAGCTTAGCCATTAAAAGTAAGTGAAATGCAAATAGATTTTTCTTATATGGCACTTACATATTTAAATTGAGTAAGTATAGATACCTGAAGGCCGTTTGGCTGGATTTGGATGCACGAATTGCTAAAATAAGTAAGCCGCATGCTTAAAATGCTAAATAAGGTACGCCTACGCAATAAAAATAGGAAATATGAACTGTTTTTGCTTTTTCCGACCGGGTGGGTCGATGTATATATATTTATATCTCTTGTCAAATTGCAAAAGATCATCCGTACAAAGGAGACTCTGCCAAAAATTTTCCAAAATTTTGGATGTTAGAAAATTTTTGTGAAAATTTTGTTAACGACAAAACGATTTTAAATTGGAAATTAAAGTAAATTAGTACATGAAACTAATCTGAATCATATATAAATAAAAGATAAAATTTAATATTCCAAAATTGAAAATAAATTTAATTCATATGAAAACAGGAAAAACTATTTTGAATAGAAGTCGATGTGAAAACTTCTGTAAGGAAATGTATGAAAAGATTTTAAAAGGGCATGTTTGGATATTATTTCTAGAAAGATATGCAGGTATTATAAAAGGGAAAGAAAATTTGATTTGATTTTAGGAAATAATGTGAATTGCCCGACAAAAAGGTATGTATTTAAATATCTATATGAAATTGGATTGGGTTTTTGATCTAGCCACTTGGCTTTTGTTTTCTTTTGGAATTTGGGAGCCCGTAGAGGCCTTTTGTAGTTTTACCGAGCTAGCCGTGCAAAGGAGACGCAGGCAAAAAATTTTGAAAGTTTAGAGAGTTAGAAAAATTTTGAGGAAATTTTGAGAATTCAAAATTTGATTTTAAATTGAAATTTAGATGATTGAGCAAATGGGTATTGTTTGATACTATAGAAGGTTTTTGGGGAGTTGGTTGATGTGATAATGGGTTTTTAATGAAAGTTAGTTGGTAAGATGTTAATAAACTGTTGGTTTTGGGGGAAAGGTAAACATGTTTTGAACCATTCTTCCTAACTAGTAATTTCGGGGACGAAATTCTTTTAAGGGGGGAGGAATGTGACGACCCAGAATTTCTAACAATTTAAATTTGAATAGTTAATCGATTTTAAAATATTTAAAAATTAATTTTAATTTGAATTCAAGATATCAATACTTAGTTGGTAATTAAATCATTGAATTATATAGTTTAAATATTGAAGTTAATAATTGAAAATTGGATAAATTGTTGAATCTGAAATTTCTAAGCCTATTTAAATAATTTGAAGGCTTATAAAATTTATAATGATGATACTGAAGATAATAGAGTAGTTGAAATTTAAATTAAAGGTGATTTGTTCAATTTTAATAATATATCGTTTAAATCGATATTTAAAAATAGCTTTCCGAGGCACGGTCTCGGAATTCAACGAAACCACTTCCTTTGGATCCGTAGTAGTTAGTTATTATTGGATTTCAATTTTCATAGCAATCGGAGTGGTCATTTGACACTGGCAGCTCATAATGCTTAGAACTATTTTAATCAATTTAATTTAAAATTGATCGTTTTCTTCTGTAACTTGCGCATACGATCAAATTAGCCTTCGAAACACGTTCCATTGTGTTCGAAATGCGGGTAAAACCTTATTAACGCCTATCGGCATGTCTGATTAGGAGTTCGAAATTTCATGGTGCATCGCGAGATATTTTCAATATTTAATCATATAATATTCAACGCCTACCCTAGAAGCTATCCCAATTGATATTTATTTTCATTCCCTCTTCAATCCAAATAAAAATAAAATCGAGATAAAAAAATAAAAAATAAAAATTTGCAGGCGATTATTAAATCGATGGCGACCCTTGTCTTCGTTCAACTTGTTCCTTGGCGACGCGGTCTTAATCGAACTCGAAGGGGAATGAGGCGTTGTCGCGACCGATTGTAGGGTTAGGGTTTCGATTTTTTCTAGAGTGAATCGCGACCTGGGTGGTTTTCTTCGAGTGCGGTGGCTGCAGTTTATGGAAGGCGATGGCTTGGGGCCGAACTCGAGCAAGGCTACGTGAGGACTATGGAGATTACTGTTGCCGTGCAAATAGGGGTATCGCGTGACATTTTTGGTGGCTCGCGTGCGCATGGATGGGGGAAATGGCGAGTGTTTTCTGGCAGTAGCCGGCGATTGGTGATGAAGGGGAGTTCGGCTACGATTTTGGAGGCCGGTGGTGATGGTCTTGCAGGTGAGATTATTCGTTTTTCCTTCTTCTTCGATTTTGCCTGATTTAATAAAAGTATATATGTATATACACATGCCTGTTTCAATTGAAGATAAACAGGAAACTTTTATACAGGGAGACTTTGGAATTTATCTATAGTAGGAATTTTAAAAATGTTGTAGAGTTACAAATTTGATTTTTAAAATGAATATAGGCTATTTTTAGTTTTAAAAGGGAAATAAATATACAGGCACACATTTTAAATCGACTAACTTATTTTTAAAAACAAAGTATTAAGGTAATTTATTTGTTTAACTAGTTCATTAAATTATCTTAGTCACTAAAAATAATTTATTTAAAGACAAATAGTTTAAATTACATTTTTGGTTAATTAAATTTATTAAGTGGTAATTCAAATAATAATAACCTGTATGAATATCTATACAAGGTCAAAAATCGAGGAAACCAAGACAATTTTGAAGTAGATCGCAAATAAAAGCAAAGGTGAGTAAATCTCACTCTGTTGGATTTTTATTTAAATTTAAATGGTTAAAATTAAATATTTGGTTGAATGATTGAATTGATTTGATGTGCACTGTAAATTGATGATCTGTTGATTTTGGTTTTGGTTGATTCTCGAGTTAGTCGTTGCTTAACTCGAAGTATTGGGAGTTTTAAGTTGTTTTAAACTTAAAACATATATAAGAAAATGCTTCTATTTTAAAGCTACTAAGGGCTTAATGATTTGTGATTCATTAAAAGGGTAGGATAATTAAAATGGGTAATTAATTAATTCAATTAGAATTAATTAATTGATTAAGTTTTAGGTTAATTAATTAAGTGTAAGTAATTCAGAATACTCATTGGATGGTTTGATTAGTAACTACTTAATGTAACTAATAAAATATAATTGCATTGTGGAATTAATCAAGCGATTAATTAAGATAATTAATTAAGGAGTAATCAATTTATTTAATGAAGTAAATAAAAGGATAATTAATTATAGGTTGAGATAAATCCAAATTGATTAATATTGTGGTTTAATTAATGATTAATTATTTAATGTAAATAAATTAGGATAAATTGAAATGCAAATGGGAAATCATTCATTTATATAATTAATCGTGTAAATAAAGATCGGTAAATTAAAATTGATTAATCCATAATAAGAGGCTTATGAGGAATTAGTTAATATAACTAAATATGGATTAATGTAATTAATATAGTTAATTAATTTATGAAGTAATTAAGATTACTTATTGATTTTGGGTTAAGAATAATTAATATCGTGAAATTAATTAAAGATAATTTCTTGAATGTAATCGAAAAATAATTAACCCAGGGTGATTAATTAAGATGAATGGATATGGAAGAGTTGATCAATTAATTGATTTGGAATTAATTACTGAAGAAATCTAAGTGATTGAGGTTTGAAATTCAATTAGAATCAATTGAATTGATTTGTACATCATTAAGCTTTGCTTATGGGTGATTGGATGGTATTGGATGCTTTGAATAAGTTGATATCTCTGATATGAAATGTCGTGTATTTCATTTAGATAAGTTGGGTTAGAATGACTTGAGTTTCGAAGAGACCGGGGTCGGGTATTGGGAAATACCCGAAACCACTTCGAATTTTTATAAATTGATTTGTCAACTCAATGGGCTGGAATGAAATTATTTAAGTGAATTAGATTATTTTATCTAAGTTGGTACTTAAAAATTGATGTGTGGAATAAGTGTTGTCTATAGCAAATTGTAAATTTGTTAAATTAATAAAAGTTACCCCGGGTTTACATAAGTTGTTTGCTTTGGCATTCCATGTTAGTTGGGTTTACTCACGCTGGTTTCCAGCCTGACCCGGATGTTACTTTGGTGTAATGCTCGGGTCAAACCGAGTATTACAGATTTTCAGGTAGGTACGTTCTGGAGCTCAGAAGGCGAGCTGGATGGCAATAGCGTATAGAGTATTTCCGCTGTATTTATTTTATTGTAAATCTGTGAGATGATAATTATGTATATTCATTGACTGTGTATATGTGAAACTCTGATGTATTAAATGTAATCAACAGATATAGTATTCTTTTGTAAGCTGTTATTTATTATTATAATTTATTCGCTGTGAATGTGAGATGTTTGGTGTTTCTGTTCTTCTTCTTCTATCTCTTTCTTCTTTTTTATAACTATCTGGGATTTTCGGGATCGATAATTTCGGGTCGTTACAGTTGTAGTGCTAGCACCTGATATTTGAGACATATTGTGCCATGTGTCTAAAAGATCAAGAAATAACAAGGTAAGCCTTATTTTCCAGTTATTTCGGGCATTATATGTCAAAATTTATGAATTGGAAACTGGTCTCTTTTCATAGGTTTGTTTTGCCATTTGAAATCCTGGTAATTTATTTTGGCCAAAATTTTTTAAGTATTTAAATGATTTTTTTCTTTTTGTTATTAGTTTCACAAAGTAACTCAAAAAAGAAAAACAAATACTGAAAATATAGATATTGATAGTTTAGATGATCCAATTATGTTCTCTTTTCTTGTAATAATAATAATAATAATCTAAATAAATTAATTAAGTTTTATAAAATTTAAATATGGTTATAACAATTAACGAGTTTATAATAATAATAATAATAATAATAATAATAAACTATATTTGATAAAAAAAAACTAAGTTCATAATAATAATAACAAACTATAGTTTGATAAAAGTTAACTAAGTTTATAGTGATATTAATAAATTAACTAAGTCAGCTAAGTATTATAGTTAATAATAATAATAACAAGTATAACAAAAACTAAGTTTATAAAAATTAAGTTAACTAAGATATATAAAAATTTAGTAAGTTTATAATAATAATAAATTAACTAAGTTTACAAAAGCAATAAATTAAATAAATTTATGAAAAATTTATAAGTTTTAGATAATTTATAAAAATTAACCAAGTTCGTAGATATGAATTCTAATTACCACGGGAAAATAAGCAAAATTGAACTTGATAAACGTAATGTGTATGTTACATGGCTAGAGGGATTCCTTGAACATAAGCAAGATATAAACTGGTTCAAAGAAAACTACCTTTTGGTTGTGGATCTTTTATTATGAGAAGCACATACATATTTGATTCAACTGATGCATTTTCTCACGTTACGCATGCAAATCAAAAAAGAAGGAATCATTACGATATGTATCCATGTGTTGGTGACATTTGGTTAACGTATAATAACTGGAATTATAATTGGTCGCTTAAAGACTTGGAAAACTGTGGATTTCATAATGTTGAAGTTCAGAGTGATTCCAGTACTGGTTTCAAAGTGCTTGGTTATCAAAAGTAAATGGATGTGCTTGTGTTTATAAAAGGGGATGAGATTATGGTAATGTAATTGATGTGCCGAGGACAGATTATTTGAAGTTATATAATAAGATATAGGCATTACAGTTACTAAAGAAAAGGGTGGAAATTTACGAGGATGTTGGGAGCTGGACTCTGCAGCAGTGGCTAAATGAACATGATGGGTTAATTTTATAATCAGTTGAATATGAATGAGACCAACAATATGTCAAAATTGTTTTTTAGATGTCCTATTAAATGTTAATCTTTTGAGAAATCAGGATACCTAAGGTGAATACTCCTAAAAATAGTAGTAGTGGCAGCATGTAAGTAGATACACCTGAAAATGGACATAATACACCTAGGAAAACTGTAGTAGATAATGGGAATTATGACACAGAAAATAATAATTCAAGTCAATATGCAATGGAACATGGCAAAGGACACAGTAAATCAGAAAATATTGTGATGGAGATAGATAATATTACACAAACTCTCAAGACACACAATGAAAATAGAGGCCATAAACAATCAGAAAATCACATAGTTTTGTAGAACGTTAATTCAAAGAATGTTCACGGTCTCGGTTTATCTTACATCATTTAGTCAGAAGCTAGTTTCTGGTTGATGATTTATGAAGGGATGATGGAATGGGTAACAGAGTTTTGATAAAGCATTAAAAAGATATATACATGTTAGTTACTTTTAGTTTAAGTTGTGATCTAATTAAACTTAGCTATAAGAGAGTGTGCGACAGGTCTGGTAGACTGGGTTAAGAAGTGGTTGTTTTGGAAAGTGGAACAGCATTGCTGATGGTGCATGAATAATTGCAACACGAGGACTGATGTTGCTAACTAAAGAGAATTAGAGTAGCACTTTATAAGTATACCAATCCAGCAAATTAAATCAAACAAAGAAAGTATGGGTATTCTTAATATCTGTGTTGGCCTATCATATGTATAGCAATCCATAAAGGCAAGCATCAAAATATGGACATAGCTTTCGAAAATGAAGGGGATGGACTGATTATTCGTTAAAAGTGGTGTGATGCACTGAATTGCAAACAGCAAAGCACGAGTTTAGGTTATTTTGAATCTACGAAAAGTTATTTATGGTATTTTATATTTCTTTATGAATAGTGGTGGTTTTTACGTTACGATGGGTACAATGTTAAAGCCATATTTATGGCTAGTATTGAATTGTGCTTTTACATTGGCTAATATGAATGTGATATGTGTACATACACATATTCATATACACACATACACACATATTGAACTTTGTCATTTCCTAAGATTGAATGGTTGTTACGTGACCTAATAGATATTAGTTGATTGAATGTATCTATTTAATTTAAAATTTAAGATTATTTAATCATATCCTTTTTTATAATAATTTCCTTAATGACTTTAAATATAATATATCTAATTGACGTGTTAGTTGTTTGTGACAAAAGGTAAAAGACTATTATACATACTTATAAGTTAACCGTGCTTTATAAAAATTTAATAATTTTTATAAAAGATATCCAATTTTTTTAAAATTAACTATATTTATATAGTTTAACTAAATTTTATAAAAAATAAATAAATTTATACAAATTAGTTAAGTTTTATTAGTATTTAACTAAGTTAATTAAGTTTTATAAAAATTAAATAAGTTTATTATAAAAATTAACCAAGTTTTATCAAAATTTAACTTAACTAAGTTTTATAAAAATTATTTAAATTTAACAAAAGTTTAACTAAGGTTGTTTGATGTACCTTAAAATGTAAAGCACTTTTATAATCATTTGTTGATTGTTGAACTTGTCTACAAGTAGTTAGCTTTTCTGGAGTAAAACCAGTTGCAACAAAGAATTATAGGTAATCGAGTAATGATCATAGCTCCTATTATTATATACATTATAACATTTTGTTAGTACTACTTGTGTAAACTTGTTTATGATTGGTTATTGATTTTATGTGAATTTTCTTATTTCATCGAAAAACTATTCTCGAAATGGTTATAAATGTCATATTTGATTATGTGACTAACGTGTTTTTCAATTGTTTGAATATGATGATTATGTGATTGATTGTTTGTTTGAATATGACAATTATGTGATTTACTGTTGGTTTTAACATGACTAGTTTACGAGTGGTTGCTGGAAATGATACAAGCTATTAATAGCAAATAGTAGCATGTAAAGTATGCTACAAAACAGTAATAACTTTTAGTAACGTTTTAAAAACGCAACGAAAAATGTGGTATAGAGAATACCGCTACAGAAAATAAAAGAAGGTGGAAGTAAAAACGCTACTAAAAAAACATTGATTTTGGTAGTAGTTAACAAGGGCTACAGAACTAAACTTTTATTGCGTAATAAAATGCTACAACATGTTAAGTTTTCGCAGCGTTTTCAACAACCCTACAAAAAGTTTCAGTCGTATCGCAACGTTTAATAAAACGCTACTAAAATTTTGGTAGTGTATTTTCAACGCTACGAAAAACCTTTTTTGGTGCAATGATACATTGTTTGCACCGATTATGAACTGCCAATTTACCTGGAATTTCAATCCGTACTCCAGTATCATATAACTTTGGATATTCCTTTGATATATTTCTTCACTTGATCAAGTTGTTGGTGGTTATTTAATCTCTGTTTTACTGGCTATAAAGTCTTTTATCTCTTCTAAAAGTATGATTAACAAGGAGAAAACACATATAGCAATCAAATCATGAAATTTTCTTTAATGCGATAAAGAAATTGTTCGTGTTTCTTCCATGTAATAAGGAAAAACTAGACGACCGATCGTAATCTAACCGAAAAGCATTGCATAAATAAGAAAATTACCACTAGTCCGTAACAAAGAAGCGAACATACAAAAATTCTTTTTTTTTTCTTTTCAAAATGTCGTACGTTTCAAGTCCTCCATGCTACAGTGTTTTCAACTCTTCGCTAAATGGTTGTAAATAAATATTGATTCCTTGTGTCGGATTCTCAAGGACAGGGACAACAATAGTTAGAAACATACATGGAGTTTTCATATGCATCCACGGAGGTAAATTATAAAGTATAAAAATAATATGCCAAGATGAATACTTAGAACCAAATTGAGAAAATGATGAATATCCATTCGTACACAAACTAAGTCTAACATTGTCAACTTTTCCACTATCACACCCAAAAAACCAACTGAATTGGGATTTCCCTATTGGGCCGGGTCATTTCGGGGCAAGCGGATCATTTATCATAAAAAGGATGACTCTCTGTAGAAAAAATGGGATAAGTCTTACCAATATATTTCCACGCTTCCCCATCAACTAGGTGTATTAAGGACCTTGTTCCTATAATCTCACACCATGCCATCTCATATGAGGTGCGGTAACAGAAGATGCATATAACCTTTGAAGTTTATGAGTGATGGGTAAGTAAAGTATTCTCTTCTATAGAACTTCCTTACCCTTCATTTTTCTTGGTATGTATCTTTCGTCGTTACATATTCTACACTTCCAAAGATTGTTGTCCTGTTTCCAAAACAACATGCAACTATTTAGACATGTATCAATCTTTTGTTATGACAAACCAAAAGCAGACACAAGTTTTTTGACTTCATAATGATTTTAGCACATTAAATTATCAGGTGACATATGTCATTTTGCAACTTATACAACTACTGTGAATCCAACTTCTATGAATTTGAATTTAGATTTCATAGTAATATGTTCGACAGTTATTGATAATCAGATGTCGCTTTTACAGTCATTCCAAAGGGGTTTCTTAGTAGCATCCAACAAATCATAGATTTTCTTTGTTCCAATATTTGGTTCTTCTTCGACATTTATATCTTCATCATCGACTTGAATAATAGGGAACAATGATCACACTGCATCTTCAATCATATCTTCTATGCGATTCACCGTAACATTGACATTATCCACCTCCTCATCTGACACTATAGGATTAGGTGTAACAAGCTCTTCATGACGATCCCACAAATAATAATATGGCACGAAACCATTTTGACACAGATGTATTATAACCATTTCTGGTTTTTCATTGCTTCAAGTATTTGCAGCTACTACACTGACAACGAATTTCTTCGTCGTTTATATTATTACTTTTAGCGAACTTAATAAGTACATGCACACCGTTATAAAAACGTTCCTTTTTTAGCCTTTTGTTCCATTTCGTTGATACAAACAAACTCTTCCAATCGATAAAATAATTAATCATTTTTTCCTGTTTCAAAAAATATAATAGAGATTTTAAAAATTACTGTAGGATTTAAGAAATTATGATTTTTTTGGAATGAAAGTTTATTTCAATTCATTTATATTACACACTAGTAAATGAAATTTTTGGATTTGAATTTATTACACACTAGTAAAATATTAACATTATACACTAATTATTTATATTAGCACATACCACATACACGTAAACTAAATATATATGCAATTAACGGTATAAACTAATAAAGGGATTTTGTAAATAAATTGTTGTTGCCGACATTTTAGCTAACACATGCACTAATCAGCACTAATTTATGTTACACTAACAAACACATATAGTAATCAACATGAATTAGCCCTAATTAAACATTAATTTTTGGATTTAAACACTAATGACACTAATTTACATTTTAAAATCAACCAATGTACACAATTATAACCAATCAATTAGCTAATGCCAATGAATCTAAGAAAAATAAACATTAGTTTCATCATAATTCAAAATAATTAGTATAGGAGAAGGATATATCTAATTTTAATGGATTAAAGGCCCACAAACTTGGAGATTCCAATTTGATGAAGAATGCGATGACCCGCGGCGGATTATGACGGCTAGGGACGGATTTGGATCGAATTGGGGTTTTTTTTGAATTGGGTTTAGGGTTTAGGAAGGTACAAATGAACGAGTTCGGCCAAAATAATATTTGAAACTTTTTGATGACTTCCGATGGTTATCGTCGGTTAAAATTCAATGGCTTTCGATGGCTATTAGGTTAAATATACTAATTTATATTTTCTCCCTAT
Organism: Allium cepa; assembly: GCA_030765085.1. Classification (NCBI taxonomy): domain Eukaryota; kingdom Viridiplantae; phylum Streptophyta; class Magnoliopsida; order Asparagales; family Amaryllidaceae; genus Allium; species Allium cepa. Next base: position 671,654,760 of record CM060939.1, on the reverse strand, counting down.
TTAAAATAAATTAGGTTTAACTTTATTTGTTATAAAAAACATAATTTCTTTTACAATAAACTACTTTTGTTTTCAAATATTAAAAAGGTTATTTTTATACATTACACGATACTTTTTTTTAATGATTTGATAATTATTTATGAATATTAAATGTATTTAACATAATAAATCCATATAAGAAAAAAATTTGGTAAAAAAAATAAATTTATTGAATTTTATGTCGATCTATGGTATTTTGGGTATACGGTCAAAATATGAAAGGAAAATAAACAAGTTTAAGGTATCAATTGCTATTTTCCAATATATAGCAGTTCATCGACATTTAGACTTTAAAACCTTTCGTTCGAAGGTCTAACAATCTTCAAAAGAGATGAAATTCAAACTATATAATCTATATTATGTATTTATCCAATCCTTATGGTTGGATTTTAAAAAAAATAGACAGAAAAAAATGTGGATTTCAAATAGGTCATTTTCATAAAAGTTGTGCTAACAATATACATCAAGTGTTAAACAACTCCTTTGAAAATATATATTTTGAGTCTAATTTTTCTTTCTTTTATTTTTTCCAATTCTCGCTACACAAATTGGACAGATACATGATAAAGTATATGTGACTCGAATTTCGTCTCATTTGAAGATCATTTAACATTCAAACGTAAGGTTTTTATTCCGAATGTAGATGAACGGATATAAATTTGATAATCAAGATCGACACCTTGAATTTATTTACCTTTTTATCATATTTTGGAAGCATGTCCAAAAAAGTTTGGATGGACACAAGATTTAAAAAAATATTTTTCTATCGAACATTTTTATTTCTATGAATTTACAATGCTATATATATTTAGAAACTCATAATTAGTTAAACAACGGTTAAAAATATATTTAAATTCATAAAAATGTTATGCATCATAAATTTCATCGGAGTTGTATAATGGATGGACTGAAAGTTACATAGAGAGATCATTTGAATTCAATTTCAAGAAAGTTAAATATCGAATCACATAATAAAAGATTATCGAAAATACTAACTTAATTAATCATAAACCAGTCTTAAAATTGAATAATTGAATAAAAATATTTTCTTTAATTTTTAGGAATTAAATTAGTATTTTTTAAAAAAATTCAAATTTCTATAATTAATAAGGTAGAATAATATGTCAAACTAAAATATTTAAATTAAATACCCGTTGGAAGCCGACGAAAACTTTGATGGCAGAGCCGTTAGAAAGGTCCTTTACTATTTTGGCCTTTTCTAGTAGTGTTCGCTCCATAATCCCTACATAACTTATAACTCGCATATTGATTTTGAAGTGGTTACAGTTTTAAGGTATCTCATGTAAGTATACTCTCATCAATACCGAACTCTTCAAAACTAAATCGACGAATTTCGGTCAACTCAATTCCAGTTCTGTTAGAAGTAAGCGAATGATATATAGGAGTCTTCCTTGGAGGATCTCAAATATACATTCTTGTAGCACTAGACGTTACATACGAATGAGTGCTCTTCGAAGGATCTCACACCTTATAAATCCGTGAAGTTTTATATACTTCCCAAGTAAATTTTGGTCAAGTTCGATATTTGATAAGTCAACTATCTGGTATGAAATAAAAACGATCGCATATGGAAATTAAATCTCATACTTTATCGTCCTTATCGATTTCTCGACTTTCAATGCTAGCGTAGGACTAAATACTTTCCACAAATGAATAAACACACAAACATGATTAAATCACAAGCGACTTATAATCCCCTTTATTAAGAAATAGTTCTTTGTCAATACTTGAATATATAAAAAAAATACCTTTATAAATGATATATAAATGTGTACTACTGCACTATTTATTGTACTCTTTTCATTCTTCAAAATATATTCAAATACTTATCATTATCTTTAAAACACACTTTTTAAAGGTTAATGTATATTCAAGAGTAAAATCAAAGACGTTAAAAGTAAATGTTAATCAAACATTGTCAGTATAAACCCCTTCTCTCTTTTATAAATTAAACCATTACTTTTTCTAACCTTTCCTAGAACATTTTATACTTATAATTATATTTGAAATGCTCTTTTTAAAGACCAAATTATATCTGCAATTTATTTAACAAGATAATACACTTTAAATAACTTCCCAAAACAATTTATTGTTGCTAAATGTTATATAAACCGCTTTATCCTTTTATAAAAAATTTAACTCGCTTTTCAAACTTATATATACTTTTAAAATACTTATAAACATGTTCTAAATATTTATGTAAAATGATGTAAAAATAACTAACTTATATTTTACTAAAAACCAATTTGAAATAAGAGTTACATATAAAGAAACCTCTTTACTTTAAAAATAAATATATATTTATTAAAAATATATTTAAACTTGAAATTACCTTTAAAATACTTTTAAACATGTTATTAGTCATCCCTAAAAATATCTCACAAAAATAATTAATTTAACTATTATTTTCAAACTCATTTTAATCACTAGATTTGATAAGAACGACATAACAACTACCAATGCTATAAAAAGACAGAAATCCTACCGTAGGTCAAAAAGTGCCATTTGTAACCGTTGTCAAAACGACCTAGCCAAGAATAGTTAAAAATGAATGGAAGTTTGTCTTGCTTTCTCTATGCTTGCAAATAATTTAAGGTCTGATTTTTTTTATAGTGGGTACTTTACTTAAAGTACAAAATAACCATGAAAAGAAACCCATGAGGAAATGTCTCTAAGTCATATTAAAAATCACCAAAAATAAGGTATTTCCACGTGCACAAATAGCGACCTTTTAGCCTTTTAATCTTTGTTGCTTTTGTTCTACATGTTCTACACTTTTCGCAAACTTTTCCTTTGCTGTCATATACATTAGCACAACTAAAATATATTTTATCAAAATACATTTACATATCGCCAATTTAAAGAGGTTAAAACATGAGGGATTACAGAGTGCGTTGATAGCGATCTTTCTTGCTTCAAAAAGTTACATACTTACTTCCACATCACACACAACCAAATGAAGCAAGTAAACATCAAGTCTAGGCCGCGTTATATGTTGTAGAGGGTAGTAGAAGTGATTATACTACATTTAAGTTATCATTTTCTTTTACTATAGATTTGTAATCAAATCATACAACATTATATACTTTTCAATGGTGAATCAACTCACCAAACTTCTTGCTAACTCTAAGCACAAGCCCTTAAGAACACATATACACTTCCTACCATCACCCAAAGCAAGAAAACTCCATCCAAAGCATCAGAAAGTTCACGACCACCTTAATTTCCTCTCTACGTGCTCATGGCCACCTTGCTCCTTCCTCTCTTTAGCTCATGACCTCCATTCTCTAGCTTGATCTTCAAGCTTCCTATAATGCGTCAGGACCTAAGTTTTATTTTGGTGAAGTCTGGAGGTGCATAGTTGTTTAGGAATTTTAAAGAGCAGAAATAAGTAGAGAGAGTAGCCATCGTTTTCCTCTTTTGCCTTAGTCTTTGCAAATGAATTTTTATTTGTGTAGTGTATAAATAGAAGTAAGAAAATGGATGCCTAGGATCGACACCAAGGTGGACAATTTGGTGTTGAATTTTGGACTTTTGCAATTCATGGCTTGGTGATGAGAAGCGATGGCTTTAATGATGGGATAGTTGTGCTTTAAAATGTAGAGCACAGGGTTGTGGGTCGAACTTAGGAAACTGTTAGAGGATGATTATTGAACAAATGATGATATTCTACGACTAGTGATGATTATCAAGAATATTCTTGACTTTGGCGACTTCGGATGGAAGTTGTATAATGGCTTAAATATCAGTTCCAGAATGCGCTTTGCTACGGGTGATGCATACAAAGGGATCATTCATATTAGAAGGTTTCATTGTGTACTCATAAATCAAAGGTATTTGAGGACGCTCACCTAGGCTAGGACATGCCTCGGAACTCTTGACATTAGGATCTATCTTACCCTGGACTGTTAGGACATGCAGTTTATTTCCTGACTGACCGAGTGGCGTGGATTCGAGTATCTAGAAATTGAGATGTTGAGTAGTCTTTGATCCAGAAGACGGTCATATGAGTTATCATATATCCAACACACTAAGTGAGTGATGTAAGCATAGACGATGGATGTTATGTTAGCTTTGGTTATGTAATATAAATATTATTGATGTAGATATCTGGACACCCATTAATACTTTGACATATAGTACACACATAATGATTGCGATATAGAGTAGCATATATCATATATTATGTGCTAACTCTTTGGATGCAGATATTGGTCAGGTATGATTTTCCATGCCCTATGTCATAGTATATTGACTTTATAGTACTTTGAACTTTTCCACTGCTCACACCAAGCTATTCTCTGACTCAAGATTTTATATTTTTCTTCCTATTATTCCAAATTCTCTTAAATGAGTAGGTTATGAATATTAGGTCAGGTGTGCATGGGATGCTGGAGGGGACGAGTAGGAGGATACACTCTCATGCATTACTTTATTTAGCTATTATTTTTTATCAGTAAACAGTATAGCACTATGGAGCTTATTATAGTGATTTTTCCAACTTAGAAACAATTCCCTATAGAGTTTATTATCAATTGTATGAACTCTATTACTGATGTTGTATAACTAATGGATCTATGCACTCTGATTTCTATGGTCCGTTCAGTTATTACAGTCTTATCTGTTTTATATCTGTGATGACTACTGTATTTTATTCAATGCGTCTTTAGATGTACGACATGTTACGTGATTATTTATTTACTTTACATCTCCAGAATATTGTTCTACTTCAGCAGGGCACCGTTTCAATACACTATACTGGTATATGATACGCCGAAGGTGCAGGGTGGTCATCGCCTTGTTTTCTTAGCTAGCTGATCAGCTTTGGTGTTTTTCCCTCTGGATATCTGCTCCAGTTTGAAATCGATGAAGAGGGTGATTGTCTTCTTAGCTTCAGCTACATATAAGGCCAGTGTTTTACCTTTGACTTGGAAACAATCGCCAACCTGATTGACGACTAGCAACGAGTCATTGAAAACATGGATGGATTACACACGTCGCCTCTTTTCCATCCTAAGACTGCCGAGGCAGCCTCATACTAGGCTTCGTTTCTTGTCACCTTGAATGTGGGGAAGACCACAAAAAAAAATTCTCTACCCAGGTGAAAGGACCCTACTGGCTCATGCCTCCTTATTATTCGATGCTCCATCCACATATATGCACTAAGCTTGTTGTTGGGTGGCAGTCACCCTTTCACCATTGTCCAGGCTGGAGCACTCGGCAATGGAATTTGTAATGACTTGACCCTTTATAGAAGTGGAAGTATGGAAAGAGTGTGATGTTGCTCAAGCTCAATGGACCACTTCCATAGCCATCCCACACTGTCTAATCGGTTGAGGATTTCTTCAATGGTTGGTAGGTCAGGACTTTGATGAGATAAGGTTGGAAATACAGCTGTAATTTTCGACTGTCTATAAGCAGGCAGAAAGCTAGCTCCTCTACTCGTATATATCTTATCTCAGGACCTGGTAACCTTTTGCTGACATAATAGATCGATTGTTGAACCTTCTCATCTACTCTGATTGATGCAGATCTGGTCACGTTATCAAATACTATTAGGTAAAGGTACAGCTCCTCCTTATCGATAGGCTTGGAAAGTACCAAGGCATAGATAAGTGCGACATCAGTTCCTCAAATGACATAGTATACTCGTCCTTCTAAGAAAATGACTTCCCTATCTTGATGAGGTCGAAGAAGAGGAGACATTTGGCCGGTTGCCTTAGACATGAACCGACTCAAAGCAGCAACGATCCTGTTTTACCTTTGTGCTTGCTCTACATTTCTTGCGACTTACATGTCTTGGATGGCTTAGGTATAATGAGGGTTAACTTCAATTCCCTTGGCGCTCACAACATAGTCAACGAACTTTCCTTACCGGATGACAAATAAACACTTCTTTATATTCAGCTTCATATGTTGACACAAGATGCTGAAAGTCTCTGCCAGGTTCTATATATACCCCCATCCTTCCTTGATTTCACCAGAGTGTCATCCATGTATACCTCTAGGAACCAACCGATCTGTTCTAAGAACATACGGTTGATGACTCGTTGATAGGTAGCGACAGCATTCCTAAGTCTAAACAGCATGGCATGATAACAATATAAGTCGACATTAGTAACAAAGTTTGATTTTAGTTCGAGTCGTACATAAATAAACATCCATAAAGGTAAGGAGTTCATGTCCACTGGTCGCATTTACTAGCCGATCAATGTGATAAAATGGAAAGTTGTCTTTGGGGATGGCTTTGTTGGGGTCAAAGATGTCAATGCATGTTTTTAAAAACCCATTTGGATTCCAGACCAGTACTGGGTTGGCTACCCAGATTGGATATTCTGCCTCCGAGATAAAGCCGCTGGTTAATAGTTTCTCTACCTCTCCTTTGAGAGCTCGGTACCTTTTTACATTGAATCTACATTTTTTCAAATGGGGTTGCCTTTGGATCGATGTAATGCATGACAAACGATCCTGGGTTGATGTCAGTCATGTAGGCATGCTCTAACCAAAGACGTCTTTGCCTTGCTTCAAGAAGTTGACCAGCTTGTCTCTAGTTTCTAGGATAAGCTCGATCCCAGTCTTAATGACTTTGCTAGGGTCGGTGCCATATATAGATATCAACTTGAATGGAGTGGCCAACCCGCCTTTAATGTTTGAATTTCCTATGCGAGGATCGAGCGGGTCATCATCCAGATCAGGATCGGTTTCTAAGTCACATTGTTCCAATGCGTAAAGCATGCACTCTGTGACATCTTTCAATAGGACAGATATCCATGCTCGAGTTGAGGGGTTAAGGCTGCCCCCAACTCTCATAGATGAGCTTATCCGCATTGAGAGGGTAGAGTTGTTGTATTGGATGTTTTTGCTTGCCAAGAGGGTGCGATTAGCTCATTTATGTTCTGATGAGCTCTTTAGTTGTCTAGGGAGTGGCTAAGGAAATGGGATCCATTCCATCCTGATCTTTAATGTGGTACGTGGTCCCAGGATGAATTAAAGTGCTATTGGGCTCAAGGGTTCTCTCAAGTGACACGGAGCCAGTTGGTGTAGCGTCGTTGCTTTGGGTGGTCCCGACATGAAATGGGGCACTGATAGGCTCGAGGTTACTTTAAGATGACACATCATTGGAAGTAGTCTCTTTGAGGCTAAGGATGTCCTGGCACGAGTGGGAGCGCTAGCTGGCTTGACCAGTCTCCTAGATGACATGTCGCTGATAATATCTTTTTCAGGGGCAAGGAAAGTCTCGGAAAAAAATGTAAGCATAGAATGGATTGATCACTCTCTTGGGAGACATGTCGCTAATAGTCATGACATCATTAGGGGGATTGTTGTTTGTGAGAGAAGCCAATTGTGTAGATGTCTCTACTATAGAGTTAGGGGAATTATCGTTACAAACCCGAACGCTGATTGGCTCAGAGGTTCTCACAAGTGACTCACCATTAATTGTTGAAAATTCTTATTGAAGCACAAGGACACCCTTCTTTGCTTCTCTAAGGAAGGTCCTGTAACACTCCTTTGCCTTCAGTTAATCACCTCGGATTTTTTCGATCCCACCATGGACTGGGAACTTCATGACAAGCCGATTGAAAGAGATGATTACATCATGTTCCATGAGGGTCGGTCATCCCATTAAGATATTATAAACAGATGGGTAATCAACTACTATAAAGTTCACCTATATCTTGGCAGCAATGGGCTGTTTATCAAATGTGGTCATGAGAGAGGTCATCCACATTAATAATGCCAACACTCCTAAATCTATAGATGGACATGGCGCAAGGAGTGATAACGGAGGCAGAAGCTTGAGTCCCTTGAAGACATAGACTAAGCTACCCCCATCTATGAAGGCTTGATGTACGTTTGTATTGGCCATTGCAATAGTGATGACCATAGGGCCGTTATGAGGGAAGAAGATGCCTTCTCTGTCTTTGAAAGTGAAGGTGATAGGCTAATATACTTCTAGCCTGGGTGCTTTGGACACTCGCTGCTCTAGTGAATAAACTTAGCCAGCCAAGCCAATTCTCACTAGCACCGAGACTGTGCTCCCTGGCACTTTTGTCCACATGCACACTATAGATTGTCAAAATGTCAGTTATGACCACAACATTGTTGTTGAGTTTCTAGGGCTATGTCAATGATATTGCGAGCCGTCTTTGATTGACCTACTACCGAACGAGCTCTACGAGTGCACCTTATAGAATCAGCCTTTCTGTCTCATCCTTTAGTATATGATACTCGTTGGTTGAGTGGCCATTTATTTGATGAAACTTGCATCACTTACCATTGTCATAAAGTTCCTCCCTGGCTCAAGTAGTGGTCAGTCTTTGGAATGGTACCCAATCCTTACTTGTAAGATATATGGATTCCATATCTTAAGTCAAGGTGGCATAGAAAGCATGCTTGGGCTTGTACCAAATATCATTTTCTGCATGCCTCTTGTTGCTGTTTTGCCGGCCATTACTTTGATGCTCAATTGTCTCATCGGATCCGTCTTTATCTCAACGTTGGGTTTCATCTTCGCTGTCTGAATGATCACCATCCTCCACCATCATGATGTCGTTCGTCCGTTGACAGTTAGTTAAGGACGTGGTCGAGTACTTTTGTAATTCCTTCCACATTCTAGACTTGTACTTGACCCTAAGAAGAAGGCCACAATGAGGCTGTATTTGTCAAACCCCCATGCCGATGAATTCTTTGTTGAAACAATTCACATATGATTGAAGAGTATAGTTCGATTCCCGCATGATGTTGCATAGCTCACTAGCCATCATGACTTGGGTTTTTAAAGCAAAGAACCTAGCCTTGAAATCCATGCAAATCTTGGCCCAAGAGTGGATGTAATGCTATTGTAGATGTTGGAACCAACGAGAGGCCGAACCAGTAAGAGCGGAAAGGAAGAGTAAATACTTTGCGTGAATAGAAAGCTGGTTAGCCCAGTTGATGGAGTTGAAAGTACTAATGTGATCTGATGGCTTAGCATTCTCATCTTATTTGTCAATAAATGGCAAGACATACTGTCGGTGAATGTATCTATTCAAGATTTCCTCAAAAAATGGCTCTTTATCCTCATCATTAGACGACGCTTCACTCCCAGCATTCTAGGCTTGCATTCTAATTAGATGTCGGCCAACATGATTCATTTCCTCCTAGAGGTTAGCATTTGCCTGTTGTGGGGGTGTTTGGCCTACAACCACACTGGGCTTAGCTAATCCCTGTGGAGTAGGAGACCAACAATGATGATATTGGTAGAGTAATGGTGATGATGATCTGGAGAAAGAGACCCCATCCCCCTGTGCATAGAGTTCGACCATAAATGTCTGGTTAGCCCCCTCTTGATCTACGCCTAACCACACCTCTATAGGATTTGGGAGTGTGCCGAGGGGGCCTTTGTTCTCTACCAATGGAATAAGAGCACCACCACTAATTAAGATGCTCGAATCTTAAATCTTGAGCTTCTTTTACCACACATAGGCATCCAAAAGATAAATGCCATTATACTAAAGCTGTATGCCGATATCTTGGTTCCCTATGCCCGGCCAACTCGAGATCAATCTCAATAATGTGATCATATCTGAGTACATCATTCACTCTCCTTTTATGAACATGAGGTACACCAAACGAGGTTTCAAGCTATCTCCATAGCGGTAATAACAAGATTGTAAGCACTAGAAAGGGAAAACTAGGAAGGGGTAAGGTCAACCACCAAAGTGGGTGTAGGACCAAATTTCATGGTTGTTTGAGCATCCAGCCTTATCCTCGGATCTTCACCTTGCAAGTCAAAGTTCCCAAGTTGGTTAAGCCTTTTGGAGCATATTTCACTCCATGTCATTGTTAAATCCAAGGATGGGACTAGCGGTGGTGGCAATAGTGTTATTGTTAGTCTCACGATCATTAGGTTTAATAACTTCATTCTCAACATTAGGATTTGACATTGTGCAAAACATGAAATGAGTGTGTAGAGAGGAAAAAAGTGAAGAAATGTGAGAGCTTTTAGGGAAGACTCTCCTTCTAACACCAAAATATCGACTAAAGATTCAGCTATCCTCGTAACTAGACTAATGTGCTTGCCTTAACAAAGTTTACTTGTTAACACTGGGCTTAAAAATGTAAAAGAGGAGTAAATCAAGTAAATAATGTAATGACACAAGATATATGGTGGTTTGGCAGAAGCTTTCCTAAGTCCACTATGAAAACATTTTACTATGTTTATCTCTTATAATTACAAGAAATTACAAGAGAATAACAAGAAATTAAGCCCTTAAGGTTACAAAGTTACTAACCTCAATAGCTTAGGGTTTTTAATTATTTGCTGTGAATGAGAATTCCGAGCATAACAATCAACCCCTTTGATGTTGTATAGCAAAAGGTATTTATAGAAGTTAAAGTAGATCAATAAAGGGATGATACTATGCTATAAATAGGCAGAAATCATTCCTGGTCGTAAATATAATCGTTTATGTTGACGGAAGACAACTGAGAAGGTGGCCGGAGTTTATGGCTGATATGTATGCCAGTTATGACATCGTACGAGGCACATATTTTGTGCTGAGAAAGGAAGCATGCTACAAGAGTAGGTAAGTGTTTGCAGACATGTCGTAGTTGTAGGTGGCTAAGTCATACTAGGTTGTACTTGTCGACGTTTAGTGTACTTTTCTAGATATTAAGGCGGGAGAGAAGCTTTTTACATAGTGGTGACTGATTGCTTATTGCCAAAGCCTGCTGAGAATACAGCTGAAAAAGCTAAGACTGGAGCATGAAGGTCGGGTCGAGATATAATGATGAGGCAGACCGTTTGAGACCGAACGTAGGCGGGTTAAGAGCCGAGCCATAGGCTGGTCGCTTTTGAACTAGGTCAAGTCATATCAGATGATTTTGTCGACTTATGCCAGGCTAGGTCAGCCTTAGAAATCCAGACTGGCATATCTATCATTTGTTGGATTTGCTAGTATGGAGCCAAGTTGAATATGCGCTAGCTTGAACAACTGACGTGGATTTGGGTCGAGCTCATAATTGTTGGTCGACTTGTCTTTAATGACTTAAATTTTGTACAAATTGACTTGAAATGGACCTAGTCTTGATGTGCTGGCCGGCTAATCATACTTGTGAGAAAATCGAGTAATAACATTGAACAAACTGTATGAAAGGATAATAATTATTATCCCTTGTTTGTACTAGGAATTTAGAAACTTGAATTATAGTACATAAACTTGCATTAAACTACCTGCATTTTCGGATCAATTATTTCCAAATATGTTTTAATTTGATGGTGACATGCAATGTTCCATTTTAGCCAATATTACATGACAATAATATTGCCTTTTATCTTGCAAGAAAGTTCAAAATTTACCAGAATTGAAGAGTGAATAGTGTTGTATCTATGCTAATTAGACAAAAATGATCAATTCTGAAATCCCTATCCAGAATAGATTTTTTTCTTCTTTTCTGATTTCAAAATACATTATATTTTCTATGAAAATTGAATTTACTTATAAATTTTAGAATACATCAACTATATATATAAAACATCCTTCTTGAATGCCTACACCGTTGTTGGAAGTAATGAATAAAACAGGCTGTTAGAATTTAGTTGATATTAGTCTTGCTATATTATACAACTTCTTTTTTACTCATGTTATGTTGTTTGTTATCTAGTTTGCATCTTTTTTTCTTTTTTTATTAATTGTGCATTTTTATGTACCATGTTCGATAGGTAAACACTTCTTCTAGAACACCTTATGCATTTTGAATATATCAGGCGGATGCTTTTAAAATTTGTGACATATCATGTATTTGAACAAAAATGGCTACAACTTTTTACACCAGCTTAATTTAAAATTTTCACATTTAAGACATCAATTATTTTCTTTGGACTATTTCACCATTGCAAAAGAGGGTGATATTGAGCATTACACCATAATTTCCAATAAGTAAAGGACTTTTTTGTTATTTATGTGCTTTGTAATGCCTATTATTTTAACTTTTATAGCTTATTATGCTTCACTTAGCCAGCTTTATGCTAAATTTATCCTCTCTTTTATATTTAGTACACAGATATTGTCATTTCGCTCTACATTTTAGCTAATAATTAATTTCAAACCTTACTTATATTTATTTAGCACGTTTTGTTATCTCATTAATGATTATTAATTCTCCAAGTGTATAATTTTCCTCCTGGAGTAAAAGGAAAAATCCAATAATATAAAACCACCACCTAATTTTCTATTTCTTTTATTTTAACATGGAAGATTTTTTTGCCATCAAGTCTAACTGATAAACTTTCCTAACACTGGGACCATTTAAATTATTATCTCACTGGTGACAATCTACGCTTACATAATGATGTGTTAGCAGTAGGGTTTCCTTTGTCAAATAAAACACATAGCCATAACATTGTTTTTCTATCATTCATCACATTCAACCATTAGTTTGCACAATTTAACGGCTTTCGAAAATTCCAAAACACTATTGGTATAAGGAGTACTATTGGTATATGTACTCCTTAAAATGTTATTCATCGATGGTGTGGTTGTAACGGCCCAGAATTTTACTACATTGATTTATGAATATTTAATTATATTCAAATAATAGGTTTTATAATTAAAATAAAACTCTTTTAAATAGTAAATAATAATAGTGAAAAAGTTTTTAAAATTTGTTTACAAAAATATATAGTTCGATGAAAAACAGGAAATGTGACTGGAAATTGTTTTTCGAATTTTCGAAGTTTCATCGTACAAAAGTTGTTTAGAATGTTGTGTAAACATTTGTAAATAAATTTTCACATATATGCAAAGTTATAATCATGGATTAGAGAATCAATAAGGGTTAAGTATAATTTAATTAAGTTTAAACATAATAAAAGGAAAAAATGACACATCAGGTGAGACAAAGATGGACATATTGGCAACTCAAGGGGACAAGAGTTCAATGACCATCTTTTCATGTTTTTTTCGAAATTAGGAAGGGAGGGAACATGCTTGGTGATGTGGAAAATCATAAGAGGAAGGTGTGTACCCGAAGGGCATTTCGGTAATTTAGCATAACCATTTGTATATATACCCATTTCCTAATTCTTTTATTATTTTTTCGTCATTTCATTTTCCACTTCTTTCTCATTATTTAAGCCTTGATTAAGCTTGTAAGATAATTTCCATGGCTTTCAAGTGTTAAAAGTTTCATTTTTCCACTTTTAAGAATTCATAAACTTGTCTAAAAATCCACATCATCTCCTCCATTTTACCTTATTTTCTCACGGCCGTAACTTCCTCCAAACTATGCCAAATCAAAATTTTTTTTTGCAAACCATTTAAAATTCCAGTGGCTACAACTTTGTTGTTTACTACTTTTTCTGATTTCAAGTTTAGATACTTCAAAAATTCATTTTTTGCAAGAATGTTTTTGAACCTAGATTTTTATGTCGAAAATACCCCACTGTTTTGGCTATAACTTCCTTAAAATTTGAACTATTTTATAATTTTTTTAAAATGATAGAGAAAAGAATTTTCTAAACCTTTCCCTTTAACCAAATTATCAAATTCCGAGAATAACAATTCTAAAAAACCAAGGAGAATATGACCCTTTTCGAGTTGATTTTTGGTGGATTCCTAGCGTTATAAATTTAAAGTTTATTTCAAGTTTGGTTAGCTTTCGGTGAGTATAACTTCACCTTTAAACCAAAAGTTTTTAAACCATACCCTTGTTTATATTTGTTGCTATTGAATGCTTGTTCTATGTATTTGGTAGTATGGTAGTTGTTGGTTTGATTCATGCTTTGAAAAGTTGGCATCTTGGTTGTAAATTAGTAACTTGTAAAGTTAGTAACTAAAAGTTGCTTATAGTGTTGGTTTACGCTTACTATATGTTTTGTCATAGTTAATTACCTTGCATGTATGCTCATACCCTTTCTATGTAATATTTGGTTGGATGATAATATCATAAACTTGTTCTCCGAACTGCCCATATAGCGATAGTCGCTATATAGGCACTTTCGGAAAAATCACTTTTATCGAACCCCTTTGTTTTCATCTTCATGCTTGGAATTGTTTTACAAGTTAAGCAAGATTGTAATTAACGATGTTTTCAAAATGAATTAACCATTTTAATATCAATTATTTAATTTAGTTAATTAATTAATTAATAAGGATTAAGGTTAACTAATTGTTTAGTTAATGATGTGTTTTAAAAATCAACTAATTACCTTGTTAATGATTGTTTAAATTAATTGCTCATTTTATTCAATGAGCTTAAAATTAAATTAATTAGTTTATTTAGTGATTTTTAAGGATAATTAATCTTCAATAATGATGAATTAAAGCTAATTAATTAATTTGCTAATGATGCTTTTAAATTAATAAATCTTTTTAGTAAATGACCTTTAAAATTTATTAACTTGTTTTAACTCTAATTAATCTTTCCTTTATTGATGTTTATAATTAATAAATCGTTTTAAAATAATGAGAACTAATTAATTAATTATTTAATTTAATTAATTATATTTAATTTTTTTAATTAATTGAATTAATGATGTTTTAAAGGTGATTTACCCTTTTTAATTAAATGTAATTGGAGTTAATTAACCAACTTAAATTTGAAGTTTCAAGGTGATTTTATTAAAGTAACAATGATGTTTTGACTTTGTTATTCATTTAAATAGTGATAATTAATTATTTAATAATTTAATTAATTATATTTTAATAACTTATTGAATAAATAAAGTTTAAATGTGGATTTCCCTTTTTATTATTAAAGACATTTGAGGTTCAGAAATCAAAGTGTGTGATGAAGTCTAAAGTTAATTAATCAATGTAATAAGGATGTTTTAAGTTATTAAATCCTTTGTAAATTGATATATTGAAGTTAGTTAACTCTTTTAACAATGTTTTTTAAAGCTAATACTTATGATGTGAGGCTAAGCACGAATTTGGGTTTCTAAAAGAATTTTTTATATTCATTTATGGAAATGAATTAATTTCCATATAGGGATTCACTTGTATGGGAACGATTTATTTGTATAGTTAGCATTATACATCGTAGAAGTAGACCTTTCGCTATTTCGAAAGATAAGAATAGTTGCGAGACATGACTTTAAGGTAACACTACCTTGACTTGTTTGGTATTATTGTTAACCAAGAGATAGTGCAAGTTGAAATTCGATGAGTGGTGATAAGTATACAAGATGTAATTTCCATTTACGATCATTATATATCCTCGATAGTTGGTTTCCCAACTATCGGTTACCATAGCTTTTTTATTATTATCATTCTAAGATGATGTGTTGCTCCGTTGAGCTTTGTTATCCTTTGACAGAAATGACTAAACCAAAAATGCAAGAGGGGAAGCTATGTAGGGTAGCTTCCATTAGGGTATTTTTACATCTCATCCATATTTTTGTGTACCGTCACGTGAAAAATGGTTAAGATTTAGATGTGAAATATTCGGATTCTTGGTAAGGCCTAGTGGGGTCCGGCTTGGAGGGTCCCGAGAAGTGTTACAGAGTAAATGAGATTCTCAGGAGTATATTACTCGAGGTATATTTCAAGGGGGGTGCACCTTCCTAGTCATTGTTAGAAATTTTCCTTTTCTTATTTGATTTGAATCTTTGAATCTGCCTTCTTTAATTACAACGGGAAGGGTCAACCACACTTCCGGCGTTCGATTATTGGTTTTGTCCATCTTATCGAGTTTGGATAGTTATAATGTTTTTTCCATTCTATCGAGTCTGAACTGTTGTTTTGTTTTATCCATGCGATCGAGTTTGGATTTTTATTCAGGTTATTTCCATTCTTTCAAATCTGAAAGTTATACTAATTTTACTCATCGCAATGTTTGGATTTGTTCCCTATTGTTCTTTTCATTTTTGTTATGCTTAGTTGTTGTTTATGTGGAAGAAAACCCGTTCTGCGTTTGCGGCGTGGTCCTACATATTATTGTAAAATGCACTTCCTTTTGTTTCAAAGTTTTACTCGTACCAGATATTTTGTCTGACCCAAGCTGTTTATTTTCCTTAAACTCTTGGGTACTTAAGAGAATAGCAAGTTTGGAGCTCTTTGAAGACGGTGATCGAGCAGGCATCTCCTTAGTTATCTTGTTATTTATGTTCCGTTGTATGATTATGTTGGTGTATTTTGTATCTTAAAAATGAAAAGTTGGAATGTATAGCTATCAATCTGTTAGGTATAGTATTTTCTTTATAACTCTGATAACTCCATATATGGAGTAACATTTTGTACTATATCATTTTATATTATATGTAACCATTCCACTATGAGGTTTATCTATCTATCTTGTTCTGTTCTTTGTTTCATCCCAAGACAACTTATCTTTCAGATGCTTGGGCAACAACACACGAATACTGAGGATGTATTAAGTCTCGTTTCCAAGGATCAAAAAGGTGGGTCGTCACAGATGGTATCAGAGCTTGGGTTTAGCGAACCATTAAGCCCTGGTAGGTTAAACTATCCAAGGATAGGATTAGTAGAATCCTAGGATAAGTCTGAGAGTATAAGTATATATCGAGTGTGTATTTGTTAGTGTTATAAAAATATTTTATATTGTGTTGTTTGATCCATTGAGTGGTATATGAATTCTGGTCGATACGTCTGATCAACATTATCGACTGGGATTCCCACTTGAACAGATCTACCAATATGGTATTGTTTTAAAATGGTAAATGAAATAATTTTACCTAGGAATATATTTTACATATATAAGAATGATTTTCAAAATTAATATAGTTGTATAATGGAGTTGATTGTTTAGAAGTGATAATATTTTATCGTTATCATTTAGGATTTATTTAGTTATGCTTGTTCCAGTTTGAGCATTAAGTATTGTTGAATAGTTCACAAGGAATTTTCCTTTGTAAGATAATATATGTCCGGTAAATGGGAATTAGGGAATCTTGGAACGAAACCCCTGTGAATTAAGTTTGACACTATGAATGTAATGTGTTCAACGAAAGGGTTAAGTTAAAAGTCAACTTTTAATAATGTTAAGCTAAAAGTAAACTTGTAATAAAAAGTGGTTTAACATAATCTGAATGGTATAAAAATAATGATAACAATAATAATAAAATATATATAAATTTAGAGGATAAATATTTGGGGAAATTTATATGGTTTTAAGGTTTTAAAAAGAATACTATAATTCATCCCCAAAGACAATTAACATTATTTGGAATTTATAAATGGTATTTAAATTGTTTTATTATCATTTGAGATAATAAATATTGTTTTAAACTAATAAATATGGTTTTTAAATGAGAACTTTTAAATAGAATTGTTTATGAATAAAGCTAAGCGTAAATTGTTTTGGGATTTTAGTAAATGATGTTTAAAACGACATTTATTTTGGCCCTTGTTTTGATACACTTTGTATTATAAAATTTTCTTTCTAAATAACATTTAAAGAGTTTTTGGAAACTTTTAATTCCGGAATTATTTAAAATGATTTCAAAAGATTTTGAGAAAAGTGATAGCGTTATTATTTGAAAATATTTCTAATGTAAAATATTTTAGAAAGGAAATTTTAAGTAGAATGCTTTTCCTTTGAATAATTCGGAGGAAAACACTTCACTTAGTTTTGTGGTAATCTGAATAATCTTTTAAGTGACGATCAGATGCTGCTTAGGCAAATGTTGTGGAGTACTTAGTAAATTATTCTCTTTATCATCGTGTGATTTAAATTAGTTCAAAATCAAGCTAACCCAAAGTGAGTTTTAGTAGATCAATTGTTTGAAATTATTCAGAGAGAAATATATGAAGTATGCTTCAAAAAAAGGAGTTTCAAAATGAAAACTAAAAAGTATTTCTGATAAGAGATAGCTTTCATAAATGGATTTGTACCATTAGACAAGATAAGGGACAATTTAACACTAATTTAAATTTGTTAGATTGGATAGGAAGGTTTTGATAACATTGTTTGATCAAAACCATAGATTTTATTTAAACATCGAAGTAGTGTAAACTATTTATGGTTTTGGGTAAACCCATAAACATCATCCATTTTAACACTCTAAGTTAAAGAGGTCAAGAGATGGCTTAGTTTTAAAATCAAAATGTTTAGCTATCAATGAAAAGTCAGAATGTACAGCTACCAATCTGTTAGATGTAGGTGTATTTTGTATCTTAAAAATGAAAAGCCAGAATGTAAAGCTATCAATCTGTTAGATGTAGTATTTTTTATAACTTTGATCACTCCATATATGGAGTAACATTTTGTACTATATTATTTTATATTATATGTAACCATTCCGCTACGAGGTTTATCTATTATGTCTTGTTCTGTTCTTTATTTCATCCCAAGACAACTTATCTTTCAAACACTGAGGCAACAACACACGAGTACCGAGGATGTATTAAATGTCATTTCCAGAGATCGGAAAAGTGGGTTGTCACAGTGGTATTATTTACAATTATTTTGCAAAAATCATGTATCTTAGTTTTTATAACCATTAGCGTAACGTATATTTTAAAATTTTATTATTTACGAAAGGAATTGAACAATATAAGTATTAGTTTCTTAGTATTTACGTAAGATCTTGTTTGTATATTTTGTAATGTGAGACTAATATTTTAATCGAGTTGGACCGGTGTATATGGCTTCTTTCTAATTTTATTCAGTTTATACATGTGTATACGTAGGCATAACCCATGATACTACTTAATTTTTAGGATATTAAATTTTAAGGACACATTTTAGACAATGTCAATGTGTGTCCTTGATTTAAAATATTTGAATTTTATCAAATTAAAACTTGAAAGTTGTCCTTAATGTGAGTATCTAAAATTGATTTATTGAAATAAAAAGGAAAATAATTTCTTCATTCAAACTAATATCCAATTAGTTTAAAATTAATTTAGTTCTCATCCAAAATATTTGGATTTTCATGTATATAAAATTATGAATAGAAGTTCATGCTTCTAGGCAAGTTCATCATAACACGCACATAACTAAAACATCTATGTCGAATAAATCATCTTCAAAACAAGCTCATTGCAAAATGAGAAAAAAAGAACTAATGATGATTATCCAGAAACTATTTAATACGATACGTATGCGAAGCACTAGGTTGCCTTAAAAAAATGGTGAAAACCCTGTTGGCCCATCATTCATTCGCATTTCATAGAATCTTTACGAAAGGCCTTCGGTATATTGGGTTTAGAAACAACAACCGCATGTTTTTTGTAGACCTATCAAATGGGTTGGGTTGGGTCAAAATTGGTTGGGTCAAGTTTGATTCAACCCATTTACAACCCAATCCATTTATGACTATATCCATTTAATAAGCTGGTAACTCATTTAACTCATCTAAAGATTTAAATTTTATTTGACTAATAAAAAATATATAAATACAAAATAATTCTAATTTTTATGTTTTGAATTCCGATAAAAATCAAATTTTAAAAATTTATAATTTAATTCTAATTTTCATCAAAATTCAAATAGGAGATGTGGTAGCTTGTTTTTTTCTAAGTACAACTGTTAGTCTCCGTGGAAAACTATAGTTTGCGTTCACAAGATGAAGTAGCCAAGCATTCCATACTGTCCGTAATTTAGGTGGGAGTTAATCGGTTGAAGTCTCGCCGGATTACGAGTTAGGATGAAGAAGTTATTGTAGTCTGAACAAAAAAATATAGGCTTTTGCACTAGGCGGAGTTCAAACATAGGGATGTGGTAACATGTTATTTTCTAAGTACAACTGTCAGTCCCCATGGAGAAATACAGTGTGCGTTCCCAAGATGAAGTATCCGAGTGTTTCATATTGTCCGTAATTTAGGCGGGAGTTAATTGGTCGAAGTATAGTCTGATTCCGAGTTAGTATGAGGAAATTACTGCAGTCTGAACAAAAAAAATAGCGGCTTCTACACTAGGCAGAGTTCAAATAAGGGGATGTGGAAGCCTGTTATTTTCCAAGTACAACTGTCAGTTCCTATGGTGAACTACAGTGTGTGTTCACAAGATAAAGTATCTGAGTGCTCCATATTGTCTACAATTTAGGTGGGAGTTAATTGGTCGAAGTCTCACCTGATTCCGAGTTAGTATGAAGAAGTTATTTCGGTCTGAACATAAAAAATAGCGGTTTCGGCACTAGACGGAGTTCAAATATAGGGATTTGATAGCCTGTTATTTTCTAAGTACAACTGTCAGTCCCCATGAAGAACTACAGCATGTGTTTACAGAACGAAGTATCCGAGTATTGCATATTGTCTGTAATTTAGGTAGAAGTTCATCAGTCGAAGTCTCGTCTGATTTCGAGTTAGTATGAAGAAGTTATTGCAGTTGAACAAAAAAAATAGCAGCTTCTGCACTAGGTGGAGTTTAAATATGAAGATGTTGTAGCCTGTTATTTTCTAAGTACAACTGCTAGTTTCCATGGAAAACTAAAATGTGTGTTCAAATTCCTATTTTTAAAATTTATATTTTAAAATTTTAAGTTTTTAATAAATGGGCAGGGTCACCCATTTATAACCCTTTGAAAAATGGGTCAACCCAACTCATAACCTATTTGATAAAATTAATAAATGGGTTGACTCAACCCATTTATAAATAGGGTAAATAGGTTGTGTTAATGAGTTGGATCATATTTTGATAGGTCTAGTTTTTGATTATTTATTTAAGGGCGCAAAACAATGACAAAGAAAGAACAAAATCCTACAACTAGCAATCTAATACAACAATGGCATTGTTATATCGCTTTGATTGGATATTTTTATTCTTGTTTGCAAACTGCCTTTTTATTCACTTTTGTTAAACGTTATTTATGCTGAACATGCAGCTTGCGTTAACCCACAATTTAGAGTAGAGGTTAGAAGTTAAATGTTAAAGTGTTTGCATACTACTTTTTTGATTAGAGGTTGGTTAAAGATTGGATAGGATGTAAAATTGTATTTTTTTATTTGAAGATAATTTTGTTTTGTTTTGCAATAATTATTAATTAATATTTAATAATTTATTAACTACAAATGATAGATTGAAATACAATAGTGCATAAAACATGGATTGAAATGCAACAGTATATAGAACTTAACCGAAATACAATAGCACATAAAACATTAATCGAAATATAGTAATAAAATAATACATACATTAATGTCGTCTTGCAATAATCAAAACGTCTCTTATTTTATCATATGTTGCAACAATCTATTATGTATTAGATGTACTTTCATTATCATAGTTCTATCGAAGATGTTTGTGCCAATTTTAAAGATAACTTCATGGAACTTTTTTATTGACTATTTTTTCAAAATCAAGATATATACCATTGAATTTTCTAATAAAATTATGGATAACACAGCTTGCAACGACAAACTGTGCTTGTTTGGCAAACCTATATGTCGGCATATCTCGTAAAATATTGATTTTTTTTCAAATACCAAATGTTCTTTCCACGGCCATGCGTAGACTAGAATAATAAAATAAATAATTGCATTGCATGATTTTAGAACATTCTGGTTTTATTGTAAGTTTGGAACGTGGTAGCGTTCATTACGATAAGGTGGTAAATAATCTTTTCTAAGTTTGTATTCTGAATCTGTAAGGTAATACTTACCCACGGGGCGGATGTGGAAATGTTTCAGATCCTTCAATAGCATGATTTAACAATCTACTATCATCGCCAAAGCCTTCCCAATTAGACTTACGAAATTAAATTTTAAATCAAAATTAACAGCAATAAGAAGATTTTGTGTTGGAAACTTCTTTCTACCTATAAACATGTTAATTCTTCTTTACTAACGCTCGTAGGAATATGTGCTCCACCTACAACTTCAATAGCACTTTGTAGAAAATGATAGTAACATATATTATACCTAATTTTAATAGGAATGTTAGTGAAATTTACCAATTTAATATTATTTTTGGCTAAAAATAAGACACCGTTTAAAATTTTAGAAACGCTTAAATTAATGGTATCAATGGATCGATTAAAATTTTCACCTACCAACCGTTGTGGTACTCCATGGCTTATCGTATAACAAAATATTCCAATTGTTTCAAAAACATCTACTTTTTGAGTTGAAATTAAGTCATATCTATAAATTAGAACATCACAAAGGCGTCTGAAAATATCATATCATTTAGAAAAGACCATGAATTCTTTTTTCAAGACCATTAAAAACTCATCAACCCACATTCGATCAGTGTAAGGAGAAATATGATGTGGAGTAGGCATTAACTGAGTATGATTTACCATCATTCCAACAGTTGAAGTGAGATCCTGATCAATCATCGAAATAAGATATATCATTGCTGTTAGTTGAGTTATAAATCATTTTTTGAATTATTATATGCAAAATCATACCTGGACATTCTTGAAAATAATGTGATGTTTTGAATTAAGTATGAGAGGTTGGGTTTAAGTAAAGCGTTTCTCATATTTAAATTTTACATCCGACATAAAGTATTTAAAACTGATGTAAATTTTATGTCCGAGAAATCCTATTCAGTTTCAAGCGGCAAACCTCAAAGGGACGAACTAATGACGTTATATGTACATCCAACGTAACGTCGTTACGTCGGATATAAATATTTGCGAAAGCTGTCCGTTCCCTAGCCTCTTGTGCACAAACGCATCCATATTTATGTTTAATGAGGGCCTAAAGCCTGCAATTCATATCTTACTTCTAGAGGTAAAAATCGGTTGGATCGGATCGGACGAAAGTGTGTTAAATTTATGTCCTAAATGATATTGGACCGGATGAAATTTATGCTCATGCAAATTTTGTTGTAATAATTCATGACCTAAATAAAATTAGACTAATATGAATTGACGTTTTTCGACCGTTCAAATGAACATTAATGAACATTGCTATTTACATCACATTTTATGTTTTTTAATAGCGTTACTATCAAATATATTAATTTTATCAATATGTACTGAAGTATAAGCATTTTATGAATTTTTACTCAATCAACAAACTAAACAGTTTCATGAATATTTTAAAGAATATAATGAATATATGGAATTATAAGAAATTTAGATGAATTCGAAAAAATATGGATCGGATGAGATTTTTGTTTGTACAAATTTTATTGTCCAAATCCATATTCTAAATGAAAATCGAACGGATATTTTCGACCACAGAATCGAACGGACATTGGACACTCGAACAAAATTAACAATCCTGCTACTTTCTCCTGGAGAGTTGATGCCGGTGAATGATGTTTTGAAGCTAGGTCAACATTTGTCAATATTGACATTTTCTTCTCACGCCACTGGATTTTAAGGCTCATACTAGTATTTGAAAAAAAAGGAGACAAAAACAAAGTGGGTAGCATTATTACTCGTCTACGTGAAACAGCCTACATTAGTAAGTACCTTATAATTAGTTTATAGGTATAAAATTTCTTCTGGTTATAAATATTCTAATTTAATTTTATGTATATGTATTAACAAGAAGCTAGGTTGAGAATGTATTGTTTTTGGATTATCACATGATGCATTACGAGGTACAAACACTAATTTCATATGATATAAAAAGAATTTGGGCCTACTTTATGTCATCTTGTCGAGGGTGAGACAAAGGTAGTCACTCATTCTTTCCTATATGGATTTTGTATAAATAATATACTTTTGTACAAAGAAAGATTCATTCTTTTATGATAGTTTCTCCCGTGCGGTGGGATGTGATTTGGAAAGAAGAAAGCAATGGTAATACTAAAAGAGAAGTTGATAAAGAAATTTTATGATAATTTGAGAAGTAAAATGCGAAGTTGCTACGTTTTTATTGGATTTTGATCTGAGCGCGCAACGGATAATTATAGAATCATTCTTTTTTTTTTAAAACCTAGAAGAACCCGGCAGGCCAGTAAACTCCTGAGAAGGGTACAGTAAAGCCGTCCGCTGATCCAAGCTCCTATAATTATAGAATCATGAATCACCCAAGTCACATGGTGAATTTTATAGTTATTATACTATAAATTGTGAGGATGCAATTTTGTTAAGGGGGCAGATGTAACGACCCAGGAATTTTAGTAATTAAAATTTGGATATTTAATTTATTTTAAATATTAATAAGTGAATTTTTAAGTCAAATAAATTTTAATTTGAATTATTGGATTTAATTGGATAATTAAATCGATAATTTAAGATGTTAAATTATGGAAATAATTGAAAATTGGGTTAAATATGATTGAAAATGATTAGTAAAATTTTATTTTATCATGTTGGAGTTAGAACGATATTTTAGAACTTTTAAAATCGAATTAAAAGTTTATTTGTGAAAATTGAATATTTTAATATTTAAAATCGACTAGTGAAAATAGCCAATTTTTGAACAGTCTCAGAATTGAACGAAACCAGTTCCATTGGATCCGTAATAGTTAGTTATTACCGAATTTCAATTTTCGTCTCAATCGGAGTTATCGTTTGATCGTGGCAGCTCGAAACGCATCGAATTATTTTCAATATTAATTTGGCGAGTTAAAATAGCCATTTTTCAAAAAGTCTCGGATTTCGACGAAACCAGTTTCATCGGATCCGTAATGTGATATTATTGTAAGGTTTCAAATTTCAAGTCAATTGGATTTACCGTTTGTCCGGTACAAATTAAAACGCCTAGAAAATCGTTTAAATCGGTTTAATTTAAATTGAGAGTTTGTAGCCATAACTCGCACAGATGTTCGAATTAGCTTCCGAAACCTATTCCATTGTGTCCGAAACGTGGGGTAAACCCTAGAAACGCTGGTTACGGCGCGTAAATCGGAGTTCGGAATTTCCGGATGAATAGTGTTCGAATTTTTCCTATAAATATACCCCCTACCCTTCATAAATAAAAAAAAATAAAAAAAAATATCTCTAATCCAAAACCCTAGCCGCCTCTTTACAAACCAATGGCCAGAATTTTTCAATTTTCATTCCTTAATCTCTTCCAATCCGTGAAGTTTTAGCCAAAGTGATCAACTACAACATTGTAGAGCATGAAGAGGGCTTTAAATCCATAAGGTGATGATGGAGTTTGGCGTCGCGTGGAGGGGGGAGAGTGGCTGCGTGCATGCCGTGTATACTTGCGTGCGCGCGTATCAAGGCTTGACCGAGCTTCTCATGCTTATGGCCGAGCATGGTTGTGGTGGAGAGCTTCGAATTGCAAGTTGTTGATCGAGTTTTCATCGTGTGTGGTGTTAGCAAAATCAAACCCTAGTATTTAAGTAATGGGTTTGTTGTTCGGCTATTTACTGGAGCTTATGCGTGAGAGGAAGGAGAGAAAGGGGGGACGGTCCAGATGAGGAGAAGTTGGATCTAAGGGCTGTGGATGGTTAGGTTTAAAATAATTATAAATTTTGTTGTAAATTCATAGTTAAAATCGTGTAAACTTGTAAAATCAATAACTTTTTCATACGAGGTCGAAAACACGCGAAACCAGTTGCGTTGGAATCGTATGGACGAGCACTACGCGATGGAATTGGATTGGAGTCGTTTGGAGTTAGTGAGAATTTTGGGTAAAATTAAACGTCCGTTTAATTTTATTCGAAATAAATCGCTAAAACGGAATTTAAAATCAAGGTGAGAACTTCTCACTCAATCGAATCAGTTTTGATTTTATTTTAAATAGTTAGATTTAAAATATTTGAATGCATATTTGAATGATGATTGTTATCTATTGATTGTTAAAATAGACATTATGCGCCGTTAGTAAGCGGATGTTATTTATTAAAAACATATACCGCGAATATTTCATAAACAGTGAAATTGGTATTATATATAATAGCAATATATATATATATATATATATTGGCATATGTATATATTGGAGTTATTGATTTCCCACATTTTTTGTTTAGCGGATGAGACCCTATTGCGCCGTCTATTAAGCGGATAATATTTTAAATCCCATATACCGCGATAATTTCGTACTGGAGCGAAATTGGTATTGTGCTAATGTTTGTGGATGCAGGAAAACAGGTTGGAGGGATCCAACTGGATTCCTCAACAGTTTTTATTTGATTTCAGATATTTTGATATTTGATGGATTATCATATACGATATGTGATATCGTTGTTGTCGTGATTGACTATTTGGTATGTAGCATCATTGGACCAAATTTTGAAACTTTAAAAATGATTTTTAAAGTGATTTTTGAAAAGTATACGTTTTATAAAATAATTTTGGAATTGATCCATTTTAAATAAATAAACGTTATAATTTTTAATGTTATAAAAATTATGAT
The DNA here is from genome assembly GCA_030765085.1 of Allium cepa. NCBI lineage: Eukaryota > Viridiplantae > Streptophyta > Magnoliopsida > Asparagales > Amaryllidaceae > Allium > Allium cepa. The sequence continues at coordinate 671,628,538 of CM060939.1, read as the reverse complement.
TTTTGAGAAGTATAGTTAAAAACTGATTTTTGAGAATATGATGCTATTGATTTTATAAAATAGTTTAATTTGGGAAATTTGAATTTATTGTGAAAAGTTTAAATATAGGATTTATAAAATTTAATTATTTTATGAATCAAAATGGTGAAATAATAAAGGAGATTAAAGACGTTTTAAAGAATAATATAAATTGATTTATATAAGAGATTTATAAATGGATATTTATAAATTGAGATGTTGAAATTATAAAACGAGTTTTTATAAGTGTTTGAATGAAGTGAAAATGAATTTCATAATTAAATGGAATTTATAGAATTTTAAACAGTGAAGTTATAAATGGAATTTTATAAACAGTAGGTTTATAAAATTTATAAAGTTATTGAAAGAATGGATTTTGGATAAATCATTGAATCTTATAAGTTATAGGATTTATAATTATGAAGTTCAAAGGAACGATTTTTCAAATAAATAAATTATAAGTATTTCACTTATGATATGAACTTTTATTTTATAATTGAGATATAAAGTGAATAGGTTAATAAGGAATTTATAAAGAAAGAAGTTATAAAACAAATAGAAATAGAATTTATAAACGTTGTTTTATAAAATTCGCAAACGACTTATTTTGATAAGAAAATTGTTATAACTTATTATGGAGTTATATTCACGTTTTTGACTGTGAATAATCCTTTAAAATGAAATGTATAAAAGGATGAAATTTGTTAACAAAATATATTCACGTTTTTGAATAGTGAATAATATGTTAAAGGAAATGTTTAGATTTGATGTTTTAAATAGAATTAAAACGATCTAACGATGTTTAAAATGTGTTGAGATTCAAAACCATAGATTTCAACATTTATTGTTGAAATAGATGTTTTCGAGAAATAAAAGGAAATGGTGGACTATAACACTGTTGTTATAGTAAATGATTTCTGAAAGGAAACGTTTTGTATAGTATTGGGATTTATATATCTATCTTAATTTCGAATCCCTATACTAGTGATTTTGGGTTGTCGTAACGATGTTTTACGCCACATTCGTTTTGGCCCAAATAAATATGTTTAAGAGAATGATTTCCTTAAAGAATGAAATATGTACTTAATTTCGATTTAAGTATATTGAATATTTTCCGAGTGTTGAAAATAAATAAAATTTGTGAATTACTTAGTAAATAAGTATGGAAAAGTTTTCCAATATAAAGTGAATATTTTGAGAATTTATCTTTTTGAAGATAAATTGAAATGAATAATTGAAATCGTATATTCATAGATATTTTGAAATATAAATTCACTATCGAATTTATAAAAGAAGGGGAACTTGTTTAAAAATAAATATTGATTTATTTTTGAAGTATTGAAATTTTATATCTTGTAAAGATATTTTGTGAAATAAATAATTTGGAAAATTATTTGGAATCTGGTGATGTGTGCATATCCATTGATAGTTCAATAGCCGACTATCAATATTTCCCTTTGAATGGGTATTTGATGTGATTTGTTTGAATTTGAATGCCACACTTATTTTTGAATAAGCGCCCACTATTCGGGTTTACCGGGAAAGGACCATGGGGTCGTATAACCCATTCCGAATATGTGATACGTCGTTATGAATTGCATTTGATGATCGGTGTTGAAGACCGAGTATTTGTGAAAGCGATAGGATGACCTATCGATTGTCTCTGCACTGGGTAGCTCCTGGTATAGAGATTCCTTAAGTGATGGGAAATTCGATCGGGATTGTGAATACCCGGATTGCAAGGGCTTCGTAAGAAGTGCCTTCGGTTTTGTTCGAGCCCGGAACAGACTTGTATGGATTGTATGTCTGACATTACAAGTTGAGATATAAAGCAGATTTCTTTCAAATATATTTCTGTTGGTGGGGGAGAATTTATTCTTTTAGCTTAACACCCTTCTCTGAGACGTACGAGCTCAGAGGTTATGTAGTTGAATGTTATCAGCGATATATTCCCAATTTGGTAATGTGACATGTTGAGTGTTGCTGTAAATGATCATTGTGTTGATTATTTGTGATAGGATCGTTTATTTGATCGTCTATCTTGGTGATCATTTCTATGATCATTTGTTGACCCAAAGCATGGCTTTTGTATAAAGTATGTTTTTGTGGACGTGACTTCGTCGAGCCTCACACCCCGTGAATGGTCAAAACAGGAAAGATGCGGCAAGGTTATGAGGGGTAGCGCCCTTTAGGATGTGTGCATTTCCTTCTGGAAAAGGGTGGTATCATGGTATGGAGCCCAGATACTTACTCATGTTGAAAACACTTTGTTATGATTGTGTGAATTGATTACGAGCGCTCGGTGATAAAGGTCCCAAAGGACCGGGGGATGGCATATTCGGTCAGTTGTTACTCAGTTAGGGGTAACCCGGCCTTGTGTTGGTAGAGATCCGGTTTGGTTCTCGGGGATGTCCATCCAGAGGCATTCTCATGTGGCAATGGGAAGTTCCTTGGCCTGATCATTCGTTGGAAATCCAAAGAAACAATACGATCTTGTACGGTATTAGTTGTAGAACCTATCATTCACTTATGGTGTCGCAACACTGTTTGGATGGTAGCTATAGTAGGCATAGTTCGGAATGTCTATGCTGGCTAAGATTTATATTCTACTTTCGAAATATTTCCTACACTATACACTAAGAATAATATCAAATGTTCTTTTAAATGCGTATCAAGCATCTTTGACTATCATAAGGAGAAATCTCCTCCGATTCTGCGTATGCATGTGTGTGTGTGCGGGAGGCCTTATGGTAGTCTCATTTTTAAAAGCATTGCGAATTGACTTTAAAAATATTCCTCTATTTTGATTTTAAAGATAAATAAACTGTTTTGAGTTCTCACACCAGTCACATGACTGACTTGGAGTTTATTGTTTTCCTTCCTAAACTCTGGGGGCCCACCAATTTCCACACGGGCAGTTAAGAGTTAGGTTTATCAGGATATTCTGGATATTCTGAAATTGCTGGAGGCAAGATGGATGGCATGGCATATTACTAGTTTATATAGTATTTCTTTTTCCGCTGCACTGTTTGATGTTGTATGTTGTTGTACACTCTGATGATATGATGTAATGTAATGTATAAAATGTAATAACTGATATAGTTCTTTGTTTAAAGATTATTCATTTATTATTATATGTTATTCCGCTGCGAATTGTTAGATTCTGTTGTTGTTCTGTTGTTTTCTGTTCCGTTCTATTTTCTATTTTCCATTTTCTTTTCTTTCTATCTCTTCTTCTATTTTAAAGATTTCTATATTTCTTTTCTCCCTATTTTCTACCTTCTTTTCTCTTCTATGTCTTCTTCTTTCTTTTTCTTTTCTTAAATTCTTTTTCTTAACCCTAACTATTCGGTTTTTCGGCAACGAAAAATCGCGATCGTTACATTTGGTATCAGAGCATATGGTTAAGCGACAACCATGGTTCTGTTGGGTATTACTCATTAGAGATAGAGTCAGCAGTACTCTAGAATGAGTTTGAGTGTAATAATAGCTATGAGAGCGTATTTGTTAGTGAATATAAAAAATTTTTATGTTGTGATGATTGGTTTATTGAGTGGCATATGAACCTTCGTCAGCGTGGTCTCGACAACTATGCCGAAGGGGTTTCTAAACACTTGAATAGAATAATTCGACACAATATTGTTTTAAAAATTGGGTAAATGAAATAATTTTACCTTAATTATATTTTATATATAAAGGAATAATTTTTCAGAATTATTAAAGTGTATATAAGTTGATTGTTTAGATGTTTGAATAATCTAAATTAAAGAATAATTGTATAAGGAAAAGAATTATAAGAATTGAATTATAATTAAAGTGATTTACAATTGTAAAACAAACTTATATATATAAGAAGTGAAACTATATGAACTATATGAATATGAGTTGTAAATAAAAAAATGAATTTAAATTTAAATGGAATATAACTTAAGTGTTGTTGAATGGAATTGATTTGGGTATCGAAGTAAATAATCAAGTGGATTAAATAAATGTGAACTTAAGTTATATAAATAAAATTCAACTGTTGTAATTGAATTGAATGAATGGATTGAATATTAATCAATTAAATGTAAATTTAAGTTGATATGAAATATGAATTTAAGTGTTAATTCATTAAAATCTAAAGTTATTGGAAGTTGAATAGTTGAATAAAAATCAATTTAATTAAACCAATTGAAAGTGATGGTGTTAAACCAAATAGAATGAATATAAGCAAAGAAATTTGGTTGTAATTGATATACATTGATTATTATATGATTGTTAGATTGATTGTATATAATTCATTAAGTATTAATGAAATTGAAAGCTAAAGTAATTGAAATTCAATTGGAAGTTAAATAAATCTTAAATAGAATTGAATTTGAATTGGAAGTGAACCAACTTGAATATGAATTAGTAAATATAAACTAATTGAAAATAAATGTTAGTAAAAACATCCACTGTTAATGAATCAAATGTGATTAAATTGAAAACCATTTCATTGAATATTAATAAGAATATGAATGAATATATATTGGTTATGAATGCTTGTTGGATGCTAGTTGGTTGATGTTTGCTTTTATTGCATTTGCTATATGACATATATAGTTGTTATGGAGATATATGATGTATGTTGATACTATTTTCATATATACATGTTCTCATGTTGTTTGCTGAGTGATTAGTAGGTGCGGATCGCGTTTGCTTCGCATTTGGAGCTCGCTTTCGCGCTATATTAGCCGTATATGCTTGCTAATAAAATATAAGGTACATATCTCGGATTAAATATCGTACTTTTACAAATTTTTCCCTGCGGGATGCCTCATTACTTGATGAGTTGTATATTTGTGATATATATACTGTCATTTTTTTTTCGGATCGAGCCGCGCAAAGGTGACTATGGCGAATTTTTCCGAAAATTTAAGGCGTTAGAAAAAAAATTGGGAAAATTGGAAAATTTTTGAAAACTTTAACTTTGTTTTGGAATTGAGAGTTAAACAATAGTAGTTGTTTTTGAAAGGATAACTAAGTATGATTTGAAAACTTAGTAAAGTTTTGTAAGAAGTTTAAATTGTTTTGGGAAAATTAATAGATTCTATAACCTTTCTTACTTAATAATTTCGAGGACGAAATTCTTTTAAGTGGGGAAGATTGTAACGACCCAGGAATTTTAGTAATTAAAATTTGGATATTTAATTTATTTTAAATATTAATAAGTGAATTTTTAAGTCAAATAAATTTTAATTTGAATTATTGGATTTAATTGGATAATTAAATCGATAATTTAATATGTTAAATTATGGAAATAATTGAAAATTGGGTTAAATATGATTGAAAATGATTAGTAAAATTTTATTTTATCATGTTGGAGTTAGAACGATATTTTAGAACTTTTAAAATCGAATTAAAAGTTTATTTGTGAAAATTGAATATTTTAATATTTAAAATCGACTAGTGAAAATAGCCAATTTTTGAACAGTCTCAGAATTGAACGAAACCAGTTCCATTGGATCCGTAATAGTTAGTTATTACCGAATTTCAATTTTCGTGTCAATCGGAGTTATCGTTTGATCGTGGCAGCTCGAAACGCATCGAATTATTTTCAATATTAATTTGGCGAGTTAAAATAGCCATTTTTCAAAAAGCCTCGGATTTCGACGAAACCAGTTTTATCGGATCCGTAATGTGATATTATTGTAAGGTTTCAAATTTCAAGTCAATTGGATTTACCGTTTGTCCGGTACAAATTAAAACGCCTAGAAAATCGTTTAAATCGGTTTAATTTAAATTGAGAGTTCGTAGCCATAACTCGCACAGATGTTCGAATTAGCTTCCGAAACCTGTTCCATTGTGTCCGAGACGCGGGGTAAACCCTAGAAACGCTGGTTACGGCGCGTAAATCGGAGTTCGAAATTTCCGGATGAATAGTGTTCAAATTTTTCCTATAAATATACCCCCTACCCTTCATAAATAAAAAAAAATATCTCTAATCCAAAACCCTAGCCGCCTCTTTACAAACCAATGGCCAGAATTTTTCAATTTTCATTCCTTAATCTCTTCCAATCCGTGAAGTTTTAGCCAAAGTGATCAACTACAACATTGTAGAGCATGAAGAGGGCTTTAAATCCATAAGGTGATGATGGAGTTTGGCGTCGCGTGGAGGGGGGAGAGTGGCTGCGTGCGTGCCGTGTATACTTGCGTGCGCGCGTATCAAGGCTTGACCGAGCTTCTCATGCTTATGGCCGAGCATGGTTGTGGTGGAGAGCTTCGAATTGCAAGTTGTTGATCGAGTTTTCATCGTGTGTGGTGTTAGCAAAATCAAACCCTAGTATTTAAGTAATGGGTTTGTTGTTCGGCTATTTACTGGAGCTTATGCGTGAGAGGAAGGAGAGAAAGGGGGGACGGTCCAGATGAGGAGAAGTTGGATCTAAGGGCTGTGGATGGTTAGGTTTAAAATAATTATAAATTTTGTTGTAAATTCATAGTTAAAATCGTGTAAACTTGTAAAATCAATAACTTTTTCATACGAGGTCGAAAACGCGCGAAACCAGTTGCGTTGGAATCGTATGGACGAGCACTACGCGATGGAATTTGATTGGAGTCGTTTGGAGTTAGTGAGAATTTTGGGTAAAATTAAACGTCCGTTTAATTTTATTCGAAATAAATCGCTAAAACGGAATTTAAAATCAAGGTGAGAACTTCTCACTCAATCGAATCAGTTTCGATTTTATTTTAAATAGTTAGATTTAAAATATTTGAATGCATGTTTGAATGATGATTGTTATCTATTGATTGTTAAAATAGACATTATGCGCCGTTAGTAAGCGGATGTTATTTATTAAAAACATATACCGCGAATATTTCATAAACAGTGAAATTGGTATTATATATAATAGCAATATATATATATTGGCATATGTATATATTGGAGTTATTGATTTCCCACATTTTTTGTTTAGCGGATGAGACCCTATTGCGCCGTCTATTAAGCGGATAATATTTTAAATCCCATATACCGCGATAATTTCGTACTGGAGCGAAATTGGTATTGTGCTAATGTTTGTGGATGCAGGAAAACAGGTTGGAGGGATCCAACTGGATTCCTCAACAGTTTTTATTTGATTTCAGATATTTTGATATTTGATGGATTATCATATACGATATGTGATATCGTTGTTGTCGTGATTGACTATTTGGTATGTAGCATCATTGGACCAAATTTTGAAATTTTAAAAATGATTTTTAAAGTGATTTTTGAAAAGTATACGTTTTATAAAATAATTTTGGAATTGATCCATTTTAAATAAATAAACGTTATAATTTTTAAAGTTATAAAAATTATGATTTTTGAGAAGTATAGTTAAAAACTGATTTTTGAGAATATGATGCTATTGATTTTATAAAATAGTTTAATTTGGGAAATTTGAATTTATTGTGAAAAGTTTAAATATAGGATTTATAAAATTTAATTATTTTATGAATCAAAATGGTGAAATAATAAAGGAGATTAAAGACGTTTTAAAGAATAATATAAATTGATTTATATAAGAGATTTATAAATGGATATTTATAAATTGAGATATTGAAATTATAAAACGAGTTTTTATAAGTGTTTGAATGAAGTGAAAATGAATTTCATAATTAAATGGAATTTATAGAATTTTAAACAGTGAAGTTATAAATGGAATTTTATAAACAGTAGGTTTATAAAATTTATAAAGTTATTGAAAGAATGGATTTTGGATAAATCATTGAATCTTATAAGTTATAGGATTTATAATTATGAAGTTCAAAGGAACGATTTTTCAAATAAATAAATTATAAGTATTTCACTTATGATATGAACTTTTATTTTATAATTGAGATATAAAGTGAATAGGTTAATAAGGAATTTATAAAGAAAGAAGTTATAAAACAAATAGAAATAGAATTTATAAATGTTGTTTTATAAAATTCGCAAACGACTTATTTTGATAAGAAAATTGTTATAACTTATTATGGAGTTATATTCACGTTTTTGACTGTGAATAATCCTTTTAAATGAAATGTATAAAAGGATGAAATTTGTTAACAAAATATATTCACGTTTTTGAATAGTGAATAATATGTTAAAGGAAATGTTTAGATTTGATGTTTTAAATAGAATTAAAACGATCTAACGATGTTTAAAATGTGTTGAGATTCAAAACCATAGATTTCAACATTTATTGTTGAAATAGATGTTTTCGAGAAATAAAAGGAAATGGTGGACTATAACACTGTTGTTATAGTAAATGATTTCTGAAAGGAAACGTTTTGTATAGTATTGGGATTTATATATCTATCTTAATTTCGAATCCCTATACTAGTGATTTTGGGTTGTCGTAACGATGTTTTACGCCACATTCGTTTTGGCCCAAATAAATATGTTTAAGAGAATGATTTCCTTAAAGAATGAAATATGTACTTAATTTCGATTTAAGTATATTGAATATTTTCCGAGTGTTGAAAATAAATAAAATTTGTGAATTACTTAGTAAATAAGTATGGAAAAGTTTTCCAATATAAAGTGAATATTTTGAGAATTTATCTTTTTGAAGATAAATTGAAATGAATAATTGAAATCGTATATTCATAGATATTTTGAAATATAAATTCACTATCGAATTTATAAAAGAAGGGGAACTTGTTTAAAAATAAATATTGATTTATTTTTGAAGTATTGAAATTTTATATCTTGTAAAGATATTTTGTGAAATAAATAATTTGGAAAATTATTTGGAATCTGGTGATGTGTGCATATCCATTGATAGTTCAATAGCCGACTATCAATATTTCCCTTTGAATGGGTATTTGATGTGATTTGTTTGAATTTGAATGCCACACTTATTTTTGAATAAGCGCCCACTATTCGGGTTTACCGGGAAAGGACCATGGGGTCGTATAACCCATTCCGAATATGTGATACGTCGTTATGAATTGCATTTGATGATCGGTGTTGAAGACCGAGTATTTGTGAAAGCGATAGGATGACCTATCGATTGTCTCTGCACTGGGTAGCTCCTGGTATAGAGATTCCTTAAGTGATGGGAAATTCGATCGGGATTGTGAATACCCGGATTGCAAGGGCTTCGTAAGAAGTGCCTTCGGTTTTGTTCGAGCCCGGAACAGACTTGTATGGATTGTATGTCTGACATTACAAGTTGAGATATAAAGCAGATTTCTTTCAAATATATTTCTGTTGGTGGGGGAGAATTTATTCTTTTAGCTTAACACCCTTCTCTGAGACGTACGAGCTCAGAGGTTATGTAGTTGAATGTTATCAGCGATATATTCCCAATTTGGTAATGTGACATGTTGAGTGTTGCTGTAAATGATCATTGTGTTGATTATTTGTGATAGGATCGTTTATTTGATCGTCTATCTTGGTGATCATTTCTATGATCATTTGTTGACCCAAAGCATGGCTTTTGTATAAAGTATGTTTTTGTGGACGTGACTTCGTCGAGCCTCACACCCCGTGAATGGTCAAAACAGGAAAGATGCGGCAAGGTTATGAGGGGTAGCGCCCTTTAGGATGTGTGCATTTCCTTCTGGAAAAGGGTGGTATCATGGTATGGAGCCCAGATACTTACTCATGTTGAAAACACTTTGTTATGATTGTGTGAATTGATTACGAGCGCTCGGTGATAAAGGTCCCAAAGGACCGGGGGATGGCATATTCGGTCAGTTGTTACTCAGTTAGGGGTAACCCGGCCTTGTGTTGGTAGAGATCCGGTTTGGTTCTCGGGGATGTCCATCCAGAGGCATTCTCATGTGGCAATGGGAAGTTCCTTGGCCTGATCATTCGTTGGAAATCCAAAGAAACAATACGATCTTGTACGGTATTAGTTGTAGAACCTATCGTTCACTTATGGTGTCGCAACACTGTTTGGATGGTAGCTATGGTAGGCATAGTTCGGAATGTCTATGCTGGCTAAGATTTATATTCTACTTTCGAAATATTTCCTACACTATACACTAAGAATAATATCAAATGTTCTTTTAAATGCGTATCAAGCATCTTTGACTATCATAAGGAGAAATCTCCTCCGATTCTGCGTATGCATGTGTGTGTGTGCGGGAGGCCTTATGGTAGTCTCATTTTTAAAAGCATTGCGAATTGACTTTAAAAATATTCCTTTATTTTGATTTTAAAGATAAATAAACTGTTTTGAGTTCTCACACCAGTCACATGACTGACTTGGAGTTTATTGTTTTCCTTCCTAAACTCTGGGGGCCCACCAATTTCCACACGGGCAGTTAAGAGTTAGGTTTATCAGGATATTCTGGATATTCTGAAATTGCTGGAGGCAAGATGGATGGCATGGCGTATTACTAGTTTATATAGTATTTCTTTTTCCGCTGCACTGTTTGATGTTGTATGTTGTTGTACACTCTGATGATATGATGTAATGTAATGTATAAAATGTAATAACTGATATAGTTCTTTGTTTAAAGATTATTCATTTATTATTATATGTTATTCCGCTGCGAATTGTTAGATTCTGTTGTTGTTCTGTTGTTTTCTGTTCCGTTCTATTTTCTATTTTCCATTTTCTTTTCTTTCTATCTCTTCTTCTATTTTAAAGATTTCTATATTTCTTTTCTCCCTATTTTCTACCTTCTTTTCTCTTCTATGTCTTCTTCTTTCTTTTTCTTTTCTTAAATTCTTTTTCTTAACCCTAACTATTCGGTTTTTCGGCAACGAAAAATCGCGATCGTTACATTTGGTATCAGAGCATATGGTTTAGCGGCAACCATGGTTCTGTTGGGTATTACTCATTAGAGATAGAGTCAGCAGTATTCTAGAATGAGTTTGAGTGTAATAATAGCTATGAGAGCGTATTTGTTAGTGAATATAAAATTTTTTTATGTTGTGATGATTGGTTTATTGAGTGGCATATGAACCTTCGTCAGCGTGGTCTCGACAACTATGCCGAAGGGGTTTCTAAACACTTGAATAGAATAATTCGACACAATATTGTTTTAAAAATTGGGTAAATGAAATAATTTTACCTTAATTATATTTTATATATAAAGGAATAATTTTTCAGAATTATTAAAGTGTATATAAGTTGATTGTTTAGATGTTTGAATAATCTAAATTAAAGAATAATTGTATAAGGAAAAGAATTATAAGAATTGAATTATAATTAAAGTGATTTACAATTGTAAAACAAACTTATATATATAAGAAGTGAAACTATATGAACTATATGAATATGAGTTGTAAATAAAAAATGAATTTAAAGTTAAATGGAATATAACTTAAGTGCTGTTGAATGGAATTGATTTGGGTATCGAAGTAAATAATCAAGTGGATTAAATAAATGTGAACTTAAGTTATATAAATAAAATTCAACTGTTGTAATTGAATTGAATGAATGGATTGAATATTAATCAATTAAATGTAAATTTAAGTTGATATGAAATATGAATTTAAGTGTTAATTCATTAAAATCTAAAGTTATTGGAAGTTGAATAGTTGAATAAAAATCAATTTAATTAAACCAATTGAAAGTGATGGTGTTAAACCAAATAGAATGAATATAAGCAAAGAAATTTGGTTGTAATTGATATACATTGATTATTATATGATTGTTAGATTGATTGTATATAATTCATTAAGTATTAATGAAATTGAAAGCTAAAGTAATTGAAATTCAATTGGAAGTTAAATAAATCTTAAATAGAATTGAATTTGAATTGGAAGTGAACCAACTTGAATATGAATTAGTAAATATAAACTAATTGAAAATAAATGTTAGTAAAAACATCCACTGTTAATGAATCAAATGTGATTAAATTGAAAACCATTTCATTGAATATTAATAAGAATATGAATGAATATATATTGGTTATGAATGCTTGTTGGATGCTAGTTGGTTGATGTTTGCTTTTATTGCATTTGCTATATGACATATATAGTTGTTATGGAGATATATGATGTATGTTGATACTATTTTCATATATACATGTTCTCATGTTGTTTGCTGAGTGATTAGTAGGTGCGGATCGCGTTTGCTTCGCATTTGGAGCTCGCTTTCGCGCTATATTAGCCGTATATGCTTGCTAATAAAATATAAGGTACATATCTCGGATTAAATATCGTACTTTTACAAATTTTTCCCTGCGGGATGCCTCATTACTTGATGAGTTGTATATTTGTGATATATATACTGTCATTTTTTTTTCGGATCGAGCCGCGCAAAGGTGACTATGGCGAATTTTTCCGAAAATTTAAGGCGTTAGAAAAAAAATTGGGAAAATTGGAAATTTTTTGAAAACTTTAACTTTGTTTTGGAATTGAGAGTTAAACAATAGTAGTTGTTTTTGAAAGGATAACTAAGTATGATTTGAAAACTTAGTAAAGTTTTGTAAGAAGTTTAAATTGTTTTGGGAAAATTAATAGATTCTATAACCTTTCTTACTTAATAATTTCGAGGACGAAATTCTTTTAAGTGGGGAAGATTGTAACGACCCAGGAATTTTAGTAATTAAAATTTGGATATTTAATTTATTTTAAATATTAATAAGTGAATTTTTAAGTCAAATAAATTTTAATTTGAATTATTGGATTTAATTGGATAATTAAATCGATAATTTAATATGTTAAATTATGGAAATAATTGAAAATTGGGTTAAATATGATTGAAAATGATTAGTAAAATTTTATTTTATCATGTTGGAGTTAGAACGATATTTTAGAACTTTTAAAATCGAATTAAAAGTTTATTTGTGAAAATTGAATATTTTAATATTTAAAATCGACTAGTGAAAATAGCCAATTTTTGAACAGTCTCAGAATTGAACGAAACCAGTTCCATTGGATCCGTAATAGTTAGTTATTACCGAATTTCAATTTTCGTGTCAATCGGAGTTATCGTTTGATCGTGGCAGCTCGAAACGCATCGAATTATTTTCAATATTAATTTGGCGAGTTAAAATAGCCATTTTTCAAAAAGTCTCGGATTTCGACGAAACCAGTTTTATCGGATCCGTAATGTGATATTATTGTAAGGTTTCAAATTTCAAGTCAATTGGATTTACCGTTTGTCCGGTACAAATTAAAACGCCTAGAAAATCGTTTAAATCGTTTTAATTTAAATTGAGAGTTCGTAGCCATAACTCGCACAGATGTTCGAATTAGCTTCCGAAACCTGTTCCATTGTGTCCGAGACGCGGGGTAAACCCTAGAAACCCTGGTTACGGCGCGTAAATCGGAGTTCGAAATTTCCGGATGAATAGTGTTCGAATTTTTCCTATAAATATACCCCCTACCCTTCATAAATAAAAAAAAAATCTCTAATCCAAAACCCTAGCCGCCTCTTTACAAACCAATGGCTAGAATTTTTCAATTTTCATTCCTTAATCTCTTCCAATCCGTGAAGTTTTAGCCAAAGTGATCAACTACAACATTGTAGAGCATGAAGAGGGCTTTAAATCCATAAGGTGATGATGGAGTTTGGCGTCGCGTGGAGGGGGGAGAGTGGCTGCGTGCGTGCCGTGTATACTTGCGTGCGCGCGTATCAAGGCTTGACCGAGCTTCTCATGCTTATGGCCGAGCATGGTTGTGGTGGAGAGCTTCGAATTGCAAGTTGTTGATCGAGTTTTCATCGTGTGTGGTGTTAGCAAAATCAAACCCTAGTATTTAAGTAATGGGTTTGTTGTTCGGCTATTTACTGGAGCTTATGCGTGAGAGGAAGGAGAGAAAGGGGGGACGGTCCAGATGAGGAGAAGTTGGATCTAAGGGCTGTGGATGGTTAGGTTTAAAATAATTATAAATTTTGTTGTAAATTCATAGTTAAAATCGTGTAAACTTGTAAAATCAATAACTTTTTCATACGAGGTCGAAAACGCGCGAAACCAGTTGCGTTGGAATCGTATGGACGAGCACTACGCGATGGAATTGGATTGGAGTCGTTTGGAGTTAGTGAGAATTTTGGGTAAAATTAAACGTCCGTTTAATTTTATTCGAAATAAATCGCTAAAACGGAATTTAAAATCAAGGTGAGAACTTCTCACTCAATCGAATTAGTTTCGATTTTATTTTAAATAGTTAGATTTAAAATATTTGAATGCATGTTTGAATGATGATTGTTATCTATTGATTGTTAAAATAGACATTATGCGCCGTTAGTAAGCGGATGTTATTTATTAAAAACATATACCGCGAATATTTCATAAACAGTGAAATTGGTATTATATATAATAGCAATATATATATATTGGCATATGTATATATTGGAGTTATTGATTTCCCACATTTTTTGTTTAGCGGATGAGACCCTATTGCGCCGTCTATTAAGCGGATAATATTTTAAATCCCATATACCGCGATAATTTCGTACTGGAGCGAAATTGGTATTGTGCTAATGTTTGTGGATGCAGAAAAACAGGTTGGAGGGATCCAACTGGATTCCTCAACAGTTTTTATTTGATTTCAGATATTTTGATATTTGATGGATTATCATATACGATATGTGATATCGTTGTTGTCGTGATTGACTATTTGGTATGTAGCATCATTGGACCAAATTTTGAAACTTTAAAAATGATTTTTAAAGTGATTTTTGAAAAGTATACGTTTTATAAAATAATTTTGGAATTGATCCATTTTAAATAAATAAACGTTATAATTTTTAAAGTTATAAAAATTATGATTTTTGAGAAGTATAGTTAAAAACTGATTTTTGAGAATATGATGCTATTGATTTTATAAAATAGTTTAATTTGGGAAATTTGAATTTATTGTGAAAAGTTTAAATATAGGATTTATAAAATTTAATTATTTTATGAATCAAAATGGTGAAATAATAAAGGAGATTAAAGACGTTTTAAAGAATAATATAAATTGATTTATATAAGAGATTTATAAATGGATATTTATAAATTGAGATATTGAAATTATAAAACGAGTTTTTATAAGTGTTTGAATGAAGTGAAAATGAATTTCATGATTAAATGGAATTTATAGAATTTTAAACAGTGAAGTTATAAATGGAATTTTATAAACAGTAGGTTTATAAAATTTATAAAGTTATTGAAAGAATGGATTTTGGATAAATCATTGAATCTTATAAGTTATAGGATTTATAATTATGAAGTTCAAAGGAACGATTTTTCAAATAAATAAATTATAAGTATTTCACTTATGATATGAACTTTTATTTTATAATTGAGATATAAAGTGAATAGGTTAATAAGGAATTTATAAAGAAAGAAGTTATAAAACAAATAGAAATAGAATTTATAAACGTTGTTTTATAAAATTGCAAACGACTTATTTTGATAAGAAAATTGTTATAACTTATTATGGAGTTATATTCACGTTTTTGACTGTGAATAATCCTTTAAAATGAAATGTATAAAAGGATGAAATTTGTTAACAAAATATATTCACGTTTTTGAATAGTGAATAATATGTTAAAGGAAATGTTTAGATTTGATGTTTTAAATAGAATTAAAACGATCTAACGATGTTTAAAATGTGTTGAGATTCAAAACCATAGATTTCAACATTTATTGTTGAAATAGATGTTTTCGAGAAATAAAAGGAAATGGTGGACTATAACACTGTTGTTATAGTAAATGATTTCCGAAAGGAAATGTTTTGTATAGTATTGGGATTTATATATCTATCTTAATTTCGAATCCCTATACTAGTGATTTTGGGTTGTCGTAACGATGTTTTACGCAACATTCGTTTTGGCCCAAATAAATATGTTTAAGAGAATGATTTCCTTAAAGAATGAAATATGTACTTAATTTCGATTTAAGTATATTGAATATTTTCCGAGTGTTGAAAATAAATAAAATTTGTGAATTACTTAGTAAATAAGTATGGAAAAGTTTTCCAATATAAAGTGAATATTTTGAGAATTTATCTTTTTGAAGATAAATTGAAATGAATAATTGAAATCGTATATTCATAGATATTTTGAAATATAAATTCACTATGGAATTTATAAAAGAAGGGGAACTTGTTTAAAAATAAATATTGATTTATTTTTGAAGTATTGAAATTTTATATCTTGTAAAGATATTTTGTGAAATAAATAATTTGGAAAATTATTTGGAATCTGGTGATGTGTGCATATCCATTGATAGTTCAATAGCCGACTATCAATATTTCCCTTTGAATGGGTATTTGATGTGATTTGTTTGAATTTGAATGCCACACTTATTTTTGAATAAGCGCCCACTATTCGGGTTTACCGGGAAAGGACCATGGGGTCGTATAACCCATTCCGAATATGTGATACGTCGTTATGAATTGCATTTGATGATCGGTGTTGAAGACCGAGTATTTGTGAAAGCGATAGGATGACCTATCGATTGTCTCTGCACTGGGTAGCTCCTGGTATAGAGATTCCTTAAGTGATGGGAAATTCGATCGGGATTGTGAATACCCGGATTGCAAGGGCTTCGTAAGAAGTGCCTTCGGTTTTGTTCGAGCCCGGAACAGACTTGTATGGATTGTATGTCTGACATTACAAGTTGAGATATAAAGCAGATTTCTTTCAAATATATTTCTGTTGGTGGCGGAGAATTTATTCTTTTAGCTTAACACCCTTCTCTGAGACGTACGAGCTCAGAGGTTATGTAGTTGAATGTTATCAGCGATATATTCCCAATTTGGTAATGTGACATGCTGAGTGTTGCTGTAAATGATCATTGTGTTGATTATTTGTGATAGGATCATTTATTTGATCGTCTATCTTGGTGATCATTTCTATGATCATTTGTTGACCCAAAGCATGGCTTTTGTATAAAGTATGTTTTTGTGGACGTGACTTCGTCGAGCCTCACACCCCGTGAATGGTCAAAACAGGAAAGATGCGGCAAGGTTATGAGGGGTAGCGCCCTTTAGGATGTGTGCATTTCCTTCTGGAAAAGGGTGGTATCATGGTATGGAGCCCAGATACTTACTCATGTTGAAAACACTTTGTTATGATTGTGTGAATTGATTACGAGCGCTCGGTGATAAAGGTCCCAAAGGACCGGGGGATGGCATATTCGGTCAGTTGTTACTCAGTTAGGGGTAACCCGGCCTTGTGTTGGTAGAGATCCGGTTTGGTTCTCGGGGATGTCCATCCAGAGGCATTCTCATGTGGCAATGGGAAGTTCCTTGGCCTGATCATTCGTTGGAAATCCAAAGAAACAATACGATCTTGTACGGTATTAGTTGTAGAACCTATCGTTCACTTATGGTGTCGCAACACTGTTTGGATGGTAGCTATGGTAGGCATAGTTCGGAATGTCTATGCTGGCTAAGATTTATATTCTACTTTCGAAATATTTCCTACACTATACACTAAGAATAATATCAAATGTTCTTTTAAATGTGTATCAAGCATCTTTGACTATCATAAGGAGAAGTCTCCTCCGATTCTGCGTTTGCATGTGTGTGTGTGCGGGAGGCCTTATGGTAGTCTCATTTTTAAAAGCATTGCGAATTGACTTTAAAAATATTCCTCTATTTTGATTTTAAAGATAAATAAACTGTTTTGAGTTCTCACACCAGTCACATGACTGACTTGGAGTTTATTGTTTTCCTTCCTAAACTCTGGGGGCCCACCAATTTCCACACGGGCAGTTAAGAGTTAGGTTTATCAGGATATTCTGGATATTCTGGAATTGCTGGAGGCAAGATGGATGGCATGGCGTATTACTAGTTTATATAGTATTTCTTTTTCCGCTGCACTGTTTGATGTTGTATGTTGTTGTACACTCTGATGATATGATGTAATGTAATGTATAAAATGTAATAACTGATATAGTTCTTTGTTTAAAGATTATTCATTTATTATTATATGTTATTCCGCTGCGAATTGTGAGATTCTGTTGTTGTTCTGTTGTTTTCTGTTCCGTTCTATTTTCTATTTTCCATTTTCTTTTCTTTCTATCTCTTCTTCTATTTTAAAGATTTCTATATTTCTTTTCTCCCTATTTTCTACCTTCTTATATCTTCTATGTCTTCTTCTTTCTTTTTCTTTTCTTAAATTCTTTTTCTTAACCCTAACTATTCGGTTTTTCGGCAACGAAAAATCGCGATCGTTACAGCAGATCTGCAACAATCCATATTTTCATCATTTTTTATCAATTTTGTCGATATTTTTACTCGTTAAATATGCTGATTCCATTCAGTATTTACGACGCATTTGACGTGAATTTTCAAAATTGATAAATTTTAATGTACCGTGTAGTATTATAATCGGTACACTGAGCTTAGGCAAACGTCTAATTTTATTTTGATAAATGGAAAGACGAGGTCGTCTCGTACACCGATTGAAGCTGTAAATAGATTCATTTATATATAAATAACAAGTGTCGTATATCTTATTCTTTCTTCACCACATATACATCAATGTGCTCTCATTTGGCAAGGAAAATGACAAATGGAAGTGCATGCAACACATGGAAAAATTGTGGATATATTGTCAAAAATATGGAACACTTGGCTCGAGGCAAGCTACTTGAATTTAATGCAAAAATAATATAGTTTTGGACTAGAGCGACAAATTTACACTGCTATAAATATGTGCATCATTCTCCTATTTTAGGCTCTGAAATTAATCGACATGCATACTTTCATTCTTCTACCTCTTATCTCCTCCCCATGATGAACTACTAATATTGTTTTTCCAATTTTACATAAAATCTAATGTCTTTTTAGTAAATCTCTCTTAGTATTTTAGTAATATCTTAAGATATAATGGATGGTTTTGTTGAACTTAAGCTTTATGGAAAGAAAATTAGTGTATCTACAACTTTGTCTTTATGTGCTTCTAAAATAGTGAGGTTTAAGGCTCCTTTGGATCGACTTAAATATGTCGTTTTTTTCTTTTTGAAAGCCAAATAAGTAAAATTTGGCTTTCAAAAAGCGCAAAAAAACACATATTTAAGTCTATCCAAACGGGCCCTTACTACTTGGAAATTGGATTGCAAAGTTGAACTTGATTTTAGAAAACATAACAAAATTCTATCAGGTACTCTTTGTATTTTGACCATAACTTACTCGTATCTTAGTAATTTTCATTGATCCTAAATTACCTGGAAAGCTGTTTTAAAGACCTATAATTTTTATCGTGATGAAGTTACCCTAATTTTATCATTTTTAGGTCGAATAATTAGCGGCCTTAATTTTTGCCTATTTAAACTGCATATTTAAATAGAAACCACTTAAAGTTTTTCAGGCATAATTTCTTGAATATTCAACGGATTTTGATGATTGTATTTGCTGTTAGAAATATGATTCAATTACCTATAACTATATTTGTATCACATTGCTTAACTCGAAAAAGAGCAGACACAAATACTAGTTACAAAGTAGGTAAAGTTCTCTGGTTGATGTTAAGATTAATTTAGGTCAGAGCTCTTCTCGGTATTTTATGCATAATTTTTGGTGGATTATATGGATTTTCATGTATTTAGTATTTTGAAAAGTTGATGAAAATGCCTACAACTTTTGTCGCTGTCACATTTCCAAAACTCAAATGTTTATGGAATACCTAATTACAAACATAGCTAAAATTTCAGCCTGTTGCAACAAAACATTCCAAACTTTTTTCGGTGATTTACGTACAACTTCTTGTGTTACTAACGGATTTTATGATTTAGGTGTTACTGAAAAGCTAACTAAAATATCTAAAACTTTCATTTTTATGCATTTTTCAAATTCGATCGTTTTCATAACTGAAACTAAGTAGCAAAGTCGGTCATGTTCTCAGGCCAAAATGAATATAATGACCTCCAAAACACTTCGCTGTATGTTAACCATAACTTTTGACTTCTTGAACGGATTTTATTGTCTTGTTGAAAGGATATTTTAAATACCTAGAAATTTTTTTAAAACATTTTTTAATTTTTGAGTGGTTACTGCTTTAAAAACCTATGGCAAAGTGGCCTATGTTTTGGACATAATTTATAATTCAAATTCGACACTACTAATGCAAACAACACAACTTTTGATTCTTGTAATATTTTTGAGATCCGTTAAATGATTCAAAAAAAAAAGATAATTTAGTTGGCTAAAATTTTTATACTTAATACCTTCTAAATGATTTCTTAAGTTGCAAGTTTAGGTTTTTCAAAAAGAAAAGAGTTACATACTGGAAGGTGGTTACAAAATATGAAGTATTTGGAGAGAAACTTTGCTTACACTTACGAAAGATTTTTTGAATGGATCAATAATGTTGGTTACCTTTGGTTGTGCGATATAAGACAATAAATCTTGGATGGTGCACTATTATTCTATGGTATGTTTTGGTACAGCAACAAGTAGAGTACATCCTTACTTGGTGTTCGAATGCCGATCGCTATAGAATCTAATTCAAGCTCAGTATGCTGTTTAGATCCATGTAAAGTAGACCAAGTGTCGATGAGGTATAAGGCAGTAGATCTTGGATAGTGCACTATTACTTTATGGTACATACTGGTACTGCAACAAGTAGAGTACGTCCTTACTTGGTGTTTAGACGTCGACCGTAATAGGATAAAATATCCAAGCTTAGTGTGCAGTTTAGATCCACTTGAAATAGATTAAGTGAATCTAATCCAAGCTGAATGTGTAGTTTATATTCATGTGTAGTAGACTGAGTGTTGACATGGATTGGGATGAATATGATCCTGGTTTTGATAGAAAGAACTATATTAGGCTTGATACTATAGTGGATACATAGGCAGTCACATTTGTACCATGGCACGGCCCACTTTCCATTTATATTTTGTATATGTATATTTCTATGTATAAGAAGATTGCAGGACATGTGGATATTGAACCAAGATTGGAAAAGAATAAGCATGTACTACCTCTGTGAGTATTACTTATGATTTATATTGCAAGATGATTAGAGTGCGTCTGTTTAGTTAATAACTACACAGCACTTTGATATTTACTTACGATATCGACCATATCGATCCTATCACATCTCAGTCGATCACTTTATAAGTAATATTTTATCTTATTGATATACTATGTGATTGTAGTTACTCGACAGTTTCGGTCAGTGCACTTGGTTTTCGACGCTTCAAAAAGAGGTTGAAAATCAGGTTAACGCTATTGGTATCGAAGCTTACTTAGATGCTTAAGTTAAAATTCACCTAGGAGTATTTACATTACCCAGAATAATTTAATAAAACTACCCACAATTTGATAACTAAGATGGATAGAATAAGGCATAGTAACTTTGATTGGGGTTATAGGTTACATATATTTGTATGACGTACTTGAAGTTTGTGGTATTTTTTGCTATATTAAAATTTGTGTTTATATTATTACATCACACCCTGTACATTTAAATTGTAGATGTAGTTGTTAGTTTATCCCTTATTGAGTAAAAAACCATGAGCAATATAATATTGATACAAAATGTTTGGGTGGAAGATAAGACGTATATTGCAATTTACTCCATACAAAATTATTTAAAAAGAGTTTATATGCGAAGTAGCAGTGGAATAAATTGTGGAACTAGGGATGAATAAGAAAAGGAGTAGTATCCTTAAGTCCATAAAATACAGTGCAATAAAGGTACCATACTTCCTTTTGATTTAAGCTAAAGTTTTATTTAATACTGGTGCTACACACTCTGTTGTATTCGTAGCATTGCTGAAAAGATAGGATTACCTATTGAATAACTACTAAGCCCTTTGGTAGTAGACAATTTAGTAAGAGAAAATACTAAACTTAAATGAACAGTGTCCTTGACATTGAGGGTGATGATATGATAGCTAATTTAATTATCTTCCTAATAACACATTTTGATATCATCCTTAGGATGGATTGGCTTTCCAAATATTAGGCTATTTTGAATTTCATGAAAAAACCATAAGTTTTATATTCGTAAACATGAAACCTTTGTTTACCTATGTGATAAATTTAGAAATGGTTTTATGTCTGGATGTATAGCTCATATCAATATTGAGGATAAAGTTCAACTGGTAGACCAATTCCCTTTGGTCAAGGAATTTAAAAAGTCTTTCAGGATATACTAGGCTTACCACCAAAAAGAGAAATCGATTATCAACTTAGTCCTAGTGCCACCCTATTGCTAATGCCACTTATCGTATGGCTCTTATGGAAAATCAAAAATTAAAGAAATAAATTAAGGAGATAGAGGATCAAGGATATATAAGACCTAGTAAATCTTATTATAGAGCATTGGTATTATCTGTAAATAAACATGATGGCACATTCCGCTTGTGTGTTGATTACCAAGAGCTTAATAAGGTAATAATTAAGAACAAATACCCAATATCTCATATCGATAATTTGTTTGATCAACTCTAAGGAGCTACAATATTTTCAAAATTTGATATAAGTCTGGATATCATCAAGTAAGAATAAAAGAGGAAGACATTTCGAAGACCGCTTTCCAAACATGGTATGGATATTATGACTTCTTAGTGATGCCTTTGGATTTACCAATGCCCTAGTGGTATTCATGGATCTAATGAATCATGTGTTCCACCCATATATTAACCAAATTATCATTGTATTTATTGATGATATCCTAACATACTCTAACAAAAGGAGGAACATGAATACCATTTGTGTTCATGTCTATAGACATTAAAATAGCATCAACTATATGCAAAACTAAGTAAATGTGAATTCTGGTTAGAGAAAGTAAAATTTCTTAGACACATTGTCTTAAAGGATGGGAAAGGAGTGGACCCATCAAAAGTTGAGGCTACATTGAAATGAAACCCTCCAACAACCCCATCAAATGTTTGAAGTTTTCTTGGATTAGCTGGTAATTACTGGAGATTCATTCAAGATTTTTTTGAAGATGGCATCTCCACTAACCAAGTTAACTCGTAAGGAAATCAATTTTATATGAAATGGAAAATGTGTGATGGCGTTTGAAACAATAAAGAAAAGGTTGACTAAAGCACCAATCATGGTCTTGCCAAAGACTGGATTCTTATCTAAAATATATTGTGATGTATGTGTTCAAGGTTTAGAATTCTTACTGATGTAGGAGGACAAGTTATCGCTTATGGATCTCATCTTATGGCTCTCGCCAACTAAAGCCACATGAAGTCAACTCATAACTACGAATTGGCCGTAATTATATTTGCTTTAAAATTTTGGAGGAATTATCCATATTGCGAAACAATTTCTTGTTTTCTCGGACCATAAGAATTTAAAATATTTGTTTTAAGAATTAATATGAGACAAAGGAGATTATTGGAATCTCTGAAGGACTGTGACTTTACATTGCATTATCATCCAGGAAGGGTGAACATAGTTACAGATGCATTAAGTCAAAAATCAGATGGCCCAGTAGCCAGTTGAATGATAAGAGAATGGAGAGTTTTAGAGACTCTAGCTGAAATGAATGCTTGCATAAGGATGATTACTGGAGTAATGGTTAATAAGGTAGCCCTTTATGTAGTTTTATTATTCATCCAACTCTAGTCGATAGTATCTTATAAGGCCAATAGCAAGACAATGAGTTGAAAGAATTTTTATGAAGATAATGGACAAAAAATCTACAGATTAGAACAATGGTAAAAATGGAGGTTTAGATTCAGGAACCGATTTCATGTTCCAAATCAGGCTGAACTGGAAAAATGAAATTTAAGTGAAGCGCATCGATCAAAGCTCTTAGTGTGCTTAAGCGTCAATTTGGAATGGAATGAAATGAAAAAAGATGTTGCTAAATTTGTGACAAGATGTTTTACATGCCAACAAATAAGAGCTAAGCAACAACAACCCGTAGGA
Source organism: Allium cepa (assembly GCA_030765085.1). Lineage (NCBI taxonomy): Eukaryota > Viridiplantae > Streptophyta > Magnoliopsida > Asparagales > Amaryllidaceae > Allium > Allium cepa. Next base: position 671,604,789 of record CM060939.1, on the reverse strand, counting down.
CTTATACAACCACTTCCTATTGCTAAATGGAAATGAGAACATATAACAATGGACTTTATCATTGGATTACCAATGACAAAGCAAGGTCATGATGTGATATGGGTAGCAATGAATCGTCTAGCAAAGTCAGCACATTTCATACCTTACAACATGACCTTCCCAATGAAGAAATTGAGTAGAATCGATTTGAAAGAAATTGTATGACTACATGGTATGCCAGTCGCCATTGTTTCAGATAGAGACTTATGATTCACTTTAAGATTTTGGAAAAGTCTTCAATAAGCATTAGGTACATCACTAAGCCCGAGCAGCCTTTCATCCTCAAACGGATAGACGGACTAAGAGAGTAAATTGAGTCATAGAAGATATGTTAAGAACTTGTATAGTGTAATTTGAAAACACCTGGGAAAACTCACATACTATTCATAGAATTTGCATATAACAATGGTAATCATGCAAGTATTGGTATGTCCCCATATGAATCTCTGTATGGAAGACCTTGTCATTCCCTAGTATATTAGGCAGAAGTCGAAGATAGTGAACTTATCAGCCTAGATTTAGTAAAAGAAACAATAAAGAAAATTTCAATCATAAGGTAATGAGTACAAGCCGAAAATGTAGGCTAAAGAGTTATGTGGGTCATAGAAGAAATAATTTGTAATTTGAAGTGGGGAATAAAGTTATTCTAAAGGTTTCTCCCGTACGAGGGGTGATGTGACTTGAAAAGAAGAAGGCAAAGTTAATACTAAAAGAGAAGTTGATAAAGAAATTTTACGAAAATTTGAGAAGTAAAATGTGAAGATGCTATGTTTCTACTGGATTTTGAATAGAATGTGCAACGACTAATTGTAGAATCATGAATCACCCAAGTCGCGTGGCGAAATTATACTATAAATTACGAGCATGCAATATTGTTAAGGGAGGAGATCTATAACATCTCGTCTTTCCACCATATTTATCGAATTTTGTCGATATTTTTATTCATTACATATGCTGATTTTCGGTTTAATGTGTACGATGCATTTAACGTGAATTTTCAAAGTAGAAATGTTATAGTAAACCGTGTAGCGTTGTAATCAGTACAATGAGTTAAGAAAACATCTAATTTTATTTTGATAAATGGATGGATGAAAGAGGTCGTCACGTATACTGATCGGATCTGTAAACGGACCCATTTATATATAAATAACAAGTGTCATGTATCTTTTTTTTTCTTCAGCACATATAAATCAACATGCTCTCATTTTGGCAAGGCAAATGACGAATGGAAGTGCATCCAAAACATGGCAAAATTATGGATACATTTGTCAAAAATATGGAACACTGAGCTTGAGGCAAGTTACTTGAATTTAATGCAAAAATAATATAGTTTTTGACTAAAATGAAAATTTTACACTACTATAAATATGTTTATCCTTCTCCTATTTTTGGAATTTTTAAAATCATCTCATAACCATGCAAAATTTCCTTCTTCTACCACTTATCTCCTCCTTATGATGAACTATTAATATTGTTTTTCCAATTTTACATAAAATCTAGTGTCACTTAGTAAACCTCTCTTAGTATTTTTGCAATATCTTGAGATGTAATGGACGGATTTTGATTGATTTATCTTTGGGGAAAAAAATTCTATAACTTTGTTTTTAGGCACTTCAAAAAAAGAATGAGATTTACTAGTTGAAAATTGAATTGCAAAGTTGAATTCGACTTTAGAAACTTTTATCAAAATCCTAACAGATACTCTCTGGATTTTGACCATAACTTCTTCATATCTTAATACTTTTCATTAATTCTTAATGTTATGGAAATCTGTTTCAATGGCCTACAATTTTTATCCTGGTGAAGATATCCAAATCTGATCATTTTCGGGTTTAAAAATTAGCTACAACGTCAACCTTTATTTCTACCAATTTAAACTAAATAGTTAAACAGAAACCCCTTGTAGTTTCATGCATAACTTCTTGACTATTAAACGGATTTTGAAGATTCCTTTTATGTTAGAAGGATGAAGCAATTATCTACAACTTATATTCGTATCATATTCCTTAACTCAAAAGTTATTAGATAAGAATACTAGTTACAAAGTAGGTAAAGTTCTCTGGTTGTTGTTAAGACTAATTTAGGCCAGAGCTCTTCTCGGTATTTTATGCATAACTTTTGGCGGATTATATGGATTTTCATGAAATTTACTTTTCTCAAAATCTGATGAAAATATCTTCAAGTTTGATCTTATCACTTTTCTAAAATTTTGAAGCTTGTTGATAGAAACCCAATTACGAACATAGCTAAAATTTATGGCCTATTGCGACGAAACAGTCTAGACTTCTTTCAGTGATTTAAATACAACTACTTGTGTTCCTAACAGATATTTATGATTTTGGTCTATCTAGAAAGCTAATTTAAAGATCTACAACTCATGTTTATTCATTTTACAAATTAGAACGTTTTCATAAGTGAAATTGAGTAGCAAAGTTAGTCATGTTCTCAGGCCGAAATGAATATGCTGACCATCCAAAAACACTTTGCTGTATATTAACCATGAATTTTGACGTCATGAATAGATTTTATTAAAATATATCTTGTTGGAAAGATATTTTAAAAACCTACAACTTTTACATTATATACTTTCAAAATTTTGAATGGTTACAGGTCCAAAAACTTATGGATCTATCTAATCTGAGTGTACGGTTAGTTCCATGTGAAGTAGACTAAGTGAATCTAATCCAAACTGAGTGTGCGGTTTAGATTCATGTGAAGTAGATTGAGTGTCAACATGAATTGGGATGAATATGATCTTGGTTTTGATAAAAAGAACTACGTTGGGCATGATCATGTAATGGGTACTTAGGCAGTCAAATTGGTACCGTGACATAGTCCACTTTCCATTTCTGTTTTTCTATATGTATGTTTCTCTATATAACAAAATTGCAGGACATATGGATACTGAACCAAGATTATAAAAGAATAATCCGAAATACCTCTGTGAGTATTACTTACGATTTTATATTGCAAGATGATTAGAGTGCGTTTGTTTAGTCAATTTTATAGAATAAGTTTTGGGGATTTTATGTATGTAATTGTGTATGCATACCGTCTAGCGGGTAGATCGAAGTATTTACTAAAAGGTTGGAGAGAAGACCATGTAAAATAAATGCAATTAGTTATTAATACACATTCTACACACCTTATACTTATAGACCTAAGTGAAGATTCTTTATTTTATGTTACTGATGTGTATGTACCTTAGACTAAGATAGTAGAATGGTTATTTAGAGTAAGCGTTTAGAGTTTAAAGCATTTGTGTTTGATCCTTGGATAGTGGGGTTGGTTTTAACGTACTTAAGTGAGACCTCTCTTAAAAAATGGGATTTTTACGCTTTGGAAGATTTTGACCAGTTTACCATTATTGTAATTTTATAGAATTACCATTAGATGGTAGGAAATTCACATGGTCAAAGCTAGAGAAGCTCCCTTGATGGCTCTTCTAGATAGATTTTTTTTATTTTTGAAGAACTAAAAGATAAATATTTCATTACTAAGATTAGCGAACGTCCGTATATTTATTCGAATCACCGTCCGGTAGTTCTTAGCATTGGGTTAGGTGCATTAGCAGTGGGGTGAAATAGGGTAATTTCAAAATAAAATCTTTTTATCAATTTCAGTAAATCATATTTTGTGTCCACATGAATAATAATTTTTTTCTAAATCATATTTATTGGTAATTAGCAAAAAGGTTCAGACTTTCTATTTTACTTTTATTAATCATTCCATGATGTTATTTATAGGTTTACATGCCATTCTTTAGTTATAATATTTTTTTCAACTAGGTTTAAATTTATAGTTCAATTTATAATATGTTTGCATTCACAATGCATACATATAATTAAAATAAACATGGGATAATAGCCTAGGGTATAGATAATGATACCCATTGGAATTTATGGTTAATACAGTATAGATTAAATGTAATGATAATTTATTATGAGAATATTGTACAATGAATATATATATATATATATATGCATATAGCTTTTTTATTTAATATTTTTTATTTGGCTATTATGTAATTTAATATACATACATTCGTGTATGTATATGTATATAATTTATCAAATAATATATATATATATAGTAAAACTTATGCTGGGTTTTTGTATTAATTTTTTAAAAGCAAAAATATGCTTATATTTATATATAATAATATATATAATTAAAATTATATATATATTACCAATTAAATATCTAATATATTTTACTTATTCAAATATATAAAACTATTGTTTTAAAAGACATAAAGCCGTTAATAAATACAAAATAAATAAACTGTATATGCAATTTAATTTATTAGTATATGTATGTGTGTATTAATAAACTAAAATACATGCGTACATGCATATATATCTAATTTAGATCTAAAAAAATGTTTTCCATCTTACAACTAGAAAACCAATTTGGAGTTTATTCATAAATCAATAGCTAAACCATTTTTTATTTAAAAACTAATTATATACAATTTATTCCAGCCACAAGTTAAAGTATACAAATAAAAATATTTTTCTTAAATTTGAATTAAAATATCATATGTATTTATATTAAATATATGTGTATATTCAATATATATATATATATATATAATTTTCTTTAAAAATAAATTCTAATGATATGGCCATCTATAATATAAAGAGAGTAAGCAAACACACACACACAGATATATATATATATATATATATATATATATATTTGTGTGTGATTATGAGTTAGATTTCAAACAAGGAATTTTACCTTTTTAGATTGTATCGATTGCTGACACCTTGGTTTTTAGAGATCTCCCTCTTCGAACTCTAAGTTTTATGTCCTTAACCATGGGGTTCAACTCCATCTATAAGACATTACCAATTTTTGTTAATGGAGGCTTGGGTTTTCTTGTGTATAGAGAGTATGAAGGAGGCTATTTATAGCCAAGTAGAAGACGCATATCTTACACCCTTCTCCTTAGATATGGAGAATAAGTCCCCGGCTTCCTCCTCTCATTGCTATAGTCGACCTCCTTAGTTTGGGGTTTGCTAACTTCAGGCATAATAAATTTAACTATGGAGTTAATTATTCAATTATTTTATTAGGTCCGTATCTTAATTAAATCAATGGATAGCAATTATATATTGTTTTATTTAATTTTAGGGCTTAAATAAATAATTAAAATGTTAGAACATTCAATATAACACTTGTATTGATTTTATGCGTCAACTATCGAGAATTAAATAAGATGACAAGGAAAAATGCTATCTATTGCCTTGCATTGATGATCTCTTCGATCAGCCTATTGGGGGAAAAGTTTTCTCTCAGCTTAACTTGGACAATGTATTTCATTATTTGAGAGTGGCTGAATATGGTATCCTGAGGACTGCATTCCATATACCAGATAGATTATTTGAGTGGATAGTCATGCCATTCGGGCCGATTAATGCTTCAATTTATTTTGTTGACTTGACGAGTAGAATACTCCAGGAGTAATTGATTAAGTTTGTGGTAGTCTTCATTTATGATATTCTTGCATATTGCAGAAGTGAGGAGGAGAACGAGCTTCATTTGAGAGAAGTTTCAGATGTTTTGAGGAGGAATTAGTTAAAGGTGAAATTCTCAAAATGTCACTTCTAAAGGAAGGAGTTCCTTGCACATGTTGTATCCGTAGATGGTTTAACTGTAGACCTAGGAAAAGTAGCACCTACTAAGAATTGGAAGACGCCGAGGAATGCTTCATAGGTCCGTAGCTTTTTAGGATTGGTATGATTCTATAGGAAGTTATAAAAGAAATTGCAAATGTTTTAGCACCTTTGACTTGTCTGACAAGAAGAACTTGATTTATACTTGTTGTCCAGAGTGTGAAACATTATTTATTAGATTGACGATTGTTATAGTTTTGACGGTTCCCGATGGTACCAAACCATTCGCCATGTGTATCGATGCATGTGATACTAGTCATGATGTTGTCCTTATGTAGGAAGATAAGGTGTTGGCATATGAGAACCGACAGCTTAAGACTCAGGAGAGAGATTACCCGACACACGACCATGAGCTAGCTGCTATTATGTTCACATTGAAATCACATGCGCATTATCTATTAGGAGAGAGGTTCGAGCTGTTTATGGATCATAAGTCATTTAAGTACCTTTTCACTTAGAAAGACTTAAATCTAATCCAGCAATAATGGATGGAGTTCTTACCGAGAAAGGGAAATGTAGTTACCATTGCATGGAGTATGAGGCACAATTAGTTGAATGCTATGTTTATGAATGAAATAAGTTGGAATTTATTTTGGATTTTGATTTCTGACTCTTGTTCGAATATGCATCTGGTTTGTTATTATAGATGTAGGTTAGGCATGCGTTGATGGAACATTTTAGATTAAATTAAGGGCAAAATGCATCGTTAGTTAAATCATGGAGCAGTTGGAATGGGATGAATGATCAAGCCATTTTGATCATTACTCCAAGGACCGAAAAAGTTACCTTATATGAGATGAGAGATTGTATGTATAACAGGTCAAGGAGTTGATGGATGAGGCTTTGGGCGCGTGTCATCATTCTAGAATGACTATTCATAAAGACAAGATGTATCAAGACATGAAGAGAGAATTCTATTAGCCACAGATGAAAAGGTTTGTGGCAGAGTACGTAATGTATGATATGCCAAAGTGTAAAGGCAGAGCAAAAGAAGCCAAGTGGGTTATTGCTTCCATTAGATATATCGCAGTGGAAGTAGGAATGCATATCTATAGACTTTATGGATGGACTACCTAGGAGTAGCGGGGGGAAGAAATTGTTTGGGTTACAGTAGATTGATTAATGGAAAATGCATAGTTTATTCCAGTGAAGAGTACAAGGACAGCAGCTATGTTGGCAACATTGTATATTAGGGAAGTAGTTTGACTCTATGAAGTCCTAGTGAGTATTATAAGTGGTTGAGGCACACTTTTCATAGGTGAGTTTTGAAGGAGTCTACGAGATTCACTAGGGACCGAGAATAATCTGAGTTTGACTATTCACCCTCAAACCGACAGACAGAGAGAGAGGGTGGACATGATATTGGAGGACCTATTGAGGGTGTATATATTTTTATATATTTATTAACATATGTGATGTATTATTTAGGCCCAAAGTTCAAGATTCCAATAAGGTTATAGCCATCATGCTATGGAGCAAAAACGCATGAGTGACTTGGTCTTCTAGTCTAGAAAGAAAAGTGTTAGATATTTTGATATCAAAATTGTTATAAATAGCTTCATTCTTTCTTGTCTTGGATACACTAAAAAAGCCCTAACCTCCATCGCAAAACGGTGGAACCCCAGAAGATGGGATTTGCACACCATACTTGAGGACAAGGAAAAACGGATCCATTAAGAAAATAACTTACCACCCGAGTGTCAATAATTAGCTGGAACATATAAAGGTACATGTTAATTTCTAAATATTTTTATTTATATTCTTATTGCAGAAAATTCATTTTAGTCATAATATAAATGATACAAAATTGAAATTAATAAATTATAAATGTTTAAAATAGTTTTATATTCATATTATATACATATACATATATAAATCGGTCTTATAATATACATATATAATTAATTTATGATTCTGCACACATACCTATACACGAATTAACTTTCGGTTTTAAACAAAATTACATATATTTATACGAACTTAAAATAATTATTGTTTTTCTCAGTTAGGAATTCTTTTTTATTCGGCTTATGTATGAATATATATATAAGCTCACATATGTTAATTCAAAAATATATTATTAACGAGTATTTTGTTTGCGGATAATTTGTTTATATTATGTGAGTGTTTAAATTGGTCAAAGTAACTAAAATTTCAAATTTTAAAGTAAAACAAAGGTGTTTAAATATTTATAAATATATTTTACACATACAATTTAACACATATATTTATAATATAAAACCAAAACAAAATTTATTTTGTTAAAACTAAATATATACATATAAAATATAATACCATAGATCCCAATGGTCAATAATAGACGTTTGATAACTATGTAGTTAGATTCCCCGGTTTAGTGTTAAAGTTTATCTTTTTTATAATGTTTTCATTATAAATATAAAGATTTAGTGAGTTAAACATATAGTTGAAGTTAAATTAAACCAAATAAAATACATTACATTTAATAGAATTAAATAATAATATATACAGTACACACACACACAATGTAAAATGTACATACATAAAGTTTTAATATAAAATAGTTATTAAAATTAAAATAACAAACTTCTTTATCGGTAGTCATTAAATTTGATGCAGTGTAATATATTATCCATGCAAACACAATATAAGATCTAGTGCAAATTAATAATAAAGAACATTTTTGAAATTTCCTCTTTTTACCTTGCTGCTAATGCAAATGATCTGACAATGGTATTAGAGTCTGCATTGTGTTCACATTAATAATTAACCAACACATAGGGAAATAATTTAAAAGATCCAATTAGGTGGGTGTTTAAGGAAAGCAAATTTGACTAAGCGATGGTTACTTTAACTAAGAAACATTCTTATGAACGGAAAGCATTCCGATCTTCTAGCCTTTAGCTAGCTCATCGAAGTAGCCCTTTTCAAGAGTATGTCCTCATGGAAGGCTCAATTGTGTGTTGAACCTTAGGTTGATTCAAATATGTGTATTTGAATATTAGAAACTTAATAAAGTTTTTTTTTGGCAAGGCCAGCCAGTTTTATAGCGGACCATCCACTATTTATTACGAACGTAATAAAACATTTAATACAGGAGTAAGGTAGTAGCACCTTAATAAGTAATAAAAAGGAAAATACATCATTAGAGTCTGACAGAGATGCCACATCAACAAGAAATCACCAAACGACTAGGTCCTCTCAAAAGAGGATGGAACACCATCGTCCGCAATCACTTAGGCAGGAATCGTAGGAATGTTTCCAACTAAACGTGCATAAGGATGAAAAAGCAAAGTAAGACAAGGGTCATAATCCACGGAATCAGGAGAGTGTATGAAGGATCAGTCCCATTTAGTATCATCTAACATGCTAGCATTCCACGTCGCATGTAGACCATTAGAAGAGAGCACTAGAGAGTCACCAAAAATGCAGTAATAGAAGCATCTAAGGTCCTCCTCATCATGGGAAACAAATATAAAAAAGAATCCTCCAAGGGGTTATATCGCATATCTGAAATAAGATCCACCCAAAACCTTTGGGAATCAGCTCAAACAACAGATAACCGAAGCAGCACGGTATCGGGAACAGATAAAGGAATAACTATAGCATCGGACGAACCCATACAATCAATGGAGGCAGGTGAGGCAGGTGAGGCAAGCCTAGCATCAGAACAAGGAGGGGGAACTATACCAGGAAGGTCTGACAAAAAGGCAAGGATAGGAGCCTTAGGAACCCGTTTCCTAAGAGGGGGCGAGGCAGAGGGATTTTTGGAGTTGCGGCAGAGACGACAAAATGCTTGCAAGAAACGACAAGGTGGCCAAAGGAGTGACAGGTAGAACAAATGTCAGGGAACCATGCATAACGATCACGGACCTCCTCAACATGCCCAATAGTGAACTGAATCGGAATAGAGGAAGGGAGGGGCTTATCTGGGGTTATTTCAATTAGAGCCTTCACATGCACCAATTTCTCACGTGCTACTTTATTCGTCTCAAAACATTTCAATTTGCCTACCTTACACGCTAGCCAATTCAGACCAAGCAACGACTATAAAACAGAAGGAATATGTGAAAAGAAAACCCATACAGGAATAAAAAGAACCTGTTCACGAGCACTAGCTATTGTTGGAGTCCATGGAGTAATAATAAAAGGTTTTCCATCAAAAAAAGTAGGCTCGGCCTCTAGGACACGCCGGCGTTCCTCGAAGGAGGAGAGCTGAAGATAATACATGGAGTCAACCAACAAAATATGTAAATCACGACGAAGTTTCCAAGCCCTACAGAAAACTTTAGCCACATCGAGTAGAAGGTGATTAGGATCCAAAAAGAAACCAACCAAATATCTAGACCAATAGTCCAAATCCGCTTGCATCACGCTAGGTGGAGGAATCATTACACCATTTTCCTTCGCAATTTCAAAACCAATTGGTTTGTAGATGCCCACATTACGGGGCAGGGATGAGAATAGAGATGTCCATGGTTTTGAGCAACAAGAGGAAGGGACAGTAGGCTACTCAAATTGGGCACCAGGGGACTTTAGAATACCACCAATATGAATAGCATCAGAGGCCCTAGGAAACGAGTCAGAAGAAGCAAAGACGGAAGTATCCATTGCCAAATTAACCTTGGCATTGTCACAAACATTAGTTGGGCATACTCCATGACCAGTGTTATCATTCTTCGAGGCAGAAACAGAACGTGCAGACAAAACTACCACCTCACCAACATCGACACACAAGGTAAGACAGTCCAAATTATAAACACCGACCACCATTTTCCGCGGCAACATACATGGATAAAGTGGCGGCAATTGAAGAAGGTAGGTTGTTACCTGAACCTGGCATTATAAGCAAAACACCTTCCATGCCAGATCAGGTGAACTTGGCAAGGAGGAGAACAACGGAGGGAAGTTGGATTTAGAAAGGAGGAGGGTCATCGAATGAAGGGGGCAGTTGTATTATAATTATGACCAGATCTGCTACATGACGAGGATGCTTTGGAAGGGGAAATAGAGGAGGAGGACGCAGGCATAGAGTAGAGAAGAGAGAGGTGATGGAGGGGTGGGGAAAACGATGCAGGCGGAGGCGAAGAAAGGAGGTCAAACAAGGAAGGGTAGGTCACGAGAAAAATAATCGCCTGGGGGAGGAGCCATTATAATCGCCTAGGGGAGGAGCCATTGATTAACAAAGTTATTTCAAATCAACTAAAATATTATTAAATTAAATAAAGAGTTAAAAATGCAAATATTTTGTATTAGTACCAATCCGTAAATATTTGTAAAGTCTTAGGTTTCTCATATCACTACAAGAAAATGACCCTATTACAACTTATTATTTACAACGTTCGCAAAACGATAATTGCAATAAAGGATTTTTAACAAATGGTTTTTTTTAGCTGTTGTAATAAAGGGAATTTTAACAGTTGATTTACAATAACAGTTGCAACAAACATATTTTCAACAGTTGGTTTTTCCTTCCAATTGTAATAACCATATTTTTAACAACTGTTATTTTATCCAGTTGTAATAGAGATCCATAACAACTTATTTGTTTTGATCGTTGTAAATACTGGTATATACATAATAATTAACATTTAATCATTAAAATTCAATTATAATTAAAAAGTAATAAGTAATAATTAATAAATAATAAACAAGAAGTAATATTTTAATAATTAATACATAATAAATAATAATTACTATTAAATAATTAAAAATTAATTATTAGTATTAAATATTTAATGTTTAATAAGAAATAATTAAGACTAATATTTAGTATTTGATAGCTAATAGTTAATATATTTAATAATTATTAGTTATTAATTAATAATTACAATTAAATAATTATAAGTTAAAAATTAATAATTAACATTTAATAATTAATATTAAATATATAATAGTTAGTAATTAACATTTACTATTAATAAATAATAAACTATACGTAATAATTAACATTTAATGATTAATATTCAATTATAATTAAGAAGCAAGTAATATTTAATAATTAATAAACAAGTAGTAATATTTAATATTTAATAATTAATAAACAAGTAGTAATATTTAATATTTAATAATTAGTAATTAGAAATTAGAAATTAATAATTACTATTAAATAATTAATAATTAATGCTAATATTTAATAATTAATAAGTAGTATTTAGGAATCAAAAATAATATTTATTCTTTAGTATTTAATATTTAATATTTCAAAAAAATTAAAAATTAAAAATTAAAAAATTTCTAAAATAAAGTTAGAAATGTTCATAAAATTTGTAAACAAAATTTTGAGATTTTCTTAAAAGTCAAAAATAAAAAGTTATAATAATGTCTGTTATTGCTCTCATTTTGATTAGGAATTTGAATTAGTGGTTAGCGCACTAGGTCCCTCCTCATTTCTTGCAAAATTTTCATTTCCTACTTAACCTTTTTCTTAACCCTAAATTTCAATTCCCATCAGCAAAATCCTAAAATAAAATATTGCATCCCCATTCCTCTCATCCTTCCTCGTTTCATCCAAAATAGAAATCAAGTCCAAAATAGTGTGTTGCTATTGGCATTCCCGTATTCTTTTTTGACCATCAAAACAAAAGGCCATCATAATCAATTGCATCTCCTCCTTCCTAACACCAAATTATTTTTTATTGGCATCACACCGCCTCCTCCTCTTCAGCTCAGAACGCACAAACTCCTCTTCCTTGGAAAGCACGCCGCCTTATAAAAATGATGAAGTCAAGTGGAAAGCTCACCCCTCAACATTTAATATAAGAAATAGATTATAATTTGTAAATCAAATATAGTCACGAAGCCACACATTTGTTGATTTTTGTCCTCTGCTCAGTCTTTGCATGCATTCTTCAACCAAAATTGATCTGAAAAAATGCATTGTTACGATGTCATCAATATGAACATAATAAAGATAACAAGTGTTCCTGTTAGGAATTAACTGACTTGTTCGATATGATATCATCAGCTTTACATGCCAATGTGTTGGGGAAATCTCGGTCTTCCCCGCTTCGTGAAGTTAAGATATGCACTTTAAGATTAAAAGTAGCAATGGAAACACAAGAGTTTATAATTCTCCAATATGGAGATTCTTCCACTATACAAAAGAATAGTAGGATTACAATAATATGATTACAAAAATAACTCACACTTGGTGGCTCACTCAAGCTTGAGGATAAAGACTTCTCAAGCTATCACTCTTTTCTCTCAAAGAGGATCTCTCTAACTCTCAAATTTTTTTCTCACTCTAAGAAGTGGCTTCTTCCTTGGATTCTTGGATGGCTAGTAATAGGGCTCCTTCTCCTATTTATACTACTCAACCTCTATAATGAATGGTGGAGATTACTTGCATCCGACGGTAGAGATTGATTCTCTAGAATGCTCCACACTCTTTAGGAATCTCTACACTCTTCCATTCCCTTCTTTATTCTTCCATACTCTTCCGTAAGGTTTCAGAAGGTTCCATACATCTCTAGAATATTCCAGAGGGTTCCACACTCTTCCACAAGCTTCTAGAGAGTTCTACACTTCTCTAGAGTTCTCTGGAACATTTTAGAAAACTCTAGATTTCTCTAGAAACGTCTAGAATTTTCTAGAAACTCTCCAATTAAGGAGGGATCCCAACAAATCTCCCCCTCCCGACTTAATTGGGGGGTAGTAGTACGCCGGCACCTTGACAGCAGTCTTCAAACTTCTTTGTTGGCACTACCTTGGTCATCATGTCAGACCAGTTCTCATCTGTGTGAACCTTATCAAGATGTATTTGCTTTTCCTCGAGGACTCCTCGGATCCAGTGATATCTTGTATCAATATGCTTTGTGCGGGAATGAAATGTTGAATTCTTTGCCAAGTAAATTGCACTTTGATTGTCACACTTCAAGACATACTTTTCTTGATCCACTCCCAATTCATGCAACAAGTTCTTCACCCACAACATCTCCTTGCAAGTTTCAGTAGCTGCGATATACTCTGCCTCTGTAGTGGATAATGCAATACACTTTTGCAGCTTTGATTGCCATGAAATAGCTCCCCCTGCAAAAGTGGTTAGGTATCCTGATGTTGATTTCCTTGAATCAATGTCATCAGCCAAGTCTGCATCTGTATATCCTTCTAACACAGGTTTTCCTTTTCCAAAGCATAAACATCTTTTGGAAGTTCCACGTAGATATCGGAGGATCCATTTGACTGCAACCCAACGCTCATTCCCTGGGTTAGCCAAGAAGCGACTGACAACACCAACTGCATAAGCGATATCTGGTCTTGTGCATATCATTGCGTACATGAGACTGCCTACAACAGACGAGTATGGTTTCTTCTTCATTTCCTCCTTGTCTTTTTCACTTGTCGGACTCTGCTTCGAACTTAGCTTGAAGTGCCCAGCTAGTGGAGTATTAACCGGCTTTGATTTGTGCATGTTGAACCTTTCCAAGACTTTCTCGATATATCTCTCTTGGGATAGCCATAACAGTCTTTTTAATCTATCACGAGTTACTCTCATCCCAAGAATCTGTTTAACCGGCCCCAAATCTTTCATGGCAAAGCTCTTGCTTAGATCTTTCTTTAAAGCAGCTATCTTTATGCGGTCTTGTCCAATGATTAGCATATCATCAACATATAGCAGAAGTATGAGAAAGTCACCACTTACATACCTCTTTATGAAGACACAATGATCGCTTTCCGTCTTTTTGAAATCATGTTCTTCCATGAATGCGTCGAACTTCTTGTACCATTGCCTTGGTGCTTGCTTAAGTCCATATAGACTCTTTGTGAGGCGGCACACTAGATCTTCTTTGCCTGAACTTTGAATCCCTCAGGCTGTTCCATGTAGATCTCTTCCTCTATGTCACCATGTAGAAACACCGTCTTGACATCGAGTTATTCAATCTCCAAATCTTGCATGGCTGCTAGGCTAAGCACAACTCGGATTGATGATATCTTTACCACAAGAGAGAATATCTCTTCAAAGTCAGTACCTTTTTCTTGTCCAAATCCTTTGACGACTAATCGAGCTTTGTATCGAGGCTTTGAACAGTTCTCTTCGGTCTTGATTCTATACACCCACTTATTCTTCAAAGCTCTTCTCCCTTTTGGTAGCTCCACTAGTTCATATGTGTTATTCTCATGCAAGGATTGCATTTCTTCTTGCATAGCTATTCTCCACTCTTCTTTATGACAATCACTCATTGCTTCTTTATAGCTTTGAGGCTCCCCCTCATCAGTGAGCGTAACGTACTCCTCTGTGTTGTATCAGGTGGATGGTCTCCTGTCCCTTAAGGATCGTCTTGGCTCTGGTGCGATTGGAGTGCTAGATTGAGGTTCTTCCTGAACTGGTTCATCATGAATTTCATGATCTTCAGCTTCACTGCTTTCTTGTGTGTTGTTATCTTCATGTCGAACCAGAGTAGGTTCAATGTTCTTACTGCTTCTCAATCTTGGCCTCTTTGAATTCTTGATATCTTCAATTGTTTGGTCTTCGAAGAATAAAACGTCTCTACTGCGAATAACCCTCTTGTTAATTGGGTCCCACAATCGATACCCAAATTCATCCTTAGGTGAACGAAGATAAATACACTCCTTTGTCTTTGCATCAAGCTTAGCTCTCTCATCTTTGGGGATGTGAACAAATGCCCTGCACCCGAACACCTTGAGATGATTATATGAAGTCCTCTTGCCCGTCCAAACTTCCTCAGGAATGGCCCCATCTAAAGGAACTGATGGTGTGAGGTTGACAATGTCGGCCACAGCCATTATAGCTTCTCCCCAGAATGATTTGGGTAACTTAGCATAAGAGAGCACACAACGAACTCTTTCTTCAATGGTTCGGTTCATTCTCTCAGCTAGCCCATTCAATTGTGGTGTCTTGGGTGGTGTCTTCTCTAGCCTAATGCCATATTTCTTGCAATAGTCTTCAAAAGGACCTCTATACTCACCTCCGTTATCTGATCGTACACACTTGATCTTCCGTCCAGTCTCACGCTCCACCAGAGCATGAAATTCTTTGAAGGCATCAAGCACTTGATCCTTTGATTTTAACAGGTGCAACCATACTTTCCTTGAATGATCATCAATGAAGGTGACAAAATATAGAGCACCACCAATAGATCTCTCAGACATCGAACATACGTCAGTGTGCACGAGGTCTAGAATGTTATTTCTTCTTGTGGGCGGAGAAGATCTTTGGAAAGCAACCCTATGTTGTTTTCCAGCTAAACAATGAGCACAAGGATGAAGTGGTTTACCTTTCACGTCAGAGAGGAGTTGTTTCTGAGCGAGTATGTGAAGACCTTTCTCACTAATGTGCCCAAGTCATTTATGCCATGTGTCCATATTATCAGTAGAGATGTTTACTTCTCCTTTGCATAGCTTAGCTTGCATTACATACAATGATCCTACCTTCTTTCCTTGAGCTATTGTCAAACTTCCTTTGGTGAGCTTCCACTTCCCTTCACCAAAGTAATTCATTAGACCGTCATCATCTAGCTTTCCAGCAGAGATAAGACTGAGGCGCATGGTCGGGACATGCCTCACATCTTTCAAAACAAGCTTGCACCCGGTGCTTGTCGTCAGAGTGATGTCTTCTATTCCAACAATCTTGCTTCTATCTTGATTTTCCATTTGCACCGTGCCAAAGTCACCTCTTTGGTAGGATGAGAAGAAGTTTTCATGTGGAGTAACATGGAAGAAAGCATTTAGAATCAACAACCCAAGAAATCTCACCACAAGCAATGTTTAGAATGTTACTTTCACCAACGAGATATAGCAGATCTTCCTTTAATACTATGGCAGTAGTACTCTTTTCTTCTTGCTTCTTCGTTAGGCTTATTTGGTCAGGCTTAACATTATCGGCCTTTTGGTCTCTTTTGAAGCTTCGACATTCCATTTTCTTGTGACCCATCCTTCCACAGTAATAGCATGCAATCTTCGAGCGTGACTTGGATCTACCTTGAGATTGATGGAGATTTCGGCTCTTACTACGTCCACGGGTTTCACTCCTACCCTGATTCTCAACAACATTAGCTTCGGGATGGATAGACTCATCTCGTTCCATCCTCCTTGCTTCTTCACCAAGAAGGCTGTCACTAACGGTATCCATAGTTAACTTTCCTTCCGGAGTTGAGTTACTTAACGTGACAACAAGTGTGTCCCAACTTTCCAGTAAGGAACTAAGGAGTAGAAGGGCTTGTAGCTCATCATCAATCTTCATATCAATTTTTGTTAGTTGATTTACGAGCCCCTTGAAGTTATTCAAGTGCTCAATCATACTATGACCATCCTCATACTCCAATTTCACCAACCGTCGAACTAAATTGGCCTTGTTGCGAGGCGTTTTCTTCTGAATCATGGACTCAAGCTTTGTCCATAATTCATAGGCATTGGTATAAGTAGAAACATGCTCGAAGAGAGTTTTGTCGATGTACCTACGGATCATAGCAACAGCCTTACGGTTCAACAGTTCCCACTGAGCATCACTCTTTCCTTCCACCTTATTTTTGTAGATGATGGGCTCATGCAAATCCTTACAATACAAGTGGTCCTCCATCATTGGCTTCCAATAGGAGTAGCTGTTAGCTGTGAGCTTGAACATGTCTCCATCATGAGCGACAATATCCTCCATCTTGAACTTACACGAGCTTGATTACGGCTACGGATGAACCTCGCTCTGATACCACTGTTGGGGAAATCTCGGTCTTCCCCACTTCGTGAAGTTAAGATATGCATTTTAAGATTAAAAGTAGCAATGGAAATACAAGAGTTTATAATTCTCCAATATGGAGATTCTTCCACTATACAAAAGAATAGTAGGATTACAATAATATGATTACAAAAGTAACTCACACTTGGTGGCTCACTCAAGCTTGAGGATAAAGACTTCTCAAGCTATCACTCTTTTCTCTCAAAGAGGATCTCTCTAACTCTCAAGTTTTTTTCCCACTCTAATAAGTGGTTTCTTCCTTGGATTCTTGGATGGCTAGTAATATGGCTCCTTCTCCTATTTATACTACTCAACCTCCATCCACACTCTCTAGGAATCTCTACACTTTTACATTCTCTTCTTTATTCTACACTCTTCCATTCTCTTATTTATTCTTCCATACTCTTCCGTAAGGTTTCATAAGGTTCCACACATCTCTAAAATATTTCAGAGGGTTTCACACTCTTCCACAAGCTTCTAGAGAGTTCTACACTTCTCTAGAGTTCTCCGAAACATTCTAGAAAATTCTATATTTTTCTAGAAACGTCTAGAATTTTCTAGAAACTCTCCAATTAAGAAGGGATCCCAACACAATATACAGTTGCTAACTCAAGAAGATTCTCTCTTTTGCTCGAGAAAATTTCTTCATACTTCTTCTCTGGTCCTAATGATGGAATCCAATCTTGTCAGCTAGAAAGTATTGTGGTATAATTTCAAAAACCAACAAAATACGGTCAAGGTACTATGATGCAATTTATGTAATGGTACAGTTTCTGCATCAAAACTTCAAAAATAAAAAGAGATTTTATGGATACATGTTAAAAGAAACAAGCTTTATTCCCAGCAGAAAATGCTTTTGTGGCTAAAATAAGCGAATTCTGTTCGGTTACGTTTAGCCGTCCTCCCCTTTATGATTTCGGCCTGTAACAACCGACCAGATATTAAATTGAGTAAAGAATCCAATTCTTTACTCATTGTCTCCGCCTCCTCCAGTGGTGTCTCCGACCCTAACTTCAACTACCGCATTCCCCATCTGACTCGGACCTCGCTTTCACTTCCTCACCGACCGCCTCTTCGAATATTCACTTCCTCACTGATTTTGACGGTTGAATTTAGCGGAAGGATCTGCAAGTGCCGATTTTGTCAGACCCATTTGGCTCTTGCTGAAGATATCATCTCCAAAGTATGCAATTTTATTTTCCTTTCATTAGTTTTTATGGTAAACGTAATATTTTGCCACTAACCCAGTTTGAAAGCTTTTGCTTTTTCGCTGATTATGCTGTTAAGGTTAAAACTTGCTGGATAATCATGAGTATAGCCCTTTTTAAGTTAATCTATTATGATTTTGTTTCAGAAATTGGTTTAGGGTATCATTCTTTAAACCTCAACGACTACGTCCAATTCGGGACTCGTTTTAACGATAGTGGATTATTGCTGTTATATAATAATTTGTATGTCTACTTACTGCATGTGTGTATTCTCAGCTAATTTGACTCTGATGTAAAATATATGCTGCCTTGACAATATGATTGCTGATTGTATATGTCAGGGGACATTTTCTTAGTTTAGTATTGTCTTCCCTTGTTGAGACTGAAAAGTAAGAATTTGGTATGCTCCTCTTGAACATTATACAGAGAAAATTTATACAAGAATTAAGACACACAGTTTATTATATATTATCCTTTTATATATGAAAGCTGTAAGCATACGTATGCAAGGATTTTCTTTTGTAATGATTTATTAACAGTATTTTGATTTAATATAACATTGTTTGATATTATTGTGAGCATGTGTATCAGTCATTCCACTGTCTTCCAGGGAAAGCATATCTTTTCAACACCGTGTAAGTTTCTTCGATCTTTTATGATTTTATTGGTAGAAGAGCAATCAGAAGTATAATTCGATCTGGTATCCAGTTTCCTTAGGAAATTGGTCTTTATAGAAATAAGTAGACATCACAAATGATCTACAGATTAATGCAAGTGGTTAAATTAAGCTTCCTCGCCTTGAACAGTTTCATGAAGATAGTGCATAGCCATTTCCGGTATTATAGAAATTTTGCTAGCTAATGATTTGCATGAAACAGTTAATGTATATGGTCAATCCAAATAACCATTTATCGTTCATTCAATATATTTAGTATAAGCACCTAGCTAGCAGTCTTTGATTGTCCTGATCAGTTTCTATTTAACAGTATCTCAGTGCCAGATATGACTATCCTATTTCTTTTATACAACACTATATAAATATACAGAAATTATATTATTTTGTTGATTGGGTAACGTTAATATATAAATTAGCAGTGCAGAGAATTCAGGCTGTGTATGTCGAAGGCATGAAATTTTGAATTCTTAGCCTTTCACAATTTTACAAAGAAGTGACGATGTTAAGTAGACTTGATAGTCTTAACTTTGTTAATTTGATTGGAAAACACGAATGCAAATAGCTTTGGGTGCGTCGCTAATGGATTATGTTACTTGCATATTGATTGAAATCCACCTTTTAGACATGGAATAGTGATAACGTTTCATATTTTTCTATTTATGTTAGCATGTAGGCTTAGAAAATGACATTGACGATTATGGTTACACCCCAGAAATGGAGAGTACTATGTTTCCTTATTAGTTTAGGTGTCACTCGCATTTGATTTACCTTTAGTCCACATACCAATTTATTTAATCATGTACAACAAGTTAAATATAAAATCCCACTTTTTTTACCAAAAAACTGACAAATAAATCTACAACAAACTTTTGTTTAACCTTGCCATTTCAAAGTGCATGGAAGATAGATATACAAAGGATTTGACTAGCAAACAATATGGTTTGCTAGCATTCAACCAATCAACAAACAAATAAAGGAGTCTGAAAGTTCTTTTCAATGGTGGTATTTTTTGTTTTTATGTCATTTATCTGCCCTTACAACCATAAGTTATGCATATTTACTATATATCAGTACTGATCATAGGCATATATTTTTCTTGGTCCAGCAAGTGCTTACTGTAATGCTGAAGTAGAATACACAGTCCCGAGTGCAGTTGCAACTGTTGTTACAACCATTGCAGGCCATTGCAAAGTTGTAGCTGCAGTTGCAACTTTGCAACTAAGTGCAGTTGCAACTGAGTGCTGTTGCAACCATTCTTGGAGGACAAAGAAGCAGCCACTCAAATAGGAGGATAAGTCACTTGAGTACATCTCAGCATACGGATTTCACAAAGCTGCATTTTTAGCTTCATTGTATTTGCAAGAGAATCCAAGTAAAAGGCCTAGAACAAATGAAGTTGTGGATATGCCCGCACGCATTATTGACAGGAGCTGATGAATTATGTATATGTCCTTTATTGGGTTAGTGGATTTGAAGGCTGAGAATTGTTTCGTTTGATGACATTTAGTTTATTATAATTTTTGTTATTCATATCACTGTGGTTATTGCTCTTTTTTATTCTTTTTCTGATCTACATGTGAAATTTTTTGTTTTTTTGTTTTATTGTGTTGGAAATGCTGAGTAATTCATTCACTGCATGTACACTATCATATCAGTTCAGCATTAAAATAGCGCATGATTTTGTATTTTGAAGTGTGTTACATATACAAAGGTTGAGTAACAATGCATTTTTTTAGTATAAATATTTTATGTTTTTTTAACAACGGGAAAAAACAGTTGTAAAAGACATATTACAACCGGCAAAACCAGTTCCAAAAAATTTATTATAGCTGGCAAAAACAGCAGTAAAATGCTTCGATCCTGTTACAACTTTGCATATTAAGACCGGTAGCTGATAGTTGTAACAGGTCCATTACAATTAGAATTGTCAGTTGTAGAATAGGTATTATGTTGTAGTATATCTTTCCTGATTCGACTATTTAACAAGCTTTATTACTATTTCATGACCAAAAAGCCTAATTCCAGCTTACTTAAGCTATAAATTGGAGGGTGCTTGTAACAAAGAAAGGGGTTTGCCACTTTGCTTATTCATATCTTTGGGAAACTCTACCATTATCGACTTTGGAATAGAATTTTGAACTGTACTTGTAATTTCAGCAGACCTAAAACGAATCTAGTGTTAATGTACATGCATGCATGCATGTAGTCAATGTGGATGTAGACACTATCAAACCACTATAAATTCGTGTGTTGTTTGCTTTTCTTCTTCAAATATATATTTTTTTTATTGAATTTACAACTTCTAGGTATAATTCCACCACTTGGAACTTTTATCTCTTCAAAGTCTATCATTTTGGATGTTAAACCAATTTTTTGACTAACTTAATCTTGAGTTTTCATTGAGATGTAGAAGAACGGGTCAGATTTCTATCGCTGCAAGGATTTGGATAAAATCTCCAAAAGAATCTAATAGGATGTGACAAAAGAAGAATATAGGAAGGAAAGCTACATGAGGATCCGATGAATGGAATGTCGGAGCTGCTTGCGCGAACGATGGGCTAACTCGATCTCCTCCAGATTTAGTAATTATAGAGGAGTTGTATGGAATGATGACTGTTGCCATTGTAAGGAGGAAGGCGACGCAGAGGGCAATCATGGAAGAGCTAACTGGCAACTCATAATGATGAGAAAACCTCCTTGAGGGGATAGGTCATATGCAAAGGATCAAGGAGTTAGCAGAAGGTCTCCTGTTGGATCGGGCGAAGGAGGTTCTTCTAGAAGCGTAGAGCAAAAAGTGACAAAATTGAAGATGGAAACACAGACAGAGAAGGAAACCAATGAAGAGTGAATGCCAAGAATCGATTAGTACTATTCTGTTATGGATCGATATTGATCCATCAAGGTGGGAGAATGATGGTACACATCGATAAGGGGATGGTCATGCTATGAGCCTTGGAGGCAGAAAATCTAGAAGAAACACTGATAGAAATGATCACATGAGATATTGACCTAGGGAATGCAGTCACGACCGACAACATAGTGGGTCGGGACAAATGAACTTCTTATAGCTAAGTAGACACAGGAATTGTGATGTTAGCAATGACCGCTTAGGCGGTGGCCGTTTTGGTTGCTCATTGAACTGAGCACACGATGATGCACTCGATGACTGTCGTCAAGGATGAAACAATGAGACTGATAATGTGATTAATGAAGCCATCATAAGATTTTTTTCAGTGTGAAAAATAAAAAGATAAAAGGGAGACAATTTCTTCTTAGAATCCATTTTCAATGAAGACTAAAGCAACAGAGTGTCCATGAAAGTTTATGATGCGGTCAACGCGAGAGTATAATGGATTGACAGGTCCATTACAACATCTATTGAAGTACGATGGGAATATTAATGGTGCTAGAGTTGATGATTATTTAAAATGAAGATGCTTTCCATTCTTTTTGGAAGGATAGGCTACGATATGGTTGTAAAAGCTTGAGTCAAGATCCATACCATCTTTAGATCAACTAGGAATAAGTTTTTGAATGGAGTTAAGCGTGTTCCTAGGGAAATTATGCAATCTGATTATATAATTTAACTCTTAAAGATAAACTTGTTCGAAATGAAGCATGCTTCTAGTTTTACTTATATGTTATATATAAGTAATGTTTTACATACATTAAATATATATAAGTATAGGTCCTTAGGAAAAGGATTTAATCAGTTGGAATTATGAATGTGTTCGTACCTTTTTGTTTTGAAATGTTTTTTAAATATTTATTCCTAAAATGATCGTAGTCGAGTCGAGAAAAGAATATCGGTACTTCTTTTGAGATTAGTGTACGTAACGCTTTCCATACGAGGGGCCGTGAATTACTCATGACCGTTGGGCACACTACGAGGTTACATACTTGTTTTCTAGAACAAACACAGGTAAACTCAATGAGAGTCTCTTATATTGATTAATATAGTTTAATCAAAATGTAAGATCTCATGTCACGATGTGCAGTAGACTTCAGGCTTGTGGGTTCTGTGGATCTTAAATAACTATACTATATTTTGATCATGGTCAATCATATGACATCGCTATCATGTTACATCTATAGTTGGGTATATGGTGAACTACTTAGAGTGAAACACTACGTGAGAGAGGATTCATCTCGTTTGTTGTAGAAGGCAATATCACCTCAAATAATAATCAATTTAAAGTCAAAATCTCTGGTCATAGTAAATTAATTAAATGATAAATGATATCAGATTGAGCCAAGGACTTATAAGCGGTCTACGTAATTACTAAGGATATTAATAGGGTTTTCGAT
The DNA here is from genome assembly GCA_030765085.1 of Allium cepa. Classification (NCBI taxonomy): domain Eukaryota; kingdom Viridiplantae; phylum Streptophyta; class Magnoliopsida; order Asparagales; family Amaryllidaceae; genus Allium; species Allium cepa. The sequence continues at coordinate 671,581,206 of CM060939.1, read as the reverse complement.
CATAGACTAAACTCTGAACATATCAATAATACAATGAAGATGAAAAGAAAATACGCACAATATATCGTTACAAGGTACACCTAAATAAGGATTAAAAATTAAATTTCACCTAAATTATCTATAAATGACTGAACTTGTGGTCGATAATGTACTTTAGCATGGTCCATACATGCTTTAGTATTTAAATTGTTTAATTATTGATTGAGGACTGAGTCACACCATGGAGTCAACACGACCGCGATGTTAGTTTATTTCCATGTCCAATCAATTGAAATTAATCAATAAATGTTATAATTAATAATAAAATTAATATAAATATTTTATCGAATAGTTTATGGCATTTTAACTATTTATTTGAAGCCTTAAAATTAATTAAAATAATCTCTAATTATTATATACTGATTTAATTAAAATATAGGCTTAATTAATTAAATAAATAAATAATTTATGTGATAAATTAATTAGGCCTGCCTAAAGTTCTTTAACCCCAATAAGGCTGTGGCCAGAGGGGTAGTAGAATGGGATTTGAGATCTAGCTGGTTATAGATAGCCCTCATTCTCTCATGTTCAATAGTGAACAGAAATCCTATCCTCCATTGAAATAAATTGGTAAAGCCTAGAAGATAGGATTTGTGTATTGTTATCAAGGATAAGTAACTAGGAGTTAGAAAAGTAGTCATGGAAATATGTATACAATAAATAAATAATTTTCAAAAATTAAAATAATTAAATATTTACTATATTTTTTGTATTTATAATAAATAAGTTTATGAAGAAAAAATTATATGGTTTATATATATATATATATATATATATATATATGTATGTATGTATGCATGTATGTATGCATGTGTGTGTGTATGTATGTACATGTATAATGTTATGATTTTAATATTTAAATATAAATATAATTCATTTTTTACTATATTCAAATTTCAAAAAACCAATCATCTAGAATTTTTTTTCTTTTTGATTATACGTTTTTCATATTGAATATGTATGTATGTATGTAAGTATAAACGTATAATATACTTATGGTTTTAACTATATATATATAGCATATATTTTTTCTTTTTTATTAAAAATCTTGTTTTAAAATATTTGAATGAGTCAAAAATATTTATATTTTGAATCTTAAATTAAATTAAATAATATATACACACACAGATATATATATATATATATATATTAGTTTTGTTATATCTGTGTATATAAATATATGTTATATAAAATATGAAATCCAAAATTGAACACTCTTTTAATATAGAGGCCGAGTATAAAAAATATATGTATACATATACATTTGCATGCATACATGCATACAAACATACATATTAATACACAAATAGAATTATATATTTAAATGGTTGGCAGTAATAGTAATAAATTATATATGTATTGTTTATAATAACCATGAATCCTATATATTAACCATAGATCGCAAAGGTTATTTATCCTTGGTTAATTTACCATATTAATTATATTTATAATGTATGTACTATGAACGTGAACAATGAAAGTCTACGAGGACAACATGCTAGTAAAATCAAGAAGGTCATTGGTACACATAGATGATTTATCGAAAATGTTTGATGTACTTCAAAAGTATGAAATGAGACTAAATCCATTGAAGTTTTCTTTTGCAGTCGCATAAGGATATTTTTTAAGGGTTCATTGTGAACTTCAAAGGTATTGAAGCTAACCTAGAGAAAATCGAAGCATTGAAGCGGACTACGGCTCTAAGGACTAGGAGAGTATGCAAAGCATAAATGGCAAGTTTCTAGATTGAGTAGGTTCATCTCAAAAACAGCTGATGAGTGCGTACTATTCTTTAATGCTAAGAAGAAGGAAAGGGAAATTCGATGGATGGACGAATGCAAAGCTACCTTTCAACAATTATTGGAACATCTTCGAAAATCTTTGTTTTCGTCAAAGCCTTTGGAAGGAGATGACTTTTATTTTTATTTAGTGCAATCAACTCATGCATTGAATGCAGCATTTATATGTAAGGAGGTAAAAATTCAAAGGTCAATATATTATATCAATGAGTGGTTTATAGGCATGGAAAAGAGTTCTCCTAAACTAGAGAAGCTAGCTTATTGTTTACTAATAGCATCACGGAATTTTTGAATTTACCTCCAGGCCCATCCAATAAGAGTGTTGATGAGCTAACTAAATATTTCATTGCCTTGAGATTTTGGGGTGATTATTGAAATGGAATATTGAGATGAGTTATTATGAGAAAAATTATCATCCGAGGAAGATGATTAATGGGTAAGCATTGGCAGATTTTATTGTAGAATTTACTATCCAGTATGATGAAATGGAAGAGGGGATGGTTGAAAGGTTTTGATGCAAACTATACATGGTAGGGACCACTGTTTCAAATCTCGTTTATCTCGCCCGAGACCTCGCTCGAGATCTCATCTTCGAACTTAAGCAAGATGATATTTAGCAAAATAGGACATTAAATTTTGTTTATCTATTATTTGACACTCATCTCGTCCAAGGTAGCGAAATTTAAGGTGATATCTCAATAGAATATCTCATACGAAGTTATGTTTTTTTCGTTTACATATTTATTTTACTTCTTATGTGAATCCACAAGAAATTACACTCTATTAAAAATTTTACTTACCTTCTAATCCTTCTTTTTATCATTTAACGAGCGAGCAAAAAAATTATTATTTATTTTTTTACTTTTAATATTAAGATGAGTAGGGAATCATTCAGTTAATACCAAATCAATCGTGTAATCACTCAGATCTAAAATGTAAAATTAATATTATCATTTTATGTAAATTATGTATGTTAACAACTCTTATATATAGATAATAATTATTACAATAATTTTAAAATATCAAATTTAGACTTATGTTGCTCCGAGATAGTCTCGAGATGGACTTTGAAATCCAAGGTGTCAATCTGAGATGTACCCCCTAGTTACACCCATCTCACCCGAGATCTTGTCTGATACGAGATAACATGTGTAAAACTTTCGAGATATAACAAGATCGAAATCCAAGATTTAAAACCTTGTAGGAACATCCTACGACCATGATTCTTATGTTGGAGTTACTTTGATAACCCTTGAACTTTAAAGGGTATGTTATGCTCTGAAATTTGAGTTCCATGCATTGAGTATTGAAGCAGAATATGAGGCATGGATTTCGAAACTCAAGATAGCAAAGAAATTGGAAGTACTGATGCTGCATATATTCGGTGACTACTAATCAGTGATTTACCAAGTTAAGAAGGAATTTTAGGATAAGAGGGCATGACCCACCCCTTAATTATTGAAGGTGTTGGAACTACTAGACGAGATCATGCATCACATGATTATGCATATCCCAATAGAAGAAAACATGTTGGCGATGGGAACTTATTGAGTATCGTTCCGGTAAAGGTATTGAAGACTCAAGCATTAATGAGACATATATTGATCATATCTTATACATCGAGAAGGAATCATGAGTGACTCCAATCGAGGAATATTTCACTAAGGGAATTCTTTTAAAATAAGAATGAAAAATGAAACTCTTACGTAAGGTACCATGTTACATTATGCAATACAGATTGTTATTTCAGAGTGGACTCTCGATCCCTTTTCTATGTTGTGCTAACAAAGATGAAGCGAGGAAAATCCTTGAAGACATTCATCGAGGAAGTTATGAAGATCACACTAAAATGAAGAATTTGATGATAAAGGTACTTCGCTATGGATATCTCTAGCTAACTATCAATCGGGATGCAAATGGAATATTCTAAGTATAACAAGTGCTAGAGATTTGCAAAGATACCTAAAGCCCATCCAAAGAGATTATGTGAATGGTTATCCCGTGGTCAAGAACAGTTTGGGAAATTAATAAAATGGTAGTGCTACCAATGGCATGCAGAGGAGCAAAGTATGTGCTTAGTAGTAGATTATTTCATAAAATGGGTCAAGGCAGAGTCTTAGCATAAGGACTTCGATGAAAATGATTAAACTTGTAGTCCAAAACATTTTTTTGTAGATTTGGAGTACCATAAAAATCATTATAGGTAGTAGAACTTAATTCAAGAGTGTAATGTTTTATGAACTCTATGCTCGGTTGCAAATCAAAAATAGTTTCTTGACGGTGGCACATACACAAGCAAATGGACAGGTAAAGGCAACGTACAAGATCATTAATTCCATCTAAATAACGATTGAAGCAAGCGAAAGGAAACAAGGTTGATGAGTTACCACTTGCATTGTGGGCTTATGGGTGACTTAGAAATCCACAACCAGACGTGTATCATTCGCACTCGCTTGCAGAAATGAAGCAATGGTACCGATTGAGGTAGAATTCCATTTTTAATAATGCATGCATTATGACCCTAAGTTGAAAGAGGAGCTATTTGCAACATTCTTTGATTTGGTTGAGGAAAATCAAGAAGAGGCTAATTTGAGGGTAGCTGCTCACTAGCAATATAATAACCCACATTTATTGACCCTCTGGTTTAATGCATGAAACAACATTAAAATCACAAAAGTCAAAAATGACCTACCATTGTTGGTTGATAAAGATAATAGTGTAATTCTATAACTGCACTATTCAAAACTAATAACATAGAAAACAATATGTAATACAAAGTATCCATATATTCAGACCAAACCATAGGTCATATATCTAAAGTCATATATCCATACAATACAAATCCAACAATCTACGGATTATTGCATTAAATGTCAATTGTCAATATATACAACATATATACATCTGTCTTTGTCAGTCGAACCTTCAACATCGATTAAACTGGCATGATTCCATACCCCCATCAACCTATTGATGGTAATACAAAAAACGATATAGTGAAAGGATTATATATATGCCTGAGTAAGTATGGCAGTTATTTCACATGTGTTACAAAATACTCATATAACATCGTCAATGTCAATACATATGTAAACATACCTTAACTTGTGTCATCTACATCCACGGAGTCAAACCAACAACATGTGTGTGCGCGTGGGGTTAACTACTTAATTAAGGTCGTGTTTCATTGAACTACACAATATGTAGCAATGATAAGATAAACAATGTCCTCCTATGTTCACCATTCGTTCAACCCATGGACATTGTTGCACGAATGGTCCGTGGAACGCCGTGCAAGCCACATATAGATGTCTCCATTCTCTCCCATGTGCGTCTTTTGATTCCATGGTAAGTCAAAAGAGCAACTAAATTAAATAACCATATGATACTATATCCTACAATGACCATCATCATCATACATTCAACACTACATTCATCTTAGCATACAAAGGTCACCATCAAGTCGTTCGTCGTCTATATAGGCTAAGGAACGTTCGAACTCGATCTCGAATATAATAGCCACGCATGGGCCTAGTTTCAACTTGGCTTAGATTTCATTAATGGATTAACGTAATAAGTATTAATTAGTCAATCGAATAAGTATTAATCGGCCGATCAATTACTATACTGTTACATAATTGAGTAATCATTATGTTCTTGTTGCTAAAGTGTTTCTCAATTGATTTCTTCATTTAACTTCATTGTTTTAGCATTAGGTTATCACTATATTTTTATAGAACTTTATACATTAATTACCATTTTGTTTTTTTACACATTAAATTAGCTAGTGGTTCATCTATATATCCATTAATATATAATATAGTTTATCACTTCAAAACTCTTGTATTTGATGTTTTCAAGTATAAATTTCTTTCTTACTCCCACTGCTAATCTCTAAAATAGTCATAGTACACATATCTCATATTTTTTAATCATTATTATTATAATTAATCTCATTAAACAAGTCAAACGTTACTATTTTAATTGCCAAAACTAATTAACTTGCACTATATTTCAAAGGTTGTTTTTTAATACATTCATTCATTGATTCATTGATTTAATATAAAATAGTAATTAATATTTAGTTAGTTTGGAATCAACCATAAAATCATACCAATACCCAAGTTATATAAGTATGATTGTATTATAGTTAAAAGAGAAGCATTCCGCTCACATATCTATGATCAAGGTCTTCTGATTTGAATAGAATCCACCCAATTCCTTCACTAACTTGAAGAGATGGTCCTGCAATTCCTTTAATTCAACTTAAGATTTATATGTGTGTGTAATACACACCTTTCTCGTTGTTTTACTATAGATCTTGTGAGAATATGTGTAAAATGAGAAAGTTATGACAATCTGAAGTTTTCAAAAGAAGTGGGGTTACAGGGAAGAGATGAAATTTGAAAAGTGGAAATAGAAATGTACGTTGTTTTAGATTTCATAATGGAGGGAATGTCCATTCATATTTAAATTTGAATTGTTAGGCTTTTGACATGTTTAAACACGTTATGAATCCACAACTAAAAATGTCAATATCTCATTCATACAAACTTCAATTTTAACGTCCATATAGTCAAAATCGATTAGAAAAACCTGATCCACATGCCACTCCCATCTATAATTCTATCTTTTGTAAAATTATATTTTTACCCCTTATTAATTAAAACTATTATAATACCCTTAAAAATAATTATTGAAATTTTAGGGTATCACACCCCCTAGAAAGATTTTCATCCTGGAAATTCTCAAATTACAGAAGATGTGCACACACTTGTATCGTGATCATGTGCATGACATATATAACACACACAATAAAATCATCCGAAGATCCAGCATGCACATACTTGAGTGAGGTATATTTAGAAAATTATAAGCATGTATGATCATCATAGCATGCGAAGCATCATTTCAAATGAAGTAATGCAACTATCAGCCCTCTATATGAATGGAAATGACATAGCATATTTAGTATGAATGCAAACATCCTATTATAGGAATATAGGTTCTATATGTATGCATAACCGTAGCATACTGACATGAGACATAACCTAACAATCTAAGCTAATGTAGTAATCTAATCTAGCAACCAATAAACAAATCAAAAAAACCACTTAAGTTAACCAAAACTAGTCTGAGGAGCGCATCGCAAAAGATTTCAAGGTGGGAAGCTCGTCTCTTCTCTTTTTAATCTCTATCGGATCATTTTCCCACTGTATGATCACCATCTTTATGACTTTCTTCTTATGTCTTTTTACATCATGTTCGATGACACAAGTTAATCCATGGGATGAAATTGACTCAGGCTCCAATTGACTTCGTTCGTCTAAAGTAACTAATACTTTACACATTTTTTGCAAACGTGATACATGAAATACATTATGAATACCTTCAATCTTCTCTAGAAGTTCTACTCTGTAAGCCAAATTCCAATCAGCTCCAAAATCAAAGAAGATGTAACAAATTATGATGCTAAATTTCCCAAATTTCCAAATCTTATTATTTGCTTCAATGGTGAGACCTTCATAAATATCATATCCCTAATAGCTAATTCTAGATCTGAACGTCTTTTATCGGCATGTGCCTTCTATTTATCTTATGCAGCCTTCATTCATTTCCTTAAATCCACTTCTTTGAAGTGTCTTTAATAATCTCTGGTCCAAGTATAACCCTATGAGTAGCTTTCCACTAACAAGATGTTGACTTACATGGTTGCTGGTGCAGTGCTTCAAATGGTGTCATGCCTATGCTAGACTAATAGTCATTATTATAAGAAACTTCTACAAGTAGTAAGTTATCTTCCCAGGATCCACCAAAATCCAATATACAAGCTCTAAACAAATCTTTCCCTGTTCACCCTTTCCGTCTGTACATTCGCTTATGGTTATAAGTTGTATGTGGATTCAACTCATCTCGATGCATCTTATAGACTCTTCTAGAATTCACTTGTGAAAGGGTCCCAGTCACTAACAATACTAATCGGAATACCATGTAGTAGAATAACTTATCTTATATGTAAGGTAGATAATGATGTCATTGTCCTTATGCTCTTTATAGATATGAAATGTGCACTCTTGGTGTGACGATCCACAATAATCCTTATGCTTTCATTACCAATTTAACTTTTAGGTAATCTACCCATGAAGTCAATAAATAAGTTCTCCTACTTCCACCGAGGAATCTCTAATTAGGAGTAGTAAGACATTTGGCTTCTTCTGCTCTACCTTGACCCATTGACAAGCCAAACATCTTGCCACATACTCTGCTACTTGCCACATCATCCCGGGATAACCAAAAAACTCGATTTATATCCTTATTCATTTTATCTCCATCGCGATGAATGTCATCCTAGAACGGTGAACTTCCTCGATCGATTCCTTAACTTTGGGTCTACACATCCTTTAGTTCCATCTCAACCCTTCTAATCCATGGAGTAACGTTCCAAATGGCTCAACTGCTCATTCGTTTTCAACGGATGCATGATACCAACCAAAAGTGTATCCTTCCATTGGCTTAAACCAATATAAACCATTGGTGTAGGTCTGACCTCCATTGCTACTAGTAATCCAAGGGTGTATTCAAATAATTGTTGGAAATCAGAACCAGAAATTGATTCCAACTGCTTCCATTTCAACAACTAGAACTTAACGCAACATACATCCTGCTCAAAGTTTTGAAAATAACTTTACCATCCTTTCATAAGGTATATGCAATCCCAATACGAGAATATGATAAAAATTTCATCCACCTTTGCCATATGTGATTCAAGTTCTTATAAGATAGCACATACTTGAAAGATTTGTGATCTGTAAATAACATGAATTTTAACAGGTAGTGTCTCTAAGACTTTCGTGCAATTACAATTGCAGCTTACTTAAGATTAACGGTCGGGTAATTATTCTTATGGATCATAAGATGCCTACAAACATATGATACAACGTTCTCTACTTAGATCAGAATAACACAAGGCATAGTACCATAAGTGTTGGTGTAAATGGTAAAATGTTTGGTATATCCAGAATAGTCATAACTAGTGCTATCGTTAACAACCCATATAACAAATGCCTGCTCACACTCTGGACCCATATAAAAACCAATTTTTTTCAGTAAGACGGGTCAAAGGTTTTGAGATCTTCATGAATACCTCAATGCTCTTTCGATAAAATCCAGTCAAAGTAAGGAATCTCAGAAGTTCCAAAGCATTCTTTAATACCACCTAATCATTTATGCCCTCTACCTTTCCTGGTTCTAGTGCTAATCCATCCTTTAATATCAGTGTCTAAAAAAGTGGACCTCCTTTCTCCAAAACTGACGCTTGATAGTTGCACCCTAAGTTGGTTTATTCTCAAAACATCCAACATTTCTCTCAAACGAAGTTTGTGCTCCTCCTAACTTTGGTAATATATGTGAATATCACCCTAAAAACAACCATAAATTATTTACTTTCCCCATATGATCCTGGCCATCAAATCAAAGAATTAAGCTGGATTAGTTAATGCGTATAGCATGACTACCCACTTGAATAATTTGTTTGATGTATAGAAATAGGTCTTTGGGATACTATCTTCTGCCGCTCTCAATTGATGAAATCCCATGGCTAAGTAAAGCTGAGATAAAACTTTGCCCCCAATAAGTTGATCAAAGAGGTCGTCAGTGCGAGGCAAGGAATAACAATTTTATCTCATCGGCCTTTTCAATTCTCAATAGTCAACGCATAGCCTAAGGGAATAGTCTGTCTTAGTGGCGAAAACGATAGGAACTCCCTACTCCAAGATACTCCTTCTAAGGAAAGCCTTCAACAATTATTTCGAAACTTGCTTATCCAATTTTCTTCTTTCTTTTAAACCCGTATGTATAGGTGGCTTCATGACATGCCTAAATTATGTCAAATATACAGTCAATTTTTCTTTGGGAGGAAGATCGAAAACTTCCATAAAGACATCTTGAAACTCTTGTATTATGGGGATAAATATTGATTCGTCATGTGAAAGGTCCGGTGAATATAAATAACTTTACATCATAGTGATATCAAGTTCACATCAAACAACAAGGTCGCAACCTCCACCACTTCTTATTCGAACCACCCTTCTATCACAATCCCATGTCACTCCATAACAAGTCATCTAATCCATCCCCAAATTCAGTCCATACCTGAGACACTTAGTAGATATGCATCGCATAGGAACTCTGCACCACATATGACTAATTTTAAGTCATGGCAAATCATAGATAGATGGGTTGAACCTCCTGCAGGATTGGACAACATAATGGATTCATGCACTTTATCAGGCCTAAGGACTAAACTATCAACTAATGTACTTGGAATGAATGAATGAGGTGCACCCATATGAAATAAAATATGGATTGGAGAATAAGATAGTAATAACACACCTTGCTTACTCATCTCCTTAGTAGACGTGGAAAATTAGAAACAACTGGGACATTATCCAATGCATATACTTCGACAACTTAACCTTCTTTTGGCAAAATCGAGCACTCCCTCTTCATTTGGACTAACCAATTACAATTATAGCACTTAATCTTTGAAAGATTAACCCTATACTCCTTTTCTATGTGATCCTTCATATGACATCACCTACAAGTAATCGCCTACTTCTTACCTTTCCCCCCTTGAGGTTAATTCTCATTATGCTTTCCTTATTGTTGATTGACCTCCTTTGGTGGATCCATGACCATATCACCATTAATAGAATTTAACAAAGCATCCTCTATTAAACCTTCGAGCATAGCACCATAGGGAATCTAGTTGAGTGCCAAGTCCTTAAGCAGGAAATTCAACCCTTTTGCAAAGTTCATCACCTTCTTATCCAATATATTAATCAAGTCAAACCCAAATCTCCCAAGCTCATTAGACTAGTTCACATATTCTCCAACTGACATCTCTCCTTGTTTCAAAAGGACAAACTTTTCCAACCAAAAGTCCCTTCTCAGCCCTAAGAAAAAATTTAGTTTTAAACTTCCTCTTAAATATTTTTATGTGATCTCCTCCTCACCGACTTCCTAAGCAACAATCTCCTATGAGTTTGCTGCTTCTCGCTACAAATGCAAGGAAGCTAGTTGCCTTCACTTAATATCACTTAAGCCCAATTTATTGAAGGTCTTCTTACACATGGTTAACCATTCCCACATCTCTATATAAGGTTTAGATCCGACATAGGGCTTACCATCCAAAATGGAGAAATCCTTGCATAACTATGAAAAATCCATAACTGGTAGTATTCGGATATAAACCAATCCTTGTGCAATATGTGTAAGAACTGAGGTGTTCACACTGATCTAGCTCATTTCCTACAAATATCAAAAGAACCATACAAGAATATTCACACCAAGAATATCTCTAGTATAAACTCTAGTGTCGTTTCTAGTTCTATTTTTAACCCCACAAGTATTGATCTTTACTCGTTCTTAACAATGTACAAATGGAATTCATTAGCAACTCCTCAATTGATAGTTAGCATAACTAGAACAATAAATGGAGTGTACATATGTACACAACTTATATATATATATATATATATATATATATATATATATTATGTGTGTTTATAAAAATACAAATATGATCTCTTAATATGTCCCAGTCCTTAAATTAGGATAAGTTTTGCTCTTATACCAAATGTAAAAACCTTCCTTTTGCGACCCTCTAGTTTACTACCAAATCGATATTCAAAACACCAAAGCTGAAAACAGTGGATCGTTGTGGTTTATGATAAAGATAAATAGAGTAAAACTCTAACTACAGATTAAAAACTAACAGTGGAAGAAATAACATAAATAACTAAGTATCCATATATTCAAATCAAACCATGGGTCATATATCCATACGATGCCAATTGAACAATGCACACACTATCATGCTAAATGTTAGATATCAATTTGACTATATATATATGTGTGTGTGTATGTACATATAACGTCTTGGCATCCATATGTTCAATATCACTTACATCGGCATGATTCTAAAAGTTTATACATAAGTCAAACACAATCAAATCTAATCCTAATGCATATAAATAAATCCAAATCAATGTAAGATTATTATTTATATACAAGCATATATTCACAAGCAATGCCATTGTCATCCACACCTTCAAACGTTACTTGGCCAAGCACATAATATAAAATCAACCTAGTGATGAAAATCAAAAGGGAAAATATAGAAAGGGTAAGATTATACTCTGGTTGAGTGATGTATGTATGCTCTTATATATACTCCAATAATTCTCAAATAATAACTAAATCACTATGGTAAAAATCATAACTTAGTTATGTTTCACCTGCATCCAACAAGTCAGTCAAACAATACAATAACATTGCTAACTCATGAAACACGGTCTTGGTCTAGTACAGTTACAATGGTCAATGATATAGTCAAACCTATATACAAAGACAAGACCACCATATTTCATTAACACATGAATAAATCAATGAATGGACGCAGTTCTACATATAGCTACAAGCCCATACTAAAACATGCACCTCGAAGAATGCATATTGAGCAATCGTGTTACCATGATAACCAATAGAGGTCACAAAAATCTAGTTAAACAATCACTAGCAATAGCAATCCACTATGCATATAAATATGTATGTCTGTATGTATGTATGTACGTACGTACGTCCATACATTCCATCAAATCGAACAGGGAGAATCACATCAAAATATAGTTCAAACGTAGCTCGAAAAATCCTGGAAAAGCAATCAATCGGTCCCCACCTTCCTTCATGACTTGGCCTTGTAGGGTCTAGGTGTTCTAGACAAATCATAGCACCATCGGTGTAGTTATGAAATTCCCACCAGTGCCACTATGCTAGGCCGTGAAAAGGAGGATGACACATGTGTATTTTTAGCACTAAATATTTTCTCTTCAGTTATTGTTTCCCTCTTTCTCACTCATTTTTTATCCGATTCTCAATCCATTTTCTTCCAAATTTAGATATATTTCTCAATCATTTTTCTACTTCAATTTAATCAAAAGGATTGCAACAAAATCGCTTCAAAACCTCTCTAAAAATCAGTCTTTATAAAACTAGTTTGAAGAAAATATAAAGATACCTTTTTCACAAATATACTTCAAATTACACTTAAAATTCAATAAAAATTCAAAATAAAAATACAATATGGCTTTGAATATCATTTTTCGCATTATAAATTATTTTATATAATTGCTATACATATTTTAATGTATATATCTCAATATAATCAGTATTCATTCATATATACTTATATTACCAATATCTTTACAATATTCCTTGCAATATCAATTAAAAATCTATTTTTTATTTACATATTCTTTGGAATATATAATCTTATTTCAAAAATAGTTTTATAAAATTTTCATTTGATTTATATATAATTTTATATCGGTTTTCTATATAAACTATTATGTATACTTTAAACTCTATACTTTAAATCCTTATTATATAATCCATATAAATTATTACTAATTCATCCATATGATTTACCATAATTCATCCATAATTTATCTATATGATTTGCCATGGTTTTTACAGAAATTATACATGTATATGTCTCAATATACATATTTCAACCATCGTCTTCATTAAAAGTCATCATATTATATATATATATATATATATATATATATATATATATACTAATTTCAAATTTATTCCTCTAACTAGTATACTTTCTCGGTTTTAATTTTATATTTCCATTTGTTCATTCATATTCTACGAATATAAACCAAATTCTCAAAACTTTCCTTTCAACATTTATTGTTAATCATTAGTTTGGCTATCTCCATCCATTTATCATTTTCTTTAATTAATAATCGATTCTCTATTGTTATTTCTAGATTTAACCTATTTTATTTCAATAATATTTTGCTAGTTACTCATGTTAGCCCCAAATCCAAATCCTAAGCCATTATCATCGTAGAATTAAGAGAGAATCAATGATTATATATTAGATTTGGCATAAATCACCCATAATGTAATCCTTTGATTTGCTCTCTACTCTAAAGCCGAATATTTGCAATTCTTATAGGTATTATATTATAGTCCACCATTGCTCTCCAATTTAGTGGTCGAATTATCAGATTTCATTAAGTTTTGAAAGAGTATTTTGGCTTTGATTGTAATAGGGTTTCTGTCTTTTTGAAAGAAGAAGAATATGTTGTTGAGAAAAATTATTTTTAAAGTTTTAAAATGAAGCAACGACCTACTATAAATTTAAGAGATAAAGTGTTTGTTCACTTATGCTGACTTAGCCCAAAATTCAAATTTTGATTTATAAAATGATGATCTCTCCATCATTTGGACCTTGATTCAGACTAACAAATATGCAGCGTGCATCAAAAAAATGAGACTATCATAGTGGTACAAATTTCATTTCTAACTTCAAATGTCTTAAAATGGATGATTATGCCCTCGAAGTCAAAATTATTGAATTTGTTTATTTATTTTATTAATCGAAAATTACGGCTTATGACACTCCCCTATTAAAGGAATTTTGCCTCTAAAAGTACTAACACTGCATCCAAACCAAACAAACATAACATTCATTCAAAATAAAACGTACCAATATATACGTTAACAACCATTTAAACGATGATCCATTCCTATCACATATACTCTTTCACTAAATTTTCTTAGTGAACACTTACTTTAGCAACATAATAGTAACATACATATGTATACACACACAAATACACATATACATACATATGGGTGCATGTTTATGACATATATTATACTTAACTAGTGCAAAAATGCAACTGGCAGTCAGCCTCTTGAACTATTCGGCTTCCTAGAATTTATGCAAATGACATGGAACATCAAGTGTGATGCAATACATTCTAGTGCGAGAATAAAATCTCGATATTTATGCAACTATTATCCGATGCAACGTATCACAAAATAAATACTTACATAAATCAAAATATACAATACGATCCAAGGTCAGGCAATATAACCTACAATGTAATCAAAACCACTATATCAACCAACGACAATTGTATCCTTAGAGAAACAATTACATATAGCAACCATACAACCATACCTAGAAAATATAATTACATTTATAAGCAAACAAATGGAAAAATATTCAGAAAAGAAGTTAAACAGGTCGGATTCACTTTTCCACTTTTTGAAAACTCGGGTATGGATTGATCTTCCCAATTTAAGCTTTGTTACTGGTGTTTGTGTATGTGTATATTTGTGTTTGTGTATACACACATTCATTCTGAAATACCGATCTCAAATGTATGTACACAACTATAACTTCTGCAATCCACATTATCAATTCAGATAAACCAATGCCAAATTGCACTATAAAAAGTAATCTTGGAATAAACATGCCCCGGTTGAAATGTTGTGTCATACAAATCCTGAATTCACATACACAACATTCAAATCATCCTATTAGTATATATCATTTCACCTTTTGGATTTATGGGTAAGACAGCTTAAAAGTGGACGATGACTCACCTAAGCAATTCAATAACTTGCATCTCTAAACGATTCCTCCTTTCATGTTAGAATATCAAAATCCGGTGATGTCTTGACCTAGTAAACTAACCATAACTTCCTTTCAAATTTTCAATCGAACTTAAATGGTATCATTTCACTTATGATATACTCCTCAAATCTTCAACAATCGTAATATCAAAGTACCATATCTTAAATCTACTATAGTTTACAAATTATATTTCAAGTCCTTAAAGTATACAAACAAGTAATCATTCAATCAATCAAACAAACCTATCATATTCTATTCAATGATTTAAACATTGCGAACAAAATTCTAATTCTAACTGAAGTCTTGATCTAACTGAAATTTTAACCTAAAATTATGTTTGTGTTAAAAGTGTCGATTAAGTGATACATCGTTCACATGCAATTGGTATGTAACATAAGTTGTGTACCTTAAGTAGATACTTTACAATAAGTTTTTTGATAGATAGTCTCTCTTCAATCCGAGAGATGATTGAAACAAATCTACATAATCCTTCCTCTAAACCATATTTAAAATGTCCAAATCTCAGTTTTCCACCAAAAATCATCTTTGCGGTTTAAATGCATGCAAATTATTATATCTTTTCCACGTTCGTTAAATTAGTCTTATCCAAATAGCTTAGAGTTCTTTATTTTGCATCAATCAGTTGTATCCTCTTTATATAGTCTCGACACCAGTTCAATTTGAAATGTCTTTTACTAATAAAACCAAAATTTTCTATCATTCCTTGATTCTCTAATCCATGCTTATACATACAACCTAATTTACTTCATTCTATAATGTCGATAATATTATCTCTTATAATCTTGGTACGAACTTATGTTGGAGTATTTTCTACCTATCCATGAATTGAATTCCAATATCTCACTTCACATAGCACACTAGTCGTGCTTTTTTCCAACCTATTTTTCAAATCATCTTACTCCTTGAGCACTATGAATAAGACGACACATTATGGGATGGTGCCTCGCCTTGTAGATCTAGTAATTAGCCTTGATTACATTATGTTACTAAATCATATCTAAGAACATGGAAAATGGATGTGTCATAGCATAGTGAACATGACATGAAACTCCTATCAATTTAAGTAATATGCTTTAAGTTGGAACGACAACTTAAGTTGTGAATATCAACTGTACGACTCCTGCAATTTAAGTAATATTGCTATAAAACATATTAAGTAGGATGACCATCAACTTGCCTAATGGCCCAAACATATATGCATTGTAAAGCTATCTGAAACATCATATCAATGACATCCATTCACAAACTAATCCAAATTGTTTACATATACGACGATTTCAAATAACAAGTCATTTATACATTATTCACCTCCATTATCAACCATTACCGCAATGATATAGTTATTAAGCATTGTGAATATCAAATTATGTGCACATAAAAGTGCATGTTTTACTTCCATATTTAATCTAATTTAATTAAATAAATGAGCATATGTAAAATACATATTTAAACCAAAAATTTAAATTATTTTTAAATCATCGTTTATTCATGTAACGACCTAGGATTTTTATAGATTTAAATTGATAATTTAAATGAATTTTTGAATAAAAAAATTGTAAAATTTAATTATAAAGGGAAGCGAGTTTCTCCGATTCAAATAGAAAAAAAAAATATTAAGTCGTATGAGATTGAAAATTTGTATATATTGGATTTGAAATAAAATAGGAAATAAATGTTTGAGTAAATTTGAATTTAATATATAGGAAATATGAACTACAAACAAAGTATATTTATAAGAGATAAATCTATGTATAACAAGACATACAAGTCAATGAAATATTTAAGTTAGAAGTGTAAATAAATCCATACAAGATGAATTATAAAATATAAATTAAACACATTGAACAAAATATAATAACATTTAATGTCATTCATATTACAAAACAAGTAAAATAATATTTTAAGTTAACAATAGAAATTTATTCATATTCCAAAGTATAGAAATAAATAAATAAATTGATTTAAAATTTTATAAATGATGATAATTTGAGTTATATAAAATATATGTGTACAAAGAGAAATATAAAACAATAATTTTTAAAGTAAAATTTATGATAATTATTTAAACTAAAAATAGAAGTAAATTTAAAATGCAAAAATAAACAAAGCTCGAATACAAAGCTAGCTAAAAGAACATAAAACTAAAGCTTTCATCTCAACCCAAATAAACAAATCAAATATAATAAGTGCAGCCACCATTTTAAAGAAAAAGAAATAAATGTCATCTCTAATACATACAAAAACATGTAGCCTGTTTGAAGTTGCAAACAAATTAAAATATAAAGAAAACAGATTAGTTAAAAACTTTAACAAATATTTAAACTTGAAAAAATAAGTATGCAGGCAAGCAAAATAGGCCTGTAAAGTTTAATATGCAAGGCAAGTATAAACAAAATAAAGTATAAACAAAAGTGCACTGGTACAAACATAAACAAAGCAAAGACTGCACATTAATATTTTAAAAGAAAAAGCATGAAGACAATAAACATATATTTAATTAATGCAAAGTATATCTCCAGCCACCAATAAGTAAAGGGAAGTGAAATAAATATGCAAGGCTAGAGTAAGCTAAAGAAAAGAAAGTACAGGTAAGTATGGACTGAAGTAAGGCATGTGGTATGTGCAGTAGTATGTAAATCAAAGCAAAAGGAAAATATGCTTATTTAATATCTATCAAACATAAACAAAGTAAAATGTACATCATTCCAGCCGAGTAAGTAATGCAAGCAAGGAAAAATCTCTGACTTGAAGATTTATAATCAAATTCTAAGTACAAAATAAGAAAAAAGAAAAAGAAAACATCACTATATTGTACATTAAAACATACTATCACCTGTACAAAATAACAACATTCTATAGGCTTCTTTCTTTATATAGTCATCTTCCTCTCAGTTTTGTTCGTTCCAAACTGCTAAAGTAGTATCATCTATAATTTAAACAAAACTTCAGTAAAAACAATAATGCATTTGCGTACACGTGCATTTGCGTGAATATCTGGAATGTGGAGTTGGGGAAGGAAGAGGGAGCTCGAGTTCGAACACGTGAAAAACCATAATTTACTCGAAGCTTTACTCGAGATTTTGGGGGGGGGGGAGGATACTCGTGTGACTCTCGAGTAAACTGTCAATTTACTCGAAGCGGATAGGTGTTGTACTCAAACTAAACCAGGGAGGCTCGGGCAGAATTTTTGTTCAAGGATCAACCTGTACCCGTTTAACAGTTAAAAATCTTGTTTTAAATCGAATTAAAGTTTCAACTGGAAAACTTGAAATAATTTTAAACCAGATTTCCAGATTTTGAAATCAATTTAAAATTTGTAACTTAAGTGTTTAAAGAAAATTTTAATATGTTACAGCTAAAGAGAAAATAGATTTTTAACTCTTTAAAATTTCTTTAGTAATGAATTGTTATTTTACTATGTAAATTTAAAGAAAAAAAAATGAAGATTTATGATTTAAAATTCATTAACGAATGAGTTCCTAATAGTTAATTAATTTATAATAAAAAAAATGATTAATAGAAGAAATTTCCTTTAAAAAGGTTATTAAAGAAATTTAATAATTAATGAAATCAATAACTAAGATTTTATTTTGAATAATTAATTAATGTGATAAATTTTGACAATAAATTAGATTGATTAATTTAATCATAATCAATTGTGGAACTATTAAGTAAAATTTCTTAATGACAGTAATTGTGGAGTTAATTATTCAATATCATTAATTGAGTTAATTGAATTTGTTCAAGATAAGTACTTTAGTTAATTAATTCAGAATAATCACTTAATAATTTTGAAAATAAAATTACTTAGAGAAGTAATTAATAGATAATTAATGAATGTAATCAATTAAATGGTGATTTGAAATTTGAGTAAATTATTTGTTAATTTAAAGGATTAATTAATAATGTGATTAATTAAGATTAACTTAATAATTAAAAATTAATTGATTCATTAATTAAGAACGATAGTTAATAATTAAGGGTTAACTAATAAATTGTGAAAGGGAATTTATTTCAAATAATTTGTAATTAGATTATGATAATTAACGCGGATTAACAATTGATACATCCGATTTAAATTAATTATTTGATTAATAAGTTCGTTTGTGAATGTTTGGACTTGGCGGAATAATTGGTTTGTTTGATACCCCTGATATGTGATGCTTTGTTTTGAGCCGTGTGACTTATTTATCTGTAATTTATATATCTGTGATCTGTTATCTGTAAATAAAGATGAGCGTTATAATTTATATCGCTTATCAGATATATTGTTGTATTTGATCTGTCATGATTGAATGATGTGCACTATTGTGTTAAAACCCTTGGACCACACCATACACACACAATGATGGATTTCACGAGGAAATCAGTTAAGTCACAGATATTTGAAATAGTTTTAGATTTGAATTTTTAAATTCAAATGTTTTGGAAATGGAATCGGAATAAATGTGAAAAGCTTTTGGAATGGAAATTTATTTTAAATTACTTGATTAAGTTTGGAATTTAAATAATTTGATTTAAATTTGAATTCAAAAGTAGGAATTGAATTCTATAATTTGAAACTAAGGATTAATGATATTATACTAGTCATTATGAGTTAAACCATTTTAAAAGTATAATTTTGAGAATTTGGATTTAACCAAAGAACTTTAACTCGTATAAATGAATCAGATTTCCAAAATGAAAACTGTTGTTTTCAAATGATAAACACTTTTAGATAAGAACTGAGATTCCAGTTAATTAGGGGAATTTCAAGATTGAATAGAGAAATGATTTTCCTAAGTTATGAATGAATTCTTTTTGAAAGCTATGAATTAAATCTGTTTATTTTTAACAGATTTAAATTGATGATTTGTTTAAATCAAATTGAAATGAAAATTGATTTGGAAAATCTGTGAATGAATCTTTTGTTTAAAAGATTAAAATGTGAAAATTGTTTAAACCGTTAAAGGTTGTGAAAATGAAATCTTTTGTTTAAAAGATTTGAAATTGTAATTGGATTAAACCATTTAAAAGAAAGTTTCGAATTATTAAGTTGTGACTTAATTGAAATCCCAATATCCATATGTTTTTGAACTATTTCGCTCACTATTCGGTTTAGCCGGGAGAGGACCTTTGTGTCATATATCCCATTCCGAATATGTGATTCGACGTTATGGGGAGCATTTGAAGACTGGTGATGAAGACCGGGTATTTGCGAAAGCGATAGGATGACCTATCGATTGTTTCTGCACCGAGTCGCGCCGGTATAGAAACTCCCTAAGTGATGGGAAATCCGATCGGGATTGTGAATATCCGGATTGCAAGGACTTCTTTGTAAGTGCCTTCGGTTCTGTTCAATCCCGGAACAGACTTGTATGGATAGTATGTCTGACATTACAAGTTGAGATATAAAGCCGATGTCTTTCAAATATATTTCTGTTGGTGGCGGAGAATTTATTCTTTTAGCTTAACACCCTTCTCTGATACGTACGAGCTCAGAGGTTATATAGTTGAATGTTATCAGCAATATATTCCCAATTTGGTAATGTGACATACTAAGTGTTGCTGTGAAATGATCATTGTGTTGATTATTTGTGATAGGATCATTTGTTTGATCGTCTATCTTGGTGATCATTTCTATGATCATTTGTTGACCCAAAGCATGGCTTTTGTATAAAGTATGTTTTTGTGGACGTGACTTCGTCGAGCCTCACACCCCGTGAATGGTCAAAACAGGAAAGAAGCAGCAAGGTTATGAGGGGTAGCGCCCTTTAGGATGTGTGCATTTCCTTCTGGAAAAGGGTGGTATCATGGTATGGAGCCCAGATACTTACTCATGTTGGAAACACTTTATGATTGTGTGAATTGATTACGAGATCTCGGATAAAGGTCCCAAAGGACCGGGGGATGGCATATTCGGTCAGTTGTTACTCAGTTAGGGGTAACCCGGCCTTGTGTTGGTAGAGATCCGGTTTGGTTCTCGGGGATGTCCATCCAGAGGCATTCTCATGTGGCAATGGGAAGTTCCTTGGCCTGATCATTCGTTGGAAATCCAAAGAAACAATACGAACCTTGTACAGTATTAGTTGTATAACCTGCCATGGAATGTGGCGGTAACCTGCTATTGAACATGGTTAGCTATAGTAGGCATACGATAATGGTCGTATGTTGGCTAAGATTTATATTCTACTTTCGAAATGAATTTTTCCTACACTATGCACTAGTAATAATATCAAATGTTTCTTTTAATGCGTATCAAGCATCTTTGACTATCATAAGGAGAAATCTCCTCCGATTCTGCGTTTGCATTGTGTGTGTGTGCGGGAGGCCTTATGGTAGTCTCATTTTTAAAAGCATTGCGAATTGACTTTGAAATCTTTTGTTGAATGTTTAAAAGATAAACTGTTTTTGTTGCTCACACCAGTCCCACGACTGATCCGGAGTTTATTGTTTCTTTCCTAAACTCTGGGTGCTCATTATTTTCTACACGAGCAGTCTAGAGTTGGGTTTTACAGATAGTTAGGTTCAGTGAATTATCTGGGGTTAGTTCAGTCTTTGGCTCGCACCAGTCTTGCCTAACTTGGTGCATTGTTATGGGGGTTTCGAGCTATTGTTGGATTAGTTCTTGGAGATGGAGTTCAGATTTGGAGTTCTTCGTTGAAGACTATCTCAGAGTTATATTGTTCCGCTGCTAGATGTTATCTATCGTTTTCTTTTCCGCTGCTATTTTATTGTATCATATCTCTGATGTATGTTGATATCTATTGGATCATCTGTTGTATCAGATATTGTATCAAAGCTGTATATCAATGTATTATTCTTTTATTCCGCTGTGTTATTTACTTAATGTTGTTATAAGCTCCGGCGAATCGGATTTGAACGGTCGAATCTATGGCATTCGAATACGATATGAAGTATGGATGTCGATTTTCGAGCGGGCAAAATCCGAATCGTCACATTTGGTATCAGAGCTAAGGTGAAACTTTAGCTCAGGAGTATAACACGTTAAGTAGCTCATTAGAGATAGGGTGAAGTAAACCTTAGAATGAGTAATCCTTAAGATATCCATTCGAATGCCTCAGTAAATTCTCTTACTATTCACCGATAGTAAGTATGAGTGCAAGAAGAGAACGAGATAGGGGACATGAAATACGACTATAATTGGTCAATACTCTGTAACAACAGTAGGAACATCTTCCTTATCAATTTCCTTTGATTCGTCTTTTCAATTCTTTTGATTGATTCGTGACAGCTACAGAAAGAAGTTCGGTGTGGTGATGCTCTGCGAATCGTTGTAGGAAATGTTTACTTCGTACTTCATCGGTTCTTGTTAGTTTTCGATTTAAACTCTATTGAATGAATTAGAAATTAGAAATTTTGAAGAAATTGGAAATTTTGAATAAATTGGAAATTTTAAATTGAGTTAAATTGATTAATAGAATATGGAGGATAAATTGAATTATATCGATAAAACAATTTTGTTTAAAACCAAATTAGAAATTCTATTGTAATTTCTCATGAATATCGAAGTCCGTAGAGGGACAAATTGGTATGTATTCTGAGATACTCCGACTTGAGTTTGGAATTTACATTTTAAGTTTGAGGAATTATAGGAGATCGAATCTGTCTATCTATCTGTGTTGTTTTCGTGCCTGCGAATTTCGAGGACGAAATCCTTTTAAGGGGGGAAGTCTGTAACGACCCAGGATTTTTATAGATTTAAATTGATAATTTAAATGAATTTTTGAATAAAAAAAATTGTAAAATTTAATTATAAAGGGAAGCGAGTTTCTCCGATTCAAATAGAAAAAAAAAATATTAAGTCGTATGAGATTGAAAATTTGTATATATTGGATTTGAAATAAAATAGGAAATAAATGTTTGAGTAAATTTGAATTTAATATATAGGAAATATGAACTACAAACAAAGTATATTTATAAGATATAAATCTATGTATAACAAGACATACAAGTCAATGAAATATTTAAGTTAGAAGTGTAAATAAATCCATACAAGATGAATTATAAAATATAAATTAAACACATTGAACAAAATATAATAACATTTAATGTCATTCATATTACAAAACAAGTAAAATAATATTTTAAGTTAACAATAGAAATTTATTCATATTCCAAAGTATAGAAATAAATAAATAAATTGATTTAAAAATTTATAAATGATGATAATTTGAGTTATATAAAATATATGTGTACAAAGAGAAATATAAAACAATAATTTTTAAAGTAAAATTTATGATAATTATTTAAACTAAAAATAGAAGTAAATTTAGAATGCAAAAATAAACAAAGCTCGAATACAAAGCTAGCTAAAAGAACATAAAACTAAAGCTTTCATCTCAACCCAAATAAACAAATCAAATATAATAAGTGCAGCCACCATTTTAAAGCAAAAGAAATAAATGTCATCTCTAATACATACAAAAACATGTAGCATGTTTGAAGTTGCAAACAAATTAAAATATAAAGAAAACAGATTAGTTAAAAACTTTAACAAATATTTAAACTTGAAAAAATAAGTATGCAGGCAAGCAAAATAGGCCTGTAAAGTTTAATATGCAAGGCAAGTATAAACAAAATAAAGTATAAACAAAAGTGCACTGGTACAAACATAAACAAAGCAAAGACTGCACATTAATATTTTAAAAGAAAAAGCATGAAGACAATAAACATATATTTAATTAATGCAAAGTATATCTCCAGCCACCAATAAGTAAAGGGAAGTGAAATAAATATGCAAGGCTAGAGTAAGCTAAAGAAAAGAAAGTACAGGTAAGTATGGACTGAAGTAAGGCATGTGGTATGTGCAGTAGTATGTAAATCAAAGCAAAAGGAAAATATGCTTATTTAATATCTATCAAACATAAACAAAGTAAAATGTACATCATTCCAGCCGAGTAAGTAATGCAAGCAAGGAAAAATCTCTGACTTGAAGATTTATAATCAAATTCTAAGTACAAAAAAAGAAAAAAGAAAAAGAAAACATCACTATATTGTACATTAAAACATACTATCACCTGTACAAAATAACAACATTCTATAGGCTTCTTTCTTTATATAGTCATCTTCCTCTCAGTTTTGTTCGTTCCAAACTGCTAAAGTAGTATCATCTATAATTTAAACAAAACTTCAGTAAAAACAACAATGCAAATCAGATCAAATTTAAAAGCTTCAGCTAACAACTCAAGACAGTTTCAAATTTGTGAGTAACTCAACCCAGTTTTCTATGTTTATTGAAATGCCTGTGAGTAACTTATTCTTTTTAGATACTTTTAAAATATAAAACTGTTGCTTACACATATATAGGTATATTTGTGAGTAGCAATTAGTTTTCTACTTGAAAATTTGTTGCATTTGCTCTGTGTATCTATGTTGTTCATCTCTCTGCTTAAGTTCCAGAGTATCAGATCACCAAGAAAATTTCATTTCTTCCTCTCTGATCAATGTTAAGCCTTTCTTCCAAAAACAAGTATGTATGTTTTAGTTGGAGTTGCCATCTAAAAATAATTGCATAACATAAAAATGCATATAGAATGAAAGCTCAAGTTTTTTTCAGTAAAAGACCTTGTTTCTGGAAATTTCTAGTATCACAAAACATTGATTCAATTATATAACTCGAATCTACATTCAAAGATAGGAATTTTAAAACGAATTTGAGGATTTTTAGCCAAGCATTCTAGGAGCAGTTCATAGTTGAACAATTCTTGTATTTTAACCATTTCCTGAGGATCAAATCAATTTTTTATGGTATGGTTGTGCTGGAAGCAAGTTTGAACATGGAGGATATCAGGAAAATTGTTGAATAAATTTTCTAATTCACGAATTGGTTGAACGAATCAAAGATAGGGTTTAAGGGTCCATTTTGGTCGAGGGGGAACATGAGATTGCCGCAACGTCGTCGTGGCATCGAGTGGGATCGCATCAGTGGGAATAGCGGCGTGAGCTTAGGACGAAGCTCTGGTTAAATTTTCGTAGCTTCTGGTGGCATATAGCGGTGAGGAGGGGAGTTTTGCCGACGAACAGTTTATTCCAGGGGGCTGTGAATAACTCGATTTTGATTACGCAGTGATTTTTGATTTTTGGGTGGTTCGAATCGGTTCAGGCGATCAACGATGAGCTTCTGGTGGTCTCGGCAACGATCGCAGATGATCGACGTGGCTGTGCACGTACACGTGCATTTGCATGAATATCTGGAATGTGGAGTTGGGGAAGGAAGAGGGAGCTCGAGTTCGAACACGTGAAAAACCATAATTTACTCGAAGCTTTACTCGAGATTTGGGGGGGGAGGATACTCGTGTGACTCTCGAGTAAACTGTCAATTTACTCGAAGCGGATAGGTGTTGTACTCAAACTAAACCAGGGAGGCTCGGGCAGAATTTTTGTTCAGGGATCAACCTGTACCCGTTTAACAGTTAAAAATCTTGTTTTAAATCGAATTAAAGTTTCAACTGGAAAACTTGAAATAATTTTAAACCAAATTTCCAGATTTTGAAATCAATTTAAAATTTGTAACTTAAGTGTTTAAAGAAAATTTTAATATGTTACAGCTAAAGAGAAAATAGATTTTTAACTCTTTAAAATTTCTTTAGTAATGAATTGTTATTTTACTATGTAAATTTAAAGAGAAAAAAAATGAAGATTTATGATTTAAAATTCATTAACGAATGAGTCCCTAATAGTTAATTAATTTATAATAAAAAAAATGATTAATAGAAGAAATTTCCTTTAAAAAGGTGATTAAAGAAATTTAATAATTAATGAAATCAATAACTAAGATTTTATTTTGAATAATTAATCAATGTGATAAATTTTGACAATAAATTAGATTGATTAATTTAATCATAATCAATTGTGGAACTATTAAGTAAAATTTCTTAATGACAGTAATTGTGGAGTTAATTATTCAATATCATTAATTGAGTTAATTGAATTTGTTCAAGATAAGTACTTTAGTTAATTAATTCAGAATAATCACTTAATAATTTTGAAAATAAAATTACTTAGAGAAGTAATTAATAGATAATTAATGAATGTAATCAATTAAATGGTGATTTGAAATTTGAGTAAATTATTTGTTAATTTAAAGGATTAATTAATAATGTGATTAATTAAGATTAACTTAATAATTAAAAATTAATTGATTCATTAATTAAGAACGATAGTTAATAATTAAGGGTTAACTAATAAATTGTGAAAGGGAATTTATTTCAAATAATTTGTAATTAGATTATGATAATTAACCCGAATTAACAATTGATACATCCGATTTAAATTAATTATTTGATTAATAAGTTCGTTTGTGAATGTTTGGACTTGGCGGAATAATTGGTTTGTTTGATACCCCTGATATGTGATGCTTTGTTTTGAGCCGTGTGACTTATTTATCTGTAATTTATATATCTGTGATCTGTTATCTGTAAATAAAGATGAGCGTTATAATTTATATCGCTTATCAGATATATTGTTGTATTTGATCTGTCATGATTGAATGATGTGCACTATTGTGTTAAAACCCTTGGACCACACCATACACACACAATGATGGATTTCACGAGGAAATCAGTTAAGTCACAGATATTTGAAATAGTTTTAGATTTGAATTTTTAAATTCAAATGTTTTGGAAATGGAATCGGAATAAATGTGAAAAGCTTTTGGAATGGAAATTTATTTTAAATTACTTGATTAAGTTTGGAATTTAAATAATTTGATTTAAATTTGAATTCAAAAGTAGGAATTGAATTCTATAATTTGAAACTAAGGATTAATGATATTATACTAGTCATTATGAGTTAAACCATTTTAAAAGTATAATTTTGAGAATTTGGATTTAACCAAAGAACTTTAACTCGTATAAATGAATCAGATTTCCAAAATGAAAACTGTTGTTTTCAAATGATAAACACTTTTAGATAAGAACTGAGATTCCAGTTAATTAGGGGAATTTCAAGATTGAATAGAGAAATGATTTTCCTAAGTTATGAATGAATTCTTTTTGAAAGCTATGAATTAAATCTGTTTATTTTTAACAGATTTAAATTGATGATTTGTTTAAATCAAATTGAAATAAAAATTGATTTGGAAAATCTGTGAATGAATCTTTTGTTTAAAAGATTAAAATGTGAAAATTGTTTAAACCGTTAAAGGTTGTGAAAATGAAATCTTTTGTTTAAAAGATTTGAAATTGTAATTGGATTAAACCATTTAAAAGAAAGTTTCGAATTATTAAGTTGTGACTTAATTGAAATCCCAATATCCATATGTTTTTGAACTATTTCGCTCACTATTCGGTTGAGCCGGGAGAGGACCTTTGTGTCATATATCCCATTCCGAATATGTGATTCGACGTTATGGGGAGCATTTGAAGACTGGTGATGAAGACCGGGTATTTGCGAAAGCGATAGGATGACCTATCGATTGTTTCTGCACCGAGTCGCGCCGGTATAGAAACTCCCTAAGTGATGGGAAATCCGATCGGGATTGTGAATATCCGGATTGCAAGGACTTCTTTGTAAGTGCCTTCGGTTCTGTTCAATCCCGGAACAGACTTGTATGGATAGTATGTCTGACATTACAAGTTGAGATATAAAGCCGATTTCTTTCAAATATATTTCTGTTGGTGGCGGAGAATTTATTCTTTTAGCTTAACACCCTTCTCTGAGACGTACGAGCTCAGAGGTTATATAGTTGAATGTTATCAGCAATATATTCCCAATTTGGTAATGTGACATACTGAGTATTGCTGTGAAATGATCATTGTGTTGATTATTTATGATAGGATCATTTGTTTGATCGTCTATCTTGGTGATCATTTCTATGATCATTTGTTGACCCAAAGCATGGCTTTTGTATAGAGTATGTTTTTGTGGACGTGACTTCGTCGAGCCTCACACCCCGTGAATGGTCAAAACAGGAAAGAAGCAGCAAGGTTATGAGGGGTAGCGCCTTTTAGGATGTGTGCATTTCCTTCTGGAAAAGGGTGGTATCATGGTATGGAGCCCAGATACTTACTCATGTTGGAAACACTTTATGATTGTGTGAATTGATTACGAGATCTCGGATAAAGGTCCCAAAGGACCGGGGGATGGCATATTCGGTCAGTTGTTACTCAGTTAGGGGTAACCCGGCCTTGTGTTGGTAGAGATCCGGTTTGGTTCTCGGGGATGTCCATCCAGAGGCATTCTCATGTGGCAATGGGAAGTTCCTTGGCCTGATCATTCGTTGGAAATCCAAAGAAACAATACGAACCTTGTACAATATTAGTTGTATAACCTGCCATGGAATGTGGCGGTAACCCGCTATTGAACATGGTTAGCTATAGTAGGCATACGATAATGGTCGTATGTTGGCTAAGATTTATATTCTACTTTCGAAATGAATTTTTCCTACACTATGCACTAGTAATAATATCAAATGTTTCTTTTAATGCGTATCAAGCATCTTTGACTATCATAAGGAGAAATCTCCTCCGATTCTGCGTTTGCATTGTGTGTGTGCGAGAGGCCTTATGGTAGTCTCATTTTTAAAAGCATTGCGAATTGACTTTGAAATCTTTTGTTGAATGTTTAAAAGATAAACTGTTTTTGTTGCTCACACCAGTCCCACGACTGATCCAGAGTTTATTGTTTCTTTCCTAAACTCTGGGTGCTCATTATTTTCTACACGAGCAGTCTAGAGTTGGGTTTTACAGATAGTTAGGTTCAGTGAATTATCTGGGGTTAGTTCAGTCTTTGGCTCGCACCAGTCTTGCCTAGCTTGGTGCATTGTTATGGGGGTTTCGAGCTATTGCTGGATTAGTTCTTGGAGATGGAGTTCAGATTTGGAGTTCTTCGTTGAAGACTATCTCAGAGTTATATTGTTCCGCTGCTAGATGTTATCTATCGTTTTCTTTTCCGCTGCTATTTTATTGTATCATATCTCTGATGTATGTTGATATCTATTGGATCATCTGTTGTATCAGATATTGTATCAAAGCTGTATATCAATGTATTATTCTTTTATTCCGCTGTGTTATTTACTTAATGTTGTTATAAGCTCCGGCGAATCGGATTTGAACGGTCGAATCTATGGCATTCGAATACGATATGAAGTATGGATGTCGATTTTTGTAACGACCCGTAAATTTCCGATAATTAAAATAGCTAATTTAATAAGATTTCGTGATTTAGTGTTAGAAAAAAATTGTAATTCATTTGGAATAATAATAACTAGAATGAAATGCAACAAAATTTATCTAAGTTAAGTGTTTATTAATTGAATGAAATCCCAAATCAATTGAAATAAGATGTAGTCGAAGGTAATTGAATGAATTTGTATTGTATAGGTAATTGTGACGCTTGTTTGTAAATAATAAACTTATAAGTAATTAAAAGTCAACAGTGATAATTATTTAAGTTACCTATTCATTTAGTTAGTCGAATTGAATTTGTGAACCAATTGCAATTGAAATGAAAGTATATATATTAGTTGAGTGCATTATCTCTAACTGCAGTTAAATAATAACGTGGAATTCATCTAATGTAATATAGTAAATCGACTGATAATGAAATTTTTATTTAAAAATCCAATATTGAAATCCGTCAAATATTGAACAATTAAATTGTTTAAAATTTAATATTTGGAATTTATTGAATAATTGAATAAAGGGAATTGAATAATTGTTTTAATGAAAATGGTTGTTCTATAATTTGAATGTGTTAAATTTTATAAGTTCGTTTCGAATATTTCAAAAGATACTGATTTAAGAATAATAAAATTGTTTAAATTTAATATTACAAATGTTTGAATAATTAAATTCCGAATTTGATATGATTAATTTGATATTAGAATTTAATATATGAAAATAAAGTGAAAAATTAAAATTTGATTTAATATGATTCAATTTGGTTTCCAAAGTGAATGTAAGTTATATCAGGATTATAATAGAGTTAATAAGATTTTAAATTTGGAATTTATTGGATAAATTGAATAACGGGTTGAATATGACTAAAAATGATTTGTAAAATTTTATTTTATCATACTAAAGTTAGAATGATGTGGTAGAACTTTTAAAATCGAATTAAAAGTAAATTTGTGAAAATTGAATATTTTAATATTTAATTATCGACTGGAAAATAGCCAAATTTTGAACAGTCTCAGAATTGGACGAAACTAGTTCCATTGGATCCGTAATAGTTAGTTATTATCAGATCTCAATTTTCGTAGAAATCGGAGTTGTCGTTTGACCGTGGCAGCTCGAAACGCATTGAAATTGTTTTAATATTAATTTAACGAGTTAAAATAGTCATTTTTCAAACGGTCTCGGATTTCGACGAAAATAGTTTCATCGGATCCGTAATATGATATTATTGTAATATTTTAAATTTCATGTCAATCGGGTTTACCGTTTGTCCGGGGCGAGCCAAAACGTATAGAAATTCGTTTAAATCGATTTAATTCAAATTGATCGTTTATCGCTATAACTGTCGCATATGATCGAATTAGCTTCCGAAACCTGTTCCATTGTGTCCGGAACGCGGGGTAAACCCTAGAAACGCCAGCCGGCACGTTTCGTTTGGAGATTGTTTGAAAAAGCATGTGAATTTTGGAATTAATAATAATATAATATAAAATCTTATATAAACATGTTTGAGCAGAAACCCTAGCCCTTTTCATTCGTGGCCGCCTCCTTTAGAATTCGATGGCCGAAAACTTACGACCTTCCACCCTCAATCTCTCCTCATCCATGTCGTTTTAGCCTAAACCTCCAACACGAATATCGTAGAGCTAGGAGAGATCTCTCCATCCAACGGTAGATTTTGTTTATCGTCGTCGTTTGGAGCCGCGGTGGGGCCGTGAACGTAGACCGTTCGATCTCGTTTTGCGTGCAGCATATAGGGCCGAGTGGGCCGCGGGTTGGGGCGTGGGTGTAGCTCGTGGAGGCGCTTGACATAGCGTCGCCTGATCGTCGTCTCGTGGGAAGTTGGAGGCTCGGCCTTTGGGGTTTTCGTGCGTGCTTGGGTTCGCTGTTTCTCGTGTGAACGAAGAAGAAGGTGAAAGGAAGGGGCGGTCTGGATTTGGTATCCTGGAAGCAACGGCTGAGATTAAAGGTTAATAATAATAATAAAGAGAAATAGAAAGGTTAATTTGTTTATATAAATTTGTATATAAAATTCAAACGGCTATAACTTTTTGATACGAGGTCCAAACTGGACGAAACAAATTGCGACAGGTCCGTATTGACGAGCACTACGCTATGGAGCTGGATTGGAAGCTTTTGGAGCTAGAGAAATTTTGGGTTAAATCGAACGTCGTTCGATTTGATTTTAAATCGAGAAAATCAAGGTGAGTGTTTTATAACGCTCACACCGTACTAAATATTTTTATGCTAGTTAAATTGACATTATAAAGTGATATGAATTTTATTGTCGTTGTTTGATATAAATTTAATTATCATATTGCTTGTTATTTGAATTAACCGTTGAAAACTCAAATTGACAGTTAAATTGAAATCGAAATTGAATTGCGATTTACTTACCTGACATCGATAACTATGAAATTGCCATGAATTGTATTGCTTATTGGACGATGTATTTCGATGGATGTTATTGGTTGATATTTGAGTGTTTGGATGTTTATTTGCTTATATATATCCTGTTATGCATACATATGATACTGTGATTTAATTTAAGTAATATATATTCATCCCTGACATTTAATTGAAATAAATAATTACTTGGCCATAGGATAGAAAATTATATACGGACACCGAATTGGCTAAATGAATAATTTTAAAAAATCGTCGATTTGAAGTTTATTTAAATGTTTTGATTTAAAGGTTATAAATAGAAATCAATTTATAGAAATCGAATTTATTGAAAAATTGAGTTTTGAAATGATGAAATAAATCTTGGTTATAAGAAATTGTTAAGTAATATGATTCGAGACTTTGAAATTTAAAAATTAGAATTTGATTGAATTTCGAAAATTGATTTGTTTAAAGATTTAACCTTAATTCGAGCTTTGAAGATTTCCAAGTAAATGTGATATAAAAATGACATTTTGACATCGAGTTTGGAATTGAATCATATTTGAAATTGGAATTTAGACTTGAATATTGATGGAAAATTTGTTAAGTGTTATAAATGGATATTTTGAAATCAAGCTCCAAATCGAAAAAAAAATTGAAATTGAATAAATTGAAGGTGAATGTAGAATTGAATTGATTTGAAGTTAAAGTTGACATTGTTTTGAATTGAAATCGAAATTGAATCGGTAAAATGGAAATTGAAATTGATTGGAATTGGGAAGTTGTAATTGAAATGGATTGGTTTTGAAGCTGTTTTAAATTGTTTTCCAAATTACTCTGTTATATAAACCATTTTGAATACTTAAACTATTTTAATCTATTTTTAATCTACTTAACCCAATTTAAATTATTTTAAACTAATTTATCTATTTTAAATCCATTGCAAGATTTTAATTATTTTTAACTATTTTAATTATTTAAACTACTTTTAAACTACTTAAAACTATTTTCTAAAAATTTCAAGCTGGTTAATAAGGTGGAATGTTTATGTTTAAATCTTGAATTTAAATACGAATTGGGTTAAATGAAGTTGCAACATAAAATTTAAATTCGGGATGATTTTGAAACCGAAATAAGATATTGAGACGCAAAATGATTTTTGAAAAGGAACCTTATACTTTGAATGGCTATGTCGATATTTGAAATGGATTTGATTTTGAAGTGAATATGACATTTGATATCAATCATGAATCGATTCGAAATGTAAAGGAGCCAACGGTGTAATAATACGTAGTTATTAAAGAGACCGGGATCGGA
The DNA here is from genome assembly GCA_030765085.1 of Allium cepa. Classification (NCBI taxonomy): domain Eukaryota; kingdom Viridiplantae; phylum Streptophyta; class Magnoliopsida; order Asparagales; family Amaryllidaceae; genus Allium; species Allium cepa. The sequence goes on along the minus strand of CM060939.1, from coordinate 671,548,018 downwards.
TATGGACATACTCTCTGTCGATACCGAAAACCACTTTAATAACTATTATACGCGGAGTGTTGATCCAGAATGAAGTGGATGGTTTGGTGAACGCGTTGACTGAAGAAAGAGAACGATTATTGGATGACCCCTGACATGACTAAAACAGGAGCCGCGCCGGGCCATTGAGGTTCGCCACCTCTAGCGGACACACTTCTTCGATACCATATCTATTACATTTGTGATGCGATTTGGGTGCACCCCTTGATTTCGGAGTGTTGTTTCGCGGTGTTGGGGTAGCTGCTGGCTATGCCCAACATCAGTCCGGATCACGCAACTACTAGTATCCTAGTTGGTATTGCCTCATGTACCTTGTCATACTGATTATCCTATTCGCGACCACTACGTTTTGATGTGTACCTTGAGTATATGGATTGCCCTCTGGTGACTTCCGGTTTTGGGGAAACTACGGTCTTGTATATGCTTTTGGGAATATAAAATGTGTTAAGGGGGATTATGGTAACGCCTTAACGCTATTTTGATATTTTATATTACTGATAGACATTATCTACTTAGCGTATATTACTACATAGTAGATAGTTTCACGGATCCTTGAGAGATGGAAAATCCCGTAACATCTCTTAAGTTATTGCACGCACGTTGACACTGGATATGAGATGTAAAACCCCGTAAACATCTCTGACGCCGTCACACTCATATTTATTGACGATTGATTTAACTTTCATAAGGATATTTTAGTCCTGACTCGAGTGTTTTGTCTTTTCATTACGCTCGGGTCAGTCCTGAGTTTTCAGTTTAGGTGAAGATCATTTCCTTGGAGGACGGAGACGAAGATTTGGTATATTATCTACTACTATTATATTCATTCCATTCCGCTGCATTGTTGTATGATATTTGTTGTGTATGTAACTCTGATAAATGTTGTATAATAATAATCAAATGTATTCATTTCAAATGTATTCATTTAATTAACAGCTTCATGAACTGTTATTTTATTATTATACTTTAGCCTTCCGCTGTGAGATTCTGTGTTGTTTCATTTCCTTTATTTCCCTTCCTTTTCTTTTCTTAATTACCCCAATAACTATCTGCCCTTTTAATGGTTTGGAATCGACATGGGTATTTGATCGTCGGTTTAAACTGTCCAAAGGCGGGTCGTTACAATTTTCGAGCGGGCAAAAATCCGACTCGTCACAATTCATCTTTGCAAAATAGTAATTTTATGCATGTATTAATTTTCGAAAACAAAAACAAAAATTCACTCGTAGTTGCATTGTTTAAATCACATTTTGTAACGACCCGTCATCCATCTCCACAGAATGATGCATCATTTAATAAGAAAGAAAGGGATACAAAAGAGAAAGAAGAGAAGAAAGAAGAAACAACACATCAGAATCTAAACATCGGAACGAGTAAATTATATTAATAACATAAAATATTACATAGTACAACACAATTTTCAGAGTACACAGATAATACAACACATTCTAGACAGTTATAAACACCTGTCTAGTTATTACAACTCAAAGACAACACAGAGATACCAAACACAACGGATACTATATATCTAACGCAGAAGCCTCCTGCTCCATTGCTCCTCCAATACTCGTCAAAGCCAACATGAATCCCTTGGCTACTCGTAAAAATTTGAGTACCCAAGAGTTTAGGAAAACAAAAGATAAACTCCGAGTCAGACATGGGTCTGGTGTGAGTAAATGTTAAAGTTGCTTAATTTGAAAAACCTTTTGAAAGAAAGGTATCACGTAAGACTTCCCACACATAAACATGGAAAAGTTTTTACCTTACGCTAACCAAAACATTTGATAGAAAATCCAGTGATATTATAACAGGTCTAAGGTTTTCAAGTAAATATGAAATAGCCGAAATTGTTACATTATTAAATTCTAGCTACTAGCCACAAAAGTGGGTAATACAATCAAAACTGTTGGCATTTGTTGGATTTTGGATTTCATACAATGGCAGGGCTACTGGGGTACCGCCCGTCACAGTACATGGCCTAGATCACCGTACCGAGGAGTACGCCCGCTCTCCTGCAACACAAGGCCGGAACCATCCCTTACTGGACAGTCCCGAACAAGACAACCCCGCAGTTGGTGTGCATATCCAACCGCCCACTAAGCCGAATAAAAAGGGACCTCTAGACAAGGGAAAATCTCGTCCTACTTGGGCATGAACCACTTAGCCTTGCTGCACCTCCCCTATTTTAGCCATTCTCGGTTGATGAGGCTCGAGGCTACGATTACCTTTATAGGACACATCACTTAGAATGCTCATCGTCCACCTGACGATGTTCTGAAAGCATTCAATCCATACAAGTTCGTTCCGGGTTCGAACGAAACCGAAGGCATTATCTCGTTACACTCATTTTGGAATCACCCTCAGAGTTAACGACGATAACCCTTACACTCTGAGTCACCATATCGAGCCTGTAAGTACTATTTCCATCAAGTTCATCACGGAATCACCCTTAGAGTTATACTGATGAATAGTCCTTACACCTCGAGTCTTCACTCTTCACATAAGATTCACGACCTATCGTTAATTTGGATCGATGTAGTTTTCGGATATCCAAATATGGAAACCCGATCCCGGTCTCATCGAAATCCAAAGCGTGTCTTTTAGGTCCAAGCTGTTTTAGAGTTTAAAACAATTCAATTACATTATCTATATACACACAGATAGATAATTCACAGATTCACAACAGATAATTATCATTATCATAACCACAGATAATCCATATTATCATTATCAAAAGATAATCCATATCATCATCACAATGCAACTAATGCATCCATATCACTCAACGTTACTAATCTCGTAGTTGAGATTCCAAACCATTCAAGGCAACCAATATCATCCATTTATAAGCAATGATCTATAATCATACTATCTATAATTAATTTAAAATGAATTAAATTAATTATATCATCTCTAATTAATTTAAAGTGAATTAAATTAATTACTTATATCAATATAAATCTGGCTTACATAACCATTAATTAATTACAAATTAATTAATTAATTATCCTCTAATTAATCACCTTAATTAATCACCCTTGATTAATTACCCTTTAATTACATTCAAGTAATTATCCTTTAATTAATTTCACTAAATAATTTACCATAACGCAAATCAGTAATTAACCTTTAATTACTTCATTAATTAATTAACCATAATTAATTACATTAAACCTTAATTAATTACAATTAATTAATTACACTTAATTACTTATTATTGATTAATTAATCTTAATTAATCTTAATTAATCAATCTTAATTACATCATCAATTATATTAATTAATGATCCTTAATTATATTTAATTAATTATCTTATTTAAATTAATTACATTCAGTAATTAATCTCAATTAAACCATAATTATTAATCACGTTGATTAATCACATTCAGTAATTAACTCCCCTTAATTTCTTATTAAATTAATTACTCTTTAATTAATTTCTTAATTAATCCCTTGATTAATTATACAAAGTAATTTAATCCAAATTACTTTCACAATCCCAACATCATCCACTAATTACATCCAGTAATTATCTTTAATTAGTTCACTGAGTAATTTTACTTCATTAATTACATCAAGTAATTATTATCAAATCCAATGTTTAAAATTAATTAAACTTAATTAATTAATTTAAACCAATCTCAATAAACTCCATTAATTACATTAAGTAATTAATTTCTTAATTACTTTCATTTAGTAATTAAACTTAAATAATTTTCACAATTGATTATCATTAATTAATCAATCTAATTAATTATTAAAAATTAATCATATTAATTAATTACTAAATAATTCTTAGTTAATGACCTTCATTAACTATTTATCATTATTTAATTACTTTTCTTAATTTACTTCTTAATTTTAAACTAATCTAAATTATTAATTTATACACTAAATAAATAAAACATTCCTTAAATCATCTTATTCATGTGATCATTTTAATACTTTAATAATCTCTAAGAAAAATCCATTTCTTATTAATGATTTTATAAATATTAAAGGGTACTAGAACATTGCATTTTTAAATTTAAATTCAAATTCCATTTTGAATCTAAAATTCAAAATAATATTTATTTAAACATTAACCAAATTTAAATTCCTTTTATAATCCTTTAAAATAAATGTAAATAACATTTATTACTTACATTTGAAAACTTATATAAGATAAGCCTTAATTTACTTAATTTTATTAAAATTAAGTTTTAAGTACATTACCATTTAATTTCCATTTATAAACCCTTTTATGAAGAACTTCATTCAAAAAGAATCAAGTTTAAATATTTGTTTGAAAACAAATTTACCTCTAACAAGCAATTTAAATTTAAACTTGTTTGAAAACATTCAAAATTTTAAAACTTATTCAAATCCAGATTTTAAATTTAAGATACTTGAACCCATTCTTTATTTAAATCATTTGATTTAAACTTGAATTAAACTTGTTTATACCTTGATTTTAAAACTTTTTATTTAAAATCCAAATTCCATTTTTAAAACCTGAAGATTCAAAGGTCTTAAGAAAAACTGAACTTAAAATTTAAATTCAAACTGTTGTTTTAAATTTGGTTTCAGATTCTCAAAATAAAATTCCAATTTCCAGAACTGTCAGGTTTCCTTTCTTTTTTTAAAACTGAAAAACCATTTTCAAAATTTAAAAAAACTATAAGATTTCAAAACCATTTGAAACTATAATACATACTAGATTTAAACTTATTTTAAATCTTATCATTACAACTTTGAAATTCATTTAAATTTGATTTAAATCAAAAACTTCAGACAGTTTACAGAAAAACTGTAATAACTACAATTACCCGAGCTAAAAATATTTTGCTTCGAGTCATCAGGCCAGCCTCTTCGAGCAAACTTCCCAAAATCTCGAGTAAAACTCGGGTCAAAAAAACTACTGCCACCCAGAGTTCAGCAGAACCCAAAAATGCACGGTGCACGAGCACCGTGCCTCCGGCCATCTTCATCCACCTCCGGTGGCTTCCCAGCAACGACGATCAAACCCTCAAGCCATTACGATCATCACAATGCTCACCTACAGCTCGAATTTGAAATTAGAGTTCACATCTTAAACCTGGAACAGATAGTCCAAAACCCCATCAAACCTGTCATTGCCAAGATCACGGCTCTCCGACCACCGGATCCAACAACTCCGGCTATGCTTCTACCCACGTCCAAGCTTCCATCTGCCCAATTCTCATTCAACTCGATCATCTCTACAGGATGAATCGACCAAAACAAACTACCCAGATAAAACTAGGGCTACAGAAAATAAAACATCATCACTGCATCCATGGTGGTTTTCATCACCTTCACTTATTTTTCCAAGCATCACTTATCTCTCCCCTACCCTCAAGAAGAATCCCGAGCCTCCAAAATCGACAAATCATCAGAAATCACCAAATTCCCCTTTTCTGTTCAACAGAGAACTGCACCCTAACCCCTTAACTAAAAATCCTAATTTTTATTCTAAAAATTATGTTTTGATCTTGGTATTCAATTCATAATACTGAATTTATATATTATTCAATATGAATTTTCACATATTTTAAAACTTGATCAGCCAATTTTGGTTTATAGAGATAATACAAGTTATTTTAACTTAACTAAAATTTTAAACTAAAGTTTAAGATTAGACAAAAAAATTTGATTTAATCTTAAAGTTTAAACAAAGGCACAATCTAAAGATTTTGAATTTAAATCAAAACTTAAACCTATGAACTATAAAACAGAGAGTACTCTGGAAATCACAAGCATACAATACATCCAATATAGTCACAGCAGATTTCATTATATATGCATACAATACATTTTTATCATAGAGATTTAACATGCAACCTTATTTATAAGCTTAATCTTTAAGAAATAGAAATGTTACTCACCTTTAAAAATCAGAAGACAGAGCCTCCATTGTTTTGAAAGTTGTTTGACCTTTGAAAACTGGAAAACGCAGTAGCTTCTTTGTTTTTGCTTAAAAGTTGAGTGCTTGGTTTGCTTGAGTTAAAAACTTGAAGGCTTGTTACTGAATTCTTGCATGCATGCTTTGAAATTCCAGTTTAAGTGAAATGCAGGCTTTGTTTTGAATGCTACAGGTTTGCTTGCTTTACTGATTTACTGGAATATGCTTTCATACTTGAGAATATGCAGGTTAAAATAGTTTGGCTAGCATGCTATTTGAAATTTGATTTACATGATTTTGGCGGAGGTATTTTGAGAAAGTGTTTTCAGGAAGTAAATGGATCTACATGCTTTGATTCAATTTTGAAAAATGATTATGTATGCTTTCAGATTTTAATTTTTTTTTGAGGATGTGTATGTTTTTCTTTGCATTTAGATTTAGAAAAGAAACAAAATGAAAGAGAAATCGTTTATAAAAACTGAAATAAAAATAAAAAGAAAAAAAACAAATTTTAAAAATGCCACATGTCTCTAATTCTAACATTTGTCAAGTTGTAGTGTTTATTGATTAACACATGTCTTTTTATTTGTAAATGCTTACATTTGTTTTTAAATGTTAATTATTTATAATTAAGTTAATTTGTATTTTAGTTAGATGTTAATGTAAGATAGATGTAAACCCTTGTTTAATTAATTAGTTAATATGTATTTATTTATATGTAGAAAATTTTAAAATGAATAAATCCAATTTTATTTATAAAATAAAGTTTATACAAATATTTCAAAATCAAAATAAATTAAAAATATTTGTACTTCAAGTTCAAATCAAGTTATATATATATACACATATATAACTACCCAATTAAACTTTGAAAAACAATTATTTTTATTAGAAATCTATTTATTAAAAAAATGTATTATTATTATATTTTTTTTAAAATAACAACATTTGATAACTATAAATAATTTATATAAAAAAATGTTTCTCTTATTAATAAATTATTTATTTTATCACACTATATCAAAATAAACCTTATTGTTATTTTTATTTTAAATTTAAACTTGAGTTAAAACATATTTTAAATCATTTCAACATTTACCTTATGCATTTAAAATCGTTAATCATTTATTATATACTTTTAAAAAAGTTTATATCAAATAAATCAATTTAAACAAATTTAATTTTTATCTTAACTATTTAAAAACCCTATTTTATTTATTAATTAACCTTTTAAAAGTTTAACTTTTAAGTAAAATCATAATTCCCAGTTTTTACTAAAGATATATATATTTGTAGAAAACAAGATTTATTTATTTGTTAAATTTAAAAAAAAAATCTATTTACAATATATACATGTTCTATATACATTGTAAATATAAAACAATTATTAGATTTAAAAAGATAAAATCTATCAATTAAATATTTATTTTATTGGATTATTAAATTAATTCAAATCTTATCACAAAGATTATCAAATCAATTTAATTTTTATTTCAGATTATTAAATTGATATTGCTTTAAAATTCTGGGTCATCACACATTTAATTTCAGTTTTGCATTCGTATCATCTTATTTTCTTTTCTAATGGCAATACCCAAATCCACATAAGGTGGGGATTTCATCACCCCTTACTTAGCCCACAAATTGCATTTCATAATATAATTTTGACTAATAATAATAGTTAGACGTTGGACTTAAGGGAATCATGAGCTCGTTTAAGGCTTAATTGTATCTTGACAAGTTGTCTTCTTTGAATAATTTATCTTCTTAGTGTATAGGCTATGACAAAGAAATAGTTAGTTATAAATATTACGATGTTTCGTAAATATTATACTGTTTATTTCTTTGAAGGTACTTAAACCTTCGATTGCACTACTACGGTGATTCATGGTGCAACGATAAATCATGTTCTTTATCTAGCTAAGAACTATCTTGTTGGATTAAGACGAAGTGTGATTATACAATTTTGGGTTAGGAGCTAATAAGGACAGAAAATTTATAATTATGTCCTTGCATTCATTTAGTTGCATTAGTTCATGCATATTTAAAAAACAGTAAAAACCAAAACAAAACAGAATTGTACATTTTACTTAACTTAGTTTTTAAATTCTTTCCTTCGAAATTTTTCAATCAAAATAAAAAATTGAGTTAGTTTTTTAGAAAAAAAATCCACGCACATATATATACATAATATTTTCAAAAACAAAAAAACAAAAATCAAATTTCCCTTTTGAAAAACAAATTCTTTTTGGTAAATATTTTTTTTTGAATATGTCTGAATTTCCCTGCTCGCAAAATTTTTACAATAGTTGTGAAAATCAATATAATTCATATAGTTCACATCAAACTCTTATGGATATTTTGATAACAACTATTGTAATAACTATTCGAATTTTGCACTACAAAGTTTTCAAAATGATGACCAACCCTCGAATCTTGAAAATAGTATTGAATTTGGTCTTTACTTGAACAATGAAATCAAATGATAAATAATTTGAGTAATCTGTGCAATAAATCAAGTCAAGGGTTTCAAAATAATCAAAACTTGAACTCATTTCAAAATTCAAATGATTTCGGTTATAACTAATGCCAACACAACTTCGAACTTCAAAATGAATTTCAAAGTAAAAATGGAAATGTGAATCACTATTTAAATGAATTTGGCAATGAGAATAGTTTCAATCATGGTGAAAAGTTTTACTCTCGGCAATTTCAAATTCAAAATTCTCAAGTTGATAATTATGAATTTGATTTTGTTAAGAAATTTGAAGAAAGCAAGAAAAATCACATGGATTTATTATTTAAAACATATATGAGACAATGTGGGAAACAAAATCAAAACCCAACGATTGACAAGTCAAATAATAATCCACCTTTTACCAAAATTGACGATTTTCAAATGACAACTTTTGGAATTGAAAATGACAATCTTGATAAAGTTGTTGAAAATGTGGTAATTGAGTTGGATTTCAATTCTTTTGAGAGTGTGGAACCAAATTTAAAATTCAATCTTCATTTTTTCGATAATGAAAAATTGAATACAACAATTTTAGATTTTGAACATGATACATGCAATGAAGTTGTGATTAATTCAACAAAGGAAGACGAATTTAGTGAAAACAAATTTCTTGGACTTTTCAAAAATGAGTTTTTGAATTCTGATGGGGAAGATTTAAATCACCGTTTTGATTTTGAAATCAATAATTCTAAAGAAGTTTTCAGTGATAAGCTTGACTTTCAAATTGGTGAAAATAAACTTGAACTTCAACCAATTGTTCTATATACGCTAAACATCTTCGAAAATAAAATAACTCGTACGATTTTAATAAAACGACTTTCATTTTTCCAAATGAAAATTCAATTTTGAAATCTTTATGGTTTGGTTTTCTGTGCTTAAGCTATATCTCTTATACTTAACGAGACAAATGAATTGGTCTTTGGAAGATGTTTCATTTACTCTTTAACGGTTTATTTTCTGATGTCGTGTACATAATAAACTTTTCGTTTACATGTAAATATAGGTCATATTTTTTTTAATATTTTTCTCCTTTCACTTAGGTTGACTATGGGGACATAGTCAAAATTAAGCGTGAGTGGAAGTCTCATCTTTATTTTTTTTATTTTTCATGGTTTTTTTTGCATTTTCTTTCCAAAACTGAAAATTTTTATATAAAAAATCTCAAAACATTTTCTTTTTAGCATTTTGATTTATTTTTAAAGAAACACTATAAGATAAGTACAAGTTCGGTTATTAAATTTAAATCTTTGAAAATTTATTTGTCTCAACAAAATTAAAAATAAAGTTATATTACAAGTAATGATGGTTTAGCTAGTATATAGGAAGGATCATGGGTGATAATTATGAAGTTTATCCTAATTAAAATCTTTCTTTAATAGGTGGTTGATTTAAAGTAAAGACGGTAAAAATTTTAATCTTGTAAGTTAAGTGGCACCAAGATGATATTGTAAAACTCTCACTTCATGAAAAACAAATTGTATATATGAATATATTTTATAAACACCTAGAGTCATGTGTTCACAGGCAAGTGTGTACACTCGCCATGCTCTGTACCCTTCTCACGTAAGCCCGAAAGGCAGTGCACGATCGGCATATCTAGCCCCAGTTTATCTGAGTTAAGTGTATGTATATAAAAGTTCTTTCGTTAATAATGCCTATAGTTGATAGGTGTATACACTTGTTTGTACACTCGTCATGCTCAGTATTCCCCTCGCGTAAGCCGCAAGGCAGTGCATGGGTGGTATATCTGGCCTCAGTTTTCGGAGTTAGGCATATGTAAATATTGTTAATATCAATAGAATTTTCAAATAAAGAGAGAGAAAGTAATTGAAATCCAAGCACCATTTTCACTTGTTTGATTTGATTTATTATTCAAAAGAAATAAAAATACCACTTCGAAAAAACTTAGATAATCAACTAAGGATGCATTTCATAGTTACACTATATTATCAACTGGAACAACTAACCAAACCACAGTTTAATTATGATGATAACTTAATTTTCGTTGGATGATTTGACGAGTAAAATGACTAAAATTTCATTATGATGACCAGAATTTATATGTAACTTATTTGTGTCAATTTAAAAGTAAATTCTTCGTGTGTAAATATTTTCAAAAACTTGCATTCATATCTTTGTAGATAAATCTTGGATTTAGGAATTTTACATGTTGCATTTGGATTTTGTAGGGAGTATCCGATTAAAACCCTCACGAGACAACACTCGTCCTACTAGGGACACATAAAGGTTTAACGGCTTATTGCATATGCTCATTGCAATCGTGCTCCCTACGAAAACGGATTTATCTTAGTTTTAGTTTATTCGAGGATGAATAAAAAGATAAGTGTATGGTATTTGATGTGCATGTAAAAGTGCATATTTTTACTTTCATATTTAATCTAATTTAATTAAATAAATGAGCATATGGGGTATTTTTACATGTTTAAACCAAAATTTTAAATTATTCAAATCATCATTTATTCATCTTCATGTAGGAGCAAAATAGTAATTTTGTGCATGTATTAATTTTGAGAATATTTATTTGAATATTATATTTTTATTTGTAGGAAATTGAATGGAAAATGAAAGAGGCTTCATGCATATATGCATGCACACATGGAGAAAGACAAGAGAATGAAGAAATAAAAGAATTCATACCTCAAGGAGGACCCCACCTACCCACTTACCATGATCTACAATTAGGAGCTAATGCATATGTTAGTGGAGATCAAAAGCACATGCACATTTAATGGAGGATTAATTACATCCTAATGATAGCTTGGTGGTTACACTTCCTAAGGGGCATTTTGGGTAGCACCCTAAAATATAGATTATGGCTTTCGGCATGTATGTTTCATGTAATGTGGATCTTAGCACCACCTTCTAGTTAGTTTAGAGGTTGCCATAAATTGTAACCATAAACTCTCTTTCTCTTTTTCATGGCTTCTTAGCCTTTTCACTCTTATGTAATTTTTTTATGCAATTTAATTTCATGTTCTTTTAATTATTGTTCTTTATATTATGCAACTAGTGAATTTTTATTTTATTCAAGTAGATTAGATTTATTTACATGCAACTTAGTTAGTTCTCCTGTTCCTTTTGTTTTGTTCTATGTTGCAATCTAAATTTGTTGAAATGATAACAAATATGAAAAGCTAAACTCCTTCAATTTAGGGGTATTGAAGCTCTTTTAATCATGTAGATTCAACATATTTACTAATTTATGATCTCTTTTTGTACTTAATGGAATTTTTGGATGCGGTAAAATTTTGTTTTTTTACTTTGAATTTGATAACTTATGTTGTTGACACCAAACGGACTATGCTTAAACAAACATAAACACAAATTACCTCTTTTTTTACATATGATTTTGGTAATAAAGTGGACTTTAGAATCATAATTTTATGGTCTATATTACTAATCAATGGTAAATAGACCATCCTTAGAATATATTTTATTTTTAACTTCATTATCATTTTCGTGAGATTTTACAAGTGGTTGGGTGGGTGTGTTAAAGTTTGATGTTTTATGTTGGGGTAATTAATAGCATAAATAGATTGTACTTATGATAAACACGTCAACTATATTCATAAATGACCAAAAAGAGAGACCATAATTTCATTATGTTGATTTATGTGATCATGAGATGGGATTTGCCTCTAAATTGCCTTCTACTCTCATATTTCTATTCACCTTTAGTTTTTGTTAGTTTTTAGAAATTTGTAGTTAACACATCTCAAATTCTTGGTTTAGTTTGATTAAGTAGAATTTAAAATCAATCAAATTCCCTACAGATCAATCCGTACACATCACGTACTAAAATTGTACGCCTTGCGCTTGCGGTTATTTTTATTATATCATTTTTCGACGACTTATAACCAATAGAAAATTCGTTGATTAACAATAAACTATTCCAAAATTACCAAGTCAGGCCACATAAAAATAATACCAGGTCAACGAAATCCCTATTACATATCAAACTCTAGGTACTCAAAAATAAAATTTCTAACCACGCCCTGAATAAAAAAATTCAGTTGATTGGCAGCAACGTCTAATCAACTAAAACTCCAATACCATCAATGCATCTTTTACTATCTTGCTTTCAAAGTGAAACTTTACTACAACCTATAATCAAAATTTCCAATATCGTACATGTATAACTTCAGTCCAATCTCCTTTATATAAAAATTAACCCATTTATTTTGCTGCTAGATTAGTGCCTCTTCTTTATGTTGTTTTAAAAAAAATTGGACTCAATTCTCTTTATCTAAAATATGATCTCCACTTATCAACTCTGAATTTTCCTATATAACTACTAACTCTCTTCCATATGCCTAATTGGCATATCAATAAGTCTTGAAGAGTTTAATTTATTTAGGGTGGAAGATAGGAATCTTCAACAAAGGCATATGTGATTCTTGTATTATTAGATGGATAATAATTCATCATCTTGGGGGTATCGAGATAATGACATGCAACAAGATCGTTCCATGTCCACTTCTCCACGTTCGATCCAAGTCTTATTTCTATCCAAAATCACCCCACAACAAGTCATCCGATCTATTTCAAAATAAATCAATATCCCAATAAATATATTATAGACATTTCATTAAAAAATTCTACACCATAAATAACAAACTCCAAATCATGGCAATCATAGACAAATGGTTCGATACTTTGGACGAATTCGATACCACCATAGATTTATGCACTTTGTGATATTTTAGGTCTAAACTATCCATTATGAAAACATGTATCCAGAAGTAGCAACTCTCCTTCCAGCGCGGTCTGCTCCGCTTTCTCCTGACAGACGGAGATATGTTTGCACCTGGAACTGCTTCTAGTGCATAGGATTTAACCATTTGACATTCCTTATTCACTTCCTAATCCATTAAACTATTTCTTCAAAGCTAATGATTCAACAACTTAGATTTTCCTTTCCACACTTTTAATTTAAAAATAAACACATTCGTGAATTAGGAATTCATCAAATGTCAAATTTTAAAACTTTCCTTCACATTTAAAAAGTTTATTTCACAAAAATTTCCTATTTATTTGGGAACCCATAAACAATCCTTTCACGATACATTTCAGTTCCTTCTATATGTTTGTATTTTAGCTTCAAAACCAATCTTTTTTTTTAACTTTAGTAATTAAATATTAATAAACAAAATCCACTTAAATTCGAAATTACTATGGTTATTTCCTGAACTACTTATACTTTATTTTTACAGTATTATTTCATTTAATTTGTAACCATTGTAACGTATATACATATATAAATGCATACCATTTTCTATATAAATAGCCAAATTCGAATACTATTAAACAATAAGTACTTGAATATACAAAGGTAAAATTTCAAAATTCGTTTTGGCTACCATAATATCTATATCAAATCTAGATATCATTTCTAAAATTTTAAATTATATACATATAGATATACGTACATACGTACATACAAACATGCATACTACATACAAACATACATACGTACATACGTACATACATACATACATAGATACACACACACACATACATACATATAATTAAATCTTATACCATAAGCTCTCCAACATAAAATTTCTCTTTTGAACAAATATTATAATTCCATTGTCAAAAGTAATTCTCATTTCAATAATATATTGTGTATATTCTTTCTTAAAAATATTAAATTTTCATAACTCGGTTCTTCTAATAGATTCATAACCTCCTTATCTGATGTAGTAACCATTGAAGTCTAAAAGGTCGAAGATTTACTCATAAGTGCCTAGCCACACCTGCACCACTAAATAGGGTTCAGTTCCGACATAGAGTGTCCACCTAAAGTAGAGAAATTTCCACAGCACTTCAAGAAATCGATGGTCGGGGCTGTCAGATAGGAACCATTCCTTATATAGAAAGTGCAGGTCATATAGGGTTTACACTGATCTGCTTTATCGCTTATAGATATTGTTGGAACCAAATGAGAATGGTCACATTGAAATATCCCCAATATCCATTTAATACCATTTCTAATTCTAGTTTAACCCTACTAGTGTTTATCTCTATCCTAATTTCAATATCCCATAATTCGCTCTTCCACTACTATCCGAAATTGGGATCTATTAACAACTCACCAACAAATAGTTGACTCAACTAGAACATAAAATGTTCTTCAATACATACTTAATCTTAATTTAAGGAATATTTTGCTCTGATTCTAAATGTAACAACCCACATTTTCGACCTTCTGATTTAACACAACTCATGATGTGTAAATCCCAAGAATCGAAAATGATGCGTCATTAAGTTAAGATAACAAGAGACAAAAAGAAAATACATACTATCTATCTCTTTCTAAAATAACGACGGAAAGTCACAATATATAATATAGTCAAATATCATTATATTCCAAACTGATAGATTCAAGGTACACATACACACACTGACAAACACACACACACACCCCCAGATACATATACATAAATCCAAACCAATGTTGGATGATTATTTATCGTGCATACCTTTAAACTTACTTAACCAAGCACACAATATTCCACCAACCTAGTGATGAAAATTAAAAGGGAAAAATATAGAGAGGTTCAGACTACAATCTAGTACGTGATATTTGTCTACTTTAATATATACTCCAACCATTCCCAAATAATACTAAGATGACTTTGGTAAACATTATAATTTAAACTTGTTTCACATGCATTCAAAAAAATCAGTCAAACAATACAATAAACATGACTAACTCGTGAAACGAGGTCTTAGTCCAGTACAGTTACAATAGCTGATGATACGGTCAAATACATATACAAAATCAAGCTTGCCTTACTACATTAACATATGGTTGGATCATCGAA
Source organism: Allium cepa (assembly GCA_030765085.1). Lineage (NCBI taxonomy): Eukaryota > Viridiplantae > Streptophyta > Magnoliopsida > Asparagales > Amaryllidaceae > Allium > Allium cepa. Next base: position 671,532,707 of record CM060939.1, on the reverse strand, counting down.
TGGACATAGTTCCATATACGTCTTACAGACCCATTTCTATACTATAACACACACCTTAGAAAATCTGATACATCGAGCGATCGTTTTACCATGATAACCAATTGATGTCACAAAAATCAGTAGTCAAATAATCATTTACAAAAGAAATTTACTACCATATGTACATATTTATAATATATATATATATCATTAGACATACATCCAAACATTCCATCAAATCAAACAGGGAGAATCACATCAAAACGTAGTACAAAAGTCGCCACAAAACACCTGGAAAAGCCCTGAATCGATCTCCATCTTCCTTATGACCTAGCCCTATTGGGTCTAGGCTTTTTGGACTAGCACCACCGGGGAACCTATGAAATCCTAACCAGTGCACCTATGGTTTGTCAGGCCATATGAATAGGAGGATGACTCTTATGTATTTTCAGTAATTAATATTCTTTTTCAGTTTTTGTCTCCACTTTTTCCTCATTCGTTTTTTATCTGATGCTCGATCCTTTTCTTTCAAATTTATTATGTTTCTCTACTATCTTTATACTTCAATATTATCAAAAGGTTTGCATCGATAGCACTTCAAAACCTCTCTAACAGTCAATGTTATCGAACTAGTTTTCAGAAAACACTTTTTTCACATATATACTCCAAATTACACTTAAAATCAATATTCATTCAAAATAAAATTATAATATGACCTAAAACATCATTTGGAACTTCATGAATATTTGGACCTTCATGAATATTTTGATCAATTTTTATATATGATTTAATATATATATATATATATATATATATATATATATATATATATATATATATATCAACATAATCAATATTCGTTCATATATACTTATGTTTCCAATATTTTTCCAGTATTTCTTATAATATCAATTAAAAATCTATTTTTTTATATAAATATTCTTTGGAATAAATAAACTTATTACAAGAATATTTTTATAGCATTTTCATATGATTTATCTATACATTTCATATCATTTTCTCTGCATAAACTAGTTCTATACTTTAAACTCTATACTTCAGATCCTTGTTATCTACTCCATATAAATTATTTTTAATTCATATAAAATATGTTTATATCTTTAAAATATACCATCTTCCTCCATAAATTATTCCCATAATTTAACTGCAGCATTTACCATAGTGTTTACACAAATTATATATGTACTTGTCTCAACATACATATTTCAACCGTTATCTTCATTAAATATCATTATAATATATATACGTATTATTTTTGAAAGTATTCCTCTAATTAATATAATTTCTCATTTATAATTTTAAATTCCCATTTGTTCATTCATTTTCTATGAATATAAACCAAAATCTCCGAATTTACCTTCTGACGTTCATTGTTAATCACTAGTTTGGCTATCTCCGTCCATTTATCATTTTCTCTCTATTTTTACTTTCATATTTTGACTATTTATTTCTATAATATTTCAGTAGTCACTCATATCCAAACCCTAAGTCATAGTTATCATAGAATTAAGAGAGAAATATTTATTGTATACTAGATTAGGCATAAACCACTCACAATGATTAGAAATCACTTAATTTGCTCACTGTCTAAAATCCAAATCTAAGTATTTGAAATTCTTATTAATATTAGACTACAATTCTCTCCTTGCTCTCCGATTTGTTGATTGAATTATCAAATTTTATAAAGTTTTGAAACAGAATTTTGGGTTTGATTGAGACATGGTTTCTGTCTCTTTTAGAGGAGAAGAATAGTTGTTGGGAAAAATGATTTTTAATTTTTTTTAAAAGAAATGGCCTGCTATAAACAGAAAAGATAAAGTATCTATTCTCTTATGTTGACTTAGATCAAATTCAAAATTCAAATTAGATTACAAAAAAGATGATATCGCCATCATTACGACTTCAATTCGGATAACAAATATACCGTGCATACTATAAAAACAAGGCGGTCGTAATAGCGCCAGATTCATTTCCTAATTCAAATGTTTTAAAAATGATGGCTTTCCGTTGTAGTTAAAATTATTGAATTTAATTATTTATTTACATATCGAAAAACATGAATTTTTACATTTTGTACGAGTGTCTAAATTTCGGCTTGGTTAGTAGCTATAAATTTTCCAACCTGTTTCCATCTGATTCTCATTTAGGACAGAAATTAGAACAACAAAATATGTATGAGAATATGTATGATCGAGATTGTCCGATGTTTTTCTATTGTCCGTACATTATCCATCTGTTGTCCAACTTGCACAAACAATGTTCATACTTAAAACTTGTCTAGTCGATGCCCGTCTCTTATTGGATAGGATATGGACACACCTTCATTTTGTCCGATCCGATTGGTTTACTCCGTCAAAAATACTCATATGACATTATCAATGTCTAATACACATATAGGGATGACATGATTACTGATGTCCCATGCTATCTGCTCATTTTACCCTTAGACATAGTCATAGGTATGGTTCGTCGAATGTCGTATAATCTTGCATATGGATGTCTCCATTCTCTCATGATCCATATACTAGATATGCATGAGTCATGATACCACGGTAAGCTATAGGAGCAAGTACATTAAATCACCATATGATGCGACTATCAAATAACAACCATCATCACCATCATCATACATTCAACAAAATACACCTCTTAACATACAAAGGTCAGATCAAGTCAATCATCATCCACATGGACTAGGGACTACTCAAACTCGATTTCAAAATGATTGTACAATAATATATAATAGCATTGTCTAGGTATAGGTTCATCTTGGCCCAGATTTCATTAATATGTCAATCTAATAATTATTAACCAGTCGACTGATTAATGCACTTTTAGAGAATATAGTAATGTCACTATGTTTATTTCTAAACTGGGTTTTCAATTGATTTCTTTGTTATCTTCTTGTTTCAGTGTTGAGTTGTTAGTACATTTTTATGAATCTTCATACATGAATTTAGTCACATTTCATTATGTTTAAACTTTGAATTCTCTAGAGTTTCATATATACATTCTTTAGTCTTAAATATAGTCTGTCACTTCAATCTCTTGTATTTGATGCATTTAGGTCTACATTTATTAATTACTTCCTTTATTAAACTTGGATATATTTTAGTCCGCATATCGAGTATTTTATATCGTCACTAGTGCGATTAATCTCCTCAAAGCAAGTTAAACACTAGCATTCTAATTTCCAAGACCAATCAATTTGCATTATATCTCACGGGTCATGTTTTCTATACGTTTATTCATTAACCTATTACTTTGATACCATTAAAGTAATAATCAATATTCAATTTTTTTTTGGGAATTAACCCTAAAATCAAACTAATAGCCTTGTTATATATGAATGTTCGTATTATGGGTAAAAGAGAAGCATTTCACTTGCACATTTATGATCAAAGCCATCTGTTTGACTAAAATCCACCCAATTCCTCCAAAAGCCTAAAGTAGTCCTGTAATACCTTCAATTTTGATTGAGATTTTTCTTTATGCATAGTCCTCACCTTGGTTATCCTTTTGATATAATTTTATCTGAATCAGTCTAGGGATGAGAAGTTATGGCAATCTTATGGTTTCCGAAGAAAAGGGGTATAAGAAAGAAGATTAAATTTGAAAAGTGGAAATAGGAAACATAAGTTGTTTCATATTTTATAATAGAGGGAATGCCATTTCGGCTTGCATTTAAATTATTGGGCTTTCGGCACATTTCAACCCACTACAAACCCGCAACTAAAATCGTTTGTATCTCCATCATACGAACTCCAATTTTGACATTCTTATAGTCAAAATCGATTAGAAAATTTTAATCCACATAATGGAGAAACTTTCGTTGTTTAATTCTATAATTTATAAAATTACATTTTTATTCCTGTTAATTAAAATTAATATAATACCTCCAAAACTAGTTGTCAAAATTTATGGGGTATTACAAGTACAGAGTAGCATGGTAGTTCAATACCTAATTCCAAAACTGTACATTCGAGATAGGTGACCTTATTTTAAATGGATCTTTCCTAGTATGGGGCACTTGGTCAAATTAGGAAGAACCCTACATGATAATGTTTAACCTTGAGGGTAGCATTTTCAATCTATCAACAATCGATGGACGCCTAATTTTATGGGTGTGGAATAGCGAGCAGTGGTGCCTCAATTTCACTTGTTTCTTTTTATTATGCATTTTTTCCATTTGGACACTCATTGAAATGAACTCGATGTAACAAAGCAGCATCTACTATATTGGTTTTCAATAAATTGCTTTTCATATCAATGGAACCATATTTGTTAAGTTAGATTTTGTGTTATGGGATTAGTAGCATAAAAAAACATCATGTGTTTTGAAATTGTTGTTTACATACATGAGGTAGGTACCGACGGACTACTCTAAATCATGATTGATTCCTTGGAATATAATCATACATGGTCTAGGTCTGATCATCTATCCCCACGCGTTTAAACTACGACAATGCCATGAGGTGCACATTGTCGAGGATATATGTTAGCGATAAGCGTTGATGGACACTGATATGCGAAAATAAGCATTGATATATAATAAAATTTGTGAAGGTATATTTAATAGAAGCTATAATGGTGTTAGTCAAGATATGAGTAGAAAGTCAAGTAAAAATTATAGAAACGTCACAGTTTTAATTATGGTTGAATGGAATAAGTTAGAACAGAAATAAGTTAACTTGTAAAAGAGAAATACATGCAACAGTGAAATTTATTTACATGTACAAAGATACAATGAGTAAATACATTACACAGATCAACATACACAGGAGGTATACTATAAAGGTAACACATTACTGGAATTAATTTATGAATGCCTATAGGAATTATAAGTAAATGTAGTAAATTTAAGTGTAGAAAAGTAAACGACAGAAATCGGACTTAAAAAGATTTTATTATTTGCTTTAATTTTTAGTACAAAATTGGCGGTTCCATTCGTACAACATAGCGGCATATGTAAAACAATGAAACAAAAAGTAGTAAAACACCAGGACCAAACACGTCACATCATGTAATGCATGAAAGTTCAGGATGTATTATAACTATAGATTAATAATATAACGATAATAAATAATTGGATTGGACTGGTGATTGTATCAAAAATGGGACAAATACCCAATGAAATATCAAATATAAAAACTAGAAAGGAAATGGAACGAAAGCAAGATAAGAACACATAATTTTTATAGTGGTTTGACAATTACTCCGACCTATGTTCACCTAGTAGTTTTTTAATGATTACCCGTTGTTCTTACGATGCCATTCTTACAGCTCGATTGCTTATAACTCACTAAGAATCCAACATAATGTAATTTTGAAGCCTGTTTCACAACTCGTCCAAATCAAGAGTTTAAGAACAAGAAGATGCTAAAAGTCCTTTCTAAGCACATCTCCCCTCTATTTGTAAACGAAGATCTCCGAGATAGTCCCTTGAAAATCCTCCATTACGTTCTCCACGTTCACCATGTCGCTCAACAAAAGTTTCACGACCAACCAGACCTAAGAAGCCACAACTCAGACCCTAGTTGAACCTTTCGACTTAGGTGCCGAGTTGATGATTGTGTCAACTTCTATTTTCATCACTTTTTGGTTCTTTTCATCACTCCTTGAACATGCTTTGCTAATGTGCCACCATTACCAGTCGATTCTAACCCAAAGAGACTGAGTTAACCCTTGTAATTTTGATTCCATCATGTCTTGTTCTTCTATCTTGTAATTATTCTTACTTGCTTTTTATTTACTTTACATAATCCTTAATTCCTTCTAGAGCATTCCATGTTAGTCCATCATGGTGACCATTCCTTGACTTGGCCTAGGCACAATTCGGACCCAAGTTGTGGCCACTTACTTGAGATGGTCAAGTTAATACTTCACATCAAATTTTTATTATCTCTTTTATAATTTCCACCTTTGTAGTTTTGTGATGTTTTCCGAGCATTTGTACTCATTCGTTCATCGTTCCTTAGTCGAGTTTAATCGTTCGAGTCTGTCGAAGACAATGGAAAATTTGGCCGTAACACTTTGCCCTCATGCCTTGTGAAGAAGTTATGCTTTTCTCAAGAACAAATATCAGAGTTGGAAAATCAATAGTAGTTAAGCTTTCAAGATATTAATTGATCGAATCGTGGTGAACCATATGGTTTCTTTGGATTCACTTGTAAATCAAAGGTCATTATAGACTATTATGGATAATGACTTGAGTCCTTGCTCAAGTATTAGTCAGAAATCATCATCATTCTGTGTTCTCCCAGAGTTATAATATCATATATAAACATCATGAATCAAAAATTTCTTGTGTTCTCCTAGGAGTTGAGTATCACATTTCAAAATCAATCTTGTCTAGTGTTTGTCTAGGATTTTGGTTGTCACATATCGGTGTCAAAATCATTCCATATTCACTAGGGATTTAAAACATCATATATCATGCGATTAGATATAGTCAATTATCTTTGTACATGGTCACCAATTGGAATGTCACTTATAATTCATACAATTTTGCTTAACATCCCATCATAAGTAAATCCAACCAAATCGAAGAAATGATATAATCCAATAATCATTATTAAATCTTTTAAAGTCAAGTGGGAATTCCAATCCCAATGTCTATATTTTAATCTCTCTGGATCATATAATAAATGTCCAGTCAAGGTTTCGATCTCTTCGGATCGCATAATCGACATCCAACTTAGCTTTTGTTCCCTTCAGATCACGTAATCACATATCCAATCCAGTTTATGATCTCTCAGGATCACATAGTCAATATCATAATTAAGTCCAATTCGCTCACTCTTTGACGAGAGGACCCAATACCTGAGCAAGTCCATTTGCTCAATCTCGGATGAAGGGACTCATTATTCGATCATGTCCATCCACTTGCTATAAATTCGCATCCTGACCTTCGTTCTGTGATTCAACAATATTCCTAAGACATGCTCCGTCATGTCCCAACTCAATTCATCATGACTCCTTCCTCCTTGACTTGTCAATGACCTGTAAACCTGGGTCGACACTAAGTTGTGAGGTCTCAAGAGGATTGACTCTAAATCCTTCCAATCTATTCTCAAGCCACTAGTCCCACCTTCCAGCCTTTGCTTTTGGTTTTAGGTTATTTCGGTTGTTGTTAGTTGCACCATTCTGCTAAATAACCCATTAACCATTCCTCTCGGTGAGCTACCATCCTATCTTGCATCTCTTTCATCATTCTCTCCATCTCTTCTCTAGTTACATAGTTGGATGGCGGTTTGATCTCGAGGATACCTCCTAGCTGCCCTTTTGTTATTATGAACTTCCTCCAATCATAGCTTTACATGTAGATGGCCACTTAATCTCTTACAATTCAAGTTTGAAGTTGTTAAATCCGAGTTTTCACAACAGAATTTTGGATCAAAAATGGCACAAACACCTAATGGAAAAATCAAATACAAAAATTAGAGAAGAAAAGAGAAATAAAGCAAGAGAACATTACATAATTTTTATAGTGGTTCAACGAATACTCTGGCCTATACTCGCTTAGTCATTTTCCATTGATTATCCTTTATTTACAGCATTGTCTTATGACTTGTTTTCTTACAAAGAATCAAATAGAGTTACTTCCAAAGTGCATTTCGCAACTCATTGAAATCAAGAGTACAAGAAGATGAAGAAGCTAAAAGTCCTTTTCCAAGTGCACCTTCCCTATATTTATAGTCGAAGATCTCCAAGATAGTCTCCTGAAAATGCTATAGGACATTCTTTGATTATCGAAGTGCGCAAATCATTAGTAGTTGAGCTCTTTGTTTATCGATTAATCAAATTGTGGCAAACCGTCCGGTTCCTTTGGATTCACCTATAGATCAAAGATAGTTCCAGACCATTGTAGCTAATGACTTGAGTCCTTGCTTAAGTGTTAGTCACAAATAATCATCATTTTGTGTTCCTCTGGAATTATCATATCATATATCATACATCATGAATCAAAACTATTATGTGTTCTCGTAGGTGTTAATTGTCACATATTATCGATTGTCTCATGTTCGTCCAGGATTTTGGTTGTCATATATTAGTGTCAATATCTACCCGTGTTTGCTCAGGATTTAATATATTATATATCATATGATCAGGCACCATCAATTATCTTTATCCATTATCACCAATTGGAATTTCATGTATAAATCATCTAGTTTCTCCTAGCGTCCAATCATAAGTAAGTCCAATCGAATTGAAGCAATGTCGTAATCCAATAATCATTATTTAATCATTTTAAAATCAAGTGGTGTTCTGTCCAGTCTAGTTTTTGATCTCTTCGGATCGCATAATCAATACCCATCATAGCTTCTAACCTCTCCACATCATGTAATCATATATCCAATCCATTTTTCGATCTCTTTGGATCATGTAGTCAATATCAAGATTGAGCCAGATATGCTTGCTCTTTGACGAGTGGAACCAATGTCTGACCAAGTCCATCCGCTCACTCTCGGTGAGTGAATACCCTAGAGCATTCATTAACTTTCTCTCCTGTAATGGGACTTGATGTCCAATGTGATTCCATTTGCTTACTCTCCGATAAGGGGACTCTTTATTTGAGCATATGCATTCACTTATTTGTGATAAGGGGACTCGCTATCTGAGCGAATACATTATAAAAGGACTAGTTATCCCATACATGTAATAACCTATACGATAATGGGCCTAAATTTCAAAAAATTCAAAACCCAAGTCCATCAAAGCATAGATTGTTGAATTTGGTACCTGCAAATAAGCATGAGCATTATCAAAAATCGATGGAAATCTAAACTCACAGCGGAAACAAAAAAGGATAAGGATACTGATTATGACTATTACCTTGGAATTAATTGTATTCCTTTGATAGCAGATTGTCACATCAGCATCGAGCATGAGAGAAAAGAAGATTTCTCCAACAACTAAACTTATCCAGCTCCAATAACATGTTCCTCTAAATATATCCTGTGGGTTGTAATGAGGAGGGGGTCATAACAACATTGGGTCACTAGAAAATCTAAACACTATCCATAACATAAATTTATACCGATTGTTTTCATTTAATTGTTATGTCTATTAAGGTCAGCAATTCTAATCCAATCTTAGCATTGCATACATGATTACTTACCTACCCATTCCTAAGGTATAAAATAAAGCCTTATCAACCACCTAATTCCTCCATACTCATTTTCCAATTAATACTTCTAAATATGAAGCGGGCTTCTACTATCAGCACATAATACTTTTAAAAGAGAAATATGCAGACTTTGCCATTTAAGACCTCAATCGAGGCAGACTTAGCCCATTAAGACATATTCCCAAGTTGGACTTCTAGCATCGTCATTATTAGTCTATTGGTCCTGGCTATAGAGACCTTTGACCACTATCTATGGCCTTAAAATTTATGATAGCCATACTACTGGCATATATATCGTTATTAAAGTTTCAGCATTATGAGAGACTGTACCCAAGCCACTTAATACCTCATTAACAAGGATTAGGCAGGCCTCTGACCACTTAACACCTATTTATAGCTAGGGATTTTCCATTTAATATCTAAACCACAGGCACAGGTAGACTCCTCACCGGTACTATCTAGACATTACTTGGAAATCCCATGGGGATACTTAATACTTCTTTTATAGGAAAGAGGCAGACCTTACAACCTCTTAATACCTCAAACCTAAAGCGAACCTCTCCCGAGATATCAACTATCACTCTTATAAATATGGAATCTTATTAGCTTGCTTCTTTCGGTAGAGAGGTGTGCCATAGGATAGCTACATAATACCTCAACACTAAAGTAAACCATTTTTGAGATATCCCTCACCACTTCTAATTTCAAAATTTAACCATTTAATACTTTCCAATTAAGAAAGCAAATACAAACCCTCACGTCATCATGGGTCCTCATATTAGTGATATCTCACATCAGTAGTAGTGCACCCGACAACTGATAGCCTTAAACTAAAGGGTAGTTTTCCGTCGAGTGACTCTACTGACGTTGCATCACTAACCTACTATGTCTAGTTAACCATCCTAAGCTTTACTTATACTATCTTAAGTTGACGTTGGACTTAGCTTACTAATTTCCTTTTTATTTAAGGCAATAAAATTTTCCTTAAATACTTATCTACCCATAAATCCCCATTTAATGCTCATCAATGTAAATTTGTGCATAAAATCCTAATGGACATTTCCTTAGACATTATGATTACTAATTACAAATTAGTAACATTTTTATATCTATTCCATTTTATCACTCTCATTAATCCATTTGTCTCTATTAATTGTAACCCTTTGTTTAATACTATCCGTTATTTCTAATTAATTGCCCATTAATTTAGGTTACAATCTTTCATTTTTCTATTAATCAATTAATAGGAATTCCTAATTTATTTCCCAATAATATGAATTTCTACATTTTCTAATTCTAACTATTCACTTCTCTAAATATAATAATGACTAATGTATGTTGCGCATAAATAACGCACGAATAAACGTCGTTCTTCTTTATTAATGCAATAAATATGTACAAACTGCCTACAACCAAATATATTTTAGTCATAAATATGTAATTAGAATATGCTTTTCATATTTAACTTGATGGAATTAAATTTCCTAGGAATATTTTATGCTATGATTTCCATAAATTAGTTTAATGAAAAAGGAAAGATTGACTTCATTTGAAATTACAAGAAATGGATCTCCTTTTAATTGGAATAGATAGTATAAATTATGAAAAATCTGTACTTTACACATCTCTTCTCTTTTTGTTTGTGGGTATTCCTTGTTAAATCAAACATTATCCTTTTGAATGAAAAGTGGGAAAAGTAAACAAAATTATTGAAATCAAACTAATGTTCTTTCCACAAATTAAACTATGGAAGATCTACAATATAGCACGAATTTGGAAATAATCCAAAAATCATATTTTACACCCAAGTACAGATTTGGAATAAAAATATACAATATTCAAATTCTAAAATCTTTGGGATCGATTTCTAGATCTAGTTCTACGCATATTTCAAATTAAACCTAAAACAACAATATGTAGGCAATAGTTTTCTATACAAATTGAGTCTACAATTCACAAATAAAATTGATTTAGACATAACAATCAAACGTATGCCAATAAAATAGATTAAAAATTATAAACAATATATAAAATTTCACAATCACCTTTTAAAAATGATGCAAATCTCTAGATCTGAAGTATAACCTTTGATTCATCTCCAAATCATTTTAATCCAAGAAATATGTTTAAAAAGGGTATACACATATATTAGACCTACAGATCTGAGAAGAGATTTGGGATTAGAAGAGAAAATTATACAAATATATATATATATTACCTTACATATATGTATAGTTGATTCTCTTCTCTTCTCCTTTTTAGTAGATTTCTATTCTTCTCCAATTTGGATGAATATAGATATAAATATCTTATTTTTATAATTTTGAAAGAAAGTAAAGAAGAAAAAATGGCAGAGCTTTATTACTATATTCAGAAAAATATGAGAAGAGAAAGGAGGCTGAATTTATAAGCGCTAGAATCAACCACAATGGTCAGATCAAAATATATTAAATTCGGGTCGTTCAGCCCAGGCTAACCCTAGCCGCCACACAGGGAGAGGTTGATCTCCCCCTACCTAGGGATCGATCGTCTATGATGATGGGTGGACCTATGGGTCGAGGTTAATTTAGTTAATTTTTCTTATTTATTTATTTTCATTCCGAATTCATTTTTCATCCGTAATTTTTTAATTTGGACACCGATCGCAAAACTCAATATATGAAATTTGCTTAGAATTTTTTGACGAATGCAATGGTGTAAGTTTCATGGTCAAATTCCATTTGTGGAGCTAAATTAATTAACTAATTAACTATCTAAATAACCAACGCTAAATTACGAGGTGTTACATTCTCCCCCTTAAAAGAATTTCGTCCCCAAGATTATACCAATGATTTAGTCATGTTTTTGGCTTCTAATTATCCTAAACTACGCAACCAATGAGTGTGACCAATTTTTGCAGACAAACTTGCATAAATGCATAGTGTATTACTATATCACCACCCAAAAAATAGGTATGCAGGATGATCCTAAACCGAATCCTCCTATATGAATTCATTTCTTTCAAAAACATTTTTGGAAGCATGATGCAAGCAACCATTGTATATACTGAAAGTTCTATATGTATACAGCTTTTGAAAAATCTTTTAGACTAAAATCTCCACACTTTTACAAATATAAGTACAAAGCAACCAATTTTGCATCTAATTCCTACCATCCATATGTCTACTCATCTAAAAATCGCTACTAAACTTCACTTCTATTCCAAAAAAAGGAATTTAGATGGAGATTTAACATTCTTACCCTCTATAATTTTTCTATTTCGTAGTACAATGGAAATTCTTGCTGCCTTGGTTTACTCCAAATTTTCCATGCACAAAATGCATAAGGAGGCTTTTTGTTAGACTCTAAAACAAAATTGATTCTAAAAATAGACTTGCGCACATCATCGACAATGTATGAAAATAGAAATTTCAAGGCTAAAATAGCTTTTCCCTTGTTACTGCTTGCATTTATCCCTCGTCGATCCTAATGCACTGCTAAACCTGCAAATTCTAACTCTATTTGTCTTCCCTATGCTTAACATGTAGCCTTCAAAATCAAATATTTCAAAAATATCTTTCTTACTTTACAAATTTGTATGTCATTTGAAAAATAATATTCAAAATATTTAGATGTATATTTTCCCTTGAAATCAAATTTTTGGACAAAAATTATAAAATAATTTAAGAGCCAAATACAACTAAAACCTAAAAACTTATTTTTATAAACGAGAAGCTATTCAAAATATTTTCTTTCCAAATTTTTATAATTGTGCCACAATTTTGGCATGAAGTCAGTTATGCGTTAAACGCATAAACCAAACTCTACAATTCTACAACTAACTTTACCTATAAAACTTGATATTTTATTTAATAATTTCATCATGTCCAATTACCAAAACATTTAGCTTTCAAGGAACATAAGCAATGACCCGTGATACCAAAACAACTTTATTGTGTCTATTAAAAAAATTTAACTGCTTTAAACTTCCACTCTTATATCGTATTTATTATTAGTTAAGTGTCTTTTATTAGATTTTTGTATTTACACTACTTCTTCACCATGCATATATAAAAGTGGCTTGCATGTTCGGAAACAATAACCCAATAAATAAATAGAAACTGATATTATCATGTGTGCCTTTTACAAGAGACAACTAATGGTACAACACAAACAACCTAAAAGAATGGACCAAACTCTGAAAGAAAAGGGACAACAACACCATAAATCCTAAAATAATGCCTATAGGCTACGAGATGCCTTGCTTCACGGTTGGAGCTCGATTCATTGTTGCAACCCTTGAATGGTCGTGACGTGGTGGCTACACATCCTATCTCGTGCCGTTGGCGTTGCTGATGTTACTGACGGCTTTAGAATTGCCATCTCCCGAACGATGGATCTAATAACGGTAAAAGAAACCTTCTATTAAACTGCATCTCCATGGAAGTTCACTCGTAAACCTAAAAACGGGAGTGGATGGGTGTAAATGCGCAAAATAACTTTGTGGAGTGATCATACTTCATCAACAAATTCCATTATAAGTGTGCGGGTCCAATTGATGGTTATGCCACCAATACAACAATCGGTGGTCTTTAGCACCATGGGCTAAATTCGGTCGTAACTTCCCGTGTCAGGGATAACATTATGCTGAATGATGCATGTTACTACTAAAATTCCTTTCGACCAAATCAAAACCAGTTTGAGAAGAAGACAAGAAAGAACAAGAGGAAAAGGCTCCGGCTAGACCTTCCAAAGGAGTCGAAGGGATGCTACAGACAAAGTCTAAAAGCTTCAGAACCTTTCGAAGGGCTCGAAAGAATACAACAGTCAAGGTCGAGAAGATTCTGAACCTTTCAAAGGAGTCGAAGGGGTTGAAAGCATCCTTCAGCTTTAGTAGCGACCTTTTGATGCAGATGATTCCATATGCATGAAGACCATTCGAATAAATCAAAGCAACTCATTTCGAAGATAAAGACGGACAACTCTTTACCTATGCACCAAACCTTTCGAAATCAAAGGTTAAGCCTTCACTAAAACCACTCGGAAGCATGTATCGGCTTGGACAACCCTTTCAAAAACCAAATTAAGCCTTTCAAACCGGTCGAAGCCATTGTTATCCAGGGAGGTTCCGCATCAAGTCATATGCAAAAGTTCAGAAGCAACTAACAGTATCGAAACCATGAGCATTTCAACACCTTCGAAACCACTGAATAAAGCCTATCGATAGAGTTGAAAGCTCTTACAAAGAAATATAGAGAAGAAAAACGCAACCATTCCTTTCGACAAAGGCAAAAGCATTCTAAAGTCAATACAGAAACCACCTTTTGACTAGATCAAAAGCATTGAGGTCAAAAGGTGTTGATCTGCATCTATAAATAAGTCCCAAGGGGTCTAGTTTTGGGGATCCGATTTAAGTCATTATAACTTGTACTTTCTTAATTCAAAAAGCTGTAAAACCACAATTTGTAAATTGAATTAGGGAAATGTAGTAATAAAGACTTCTTTAAGCTGAGAAAGGAAAGACTTCTGTATTCTTGATTAATTAGTTGTTTTAAAGCTTATTATCAGAATTAATTGTGTTTTTCCCGGTATTGACCACTTCAAAAGGTCTCCTTCTACTGGATCGAAACCCTTATATTTTAAAGTAAAGCCAGAGATTGACTTCTGGCCACCTTCTATAAGACCTCTACTTTCGACAAGGTCGAAACCTTCTACCAATCCACATCAACTTTAGATTCCTAATCCAAACCCAGGATATTTAAGACTACAGTTTTCTAAAACCTTAATTCCAGCTGAATTTACCTCAGATTGCTGACCTAAACCTTTACCGCCAAACAACTTAGCCTTCGACGGGTTCAAAATCACTCAAACAAGTTTTAATCTCGGATTCTTAGGGTTTTCTATCTGTGTTCTGCAATAGCTTTGAAAAGTAGGCTTTCGAAGGGATAATCATACCATTTTAGTAAGCTCGAAAAGCTAATAAGAAACAGAATAAAGCGTTTCGACTGGGTCGAAAGGTTAATCTGAACAAGTTTTGCTACTTCGACCAGTTCGAAAGGATAATCAAAGAGAGTACACATACTCTACTCTCCTCAACTAACCAAAGGGGATTAACCTTGTCCTAAAACTCTGCTTCGAGTTGTTGACAAGATTTCTTGTTAACATTTTGGTACTAGAATGAGGGCCGAACCTGCGACTTGGTTGAACTCCCAAAACCATTTGTCCCTAACCTAACCCAGCTCAATTTCAAGCTTATCTACTTTAGTCTAACACCATCATGGCTAGAAGAATCAAAAGATTCGAGAAAAGATCTTTTGAACTATGTTTGATAGGATTCTCCCCAAAAACCATCAAGGATTCCAACCAATATGAAGAGCGAAGGATAAGATTAGATGCTCTAAGAACTGTGAACAAGAAAATTGTGGAATCATATGATCTAGAGAAATGGAGCTTGAACCCCTTTTATATTGGTCCCACCCCTATCTTGCCTTAGAAAAAGTAAAAGTGGAAGTGACAATGTATTCAGTCAAATGAGGAGAAATATTCAATATTATTACAAAGGCACAATCTTTGAAGAAGAAATTATGGTTGACTATAATGCCTTTATGCATAAATGGCAACGAACTGCAACAAAAACACTTATAACATGAGAACTTCAATGGGTGTCGAAAAGAAAAGTAATTGAAGAATATGAAACAACAAGGCCAAGAAACAAGAGTAAAAAAGCCATCCTCAAAAAACAAGTTTCAAGTCTAGACTTCCTAAAGAATGCAATTTAACAACATCCATAGAAAATGTCTACTTGTTAATCAAGGATGAGCTCAATTATTGGCCATCGCAAAAAAAGAAGCCAAAATATGAAAGGAATCTAGGAGGATCCTACTTCCATTATCACATGATGAATGAACATAAGACTAATCGTTGTAGGGCCTTAGAAGGGATGATAATCAACTTCCTCCATCAAGGAAAGATTAACAAATTTGTAAAAAATATTGAATGAGATCAATAAAGAGCAATTTTTCTAAAGAGAATCTACATGGTTGGGAGTGAAATGCCCTCTTATTTGAACACTACCTAAGATGGTAGAAAGCCTCTGTCCGCACCGAGTTGGCCAGGGCAGAGCACCTCCTGGAGGGAGGGTGGAGTAAGCCTTTAACCGCGCCACACTATGGCTAGGTTAAAGCACCGGACAAGCCCTTGGTCGCGCCTGGTCAGGTCAAGGCACCTCTTTGAGGGAGGACGGAGTAAGCCTTTATCCATGCCATGCTTTGGCCAGGATAAAGCATCGAACAAGCCCCTGCCCATGCCATGCTATGGCCAGGGCAGGGCACATCCTGAAGGGAGGTCAGAGTAAGCCTTTACCTGTGTCACACTATGGCCAGGTTAAAACACCGGACAAGCCCTTGGCCGCACCTCTAGCCAGGTCAAGGTGCCTCTTGGAGGGCGGTTAGGTAAGTCCTTGGTTCCGGCCTCTAAGATGAGCTAACCAAGTGCAACAAACAATAATGGACTAAGATGTCCAAGCCCAAGAAGAGGCTCAACAAACAATGGACTAAGATGTCCAAGCCCAAAACGAGGCTCATCAAATAATGGACTAAGATGTCCAAGCCGAAGAAGAGGCTCATCAAGTAATGGACTAAGATATCCAAACCTGAGAAGCGGTATATCTCCTATGGACTAAGATGTCCAGGCCTAAGAAGTGGCACATCAGATTATGGACTAAGACATCTAAGCTTGAGAAGCAGCCAATCGGATTACTATTATACAAGGCATAAAGGGTTTATGCATGTAAAAGAAGAAAGAATCTAAGGATTGTCTATTAATACTTGAATCTAGGTTTCGGGACTTCCATTTCTAAATTTCATCTATTAATACCTGAATCTGGGTTTCGGGTCTCTCATTTCTGAATTTCATCTATTAATACCCGAATTTGGGTTTTGGGTCTTTATCAGTCACTTACGATCATATTATACCCGAATATGAGTTTCGGGACTATTAATTAAAAATTTCCTGATTTGGGCTTGATATTTTATTATGGATTTTGGATTGTCCACTACTAACGCCTGAATCTGGGTCAAAGAATTTTTTGCAAAAGATTATTATTATGAGTTTCCGTTAATACCCGAATCTGGGTTTTGGAATTCTAAATTTTCAAATCTCATTAATACCTGAGTATGGGTTATTGGATTTCTATTACAAATATTCAGATAATGATTTCTGAATCTTTTTCATGTTTAGCTCTTAATTTAACTATCTCCAGAGGATGACTCTCCAATATTTAACCCTTTATTTTAGGCCAGGGAAGAGGATGAGTCTCTAATATTTAAATCCCTATTTTGGGATAGGGATTTCTACCAACAAACTTTGCATATTCCAGCAATATTGTTAAAATTTCTTATCTTGACCCAAAATGGGATTTAGACATTTGATCAAATATAAACTACTTTACATATGTTTAACATGATGATTTGTTAGTCTTCACAAATGATAT
Organism: Allium cepa; assembly: GCA_030765085.1. Taxonomy (NCBI): domain Eukaryota; kingdom Viridiplantae; phylum Streptophyta; class Magnoliopsida; order Asparagales; family Amaryllidaceae; genus Allium; species Allium cepa. Next base: position 671,515,107 of record CM060939.1, on the reverse strand, counting down.
GCATAGACTTACACCCCAAATTTCAAGTTAATTATAAGAAATGTTGTTTGCTTCATACTTTTCCGAGAGATCAAAACAACAAAGAAGAATGAAAAATTCAGCAAACACAGAAGTTATGGTATAAGCTATCAGACAAGTGCTTCAGAAATAACATTACAGGAAAGGATCACAAATTAGGTGTTATTTACAAAATTTACATGAGTTATATAACTTATGAAATTATTTACAAATACACAAAACAAGTATATGCATTTGATGAATATAAATCTATCATAAATCTTGAATAGCCTTGCTTAGGTCTTCAGCAATTGAAGGATCAACTATGCGATGGATTGCGATGCAGAGGACCTCTTTGAGTTTCTTTTCTTTCATCCTTATCATGTCTGCATCGTCAATCGCATCAATATTATTCTTTAAAACGCGATTGAAAGCTCTATTTGTGCCCCTAAGGGTTTTATTTTTCCTTTCTAACTCAGAAACGCGCTTCAAAAGGAGATAGTTCTCATGTTCGATTTTCTGGATTTTAGAAGCATATTCATTTATGCATTTTGAATATTTTTCTTTCTGCTGCTCGTCAAAGTATTTCATCATTTCGAACTTAACTTTCCTACACCACTCGCCCACTACCTTCTCATCTAAGCCTGGAGGAGGATTTGTTGTAGTCGGAAATTTCTGAGCAGTAAGGGAAGTTGATCTCATAACTTTAGAAGCAAATGAAGTAGCAGGGGAGACTGGTATATCAATACTCGGAGTGTTATTTCCCATAATGTATTGTGACGACTCATACTAAGCTTGGCTATCCTTCATTTTCATCTCCAAATCACTTATTTGTTAGAGAAGTTCTGACACCTTATGGTCAAAATCAATTGAAAGGATTCGACTTAACTTGTCGCTTCAGTGCGGAAATCGTACTTTTAACGTCAACCTCTAAATTGGAAATTTGATCTTTAAGATTGCTAACCATAGTTTTTTGAAGTAAGTATCTTCTGTGCCATCTTAAAGATTCGACATTCTCGTGAAAGCGAGCAAGTAGGGTATCTTCAAGGATTTACTCTTTTCAAGTTCTGTTAACAGCTTATATCTAAGATCAAAAAAACACAACGGTGAACCTAGTGAGAGATGAGTTGCTGATAACTGTAACTCCTATTTAAATAAAAAGAAACAGAATGAAGTCAAAACCAGAATGACAAATCCCTTTATTATTACGATAAAAAAAATTACAATCCAAATGAAAATGAAACTAAAAGATACAATAAACACTTGTTTTATATCTAAAAATGAGATGTAGCATCTCTAACTTTATTTAATGAATTGCAAAAAGCATAATTGTTGAGTCAAAAGGAATGTTTAGTCCCTCTGGAGTAATCATTAGGAGAAATTTGCTATAATCCCACTTCCCAGTTGGAGGACTATCGCGGCCACAAATTATTTTCATATGATATGTTCCAGTCTCCTTAAGATGCTTTTCTTTCTCAACACTGAGGAAAGCAAAGCAGAGACAAGAATGTTCCAAGTAAATTTTTTGTAAATCCCTAAGAAAACGGTATCTTGCTAGCTTTGAAGATTTTAAAATTGACGCCTTTTAAGATAAAATCTTCTCAATTTAACATATTGACTTGCGTGGTCTTTAGAAAGAAGATGGCCTAAGGAATATCCACTCCGTGATAATATAATGAAATGTGCTAAGCATAAAAAGAAATAATAAAAACGCATATTCATAAATCAATATATTATTACATGATTACACTCATTCATCTGATTTATACAAGATAGACTTAGTGAATAATTCAGAAACAAATTTGTTCTTATAATACTTAAGTCTTTCAGGAGGAAGATCTTGGGGAATGGATCCGACTCATGGTAAGTTCCAACAAGCTCTAGGATGAGAGTCAGATCTGAATTCATCCAAGTATCTCTTATGAAAACGCCTAAGTAGGCCCCCACTAAATTCACCTAAATATGAAAAGTCAACAATAGGGCATCTATAATAGGCCTTATATAAGAAGTTAACTAGAATGTTCCCATCCTCAATTAACATCCAGAACAAGGTGATTAACTCTCGGCTCTCCTTTAAGAGAGTGTCGTAGCGAAGGCGCACTCTCCTTAGCCGAGGGGCTGCTTCTTGTTACTTAAAGGAGGATAACACTGCCGCACTTCTATTGAGTCTATGGTATTAATCAGAAATAATGTTATGCTCCTTCAACTGCCTGTCTAACTCCCTGTATAGACTATTTAGCTCTGCTTGTTTTCTTTAAAGCTTGGTTTTCTAAGGGTAGACAGACTTCTTCTTTATCTAAATAAAAGATTTACATTCTTATTGTCTTCGACGTGAAAGGTGTTTAAATAGAGAATTCCATATTTAAGATACCGGGATCGGTGCTTGAGAAGCCTACTCCCTTTCTTTTGGCGCTTTAGTATCAATAGAAGCAGACTCTTCTTGTGTGCCGGAAGGTGCGGGAGACTTGGGCGGAATCGCTTCGTGAGAAGACAAATCTTTTTCAGTAGACTTCTCATTTTCATCCCCGTCTTTCTCAGAAGCTTCAGTATGATCACCCTTGTTGCCACCTGATCCTTTTCCGATGTTGATGTTATCATCTCCGTCATCATCATTGTCATAATCATCATCATCGCTATCTCCTCTCTCTACTTCAATGGCATCATCTTTATTACCTTCATCTTTTGAGTCAGATTCGACTCCAAAGGAAGGGACTTTAAAAGAAAGAGTTGTAACAACCCGTAATTTCGCTACTTCGAAAATGAGAGATTTCATTTATTTTAAATTTAAAAAGGTTTAAAACTTAAATAAACAAGTTATATATAATAGATAATAATAGAGAAATTATTTGTTCTTATAGTTGATAATTTAAAAATTATAAATTTGGATTTTAGAACAAATCAACAAAAGTTAAGTTTTGTTAAAAATAAATAAATGGTTAAATAAGGTTAAAATATTTATTTAAAAAGATAAATCTTATTGAAAACGTCTAATAAAGATAATAAAAGTATGATAAAATATTTATAAGTATGTTAATAATCGTTTTACAAAAATGACCAAATTTTGTCGCATTTTGTCGGTTTTACATACGCTGTAAATTAGAGATTTTGATATTATTTAAATATGATTTTAAAATATAAAGAGATATGTTTTAATTTATTTAAAGAAGTAAAAATTTCATTTTTAAATTTGGTTTACATAAATAAATAGTTTAATTAAAACGTCAAAATGTGACCGTAAAACATTTTGTTGAAAAACGACGTTTTATCGATTAAAAGTTGTCGCAAAGTCTTCGCACCTTTTTTTTCTTATATAAGAACATATATTCAAATAGCATAAATATTAATTAATTCACTAATCAAGTTTGCTTTTACTAATAAGGTTAGAAACTTCTAGAAAAGAATTAAGAAAAAGTAAGCACAAAAAGACAAAAATGTCATTTCAAAGCAAAAAAGTAAAACATCAAATCAAAGAAATATAATTATTACTTACTTTACTTAATATCTAAGTGAAAATGACATAAAATAATGATTTTAAATGTGATGTTAAGTGTTGAAAAAAAATAAAATTACTTTATAAGTAAGTAAGGGTATTTTTAATACTCCGGTCAGGTCCAAGTAGTTTCAGGTTGAGTTGAAGACGGTTGGAGTTTCTAGAGGAGAGCTGGAGATCTTCGTCATTGTATGGACATATTCTATTATCCACTGTACTTGTGTATTTTGTTTGATGTTTGTCAGCAATTGTAAGGACAGATGTTTATAATTGTACAAGCTGAATTTAGGTTAGACTCTGATATTGTACTTAAAATTTTCCGTTGTAAAGAATATTATTGAAACAATATATGTTATTCTATTCGTGTGAGATTCTATTTTGTCTTTATTTTTCTTTCTACCCTTAATGATCCGCTTATTCGTACAATTTGAGTTGGACATGTATGGTTTATTGTCGATTCAAAGGGTATGGAAAAACGGGTCATTATATTTGGTATCAGAGCTGAAGGTTAAGCAAGAACCTTGGCTTTGATTTGGTAAAGACTCATCAGAGATAGGGTTTGTAATACATAGGATGAGTAACTCATTAGAGATAGGGTTAGTAACACCCTAGAATGAGTTTGAGTGTATTATGTATGAGCACGTATTTGTTAGTGACTAATAAAAATGTTTTGTGTTGATTTATCTATTGAGTGATTTATGGATTTTGATCGATGCGCCTGATCACCGTTCTCGATGAGGGTTCCCAAACACTTAAATAAGGCAAACCGACACACCGATTTTGAAAAAATTGGTAAATGATATTTTTTACCTAGGATATATTTTGAATATAAACTATATTTTTTGAAAAGTTGTATAGTTAGAAATCAGGATTAGTGAAATTTAAATATGAACGTCTTATGAATAGAATTTCACAGTTTGACTATAAGATGTTTCATAAAGATAATCGATAAGTTAGAAATCTGATAAGGAAATTAAGATCTTTAATACTTATTCAAAAAAATAAATTAGGAAATAATAATGTTAAGTTACTATCATAAATTGATCAATTGTTTAATTTAAAAAGTTTAAGTACAAATACCTTGTGAATTAAGTTTCCTGATTTGACTATAAGGTGTTTGATTATAAGTTTTGTTTAAGGAATGAACAGATAAGCTGGAAATGTATTTAAATAATAGAAAATGATTTTGTAAAAGTTATATATAAAAGGAATGAGAATTTAAGTTCGATTAAAACAATTGCGGTAACTTAAATGAAGTTAATTAATATAAGATAAAATGAATTTATAAGATGGTTTTACAAAGTAATCTCTAAAGGATTTTGAAAATGGTATTATTTCAAATTAAAAGAGGTATTTTATGATAACTAATTCGATTGATTCGAAAATAAACTAAAAAAGGGCAAGTGATGTGTTCGGATGGTAAGCATTTCTCTTAACTATTACTCTTCTTGTTAAGAGGATATATGATACTATTGGTAGTACACAGTGCCTTGGATTGTTTCGGAGTTACTCGATCTATATAATTTTCTTAAGTTAAAGAAATAGTAATCTTTATAAAAGTGTTTAAACTAAAGATAAGTTGGGATCGCTAATTGATAAGATAAGCGGGATTTCCGACGATTTTGAACAGTCGAAAATTCCTATATCATACCTAACTCAGAGCTAAGGAATTTATGAAAACTAAAAAATTGTGAAATATTCTGAGTAAATGAAATCGGATAAGTATAATTTATAAATGTGATTAAAAAATTATAATAGAGATAAATTATCTTTTGAGTGAAAAATGGTTTCTTTGGGATATTTTCCTTTATTAAAAATATTTGGAAATAAATAATTAAAAGGATTCTATAAAGAAGCAGCTTTATAAAATATTTAAACTTAGGATAAAGTTTTTATGAAAGTTTTTCCGAGTTAATAAATACATATGTTATATGTAAATCATTTCATCACACAAATTTTGATCTAAGATTCGAGTTCGGAACTTTGATGTGTTTACATCGATTCGAAAAAGGATTTATCACTCGATTCTTAACAACAAATATTGATGAGGATTTTTGATTAGATACTTGAGCTTTCTATCATAGTTGAAAGCTATGCAAGGAAAGCGAAGGTTTCTGAGCAAAGAGCCTGATTAAAGTCCGCACTAGAGGATCGGGGGATCGATACTAGTTCGGAAATAAAGTTGTGTATTCGAATAGGAGATCAAATAAGATATTTTATATGGATGATTTTGTGTATATTATATGGATTTAAGTTTAAAGATAAATGTTTTAGGAAAACTTTTGTTTTGAGTAATTTCGAGGACGAAATGCTTTTAAGTAGGGGAGAATGTAACGATCCGTAATTTCGCTACTTCGAAAATGGAAGATTTCATTTGTTTTAAATTTAAAAAGGTTTAAAACTTAAATAAACAGGTTATATATAATAGATAATAATAGAGAAATTGTTTATTCTTATAGTTGATAATTTAAAAAGTATAAATTTGGATTTTAGAACAAATCAACTAAAGTTAAGTTTTGTTAAAAATAAATAAATGCTTAAATAAATAGGTTTAAATATTTATTTAAAAAGATAAATATTATTGAAAACATCTAATAAAGAAAATAAAAGTATATCAAAATACTTTTAAGTGTGTTAATAATCATTTTACAAAAATAACCAAATTTTGTCGTATTTTGTCAGTTTTACATGCACTGTAAAATTAGAGATTTTGATATTATTTAAATATGATTTTAAAATATAAAAAGACATGTTTTAATTTATTTAAAGACGTAAAAAGTTCATTTTCAAATTTGGTTTACATAAATAAGTAGTTTAATTAAAACGTCAAAATGTGACCGTGAAACATTTTGTCGAAAAACGACGTTTTATCGATTAAAAGTTGTCGCAACGTCGTCGCACATTTTTTCTTCTTATATATGAACATATATTCAAATAGTATAAATATTAATTAATCACTAATCAAGTTTTCTTTTACCAAACAAGGTTAGAAACTTCTAGAAAAGAATTAAGAAAAAGTAAGCACAAAAAGATAAAAATGTCATTTCAAAGCAAAAAAGTAAAACATCAAATCAATGAAACATAATTATTACTTACTTTACTTAATATCTAAGTGAAAATGACATAAAGTAATGATTTTAAATGTGATGTTAAGTGTTGAAAAAAAAATTACTTTATAAGTAAGTAAGGGTATTTTTAATACTCCGGTCAGATCCAAGTAGTTTCAGGTTGAGTTGAAGACGGTTGGAGTTTCCAGAGGAAAGCTGGAGATCTTCATCATCGTATGGGCATATTCTATTATCCGCTGTACTTGGTATATTTTGTTTGATGTTTGTCAGCAATTGTAAGGATAGATGTTTATAACTGTCCAAGCTGAATTTAGGTTAGACTCTGATATTGTACTTAAATTTTTCCGCTGTAAAGGTTATTATTGAAATAATATATGTTATTCCATTCGTGTGAGATTCTGTTCTGTCTTTATTTTTCTTTCTACCCTTAATGATCCGCTTATTCGTACAATTTGAGCTGGACATGTGTGGTTTATTGTCGATTCAAAGGGTATGGAAAAACGGGTCATTACAAGAGTCTTGGAGGTGTCAATCTCCTCCTCTTCAGCAGCTTCAATTCCCTACTTCATCTGGTTAATTTCTCCCATTACTCTATCAAAAAGGGCAGAGTCGAGCGTAGGAAAGCTTAGCTCTGGGCATTTGCCAATATTATCGGCGTAAGTGAGCATCAGAGCCTCCTTAAAAGGGTTCATCATAATTACATCAAGTGCAGTATCGAGAAACTGTCACTCGTTGTTTAGCATCGGAAATGGTATCGACTGCCAGTTTCAAGGAAGCCTTGTTTTTATTCAATTTTCCTTCACAGCGGCATGCTTTGCCGCCATTCGAGCCTTCTCCTCATCGGATTCTTTTAGGGTTATTTGCATTGCCAAGTTTTCATTGACGAGGAATTGATGGGCTCTCCTTTTCTCTAAGATAGTAGATTCCAACTGGGCGAGAGAAGCTCTCAATCGCACCAATTCAGATGTGGCTTCATCTTTTTCCACGGATAAGGAAGAGACTTGATTCTTTAAGGCAGAAATATCCTCCTGAAACTTGGAGGATTAGATGGAAGATTTAGATGCCTGCTCGTGCAAAGTTAACCAACTCTTGAAAATCTGAAAGAAGAAATGCAGCACAAGTCAGAAATTTAGAGAAGAACAGTAAAAATTAAGTCAAGGGAAGAGAAACTTGCCAAGAATTGTTGTTTTATCAAAGAACGATAATGATTCGCTAAGTCAGAAGCGGTGGAAGGCAAGTGGATGGAGGCAAAGGATGTAGAGTTTAAGATAGATTGGGCTATCTCTTCAAAATTGATGGAAGAAGAAATGTTGACCTTGGAGGAATGTGCTTTTGAGTGGGGGTCATCTCCAAAGCTTTTTGCATCTGCTAGAGTGTGCTTGGAGAGCTTGAAATGGTGATGCGAGAAAGGGGATCGACTATAGTAGGAGTCTTCTTGGATTTATCCTTAGGAGCTTCAATAATTGGGTCTCCGAAGCTTCGTCAAGACTCATCCTCTTTTGAATCAGGAACCGTAATCATTTTAGTTATCTTAAGGGGTGGTTCCTTCGTAGTTGATTGCTCCTACTTTCTCTTGACGACCATCTTAGTCTTGGCAAGAGCTTGAGCGAAGGATGGTGCACGAGAGGCCGCAGGAGGAGGAGTTGGACCACTAATAGGCTTTTTAACACGAGGAGTGGCCGCAGAGAATTCAAATAGATTAAAAATCAGCAAAATAAGTTGGAAAACAACACGGTAGAAATGGTAAGAATAGTGTTTAAAACTTACCATAGTGGTCAGAGCAAATGAGAGACATAGGGGAGGAATTTATAGGATCTCCCAGGGAAAGGAAGTATTTGCTTCGTGATGTGTGTTGGAACAAAGGAGGTTGCCCCAAAATCCTTTGACCGAAGTTGAGGAGGGAATGCTTCTTCAAGTTGGTAGGATTCAATAGCATCAATCGATTTCTGATCCTACCAGAAGCTACAACTAGAGACTCCAACGTTCTCTTATCTTCCTCATTCAGTTCTTTGTCAGGGGCACCTGACATAAGGCAAAGATCAGAAGAAGAAAAAGTAACTGGTAGGAGAAAAGTGATGGAATATAAACTTACTGGGAGTAGAGAAAGTCCTGCTGATGTTTGGGAAGCATTTGACGAAGAAAAACTGGTTCTTCCAATCTCTAGATTTATTCACTCCCTCCGATATTAGCTTTTTGGGAGGATTCCCATTGAAAATTTGGCTCTTGAGATTGCTGAGTTTGACCAATCGTACTAGGTGATTCAATACTTTAGAATTTAAAGAGGGGAGGCTAGACTCTAATGCCATCAACTCTAGAGACAAAAGATAAGCGCATACATTTGGAGATAGCTGGATTGGAGTGATTCGAAGATGAGATAGAAACCTAGATAGGAAGTCTGTGAAGGGGAGAAAACCTTTATGCCATATGTGTATTGAGGTATATGCGAAGAATCCTCTGGGAGGGTTGCTAATGGTGTCGGTTTCTCCAGGTGGAATGGCTTGCACACCTGTAATTCCATAATCGTTGAGAATGGCATCCGCTTCATCTTGTGTAAAAATCAGAGTATGCTTTGAAGTGGCTTCAACTTTCTTTGGATAGCTCATGGTTATGACAGGTGAAAACGTTTTAGTTAAAATTTTCAGTTTATTATGAACCTAAAATTTTTTCAAGGATTGGTAAACAACAACTTAAACATAAAACCAAATGTGAAACTTCAAATTCTTGGAAGAATGTTAAAGTTAAAAATCAGAGGTACAGACCTTTCGATAGAGTCAAAGAGGAAGGAAAAATTTGACATTTAACTAACACCTCTTAACAATGTCGAAGGTCTAAATATGAACATCCACTGAGCTTCCGTCAAGGTCGAAAGGGAGGGTTGAAGTATATGTCCAATTGGCTCTTTTCAATGATGCCGAAATCTCAATAGAAACCATGTTGTTAAAAGAGAATAATCAAAACCAATTTAAGAATTTGAATAAAGTGGACACTACCAATATTCAATAAATAAAAGACCCTTCGACACTAACGAAACCTACAATCCAAAGTTGTTATAGGGGAATATGAATGATGTTGAAATCTTACATACCCATTGAGTCGAAAGGTTGTAAGTTAAAATCATATTGATAGAAAAAAGAACTTAGAACATTTCGACAGTATTGGAGAAAGGTTATATAGAAGGTTTGGACTCACTAGTTATATAAGATTTCGATAGGATTGAGAAGACATCATTTTTCCGAAAGCATACTAAAAATAAAATTTCGGTCAACACGAAAGGCTTCGACTAGGTCGAAACATTTTTCTTCGAGAGGGGTGAGTGCATGCTACTTTACTATACAACCTTTCGACAAGGCCGGTCAAATTAGCGCTACAATACCTTTCGACCCCATCGAAAGAGGTTAAGAAAGCAAAATAAAAGTTGCCGCCCTAATCCCTTTCGAAAGGGCAGAAAGGTAAATTATGGCGCTAATTTTTAATCCATGCAATTCAAAGCTTCCAGGCAAAGAAAATAGGAAATACTTTCTCCCCCAAACCCGATTTCAAATCCAGGAATTCAAAAAGATTAATAATAAACAAATGAATCAAAATGCAAATCAACTATTTGAAAATCACTGAGACAAAAATTCAAATCTTCTAAAAAAAGGCAATAACTATAGAATCAGAATTGGGTTTAAAATGAATATTAGCAAAAAAGAGAAAATCTAATTGGACAATCAAATCAAATTAAAGAGTACTTCTAGTTAAGTTTAAACTCGAGCAATTTTCAGTAAATCAAATCGAAAATTGAAATCCCAATTGTGGGATTCGAGAAACTAAAATCCACCATGAAATATAAAAAGTGAGAGAAAGAAAGAGAAGGTGATTTGAAGATTGAAATGATTTTTACTCACATTAGATCCTATTTCTTCTTTGATTGAGGAAAATATAACTTGCAGAATTTTTAGAATTTATTTACTTTCTCTCAAAGTTGATTTAATTGCAGATAAGTGAAATGGAAGAAGAAGAGAACGAACTTATGTCAGCAATAGCGGCAAGACGTTCGATCAGATTTAAATGAGCGGTCCAGATTCGCGCAGGAATGCCAAAAGGCGGGAAGATTTTCGCTTTCGGCATGGTCGACTTGGAAACTCAAGAGCATCCCTTCCCAAGGAGGGCAGGGGTAAATGTTACTACTAAAATTTCTTTCGACCTATTCGAAACCAGTTTGAGTAGAAGACAAGAAAGAACAAGAGGAAAAGACTCTGACTAGACCTTTTAAAAGAGTCGAAGGGATGTTACAGCCAAAGTCCAAACGCTTCAGAATCTTTCGAAGGGATCGAAAGAACACTACAGTTAGGTTCCAGAAGATTCTAAACCTTTCGAAGGAGTCGAAGGGGTCGAAAGCACCCTTCCGCTTTAGTAACAACCTTTCGATGCAGATGATTCCATATGCATGAAGACCTTTCAAATAAGTGAAAGCAACTCCTTTTGAAGATAAAGAAGGACAACTCTAAACATATGCGCCAAACCTACCAAAGGTTTCGCCTTCACTCAAACCACTTTGAAGAATGTATCGGCCTGAACAACCATTTCAAAAGATAAATTAAGTCTTTTGAATTGGTCAAAGCCATTGTTATCTAGGGAGGTTCCTTATCAAGTCACAAGCAAGAGTTCAGAAGCAACTAACAGCATCGAAACCATCAGCATTTTAACACCTACGAAACCACTTAATAAAGCCCATCGAACGATTCGAAAGCTCTTATAAAGCAACATAGAGAAGGAAAGCACAACTGTTCCTTTCAACAAAGGTGGAAGCATACTAGAGTCAATACGGAAACCACCTTTCGACCAGGTCAAAAACGTTGGGGTTGAAAGGTGCCGACCCGCATCTATAAATAAAACCCAAGGGGTCTGGTTTTGGGAATCCGAACTGCGTCATTCTAAACTTGTACTTTCTCAATTCAAAATGTTGTAAGACTCTAATTTGTAAATTGAATTGGGGAAATGTAGTAATAAAGACTATTTTGAGCTGAGAATGGGAAAACTTATGTGTTCTTGGTTAATTAGTTGTTTTAAAGCTTATTATCAAAACTAATTGTGTTTTTCCAAATATCGATCATGTCGTAAGTTCTCCTCCTACTAGATCGAAACCTTAATATTTTCAAGTAAAGTCAGAGACTGACATCTGGCCACCTTTTATAAGACCTCTACTTTCGACCAGATCGAAACCTTCTGCCATTCCATGTCAACCTTAGATTCATAATCCAAACCCAGGACTTTTAAGACTAAAACTTTCGACAAGGTCGAAACCTTAGGTTCCAACTGAATTTACCTCAGATTGCTTACCCAAACCTTTACCACTAAACAACTTAGCCTTCGATGAGGTCAAAACCCCTTAAATAAAGTCTTAATCTCGGATCCTTACGGTTATCTATATGTGTTCTGCAAACGCTTTGAAAGGTAGGCTTTTGAAGGGATAACCATATCATTTCGGTAAGCTCAAAAGGCTAGTAAGAAAAAGAATAAAGTGTTTCGACTGAGTCGAAAGGTTGATCTGAACAAGTTTTGCTACTTCAACCAGTTTGAAAGGATAATCAAAGAGAGTACACGCATTCTATTTTCCATAACTTGCCAAAACCAAAAGGGATTAGCTTTGTCCTAAAACTCTACTTGGGGCATTGACAAGATTTCTTGTTAATAACACGCACAACTTTACGGGTAGTCAGACGTAGATTATCTGTCTTCTAAACACCAACATCCTGGGAAAAGATTTACTGCAAAATCTTGGAGTCGTTCACTTCAAAATCATCTAAGTCCACATCCTTCGTGGAGGCCTTCAAAATCTCAGCGAGATCATCATTAGTCAACCCAATCAAGACCCCCTTCACCTCCAAACGAATCAAACTATTGCCTCCATCGAAATTCTATGCCAATAAGACATCAAAAAGGTAGATGCAGCATGGTATCATTCCCGCTCAAAGGTCTCGAAGCATAGGACCGGTGCAAATCCTACCGCAATGAATAGCTTATCCTGCCCAAGAGCAGAGAAACCTTCTGCTCATTCTGGTCCAATCAAGTGACCTCTTGATGGTTGAGACCACAACAATGTGAGGAAAAACTGACGATATGGAAAGTGTCTTGGGTTAAGAAGTGGTAGGAGGGAGGAAATAGGTTTTAGATTCAGAGTGGTGGTGGGGTGAGATCTAACATGCAAAACTAGAACAAGGGGGAGGCGAGGCTGTAGCTCCTATAGAAAAAAGACATCGTCTAGGGAAAGAACGGAAGAGAGAGGTTGATACTTGGAGGAGGAGGAGGATGGATATTGGGTTTGGTTTGTTGAGGGAGGAACAAAAGAAGACAACTGGGGAAATTCGAACGTGACATTTATAGTCCCATTCCTGGCTCAATTTGTGTCAAAACTTATTAACTGGTAGACCACTTTAAGCTCACCGTTAGGTTGTCAACCGCTAGAAAGGCTTTGGGAATTAACTGAACACAGATCCAACTAGGGTCAGATTAAATAATAATAGTCGTTTTGCACCGTCTCCTTCGATTCAACATGATCCGAAAAATTCCTATCCTCATCACGGTGGTGTCAAAGCCTACCGCCTAGTGTCGAACCATGCTCTCGCAATTCGTAGAAGTTCTAATAAAACTGTTGCAACGAACAATAATTCCAAAAACCTGAAAATATTCTAGTAGTTATTTCCCACCTACTACGCATGGAAATATTTCTTCCAATAGCTGATGGTACGACAACACTTCGAACTACATACCGTAATAAAATTGAATGTCGTTCATATTTTGTCTCTATCTTAAAGAGAGAAGATTTTAAAAAGTCTCGATTTTACAAATCGAAAAATCACTAAGCTAAATATATGCTCCTTTATACTTATTTCTAAACAATAGAAACTATTTCTTACCAAAACTTCCCTTAAAAATCAAACTTATATACATATATCAATATTTTAGGGTTTCCAAAAACCTTTTCTTTTTAAACACAAATTTCCCAAGTTGGAAAAATATTTCCTTACCAAAAATCAAACTCAAAATCAAGCCTTTATTGATATATATATATATATATATATATATATATATATATACAAATATTTTAGGATTTTAATAAACTAAAAATTTCTTAACATGACCAATGTTGCAGCATACGTGTTTCTTTGAAAATTAAAATTTCAAAAATTTCCCAGACCAAAATTTCTAAAATAAACCCTCGGGAATAGAAATACTTTGACCTTTTTTCCAAAATCTAAGGCATTTTCAAAATATACTTTATAAAAATTCTCTTATGGGGTTTAGACTAAGGAATTGAAATTAATTATTCAAATAAAACTTTGGTTTGCTATCAAAGAGGTAATCAATGAATGCACCCCAGCAAAAACTTACCTCTAACAAGTGTGACATACAAACTCTAATTTCCCATCTATTTGGAATAAATTCATGTCTCCAACTGGAACTCATCAACAAAATCCAAAATCATAAGTTAGCTAGAATCTCAACCATCAAGTCAAACACCTACAGTCTTTGGGATTCTGCCATATGTCGTGCTTATGCCCTTCATCACCAGCGCCTTACGCATCACTAGCACTCCGTGGTGTACTTCAAAGTCAGCGTGAAAATATTAACTATAAGATATTTCGACCCTTAGTTTCTTTGCCTATTCCTTTGAAGTAGAACTAAAACTACTTCAATGGTCGAAATTCTTAGACTCTAGCGAAAAAACATAATATTACTAGATAGGAAAGTACGAATGTATTCTCTTAATTTATCCTAATTCCTCTAATCTATTAACCTAAGCTGTGATACCAAATGTAACAATCCATACCTTAATGGGCCTAAATTTCGACAAAAACCAAAACCCAAGTCCATCAAAGCATAGATCGTTGGATTTTGTAACTACAGATAAGCTTAAGCTTTATTAGAGATTGATAGAAATATAAACTCACAGAGGAAACAATAATAGGATAAAAATATTGATTATGACTACTACCTTGAAATTAATGGTATTCCTTAGATAATAGACTGTCACATCGGCATTGAGCATAAGAGAAAAGAATACTTCTCCAGCAACTAAACACATCCAGCTCTAGTGACCTGTTTCTCTAAATCTATCATGTGGGTTATAATGAGGAGGGAGGTCAGAACAACGTTCTGGTGACTGAAAAATCTATAAACCGTCCATAACATAATTTAATATGGATTGGTTTTCATTTAATTGTTATGTCTATTTACATTAGTAATTCTAATCTAACCTTGCATTGCACACACGATTACTTACCTACCCATTCCCAAGGTACAAAATACCGATGAAGCCTTGTCAACCACCCAATACTTTCGTGCCCATTTGCCACTTAATGCTTATAAATATGAAACGGGCTTCTACTATCACCACATAATACTTTTAAAAGAGAAATAGGCAGACTTTGCCATTTAAGACCTCAATCGAGATAAACTCGTTCTATTAAGACCTATTCCCAAGGTGGACTTCTAGCATCGTCATTATTAGTCTATTGGTCCTAGCTACAGAGACCTTTGACCACTATCCATGGCCTTATAATTTATAATAGCCATACTACTAGCACACTATCGTTATTAAAGTCTTAGAAATGTGAGAAACTGTACCCAAGCCACTTAATACCTCATTAACAAGGACTAGGCAGGCCTCTGATCATTTAACATCTATTTATAGTTATGCCTCTACCATTTAATATCTAACCCCAAGGCAAACTCCTCGCTGGTACAATCTAGCTGGCATTACTTGGAAATCACTTTGGGCTACTTAAAAATTATTTTATAGGAAAGAGGCAGACCTTGCAGTTGCTTAATACCTCAAACTCGAAGCAAACCTCTCCTGAGATATTAAGTATCACTCTTATAAATATGGAATCTCATTAGCTTACTTCTTTTGATAGAGATTCGTGTCATAGGATAGCCACTTAATACCTCAACACTGAAGTAAACCCTTTAGAGATATCCCTTGCCACTCCTAATTTCAAATTTTGTTCATTTAATACTTTCCAATTAAGAAAGCAATCCAATCTCTCACATCATTATGGGTTCTGGTATTAATGATATCTCACACAGTCGTAGTGCACCCAACTACTGATAGCCTCAAAGTGAAGGGCAGTCTTTCATCGAGTGACTTTACTGATCTTGCATCACTAACTTACTATGTATAGTTAACCATCCTAAGTCTTTACTTCTACCATCTTAGGTTGGCAGTGGACATAGCTTGCTAATTTCCATTTTATCTAAGGCATTAAAGTTTACCATAAATACTTAGCTACCCATAAATCCCCTTTTAATGCTCATAAATGTCAATTTGTCCATAAAATCCTAACGGACATTTCCTAAGACATTATGATTACTAATTTTAAATTAGTAATCTTTTTATATCTATTTCGTTTTTATCAATCCCATTAATTCATTTGTCTATATTAATTGTACATCCTTTATTTAATACTATCCACAATTTCTCATTAATTGCCCATTAATTTAGGTTACATTCTTTCATTTTCTATTAATTAATTAATAGGACTTTCTAATTTATTTCCTATTAATATGAGTTACTACCTTTTCCAATTCTAACTATTCTCTTCCCTAAATATAATAATAACAGTGTTACAATTAAATAACCCATGAATAAACGTTGTTCTTCTTTATTAACACAATAAATACGTATAAACTGCGTAATAAAACTACCTATTCATAACTAAGTATATTTTCGTCATAAATATGTGACTAGAATATTCTTTCCATTTTTAATTTGATGGAATTAAATTCTCTTGGATGATTTTTTTACCATGATTTCCATAAATTGGTTTAACACAAAAAGGAAAGATTGACTTCGTTTGAAATTACAAGGAATGGATTTCTTTTTAATTGGAATAGACAGTGTAAACTATGGAGAATATGTACTTTACACATCTCTTCCCTTTTTGTTTTGTAGGTATTCCTTGTTAAATCAAACGTCGCCCTTTTGAATGAAAAATGGAAAAAGTACACAAATTTATAAAAATCAAATGGATGTTCTTCCCACAAATTAAACTATGGAAGATCTAAAACATAGAAAAAAATTGGCAATAACCCAAATCATATTTTTCACCTAAGTAATGATTTGAAATAAAAATATACAAGTTCAAATTTTAAACTCTTTAGGACTGATTTCTAGAACTTGGTGTACACATATTTCAAATTATATCTAAAACAACAATATGTAGGCAGTAGTATTCTATACTAATTTAAATCTACAATTCACAATAAAATTAATTTAGACATAAAATCAAACGTATGCCAATGAAATAGATTTAACATTATAAACAATGTATAAAATTTTCCATTCACCTTTTAAAAGCGATCCAAATCTCCAGACCTAAAGTAGAACCTTTGATTCATTTCCAAATCATTTTAATCCAAGACATATGTTCCAAAAGGGTATATACATATATTAGAACTACAAATCTAAGAAGATATTTGGGATTGGAAGAGAAAAATGATACAAATATATATAAATTACCTCAAGTACACATATAGTTAATTCTTTTCTCTTCTCATTTTTATTAGATTTCTATTCTTCTCTTATTTGGATGAATAAAGATATAAATATCTTATTTTATAATTTAGAAAGAAATTAAAGAAGGAAAAAGGGCAGAGCTTTATAGCTCTATTCAAAAAATATGAGAAGAGAACGGAGGTTGAATTTATAGGTGCTAGAATCAACCACAACCGTCAAGTCGAAATATGTTAAATCTAGGCCTTTTGGCCTAGGCTAACCCTAACCGTCACAAAGGGAGTGGTTAATCACCCCCTACATAGGGGTCGATCGTCTATGATGGTGGGTCGACCTGTGGGTGCGGGTTAATTCAGTTAACTTTTCTTATTTATTTATTTTTGTTCTGAATTCGTTTTTTTCCGTAACTTCTTCATTTGGATACCAACGCAATTGTAAAAGTTTCATGGTCAAATTCCATCGTTTGCACAAATTTCATTTTTGGAGCTAAATTAATTAACTAACTAACTAATTAAATAACCAATGCCAAATTATGGGGTGTTAAATTCTCCACCTTAAAAGAATTTTGTTCCCGACATTATACCAATGATTAAGTCCATCCACTTATTTACAATAAGGGGACTTGCTATTTAAGTGAATAAATTCACCCACTCTTAGATAAAGGGACTTGTTATCCCGTACATGTAATAACCTGTACCATAATGGGCCTTAATTTAGAAAGAATCCAAACCCAAGTCCATCAAACCACAGATCGTTCGATTTGGTACCTACAAATAAGCATGAGCATTATCAGAGATTGATGGGAATATATGCTCACAGCGAAAGCACTGGCGGGATAAGAATACTGATTATGACTACTACCTTAGAATTAGTGGTATTCTTTTAGTAGCAGATTGTCACATCAGCATCGAGCATGAGAGAAAAGAAGATTTCTCCAACAACTAAACACATCCGGCTCCAATAGCCTGTTCCTCTAAATCTATGCTGGGTTGTAATGGGGAGGGGATCATAACAACGTTCTGGTCACTAGAAAATCTAAAAACTTTCTATAACATAAATTTATACCGATTGGTTTTCATTTAATTATTATGTCTATTAAGGTTAGAAATTCTAATCCAACCTTAGCATTGCACACATGATTGCTTACCTACCCATTCCCAAGGTATAAAATACCGACGAAGCCTTATTAACCAGCCAATACTTCCATATCCATTTTCCACTTAATACTTTTGAAAGAGAAATAGGAAGACTCTGCCATTTATGACCTCAATCAAGGTAGACTTAGTCCATTAAGACATATTCCCAAGGTGGACTTCTAGCATTGTCATTATTAGTCTATTGGAGCTACAGAAACCTTTGACCACTATCATTGCCTTATAATTTATAATAGTCATACTACTAGCACATCTATCGTTATTAAGGTCTAGAAATGTGAGAGGCTGTACCCAAGCCATTTAATACCTCATCAATAAGGACTAGATAGGCCTTTGACCATTTAACACTTATTTATAGGTAGGCCTTTTCCATTTAATATCTAACCCCAAGGCAGACTCCTCACCGGTTCTATCTAGCTGACATTGCTTGGAAATCCCATCGGGTTACTTAATACTTCTTTTATAGGAAAGTGGCGGACCTTACAGCCGCTTAATACCTCAAATCTGAAGTGAACCTCTTCCGAGATATCTATTATTACTCTTATAAATATGGAATCTTGTTAGCATACTTCTTTTGGTAGAGCCCTAAGATGGCCACTTAATACCTCAATACTGAAGTAAACCTTTTTAAAGATATCCCTCACCGCTCCTAATTCCAAATTTGGACCATTTAATCCATTCCAATTAACAAAGAAAGTCCAATCTCTCATGTCATCATTGGTCCTAGGATTAGTGATATCTCACATCAGTAATAAGTGCACCCAATGATGGTAGCCTCAAAGTGACGGGCAGTCTTCCGTCGAGTGACTCTGCTGACCTTGTATCACTAACCAACTAAGTCCAATTATCCATCCTAAGTCTTTAATTATACCATCTTAGGTTGACATTGGACTTAGCTTATTAATTCCCTTTTTAGTAAGGCAATAAATTTTACCTTAAATACTTATCTGCCAATAAATACCCATCTAATGCCCATAAATGTCATTTTTTTCATAAAATCCTAACTGACATTTCCTAAGACATTTATGTATGATTACTAATTTCAAACTAGCAACTTTTTATAACTATTCTATTTTTATCAGTTTCATCAATCCATTTGTCTTTATTAATCGCAACCATTAATTTAATACCATCTATTATTTCTCATTAATTGCTTATTAATTTAGGTTACAATCTTTCATTCCCATTGATTAATTAATAGGAATTCCTAATTTATTTTCCATTAATATGAATTACTACTTTTCTAATTCTAACCATTTGCTTCCCTAAGTATAATAATAAATAACGAATGTTACACATAAATCACGCATGAAAAAACACTGTTCTTCTTTATTCATGCAATAAATACATATAAACTTCCCAATAAAACTACATATTCATTACCAAATATATTCTAGTCATAAATATGTAACTAGAATATGCTTGTCATATTTTAATTTGCTGGGACTAAATTCCTTAGGAAGATTTTCCGCTATGATTTACATAAATTGATTAAAAATAAAAAGGAAAGATTGACTCTCCATTTGAAATCACAAGGAACTAGTTTCCTTTTAATTGGAATAGAAAATGTAAACTATGAAGAATCTGTACTTTACACATCTGTTCCTTTTTAGTTTGTGGTTACTCCTTGTTAAATCAAACGTCGCCATTTTGAGTGGAAAGTGGAAAAAGTAAACAAATTTATAAAAAGCAAACGGATGTTCGTTCAACAGATTAAACTATGGAAGATCTACAACATAACACAAATTTAGCAATAATCCAAAAATCCTATTTTACACCAAATATAGATTTGGAATAAAAATATACAACATTCAAATTCTAAAATCTCTGGGATTGATTTTTCAAATCTAGGTGTAAACATATTTCAAATTAGATCTAAAACAACAACATATAGGCAATGGTTTTTTACACTAATTTAAGCCTACAATTCGCAAACAAAATTATTTAGGCATAAAAGTCAGATGTATGCCAACGGAATAGATTTGAAATCATAAATAATATACAAAATTTCTCACCCGCCTTTTGAAAGCAAACCAAATCTCCAGATCTTAAGTAGAACCTTTGATTAATCTCCAAATCCCTTTAATCCTCGAAATATGTATAAAAAGTATATACGTATGTTAGAATTGCAGATCTGAGAAGAGATTTGGGATTAGGAGAGAAAAAAGATATAAATAACAAATATATATATATATATAAATTACCTCAAATATGTTTATAGTTGATTCTCTTCTCCTTTTTATTAGATTTCTATTCTTCTCCAATATAGATATATATACACATATATATCTTATTTTTATAATTTAGAAAGAAAGTGGAGAAGAAGAAATGGGATAGCTTCATTGCCCTATTTAGAAAAATAAAAGAAGAGAAGGGAAGGTTGTTGAATATGCGAGTATATGATTTTTGTTTGATGATAATAAAAATGTATATATATACTCATTTAAATGTATTTGTTAATACACTATTTTATTTTTCATATAATTAAATAAATATTTTCTTAATAAAGTAAATAAAACATAATTTAAATACAAACGGATATTTTATTCAAACAAATATTTATTACAATTTTGAATAGTACAAATTCAAGCTCTCACTATATATATATACAATTTTCAATTACAATACAAATTTGACTACACTGCAATTTTCACATACATTTGCACCTCACTACATTTCACTTAATCACTCGTGTTTTATCTTCAACTCCAGTCCATAATGAATCCAACATCTGAGCGATCTACAAAAATAAATACTGATGTAGTAAAATTGAAAAGAAAATATTTTTGCAGTGTAAAATAAAATTTATTTTGAAAATATTATTTGCCTCAGTTATTTGGGTTGTTCGTCATCATTTAAATTTGAATTCATCATACATGAATAGCTTGTGACATGCACAGTGTATCACTCTACATGTCATAAGGCCGTGCACACCAATATACACTTGATAAATCTACAGGGACAGGTGAGCACAAGGTTAAACCCAAATTAAAAGCCGGATTCAACTTAAGTGAAATACAAATAAAATCACGACACGAGCACAAGGTCAAACCCGAGCTTTATGTTGGATTCAACACAGGTGCAAGTTCAAGAAAATGGTCAAAACAACTAAAACAAGCCTCGACCAAAAAGTTCAGTGATGTACACATGAAACCCGTCTTGAAATCAGAGTCAAGAAAACCAGAGGCTGCCACTTAAATACAAATTCACTTACAACAGCTCAAATGTCATATAAAACAAAATACAGGCGTCGACCAGACTGCACATTCAAGTGCACGACCATGAAAACAATGTAAGTAATCACCAGGCCTCAACATGAAGTTTAATAGCAATAAAGCTTCATCAAGCATACTCAAAGTGAACAGAGCAAAATAGTGATACCAGTGACATGCAAAAATGCATTCAAAGAATAGCAACCAAAAAAAGAAGCACAAAGACCTAGTGAAGCATGGAGGCAAACAATGAAACATGTGATCAAGCAAATCAAGCAAGTCCTGCTACCACATGGAAGAAAGCAATCATACATATATACATGTGTGAAACAACATGTATACATATAGACAACATACAAATAATGACATATACAGGTGCGTTGAATCACACAGCAGCTCCAATGAGAAACTGTACAAGACCGGTCAACTTCAAAGTAATATCAAAGGCAATAGAGGTCAGGCAACAGGACAACACAATACATCATAGCAGTATGGAAGCAAGGTTACATGAATCAGACTCAAGTACACATGTGCAAAAACACAAGAATAATCAGGCATGGTGAAAAAGGAATGCATCAGAGTAATGATATAACCAGACTAGACTTCGATATAACACTACAGATTCAAATGAAAACAGTGTGACACAAACATACATTAATAAAAATTGAAGCAACACTCACGTGCAAACTTCAGCTACAAAATGTATGCATATAGTCAGGAAATGTCAAAGACAAAGCAACACAAAACTTCCAGATGAATACAAGCATCATGTAGCAGTTCCAAAATAATGATATATAGCAAGTTCGAACAAATCATGGATTAACAGTTTCATCCCAAAAATATTACAACACAAATGACATGAGCATGCAACAAAAGTTCCAAGCAGACTCAACTAGTATATCAGAGATGTGTGGATACAAGAAACCAATGAACGATGAAGTACAACTTGAGTTAATATCAAATTGCAGACAACAGGGTTTAGCTCAATATGCAATGAAGATCACAAGGCTGAAGTCTACAAACTAAACATGAATATACATATATCATGAAGCAGCAATTATAAAAAGGTACAAGTCGAGCATGCTACAGACATGAACAATCATGCTGAAGTCAACAAGCACAAGTGCAACATCAACATGGCAGTGAGACAGAATCGTGTAAGTTCAAAAATCATGGTACAGCAGTTTCGAACAAAGACAGAGGTGTCTTAAATATCATCGCATAAACAAAGTCAAGTGACCGAAGTCAACAAATTTGAATACCAAAAAATCGAAAATGTTGTGAGCAAGAAAAAATTCCCAAAGCAATTCAACGGCATGATGACCAAGAAATCAAACAAGTCAGAATTGAAGCCATATGAATAAAGCTACAAGAAAATGTACGAATCTGAACAAGTCAAAAATAAATCACAGCATTCGATCAAAATCAAATGTCCAAGCATAAAAGTATCAAACGAATTCGTATGCAATATATGAACGGAACTATTGGATATTGAACTCTATATAAACCCAAAAACATCATCGACATTAATCATTCGAGTCCAAGCAAAAAACAAAATCTTTCAACTCGAATCAAGATCGAGTTCGAGCAAAACTAACAAGCAAAGCAAAAAGCATAAATTACATACCGAAGTCAAAGTCGAACTCGATCAAATCGAAGGTGCCATGTTCGAATTGAAGAAGCAGTCGATTACCGTAGCAAGTCAGAGAAACAGCATTTGTAGTCGACTTACAATTAGAATGCAACTTCGATTATCTCAAAATCCCTAATTTTCAAGCACAGGAAAAAGGAACAAACGAAGAGAAACGAATGGGCCGATAATAAAAAGGAAATTGGGAAATATATTTATTTATTGGGCCGACCTTTCTATTAGCTTTGGCTTATAATTTATAATTATAAGACCTTTAGTTTAAAATTAGGGTTTTGATTTTATTTTTATTTTAAATTTGTTTATTTTACTTTTGAACATTGTGTTTTCTAGTTGTGTAACTAGGGGACGAACTACGGTGGTGTAGTTCGAGAATTCACAACTCAGTGGCTGAGTTGTGGTAGAGTTTTGAGCGTAGAGTTAAGGTTAGTCGATAGCGGGTGTCGTGAGTTTACGTATGTAAGCGTCTGACTATTTAATTTCTAGTAGAAACCTTGGGGGCAGCACGTAGGTAGGGTTTTGCCGAAGCTGGGTAAATTCTGTGTTGTTCTATTTCTGCATTTTTATTATTCTACTATTATTTGTACTGCTGGTATTCGACTATTATCTATGCTGAAATTATTTTATATACTTTCGAAATAATTTTTTAATAATTGATAGTATCATCCTATTCACCCCCCCCCCTCTAGGGCGAAATCGATCCTACAAAGGTTAGGCTTGAATTTATAGGTGCTAGAATTAACCACAACCGTAAGGTCGAAATATATTAAATTCGACCTGTTCAGCCTAGGCTAACCCTAGCTGCCACACAGGGAGCGGTCGACTACCCTTACCTAGGGATCGACTGCTTCTGGTTGACTACCATAATGGTGGGTCGAACTGTGGGTCTGAGTTAATTTAGTTAATTTTTCTTATTTATTTATTTATTTATTTAATTATTTTCATTATGAATTATTTTTTCGTCCGTACCTTCTTCATTTGAACTACGATCATCAAATTTCAAGTACAAAAGTTGCCTAGAATTTCACCATGAACACAATAGTGCAAGTTTCGTATTCAAATTCCATTGTTTGTGCAAATTCTATTTTTGGGGCTAAATTAGTTAACTAACTAATTAAATAACCAATGCCAAATTACAATGTATTACAGTACAAGTCCATCCACTCGCTCTTTTGTAGGGGAACCTATATTTCACGGTTCATTGCCCCGTCTCTCTTGTTAGGGGAACCATGTCAATCAATTTATATATCAGTTTCAGAAGGTACCAATCTCTATTGGTATTTCATTATAATATCAAAATCAGTCAATATGTTTTAAATATTTCCAAGTCTAGTTATACATGAGTCATATATTCATAAAATTCGAATCCAAAGCAGCAAGCGAGAATCCAAAACATCCATCCCATCATTAATTACTCCAAGATTCCAACTTTGAGCATGCCTTGGGATTAACAAAGACCACATACATGTGTAAGCTATCTAACATCATTCCTTTATCATGTATTCAACTCAAAAGCAAGGTGTAGAAATCAAACCTGAATCCAGTTCCTTCCAATTTTGGATAATCATTCTTGGCCTAGATCAACAGAAACATCTAGAGACATCCGTTGTAGATGGTGGTCTCTCCAGCAGTACCACTGCAATTTCTTCTATAGGAATTAGAGTTTTGAATTATTGTAGTAAGTGGTTACTCCGAACCTATTCTTTAATTAGATAACATAGATGCCTACACTCATTCTTTTCTTGCCCATCCAACTCATGGAATAGACAAAAATATACAGACATTTTCCCCCAATCCATAGGCTCTCTTCTTGCTAGTTTTCGACAGGAAATTTGCCCTCTAGTATCTAGGTAGATCCACTTCGCGTCTTCGTTAGTTCTATATAGGAGGAAAACTTTGGCTACGTAAAAAGGTTGTGATATTAGTAAAGATCCAACGGAGTGAAGATCCCAAAGATTGTACTTGGAAGATGAAGGAGCAAATTAGGAAAGCTTATCCAACATTGTTGTTAGGATAGTTGTTTGTTTGATTGTCTGACATATATATATACTATTGTCATGCTTTGCTTAGCCTATGCTTTTGAATGGGTTCATGATATGAATATATATATGTATATGCCAATTTATATTAGTTTGAGTTATCTTCTTATGAGCTAATTTCGGGGACGAAATTCTTTTAAGGGGTGGAGAACATAACAACCAGAAATTTAATTACGTTAAATAGGGGTATTTAATATATTGTTAAAGAATTAATATATGAATTTTACAACTCAAAAATACTCTTTTTAAAAACTAGTGATGGTGGAATGGTTTTCAAAAATATTTACAAAAATAAATAGTTCAAAGGAATTTAGAAAGTGTGGCTGAAATGTTTTTTCAAAATTTTCAATTTTTCACCATTAAAAAGTTGTTTAAAATGTTATGGACACCTTAGTTAATGCATTCACTTATTTACAATTCATATAATAAGGATTAGTGATAAATAAAAGTTAATAATATATGGTTACTTAAGCGAAAAGAGAGATGTGGCCATTCTTAAGTTCTAAATTTAATGAAAAAGGAGAAATCATGAATTGTCATTTTCATTCACATCTTAAGTACAAAGGAATGCTACCATTTGTTGGATAAAAGGGGCGAACCCTTGGTTATTGTGTGTTGAACATGTGGAATGAACGGGTGGACAAGGCGGCATCAAACTAGTGGAAGGCAAGGGTACTTGAGGGCAAAAAGGTAATTTTAATTCATTCATTTCTATAAAAACAAATCTTATTTTTCTCTTTCCTTCCATTTCCATTTCTCAAAAAAATTCAGAACTATTCTTCTTCTTTAAACTTTTAAAAGCCCTTTAATGGCTTCCTACAATTTTTCTAAGTTCAAAACCATCTTCTTTTTCCTTTTAAACTCTTAAAATAGCTTAAAAATACTTTCTCTCTTCTTCCAATACCTCTCTTAGCCAAGCAAGCCCATAACCACCTCCCACCATCCTTGGCCATGCCCAATATTCCAAAGACCGAGCCTAACTTCTTATGTCTAGGTCAAAAAACCTTTTTTTTAAAGGATTTACAGAGTTCTATGCCTATTTCAAAGTTAGAAAGGATTTTTCATGATTTTGGTGAGTAAACACTTTATTTTTCTGGAAAGATTATACTTTTATGTATTGTAATGTTTATTATGTATTATATTAGTGGTTCGGTTCTAGATCCATGTTGTTTTGGATGTATATGTATGGTACTAGTTGTGGTTTTAATTAGACTTGTGAATCGAAATCTAAAATGATGTGTTTTAGTATAAAAATGTGATCTTTGGCTATATTGTTCTGAAAATATATTATTATAGTTTAAAATCATGGATGTGTAGAATGTATACCTTGTATGTTAACAAGTTATTCATGTCTAAGAGAATTGGGATCCTGTTGAAGTAAAAATCATATTATTAGTTTTAGATTTGCAGAAATAATTTCAAAGTTCTATCTTCGTTTTAAATTTCAAAAACTTTTTACTTATGTTTTAAAACGAGTACTAGTTTGTAGTTAAGTTTTGAAAAAATTTAACTTAGAAGTTATATCTAAGTTTTGCATCCACAGCGATAGTCGTTATGGACGTAGATCGGGAAAAGTTATTATTTCTAAACTAAAAGACGTTTCCCTTTTAGAATGTTTGAAAACTTTGGAAAAGATTAAGTACCAAAATTAATCATTTTGTAATTAAGTATGAGTTTAACAATTAATTAATTGAAATTAAGAATAATTATTAATTAATTAGTAATTAAATTAAGTAATTAGTAATTAATTAATTAATTAAGTAGTTAATTATAACTAATTAATCAAAAGAGTTTTAATTAATGATTAATTAAGTTATGGATTAATTAATAATCAAATTTTATTTAATTAAATTTAATAAATTATTATTTAATCAGGGTTAATTAATAATTAATGAATAATTAGTCAGAGTTTAATAATTAATCTAATCAGATTTAATTAAGTTTTAATTAGGAATAATTAATATAAATTGATTTTTAAATTAGAGTTAATTAAGATTTAGTTAAAAATTAAATAATGATTTAATATGTAATCAAATTAAGATTTAAATATTATTTGATAAAGGTTTAATTTTAAACTCAATCTTATTTTCAACCAGCTCTCTTTTATAATTAAATTAATTATGAACCAAGGGATCTCCTATTTGTGCTATTAAGTAGCCAAACAAATAAGGGTAATTATAATAAAATAATAACACGTTTTGTTAAAAGTAAGTCATCTTGTGTTCATCACTAATTCCCAATTTCATAAACGTGATGAACACAAGTAATTTCGATAAGCGGGTCATGATAACTTGAGTATATGAGAGATATTTCCACATGCAAATCTTCGCACCTAGATAGTGGAGTTGTCCACTATCGATAACTTGACCTTTTAAAAATTTATCGGATTTTGGTTCGGCAAGACCGGGATCGGGTAGTGTTGTTATCTGAAAACCACTTCGAACCAACATATGCATTCGATTTGGTAAGACCTGAATGGAAAAATCCAAAGACGAAGACCATTAGAGTGCAAGAGCTACTTGGTACTAACCCTAAGGGTGATTCCAGATGGGTGTAGTAGAAGCGGTGCTTTCGGCTCGTTCATCTCCCAACGAATTATATGAATGCTAACATTTGCGTCGCCTAGAAGGCAGTGTTAGAATTTCAAGTAAGGATGCTTATTTTTAGAAGGTAAAAATGTAGCCTCAAGCCTCATAACCTGGTAATGACTAAAACAGAGGAGACGCAATAGGGTTATGTGGGTCCCACCCATTAGAGTATGGTCATCCCAAATCAAGAGCAAGTCTGTTTTCCTTATGTATGCTTTGGGCCCAATAGGGTTGTTAATCACAACTTAGGGGTGATCATATTCGGTACTATCTAATAAGGGGTAGGGTGGTCCTGTGTAGCAAGGGTAAAAGATATTCTTATTGACCTCAGTATATTTTACCTAGAGATGTAATGTGACGAACGATACCCTAATAGCCTGGTCATTGATGGAACCCAATTTCCAATAAGTGTGTTACAGACTTAGTTGTGCCAAAATACATTGAAATGTGAGATGCAAGCATTTTAGCTATGTTCTATATTTACTTTCAAAACCCTTAGACATTATTATAATATAACTGGATTTTAAAAAAAAGGCGTTTTAGTCATCGTAAGGTGAAAACCCATCTGTATTTATATATGACGTGGTCTTATGAGATACCTTTGATTTTTAAAGGAATTTTAAAGTAATAGTCTAGTTGTTTGACTTTACTCACACCAGACCCATGTTTGACCCGGAGTTTTATTTTCTTTCCTTAAAATTCTTGGGTACTCAAACGTTTATGAGTAGCCAAGTAAACCAGGTTTCTTATAGATGCATTTTGAAGGAATTGGAGCAGGTGGCTTTACCATTAGCTAGTTTGTCTATTCCGTTGTGTATGTATTTTGTAGTAGTAATATAGGGATGGTTAGTTATAACTATCCCAGTTGGAACTTGTACTAGTATGACTTTGATGTAATATTATTACGATAATGACTCTATATGATCTTAAGTATTCTATTATATATTATGTAGTTGCATTGTAAGATCTATGTTGTTTAGTTTTTTCCCTTTTACCTCTCTTCTTTCTTTTTACCCAAAAAGATAGTTTTTCGAAGTAAGAAAGGTGGATCATTACAACCCTCCTCATACTAATGAAGTGAAGGAGCATATGAAGAGGATACCATATGCATCCGCAATAGATTCCATCATGTACACCATGCTATGCAATAGACTAGTTATGGCTTATGCATTAGGATGTATGAGCTGATATCATTTTTATCTCGAAGAAAAGCATTGGAAAACGATGAAGTGTATTTTTAATATTTAGAAGCACAAAATAGTTATTCCTTATATATGAAAATGAAGACCTCTTTATGGAGGGGTATGTAGGTACCAGCTTTCAGAGTGATATCAATGAGAGTAAATCGGTGTCTAATCATGTATCAACATTGAGTGATTGAGTGGTCAATTAGAAAATTTCCATGCAAGAAATAGTAGTTGATTCAATGACGGAAGCAGAATACGTTGCCTTCAATAAAGCGATAAAAGAAGCGGTATAGATGCACAAGTTTATGTATGATCTCGGGGTGATTCCAAATGCTGTCAATCCCATAACATTATTCTGTGACAATAATGTGATGCATATAACAAAAGAACCAAGTACTCATAAGAAGTCAAGTCACATTATTTGAAAATTCCACCTGATATGAAAGTTCATTAGATAAAGAAATGGTCACCGAAAGAGTAGACACTAAGGAAAAATAACAGATCCATTCACAGAGTGGCTAACTCGGCCGGTTTTGAACAAACTAATCGAAAGGATGGAATTGAGATTCCATAATTGGATCCAAATGAAAGTAGGAGATTGAGAGGGTTAAGGGTATGCCCTAAGGGAAATACGTAATTTACTGTAAATTATTAACTCTACAATAAAATTTCATTTGAAATAATAGGTGTTTGTTTTCTAGTATATATAATTTTTATATTATGATACAATGATTAAATAATTAATTTAACTACATTTAATAGAAAATCCTTAAATTATTTGTTATATGATAATAAATATAAGGAGTTGCAATCGGGTGAAATTATCACATTATTAAATAGCATATTACTTTAAATATTCCTATTCAAGATGTTTCGAGAAAGGATATCGGTAGATCCATTGAGGCCGGAGTACATAATGCTCTCCAAATATCGAACAATGTATTACTCATGGATGCACGAGGGGCACTAAGAGGTTATGGACTAATATTTATTGGGTAATTATGGAATGAATCATCCAAGAGCTTCTAGTTGGTTAATAGCAACTAGGTCAAACAGGAATTCTCGGAGCGACGATACTAAATAATTTTCTAGACTTGAGAATACTATTAGCTTCAATGTGGATACTCCACTATTATTATGGACTAACCGAGTTAAATATGGATGATATTGAAATTTTGACCAAAACCAAATTTCATAAATTCTAAAGTGATATAGTGTTGACGAAGAGAATATATGTAAATAATCATTACTAAAAGATACTGCTTAAATTGTAAAATTGGTTTTTATCAATAAAGATGTATAAGTGATAAATTTGGCCAAGCTGTCACACCACTACCCAAGGTCATGTGTGAATGTTAATATTTAAACTATTTGATATTAATAATTGACTGAGTTTACACCTACAAGTCGTGCGATCGTATTGGTGAATTCTTGGAAATACCATATGATTTAATTGATTCATAAATTATTGTAAATTAATTAAACTAATTAATTTTTATGAATATTAATTAACTATGTATTTCTTATACTGGGTGCTACGGGAAATTTTTTGGATGCCATTAATAATTAGTTGAGTGCTTATGAAAAAGTTACATATGTATATACCGATATAAGATATCAATACACATTTAAGTATGATTTAAATGATATCAATTACAAAACATGTTTAAAGTGTTTAGCGGCCTATCTGGACCATATTATTGTTGGCCATGGCATAAGGATGTGGGGGATTTTATTTGTTTTGAATCCTGGATCTAGATTTGAAAATGGGAAATGAAGAAGTAATAAAAGGTAGAGAACTTGTCTCCTCCCCTTTATCTTTTTAAATAACCCTACACACTATTATTTTTTTCTTTCTTGCTTCCTCCTTGCTCCCACTTGACCGTTAGCAAGTTAACCCTAATACCATCCACGCCCTCCTCGAAAACTTCAAAAGCTAAAAACACATCAAATACAGCAGATCCAGTAGTGCTCTAGGCCTTTGCAACATCTGAAGATTGATTTAAGGTGAATCTAGGAGATACCATCAATAGACGTATGCTCAAAAGCTACAACCTAAGGTATTAAATCTCATTTATATTTTGCATCATATTTTTCATGTAATATATAGATCACATAATGGTTTTGTATGCGCAACATCTGTCTCCTTTTTATCTGTCATTAATTATATTATATTAACATGTTCATATTGATCAAATTGTTGATTGAATCATTGTGCAAAATTCAGAAGAAAAAACAATAACCTTTCATTCCGGCCATGATAATTATTTTCTATTATTTCTAAATTTTAAAATTGATTTTTAATAATTTAATATAAGTTATTAGATTTATAGTTATACATCTATATATTGTATATTTAAAAGTGTTTATAAATGTATATATGAAAAATATGTGCCAACAATAAAAAATTTAAAACATATATGTGTGTGTGTGCGTATTATAATATTATTATATTTAATAATAATTTTAACAATGGTAAATTAAATTATGTCATATTTGATTTATTTAAAACATAATAAATAGTTTCGAATTTTCGTTTATAAAAAATGGCTGAAAAGAAATAAAGTTGTATACAATATTCAAATATTTAATTATATTGAAAATTACATAGCTAATTATTTTATGCTTTTTAAATAATTTGTATATTAATTTTTTAATTATTTTTGGCAAAGATCAAATATTATTCAAAATATAAAATATTTATTTAATTAATTAAAAGATATTTTAAATGATTTTTGTAGATTTAGATTTGAATTTTTAAAATATTTAACTAAGTCGATAGTAGATATTTTAGAAATTAAATTTGAATTCAAATTTTATTGACTTGGTCAAAATCTAACTGGATACTTTTAAAGTGTATTTTATTTAAATATATAAATAAATTTTGAAAGTGTGTGTGTATATATATGTATGTATATTCTTATATAATATTTAAGATAGTTAATGCACATATGAATGGCAAATGTATACGTTGCAGATGCAAACCCTAACATCTACATATGTGTAAATTAACTATATACACATTATTATATTGCATATGCATAATATAAGCATATAGTGCATGATGATATACTCATAAACTATATAAATACTAGTTCATAAAATTCATTAATTAAATAAATCAAAAAACTAAGTAAAACTGGATTTTATGTAATAAATTAGATTAGATCTGATGTAACTCGTTAGACTTCATCGTCCCATTATGATCCAGGTTGGAAAATATTTTGAAATTCACCTAATTTACCCATTGGAGACCGACTTAGTCCCAGCAATATGTATATATATAATAATAAAACAAATATACGTGCGCATGAGTATGTAATATATATATATATATATATATATATATTAAATTTCAACTTTTTCATTATGATCAAAAATAACAAAAATATTATAGGGATTGGGTGACATTCAAATCTATGATTATGATTACCTCGGATAAATGGTTTAATTCGTACATGTCCGAATTTGTACCGAAACTCTTTTTTGACCTTGCTTTGATTTGCAAGGTCCAGCTTGAAGTGTTGTAATGAACGAGGTTAATAAGAGAACCACTCTCTAACAGAGGAGATGAAGAAGGGAATTTTCTCTAGTGGAAGATATGAAAAGGAAAACTTTTCATTTTAGATATGATATAAATTATTATGCAAAAAGAAGAGACTATTGAGGGTTTTTATTGTGGGAAATAAACCTCTATTTATTTCTTCACATTTGAGCTTACCCTTACCTCCACGTGGAAGACCATATATGTAACAGTAAATGAAAAAATATATTCTTGTTTAACTCTTAGTATATATTAGATCTTCATTAATTTGTTTCTTTGATCCGAAAACATTTGACCCTTACCTCGTACTATTGTAGGGCAGCCATGTTTATTTTTATATAATATAAAGGGGGAGGAAGAGATCAACACTTAGCATGCGACATATGCACTGTGCTTTTTAAGTTACCATTTTTAATTTATTAAGTTACTCTTTTAAATTAAGTTAAATATATACATCGGCTATACATATTTAACTCGATAAATTTTGGTATTTTTGAAAGTTAAATCACTCATGTGTGTGTATACATAGGTAATATATATAATCTCCACAATAATTTATTACAAAAATAATTTATTATATTCTAGCATTTAGGCCCAATGCTAAAATTCCTTTTTGTGTAAGCGACTTCGCTCAGTTAATATTTAAACTATTTAAACATCAAAGTTTGTGTAAACTTTGCAAAAACACAGTGAACTTTGTTGATACTATATATTATAATATGTTGCTAAAACTGCCCAGAAAAGTGCTGTCTAATACCATTGCTAAAGAACACCTTAAATGGTTCCAATACATGCTACCTAGCACCAAAAAAGTAAAACGGGCACCAAAGAAAGAATAACCCCCATTCCTATATCACTTTCTTCTTCACTCAAATTTGTCATATCTTTAGTCAAATCCATTGTGTCTTTATCAATAAGAAAATCGATGAGAGTGGCCAGCCAACACTCCCAATAAAATCACAACCAAGACCGAATGTAATCCCAATAGTCAAGTATGTAACTTTTTTTAATTTCAATCGCATTTGATCATCCTCTTATACAATCGGGCAGTGATAAATCACCAAACTATGATGCACTTGGTCAGTGAAATGCAACTGTGAAAATCATCATACATTGTACCAACTTACAGTTCGACTGCCATTATAACCGCATAGTGATAAATCTTCAAACTATTATTCATTAAATAGTGGAATAAAGCCTTGGAAATCATCACTTGTAATGCAAAGTCACTATTCGGCTGTTAACAAAATCATGCGGCGATTTTCTATCTTGTATTAACATAGACGTTCAATTGGTCATGGCTATTCATACTATCGATGTAAATTAAATTCCACAACAGCAAGGTCATCTCATTTCTCCTTAGAATGGTTTTCTTCCTCCATGGATTAGTGATACAAAACTGAAAATTCAATCGATTTTGATAATGTGATTTTGAATTTTATGGGTTTCGAATTTTTAGGATTTTGGAGCAATGGAACATTAGAGAAAGATGGAGAAGAAAGTAAGATCAAAAAAAGACGTACAGTGATTAATGACCGAGTGAAGTAATAAAAGTGGTATTAAATAGCATGTAATTTAGTAAGCTTGAATAAAAAAATTACCGTATTAAGCAACGCTTTTCTGGATGCTTCTAGAAATGCACTTTATTATATTCTTTTTTCTCACCTTCCAAAATTTATGATATCCCCTACTCTTTTAAAGTATATCCTTTAGGCTCTCTAATTTATACTGCAATAAACCCTAATTTTATAACTAGATCCATTTCAAACCCTACAATGAGATTCCATCATCATGATGCTCAATTTTAAACAGTAGAATCAACAAATGATACACACTTTTCATCTTCTTCACTGCCAACTATTAACTGCACTACCATAATCAACGTTGCACCATCTCTAACAGCTAGAATCCGTGACACTACACAAGGTATTTTATTATTAATTATTTTGAAGCAAAAGGAATAATTATTTTGAATGATTTTAGAATTGGAATAAATTTAATTTTGGAAAAATTAATATTTGTCCACGCTTTTAGATCTAAAGCAAACTATAATAGGCCAAAAGTTTTCATACAAGAAGAAAGATCAGTTTCAAAATTATAAGCACTTGAACTAAATATCTTTGATTAGGAAATCGTGAACACTGATTATCATCTAAATACTTCAAACAAATTAGGTGATATTATGATAATAAAAAAATGAAAGAAATGCACTTAAATGATGCCCATGTGCTAATGAAATTCATATATGTATAAATGCATAGGAATCAAATGATGCTCCCAACCTCTCTATAGCTCAAGTGACCAAGATGAACATAATGAGATAGATCGAGGATGGGTACATCAGGTACATACAGATAATTATAATATATATAAAATACCATCCTTTATAATTTTATGTAAATTAGGTCCATGTCCACATTTATCTTTGCAACCAGCTAATATTCTCATACCCATATTAATATTTCACTTTTTATTTTGATTTCAATATTTGAAATGCAACAACTTTTGTAAAAATATAGTATCAACGAACTGTTTTCACTACTAAATCACAAATTTTATCATATTTTAAATCATATGTGTTATGTATATGCAAATATCTAGTTTTTGAATTATTATTTTAAAAATTTATAACTTTTCCATATAAATAATGTATTAAATCTGCATTGTTCAAATGCAACTATAATTGCATCATTCAAATCACTAGGTTCAAAATAATAAATATGCAGTTAAAATTATATCCACGTTATATTAATGCAGTTATAACTGCATTTTCTTAATGCAGTCAAATTCTGCATCAAGATCGATTATAGCTGCATTTTCCTAATGCAGTTAATTTATAAATTGCGTTAATATTATATGAACTTATTGATGCAGCCAAAATTATCGTTGCATCACATAAAGGTGATTAAATTATTTAACAATGTTTCGTTACATTATAACTGTAATTTCTCCAAGCATTTAAATTTAACCACATTTTATTAATGTGGTTAAAGTGTAACAACCTGCCTTGTCGACCCTCAAAAGTTGACATTATACATTCACGGTATTCACGTGCTGAGCATCTAAGTGTCGAAAAGATAGATTGTTGGGGTGAAAGAAAAGACAGAACAGAATATCACATCATGACAAGTAATATATAATATACATCAGATCTTTACAAGAAGAAAATTGTAGTATACATACATCAATTGGAGTAACTAACTTATCATCAGTCTGGACAGTTATTACAACCTATCCTCACAAATGCTGATAAATACAAATAAGAAATATGTAATGGAAATAAAAGATACATGAATACTTCTTGGAGGCATCCATCTCGCCTCTTGAAGCTCTAAAACATCTATAACTAAAACTGGAAATATGCTTGGGCTGAACCAAACATTATAAGAAAATAACGTCCGGATCAATCTGGTAAACCAGTAAGAGAAACACAAATCATATGGATTTTTATATTTATCAAACCTTTCAAAATAAAGGTATCTCGTAAGGCCTAGTCGTGGATAAACACAGATGGATTTGTACCTTATGATAACCAAACCATTTCTATTAGAAAATCTAATGATATTACAATAATGTCTATGGTTGAAAATAAATAAGAAATAGATGTGTTCCATATGAGTGTACAACACAGCAATAATAGGCATACAATCAAGATCGCTAAGGCACGTTCGCTAATTGTGTAGCATCCCACGGAGGTACCCTCAATACTTTGAGAATGGTCCTCTTCCATAAGGATCAGAGATATGATTCCGAAGCATCCTACATCCACAGCCGATGTACCGTAGGAAATACATAGCTGGCCATACATGGACTGAGTGCACCACTCACTACATGCATAAACTATAGGCGTCTCTAGGGTAGAGTCACTTGCACGCTAATAGGTTAGCTAAACCCTCTAGATTTGTATCTTATCTCTGGTTTAGTCATTCCCACTGGTGAGGCTAAGTTCGGCTTCCAACACACGAGTCACCACTTAAACAAATTTCTAAATCACTGATGGATTCTCATACCTCAATAGGTCTCAGAATCACACATAGATTCCCACATTCTGAATAGATCATAAATAACTACATATATTCGAGCATCTCAAATAGATCTCGAATCTCCACATATATTCCATCATCTTGAACCAATCTTGAACCTCTTCCAAAACATAGAATCCATATATGGTTTGGAGTGGTCACGGTTTCAAGTCATCTCATAAAAGTGCACTCTCCCACTTACCAAACACTTTAAAACCAATTGATAATTTTTCGGTAAACTCAACTCTAATTCAGTAGGAAATAACTAAACAATACATAAGAGCGGAGATCATCTCCTAACCATTTAAGTAGATGGATTTCTTATCATTTGTCCTAGAAGAGCAAAATGACTTTATATGTATAGTATAACACCGCCAAAGATAATTGTACCATATAATTCATGTGTTTCTTCTAGATTTTCCAAAGTTATATTTTGTCAAGATTTAATAGTCGGTTATTTAACTATCAAATAAACAATCAATCAAATCAAAGATTTAATTCCATATGAAGTGAAGCACTATTAAGCACATAAGTAAACCACCGGGCCTCTTTAATTAATCCTTTCATTAATTAAAACCATTTTGCAAACACGTGTATTGAAATACTTTTTCAAAGATATACATATGCATACTACTCAATCACTATTCATTTATATTCATTCAATGTTTGGAAAAATATACATATGCTTATCTCATCGGTATAAGTATATTCAAAAAACATTATGCTTTCAATACCTAGAAAATGTATCCATATACTTATATCTGGTATAAGTATATCCATATATCTTAAAGTAGATTTCCTCTTTTCCAAACTCATATTTAAATGGGCCAAATCAAATATCATTTAAAACTTTGTTTACCATAAACCTAAACCATTTCCTTTTTAGTGTTGAGTATGAAAACACCACTTTCCATACCACCATAAGTTAAAATGATTATTTATGAAAATCAAATCTCATTACTATTATGAAATTCCTTTTATAAACTCATTCCGTATTTATAAATCCTTAAATTACTATATAAAAATTCTTTTATAAATCTCTAAAATTATTTATAAAACTCCTTTTATAGATCTCTAAAATTATTTATAAAACTCCTTTTTATAAATCCCTTCTATATCTATAAACATCGTTTTATAAATCGATGTTTATAAACCTCTAGTTTTATTTATAAAACCCTTTTTATAAATCTCTAACTTTAGTTATCAATATATTCTTTTGTTTATAAAACACGATTTATAAATCTTTCTTTACACACAACATTTTAAAAAAGGCATTTCATAAATATTTTTCAAAAATAATTCCATCTTCCTTAAAAACAGAATCACTTTATTATAAGAGAGCTTCTTTTCTTTATAATAAACATTATATTAACTTTTTAGCCACATAAATACTTCCCAAAAATACTTTTAAAACATTTCCATACATATTAGAAAAGACTAACAAAAAAGAATGAAGTAAAAAAGAGATATGCAAAACCATTTCTAAATAAAAGATCATCGAAAGTTCCAAAGTCACTTTTAAAGTCATCCTTCAGATCAAAAATATTTTTAAATCAAAAACAATAAATAATAGTATATCAAAATACTATAATGAGGCCCAACGCTACTATACACTTGACTAATGTTATTTTTTTCACTCTAAAAGAATTCAACTTTTGCGACACATCAAAGTCACGCCCAATACGTCAAGGCTACCAAGCTTCTGGTACTTAACAATTTACAGTCAGTATTTAACACATCATTTATCCAACATTAATTAATCCATATATTAATTAACTTTAAAGACTATCATTCTACATTACAAACAAAGAACGGGATTTATCATGCTCAATAAATGACCAAAATAATATATTCAATATAATTATAGCAAAAATGTATTTTATTCTGCTTAATAGATTTCACAAACGAAGTATAATTAATTTAACCACGTTACTATGAAAATCAATTTCATAATGTTCAATCACTATTATATCATCGTTAAATTATACTTCATTAAAACTATCAACTATTTATACTATAGCGTCGTGTAACACCCTACATTTTATTGTAAGTTAAATTAAAATAAATTTAATTGATAACCATGAGAACGGTGAAAAATGAATTTTTGCTGATATTGGAATTTGACCACGGAACATATAACATTGTGTTCATGGCAATTTTCTGATCTACTTCCATATATAATGTTTTCTAGATGGACTTCAAACGGAGAAGTTATAGCCGTTTGAAGTTTTAGTGTCAGAAACAATTGCATATGCAAGCATGGAAATTTTATCAATTATAAACATTTGCAATTAATTCATAGGATATTTATGAAAATTGTAACAAATTTATTACGTTTGCAATGAATATAAATTATTAAGAGAATTAGAAGTGAGAGGAATAAAATAAGGAAAATAATTAACATTGCAAACAAAATGAGCTAAAAGGTGTAATTAATTAATATGTGAATTAATATTGAAGATTAATATATAAGGTGTGTGTGTATAAATCAGATCCCTCAATTTAAAGAGATTTACATATAAATGTAACAAATAAATGTCAAATTCAAATCTAGATAAAAAAATTTGCATATTAAATATATATGTTAATTGAATGGTGGAATTAATTGACATGCCAATTAATGAAACGTTACAACGTGTAAAACATTAGTTAAGGAAATTAACCAATAGAGGTGACATGTTAATCTACTAATGGGACTATAATTAGGATTGTAATGTAATTAGTAGAAAATGTCAATTAATAAGGAAACGAAATAATATTTGACCTAGATTTGAATGTTTACATATAGGTAGTATATTGTTGCACACATAAATTAATTGAAGGATCAATTAAGTAGAGGATTAGTTTGAAAACTGGTGGGATGCATCTATATAAGAGAGAACGTAATGTAATTCGTTCCATCAGCCATTACTTTCTTCATCCCTCTCTTACAATAAACAATGGTTTCTTTCTTCATTGTTTTCTCCTATTTCTCTCAAATCTTCACCAAATAAATCCAAATAAAATATATCTGAACAAAATAGAGAAATTGCAACAAATTAAAGGAGAGAAGTTGTCGAACGGTTGGTGATTTTAGAAGATAGAGATTTAAAGCTAAGGACGACCGGTGAGTGGATTTAATTATATATCTTTTACGTTTATGATATATTATCGTTAGATTTCCATTAAATAATTTTTTGCATCCATTATAAGTGTATAGGTAGACACTCATGTCGGAATTGAATTGCTCAAAATACCGCGTTGTATATAAAAATTTGGCAAATCTCAGAATATACAGTAAATAATAATCACAGATCACAGACACAGAGTAATAATAATGCAGCGGAAGTAAAAGAGATAGTAGTTCATGAAGCTACTATATAAATATATATCAGAGTTACATAAGATACAACGGAATAAATAAAGTACAAAGGAAGTCTCACTACATAGAAGTCTACGCAAAAGATAAAACTTGATAAGTAGATAATCTCCAGCGATTCTAATCTCCAGAAAGTGGAAATCCAAATTTGTGAATAACTCAGGCTGACCCGAGCGAAAACAAAAATACAAACACTCGAGTCAGGACATACATACTTATACAATGTAAACCAACTCAAGTGAACTGTAGCAAAGATACAAGTAACTTAGAAGATGCTTGGGACCGCCCATCCTCTAAGGATCCGTTAAACTATTTACTATGTAGTATATTGCGCTATATACAGTAGTGTCTAATCAGTAAAGTATAATCATATAGAAAATAGCGTTAAGGGGATGGTGAACCTTAACGCGGTCGGATCTTTAAAACCAAAATCGTAGTGGGCTCGCTATAAGGAGATGACACGGCACGCGAGGCAATGCCAGGGTGGATACACCGTTTGCACTCCCGAACCGGTGGTGACGGCAAGCCAGCAGCTTCAGCCCACCTCGAACAATACCCTCGAATCAAAGTGGCGCCACGTATCAAATCACAAAAGTAATAGAATGGTTTCCGATGGAGCATGCTCGATGAAAGGGTGCGACCCTTTGTGTAGCACGGTATAGCACCTGTTTTAGTCATTTATGCCAACTCACGGAAGTTGGGTCCACGTAATATACCTCGAGAACGTCGCCACCATCCTACTTCATTCTGGAATCTCCACCGCGTACACAGTTGTTAAAGTGGTTTTCGGTATTGGCTGGCTATAAGACAATATCCGATCCCGGTCTCTTTAACAACCAATCGTTATTATAACCCGTAGTTATAACTTTAAAAAATATATTTTACACTTCAAAATAAAATATCATTTCAACCCAAATCTTTATCAAAATAAAGATTAAATTATTTCCAAACCATTTCAATATATCATCATACCATATCTTTCGATTCAAATATTTATCAAAATAAATATCAAGTCATTTCTAACCATTTCAATATATTAAATTATCATATCCTTTCAAAACTTCCTTTCAAATCATTTTAATATATCAAAATATCATAACCTTTCAAAATTTCGTTCGAAATATCTTATCTTTCAGCACTTCCTTTCAAATTATTTTAATATCAAAATGTCATATCTTTCAAAACTCCATTTTCAAATCATTTTAATATATCAAAATATCATATCTTTTCAAACCACATTTAAATCATTTAATATATCAAAATATCAAAACCACATTCATTTCAAATCATTATTCATTTTATTAAATTTAAAATACCATTTCAATTCACATTTCAAAACAATTTATATTCAAAAAAATTATTTTTAATCATTAAAATGAAGTTATTATGTTCAATAATTAAATTATTAAATTTCCAAAATTTTCAACTTCCAAAGTTCATTTATTCACTTAATCAAAACAGTGAAAATTTACTTTTCGTAGCATTTAGAAAACGCTACGGAAAGATACATTCAAAACAGTTCAATTTAACAAAAGACAACATTTTAAAATGTTGTAATAGGGTTTACTTAAATTTCAAATAAACTTAGTTAAATTCAAAAATTATAGCACTTACAAAAATTGCTATAATAGCTTTAAATTCAATTTAGCTTTTTAGTTCATTATCATCAACTACAGCATTTACAAATGCTGTAATATCATTTACATTGTAATTAATAGCATTTCAAAAATGCAGTCAATTAACTTCAAATATTCAAAATAATTTCTCAACCAATTATATTTTTTTTATTTAAAACATTTTTAACTCATAAAATCATTCATTTTCACATTTATAAACATCATTTAATTTTCCTCAAGTTCATGATTTTATAAAGTTAAATTTCCATTCAAAAATCAAGATTTAATAATAATTCACTTATTGCAATGATCAATTTTAAATTCATTGCATTAAATTTCAACTTAACACTTAAGTT
The DNA here is from genome assembly GCA_030765085.1 of Allium cepa. Classification (NCBI taxonomy): domain Eukaryota; kingdom Viridiplantae; phylum Streptophyta; class Magnoliopsida; order Asparagales; family Amaryllidaceae; genus Allium; species Allium cepa. The sequence goes on along the minus strand of CM060939.1, from coordinate 671,473,330 downwards.
CAAATTATCAAATATAACTTAGTTTTATTTTTATTTACTTAACTAAAAGTTCACTTTTAAGTCAATTTCATAAATTTCCAATTTAGTTATATTTCAAAATTTCAACTTAAAGTATTCATTCATTTCACATTTCAACTTTATCAAAAATCATTAATATGATATAAAATCACTTTAAATTAATTTAAATTCAAAATATCATAAATTTATCATATTTTCAAAGTTAATTTAAATTCCATTAAAAATTAAATCAAAATTTCCAAAATAACTTACATTCATATTTTCTAACTTTTCCATAATTTATTTAACTTGTAGATTTCCATAAAATAAATAATCCTTTACAAAAGTTATATTTTTATTAAATTTCAAATCAAATATTATAATAATTAAATTTCTAAAATATTTTAAATATTTTAGAAAAACATATTTTAACTACGGGCCTGTATATAATTTTCTACGCTAGGTAAAGTGATACGGTTAATATATCATTTCAACCCGTAATTTACAAAGAAAATCCGGGTTTTATCATTTCCAACCCGCAATCCCAAGTTAAAATAAATTAAATAAAAACCGTTCAAGCCTATCTATTCATCCCATAACGATTTTCCCTATTCTAAAGTCCGTTCGGGTATGTATCATTTCAACCCATAGTGATTTCTAATCTACAGGGAACTTGCAGTATGATAAACATGTATAAATGAACAGTAACAACATATATATGATAACAGATGATACGACATGAAATTTAACAGGTTTAACATCATATATAAAAAAATCACATGGCAGTTATAACATCATATTTAATTCTACACATTCAGTTGTTGTTGTTTCACAACTGCATAAGTATAAATGTCGTGTGAGCTTTACTCACCTCTAATTGCTGAAGATGTCAAAACCAAAGGCACAACAGAAAACAAAGCACGATGACACAATTACGGACTTGAGTGGAGAGCGAATCCAAGCTACAACTCTTGTGTACAACCCAAAACAAACAATCAAAACAACATAATTCAATACGACTTTAAAATGCAATAACTTTGAAATAAAAGAGAAACGAATTGCCAAACTTTTTGCCTTGCTTCCTCAAACCTTTGTCATGGCCTAGGGTATAGTTTGGTTCAAATTTGGTTAAGTTTTGGCTCAGGTCTAGGCTAGCATGGGTCGGGTTCATGTCATGAGCAAGGTGGAGTTTCATACATGAAGAGGTGAAGGGTCTTAGGCAAACAAATGGAGTTTTGGTTGGCTAGAGGGCTCGGCCATGGAAGTGTGCTCGGCCTGTGGGTGCACCATGACTGGACAGAGGTTGGAGGGGTGTGTGGTGATCAGGTCAGAGGTGGTGGTTGCTGCTTTGGTGGTGGTTAGGGTGGTGGTTGAAGGGGATGAGGCCAAAATGGTCAACAAACATTGTTTTTGGCATGTAGGTTGCAATTTTGAAGGGTTTGACCACCATGGATGGCTCGGCCTTGGTCATGGCTAGAAGAATAGGTGGTGGTGATGGCAGGGAAGAGGTGTAGGAGTTTGTGGCTGCGGATATGGAGGAGAAGCCTAGCAGAAAGCATGAGAAAACAAGGCATAATTCATAGAAAAATAAGAAGAAAAATAAGAAAAAGAAAGGGAAGCCATTACCAAAACTTGCAAGATGGAGGCCATGAATTTTTTAGGGTTCGAGAAAGAGAAAATTTCGTGAAAAATAAGAAAGGGAAGTCGGCTGGAGATAGAGTAAGGAGTGGCTAAAATAACAGATGTATTGATGACAAAAGAAACTGTAAAAGAAACGTGAAACGACATTACGTTTCTTAGCCTTTAAACCTTTCAAATTTCTATATATAATTTGTAATTTTATAAATACATATAAACTGAGAAATAAAGATAACAAATCAGAAATAAGAACAAATATCTAAAATAAATAATTAAATTTTAATTAAATAGAATTTAAATTAAGAAAATGGCTTAAAATTGCAAACTAGGCTTTAAAATTGAAAACAACTCAAATAATCTTTGGAAAAATCTATTCAAATTTAAATACATGAAAAATGAATATTAATAAAGTAAAAAATAGCAAATAAAAGTGAATGTATAAAATAAATTACTAAATTTTAATTATATATAATTAAATTAAGGAAATAGCAAAGAAAACGGAAACTAGGTTAGAAAATTTGAAAATAAATGCAATTGACTTTGGAAAAATTTTATATACTTGAAAAATATTTATAAATGAAGATAATAATAAAAAATACATTCACAAAAAAAAAAATTATTTCAATATAGTTTAGATGAAGAAAATAGCAGAAAAATAGAAACAGCCTTTAAAAATAGGAAATAAATACAGTAAATTTCGAAAAAATTCTATTATCATTTTAAAAATAATTAAAAGTCAAAATATACATAATATAACATAAATATACAAGTTATAATAAGATATATCAATTAAAAATGTCATTTATATAATTTAAAATAAAGACTATTGTTGAATAACCCAATATACACACAATATTGAAAACAGTATAACTTTTGCAATTTAAATCCGTTTTCAACGAAACGAAAAGCAGTATTCTTAAAATTTTATGTAATTTCATAATAAAACATAAAATTTAAATTTTCAAACTTTTATAAATTTAAACTAAAAGTCAAAGTTTGATTATTTTGACCAAAATTCACTTTTTGGAAAATATTCTTTTTAGTCATGCTTTGGAATGATAATTCATATCAAAACTAAAGTTTATCACTCAAAATAAATAAAATAAGTTTTTAAATCAAAAATTCAATTAAAATAATTAAAATATACAAAAAAAAGTCACAAAGTACAGGGTTGTTACATTCTCCCCCACTCAAAACTTTTCGTCCCCGAAAAGGAATGAGGTACGGGAAAGCACAGAAAAGGATAGAGTGAAACAAGATTAGGACAAGATGACAAGGAGATTGAAATTATACATGATGGCTATTGTTATAGGTAAGTTTACAAGGTGGAGATGATCTTTCCAAGATTCTCCAAAATTAAGAACACAAGCACGAAACGGTGGATTCAAAATGATTACCAAAGATCTATCAAAGATTATAGAAAGATGCCTATACCAATCTATAGCAAGATCAGGATGATAAGGACAACCAAAAGATAGTTTGGGAAACAAAATAAGGAAATAAATTTGAAAGCACGGAAATTTCAACTTAAATAGAGAATAAATCTGTACACAAGTTAAATAAATCTTAACTATCTCAAATTCCATTATCTTGTTATCCAATCATCTTAAATTAACAATTTTTAAAACCAAAGGGTTTGAAAAATAATCATGTATTACACTCACAATGTACTTAATAAATTTAATTCTCTTTATTCCTCTCATTATATTTATCACTTATGTTAGACATACTTACACTTATTATAACTGCTTTCTTTTATTCTTAGTTCTTTTAACATTATTTTATTGTAAGTTATTCAATTACCCTTTATTATATTTACCTTTGTTAATCTCTTCTTTTTTTTTGAACTAAAATTTAAGTGTATAACGTTTATTATAACCACTCAAATTTTATTTATAAAATCTTTTTATATTGTATATTATCCAATTACATTGTTAACTTCTGAAATTAAGGTAGGTTATATTTGAATGCAATTGTATTATACAAATAAACTTTCCAATTAAATCATTTCATGCTTGATATTCATCTAAAATTTTGATTGGGTTTTTTTTATAATTGAAATTATTCTTTAAAATAAAATTTAAGAACTAAATTTCCGATTACATTCAAACCATTTAGAGATAAGTAATAATATATGCATAATATGTCAAATCAAATTTCAATCATATATTTATATATATATATATATATTAAAATCAAGTCATATTTTAGAAATTCAAATCAATTAAATTTCCCAAAACAAAGCTGTAGCAAGACTACAGGTGTTTGCGCAAAAAATGGGCAAACACCTCAAAGTCGTACGATTTAGTTGATTATATGTTGTTCTTAGTGATTTGGGTGATTTATGCAAATATATAAAAAGCAGGGACTAAACTGTAAAAGACACACAGATTTATAGTGGTTCGGCCAGAACGTGCCTACGTCCACTTTATATGTTATTCTCCTTTTTCTCTTCAGATTACAAGTACAAAGCTTTGTATACAAGTATATGAAAGTTGTTTGAAAGTTCCTTCCGTGCTTGAGCTCTCAAACTTGTCTGTCATTGTTGTACCCCTGCCCCTCTATTTATAGAGTGAGACTGGGGGTAGAGGTCTTGGATGCATATAGCTGCTGGTGGGCCTGGGCTGAAGCAATCTGGTCTGGCGATGTTGGTTCGGTATGGCTTGGGTGAAGAGTTGGTTCGGCTCTGCAGGGAGAGGTGTTGGAACGGCAGAGGTTGGTCCGGTGATGGATGCTTGGAGAGCCGGTCCGGTTGTCACCTGGTTCGGCAGGAGTTGGTTCGGTGGAGGCCGGTCCAGAGAGGCCCTGGACCGGTGGAGTTAGTTCGGCGTTCCTTGGAGAAGAGCTGGTTCGGCAGGCACTCTGGTTCGGCATTGCTTGGAAGTGGAGCTGGTTCGGTATTGAAGGGGTGTACAGTGAGTTGGGAATGCCGAATGAGCTCTTGTATTGGGAATGCCGGATGAACAAAGGCATCTTGAATGCCGAATGAGATTTTGCTCTACATTGCCGAATGAAACTTTAAACCTTTGATACCGAATGGACTTTTATACTTGAATCATGAGTGAAATCCCAGACTTATGTACGCTTGCTGGCTGCTTCTTCTTGGTTCGGTCGTGGTGGAAATGCACACAACATTGATATTCCAGTTTTGACCAAAAATGGGATAACACTTTGCCCCCCAAAACATGCCTTGCGATAGGAAGGCGTGTTTTGTAATGTCATGAGCTGGATGTTCATATCCTGTTGACAACCTGTAAAGAGCTTGATATTTTATATGGCCCCAAATGACGACCGTTCGGGATCGAGCTATTTGGGATGAAGCGCGGTCGTTCATGATCAAGCGCCTAACTTCAAATGACGACCGTTCGCGATCGAGTCATTTGAGGTGAAGTGCGACCGTTCGCGGTCAAGCGTCTAAATCCATGCGACGATCGTTCGAGATCGAGTCATTTGCGGTGGAATGTGATTGTTCACGGTCAAGCGCTTTACTTCAAATGATGACCGTTCGGGATCGAGCCATTTGAGGTAAAGTGCGACTGAGCCCGATCAGAGGGCGGACCTCAAATGGCAACCTTTCACGATCGAGCCATTTGTGGCGAGATGAGTTGTGACGTTCGAGGCGAGTTTGTGACTGTTCGAAGTCGGGTGCCGTTCGAGGCGAATTGTGACCATTCGAGGTCGGGTGCCGTTCGAGGCGAGTTGTGATCGTTCGTGATCGGGTGCCGTTCGAGGCGAATTATGACTGTTCGAAGTCGGGTGCTGTTCGAGGCGAATTGTGACAGTTCGAAGTCGGGTGCCGTTCGAGGCAAATTGTGTGTGCCCGGGGGGGACTTAATATTATCAGTGCCAGGTTCACGTTCGAGTGGGTCCCTGGATCGTTTATGTGCCTGTTGGAGACGAATAAGTGTGCTCGGGGGGCTTGGAATTGTTGATACCAGGTTCACGTTCGGGTGGGTCCCTGGATCGTTTGCCAGATTTCATGTTCGGGGGAGTTTCTGAATCAAATACTTTGGCGATTCATCGCCATACAAGTAGTGCTTGTGGACCGTTCGCGATCCAACGGGCATACAAGTAAATTTGCAAATATCAAAGCAATAATCATTCGAATTCCACAATAGGAATGTTCAAGTCAAGATCAAAGCAAGAGCAAGACGAGGATGTCAAAGTGTAAACTCTTACTATGGTGCGGTCAGTAGTCATTCAGAGCATGCCTATGGATCGTGCGCGGTCGCTTGCAGGTGTAAATGATCTAACCGTGTTAGTGAGAGGTTTGCGACTTGTTCATCGCTTTCGACCTGCCCCCCGAGTTCAAGAGGGAATTTTACCTGCCCCCTGGATGAGCGTTCATTTCTTACCAGGTTGCTCAGAGGCCCCTATCTCTCTCTCTAGGATTGGATCACCATGCTCCAAGTGTGGCATGTCCTCGAGTCTAGATCCATCTGGATCGATAGCCGTCTGCTGATTGGGGGCTGCCCCCTGCTGAGCCATTTCATCTGCTTGCTGGTTGAGCATTTCTGATCCAGCTACATGGATCTGAGTTCCGGCATTTCCTGCTCGCGTAATGTTGTCTGAGAAGAGCTTGCGTCACCTCCTCTTGTCTTTTCATCATGACTTCCATTTCCTCTCTGGTGATGTAGATGGATGCTCCTCCTGCTCCATTTCTAGAAGAAGTCTCTTGAATTTTCTCCTGATTGCTCGTTTATATCACTTGCTTCTTTACTAATGGCCTAGCCATTGCTCCTTTAAATCCAAGTTTCTAATTCCAGAATTCCTGATTGCTTCAGTTTCTCAGTGAAAGCACCAAAAATGTTTGCGCAAAAAATGGGCAGACACCTCAAAGTCGTACGATTTAGTTGATTATATGTTGTTCTTAGTGATTTGGATGATTTATGCAAATATATAAAAAGCAGGGACTAAACTGTAAAAGACACACAGATTTATAGTGGTTCGGCCAGAACGTGCCTACGTCCACTTCATATGTTATTCTCCTTTTTCTCTTCAGATTACAAGTACAAAGCTTTGTATACAAGTATATGAAAGTTGTTTGAAAGTTCCTTCCGTGCTTGAGCTCTCAAACTTGTCTGCCATTGTTGTACCCCTGCCCCTCTATTTATAGAGTGAGGCTGGGGGTAGAGGTCTTGGATGCATATAGCTGCTGGTGGGCCTGGGCTGAAGCAATCTGGTTTGGCGATGTTGGTTCGATATGGCTTGGGTGAAGAGTTGGTTCGGCTCTGCAGGGAGAGGTGTTGGACCGGTAGAGGTTGGTCCGGTGATGGATGCTTGGAGAGCCGGTCCGGTTGTCACCTGGTTCGGCAGGAGTTGGTTCGGTGGAGGCCGGTCCGGAGAGGCCTTGGACCGGTGGAGTTGGTTCGGCGTTCCTTGGAGAAGAGCTGGTTCGGTAGGCACTCTGGTTCGGCATTGCTTGGAAGTGGAGCTGGTTCGGTATTAAAGGGGTGTACAGTGAGTTGGGAATGCCGAATGAGCTCTTGTATTGGGAATGCCGGATGAACCAAGGCATCTTGAATGCCGAATGAGATTTCGCTCTACATTGCCGAATGAAACTTTAAACCTTTGATACCGAATGTACTTTTATACTTGAATCATGAGTGAAATCCCAGACTTATGTACGCTTGCTGGCTGCTTCTTCTTGGTTCGGTCGTGGTGGAAATGCACACAACATTGATATTCCAGTTTTTACCAAAAATGGGATAACAACAGGGCCGTCTCTTCACTTTGAATCTCGAAAATGAACGTCGATGATGCTGCAGTCATCACCGAAGTTATTTCCCAGCGATAATGAGAAGAGCACTAATTTTAAACTTTAAAATTCTTTAGAAACAAATTTCTATTTGAAAATACTTTAAATAATATAACCTTTTTAAAACTTTAAACACAAGGGTTGAAACCATCGGAAATTAAATTCTCAAATTTCTTGTTCTAAATTCATTTCAGTTCCCAAATCAATTTATAAACAACTATCTATAAATTCATTTATAGAACAATAAATGATAAATTAAGTATTATCATTTCAGATAATCAATTTAAATCAGTTTGTTAAGTTCCATAAATTTACTTATATATCAAAATTTATTTCATTAACCAAATTTTAAAATAACATTGTGTTAGTTTGTTCTGTCAAAGTGTTTTAGAAATTCTATCGATAACGCTGATCAGACGAATCGATCGGAAACCCAAATCAACATCAACAACTCAAACAACACAATATATAAAACAAAACATAGATATTAAAGTACAATTCAAAATGTTTGGAAGAATAGATTGGAAACAAAAGACAAGATGATTAAATAACAGAGTAGAGAGGTGGATAAGCTTAAATAAATCGCGGGCAACCTTAACCGGGTCAACCGTGACTTAAATAATAAGATCAATGTGGATTTTCTCTAGGGTAAATCTGCATTCAATCTCAAGAGTTAAAGTTTGGAATAACAAAAGATATTAGCATCTAAACCAAGGATAGATATAAATCTCTGGTGAATCGATGCTAATTGTAAAGGAGTTTCACCCTTTTACAATTCAATTTTTGAGATTGGCGGGACAGCCAACTCACTAAAAAGATCATTCAAAGAGGAGTTGTAGAATACTCCAGGGTCAAAAAGAATATGAATAGTGAGGGATACGAATGGATTTTGGAACCGTGGGGAATGTTCCAAAATTCAAAGGAATTGAGTCAAAAAGGAAGAGATTCAAACTCGAATGAAAGAGATTCTGTAAATACATTCACTCCATATGCTGAGTTTTGCCTAGAGCTACCAAAGCTCTGATACCAACTGTAACAACCAGGTATTTTCAACCATTCACATCCATTATAAGTGTATAGGTAGACACTCATGTCGGAATTGAATTGATCAAAATACCGCGTTGTAAATAAAAATTTGGCAAATCTCAGAATATACAGTAAATAATAATCACAGATCACAGACACAGAGTAATAATAATGCAGCGGAAGTAAAAGAGATAGTAGTTCATGAAGCTACTATATAAATATATATATCAGAGTTACATAAGATACAACGGAATAAATAAAGTACAAAGGAAGTCTCACTACATAGAAGTCTACGCAAAAGATAAAACTTGACAAGTAGATAATCTCCAGCGATTCCAATCTCCAGAAAGTGGAAATCCAAATCTGTGAATAACTCAGGCTGACCCGAGCGTAAACAAAAATACAAACACTCGAGTCAGGACATACATACTTATACAATGTAAACCAACTCAAGTGAACTGTAGCAAAGATACAAGTAACTTAGAAGATGCTTGGGACCACCCATCCTCTAAGGATCCGTTAAACTATTTACTATGTAGTATATTGCGCTATATACAGGAGTGTCTAATCGGTAAAGTATAATCATATACAAAATAGCGTTATAGGATGGTGAACCTTAACGCGGTCGGATCTTTAAAACCAAAATCGTAGTGGGCTCGCTATAAGGAGATGACACGGCACGCGAGGCAATGCCAGGGTGGATACACCGTTTGCACTCCCGGACTGGTGGTGACGGCAAGCCAGCAGCTTCCGCCCACCTCGAACAATACCCTCGAATCAAAGTGGCGCCACGTATCGAATCACAAAAGTAATAGAATGGTTTCCGATGGAGCATGCTCGATGAAAGGGTGCGACCCTTTGTGTAGCCCGGTATAGCTCCTGTTTTAGTCATTTATGCCAACTCACGGGAGTTGGATCCACGTAATATACCTCGAGAACGTCGCCACCATCCTACTTCATTCTGGAATTTCCACCGCGTACACAGTTGTTAAAGTGGTTTTCGGTATTAGCCGGATATAAGACAATATCCGATCCCGGTCTCTTTAACAACCAATCGTTATTATAACCCGTAGTTATAACTTTAAAAAAAATATTTTATACTTCAAAATAAAATATCATTTCAACCCAAATCTTTATCAAAATAAAGATTAAATTATTTCCAAACCATTTCAATATATCATCATACCATATCTTTCGATTCAAATATTTATCAAAATAAATATCAAGTCATTTCTAACCATTTCAATATATTAAATTATCATATCCTTTAAAACTTCCTTTCAAATCATTTTAATATATCAAAATATCATAACCTTTCAAAATTTCGTTCGAAATATCTTATCTTTCAGCACTTCCTTTCAAATTATTTTAACATCAAAATGTCATATCTTTCAAAACTCCATTTTCAAATCATTTTAATATATCAAAATATCATATCTTTTCAAACCACATTTCAATCATTTAATATATCAAAATATCAAAACCACATTCATTTTAAATCATTATTCATTTATTAAATTTAAAATACCATTTCAATTCACATTTCAAAACAGTTTATATTCAGAAAAAATCATTTTTAATCATTAAAATGAAGTTATTATGTTCAATAACTAAATTATTAAATTTCCAAAATTTTCAACTTCCAAAGTTCATTTATTCACTTAAGTTTATCAAAACAGTGAAAATTCACTTTTCGTGGCATTTAGAAAACGCTACGGAAAGATACATTCAAAACAGTTCAATTTAACAAAAGACAACATTTTAAAATGTTGTAATAGGGTTTACTTAAATTTCAAATAAACTTAGTTAAATTCAAAAATTATAGCACTTACAAAAATTGCTATAATAGCTTTAAATTCAATTTAGCTTTTTAGTTCATTATCATCAACTACAGCATTTACAAATGCTGTAATATCATTTACATTGTAATTAATAGCATTTCAAAAATGCAGTCAATTAACTTCAAATATTCAATATAATTTCTCAACCAATTATATTTTTTTTATTTAAAACATTTTTAACTCATAAAATCATTCATTTTCACATTTATAAACATCATTTAATTTTCCTCAAGTTCATGATTTTATAAAGTTAAATTTCCATTCAAAAATCAAGATTTAATAATAATTCACTTATTGCAATGTTCAATTTTAAATTCATTGCATTAAATTTCAACTTAAAACTTAAGTTCAAATTCTCAAATATAACTTAGTTTTATTTTTATTTACTTAACTAAAAGTTCACTTTTAAGTCAATTTCATAAATTTTCAATTTAGTTATATTTCAAAATTTCAACTTAAAGTATTCATTCATTTCACATTTCAACTTTATCAAAAATCATTAATATGATATAAAATCACTTTAAATTAATTTAAATTCAAAATATCATAAATTTATCATATTTTCAAAGTTAATTTAAATTCCACTAAAAATTAAATTAAAATTTCCAAAATAACTTACATTCATATTTTCTAACTTTTCCATAATTTATTTAACTTGTAGATTTCCAAAAAATAAATAATCCTATACAAAAGTTATATTTTTATTAAATTTCAAATCAAATATTATAATAATTAAATTTCTAAAATATTTTAAATTTTTTAGAAAAACATATTTTAACTACGGGCCTGTATATAATTTTCTACGCTAGGTAAAGTGATACGGGTAATATATCATTTCAATCCGTAATTTACAAAGAAAATCCGGGTTTTATCATTTCCAACCTGCAATCTCAAGTTAAAATAAATTAAATAAAAACCGTTCAAGCCTATCTATTCAGCCCATAACGATTTTCCCTATTCTAAAGTCCGTTCGGGTATGTATCATTTCAACCCATAGTGATTTCTAATCTACAGGGAACTTGCAGTATGATAAACATGTATAAATGAACAGTAACAACATATATATGATAACAGATGATACGACATGAAATTTAACAGGTTTAACATCATATATAAAAAAATCACATGGCAGTTATAACATCATATTTAATTCTACACATTCAGTTGTTGTTGTTTCACAACTGCATAAGTATAAATGTCGTGTGAGCTTTACTCACCTCTAATTGCTGAAGATGTCAAAACCAAAGGCACAACAGAAAACAAAGCACGATGACACAATTACGGACTTGAGTGGAGAGCGAATCCAAGCTACAACTCTTGTGTACAACCCAAAACAAACAATCAAAACAACATAATTCAATACGACTTTAAAATGCAATAACTTTGAAATAAAAGAGAAACGAATTGCCAAACTTTTTGCCTTGCTTCCTCAAACCTTTGTCATGGCCTAGGGTATAGTTTGGTTCAAATTTGGTTAAGTTTTGGCTCAGGTCTAGGCTAGCATGGGTCGGGTTCATGTCATGAGCAAGGTGGAGTTTCATACATGAAGAGGTGAAGGGTCTTAGGCAAACAAATGGAGTTTTGGTTGGCTAGAGGGCTCGGCCATGGAAGTGTGCTCGGCCTGTGGGTGCACCATGACTGGACAGAGGTTGGAGGGGTGTGTGGTGATCAGGTCAGAGGTGGTGGTTGAAGGTGATGAGGCCAAAATGGTCAACAAACATTGTTTTTGGCATGTAGGTTGCAATTTTGAAGGGTTTGACCACCATGGATGGCTCGGCCTTGGTCATGGAGAGAAGAATAGGTGGTGGTGATGGCAGGGAAGAGGTGTAGGAGTTTGTGGCTACGGCTATGGAGGAGAAGCCTAGCAGAAAGCATGAGAAAACAAGGCATAATTCATAGAAAAATAAGAAGAAAAATAAGAAAAAGAAAGGGAAGCCATTACCAAAACTTGCAAGATGGAGGCCATGAATTTTTTAGGGTTTGAGAAAGAGAAAATTTCGTGAAAAATAAGAAAGGGAAGTCGGCTGGAGATAGAGTAAGGAGTGGCTAAAATAACAGATGTATTGATGACAAAAGAAACTGTAAGAGAAAAGTGAAACGACATTACGTTTCTTAGCCTTTAAACCTTTCAAATTTCATATATATAATTTGTAATTTTATAAATACATATAAACTGAGAAATAAAGATAACAAATCAGAAATAAGAATAAATATCTAAAATAATTAATTAAATTTTAATTAAATAGAATTTAAATTAAGAAAATGGCTTAAAATTGCAAACTAGGCTTTAAAATTGAAAACAACTCAAATAATCTTTGGAAAAATCTATTCAAATTTAAATACATGAAAAATGAATATTAATAAAGTAAAGCACAGCAAATAATAGTAAATGTATAAAATAAATTACTAAATTTTAATTATATATAATTAAATTAAGGAAATAGCAAAGAAAACGGAAACTAGGTTAGAAAATTTGAAAATAAATGCAATGGATTTTGGAGAAAATTTATATACTTGAAAAATATTTATAAATAAAGATAATAAAAAAAATACATTCACAAGAAAAAAATTATTTCAATATAGTTTAGATGAAGAAAATAGCAAAAAAATAGAAACAGCCTTTAAAAATAGGAAATAAATACAGTAAATTTCGAAAAAATTCTATTATCATTTTAAAAATAATTAAAAGTCAAAATATACATAATATAACATAAATATACAAGTTATAATAAGATATATCAATTAAAAATGTCATTTATATAATTTAAAATAAAGATTATTGTTGAATAACCCAATATACACACAATATTGAAAACAGTATAACTTTTGCAATTTAAATCCGTTTTCAACGAAACGAAAAGCAGTGTTCTTAAAATTTTATGTACTTTCATAATAAAAGATAAAATTTAAAATTTCAAACTTTTAAAAGTTTAAATTAAAAGTCAAAGTTTGATTATTTTGACCAAAATTCACTTTTTGGAAAATATTCTTTTTAGTCATGCTTTGGAATGATAATTCATATCAAAACTAAAGTTTATCATTCAAAATAAATAAAATAAGTTTTTAAATCAAAAATTCAATTAAAATAATTAAAATATACAAAAAAAGTCACAAAATACAGGGTTGTTACATTTAGTATTAATTTCAGTAATTAATTTTGTTAATTAGTTATGCTGTGACTCTAAATTATATAAGAGAGCTTATATTTAATTAATATTAGGCTCGACAGTTAGAGAAAGGCGTAAGCCTAAAAGTAAGAAACGTACAGTTGTTTACATCTATTTTAAAGTAGAAATTTAGCCTGTAAATGTTAGCTTCTTTTTATTCCTTTTTGCGTGAATAAAATAGTAAGGAGAAGAATTCGCAAATACGAACAGAATAGAAGAACACTAGATTTAAGAAATTAGATGTAAAATAAGAAAAGCTTAAATTAAAAGAGAAAGATAGAAATTTGCAGTAAATTATGTTAAAACTGGGAAAAATAAATTAAAAGGAAAATTTAATAATCGATAAGGAAGTTAGTGATAGATTAATTGGTTGATTTGTAAAAGAGAATATATTTCCATAGTTTAATATTTAAAAAATAATGTTAAACGTAATTTCAAGAATAAAAGAAAGAAAAAAGAATTAGTGCAAAATTGAGAAACTACTGTATTTTGCACAATAAAAAAGGTAAAGAAATATCTTGCAGCTACATATTATTGTTTATAGCATTATTTAATATTAAAATATGAAAATGAATTTTTAGCACGGATTTGTTAACCAACCAAATAGAATATAACTACTTCCTTGAATATGAGGAAATAAAGTGAAGAATTAGAAGAATTAAAGAAGGAATCAAGTTAACTATTAGACAAGACTAGAAGCTATATATAGAAATATAAGTAGATCGGCATTTACTGTGCATATAATAAAATAAAAGTAAAGCAATCATTACGATAAGTAAAATTATGACAATAGGAAGTAGTCCCAAGCCAAGATTGTCATATAATATAAGAGAATTAAAGAGAATTCAATATCATAATAAAAGAAGACAAACTAGAATAGGAAAGAGACGCTTGTAATTATATTTATAATTTATATAGATTATAAAAGAATATAGTAGTGACAATTGCAAGCAAAATTATTACATGGGTTATGATTAAGTAGAAAGAACAGAAAAGGCTTATTTTAAGACTTAAATTAAGTTAATTAGCAAATAGAGCAGAAATAACATAAGAGGCTAATTTTAATAAACTTAAATCTTGGATTAAGTTAAATAAGCAAGATAACAGAAGTGGCACATACCAACAACATTCCCTTTCAGTCAGGAACTGTTGGTCTCAAGATAGTTAGCCGAGACAAGATTATGCTTAGGGTAAATAAGTAGCCAACAGAATAAGAAAAGTAAACTAAACGCAAAATAAAAGATTAGACTTAGGGTCTAATAAAAGATTGAGATTCATTTGAAGCACCCCAAAGGATGAAGAGCCTAACGAAGCAGTTCATCACAGATTTCAACACAGAAGAAGCACGTCCAACTTAGTTATTTTGGGCTAGAAAGAAGTATGTGACTTCAATGGGACGTGAGGGTACTCTAGGATGGCCCTCTGGATAGGCATAGCGGAGCAGTCCTCCAAAGGTAGGTCTGTAGGTGTTTTATTAAAAAAGTATGCCTTGACTGCTTTTTGCATGGAAGGACCATTGTAGGCAGTCAAAAGAGGTTGATGTATAGGATATTCGTATGTCCTTGTACTTGCAAGTAAGTTTTAGTGGGCAGGACCCAAAAGGATAGTCGCATGCGGATATCGGGCCAGCATCAAAACCAAGAAGCAAATGCGGGAAAGACTAGAGTTAAACCAATAGTCCAATGAACCTTTCACTATCGAGACATTGGATGAGGGGCGCAACTAATTGGATGTTTAGTTTATTTGTAGTAGGGCACTGCCACTTAGCTCTTTAGAGGTCTTTCGTTTAGTTGAGAGGTGCTGCGTGGGGCCACAGCCACGATAAGCATAGAGACAGACCAAATAGAATATCTATACTATAGGCCTAACAGGACAGTCCTTTACAAAAATAGAAAATCCCGAACTGAGTTCCATACAAGGTAGACCTTGTTAAGCGGGATTCAGGGAGTATACAGAACGGTTATGTATAGTCCTAAAGGTATGAAATGGGTGGTACATTGTGGATGTCTAAGCATTAGTATAGACTAGTGCGGATGTATTTTTATGTTTCATAGTAGACGATGGAACATCTGTATTGTAGGCCTTATAAAGCAGTCCTTTATAGATTTAGTCACAGAACGCCATATTAGCAAGACGATGGAGTCCTTTGCGAGGAGGATACGGAAGGTACTATGGGTAGTACCTAGGACCGATGCGGTCAAGGGGCATACTGCTATATATATATGTATGTATGTATGTGTATATATATATCAGCTATTAGGTTTTAATCTACTAGGGAGTAGATGGGCACGATTCAGGCACTGAGGCGAGAGTATTATAAACCCAATAAACCTAATCTAACAGTAAATGGAAATAAAACGGTATATGTAGAATTAAGCTTAGAAGTGTATAATTTTTCTATTCACAAGAACTTTAGTTCTAACCCCCTCCTCATAACATCATACAGGTTAGGTAGATGGCAGAGACTTTCCAGCTTTAAGACACTTGTTTAGAAAATGTTATTTTATTGGTAATTGTTTACTTACTATTATATTTTAGTCAGTTCTGTTGTGAGATATTTAGTTGAGTTCCGATATATTTACCTTTGCCTATTTTGCAGGATACCAGATACCCAAATCGAGTTTCAATGAGCTTGGATTTTAGCATTTTTGCAAAAAATCCAGACTCGCTGGGATTCGGGTTGTTACATTTGGTGTCAGAGCCTAGGTTTAGGATTCCTAGGTAGATAGTGAGTGAATGTATTTGTATTTTTGAATAATTTATAAATATATTACGTACTCAAATCCAAATAATCCCCAACCATAGATTTTGACATATAAAAAGTTTTAAAAGTATATGTAAGCATAGTTTGCTAGTTGAGGTTGGAATGATATAAGGGTGTTGAGCCCTAAGTTTTTACTGTTTTATAGTATACAATAAGCCATGTTTTGAGAGAAGATTGGTATCCATATGTTATAGGAAGTGGGGAAATTCCCTAGGGTAGTATTGTTATTTTGGAAGGAATAAGAGGTTTTAGTAAGAAAAAAATTCACTTTATATCTAGCCCAATAAAATGAAACTTTTGGAATTGAAAGGTTGAAAAATATAATTATTAATATATTTAGGGAAGCAAATATTGGGTTTTTGAAAAAAATGATATGAAATTTAAATTGGTTTTTATACGATGTAAATTTTGTTGAAAGTCAAATTCTTTTTGAAGAATTATAGAGCATGTATAGCTCGCTAGTTTCTTTGTAGGTAAACAAAGATTTTAAATATAAAAACCTAGAGTGTGTTAAGTATTGAAAACATAGGTTACCACATTTATTGTTGTAATAGATGTTTTCGTGAAAAATAAGGGAAACGTAGACTATAACACTATTGTTGTAGTAGGTGACTCCCAAAGGAAATGTTTTTAGATAGAAGATGAGATTTATTAATATTTATTTTAATTAGATCCACATATTAGTGTTTTTGGGTTGTAGTTAACGCTGTTTCACGCAACATTTGTTTTGACCCAAATGATTTCTTTTGAAAAATAATGCACGTTAAATTAATGAATTTAGTAGGAAGTATCTTATGTAAGTGAATATAGAATAAACATACTTTAATCTATTCGAATGAAAAGAAAAATGGTGTAATTTTCTATGAATCACAAATAAAGATGTTTTGTGCAAGTTATAAGGAATACATGAAAGAGATGTACAAGGTATGGAAAGCACCATATTTTATGTAGCATATTTCGATAACATATAAAATAAATTCCTTATAATTTCACATAAACATGAAATCCTCCTTTAAAGGATTCATAGAAAGTTTTAGCGTTAATTGTTTCTCACAAGAAAAAGAAATTCCAATATATTAAGATATCAAACCATTAAGTATAGTAATTTAAAAACTCCTTCGAGGTTAAGTAATTGGAAGAGTAGAAAAGTTAAGGGATTTTTGATAAAATAATTGTTCTTATCTACTTCAGTTTTAGTAAATTTGAAAATCTATAAAAGTATATATGTTGAAAACATGTGAGGACATATTTTTTTTGAAGTCAGAAAAAATTTAAGAACAAACAAGACATGTTTTAAAGAAAAATGGTTAGGTGAAAGAATAAATAAGTTTTTGGAAAGATAAAATTTTAAGTAACCAAGTACCTTTGAATTTAATAGAAAACTTCAAAATAACACTTTCAAAGGCAAGAATTTTTGGATTTGATGTTTCAAGGATTTAGAAGCTTTGATTTTTGAAGTAAAATGATAAATATCAAATCAAACCAGACTTTTAAATATGGAGTAGATAGGAATCATTTTCTAGGTGTAACGGAAAAAGTGTAAAACTATAGAAGTAATTATTCCTAGTAGTAATAATAAAAGTTCCCGTAAAGTGTACATGACACCAGTGAAAACCTAGAAATCTTGTTTCATGTGTGTAGGCTATAGAAGAACGGTGAAATAATAGTAGTAAGAAAGCAAGACACACGTGGTTGGGATAGGTAGACCTTAGTTGGGGGAAAAAATGAAAGGTAAAGAGAAAATTTCCTCAAGCTTAGTTGCCTTTTTAGATAGAGACTGCATAGATTGAAATGCTGATCCATTGCAGTTAATGAGACTTAGTTATTCCTTTTTGAGCATAGAATAGAAGAGATGAATAGATCTTATTTTTCATGAGCAATACACCGTAAGTTGGTAACAAGTAATTGACAGCAGGAGGAGCATGTGAGTTACTTGAATTCCTAGAGTAGGACCTTCCTATGTCAAAGTGGACATGGTCCTAGACCTCCCAGCCCTCGATGATAGTTGTGTTTAATTGTTATATTAAAAGAAGAGTAAAAGCAAATAAAAGGTAACTAAAAGAAAAGAGTAGATCTGAAAAAAGCAACAGAAACGTCAATAGAAATAAATGAGAATTACAAAAGAAAAGTACATCTTTCCCACAAATTAAGCTTGTGAAAAAGTTTGAAAAGAAAAATATTTCTTATGAAAACTGTGCTTGGGAAAGCAAATGGGGATTTTTATGAAATAGTAGCCTAAATTCCAAGTACGAAGAAAGATGTGTGCAAAAAAACGGAGAAATGTGAAGTTTTTTCGTTTTCTACCTTCTTTCTGACATAAGAAATTGAGTTTGGAAAATTAGATTTTCTGAAATTCGAATATTAAAAGTTATGGTAGGATTTGGATGAAAAATTCATTGAACTATAACCCTATTCAGTAGGACTGTGGGAAAAATTAGATGAAAAATGTTTTCAATTTTCAAAAAATTACATTCATATAGAAATTGCAAGTATATTTAGGATGCATGCATCATATTTTAAAATAAATTTTTAAAGAAGAAAAGTATTCATATAGAAAGCACCGCTTAGAAATTCATGTACATGCATATACTTTGTATTGAATAACACTTGTGCACAAGAACACCGATGGTCGCAAAATTAGATGTACACAAAATGGTAGTGATTGATGCGAGAAATCACATAATTTTACCGTTGTTGAATTTCTAGGATGAAATTTCCTAAAGGGTGGAAGAATGTAGTACCCCACTTTTTATTGACATTTAAATTAAAATAAATTTAATTGATAACTATGAAAACATTGAAAAATGAATTTTTGCCAATGTTGGAATTTAACCATGAGACTTATACCATTGTGTCCGTGGCAATTTCTGACCAACTTCCATATATAATGTTTTCTGAATGGACTACAATCGGAGAAATTATAGCCATTTGAAGTTTTAGCGTCAGAAACATTCACATATGCAAACAGGGAAATTTTATCAATCATAAACATTTGCAATTAATTCATACGATATTTATAAAAATAGTAATGAATCTATTATGTTTCTAATGAATGTAAATTATTAAGAGAATTAGATGTAAGAGGAAAAAAATAGGAGAAATAATTAACATTGCAAACATAATCAGCTAAAAAGTGCAACTACTTAATATGTGAATTAATATTGGAGACTAATATACAACGTGTGTGTGTGTGTCAGATCCCTTAATTTAAAGAGGTTTACATATAAATGTAACAAATAAATGTTCAAATTCAAATCTAGATAAAAAATAATATATGCATATTAAATATATATGTTAATTGAATGGTAGAATTAATTGACATGCCAATTAAATAAACGTTACAGTTTGTAAAACATCAACTAAAGAAATTAACTAATAGAGGTGACATGTTAATCTATAAATGGGGCTATTAGTTAGGATTGTAACGTAATCAGTAGAAGTGTCAATTAATGAGGAAAAGAAATAATAGTTGACCAAGATTTGAATGTGTACATATAGGCAATATATTGTTGCATATAAAAATTAATTAAAGGATCAATTAAGTAGAGGATTAATTAGATAATTGGCGTACTGCATCTATATAAGAGAGAACGTAATGTAATTCGTTCCATCAGCTGTCATTTTCTTCATCCCCTCTTACAGTAAACAATGATTTCTTTCTTCATTGTTTTCTCTTATTTCTCATAAATATTCACCAAATAAATCCAAATAAAATATATATGAAAAAAATAGAGAAATTGCAACAAATTAAAGGAGAGAAGTTGTAGAACAGCGTGGTAATTTTATAACGTAGAGATTTAAAGCTAAGGACGACATGTGAGTGGATTTATTACATATCATTTACGTTTATGATATATTATCGTTAGATTCCCGTTAAATAATTTTATTCAGTATTTATTTCGGCAATTAATGCTATTAATTAGTTATGCTGAGAATATAAATTGTATAAGAGAGCGTATATCTAATTAATATTAGGCTTGATAGTTAGAGAAAGGCGTAAGCCTAAAAGTAAGAAATGTACAATTGTTTACATCTATTTTGAAATAGAAATTTAGCCTGTAAATGATAGCTTCTTTTTATTCCTTTTCGCTCGAATGAAATAGTAAAGAGAAGAATTCACAAATATGGACTAAAATAGAAAAACAATAGATTTACAGAAATTAGATGTAAAATAAGAAAAGATGAAATTAAAAGAGAAAGATAGAAATTTGCAGCAAATTATGCTAAAACGGGGGGAAATAGATTAAAAGGGAAAATTTAATAACTTGATAGGGAAGTTAGTGACAGATTAATTGGTTGATTTATAAAAGAGAATACATTTCTATAGTTTAATGTTTAATAAGATAAGGATAAACGAAATTGCAAGAATAAAAAGAAAGAAAAAGGAAATAGTGCAAAATAGAGAAATAGTTATATTTTGCACTATCAAAAAAGTAAAGAAACATCTTGCAGTTACGGATTATTGTTTATAGCATTATTTAAAATTAAAAATGGAAATGGATTTTTAGCACAGTTTTTGTAACCAACCAAATGGAATAGAACTACTTCCTATAATATGAGGAAATAAAGTGAAGAATTAAAGGAATTAAAGAATGAATCAAGTTAACTATTAGACAAGATTAGAAGCTATAGACAAAAATGTAACTAGATCTGCATTTACTGTGCAGATAATAGAATAAAAGTAAAGCAATTATTATGATGAGTAATATCATGACAATAGGACATAATCCCAAGCCAAGATCGTCATATAATATAAGAGATTTCAATATCATAACAAAAGAAGATAGACTAGAATAGAAAAGAGGCACTTGTAATCATATTTATAATATATAGAGAATATAAAAGAATATAGTAGTGACAATTGCAAGCAAAATTGTAACATAGGTTATAATTAAGTAGAAATTTAGAAAAGTCGTATTTTAAGACTTAAATTAAGTTAGTAAGAAAAAAGTGCAGAAATAACAGAAGAGGCTTATTTTAATAAATTTAGATGTTGGATTAAGTTAAATAACCAAGATGATAGAAATGGCTCATACCAACTGCATTCCCTTTCAGTCAGGAACTGATGGTCTCACAATAGTTAGGTGAGGCAGGGACAAGATTATGCTAATTAGGGTAAATAAGTAGCCAACAAAATAAGAAAAGTAAACTAAACATAAAATAAAAGATTAGACTTAGGGTCTAATAAAAGAGTGAGATGCATTTGAAGCAGCCCAAAGGATGAAGAGCCTAACAAAGCAGTTCATCACAGATTTCAGCATAGAAGAAGCACGCTCAACTTAGTTATTTTAGGCTAGAAGGAAGTATGAGACTTCAACAGGACGTGAGGGTACTCTTGGATGGCCTCTGGGGTAGGCGTAGCGGTGCAGTCCTCCAGAGGCAGGTCTGTAGGTGTTCCATCAAAAGAGTATGCCTTGACTGCTTTTTGCATGGCAAGACCAATGTAGGAAGTTAAAAGGAGTTGATGTTTGGTGTAGGATATTTGTATATCTCAGTACTTGCAAGTAATTTTTAGTGGGCAGGACCTAAAAGGATAGTCGCGAGCGAATATCGGGCTAGCATCAAAACCAAGAAGCAAATTCGGGAAAGACTAGAGTTAAACCAACAATCCAACGAATCTTTCACTATCAAGACATTGGATAAGGGGCACAACCAATTGGATGTTTAGATTGTTTACACTAGGGCACAACAACTTAGCTCTTTAAAGGTCTTTCGATTAGTTGAGGGGTGGCTGCGTGGGGCTATAGCCACGATAAGAAAAGGGACAGACAAAATAGAATATCTGTTTTGTATGCCTAACAGGGCTGTCCTTTACAGAAATAGAAAATTCATAACCTATTCCGTACAAGGTAGACCTTGTTAAGCGGGATTCAGGGAGTACACAGAATGATTACGTATAGTCCTCAAGGTACGCGTTGGATGGTAAATTATGGACGTCCGAGCATTAGTATAGCCTAGTACAAATGTAGTTTTACGTTTTCATAGTAGATGACGAAACATCTATATTGTAGGCCTTATACGGCTGTCCTTTATAGATGTAGTCACAGAACGCCATTGTAGCAAGATGACGGTGTCATTTGCGAGGAGGATACGAAAGGTACTATGGGTAGTATCTAGGACCAATTTGGTCAAGGGGCATATAGCTATATATATCGATTATTAGGCTTAAACGTATTAGGGAGTAGATGGATACGATTCACGCACTGAGGCGTGAGTATTATAAACCCAATAAAACTAATGTAATAGTAAATGGAAATAAAACGATATATGTATAATTAAGCTTAGAAGTGTATAATTTTTCCATTCACCAGAACTTTAGTTCTGACCCCCTCCTCATAACACCCTACATGTTAGATAGATGGCAGAGACTTTCCCGCTTTGAAACACTTGTTTAGAAAGTGTTATTTTATTGATGAGTATTTACTTACTATTATATTTTAGTCGGTTCCGCTATGAGATATTTACCTGAGCTCTATTATATTTATCTTTGCCTATTTTGAAGGATCCCAGTTACCCAACTCGTGTTTCAATGGACTTGGATTTTATCATTTTTGTGAAAAATCCGAACTCAATGGGATTCGGGTTGTTGCACATTGTATTCATCAATACGAGTCTAATATAATAGACATTTAGTTAAAAATATTAAACAAATAAATGACAATTTGTTCTCACCTAACAAATAACCCAGCCGCTCTATAACCCGACCCGCATAGCACGGTACCTCCTCCCCAAAATTGTCCCCCTCTTCCTATAAATGACATGTGAACCACCATGCACACACGGCCATACATCCCTTACACTCCACCATTCAACAAATCGAGACTATGACCGACTCCACGTTGGGAGCCAAGTCCGCTTCCACCAACCCTACGAATTCCGACCTCTTTTCCCAAAATTAGACCGGCAGCCCTAAAAAAATCATGTCCAGGAGCGTTCAAGCTCCAATCACCGCCGCCTCATCCATAATTATCCCATGCTACAACCATCACTAACTCCGCCACACTTAAACACATCTCTAGGGCAAGTCACGTCGAAGAGCGCCTCCTATCACCATCATCAAATCAAAAAGTCAAACCGAAACGCTCACCACTCTAAAATCCTAGTTTGATCTCGTCGGGAAACCACCAATCGCCGTAGCCACCCCGACGATCTCCAATATACTCATGCACTCTCAAGCTTCCTAGAGCCACCATCGCTCCTCTATCCGCTTACGACGTCGGCAATTCCATGATGAACAGAAAACGTTTATCAATTAACCATGTCCAACTCCGACCACTAAAAATCCTACGACCAACACCAAAAATCACGTCTTTCCACCACGAACACAACCCACTTCTCCAATTTCCATACCGTGTTCGTTGAAAAACCAACATTATTTGACAACCACTATTATTGGCTAAAATCTACCACCGCACTCGATGAAACGACGAGCGACTATTTTC
This sequence comes from Allium cepa, assembly GCA_030765085.1. Lineage (NCBI taxonomy): Eukaryota > Viridiplantae > Streptophyta > Magnoliopsida > Asparagales > Amaryllidaceae > Allium > Allium cepa. Next base: position 671,449,697 of record CM060939.1, on the reverse strand, counting down.
AGAAAATACTAAAGACTATAACACATAACTTTCATGTTGAAAGATTTGTCAAAATGTTGTTAGATTTGAAGATAGAGATTTTTAAATGGGAAAAGAGGGTTTTCTTCCATTACAGAGTAAGAACTAAGAAGAGGAAGAAAAGAAGAAAATGAGTGTTATGTTGATGTGTTGTGTAGATGTGCACACTTAGAAAAACAATTACATTAAACTTAAGCAAAAACCCAAACTTCAAGACACCCATCACATCAAGAGCAAATCAAAATTATGGCTTTTTGAAAAAGCTTTGGTTTTGATTTGATTTGTTGTGGGCATCCCGCTACATAGTATCTTGTTCACGTATAGACCATGAATGATAGAGATAAAATATGATCATGCATGACAATGCGACACGATCCCAAAACAATAATACACTGTTTATTTTATTATGTGAAATTCTCAAAAATAGCATCATTTGTCGTAAAATACGTCAAACGATAATTTAAATATTTTCCCAAATTAAAAATTATGGAAAAGCCCTATAAGTCCATTTCGAATTATGTAATTAAAAATCAACTTGTTACATAAAAAATTGATTTTCATATTATTTTTTAAATCTGAATCAAATTAGAATATTTAAATAAATTAAAATTTCAAATTCGAAACGTTAAAAATTCTGCGTTGTTACATATTTCCCCCTTAAAAGTATTTCGTTTTCAAAATTTCATCACTATCAAAACCAAGGAAGAAATACGCCCACATAAATACTTAATATTTTGCATAAGCCTGTACGATGTATATAGATCATCTGTATATATTATCCGGTTCGATTACTTACTCGAATATATAAACTTTTCTTCCAAACTAGTATCTCTCATTCAACTTCCCTAGTGCAGATCCCGATCAGGCTGCTTAATTAAAGAACTTCGTTCTTCTTACATAGTCATATACTATAATAGAAAACATCGATAACATATCAAGAACTCTCACCAATTATTCGCCATCAAGAATCAAGTGTTAAATCCTTATTCAGATCGGTGTGAATCACCTCAAAATCATATACTCAAATCTTGAATCAAGAACCATGCGAAGAAATGATCTACGTACAATTTACATACTTATTCTTATTTGTTCTTACCTATACCAGTTTTTTATATTCAAAAATCATTTACGAAAATATTTCATAAAAACTTAACTTAAGTTTAAAACTTGTATAATACCCTACTATTTCCTGAGAGTATATACACAATATCCGTCTTGTTTTACTTGACCAAATTTAGAACTTTTTAACTTGCTATCTTTCCATTCTAGAATTACAAAACTCTACTTTTATAATTTTGCAAACATTTAGCTTCAAGTTATCAACTAATTCGGAAGTTTTCGACTGTTAAAATTGCCGTAAATTCCATTTCATTTCAACAAATGAAAATTAACAAACAGCATATCATAATGAGATGCACAAACCAAACTACCCTAATGCATATGATACGTGCATCCATAAAATAACTTGGCATAAAACTTCAAAACAAAACACCTGGGTTTTATTTTCACTCATTTTGAAATAATAGATATACATATCTCCTTTGGTATATTAAATCATACTCTTGGGACTAAATCAAAATCAATTTTACCAAAACAACTCTATGACAAATTACTATGGTAGCATTTTCCACTTAAAAAATTCGAAAATAAATGCTGCCGATGTTGCAGTCATTAGCAGAATTATTTTCTAACGACAAAAATGAGTTTAGTACTTTTTATCTCCCTTAAACTTCTTTTACAGTATTTCTATTAATAAATACTTTCAAATATCATCATTATTATTTTTCAAAACTTTGAAAAACAATTTTCAAAAAACAGTGGGATTTAAGTTCTCCAATTCTCCGCCTTAAATCCATTTTATTTATAAATTATATTTAAAAATCATAGTTATATAATTTTACTTTCTTATATAAAATCGTTTCGTAAATGTTTATCTTCGTCTAGATTATAATAAACAAACTTATTAAAATTAAGTTTTATCCTAACATTATCACTGGACGCCTTATAATCAAACTGTGAAATTTAATTCACAAGGTGTTCATTTCAATGTTCCCACGATTACTATCTACCTAATATATGCATTAAAAAGGTAAAACTGCTCATAAAATGGTCTAGCACAACCAATCAAACAATAAATGATAATAATTGAATATTATCATTTCCTAATAAACAAATATTTCATAAATAACTATATCAATTTCTTACAACTACTCCTTTATATATAAGATATAATTCTAGGTAAAATTATTTCATTTACCAATTCTAAAAGCAATATTGTGTCGGTTTGTCTTGTTCAAGTGTGTAGAAATCCCTATTGACAGCGTTGGCAAAAATTCATAAACCACTCAACAGATTAATCAACACAATATAAAACATTTTTATAGCACAAACAAATACGCTCTCGTATACATAATACACTTAAACTCATTCTATGGTTTTACTAACCCTACCGTTAATGAGTCTACCCCACCAAGGCCAAGGTGTTCACTCAACCTAAGCATTGATACTATGCTGTAACGACCCGCCTTTTCGAATCTCAAAATTCGACACTAATATGTCAGCGATATTCATGTGCTAAGCATCCAAGTGTCGAAAAGATAGACCGTTGGGGTGATAAAAAGAAAAGACATAATATAATCTCACATCGTGATGAGTAATATATAATATACATTAGATCTTTACAAAAAAAATTGTATTATACATACATCAATCATAGTAACTAACGTATTATCAGCCTAGACAGTTATAACAACATGTCATCACAAATACTGATAATCGGAGTATCATCTGGTGAAGCTTGCACTTCTGTTTTCTTATATTAAGTCCTAATTACAAAACAAGAAATGCAGCAAAAATAAATTATACGTGAATATGTCTTGGGCAACCAGCTCGTCTCCTGAAACTCAAAAGCATTCATAATTAAATCTAAAAATATGCTAGGGCTGACCCGAGCATTATTAGAAAATAACGTCCGGATTAGTCCGATAAACCAATGTGAGAAAAAAAATTATACGGATTTTTATATTTATCAAACCATTCAAATTAAAGGTATCTAGTAAGATCACGCCGCACATAAACACAGATGGATTTTTACCTTACGATAACAAAACCGTTTCTATTAGAAAATCTAATTATAATATCATAATGTCTAGGGTTGAAAATAAATAAGAAATAATTATGTTGCATGTGAGTGTGCAACACAACAATAATAGGTATACAATCAAGACCGCTAAGGCACGTTTGCTAGTTATGTAGGATTTCATGGAGGAGCCTTTAATACTTCGAGAACGGCCCTCCTACACAAGGATCTGAGATATCCCTCTTAAGCATCGTACATCCCTAGCCGATGTACCATGGGAAATACATAGCTGTCCACACATGGACCGAATGCACCCGACACTGCATGCATAAACTATAGATATCTCTTGGGTAGAGTCACCTGCACCGTAACGGATTAGCTAAACCCTCGGCTATGCATCATATCTCCAGTTTTGTCCATCCCCGCCTGGTGAGGCTACATCCAACATTCCGGCATACGAGTCACCACTCGAATAGATTTCGAAACTACACATGGATTCCCATACCTCAACAAGTATCAGAATCGTACATGGATTCCCATATTCTGAATAGATCACGAACAACTACATGCATTCGAGCATGTCAAATAAATCTCGAGTCTCCCCATAGAATCTAGCATCTTGAATCAATCTCCAACTTCTTCCAAGCATAGAACATGTATATGGTTTTGGAGTAGTTACGATTTTGAGTCATCTCATATAAGTATACTCCCCTACTTACCGAATGCTCAAAAACCGATCGATAATTTTTGGTCAACTCAACTCTGGTTCTGTGGGAAATAAACAGACAATACACAAAAGCAGAGATCAACTTCTAACCATTTGGACGAATTTCCTTATCATTTGACCTAGAAGAGCAAAACGAGTTCATATGCACAATATAGCATCATTGGAAATAATTGTATTATATAATTCCCATGTTTCTTCTATATATTTCTAGAGTTATATTTGGTCAAGATTTGATAGTCAATTATTTAACTATCAAATAAACAATCAATCAAATCAAAGATTTAGTTCCACATGAACCAAGCACGATTAAGCACATAAACAACCCACTAGACCTCTTTAATTAATCCTTTCATCAATTAAAACTACTTTGTAAATACTTGTATCGAAATACTTTTTCAAAGATATACATACGTATACTACTCAATCACTATTCATTTATATTTTTTCAATGCTTGGAAAAATATCCATATACTTATCTCATCGGTATAAGTATATTCACAAAACACTACACTTTCAATACTTAGAAAATGCATTCATATACTTATCTCAACGGTATAAGTATATTCACAAGTCTTAAGGCAGATTTCCTCTTTTGTAAATTCATATTTAAATGGGTTAAAAACAAATATCATTTAAGATTTTCTTATTGTAAATCCAAACCACTTCCATTTTGGTGTAAAGTATGCAAAGAATACTTTCCATATCAGCATAAGTTAAAATGATCATTTATGGAAAACAAATCTCTTTCCTTTTATAAACCTATTTCATATTTACAAATCTTTTTATAAATTCCCAAATCAATTTATAAAACCTTTTTCATAAATATCTTAATTTTTTTATAAAACTCCTTATAAAAATCTGTAAAATTATTTATAAAACTCCTTTTTATAAATTCCTTTTATATTTATAAAAGTTCTTTTTATAAATCACAATTTATAAATCTCTAGTTTTATTTATAAAATTCCTTTTATAAATATCTAACTTTATTTATAAATATATTCTTTTATTTATAAAACACGATTTATAAATCTTTCTTTCCATACAACATTTTAAACAAAGCGTGTCATAAAAGAATTTCAAAAATGTTTCCATCTTCTTTAAAAAATAGAATCACTTTATTATAAGAGATAAACTCCTTTTCTTTATAATAAAAATTATATTAACTTTTCTATAATATAATTTCTTCCCAAATATAGTTTTAAAACATTTCCATACATGTTAGAACAGACTAATAAAAAAGGTTGAAGTAAGAATAGAGATATAAAAAGCCATTTCTAAATAAAAGGTCATCGAAAATTCCAAAGTCACTTTTAAAATCATCCTTTAAATCAAAACCATTTTTAAATCAAAAATTATAGTATTTCAAAATATTATAATGAGTCACAAGGCTATTATAAACTTAACCCACGTTATCATTGTTTTCATTCTAAAAGAATTCAACTTTTACGACATATTAAAGTGACACGCAATACAGCCAAGCTACTAAGCTTCTGGCACTCAATAATTTACGATAGTTAATTAACACATCATTTATCCAATATTAATTAATCCATATATTAATTAATTTCAAAAACCATCATTTTACTTTACAAGCACAGAATGAGGATTTATTCTGCTCAATAGATGTCCAAAATAATCTATTCAATTTAATTATAGCAGAATGGTTTTTTATTTTACTAAATAGATATCACAAACGAAGCATAATTAATTTAACCATGTTATTACGTAAATCAACGTAATAATATTCAATTACTATTATTTTATCATTAAATTATACTTCATCAAAACTATTAATTATTTATACCAAAGTGTTGTACTCGTCAATACGAGTCTAATGCAAAAATTCGTGGGTTAAATAGATATAAAATCAATGAGATATCGCTTTTTAAAATTCACGTGCATTTACTTAAAATTATGTAAAAAAATTAAACTAAAATTTGTTCTCACCCAACAAATGGCCTAGTCCACTCTACAACCCGACCCACTTTGCAAGGTACCTCCTCCCCCAAACTGTATCCCTCTTCTTGTACACGACATGTGCACCACCATGCATGCAAGGTTATACCACGCCTCATTCCACTATCCAACAAAATCGAAACCATCGACCGACTCCACATTGAAAGCCAAGTCTGTTGCCACCAACCCCATGAACTTTGGCCCCTTTTCCCAAAATCCGACCTGCAGCCCCAAAAAATCATATCTAAGCACTTTGAAGCTTTGATCACTACCGCCTCAGTCACAACTAGCCAACGTCGCCGCCATCACTAACTCCTCCACATTCAAGCACATCTCCAGGCCAAGCCACGTTGAACTCGCCGCCTCCTATCACCATCAGCAAATAAAAAAGTTGAACTCAAACACACACCCCTCCTAAACCTGGATTTGACCTCGTATCACCGACCTCCGTAGCCACCCCGACCACTCCAAAAGACTCATGCACTCCCAAGCTTCCTCCAGCCACCATCGCTCCTCCCATAGCCGCCAACGACGTTGACAATTCTAAGATGAACGGAAAACGTTCATCGATCAACCATAGCCAACTCTGGCCACTAAAAATTTATGCGACCAACGTCAAAATTCACGTCTTCCCACCACAAGCACAACCCACTTCTCCAATTCCATATCGTATTCGTTGAAAAACCAACATTGTTTGACAACCACTTTTATTAGCTAAAATCCACCACCACACTTGATGATCGGCGGCTATTTTTTAAAAATAATGCTAGAGTATATAACACACAATTTTCATGTTGAAAGATCTGTCAAAATATTGTTAGATTTGAAGATTGAGATTTTTGAAAGGGAGAGCAGTGTTTTCTTTCATTTACAGATCATGAAAGAAGAAAAAGAAGAAAATGGGTGTTATGTTGATGTGTTTGTTGATGTGCACACTTCAACAAAACCAATTACTTTAAACTTAGGCAAAATCCCAAAATTCAAGAAACCTATCACATCAAGAACAAATCAAAATTATGGCTTGTTGAAAAGGCTTTGGTTTTGATGTAATTTGATTTATTCTAGGTACCCTACTATACAGTACCTCGTTCACGTGCAGACCACGAAAGACAGAAATAAAAATACAACCGCGCACGACAATACGACATGATTCCAAAACAATAATAAAATACACAGGTTATTTTATTCTGTAAAATTCTCAAAAATAACATCGTTTGTCGTAAAATACGTCAAACGATAATTTAAATACTTTTCCAAATTAAAAATTATAGAGAAACACTATAAGTCCATTTAAAAATACGTCTTTAAAAGTCTAGTCGTTTTATCAAAAATCGGTTTTATTATTACTTATTAAATTTGAATCAAATTCGAATATTTAAATAAATTAAATACTTAAATTTGAAACGTTAAAAATTCCAGCTCATTACATAAAGTGTAACTGTATTAAAATTGAATAGAATTATCAATTGCAGTCAAATTATTAATGCATCACATAAATATAGTTAAAATAATGCAAAATATGTCGTAAATCTATAGCATTTTCTTAAAGCATTTAAATATAACGACATCTTCTTATTGTAGTTAATTTTTGAAGTGCATAAAAATTATATAAAATTATTAAACGCAGTCAAAATTATTAATACATCACATAAATGTTGTTAAATTAATTCAAAATTGAAGTTAAATTATATGTATTTTCTTAAAACATTTAAATTTAACTACATTTTCTTAATGAAGTTAATTTATAACTGTATTAAAATCAAATCGAATTATCAAATTCAAGCCAAAATTATTACTTCAGCAAATGCAGTTAAATCAATTCAAAATATGTTGTTAAAATATAATTGCATTTTTCCTAAAGAATTTAGATATAACTGCATTTTTTAGATGTAGCTAAATTATAGAGTGCATTAAGAATGAATAAAATTATCAATGGTAGCCAAAATTATTACTACATCACATAAATGCAGTTAGAATGAATATCGTTCTTACTTTATTTTTAGATATCATTGCGTTTGACTATTTTGAGTGCATTTATGTGACGCAGTGATAATTTTAGTTCGTATTACCGATTACCAGTTGAATATTTAAAGATATCGTTTATTCAAATCACTGACTGCCTTTAAACATTGCCGTGTGTAATGATATCACATAAATTTTTGAATGCAATAATAATGTAATTTTATTCAAATGCATTCAAATCACTTAGTGTAATAAATTGCAATTAAAGATTACTGAGTGTAATGCATTTGAATGAATATTAACGGGTGTATTTAACCAAGTTTAATGATGCAGTTAAATATCATTTAACTGCATTACACTCTCTAATATCATTCAAGTGCATTCAATCATTCAAAAATAGAGATTAAAGATTACCAAGTGTAATGCATTTCAATCAGTAATATGAATGCATTTGAATAAATAAATGCATTACATTTAGCAATATCATTCAAATGCATTCAATTATTCAATAACAAAGATTACGGAATGTAATGCATTTGAGTAAATGCAGTACACTCGCTAATTCAAATGCAATTGAATAAGTAAATGCATTAAATTGGGTAATTCAATAATTCAGATGCATTACAATCAGTAATCGCAAATTCAAATGCATTCATATAAATTATTCAAATGAATATTACCGAGTGTAATGCATTTGACAAATTTAAAGATCACGGAGGGTAATGATACCACAATCAGTAACGATAATGTAGTTCTTTAAAGATATCACATAAATTTTTGAATAAATGATATCCATTTTAACTGCAATCATTAATGCATTGTATAAATGCAGTTAATATATTCAAATCCAGCCGAAATTATTACTGCAGTCAAACCGCATAAGAATGAATAAAATATAAATATAATGCAGTTTTGTAACAGCCCGCAAATACGTACCCCTTGAGTCATCACTATTCTACCTAAATCAACTCAAGTGGTACAGAAATACGAACCATTTGGGTAAAAGAAGAAGAGGTAGAAGAAGAAAATATGAAACAACTACAGAATCTAACCATCGCAGCGGAATAAAATATAATATATATATAATAAATGATCTTTACAGAAAAACAAATATATCTGTTCATATATTACATCATCAGAGTACATCAATCACAACTCATCATCAATAACATATAACTGGACACACAACTAAACAACACAGCGAAATATATATATAAAGCAAGTACAAAAGTACGTATAGTCATCCAGCTCGTCTCCTAAGCTCCACAGCATAAAATTCTATATCCTATAATACTCGGTCTGACTCGAGCATTACAGTTAAATAATACCCGAGTCAGTCTGGAATACCAGCGTGAGAAAATCACACTCAATTGATTATTAAAGTTTCAAAAATCCTTTGAAAAACAAAAGCATCTCGTAAGACCACGCCACAAATAAACATGTCGGGTTTTTACCTTACGATAGCTAAAATAATTTTTATAGAAATCCTCTGATATTATAATAGGGTCTATATACAAATACTTATAAAATAGCCGAAATTGTTACATTATTAAATTCCAGCTACTAGCTACAAAGTGGGTAATAAAAACAAAACTCGTACAAGGCTCGTAGGGAGAATGGATTTCAACTAATGACTAGGCACTGGGGTACCACCTGTCACAGTACGTAGCCTAAATCACAGTACCGAGAAGTACGCCCGCTCCCCTGCAATACAAGACTGGGACTACCCCTTACTGGATAATCTCGAGTGAGATCACCCCGCGGTTGGGATCATCAACCGCCCACTAAGCCGAAATAAAAAGGAACATCTAGACAGGGATGACCTCCTCACCCTGCTTGGGTGCTACCCACCTAGCCTTGCTGCATAACCCCTGATTTTCAGTCATTCCCATTTGATGAGGCTTGAGGCTAAGCGTTACCTTTTAGAACATATCCCTTAGAATGCCTATCGTCCACCTGACGATGTTTCGCAAGCATTCATCCATACAAGTCCGTCCCGGTTTCGAACGGAACTGAAGGCACTGTTCCTACTACATCCATTTTGGAAATATCCTCAGGATTAGTAGTGACTAGCCCTTGCACTTCACTGCTCCATCTTCGATTCCAAACTCGTTTCCACGAAACGTACAAACCGGATCGAAGTGATTTTCGAGAAATAAATCTCGATCCCGGCCTCTTCGAAACGATCGACGCATTTGTCCAATATTGATAGTCAGTGATTTAACTATCAATTAATATTCACAAACAACCATCCAACAATAAATAATTTTCCAAATTATTTATTAACCTCAAAAATATCTTCACAAGATATATTTTCACTTTTCAAACCCTTTTGAAACCAGTTCTCAAAACTATCTTCCTTTCTCAAAATAAATTCCAAGTATTCCTATTTCCACTGAAATCACCAAGCATAAAATTTTAGAATTTTAAAATTATATAAAATACTTTACTTTGAAATATACTTTAAAATATTTAAGTTAAAACTACTTCAATAATTTATTAAAGATACATACTATGCGAATATTTGAAAATAAGGTTACTTTATAAATATAAAACTAGGTTTCCACTTTCAAAACAAAACACTAAGTCACCTTAGATAATTATTACAGTAATAGATTTGAAAAATATTTACTTTAGAATTTTAAACATTCAGAAATAATAAGTTTTCTAAAACATGCTTTTTTTTAAAAACAACATTAAACTTTTATCTTATATTTTAAAATTTACTTTGAAAACGTACTTGGCTATCCAGGGAAATATACTTCTCTTCACATCCTTCAAAAATAAATCACTATTTATTTTTAAACAATTTTTCTCATTCCTTTAATAAATTCCCACCTTGAATTTATTCTTCCAAATATCCAATTTCAAACACTTAAATCAAATTCCCAAATTGATTTCCAGTTTACTTCATTTATTCCAAAAATCCTTTAATTTCAGATTTTATTCCTTAATTATGATTTAAAATACTTTTAACTGAAATTTTCAATTTTAGATTTCTCAAATTACTTCTTAATCCTTTTAAATAAATTTAAACTTTGAATTTTAAAATAATTCTTTATTCCTTTAATTGATATAACTTAAGTTTACAATTCATTTATTTCGGTTTATTCAAAATTCCTTCCATACTCGAAGTTATTTATTATTATTTTTATATTACTTCTATTTCTTTTCAATTCATTCTTAATTTATTCAAATTTCCTATAATTATTTCGCTTACAAGTTTACTTCCTTTATTTTTTTCCCAACAATCCAATTTATATATATTTTTGGTAATTCATTATACCCAAATATATCCAATCAAACCATAACATTCAATATTCCAATATAACTCATCATAGAATATCAATATTCACAGCAGAGAATATTAAATAATTTAAATAAATGTTGAGGGGTCCAGTTGGATCCCTCCAACCTGTTTTTCCTACATCCATAGACGTTAGCACAACATAAAATACCAATTTCACAATATATCATACTATAGCACATCAATCAATTTAACCATTCAAACAATTATTTAAATTTAATCATCTAAATTTAAATTTAACTGAGTGAGATTAACTCACCTTTGATTTTAATTGTTGATATCCTTCAAAATCTCGACTTGTTTCCATATTTTTGACCTTGTATAAACAATTGTATAATTTTATCAATATTTGAACAATCAAATGACAAATTTATCGTTTAATATTTTAGTTAACTTACAATTTATTTAAGCTATTTATTTTCCGACTATTAACCTTATATAACCAATTATATGAATTTTTATTAATATTCGAACAAATCGAATGATCAATTATGATTTAACTTGAATAAATCAACTTATCACTTATTAATTTAATTTACTAAATTCTAAATGATCATTAACTAACATAGTTAACATATCTTTTCTACCCAATCTAAAAATTCAAAGACAGGTAAAATACATATATATTAATTCCTCAAATAAATTTACCGATTACTTAAAGTTGACAGATTCCTATATATAAAATCATATATATATATATATATATATATATATTCTGATCTGTATATATATATATATATATATATATACAAATTTAAAATCTGTATAGATATATCTTACTGCATATATATTTATATATATTTTTTATTCAAATTTAAATTTAAAAGCAGGGATTTTGCCTCCACGATCAAACATTCCAGCCGAAAAATAAATTTTCCAAAGTTCGAACAAGCTCACTGCTTCACAGTCCAAAGCCGCCGCCTTCCCGCCGCCACGCTTGAAACCCTAACCCACCTTCGCAACTTGCCTGCACGAACTACGACACCCACGGCTCCACAAAGTCTGACCATGTCGCCCTCTCGACTCCTTCCCACGGCCATCGCCAATCGCACGACGCCACAGGCCTTCTCCCTCTTCCAAAGTCGCGAACTCCTCTTCATCGCACTTGCCCTAAATCGAACTGCCCCCTTCCTCACACGCGAAACCAACCTCCTTCACGAATCAACCACTTGTCAAGATGCCATCGCGACTCGATGCCCCCAATTTACTAACCCTAGACACGCGACCCACTCCCCATGATGAGCTGCCTTCCTCGATCGCCACAGTACTCTTTTTTTTGATACGGTAATCGATTTGGTGATGAAAGGGGATTTCTTGAGGGAGGATTCGATTTTCAACTGAAAGATGAGGAGAGGGAGGAGCTCTTTGATTTTGTTCAACTGATATGAGGAAGAAAACGCGATTATAATATGGAGGAAGGCGGCTTCGTACGCTAAAGGGTGGCGTGATATAGGAAAAGGGGTAGCACATGGGAGAAAACAAATCACAGTGTTCTGATGGGAAAGAAAAACTGCGATGGAAAAGAGAAAGGAATAGGCTGATGTTGCTATCAACTCAGCTAATATAAAAATGTTGGCCAAATTAAATATGTTAAATTGAATCTCGATGTAAATTTTAGCGCGTTTATATAACGTACGCTCACATAACAACTCCAATCAATACAAAATTTGAAATTCGATAATAATTCAATATTACGGACCCAATGGAACTGGTTTCGTCAAATTCCGAGACTGTGCCTCGGAAGACTATTTTTAAATTCAATTTAAACAGTATATTTTAAAACTGAACAAACCACTGTTAATTTCGATTTTACAACTTCTATTATTTTCTGTGTTATCAATATAAATTTTACAAGCCTTCAAATTATTTCCAACCGGCTTAAAACTGAAGATTCAATAATTTATCCAATTTCAAATTATTAAATTCAATAATTTAATTAACAATTAATTAGTGATATTTGAATTCAAGTTAAAAATTTACTTTTAAATATTTCAAATCAATTAAATATTCCAATTTAAATTGCTTAAAAATTCCGGGTCGTCACAAGTTTTTAACTTCATTTCACATATGCAGTTAAAAACTGCTGTAAGAAGTGCAGTTTTTAACTACATTTGGGAAATGCAGATAAAAACTGATATATAAATTTATTATTTTTAAATTTTTTTGATATCAACAATGGATATCATTAAAATGTTTATTAAATTTGTGATCTAATGGTGAAAGCGATTCTTAAATACGATTAATATACAAAAAGTTATCACATTTAAAGATTGAAAATAACTTAGCAATGCTAATAATTGTCGGATGTGATGTTAAAGAGGTAGAGACCTAATTTATATAATTAGTGACTAAGGTGCCCGCTTATAATTCAATTATGAAATAGGGACCCGCGGCTAATATAATCAGTAAAATAAATTAGGTTAAAAAATAATAACTGCATTACCTTAATGCAATTACAACAACTATATAAATGATATGTCATCCAAATTAAATGCAGTTACGTAAAGGGGTAACACAAATGACTACATTATAAATGCCCAAAAACTGATATGTGAAATGATGATTTTCAAAATTCTATTTTTATGTATCAACAATGCATATTGTTAAAAAAATTATTATATGTTTGATTTAACGGTGAAAACGATTCTTAAAACCGATTAATCTACGTCAGGTTATCACATTTTAGATATTGAAATTAAATGAGTTGGTGATTGTTGCTATTTGTCTGGTGTGATGTTGAAGCAATATGGATCTAATTTACAAAAAATTAGTGATAGGAACTCATTTTATATTTCAAATTATAATTAGGGAGCCAAAGTTAATATCCAGTTTGACAATATTTCCGTGTGGCAAGTGAAGTAACCTAATCTTCTATAAAACTTCCTATGTGAATTATTGGTCAGACATGAAGTGCCTCAATAAACAGAATTAGCTAGCGACTTGAGTGATCCACTAATTAACAGGTTTAGATTTGAAAAATACACCAGAATCAAATGTATTAATGTAGATAAACATTATACATGATGTAAACACTTATATAATTCTCATAGTATTTCTAATAAATAATAACTAAACTCCTTTGGAATGTGTTGGATATTTTTCATTGCCAACACCATTCAAACATTCGTATCTCTAAAAATTAAAAATTCGTTCATATCCGTATTCGAAATGTCGAAAATTATCCGATATTCAAAAAGTAGATACAGATGCTGATATGACTATATCTACATCCGTTAATTATGCATCTGTTTTTTATCAAGATTATAGCTACTTTTTATGTATTTTAGTATATAAAATGATTGTCATTTATTATTTTATCTGGATAAAAAAATTTAATATCTGTGTAAAAATCAATATTTGCTGTTTAAATTAATTTTCTTAGTATATTTATTAATTTTTGTATTTTTAGTAGTTAAATGGATTTATAATAAATCAAAATTTTCTATTTAATTATTTGGATTTATTAGATATGAACGATGAAAGAGTATCCGATAAATATTCAATATATGTCTATATCCGTGGATATGGATATTCGATATCCGAAAATGATTTCAAATATGAATACGAATGTAACATATCGAAGTTGTATTCCGATCTTACCTCCAGTCATAATCTAAACGCTGTAACGTAAGAAATGGAACATTATTCAGATTTATGCAAACAGGGATGTGTTTAAAAACAGCTCGGATGTATTAAGAAAATAAGGTCCACAATTACATATGGGCCCACTTCTCATTTTCGTATCAAAGCGCACTGCTGATGCAAACTATAAAATTTGACTGAATTTATCAAGACCATTAATTTGACGACCTGGATTCAACTTCACAAATTAAAAGGATATAAGGGCAGTTTAATCTTTCATCTATCAATTTCATACCTTAATTTAATAATCGATTTAACCCTAAAAATATTCCCAAATCCTCCGCTCCCCGATTCCTTCTTAATAGTGGTTAAAAGTTACTTCTTATTGAACCGTTAAACAATTAGCGACCTTTTCCACTCTCTTTCTGCATTTCCGCAAGGTTAGTGCCTCATCTACTGGTTTTTCTTCTCGTATTTTATTATTTTTGTTTACATAATAACATGCAGCGAAGGAACTGTAATTCTGATTATTTGATTTGTTACACATAAAACGATTAGAAGATTTTAGGACTACACGCTAGAGATTTAGAATTGAGGAACACATTTTGTTGCGTTCTAAGTAAAAATAAATTGCAGCTAGTTTGGACAATCGTAAAATGTTTTCTCCTACAATAAACCCATTTTTTGACCATGGAAGGATTGCTTGCACCTCATCAAATTAATGTCTTGTTATACAATTAATTTCAGCAATATTATTTTACTGTAATAGACGGTATGGTACACAATTTATTGAATTTCAAAATTTCTTGCAAGAAATAGAAGTTGCATGTGATGTGTAGATGAGCTTTAAAGAGGATGGAAATGAACAATGTAGTCTTTATGTGGGTAACAATACCTTAGTTCATCTATGCATGTTCAAGATACTCTATTATAATTAAGGTCTACTTGGGAGAAATATTTTCATGAACACGGATGGACGCCCAAGATATATGTGCATGCATGGATGCCTAAAGGTGTTCGATGTATTTCAATTGAATTAAAAGGCTTCATTTATAATGCTTCAATCTGATAGAATGAGAAATGTTTGAAGAGTATTTATGTAATTTAATAAGGGTTGAATTGCAAGCACAATTGAAATCTGTACAAACAATTTCTATAATTAATAGTAGATATATTGGAGTGTAGGTAGAACTTCTGCAACCTTGGGCTACTAGCAAATATATTTTTAAATATAGCGCAAGATACTAAATAGATGGTTCTCTGGACAAATTATAAAAGGATTTCAAAATTTAAACATATAGTAAAACTCAGTTTTTAATAGCCATAAGTCATCGGATATAGATTGCAGAGGCATGCATTCTTTTATGAAGTAAATTTGGACTTCATTGACTAATCATTTATGTCCAGCATGTTAGTCAGTTTCCTCTTAAGTTGCTGTTTCTCATCGGTCTTTGTTGGTGGAGTATTTTTATTTCTACGTTCTTATTCACCATTTACCCCATTAAAATGATACTTTATTGAAGGAATCGTGTTTTAATCGAGGAAGAGACAAGAGATCAAAGTTGAAACGTGATAGGGGCATGATTACTCCTTATTTACCCAGGTCTGTGTTAGGAAAAGACATGCATTTCTCAGGGTGTATGAGCAAATACGTGTTACTTTTGTCTTCAATAATTGTACTTAAGAACAACAGTTTCTTCCTTCATTGAAGCATAATTTATATACTCAGACAAAAAAATCATAAGCTTAATCCTTGTGTCAAACCCCGAATAAATATTTTGCTTATATGTTATCGAAGGATAATACATACATACACATAAATGAAGATATCATTCATATGCTTTATCCATATTTGTTATTGTTCAACCTACCATTAACGTTATTAATGCAGTAGCGAGAGAGAAAATTCTGCTGTTAGAAATTATAATATTGTGGTTAGAACATTTTGGTACTAGGTATAACTGTATATGTTGCCTTACACCTTGATTAACATCCCCCAAAGTTTGACCACCCCCAAAATACGCTAACCTTTTTTTTTTTTTTTTTTGGCTATAGGTTTCGTATCTTGCTATTTTTCTGTAGATAAGATGTTCTTATCGTATAATTCAACATCAATTTTTTTTTTTTTTAGATTATTCCAAAGTTCTAACTTTTTGAAAACTTTATGTTTATTTCAACACGCGTTAACCCATAAATTAAAGGAGTTAGAAGTTTTTAAATACTGTAAAAATTTGTAAAGTTGATCTGCATGATTATAACATTGTTTCTGCAATAAAATAGCCAAGTCTGAGACTATAGACTCATAAAAGTTGATCTACATGATCACACACTATTATCTCAAATGAACTTTCAATTTGTAGGTAATGCAACAGTGATCATCACAAAGAAGTTACTGAATCAGAAAGCGTTAAGATCTTTAATCAAATTCGAATTCTGCTAAAATGGAAAATGATAGTTCAAACTATGATGTGGATGATTTGAGGACTGAAAATATTGACGAAAATGATGTGAGTGATGAGGAAATAGAAGCTGAAGAATTGGAAAGGAGGATGTGGAAAGACAAAGTTAAACTGAAAAGGCTTAAAGAGCGTGAAAAGCAGCTTGCGGCCCAACAAGCGCTTCAGAAACATCAAATATCAGACCAAGCAAAGCGAAAAAGAATGTCAAGAGCACAAGATGGGATTCTAAAGTATATGCTAAAATTAACACAAAACTACAACGCTCGTGGATTTGTGTATGGAATAGTACCGGAAACTGGAAAGCCAGTCATTGGTGCTTCAGATAATCTAAGGGCTTGGTGGAAAGAGAAGGTAAAGTTTGACAAGAACGGACCTGCTGCTATAGCAGCATTCGAGGCAGAGAAATTGCAATATGAAACCGCCGAATCTAATAAAGGGGGCCCAAATTTATTTAGCCTTATGGATATTCAGGATTCAATGTTAGGGTCTATACTCTCATCGTTAATGCAACACTGCAGTCCACCACAGCGTGAATATCCACTAGAAAAGGGGATCCCACCTCCTTGGTGGCCATCAGGAAACGAAGAATGGTGGATAGACCTAGGACTGCCCAAAGGTCAAATGGTCCCTTACAAAAAGCCTCATAATTTGAAGAAAGCTTGGAAAGCTGGAATATTGACTGCTATAATCAAGCATTTGTCCCCAGATTTTGAAAAAATAAGAACCCGTGTTAGAAAATCGAAGAGCTTGCAAGATAAGATGACTGCAAAAGAAAGTTCCATCTGGTTGGGCGTGTTGGAAAGAGAAGAATCCACATGGAAGCAAAAACATAGAACCGAAAATGCTGCACAAAACGGTATTGCCTGTAGCAATACTATCGATCCCGATTTTGAAGCTGGTGATTTTGGTAATGCTCCTCCACTGGTAACATATGCAGAAGGCGCTGATTTATTGACCGAAGGTCCAAGCAACCATAATAGAAGTAAAAGTATAGGTACCAAAAGAGCACGAATGAGCCAGGAAATATCTCATGATAATAACTGCGCTGGTTCAGTGGTTACAAATCCTTTAATTCCTCGTGCAAATGGACACAACAGCTATATGGCATCGGAAACCATCAGTGATGACTTATTATTGAGCATCCCTAATGTTGATGATCAGCAATTTTACCATCAAAATGCGACAAATGAGAACTGGCATTCTCAAAATCATGTTACGCCTGTAATGAATAATAAATACCAGACAAGTATGGAAGACACTACTGCAGATGTCGCACTGCCTGCAGATGAAAATTTAGGTATAAACGGTCAAGTAATGCATATACCGGTGGATGACAGGATTCAGACTGATGATGTGACCGAGTTTGATGCTACTCAGTTTGAAAATTTAATCGACGATTTTAACTTTGATTTCATGTTTGATGGACCGATTTTGCCGGATGGACAGATTTTGCCCTTTTTAGGATCATAGTTTTTTTTTTGAAAAAAAAAAGGGGTATGATAATAATAACTTGGTATGCAGGCAGGCAATGCTGTATTGTTCCATTGTTTCAAGCTTTATGCATTTGGAATTGCTTCATTCAACAAGGTGATAACATTTTCTTCTATTTTTATGCATATGAGTGTGTATGCAAAAGAGAATGCAGAGGGTTATACATGTGAGATTCCATGCAGAGCCCGTTGAACACTTCATAGTTCATACATTGAATACTTGGCGTTCCAGTAGGTTATATGATTCTAGTTTTGATGCAGACCGTTGCTAAGTTCATTCGCAACCGAGAGGAGGCTTCTTGCAATGTCAAACTGCAAAGGTACAGGATAAGTATATGTTTCTTGTAGAATTCACAGTATGAAAGTGAAGGGAAAAGGTTACATCATGAAACTGAAACTGTTGGACGTCTGTTTAATAGGGACAGATGAATCTTGTAACTTTAATTAAAAATCAATCAAATTAGAAACTAAAATCACTATTTTCAAAGTAATCAGTAAATTTTAAATAAGAAATGCAAACCTGGATAACTGGCTTGAGTTAGAGAGGTGTGCGTATGATGTTATGATGGAAATTCCTTGTTTATTTTCTTGGATGTTTGCCTTGCGTGATAGAATTCTCAATCTAAGACGTGCTGCAAAGAGTGTAGAACTGTCTTACATGCAATCCCACATCTCATATAGAATACTAATTAAGGATATCGTGCTATATTCCTCTTATAATAAGATATTAGTACTATCAAAAATATAAATTCACCCTTGATCATGTGTAGGAAAAGCACTATGTTCATCTTAGGGATGGGTATGTTTGTGTATTTTTATCTTTTAAGACCTCCAAACCTGTTTTCCTATTAAACCTAGTCCATAGGATCTTCAATCATCTAGGTTTTATGCCACGTTGTATTTTCTTTAAGCCTATTCCATCTATGTTAAAATTACTTGCTCCCTTGATGTAACAACCCATCATTATCGACATTCTGATTTAACACAACTTACGATGTGGAAACCCCAAAAATCAAAATGACGCGTCTTTGATGATTGATAACATGAGACAAACAATAAATATATTCTCTCTCTCTTTCTAAACTCACGGGGAAGGAAACAACATATATAATCAAATATCACTTTATTTCAAATCGATAGATTCAAAGAATATACATAAGTCAAGAACAATCGATTCCAATTCCAAACCAACTCCATATACACATACATGCAATAAGTGTCAATGTTAAATGATTATTTATATACAAGTCTGTACGCATAAGTAACACTTTCATCATCTCACCATCAATCGTCGTTCAATACAACACATCAATCTTCATCAACTTAGTGATGGAACAAACATGGAAAAAATGGAGAGTGTCAGACTACAGTCTGGTGGGTGATATATTTCTACTTTACTACTATTCTAGTCATCTTTAAATTATGCTAAGACAACTATGGTAACAAATCATACCTTAGTTTTGTTTCACCTGCATTCAACAAGTCAGTCAAACAATACAGTAAACATGACTAACTCGTGAAACAAGTTTTTAGTCCAATACAGTTACAATGGTCAATGATATGGTTTAACTCATATACAAAGCCAAGCTCTTCCTTTTACATTAACACATGGGTGAATTATCGAATGGACATAGTTCCGTACACGGCATATGGTCTCATTCTCGCCAACAACACACCTCTCGGCATTTCAATCATTCATTGAGCAATCGTGTTCTCATGATAACAAATAGGGGTCTCACAATCAATATTCAAACAATATCAACTAATCGACTATCCATACATATATACCCATATAATCTACATACGTATATGTATATACACACATTTATTTATATACATATGTCCAAACATCCAATCAATCAAATAATAAATCCATTCCAAACATAGTTATTAAGGTGTGCGTCTAGGCTCAAAAAAACTCAAGGCTCAAGGTTTGCGTCTTTTTTTAGTTTGAGTGCGCCTTTTTGCAAAATTCAAATTTTAGTTTATAAAATAATTAAATAAAAATTTTAAATAAAATATGGCTTAAAATTTAAATTTTAGTTAATAAAATATTTAAATAGCTGAATGAATTATAAAATATGGTTTAAAAATTAATTTGAAGTTAGTAAAATAGTAGAACAAATTTGTATAAAAGGCATGCATAAAAGCCAAGGCTCAAGCCTTGCACCTTTTTGCGCCTTAGCGCCTTAACCACTATGATTCCAAAACGGCATTAAAATGTCGTCCAAAACCATAGAGAAAAACCACGAAGCAGTCGGCGCAAACACACCTTATACGCAGGTTAACCACCATTCTGCCTATGTGATCGAAAACCAGTCATTTCCCACTCGTCAACCGGTGGGTAACGCAATGACAGGAAAATTAGTTCCTGTCAATTTCATGAGAGTTATATTTATAATTTCAATTTTAGTTTTGCTTATAACTTATTTGTCTTGCTTTTGATTTTTCAATCTGTTTTCTTTCAAATTTTCATGTATGTATGTATGTATGTAAATATGCATGCATGCATATGTATGTATGTAAATCATTAAAATTCGAAATAAAAATCATACTATAACCTGAAACATCATTTGTCATTTTATAAACATTTCCATATAATTTTTATACCTATTATACACATGTGTGTCAATATAGTCCACTTCATAGCTTACAAACATATTGTTTCAATATATTATTAAATGTCCCATAATAATTCATATTAAATACATTTTAATTTATATATATGTTTAACGTAATGTCTAACCATATCTTTGAAAATATTTTGTAAAGTATTTATATGGTTTAACATAGCAATTTGAATATATTATATACATATATGTCTCAAATTCATTTTCTAATGGCCCTCTTTATTTCTCTTTATTATATGTGTCTTTGTGTTTGGGAGGAGGGAAGCGGCTAGGATCAATAGCCACATTTACTTAGCATCATTTTGTAGCCATTTAATATCAGGCACAAGTTTTTATTTAAATATTCGTTCTTTCTCTTCTGTCGCATGAATCAAATTATTAAAAGATAAACTTGTACTGATATCGGAGGGCTACAAATGGTGCTAAATAAAGGGATTTGCTATATATGTGTGTGCGTGCGTGTGTGTATTTAATAATACTCGTAATACATTTGGTGTCATACTTTTTTGGCATTATCGTGAGCTACTAAAAATGTCATACAAATATTATCGAATCTTAATATCGTTTAAAACAGCTACTACCAATTAAAATTCCTTTACAATTTTAGAATGTCCCTCTATGATATTACAAAATGTCAAAAAAATTAATAATAGTTGTAATACCTTTGGTATTATACATTTTTGTATCAGCATGAACTATCAAAAATATTCTTCTACGGATATTACTAAATCTTAACATCACTTAAAAATAGGGTCAGACAACCAAACCTCCTTTACAATTTCAAAACGATCATCTACAAATATTAACAAATCTTAATACTGCTTAAATATAAGATCTGCCAAATAAATTTTCTTTACAAATTCATTCTTTATTAATCAATAAGTAAAATTCAAACTAACAAAAAATTAGATGTTGCAACTTAGAAATAAAAAATACAAACTAACTACACATGATTTCAACGTAATAGCTAAATATTTGTGAAAATCATTTTTTTTAAATATGTTAACTACACTATTTGTTGAAAAACAATTCACACGTGAAACCGTTCCATCATCACGCACGAAGGCGTGCCGTAACGCTTGTGTGTCTATATATATAGTATACATACATACTTAATTTCGAATTTATAATCTCTGGTGTATATAAATTATTATCTTGACAAGCACCATTGTCCCAGTGGTTAAGTGATTTGACTTTGGTGCGAGAGCTCACAAATTCGAAACTTGCGTAGCGTGATTTGAACATTTATTGACAAAAGTGATTTGTGATATGTTGTCCTAGTGTCATGTTGTATCTAAGTACTGTTCAAAAAAATTTATTATCTCAAACTTTGTTCTGTAATAATTCATGTATGTCAAATGATCGTAAGTCTCATATCATCATTACATAGACCAATATTTTATCTGTTTGGCTGAAAATTTATAAACTACTACATCGCATTGATTTTACAATTAAATTCCATATTAATTTCAGATTATATAATTTATGCTTACTGTAATAATTCAATAATCATTTATATAATCTCAATTTCTATCCCTAAGTCACAATATCTTAGAACTGTAGCAGACTGAATATGTTATATATCAAATTAGGCGAAGACCACTCACATTGTTTAGAAAATCACCAAATTGCTTGTTTTCCAGAATTGGCCTCAGCTCCAAATTGATTATCCACGACTCTAATTAGTATTAGATTACAATCCTCGCAATGCTCTTCGATTCGGTGGTTGTATTGTTGATTTTGTTATTATTAAGTATTGAAAGAGGTATTTGCGTTCGAAATAGAGATAAGGTTCTAGTTTACGAGACGAGAAGAAAATGATGAAGGGTACATACATAAGAAATGAATTTTAAACTTTCAAAAATGAAAAACGACCCTGCTATTTATAGCCAAATTGGGATGTCTGTTCAAATAATGTTGAGTCTGTTGGAATTGGGTCAGCCCGTGGTGAAAAATATAAGTGAATTTCAATAAAAAATCCCTTATTGGATCTATGTTGGGCTTATGAAGTCTAATTTATTTAAAACATTTCTAAATTTTATTTAAATAAAATCTTTTATTTTATACAAATTTAAAAATTATATGCAATTTTATTTAATTTATATTCAATTAAAAATAGAAGTACATATATGTATCATATAGATAAATGTATATGTGTGCATGTGTAATATAATAATTCGTCCAAGATATAACATGACTGTACATAAATGTTAGGTTTTACATCGCAACGAACATGTTAGCTCATCTTGTATGTATTAAATATTGTCCAGATATTTGTATGTATATAAACTTGTTGTTTATATAAATATTAAAACTATGTAAATGTGTGTATATGTATATGTACATATATATATGTAACATATATGTAAAAATATTAATGATTTATATATGTATCATTATGATAAATTATATATATATATATGTATGTATGTATGTATTTATATATGTACATAATATATAAAGATTTTTTTTAAGTCATTTTACAAATATGCATATATGTATGAATTACAGTTATGATATTATTATTATTATTATTAAATTTAAATATATAAACATAAGTATATTTATAATACCTAATTATGTATATGTGTGTGTATGTATAAGTATATTAATTATGTATTTAAAATACATATATATTTTTAAATCTTTCCAAATCAAATGCACAACACAAAAAAAAATTATTTATATTTTATTGCATCGATATGTGTGTGTGTTAGTTGTTCCAATTACAATAAAGTAATAATAATTAATTTTTTTGTTTTACATTATTCAAATTTAAATTTTTAGAAAATCAAGAACGATATTTAAAGTTAAAAAAATTTCTAGAATTTTCTATGTCAAGATAATATTTTTAATTAATTAATTAATTTTGGTCGTTTATTAAATTGATTTTTTTTTAAAATACAAAAAATGATTTTTAAATTTTGATTTTTTTCTTAGACTATATTATGATAAAATAAAATTTTCAAAACATATTTTATTTTATACGATTTATTTAACTAGTATATTGATTTAAATAATAGTAAATGAATATTAAAAATTAATATGTAACCATCGAAAAATATAATCTATGTAGATATCCATTTACAAAAAATAGATTCAACTATTAATAAGATATGAAGATATAACTAAATACAAATCATATAATTAAAATTAGGTAATGTAATAATACACACACACACAAATATATATATATATATATATACATATACATATATATTATATGTATGTATATATATATATATTATATGTATGTATTAATAAAATGATAATAATCAAAATAAAATTTATTGGTTGTGCACTTCATATATATATATATATACATATAATATATATATATATTGTGTTTTTTAAATAAACTAAAACACATATATAACCAATCTAATAGTTGACAATATTGTTGATACATATAAGAATCTCACCTAAGTAGCAATATTATAATGTTATATATTTGAATAATATAATGTTATCAATAAACTATGAATCATATATTATAGTAAATAAAGACCCAATACTAATGCCTTAGAGCACATCTTGTAATGATGAATTCTTCCTCTTTTGAAATCTTTTCGATTTGACAGATTGCTAATTCTTAAACCTTAGACCTTAGCTATCCAATAGATGTCTCCTTTTGAATTGATTTGAGATGAATTTGTTGAAGCTACTTATTGAAGAGGTCGGTCGACAATGATAGGGAAATGGAAGCCAAAAAGTAATTTTGCATTAGGGTTAGGGGTTGTTTTATAGTGGAAGAAATAGAGAGAAATATTGAACACATCTCATACCATTTCTCATCAAATTGCAACCAGCCATCCGCAAACCCCTCTAGCCATTTTAGCCGCCTCCTACAAGCCCTATTGTCGTCAAAAAAACATCTTAACATCATGGGCTAATAGCCCATTCAAGCCCAAATAAATATTATTAATTAAATCGAATTTAATCGCTTGTCGATATAACATATTGATCGATATATTTATATAACTATTATAAATATATACAATAATATTTATTCCTAAAATCATATTCAAAATTTTATAATTATTCATAAATATTAATTAATTTGATTAATTTATAACAATTATAAAAATTAATTCATTTGGTCTAAACAGAATTCATCATTTCGGTTGTTTGACTTGCCAGGTGTAAATTTGATCAACGATTAACATCGAACTATTTGAATGTTAATGTTCACACATCACTTAGAAGATGATGTGAAATTTTGGCCAAATTTATCACCTATTTAATTTCAGTAAAATCGAATTTTATATTATTAAGCATTACCCGATTGTGACATTTATTTACACCAATTCTATTCGTTAAAACTACATTACTTTGAACTTACGGAATTTGGTATGGTCAAAATTCCAGTATCATATATATTCAACTCTATAGTCCAAATAAAAAGTCCTTGGTTCAATAATAATATATAATATTAATCGAACTGCTCTGTCCAGAGACTTTGACTTTGAGTTGACTTGATTTTACTGTAATACTAACCCTATATAACCGAGGAGATGGATTCTTTCTTGAATAGTCCTTCATTTCCAATACTTCCACTCGACCCAACTATAGTCACTTGGCGGACACCATGCAATGATTTAACTACTTTTAAATCAGAGCTTTCATATTTAAAATCCACAGTATTCTCAACTAGAGAGAACTTTGTAAATCAGTCATATCGATATTTTCTGTTTTACCTTAGTTATATTAACCAACAGAAAACTATCGAGTGAGTCATTCCATAGTTTTTCAATAACCATCAGTACGTAACCCCCAAGTGTCCATAATAGTCATGAGTAATAAACTACCCAACATTTAGAAAGCATTTCATACTATAGTCTCAATGGTTACATCGATATCCAGTCTCGATGCTTCTTGACTAAGAACATTTAAAATGATATATTTGATTTCACTGTGATAAATTACTCACAGTTACAACACTTTGTAACTGCTAAAATATACCATTTACGGATTTTTTAATACAACAGGTTATATTAAGTATATAATAAAATGAAAACATCTTTTATTTCGAACAAGATATTAGTTATCGTGTTAGATATATATAACAAATTATATAATTGTTCTTAAGGCGTACCCCTAAGTCTATCAATCTTCCACTGCACTTATAGCTAATTTTGAAATCTTATTCCAATTTCTCCGATCGGTTTCCTTCAAACCAGTTGGATCATTCCCTTAGTGAATGAGTATGTTATTATATTTCTATTATCCACTCTTTCAATCAACTCTCTCTGGCGTTGACAAACTACCTTTATCATGGAAAACAAAATCGGAGTATGTATCTCGACTTCCAGTGAACGCTAAGTTCTGTTACAAACTGTAAAGCAAAATTGTTAGCATATAACGATGTAATGGGATTCTCAATATTTGAATCACCCTCCGCTCAGTTATAAATTTGTGCATTCATATATATATATATATATATATATATATATATATAGCTTTATTTTGATATTATTCAAGGCGATATATTTAGTCTTTTCATTGAATCAGCTAGAGTATTTCATTTGAAATATTTCTAATTTGAAGATTCTTAACTTGAATTTTTTATGGACATATTATATTCAATATCACTTATGAAATTTGAGTCTGAACGCTTCTTCAAAAGGAGTACATTGTTTCTGTAAACGGTTCTCTAGTATTTCAAAAATACATGAGAATACCTGTAACGACCCGTTAAATTCAATGATATTAAATGAATCAATTTGATATGTTTTCTAATCTAATTTAAATTGAAATAGAAGTCTTAGGATTTTTAATGGAGTAAATGTAGGGGTTAGCTAGTAACTGTAATTAAAAGTAAATAATTTAAAATGTTTATATGACATAGATTGAAATAACGAAAATTTGTGTTTGTGGTTATAAGTCATAATTAGTTGATTAAAATAGTATTAATGAAATAATAACTGAATTTAATTGCAATATATAAACATTAGAAAGATTTAATTGGTGGATTAAATTTGTTAAAGTTCATACGTTTTGTAATTTAGTTTAGTAGAACTCTGAATTATAAATGAAGATTGAAATAAACGATAAATTTAATTATGTCAATGGTGACTCAAGACCTAGGTTATAGGAATTGGAACATAATCCAATTTGAATTAAGTAGAAGAAGGATTTGGTTAATATGTAAGTTATTGGTCAAGGTATTGAATAAAAACTTGGAATCCAATCATAATTTAATGATAATAACGTTAGTATTAGAGAATAAAAATATTTCAATGCAGTACCCGAATGAACGGAATAAAATGAATATATATTGAATGGAAATGAAATGTAAATTGGCACATTTGGTTGAAAGTTAATTTTAAGAAACATATAAATGTTGAATTTGTGAATATTAATATAAATATTAACTTGAATAGGATTCATTAATACAAAGATGTAATAAGTGTAGATAGTAAAAATTTAATGGCTGTAGTGGATAAAAAAAAATCTAGTAGTAACATAAAATTTATTTATATGGAAAAAGAGTATAGATTTGAACAAATTTATGAAAATTTGATAAGAACAGTGGTTGTAATCAGTTTGGTTATTTAATATTTGGAAGATAGAGATTTGTAAATCCGTTAATAAATTTATAATGGGAAGGAATGGTAAGAATGTAAAAATTATAAGCATTTGATTCAATTAAGGGAATTAAATTATAATAAATGGCCATTTAATAAATTCAACGTTCTGTGAGAAATCATAATAGTTGTGTAAAATGTGTACAAACTACAACTTGGAAATTATTGGATTTATAACGGTTTTGGTATTACATTTATGAGTTTAAAAGTTATTCCATTTTGTAAAGTAATAAAAGCTTATTTAGGTGACTGGAATTTAGCGTAACGACTATTGTGTGTTACCTATTCTTGTTGCTTGTTAATTTAAATTTTGGGAATCAAATTCAATTTATCCGCCAATTTACCGCAGTTAAAGTGAAATGAATTGGTGAATGAGTAATGTTAAATGCAAATAAGATGTAACCAAGAAAATCCCATTTATAATAATTTACGTAGAATGAAGTAAAGAAACCAGGAAATGAAAATGTGAAAATGTGGATGCAATGAGATCTTAAGTAATAATAACTTTGTTAGGTAAGTGATAACGGATTTTTTTTTGTATAACCAAATAAAGATCCAAATTTATTTGGAAATTAATTGCAATCAATTGAATTTATTGCAATTAAATGGATTTAATATTTAATAGTCATGTAATTATTATTTGGAAGAAATTGGAGTTATTTGTAATAAGTATGAACCTAATGTTAATTTTTCTTATAGGATTGACAATTGATATGGAATGAAAAGAAGAAAATTTGGGTCAGTAAAATTTGGAATTTATGCATAATAAAATGGATTCTAACGTTAAATACTACGTTATTGAGATTTAAATTTGACTTAAAGAATAATGATGTGAATCAGGAACTAATGTTTATGGCATCTTTATTTTAGGTGAAAGTTGAGAATATAAAGATTAAAAATCTAAAGTATGGGTTTTGAGAATATAATTTATAAAATTCTTAAATATAAGAAAGTGTAGAAATTAACATTGCAATTAATATACTGTCAACTTTTAATTCACAGCTAAGCCCGTTAAATCTTTTCAATTGATTACGAATCATATAAGAAATAAAATTTGGCCAATTTTAGAATTTAATATAAAATTTGGATTTTTATAATTTATTTAATGAATATTAAAAATAGCCATTTTGGCCACGGACTCGGATTTCGACGAAACCAGTTTCATCGGATCCGTATCGATGAATTATTATAGGGTTTCAAGTTTCGTATCGATCGGACTTGTCGTTTGATCGTACGGGCGTGAAACGCCTTGAAAATCAATTTTATTAAAATCAATTTGAAATCAATTTGGAAATTTTGTTTTCAGCATAACTTCTTCATACGATCAAATTTGGACGTGAAACTTTTTCCATCGCGTTCAGAATATTTTAAATTACCTATTTGGATATATAGATTTACGAAATTTAGTTCCGGAGACATAGCGGGCTTTTTGGGCCATAGTTTGTTCCGCACGTTCATTATACGGTCTATCTACGCTACCTCTAACCCTCTGTATAAACCCAGCTATTCAGCCCTAGCCTCCGCCTAATTACATTTATCTGCGCGTATTTTCTTCAAGCTTCTCTTCTTCTTCAATGGGGGCTAACCCTAAATCCAGTCAGTTCAAAAAAAAAAAAAAATTCGGATCTGCAAGCACCGGGGAATTGAGGCGGCGTACCGAAGTCGACCCAAGACCAGAATTTTCCATTTTTCAAATTTTCATAACTTTTGCATACGAGCTCGGATTCACGCGCGGTTTGTTTTGCTGGGATCGTATCGGAATTTCTGACGTTTTGACGCTGGTTTGGATGGATTTGGAGATCGTCAAAATTTTGAGTTTAAATTGAATTTAAATTCGATTTAAATTCCAAAGGTGAGTGTTTTAACCCACTCACAACTACTAGAAGCTTTTATGTTTGTTAAATTAATTTTAGAAATGAATAGAAATTTATTTATGTGTATTTGGCATGTTTATTTCACTCATATTTGTTGAATTGCATTTATTAAATTTAACTGTTAATTTAATTTATTTATTTCGTATTAATTGATAGTTAGAATTTATTTGTTTGCCTATAAACTGATAGTTAATAGTTATATAGATTTTTACTGAATATAAACTGTTAGATTAATAGTTGTTAAATTTAATCTGAATAAAATTGCCAGTTATTACCTGTTATATATTATCAAATATAAATTGTTATTGATTGATATTGCTCGATGATTGTGATTGGATGATGTTGATGGATGTTTTATTGTATTTCATAAAATTGCAAATTATCATGCATATTTCCTTTCATTCGGGATTGTGGTTTGAAATGATATACAACCGCAAAATTTTATATCTTTTAAATTGCAGATTGAAATGATAAATATCCGTATCACTTGACCATAGGATAGAAAATTATATACAGGCACCGCGGTCTATATATAACTATTTTATGTGATTTCTATGGTTTGGATGGAATACGGTTTATAATAATCTTAAATTTTATATTGTATAAATATTTTTCTTCCATATATATATATACATATGAAGTTGAAAATTTTGAAATTAAAAGGTGTATAAAAATCTTTATTAAAAATGGAAGAAAATTAAGAAAATGGAGTTTAATAATTTATATCATATGTTTAAATGTTAAGTTTGAAAATTTTAAGATATGATATTTATAATTGGATTTTTCCCAAAATAAATTGAAATGAATATTCTAGTATAATTTGAATTGGGAAAATATATATATTTTATTACTAGAAATTGAAGTCTTATTATTTATGGATTTTATGTGAATATTCAAGATTAATTAATAGAACAATTGATCTGTTGAAAGAATAAAATCCAATTTTAGTTTGAAATATTGTTACTCAAAATGGATATACGTATATATAAGTAAATTGAAGTGGTTTTGGAACTTGAGAGAGATAGTATAAACTTTGGTTTCGACTTTAATAAAGAAATGTATTTGTAAAGCCATGAGAACTATTTTCTTTACAAAGTAACATTTAAGTTAAACCATTTAATTCATATACCGTTGAATGTCCAAACTATTCAAGTTTTTTTTTAGAAGTTATGGTTTTAAATTATGATTTTCAAAATATTATGCTTTGAAAATATTTGATTTTCAGACGTTATGAAGTTAAAGCATTATGATTTTGGAAAAGAATTATATTTGGGATAAGTGATAAAATATGGTTTTGGGTTTTGAAATGATATCGTATTCATGGTTATGAAATGGAATGTTTATTCCGATTTTTAAGGTATAACCTATTTTTAAATGACCGCGGTGTTATAATAACGATGGGTTGGCAAAGAGACCGGGATCGGATATGGACATACTCTCTGTCGATACCGAAAACCACTTTGACTAACCGTGTACGCGGTGGAGATTCCAGAATGAAGTAGGTGGTGGCGACGTTTCCTGTAAGGTAAATACGTGGACCCGACTCCCGTGAGTTGGCATAAGGTGGCTAAAACAGGAGCGATTCTCAGGCCAATGAGGTCATTCCTCTGATCGGACCCTCCTCTTCGATATTATACTTTGATTTTGGATTGATTCAGTGGCCACTTCTATATTTTGATTTTGGGGAGTTAGTCCGAGGTGGGCGGTAACTGCGGTTACGCGTTTCCACCAGCCTGGATAGCAATTGGTATATCTACCCTGGCATTGCCTAGTTGTGCCATGTCACCTACCATACCGAGCCTTTACTACGAGTTTCTATTTGTGTCGTACCTATGGAGTATCCTCTGGTAGCCTCCCGATCAGGAGGTATTACGGTACTGTATAGACTATTGGCATTATTTGTGTTAAGGGCTATATGGGTAACCCCTTAACGCTATTAAAAAGTAAGTTTATTTTATAAATAGACACTATTATAATAGCGCAATATACTACATAGTAAATAGTTTAACGGATCCTTAGGAGATGTAAATCCCGAACATCCCTTGAGTTACTGTACTCATATTTATTTCTGTTAATTTAACTCACATAAGATCTTTTAGTCTGACTCGAGTGTTTTTGTCTTTTCAAATTCGCTCGGGTCAGTCCGAGCGTTTCAGGATAGAAGACTTTAGCTTTGAAGGACGAAGACGAAGGAGTCGTATTATTTTTATCTATAGTATTGCACCACACTCATACTGTTCCGCTGCATTGATTGTATTGGTATGTGTAACTCTGATATTTATTGTATAAAGCAAATCAAGTATTTGTAAACTGTTTTGAACTGTATATTTATTATTATATTTTATCCTTCCGCTGTGAGATTCTGTGTTGTTTCTATTTCTTCTCTGTTTTTTCTTATTTACCCCATAACAATCCGCCCTTCCGTGTGGTTTGAACTGGCACGTGTGTCGGTTTAAAGTGTGCGAAAAGGCGGGATGTTACAGTTGGTATCAGAGCTTTGGTTTAGCGATAAACTTTGGCTTTGTGGGGTTTGACTCTTTGTTAACAGGGTAATAATACCCTATGGGAGTCGCTGAGCGTATATATATGAGAGAGCATACTTGTTAGTGTTATAAAAAGATTTTGATATTGTGTTAATCTGTTCCGCTTTGTATTTATAAATTCTGGTTGATGCATGGGACGCTATGTCATCAATAGGGATTTCTAAACACTTAATAGGACAGACCGACATAATATTTGTTTTTAATATAGGTGAATGAAATAATTTTGCCTATTATATTTTCTATATATAAAAATATTTTTATAAAGATATATATATATATATATATATATATATATATATGGTTGCTATAGATTGGGTGTTAGGAAATAAAAATATTTATAACAATTGAAGCTAAGTTGAAATTATAATAAATCAAATTGGAGATTTTAGAACTTAAGTCCGGGATTTTTGAAAATCTTCTTTCAAAGGATTTGCGAAATATAATGATTTGGTTTATAGGTAATTTCTTATATAAATATTTAGTATAATTCGGAAGAATTGTTTTAAAAGAGGATTTTGGAAAAATAAATTTTGTACTTTCCCCTCTGTCGCTGGAAAATAATTTCGGTGATGACGGCCGCATCATCGACTTTCATTTTCGAGTTTCGAAGGGGAAAGGCCACTGTAGTAAATTCTACTGCAGATTTGTTTTGAAATTATTTAAAATTTTAATTGTTTTAAAGGATAATTAGAGATATAAAAGTTGTAAGAAATTAATTATCTATTATTTTTAAAGTAATTTTGAGGTTTGACCCGGTATTTAATTCTTAAATTTCCATTAATTAATTGTTTTAAATTATTTTAGTGAAATAAAAGGTAAGTAATTAATTGAAATCTCTAATGTAGGTAAGAGAATTAATGAAAAGTTATAAAGAGAAATTTGAAATTTGTTACAAAGAGTAATGTTGATTAACATTAAATTTAATTAAAAGATGAGATAAAGCTTGTATAAGTTTAATTGCATTTTTCTTTGACATAAATAACTTACCAAATATAAAAGTTGAAATGTTAATTAAGAAATTGGATTAGAATATTATACAAGTAGAAATTTTGGAAATAGTGAAGTATTCAATAAATCGTTGTTATAAATGAGAAATTATTGGTATAAACTTAAGTTATAATTGAAATCTCAAGTTAAAGATAAGTAATATAAATAGGTGATATGAACTTAAGTAGATAAAATGAAATTCTTTATTAAATAAGGATTGATGTGGAGGGTTATAAACTTCAGTACGGTATGAAAGCTACTAGTTTAAAATTAATAAAATGGAATTGAGAAGAAACTTGTAAATTTTCACTTACATTCTTAAAACATACATAACTTACCATATAATAAAAGTTGCAATGTTAGTAAGAAAATGTAAAGGAAAATCTTACAAGTGAAGCTTGAGGTAAAAGGTATTCTATTAATTTGCTATTGTTAATGAGAATTAATTGTATAAGCTTAAGATAAATTGGAAATTTTACTATATAAGTAAAGGTAAGTAGTATAAATAGATGATATATACTTTAGTCAATAAATTGGAATACAAATATAATGAATTTTGTAATAAATGGAAAATAAAATTGTAAGAAACAAAGAAATCCCTCCATGAATGAAAGAAAGAAAATCAACCCACTGAAGCATGAAATAAATGTATAATAAGTTAATTTGGTTGTTGGTTTGAATTGTTATTGTTGATTTATGTTTGTTGGGTAAGGAATTTGAAGTTGTTGGATGAATAAATAATCTATCCTTGTTCCATCTAAGACTGTTGAGTAAAGGATGCACTTAATAGTTAATTTCATTTCATACAAATTTCAAGTTTGAACCCAAACAACAAATTGGTTGATGGATTAATGGTTGCTTGTTTGTGGTGTGTGCTGTTTGTTAAAAAATCTATTGTTGCATTTGATTGGTTGATTAATGGTCGAAACCACCTAAACATTTCACTTTCATATAAATATTTAACCTTTTAGATTATATAAGTGAATACAGGTGATGGAAGCAACTGCTACTGCTTTTGGTTCCATAATAATAAGCGTATATTGCCCGACAAATAGGTACGTTTTCTGATTACGTTTAAAGCGCTATTTTCCCGTGTTGGGATATAATATTTTGATAATATATGTAATATATTTGTATATTTTGATATTATATTTTCTCCCGAGCCTCACCGTACAAAGGAGACTCTGCCAAAATTTTCGTAAATTTTGGACTTAGAATTTTGTGAAAATGTTTTCCAGCTTTAATAATCTAAGTATAAAAGAATATAACGATTATAAATAGGTATATTTTATTTAAGAAAATAAATTTAGTGAATTATTATTTATAAATAATATTTGAAATAAGATGTACTGTTTATTCTTCCTTCTCCCTTCTTTTTCCTTTTCGGGGACGAAAAGTTTTGAGTGGGGGAGAGTGTAACGACCCGTTAAATTCAATGATATTAAATGAATCAATTTGATATGTTTTCTAATCTAATTTAAATTGAAATAGAAGTCTTAGGATTTTTAATGGAGTAAATGTAGGGGTTAGCTAGTAACTGTAATTAAAAGTAAATAATTTAAAATGTTTATATGACATAGATTGAAATAACGAAAATTTGTGTTTGTGGTTATAAGTCATAATTAGTTGATTAAAATAGTATTAATGAAATAATAACTGAATTTAATTGCAATATATAAACATTAGAAAGATTTAATTGGTGGATTAAATTTGTTAAAGTTCATAAGTTTTGTAATTTAGTTTAGTAGAACTCTGAATTATAAATGAAGATTGAAATAAACGATAAATTTAATTATGTCAATGGTGACTCAAGACCTAGGTTATAGGAATTGGAACATAATCCAATTTGAATTAAGTAGAAGAAGGATTTGGTTAATATGTAAGTTATTGGTCAAGGTATTGAATAAAAACTTGGAATCCAATCATAATTTAATGATAATAACGTTAGTATTAGAGAATAAAAATATTTCAATGCAGTACCCGAATGAACGGAATAAAATGAATATATATTGAATGGAAATGAAATGTAAATTGGCACATTTGGTTGAAAGTTAATTTTAAGAAACATATAAATGTTGAATTTGTGAATATTAATATAAATATTAACTTGAATGGGATTCATTAATACAAAGATGTAATAAGTGTAGATAGTAAAAATTTAATGGCTGTAATGGATAAAAAAAAATCTAGTAGTAACATAAAATTTATTTATATGGAAAAAGAGTATAGATTTGAACAAATTTATGAAAATTTGATAAGAACAGTGGTTGTAATCAGTTTGGTTATTTAATATTTGGAAGATAGAGATTTGTAAATCCGTTAATAAATTTATAATGGGAAGGAATGGTAAGAATGTAAAAATTATAAGCATTTGATTCAATTAAGGGAATTAAATTATAATAAATGGCCATTTAATAAATTCAACGTTCTGTGAGAAATCATAATAGTTGTGTAAAATGTGTACAAACTACAACTTGGAAATTATTGGATTTATAACGGTTTTGGTATTACATTTATGAGTTTAAAAGTTATTCCATTTTGTAAAGTAATAAAAGCTTATTTAGGTGACTGGAATTTAGCGTAACGACTATTGTGTGTTACCTATTCTTGTTGCTTGTTAATTTAAATTTTGGGAATCAAATTCAATTTATCCGCCAATTTACCGCAGTTAAAGTGAAATGAATTGGTGAATGAGTAATGTTAAATGCAAATAAGATGTAACCAAGAAAATCCCATTTATAATAATTTACGTAGAATGAAGTAAAGAAACCAGGAAATGAAAATGTGAAAATGTGGATGCAATGAGATCTTAAGTAATAATAACTTTGTTAGGTAAGTGATAACGGATTTTTTTTTGTATAACCAAATAAAGATCCAAATTTATTTGGAAATTAATTGCAATCAATTGAATTTATTGCAATTAAATGGATTTAATATTTAATAGTCATGTAATTATTATTTGGAAGAAATTGGAGTTATTTGTAATAAGTATGAACCTAATGTTAATTTTTCTTATAGGATTGACAATTGATATGGAATGAAAAGAAGAAAATTTGGGTCAGTAAAATTTGGAATTTATGCATAATAAAATGGATTCTAACGTTAAATACTACGTTATTGAGATTTAAATTTGACTTAAAGAATAATGATGTGAATCAGGAACTAATGTTTATGGCATCTTTATTTTAGGTGAAAGTTGAGAATATATAGATTAAAAATCTAAAGTATGGGTTTTGAGAATATAATTTATAAAATTCTTAAATATAAGAAAGTGTAGAAATTAACATTGCAATTAATATACTGTCAACTTTTAATTCACAGCTAAGCCCGTTAAATCTTTTCAATTGATTACGAATCATATAAGAAATAAAATTTGGCCAATTTTAGAATTTAATATAAAATTTGGATTTTTTATAATTTATTTAATGAATATTAAAAATAGCCATTTTGGCCACGGACTCGGATTTCGACGAAACCAGTTTCATCGGATCCGTATCGATGATTTATTATAGGGTTTCAAGTTTCGTATCGATCGGACTTGTCGTTTGATCGTACAGGCGTGAAACGCCTTGAAAATCAATTTTATTAAAATCAATTTGAAATCAATTTGGAAATTTTGTTTTCAGCATAACTTCTTCATACGATCAAATTTGGACGTGAAACTTTTTCCATCGCGTTCAGAATATTTTAAATTACCTATTTGGATATATAGATTTACGAAATTTCGTTCCGGAGACATAGCGGGCTTTTTGGGCCATAGTTTGTTCCGCACGTTCATTATACGGTCTATCTACGCTACCTCTAACCCTCTGTATAAACCCAGCTATTCAGCCCTAGCCTCCGCCTAATTACATTTATCTGCGCGTATTTTCTTCAAGCTTCTCTTCTTCTTCAATGGGGGCTAACCATAAATCCAGTCAGTTCAAAAAAAAAAAAAATTCGGATCTGCAAGAACCGGGGAATTGAGGCGGCGTACCGAAGTCGAACCCGAAGTCGACCCAGGACCAGAATTTTCCATTTTTCAAATTTTCATAACTTTTGCATACGAGCTCGGATTCACGCGCGGTTTGTTTTGCTGGGATCGTATCGGAATTTCTGACGTTTTGACGCTGGTTTGGATGGATTTGGAGATCGTCAAAATTTTGAGTTTAAATTGAATTTAAATTCGATTTAAATTCCAAAGGTGAGTGTTTTAACCCACTCACAACTACTAGAAGCTTTTATGTTTGTTAAATTAATTTTAGAAATGAATAGAAATTTATTTATGAGTATTTGGCATGTTTATTTCACTCATATTTGTTGAATTGCATTTATTAAATTTAACTGTTAATTTAATTTATTTATTTCGTATTAATTGATAGTTAGAATTTATTTGTTTGCCTATAAACTGATAGTTAATAGTTATATAGATTTTTACTGAATATAAACTGTTAGATTAATAGTTGTTAAATTTAATCTGAATAAAATTGCCAGTTATTACCTGTTATATATTATCAAATATAAATTGTTATTGATTGATATTGCTCGATGATTGTGATTGGATGATGTTGATGGATGTTTTATTGTATTTCATAAAATTGCAAATTATCATGCATATTTCCTTTCATTCGGGATTGTGGTTTGAAATGATATACAACCGCAAAATTTTATATCTTTTAAATTGCGGATTGAAATGATAAATATCCGTATCACTTGACCATAGGATAGAAAATTATATACAGGCACCGCGGTCTATATATAACTATTTTATGTGATTTCTATGGTTTGGATGGAATACGGTTTATAATAATCTTAAATTTTATATTGTATAAATATTTTTCTTCCATATATATATATATACATATGAAGTTGAAAATTTTGAAATTAAAAGGTGTATAAAAATCTTTATTAAAAATGGAAGAAAATTAAGAAAATGGAGTTTAATAATTTATATCATATGTTTAAATGTTAAGTTTGGAAATTTTAAGATATGATATTTATAATTTGATTTTTCCCAAAATAAATTGAAATGAATATTCTAGTATAATTTGAATTGGGAAAATATATATATTTTATTACTAGAAATTGAAGTCTTATTATTTATGGATTTTATGTGAATATTCAAGATTAATTAATAGAACAATTGATCTGTTGAAAGAATAAAATCCAATTTTAGTTTGAAATATTGTTACTCA
The DNA here is from genome assembly GCA_030765085.1 of Allium cepa. Taxonomy (NCBI): domain Eukaryota; kingdom Viridiplantae; phylum Streptophyta; class Magnoliopsida; order Asparagales; family Amaryllidaceae; genus Allium; species Allium cepa. The sequence goes on along the minus strand of CM060939.1, from coordinate 671,411,322 downwards.
AAATGGATATACGTATATATAAGTAAATTGAAGTGGTTTTGGAACTTGAGAGAGATAATATAAACTTTGGTTTAGACTTTAATAAAGAAATGTATTTGTAAAGCCATGAGAACTATTTTCTTTACAAAGTAACATTTAAGTTAAACCATTTAATTCATATACCGTTGAATGTCCAAACCATTCAAGTTTTTTTTTAGAAGTTATGGTTTTAAATTATGATTTTCAAAATATTATGCTTTGAAAATATTTGATTTTCAGACGTTATGAAGTTAAAGCATTATGATTTTGGAAAAGAATTATATTTGGGATAAGTGATAAAATATGGTTTTGGGTTTTGAAATGATATCGTATTCATGGTTATGAAATGGAATGTTTATTCCGATTTTTAAGGTATAACCTATTTTTAAATGACCGCGGTGTTATAATAACGATGGGTTGGCAAAGAGACCGGGATCGGATATGGACATACTCTCTGTCGATACCGAAAACCACTTTGACTAACCGTGTACGCGGTGGAGATTCCAGAATGAAGTAGGTGGTGGCGACGTTTCCTGTAACGTAAATACGTGGACCCGACTCCCGTGAGTTGGCATAAGGTGGCTAAAACAGGAGCGATTCTCAGGCCAATGAGGTCATTCCTCTGATCGGACCCTCCTCTTCGATATTATACTTTGATTTTGGATTGATTCAGTGGCCACTTCTATATTTTGATTTTGGGGAGTTAGTCCGAGGTGGGCGGTAACTGCGGCTACGCGTTTCCACCAGCCTGGATAGCAATTGGTATATCTACCCTGGCATTGCCTAGTTGTGCCGTGTCACCTACCATACCGAGCCTTTACTACGAGTTTCTATTTGTGTCGTACCTATGGAGTATCCTCTGGTAGCCTCCCGATCAGGAGGTATTACGGTACTGTATAGACTATTGGCATTATTTGTGTTAAGGGCTATATGGGTAACCCCTTAACGCTATTAAAAAGTAAGTTTATTTTATAAATAGACACTATTATAATAGCGCAATATACTACATAGTAAATAGTTTAACGGATCCTTAGGAGATGTAAATCCCGAACATCTCTTGAGTTACTGTACTCATATTTATTTCTGTTAATTTAACTCACATAAGATCTTTTAGTCTGACTCGAGTGTTTTTCTCTTTTCAAATTCGCTCGGGTCAGTCCGAGCGTTTCAGGATAGAAGACTTTAGCTTTGAAGGACGAAGACGAAGGATTCGTATTATTTTTATCTATAGTATTGCACCACACTCATACTGTTCCGCTGCATTGATTGTATTGGTATGTGTAACTCTGATATTTATTGTATAAAGCAAATCAAGTATTTGTAAATTGTTTTGAACTGTATATTTATTATTATATTTTATCCTTCCGCTGTGAGATTCTGTGTTGTTTCTATTTCTTCTCTATTTTTTCTTATTTACCCCATAACAATCCGCCCTTCCGTGTGGTTTGAACTGGCACGTGTGTCGGTTTAAAGTGTGCGAAAAGGCGGGATGTTACAATACCTCACACAACCATTTAGTGATTTCTATTTGGATTGGATATTTGCTTCATGTATCGAATACATAAACAAATCATGATATCGCTGACAACATAACATATATGATAATTCATACTGCTAATGCATAAGGAATCCATGTTATATGTTCCATACTAAATATTTTAATAAGGTGTTCTTGCATATTTTTTGCGACATTCCCAACATCTTTACACTTACTACAAAAGAAATCATTTACAAATCCAACGTTGAGTATTAAAACAACTAAAACTGATTTTAATACAAGTACATCGTTAAAAATTAGAGGAGTGCTGTTTGCTTATGGTTTAGAAATATATACATACCATTTTTTCTTTCTTTCTTTTAAGCTCACGCTTTTCCTGCATTTCATTGACAATCAAACTATTTGATTTTCTTATCAAAACATTTGTTCAATTTTGATGCTCGTCAAATGACACTTTCGTATATGTTCTTGGATAATATCCAAAATCACAAATTCAATATCGCTCGCACTGGCTTCGAGATATGTTGGTTATTATGTGTAGTTTATTCCAAATCAATATTTAGAATTTTCCGTTTCAACAAATACGTACCAGAACATAGTCATACTATGCGATAATATTTTATGAGTAAAACCCGAACTTACTTAAGCACATATAATGGTGAATCTATTAGGTTAATTTCAACAATTGAAATTTACATTATTATACTTATCAATGTGGCTCACTATATTCCAACTGCATTTGTCTTTCTCTTAAAGACACATTTACGGTCAAAAGGATCATATACTTTCGAATACAATTATCAAAATCATATTTTGAAAATGTGCTAGAAATCTATTTTGGATTTACGCATAGTACCATATCATAGAGTCAATACTCTTAATGGTATAATTGAGGAATATTTATTTTTGACGTTGACAAGAAATTCACGGTTTCTCTTTAATGTACAAGAATACTGACTTAACGTTTTAATGTATTTGTGTTCATTTAGGTTCGGTCAATTCCATTTCACCTCTTGTAACCAGTTTTATTATTGGATTGTTTTTAAATCAATTTTTATACCAATAATATTTTAAAGAAACCCCTTCATTATGAAGTCGGTATTTCTTGAAACAACAATTGTTTCGCAGTGAAACGGAACATGTAATCATAAACATTTTATGAATTACCTTATATAAAATTGATTTTGCATTAATTCACAATATATTTATGTTCACATTATAAATTAGTCATCCAACGACTATTGTCCATAAACTTCTTTTGGGCGATTCATACAAGATCCTTCACGAATAATTATTACGTGCAGACTTTCAACTTGCACAACCTGCCAACCCCTTGGTCTAGGATATGTTAGAGTTTCTTATAAACCTTTATCTTGTATAATCTTGTAAATTATTATTTAGATGAAATAATATTAACTTTGTGTACTACTCTTAAGTGCACGCCTTTATAGAAAAAAGTTAACTCAAATTCACTCATAATTAATCGTACTTTGTCCAACAAAGTTTGACTACTCCTTATTAATATGCCATTATGTATTATAGGGAGAAGTTATTGTTGAGAATAATATCTGTATTTTAGGCACATTTGTATCTCTTTTCAATATACTTACTCATACAATCAAAACGAATCAATTCTTCTGCATGTTATATTATTTACTTCTGTTTATATTCTATGAGCTTATCATAGACGTGTACATGTGTATTAAATACACATATTCATGTTTGTGATAGCTCATCAGTGATTATGACGAAGTATGTGGAACTATTTTGGTATTAATAGACTTACGATTACATACATCTGTATGTATCAATCCTCAGATTTCATTAACCCTTGTGATGCTCCCACTATATAATGCATAGTCCTTAATTATTTAAGATAAATTAACAAGTATCATATGATTCATAGTTATATAATAAAGATTATTCTCAAAACTATGGTTTAGTCTATAATTTCAGAATAATTGTAAGTAACTTTAGATATTTTAGTCTTTTCAATTGCACCACTTTTGTTGTGAAATTTTTTTATATTATGTTTTATTTTATAATGAATATTCAGTCATGCTGAAATGTCTATCTTTTTAAAAAAACACTAAAAATAGTCATTATTTCATAAATAATGTCTGGCATGTTTTATGAAACAATTTTTGTAACTTGATGCAATCAATAAGTGCTATAATGACATTCTCCGACTATTTCCTCCACTACTGTAATAGCGTACCAAATCCGGAGGTATATAATTTACTTAATATAAATTATTGATTTCATACACTGCAACTAGTTTACAGTGGAGAGTTCTTTGATCAAATATCTTGAACTCAAAAAAATAAATCTTATAGAAAACAATTTTTTATACGAAAATACATTTAAGAATAGAAACCATATTTCTTATTCCAATATTAAGCATCAATTATTATTCTAAAATTTTCATTTTTGATGTTTCTTTATGAAATGAAAGTGAGCATTCACTCTCTTCATCCCAACCGTGTCTTAAATCTCATCTGCTCTTGTGCAATCGTTTTTCTTTCCATATGGCCAAACCATTAAAAAGAAAACCCTTACTACAATATCATAACAAACTCTTTACAAATGTGTACTCGAAAAACATTAACATTTAAGGACATCAAATATATTACACTTTTCGTAAACTGATCAAACTAACCTATCAACCGTCGAGTCCTTGGATCTATATTATAGTTCTGATCCTATATTACTTTTAACACAATGTGGTCTTTATCGTAATCGATCAAATTGAATATTCAATCTCACACTATGGTTTATATGCTTATTTCAGATGAACAAATTTCATTGAAGTATCGTATATTATGAACTGTGACCGTTCACTACATAACACTTATATGCAATAGTATATAGATCAGATACGCATAGTCTCGTTTGCTTTTGAGTTCACAACTCATAGAATTCAACCCGGCACAACCAAATAAACACGTAAGCGGCCAAATAACGAAATGCATTAAGTAGTTGTAAAATTAGGTGCTTACATGGGTATAGAAAACATTAACATGCAAGAAGTATTTAATAGTAAGTATATATATATTGTATTTCTAATTTTCAGCCTTCAATTCAGTTCATTTGTGTACCTTAATTGATAAACATTATATTAATCATATTAATATACAAATTTATCAATGTAGATTATTATAATGCTATATAGCATAGGTTCTTACAATATTAGAAATGTTAAATGTTATTATTTTATTTTTGTAATATGGCTCTCAATAGTCTTTTATGTTTCACCAAACCCTAAGTCGAAACATAGAAAACTTTCGACTTCACTAGTAGGCGTTAGGACTTGTTTGTCTTGGAATTCTAACATTGAGTTTGCTCACCAAGTCATAGCTCCAAGGACGATGGATAACTCCTTATCGGTTGTATCATATACAACTCCTAACTCTTTGGTACCTTGCCTTAATTCCGCTTTAACCTTGAGTCTGCTCAACAAATCAAAATGAAATTATTCACTCATACCGACTATATCGGGACAGCCTCAGTATAATATATGTACCGTGAGTCTGCTCAACAAATACATATAGTTATCTTACCTCGTCTATTCAATTTATTATCGATACTGCGCATAACATCTCCATCTTAAGTCTTCTCAACAACTAAGAGTATGAAAGTAATATATATATATATATATATATATGGTAGAGGACGCCATTATATTGAAAGTTCATAATCTTCAATATGTTATATTAAGTGTTATTGACTTATGGAATAATGTATTTCTTATGAAATACTTTCGTGATTCAAGCGTCAGACACATTAGAACTCACGGTATACATACATTTACATATGTATTCATTCCTTAAGTCTATTTTAGGTTTATTTAATGTTCCACCTTTAGTTTATACATTCATACTATACAAGTTTTATTATTTTATAACATTTATATTTCATACTAATTATATGATAGTCTTATATATAATATTATATTAATTATATATTATTTAATTAGTTTTTAATTAATTAACATTTTAATTAATTTTATATTATTTTAGAACAACATTTCTATTAGATATTTATTACATAATATAACCTTTATAGTAATACACATATATCTTATATATATGTGTATTCATTTAATTAATTAAACTAATTAATTAATTTTATTAATGAACCTTTAATTTATTTATTTAATTAATTAACCTTTAATTGATATATTTAATTAAACAAATTTAGTTAAATTATATTAATTTCAAAATTCAATTCATATACATACATGCATACTTAAGTTATTTTAAACATTTTTAAACAACGTAACATATATCATAATATATAATACATGCATACATTTATTAATTAATTAACTCATTTAATTAATTTATTTTATCAATCTTACGAATAAATTTTAAATTTTCAAAATTAATACTTATTTTCAAACATTTTGAATTTTTTTTATCATATCATAACTTTTATAACTTATGTATATCTTATTTTAAATTTAAAATCATGCATTTTTAATTTCCAAACAATTTTGAAAAATTAGCCCAAGGCCCAATTCAAATTTTGGCTTTTTCTATTAGGGTCAACCTTTGGGCTATGAGCTTAATAGTGAACCATAAAATGACTAATTTAGATTGCATAAGCTATTAGACTTCAATGCTATTATTGAAACTGACCAGCCCGCTGTGGAAGAAATAAGTGAATTTCAAAAAAAATTCTCTTATTGGACCTATATTGGGCTTTATGAAGTCTAATTTATTAAGAACATTTCTAAATTTTATTTCAACAAAACCTTTTATTTTATTTAAATTTATAAATTATATACAATTTTATTTAATTTGTTCAATTAAATATAAAAACATATATATATATATATATATATATATATATATTATATACATAAATGAATGTGTGTGCATGTGTAACATAATAATCTGTGCAAGGTATAACATATCTGTATATAAATATTGAGATTTACATCGCAACGAACATGTTAGCTTATTTTATATGTATTAAATGTTGTCTAAATATATATATGTATGTAAACTTGTTATTTATATAAATAATAAAAAACCGTGTAAATAAATAAATAAATGTGTGTATCTATGTATGCATATATATAACTTATATGTAAAAATATTATTGATAAATATAAATATGCCATTGCATTAAATATTATATATATATGTTTATGCATGTGAGTATATATATACATAATCTATAAGTATATTTTTAAAATCATTTTACATATATACATATATATGTATGAATTACAGTGATAAAATTATTATTATTATATTTAAATATATATATTTATATATTTATAATATCTAAATATATGTGTGTGTGTGTGTATATATTAATTACGTATTTAAAATCCACATGTATTTTTAAACCTTTCCAGATTGAATGCACAACACAAAAAAAGTAATTTATTCATATTTAATTGCATAATACATACACACACACACAAATATATATATATATATATATATATTAATTATTCAAAATACAATAAACTAATAATAATAAATATGTTCATGTGATATTTTTCAAATTTCAAATTTTTAGAAAATCAAGCATAATATTTAAAGTTAGTAAACTTTTCCTAGAATTTTCTGAGTCAACGTAATGTTTTTAATTAATTAACTGATTTTGGCCGTCTATTTAATTGATTTTTTTAAAATATAAATAATAATTTTTAAATTTTGATTTTTTGGCCAAGAGTTTATATGATTATAAAAAAAATTAAATTCTAAAATTTAATTTATGATATATATTTTATTTTATATGATTTATTTAATTAATTTATTGATTTAAATAATACTAAATAATATTAAATAAATATTAAAAATTAATTTGTAGCCATCAAAAAATATAATCTATGTGCATATGCATTTACAAAATATAGGTTTAAATATTAACATGATATGATGACATAATTAAATACAGCTCATATAATTAAAATTAGGTAGTATATTAATACATATATATAATTAATAAAATGATAATAATTAAATAAAATTTATTTGTCCATGCACTTTAGATATATATATATATATATAAAATATGTTTTTAAAATAAATTAAAACATACATACCACCAATCTAATATGAGACAACATTGATTATACATATAAGAATCTCACATAACTAGCAATACAATAATGCTATATATATATATATATATATATATATATATATATGTATGTATGTATGTATGTATATGTATGTACGTGTGTGTGTGTGTATTTATGAATAATATAATGTTATACAAAAATTATAAACCATATAGTATAGTAAATACATATCTAATACTAATGCCTTAGAGCACACCTTGTAACGATGAACTCTCCCTCCTTCGAAATCTTCTCGATCCGACAGATTGCTAATCCTTGAACCATAGACCTTTAGTTGTCCAATAGATGTCACCTTTTAAATTGATTTGAGATGAATTTTTTGAAGCTCCTTATTGATGAGGTCGGCCAACAATGATGGGGAAATGCCAACCAAAAGTCATTTTGCATTAAGGCTACGGGTTCTTTTATAGTGGAAGAAATATAGAGAAATATGGATCACATCTCACACAATTTCTTATCAAATCTCAACCATCCATCTCCAAACCCCTTTCTAGCCACCTCTTACAAGCCTTATTGCTGTTGAATTAACATCCTAACATCATGGGCTAACAGCCCATTCAAGCCAAAATAAATATTATTAATTAAATCTAATTTACTTGCTTGTCGATATCACATATCGATCGATATATTTACACTATTATAAATATTTACAGTAATGTTTATTCCTCAAATCATATTCAAAATTTTATAATTAATATTTCATAAATATTAATTAATTTAATTAATTTGTAATATAAACTAATTAAATCATTTGGTCTAAAGAGAATTCATCATTTTAGTTGTGTGACTCTTCAGGTGCAAATTTGGTCAACGGTTAACATCGAACTATTCAAATGTTAATGTTCACACGTCACTTAGTAGGTGGTGTGACATTTTATCCAAATTTATCACTTACTTAGTTTCAATAAAATCTAATTTTACATTATTGAGCGTTACTCGGTTATAACATTTATTTACATCAATTCTCTTTGTCAAAACTATATCACTTTGGACTTATGGAATTTGGTAATGGTCAAAATTCCAATATCATCCATATTCAACTCTATAATCCAAATACAAAGTCCTAATAATAATAATATTAATTAACCAAACTGATTTAACCATAGACTTTGACTTTGAGTTGACCGTGATACTAACCTTATATAACCGAGAAGACGAATCCTCTCTTGAATAATGTTTCACTTGCAATACTTCTACTTGACCCAACTATAGTCACTTGATGGACATTATGCCATGATTTGACTATAATCAAAGCGGAGCTTTCATATTGAAGATCCATAGTATTATCAAGTCGAGAGAACTATATAAATTAGTCACATCAATATTTTCTTTTTGTCCTTTGTTATACTAACCAACAAAAAACTACCGAGTGAGTCGTTCCTTAGTTATCCAATAAATATCAATAAGTAACCCCTATGTGCCTCCAGCAGTCATGAATAAAACGCTGTCAAACATTTGGAGAGCATTACGTACTCTAGTCTCAACCGATACATCGATATCTAGATGCATCTTGATTTGGAACATTTAAAATGATATATTTTCACTGTGATAAATTACATACTGTTAAAACACTTTGTACCAACTATCATAAAATATATCATTTACGGATTTTCTATTAGATATATTTTTAATTAAATTAATTAATTAATATAACACACTATATCAATTATATAATAGAAGAGGACATCTTTTTTTCGAACATGATTGGTTATCGAGTTAAATATATATAATAAATTACAAAATTGCCCCTAGGGTAAATCCTTAACTCAATCAAAGTCAAACTAAATTTATTCAAATTTTTTAGACATGAAAACAGTGACATCTCTTGTATTTCAATTTCAATATACAAAGGATATTAGAAAATTAAATGGTCGCAGTATCACCGGTTTCATTTTTAAATTCAAAAGTTTATAAAATGATGATTTTGCCTTTGTCTAAAATTATTTGATTTACTTCATCATTTGAGTTATTAAAAAAATTATAGGTTATTACACCCTTCTTCCCCTTAAATATAATTTTGTCCCTGAAATTACGAATATTACATCCAAATCAAAAAAATCACAATAATCATTTAATTTCAATCACATTAGTACAAATGTTACATATAGATGAACAGATATGAATGCATGATCATTTCAAATAATACTAGACTAATGCAAGAATGCAATCCGATGGTTAGCTCTTGAACTGATTGAGGATTTTGAATTTGAATTAGAGACCGAGTTTTGGTTTCTGAGATGGGAAGAAGAAGAGGAAGTGTACGTACAAAAGAAATGAATTTCAAACTTTCAAAAATGAGAAGAGACCCTGATATTTATATCCAACATGAGATGTCCATTCAAGTTAAGTTTAGTCAGACAAAATTTAAATTCAAAATTTTGAAACCTAAAAACCATGATATCTCTCTCATTTGGACTTCATTCCAGGCAAATGAATATATGGTGCACATCAGAAAAATGTAAAGGTCGCAATGGCCCCAGTTTCATTTCCAAATTCAAAAGTTTTATAAAATGAAGATTTTGCCCTTTGGTCAAAATTATTTAATTATTTAAATTTTTTATACACTCTCCCTCTTTAAGGGAATTTCATCTCATTAATTATGAACAATACATCCAAGTCAAACAATTCACAACAATCCTTTATTTTTAGTCACATCAATACATATATAACATATAGATAAACATATATGAACTCATGATCAAGTCATATAATACTTAACTAACGTAAGAATGCAATCTGGTAGTCAACTTCCTAAATTAGTCAACCTTAAGAATGAATGCAATATAGATTGCATTTAGCCACGATGTAATACAATATTCGTGAATCAACATAGATAATATCAATATGAATGCAACTGTCACATCACATCATGAATCAAGGGTTCAACCACCCTAAAATCCTATAATGATCTAATCCAACCATGAAGTAACCAAATCCTAAGTATCCAAAATTTTACAACCAATCCTATTGCCTAAGGAAACAAAATAGAATTTTGGGACATACCAATAAAGAGATTAGAATGAGATGACATCATCTTCTCCTCAGGCTCTCATTTGCTCGCCGCCAAGTTGTTTCGCATTACACTCTCACCAACTTCACTACCTCATTCTTAAGTCGCTTCACTCCGTGCTCTACAATACGGTTTGGACCACGGGATGAATCTGGCTCAGGCTCCAACTCTACATCCTCTAATTGACTTGGCTCAATAACAATGGTTGAATCATGTACACATTTTTTCCAATTGATAGATGAAACATGTTGTAGATTCTTACCATCCTTTCTAGGATTTCCACTCTATACGCTATACTTACAATAGCTTCAATATCGGGAAAGCTCAGTGCTAAATTTTCAAAGCTCATTACTCTTTTCAATAGTGAAACCTTCACAAATACCAAATCTATGACCGCAAACTCTAATGCAATCATTTTCTTATTGATATATGAATTTTGCACATTCTATGCGGCCTTCATCCTTTTCCTTGTTAGCTTCGCATTCTCAGAAGTATCCAGTATCATCTTTGGTCCAAGAATTAGTTTATCTGTCAACTCCTACAAGCATGAGGGTGACTAACACGGCCTTCTGAACAACGCCTCATATGTTGCTATTCCAATACTAGCTTGGTAACTATTATCATATTCAAATTCAACCGATGGTAGATGGTCCTTCAAAAATCCTCCGAGATCAAGTACATGAGCCCTAAGTAGATCTCATTTCGCATGCCCATCTGTCTCTGGGTGATATGTCATACCCAAAACCCATTCTATTCCCAAAGCATCATGTAGTCTTCTCTAAAACCCATTCATAAAGAGTGGATCTCGATCACTTACTGCACTAACTAGAACTTTATATAGCCAAACTATCTCTTTTATATACAATGCTGTAATTGTTGATGATGTCTTTGTGCTCTTCAATAGGATGCGGCGCATGTGGAAAATATAATCAATAATCGTGTTTGGTGATAATAAACATTTATTTTTTTACTAATATTTTTTATTAAGTTCTTACATATTTTGGGACAAATAACGTAAATGTATGGGATGTCAACAAAACAAAATTTATCTTCAATCTACTTGTCATTGGAAAGCAACCACATTAGATATCTAGACTTTTAACTTATAATATAAATTATTTTGGGGATATAATCTTCAATACACTTTTGTTTAGGTAAATGGATGATTATTCAAATATGGCAAATAAACAAATACAATACACCGTATTTTTCTCATTCAATACAACATCATACACACACGTACAATACATTTAATTGATAAGTTCAAAAGTACACAAATATCTCTATTCAAGTCCCACAATTTTCATTTTTTAACCTTTTCTCTCTTGTTCCTGCTATTCCTCACTCCTAATATTTCTCTTAAACTACTCTATATAAACCAAACCATCTCACTCGTTTTTCCTTAGAAATGCCCTCTTTCAAAGAGAATTTCCTTTTTAAATGCAAACTGAATATATTTCGAACAAAATGATATACTTGTTTATATAGTGTTTTATGTAATAAAATTATTTTTACCATAAATTCATTAAGCATGACTTTCTTCACTTCACGGGACTGCCACTAAATGTAGGTCAGAATGTTGCGATTTGTGCAAGCAAGCCATCATGGATGGGATTAGATGTGGCACCGCTGGTGAAATCATACATGTACATGTAATGTATGTATGAATATTTAATTAATAAATTACTGTGTGTGTATATATATCTATGTGAATATGTATGTATATGTATCTGTATGAGTGTATATGTATTCAACGAAGTGAGTACTCACCCCCATCCTCGTCCTCTTGGGAAGACATTAAGTCGATGGATGAAGGAGGAAGAGTTCGTCTCAAACACACGAGTGGATGGACCGGTTGCATCAACGGGAGCATTGACAGTCTAAATAAATGAAGACATCGTATGTGCATCGATGTTTTCATGCTCTAATGAGGGGTGCCACCCTGACCTGATGATAATGAGCTACCACCATTATCCTAGGAAGACATATCTATTATAACTAGTGTACACCCGTGCTTCGCACAGGATATGGCAAAAATAATGTAGTTTATTTGGCCATATGCAAATGCATAAAAATTATAATATATTTAGATAATGAAAAATCATTATTGAAAGGTAGTGCTGCAATGGTAAAAACAAATTGGAAGGATAAAAAATGCATAGATACATTTGGTATCGGTAGGTAAAACAGAATAAAAAAGAAAAAGAGGCAAAGCTATTATTAAAAAGAAAGATGTATGGTGAGATATAACATCAATCATTGGAATAATTAGAAAGATTATAGCATTGTACAACAAATGATTCCTAACATTCTTGCTAAAATTTAATAATTTAATGTTGATTGCATGTAAGGGACGACGGTCATATAACAGAAGATTGCAAAAAAAATGATAATCATCTAAAAATGTAGTTAAGTAAGATTAGTGCGGTCTAAGTGATATGCAGGTAGAGAATCACTAAAACACATTTGAACAATTGTAGCCATAAATACATATTTAATCAACATAACTATATGACATGTAGGCAAACATAATTGTAGGAAAGAAGCATGTCCAATTTGGTGTGAAACAAATAATTTAAGTAATTTATAACGTGGCATACTTGTATACAAATACAACTTCCAAAATGAATAGCTTGAAGCAACCAATGAGCTAGTAGCACTGGTAATGTTTAAAAGCTGCCCGACGGTATTTCCATCTCCATTAAATAATGTAGGCCAATCAAAGTCACAGCGTATCTAGGCACTCGTTCCTGGAATTTTGCAAGGTGGAATAAAGTTTAGAAAACATGTATATTTAATGACTGGATATAGGTTTTATACTTTTTTTAATTACTTTGTTTGTTTGCACTTTTGTCATGCATTAATATGGCATTGGTTGTTATTTCTAATGAGTAAGGATATAACATAACCTATAATTACTAGAATTTGCAAAAAATATTAAAAATATAAATTTTCCATTTTTGAAGAAAAGCATCAATGTTTCGACCTTAAATCATCTTCCTTTAAGATTCTAATTCGTGTAACATTTTTCCTACACAAATCATAATGGTTCTAAAATTGTAAATTTGAATCTTATGTACTTCGATATGCAGAGTGCATATAGCACGCAACACAAAAGGTTTGTAGCATTTTGTGGCATATTAACCGTGTATTTCTCAGTTGGACACATGCCCATAAACAAAATAAAAAGTTTAACAGTACCATTTCAGATAAAGAGACAATTGGATTTTAAATCCATATATTGCGAAATAGGTAGAGATGATCAGTAAAAGATTTAAATAAAAATAAAAGTAGGGTACTGTAATATCTAGTTGTCAACTAAAACATAATGAAATCAGCAGATGACTAAAATTTAATTTCAAGCAGGCAAAATCTAAAGGGATAAAATTAGATGTAAAATTTTTAACATTCTTATAGTGTGGATGTTGTTTTTATTTTTGTTATATATAGCTTGTAAACCTATGTGTAAACCGCATTCTATTTGTTTTATATTATTATGTGTGAATCAATATGGAAATAGAATCAGATGAATAAAGTGTATGGAAAGGTCCACAGACATATAGGTATGACATGAGAAAATTACTATAAGTATGAAATTAGATTGGATATTTTGAAAATACACTAAAAAAATAGACAGGTTTGCATGAGCCATGGGTGTAAATAAAAAAATACAGTGATAAAGTTGCAGCCGGAAGTAATAATCCTAAACTTTATACAAGACTATATGAAATTAATTATCATATAACTTATGGTAAGGTTTATAATTATATTATAGCCATAAAAATTATTTTTTAGAGTGAAAAGGGGGAAAAAAGATTCTTGATAAAAAATGTAATTTGAATGTGATATGTGACGAGTTTAAGTAAAAATAAATACATCACTTTTTTGTATATAACCCAGCTTATAACTAAGAGAGTATATAGTAGAAAAGTGTGTTTCTTATAGGTTAAAAATTTCATTTCAACGTGGACCAAAACAATTCAAGGTATAACTAACACACCTAATGTTGCATTAAAAGTTTGGAAATCAAAGCGGAAGGGATAACTCGTTGAACAATATAGAAATATGTAGAGTTTAAATGGTTAACGGGAGAGTAAATACGAAGTTGTAAATTTATAGCGTAACAAAAAAAGTATAAGGCACAAATGGAACGATGCAAAGAATATATGCATGGTCAACATTAGATTACCGATGGGGAAATATATCTTTATCACAGTAAACATGATATATAAATGTACCTATGTTTGGAACTGGATGCATGTATACTTTGGTTGTTGGAGGAACCATTTCTCAAATAAAACAAACAGTTACCTATAAACATCCACTGACCAGTATCAACCACAGCTGGAATTAGTTGTCCTAATAAAATAATTTCACAAATTACTTTCGTTTAATGCATAAAACAATGAGAAAAAGGAAAGAATAAAATGAACGGAAAATTGCATGTTTCACTTATAGTTCTAATGTAAAGCAACACTTCATAAATTAAATGTAGGTTTAGCATTGAATGCATGAAGTTGTTTCGTTTAAATTCAACAGTACCAATCCGAATTTCATGAACCGATTGGGCATGAGTTTATCTTTTAAATAAATTACTATATAAATGAAAAAAGTCAATTTTAATTAAGATAATTATTATATGCCTACAGCTGTTAACATGTAGTTATTTGAAATAGAATAAAATGTATGGTTTCTTACAATAACATACAAAGGTTAGTATACAATTATATGTGATCGTTAAGAGTTCATATCAATATATGTTGAATAATAACTTATTACAAATTATAAAAGGTTTAGGTATTGTATATACACAACAATAGTAGAAAACTCATTGGCTCATATGAAAAAATTAGCATAAAATTATCCAAAACATTAAAAGAAATCAAATGCGTATTGTGTCTTGGTAACATAGGCCAAAGAAAAACACCACAGAAATATCGGAAAAATAATAGAAAAAATACATTCATACTGTTATACGTTGCAAGTTGACATGTGAATATCCTTCATTATATTATAGCAGCGTTAATAATTATTAAGCATAATTAAGGGATTTCGTTCCAAAGCAGCGTTTTCTCAAATCATTTTTTCTTTTATATTTGACTTAACCATGTCAATGGACAATATTATGAAATTTTACATGATCTCATATGGCAAACTCCTTCATTTGTTCAGTCAATTAATTATCTGTCTAGTAAAAATTATGAATGCCACTTATATGGGAATCAACTACTATTTTTTAACGTAATTATTTTAGTGAATAATTTAAGGGTGCATATTTGTTACTTTGATTTGTTTAATGAGAATTTAATGGGAAAAATGGTGAACAAATGAAAATAGATACATGGAAAAAAAATTGTTACATTTCTTACCAAAACTCCAAGTTTGGATATCAACGGCTTTTACTGCTGAGGAAATACATAAAGACTGTAGAATTCATATGGGTTTGCTTTTTAACGAATATGTGATTTTGCATGCAAGCTACATGTGATATTATGGGGCCAATTATATTTTATTACAAAATTGAATAGCTAATCTCCACTAACATAGTATTTTGTACTAGTTGAAATATCCAGATGCTTATCAATGTCATGAGATGAATAGCTAAGTTAAAGCACTCATTTCAGTCTTAATAAGTTGGACCATAAAAGTTCCCTTCCAATATATTCTCATGCATTCCTATCATTATCAAATCAAATGACACATAAACATAATGTTTCAATACCCAAGAAACTTTAAATTTAGATTTAAAAAGTGGTAGTTAATACCAACCCACCTTCCCATTAAAATACCATATATGCATATTCCTATGATAAATATTAAATTGCCCAATGCTTAGACACAAATTTGTAGTGTTAGGTATTGCATCTTTCTCATGCGAACTTAAGAGAATATGTTGACCTCGATGATTTTAGAATATTGAAATCATGCGAAACATGGAACTTATTTAAAAGAAAACCAACTCAAGCTAAAATCAAAATAAAAAACAATCTTGTAATTGTGCTCTTGTGTTAGTCACATTCATATTACTTAACCCCTTGGTTATGAAGTATAAAATTCACAAAAAGATGGATTGTCTATTAATTGTATGAAAATAATTCAATTAACTTTATCATGGACTATTATTAGGTTGAATTAAGTAAAATATTTTACCAAACATGAAACAACATATTAAGTTCTCAAAACAGAAAAAAGGAGAAATGATTCACATAACTTGTATTCCAGCACAAAAGCAATTTCATATTCCGCTTGCTGACTGTGTTTTCAACTCTGGACAATACATGCAAATGCTTATATTATCTATCAAAATCCAGATAAGCCTAAACAAAAGAAAGTGAACTAAACCAGTTTAATCAGTCAGTTTATAGAAGATTTCGACAATCCATTTAAAATGGAGGTTAATAAATAATTAATAATTTTCAAAATATTCCCAAAATATAGAGTTGAATCTAAAATATGAAGCAATAGTTTTAACATGAAGGTTAATAAATAGTCAATAATTTTCAAAATATTCCAAAAATATGGAGTTGGATCTCCAATCTGAAGCAACATTTTGATTAGAGTAAGTAAAACAACAATATCAAGTAAAATACATACAAATCAGCCATTAAAAAGCATAAATCATAAAAATAAATTAGTATTACCTGAAGAGCAATTTGTACAGATTACACGAGAGGAAAAACAAAGATAAAATCTTCATTACTTCCATAAATATTTAATCGATGGCGAAGGAATTGGTGTGAATAATTATCAACAGCGACAATACCAATGGTAAAGGTTGTGTGGAAAATTAAAATGGGAAGGAGGAGAAAGTGGATTTGTTGATGTGAGGAAAATTAAAATAGGAAGAAGGAGAAGAAAGTGGATTTATTTATCTTTGATCCTGCAGTTGGAAAAGACGTATCTAATGGTAGTTTGTATTGGTATAAAATGGAAAATTAGATTGAATAGTGATTTATCATTTTGAATTGAGAGGAAGTAAAGATGCCATGTAAGCATGGTTTATATCCTGATATTATGATTAATTAATAGATAGATAGATTGGCAAAAGTTCGAACAGTTGAAATATACGTGAAAAGAATAAACTTGATATACGGGTAGAAAAATGTATATAACTTCCTATTACTGGAAGCGGATATGGCTAAAAAGAACGAGAATTAAAAAGGTAATTTGAGAATGCAGAACTATGTACCCTTTTTTAATATGTTTGTATCTTTATTTAGGTTTACTCCAACTTTAATAACGATGCAGAAAATTTCCTACAATACAAAATTATTAGTTGATGTAATTAATATGTTTAATCTCGTATACTATGGTAAATGTTAGCTTCAAATCCTATTAAAAAAATAGCTTGAACATGCTGCTCAGCTACCAAACACATTCCATCACAAGCTGATGGTGATCAAGAATTTTCTAATTCTCATATTTCAAACTATAGATACATCAATTGCATACCTTCTGTCTTTGTTGAGAATTTTTTATCTAGCACACGAAACAGAGTTAAGAAATCTAAAAGAATCATCAAAACATCATTAGCAGATAAGTTTAATTATTGCACAATCTGAGAGTTAACTTAATATTTCTACAGTGTAATTAGGCAAGACTGTAATAAGTTTATTTCCTATAATAAAAGCAAGACTGCAGCCTGCAATTAGGCAACTATAAAAATTATAAGTATCATGTAGACTAAGCAAGTTCAAGTTACAAAATACGTAATATAAAAAATTTCCCGATAAGTTGCTAATACCAACTCTACTGTCTAGGATTCAAACTACCCACTTATGTTGCAAGTACCCATGAATAAATTTACTGAAGTATATAACCGATATTGGTTGTATATTCGTTTCGTATATTTTTGTACATGTTAATATTATTTGAAATTACAACAATATATGTGGTCGTAATCATTGAGAAATAATAAGGGAGGAATATAATTTGGAATATGATTTGAAGTGGAACAAAGAAATTATAAAGAGTAGTTTAGTGCATTCAGTAAAGAACACAGACATGCAATTCGAGTAAAGAATTATCCATGGAGAAAATCTACAAAAAATGGAATAAGGATATGCATTGTACTATGAGTTTTAAATAGTTTATTTTAAAATTTTCAACCTTCCTTTCTTAACTTGTAATCCAACTTCAATGCGATTATCAATACTTGAAAAGTACGTAACTTGTAATCTAACTTCAATGTATGCTGCTTAAACTACAACATACGAAGCTATGCTTACCGCCCTATTTGTACTTGCATATTACATAAGTTAGCAAGTATATCCACTTTTTTCTTCAACTTGATAATGACTTTCAATTTTTTTCTTTTTCCAGTGCATTTCCATAGACATGACATCATAAGAACAAAGTTCCATCATTGTGTCTTCTAAATCCGATCATATACTTCATTGCTAGTTTAAAATTAAGCATACTTGGGACGACTTCTAGTAAAAAGATATCTAATTTTCAGGAAAGCAATAAATCTTATGATTTAAAATTATATTACCCATAAAATATAATTCTCAATGGTGCTTAAAAGTTAACTGTGTAGAACTGCAAATAGTTTATTCACCCATGTAGTGCAATCACTATAACTAAAGACATATACCTATCGATATAGTAGTAAATTGTCATTTATATTGACTGCTATGCTTCTTCTGCCTCCCTTGTTTAAGTTGGAACATTGATATTTCTATTTTTCTTCATATTTCTTTGTTTGTTGTCGCATTCTAAGATGAAAGAACTAATATACATCCCATTACTTAATCTATAATTACTAAATTCCAAAATGAGAATCTTTTATGCCCTATTATCTTGTATGCTCACTTACATTTTGAATTTTATTTGAGTATTTGATCGTGTTATATATGATTATATTATTATTATTTTTTATGAAAATGACTATATTATTTTCGATCTGACTTCATATTCCATTCATGTTATCTTGCACATTTATTTTATAACATGCTAATACTTTGTAGTAGAGTTATTTTCGAGGAGTATCGTGTCTATAATATTGTTAATTTATTTATTCATATGCATATATCTTATTGCTTTTGGTTTGGTTTATGAATAGTAAGAAAAGCAGAAGAAGGATGATTAGAAGATTTCACTTTGCATGAAGCCGCATGAGTATTTATACAAAACAGAAGGAAACTCATTGTGGACAAAACATTGCAGTCTCTAATGGATTGGATCAATTTATCCTAAATAAATTCCATATTGTCTTTAATTTGAAGTATCTTATGATTTGGAAAATTGAGATATAGATGGGCTTTATGGCACTTTCATCCAAATCGATGTATACTGGCCAGACTGGAAGAAGGTGAGCAGAAGTAAAACTAAAATAACTAAAAAGCACTAACGCATAAAAATATATAAACATAGAATATTTTTGAAACATATGCTTGAGTTACTTTTATACAGTATACTACCAGGGTCAGCTCAAGTTCCTGGGTTTCCCCAGGCAGTTTAGAGTTTAAGTGGAAAAAAATTTGAGATTTTTTTGCCTACAAAAGAAGTTGAACTCAAGACCTGAGCATTAAGAAGATTGCACACAACCGCCACACCAATATGTATTCCATTAATATAAGATAAAGCACAAATTACTATACCTAAAACATTAAATTATGTTAACCATCCATCTTTTCCATCCTGTAGCCCCCTGCCGGGGGGTTGCCCTAAGCGTAGCTAGCATGGCCCAGAACCGGGCATGTATACTACTTCAAAAAAAATCTCCATTGGGTGTGCATTGTAATATGAACATTGTATTTTTACATAACACCTTCATTAAATTTTAAAGTTCGCTAATGCTATAGTTCTGCTTGACTCCAAACCGAAGTAATTATATGAATAAAGTCAAGCATTAGTTTTGAGACTTTAAGGACAATAACTAATAGCCTACAATGGTATATTGGAACGTCTTGTTGTTCACCAAAACCACGGTGGTGTAGATGATGCCAAAACCCTAATACGGCAATCTCTAATGATTGAATACAGTGAATATACGGACAAAGCTCAAAAATAGCGAACGACGATAAAATTGCAAATAAATATAAGTAAAAGAAGGTTGAAAGAAATAAATTACCATAAATCGGAAATATTTCTTCCAGATTTTGGTTCGACGGCGTTTATGATGTAGATTTGGTTCCTAATCGATGATGGGTACTTGGTTTTCAGGAGGACGGGGGTACCGGTTTGTAGTCGATGATCGAAATACAAACGATTTTATCTGATACCTGATTTGGTTTTAGGGTTTTGCAAGGAGGAGATAATTAGAAATAATTTGGTTTTGGTTAATTTTTGAAATTTGGGAAAGCAGATGTTCAATACGTTGAGTTGTTTATTTTAACAAAATAGTCGGAAATAAATTTTGAAACGAACAGGATTAGAGAATTTTGAAACGACTGCATTTTGTTTATCCGCGTATACAGTTTGGGAATTGTGCTTTTAAGTTTAAGTAATAGATTAGGAGACTTTTCAGTTGTCAAAATTCAAGAGGGCATATATGCTCTTAAAAGTGAACTCACTAATAATATAGTAGTATAGATAACACATATACAAATATATACAATATCATAAAGAATGATAGCCCCATCTTCGTATTATAGTCAATCGATTTTTACATTTAATAAATGATTTGCATCAAAAAGAATATTTCCAACCCGGGAAAAACACTACACATATTTTTTTTGTAGTATAACCTAAAATTCATGCTTGTCTCTTCTTGTAATTTCAAGAATATTCCTATTTTTTGCTTCAATTTTGAGGAAAGAGACAAAATGGAATGTTGATTATACTATTGCAAAAAGATGTGCGGTACTTTCTTCAAACTAGAAATATTTTGTTGGATGTAAATCATCCACAAATTGAGAATATATATGAAAAAAATCATGTGATTATCAACCAATTATAATATAAAGATGATGATATAGATGCATACGATCTAACATACGATCATCTCCATATAAATCAATGTTTATAAGAAAAAAATAAAAAAATTGTACATTCACATTGCACGATAAATAGAGAGAAAATGAAAATAATATGCAGTCTTCCAATAAATTATACATAAGCTACCAATTATCAACATTATTATCAATATCGTGATTTACAATATCATCATCGTATTCATGTTCATTTACTTCGACATCATCATTCTCATCATCAACCTCGGCATCCTCATCTAATTCAACTATGTCAAATACAATTGTTAAGTAGTCGTATATCATCAGCATCTTCTGTTATTTGGGGTATTTTATTGTCCTTCAGATCATTTTGGTACGACGATCATCCATTATAATCACATCTCGTTGAGTGGCCATCTAGCTTTTATTTTAACGACAACCCACCAGTCATCCTTATTGTTGTTCATGGCAGGATAAGGCACATAAGAAATTTGTGTTGCATCACTAGCACAAATGGATCATTTTCTTTATACTATCTTTTATGGTTTACCTCAACAAGAGAATAATCTTTATGTATACGACATACTCCTACATAAGGAGTTATATCAAATCAATCGCATTTGAATAAAAAAAAATAAGCCTAGGTATTGCAGAATAAGTGAGTTCGATTATTTTCTATAACACTCCATAATAACCTTGTAAATCATCACCCTACTCATCGCCCATAACACACGTCCTACTATTGTAAATGGTTTTACCAGCTCCAAACTCTTTTGTGTAAAATTTAAAACCATTTACATGCATGATTGGGTATTTTTTGGATTTTGTCATTGGACCAAATGTAAGAGTTTTATAACAAATATCATTGATCTCATTACAGACATCTTATTGCATTAAAGTAATACATGTTAATATACATAATAATTAAATTGTTTCATACTAAGTTTATTAAAAAATTATATATAATTACATATTTCCAAAACCAAACCTCAAATCCTTTACTAGGTTGAACCCTTAGATTTCATTGCTAAAATCGACTGTTAAACAATTGATATTGTTAAGATAAACATGATTATGCTATATAACACAGCATCGACAATAAACAAACAAATATAGTTTTACCTAATAAGATCTGATAAATCTTTGCAACTGAGAAGCATCATTGTTCTAGCTATGACAAACTCTTTAAGTGTTTGAAAATTCCATCCTTTAATTTACCAGAAGGACGTTCACAATTTTAAAAATTGGAAAAAAAAAATTTCAAATGACTTATCCATAGCATCATTATTACGAGAACCATTTTGAGATTCAGCTTAATATGGTCTTCGAAATAATAATTAAAAAATTTGGATGCTTTTTCAATAATGTTTGCTTGATATATTGAACCTTCAACATGTTCTTATTGTTTCACCTTTTTAAGATGATTTGGGTACGTTCATGTCAAAAAGTTATCAATTATACATTTACTATGTCAATTTCAAAAAATAATATATAACTCATAATCGTATTTTATGTATCTCTCAAAATGATACATCTATCCATATTACACTGGTCCTCGCATTAAAGCTTAAGTTTGTAGATGCAGGGATAGAAGTTCCATGTAGTTGAATACTCCAAGAAAGAAAGAAATTCTCCAATTTACATAATAATTTGTGTATGCTTATTTCAAATTTTTTCAAATCACTTTTATTAAGTGTGGTCGAGCACAACTCTTTAAAGAACAAATTAAGCTCAGTAGTCGGCATCCATACCTTCGACGGCAAATGCTCCTTAAATATTATCAGCAAAAGAGTCTCTTAAAATACATGTAAATCATGACTCTTCATACCTGACAGTTGAAAATTTTGTTGGAACTAGACCAGCATGTAGCGGGGTAAATGGGTCAATTTCAAAAAAATTATACCATTATGGATCTTATTGGGCCCATGAAGTCAAATTTTATTTAGACCTTATCTAAATTTATTTTTTAACAAAATTAATATTATATTTAATTAATAGTAAAGTATTATTATATTAAAATTATGATTAATATGTGTATCAGATACACATATGTGTGTATGTGCATGTGCAACATAAAAGGCTTGCATGGTTTAACAAGCTTATGCATAGATGTTGTGATTTATACCGCAACGAACGAATTATCCCCTACATATATAAATATGTGCCATTTAATATGTACATGCGTATATGAGTGTGTGTCTATACATTATAAAATAATATTATATATATATATATAAGTTTATGTATGTGTGTGTGTATTTGTATGTATAAACAGTAAACATTATAATATGTTGTGACTGCAATCAAATATAAATAAGCGTAAATTCAAATTGAAATTTAGTATTGAAATGCTAGATCTTGGATCCAGATCTATATAGAAAATATCTCATAATTCAAATTCAAGTTAGTATATTAATTTGTAATATATATATATATATATATATATATATATATATCAAAACCTAAAATAATTAATTTTTTATTTTAAATACACACACATGATCATATAAACACATAACATGTTAATATTAAGAAATCTATATAATATATATATGTATATATGAAATTTATTTTAATGTATATATATTATTTTATATATATACACATTTGGCAAAATGATAATAAGTTTTTTATTTAAAATTTGCGGTAAAAACATTGGTTTTTATTGATTTTTGCATGGAAATCATTTTAATATATGTATAATTTTTTTGAAAGTAATTTAAAACATGTATGAATTTTATTGAATAAATATTTGCATTATATATATATATATATATTATAGATGCATAAATATTGTAAGATTTAGGTTTTCTGTTTGAATAAATTATACACACACACAAATATATATATATATATATATATATATATATATATATACAACTTAAGTTTTTTAAGTTTGAAATCCAATTACGTATGTTAATAAAATTTATATATTTATTAAGAATATAATAAACACACAGAGATGTATGTATGTATGTATATCTAAAAATCAAACTTGCTTAAATTGATTATTATTTTCGAAAAATTTGATTAAACAAAACTGATTTTTTTTATTCATTGTCGAATGATATATGAATATGTGTGTGTATGTAAAATATTTTTTAAAATCAACGCACACATAAAAAACAAACACATCCAATGTTAGTGGCACAAACATATATGGATTCATGATAGTATATTTAAGTAACCGTATATATAACATAATAAAAAATTGTTTTATACATATATAAATGTGAAATATGAATTATTACCTTTCATCAAAGCGTAGGTAAAACACATTGAAACGTAGAATTAGAACCCCTTGAAACGATTTCAGAAGCCAGAAAGTGTTACCATCCTTGATGTAGCTACCACTGGTGTATGTATTGTAATTGATAAAATATTTTTAACCTTGAAAATGTGAGGAAATAGGAAGGGAAATGGCCAGCCTTTGCTGGTTGGAGAGAGCCAAAATCAAGTGTAAATGTGAGGGTTAGAGATGTTTAGATAAAAGAGATCCAAGGAGTGAAATAAGGATCTTGATCCACTTTCTTTTCTCACTCATTTCTCATTTTTAATTCAAAATCCAACCCCCTTCAACCCATTATATGGCCGACCTCACATGCACACCTATAGTCGGTTATAGTAGTCCCCTCTTTGGGCCTTAAAGTTGCTTCAAGCCTGATCAATAATTAACATGTTTAAATCTAATTCAAATACATATTGATATTGTATATCGGTTAATGTATTTATAACTATCACATACACATTATTTAATATTGGTCAATGCATATTAAATAAATTTATAATTAATATTTTATAAATATTAATTAATTTCTACCAATTGTAAGCTAATTAAACTAGATAGTAATAGGTTTATTCAATGTTTCAGTTGTGTGACTCTTAGTTGTAAATTCGATCAGTGATTAATATCAAATACTTCGAATACTAACGTTCAGACTTCACTTAGTAGGTGGTGTGGCATTAAGGCTAAATTTATCGCTTATTTATTTTTCGTAAAATCCAATTTTATTTTATTTAAGCGTTACCTGGTGGTGACAATCATTTATACTAATTCTCTTCGTCAAAACAATATCACGTTAGGACTTATAGAATTTGATATTGGTCAAAATTCCAATATCATCAATATTCACATTAGGACTTACGGAATTTGATATTGGTCAAAATTCCAATATCATCAATATTCAACTTTATAGTCCATACATAAAGCCTTTGGTTTAATAAAAACAATTATTATTAATCGAACTGCCCTAGACAGAGACATTGATTTTAAATTGGCTTTAGTTGACCACGGTATTAACCTTATTTAGTTAAGGAGACGAATTCTCTCTTGAATGGTGTTTCACTTCCAATGCTTCAACTTGACCCAACTATAGTCGTTCATTGGACATTGTTCCATGATTTCACTATAATCAAAGTGGAATTTTCATATTGAAGCTCGATAGTATTCTCAAGTTGAGGGAATTATGTAATATTGCCACATCAATGCTTCATGTTTGACCTTAGCTATATTAACCAACGGAAAACTATCTAGTGAGTCATTCCATAGTTATCCAATAACTATTGGTACGTAATCCCTTGGAACTCCTCGGCCATGAGCAATGCACTGCCAACATTTGAAGAGTGTTACGTACTCTAGTCTCAACGGATGTATGGTATCCAATCTTGATACTTCTTGACTAGGAATGTTTAAAATGGTATGTTTACTTTATTATGATAAATCACTCATGGTAACAACACATTGTAACTATTATCAAAATACAAATCATTTATGGATTTTCTATTAAATATACTTTAAATTAAATTATTTAATTAATATAACAAATTATATCAAGTACATAGTAGAAAGAAAACACATTTTATATCGAATATCATTGGTTATCAAGTTAGATATATGTAATAATTACATAATTGTTCCTAAGGCATACTCCTACCTTTATCTACCTCCCGCTTGCACTTAGGGCTAATTAATGAATCTCTACCCCATCACTTTGATCAATTAGATGAGAACTGATTGAGTTAGACCCTTCGTGAATAAATCTGCTATCTTGTTTTAATTATCTACTATATCAATCAACTTTCTTTGATGTTGATAAAGTACCTTAATCGTGTGGAGCTAGTCGGAGTTTGTTTCACAACTTCTAGAAATCTCTTATCATTACATTGTTATCATACAACAGTGTAGTATTCACCCTTAATTCTGTTACAAATTTATGCATTTATATTTATACTTAGCTTTTTCGTTGAATCAACCGTGATATTTCGTTTGGAGAATTTCCAACTTAAATCTTTTGAATTAAGGTTTGAACATGAATTTAATGTTGATGCATTATACTCAGTATCGCATATGAAGTTAGAATCCGAATAATCCTTCATAAGGAGTTCGTTGTTTCTATAAATAGTTCTCTAGTATTTCGTAAATATTCGAGAACACTCTAAACTTCCATTATTTGATCTTAATTTGAATTTGATTTTTGCTTCATGTATCCAATCCATTAGCTAAACACAATTTGTTGACAGTACAACTTGTATGATAATTCCTAACATCAATATATATATATATATATATATATATATATATATGCAATCCATCTTACATGTTTTATATTTATTATTTCAATAAATTGTCTTTGCATATCGTTTGGTACATTCCTAACATCATTTATACTATTATAAAAGATATGATTTACAAATCCAATATCGAGTATTGAACAACCAAATATTACTGATTTTAACATAAGTACATCGTTAACAATCATTAGTATATTGTATACTTGTAATCCAGAAACATCTATGTACCATTTAGTGGTTCTTTCTTATGAAGACACACTTCCTCTACATTTTGACTGAAAATTAAATTATTCGATACTCTATCAAAACACTAATTCAACTTGATACATATCGAACAACACTTCCGTATTTATACTTGAATCATATTCGAAAATTCATAAACTCGATATCGCTTCCACTGACTTCGATACTTTGGTTGTTACGTACAAATAGTCTATTCTAAATCATTATTTAGAATTTTCCATTTCAAAACATATATACCAAAACACAAAGTCATGCACAACGATAATTTTGTGAGTAAATCAAAATTGATTTGTACACATTGAATATCGAATCTATTATTCTAATTTTAGCAATTGAAATTTATGTTTCTATTCTTATTAATGTTGCTCATTATATTCCAACTGCATTTGTCTTTCTCTCAAAGACACATTCACGTCGATGGATCATATCCCTCTCGGTACAACTATCAAAGTCGAATTTTTTTACTTACTTGGAATCCTTTTGGATTTGTGCATCGTGCCATATTGCAGGGTCAATACTCTTAATAGTTTAATTGATAACTAAGGATTATATATTCTCGACATTGATAAGAAAACTCATTGTTTCTCTTCGATATGCAAGAATTCTTACTACACATTCTAATGTGTTGTGTTTATTTAGCTATGGTTGATTACATTTCATACCTCGTAATTAATTTTATCCTTAGATTGTATCCAAATCAATTTTATTACTAATAACTTCTAAAAGAGATTCCTTCACTGTGAGGTTGGTATTTCTAGAAACAATAATTGTTTCTCAGTGAACTAGAATAGGTATTCATAAACACAATATGATGCCTTATATATAAAACTGATTTGGTTTTAGTTTACAATATTATGTTCAAAATATAAATTGGTCATCCAATGACTATCGTTCTTAAACTTCATTTGTGGAAATTCATACAAGATCCTTTCGTTATAATTCTTACAAGCATTCTTTCGATTTGCATAACCTGCCAACTCCTTAGTCTAAAATATGTTGGGACTTCTTACAAACCCTTATCTTGTACGATTTTGTAAACTATTATTTAGATGAGATTAATTTTAACCTTATGTACTACTCTCAAGTACAAGACCTTATAGAATGAAGTCAATTTAATTTCACTCACCATTGATCATACTTTGTTTAACAAAGTTCGATTACTCCTTATCGATACATCATTATGTATCATAGGGAGGAATCACTTTTGATATTGAATCTTTATTCATTTTTTGGTACGTTCGAAACACTTTTCGATATACTAACCCATTCGATTAAATCAAAGCATTTTTTTATTACATGTTATTTTATTTATTTTCACTTTATATTCTATGAGTTTATCATAGACATATTATAGGTACGCTATGTACGTATGTTCATGTTAGTGGTAACTCATCAGCAAATACAATGAAATACGTGAACCATTTTGGAATTAATAGACTTTCAATTACATACATCTATATGTATCAATCTGTAGAGTTCATCAACTCTTATGTTGCTCCCACTTAATGGGTGCTTTACCCTTTATTATGTGAGGTATAATTCGCTAGTACTATATGATTCATAATTATATAATCAAAGAATTATTGCTTCAAACTTTGGCTTAGTCTATAAGTCTAAAATAGCTGCAAATAGATTTAGATACCTCTGCATTTTCCAATGCATCACAAATACCACTATTATAGTCTATTTTATAATGGATATTTGTAATATTCGTACTAAAATTAAATTATGTCTGGTTTCAATCAACAGTTTGAAAGACATTAATTATTCATAACTAATGATTAGTATGTTTTACAAAAACAATTTTCAAAACTTGATGTTACTAATCAGGGTTTATGACATGCTCCTACTATTTCCGTCATTATTATAATAACATATGAAATACGAAGCTACATTCAACCACTTAAAATAGACTATTTATTTCATCTACTATAGCTTATTATAGTCGACAATTTTCAGATCAAGTATCCTAAATTCAAAGAAATAAATTTCATAGAACACAATTTTCAATGTGAAAATACATTTGGAATAGATATCACATTTCTTGTTCCTTGTTAAGTATCTACTATTATTTTATATTCTTGTTTCCAACGTTTCTTTATGAAGTAGAAGTGGCTATTTAATCTGTCCATTGCAGTTGCACCTTAAGTTACATCTCTCTTATACATTCGCTTCCTTTCTAAATGGTCGAACTATTCAAAAGGAAAGCATTACTACACGACTATAGCAAAATCTTTGCAAAAAGGCATTTAGTCATCCTTAATAGTTAAGGATATCGAATAAGTTACATTTTACATAAACTGATCAAACTGACTTTTGGTGATTGAATTATTAAATCAATCTTATAGCTCTTAGTCCAGTGTCACATTTATCATGACAAGATCATCATCGTAACCAATCATACTGAATGTAGGTTCTCATGTTTTGGTTTACTTGCTTATTTCAACTGAACTAATTTTATCAAAGCTTCATACATTACAAAAAATGACTATTCATCATACAACATTTATGTGTGATCAAATATGAATTAAATATCTATATTCTGGTGTTGCTTTTAGAATTTGATAATTCACAAAAAACAATACACATTTTCAAGTAAGTAAACATGTAAGTGAGCAACTTACGAACGTATTTAGTAGTGTAAAAGTTAGGCTTTTGCATGGGTTTTGAAGTAACAACATGCCAAAAAAATTTAAGGTAAGTGTATTTAACATTTATTTGTCAATATATAATTCAGTTCCTTCGTATATTTTAATTGATAAAATTTTTATAAATTTTATTAGTTGCGAAATTTTATCGATATAGATTGTTTTATTTTATATGTTGTAGATGTTCTCAAATACTAGAAAGCTTAAATTTTACCATTTAATTTTTTAATACGGCTCTCGTTAGTCTCTTATGTTTCTACGAATCCTAAGATGGAATATAAAAGTCTTTTGACTTCGTTATTGGGTGTTAGGAC
This sequence comes from Allium cepa, assembly GCA_030765085.1. Taxonomy (NCBI): domain Eukaryota; kingdom Viridiplantae; phylum Streptophyta; class Magnoliopsida; order Asparagales; family Amaryllidaceae; genus Allium; species Allium cepa. The sequence goes on along the minus strand of CM060939.1, from coordinate 671,381,022 downwards.
TCATCTGTCTTTCAATTCTGATCTTGAGTTTGCTCAACAAGTCATAGCTCCATAAATGATGGATAACTCCTTATCAGTTGTATCATATATAACTCCTAACCCGTGGTTCCTCGTCTGAATCTTATTTGAACCTTGAGTCACTAGAGAGAAATTATTCACTCATACCTACCATTTCACGACGACATAAGCATAGTATGTACCTTGAGTTTGCTCAACAAATAGAAATAGTTAACTTACCTCATCTAGTTAATATATTAACAATACCAAACATAACATCTCTAGCTTGATTTTTCTCAACAACCAGAGAGTATGCAAGTAATTTATTAATAAATAAAAGATAGAGGACAATACTCATATTAATGATTCATAATCTTCAATACTTATGGAATAATGCATTTCTTACGAAATACGCTCGTAATTCAAGTGTCAGACACATCAGAAATTACGGTATCTTTACTATACATATGTATTTATTCCTTAAGTCTAATCGGGTTTCTTACCATTCCAACTTTAATTTATACATTCATATTATATAAGTCTTAACCATTATATAAATTTTATAATTTAATCAACTAACATGACATTCTTATGTATAACATTATATTAGCCAAAATCTTATTTAGTTAATTTAATTATTTAAAATTTTAATTCATTTTAAACATTTTAAATTGAATATGTGCACTATAACATTTATACTAGTACGCATATATCTTATTTATAAGTATTGTATTATTTATTAATTAACATTTAATTAATATATCTACTTAAAACAATTTAATTAATCATAATTAATTTCAAAATTATATATATAACCTTAGCATCTTAAGATAAAAGTTGCACATATCAATATATATGTTTTAATTTAATTAATTAACTTTTAATCAATTATTTAATTTATTAATCCAATTAGTAATTAATAACTTTTGAAAATATTATTTTATTTTCAAAACAATTTTGAAAATTATTCTATAACATTTATAAATAATTGTTTATTTTAAATTTAACCTTTTAAACTTAAAATTTTATTTAATTTCAATACAGATTTGAAAATTAGCTTAAGATCCAAATCAATTTTGGTCTTTATTTTGGGGATAACCTGTGGGCTTATCTAAACCTTTTATTCTAAGTCAAGTAGCCAGGTAGGGTAAAGTACTTAATTACCCAAACTAAACCATAGACACTACTTTTCTAGACACTCTACTATATGGGTAGGCTTTAATATGTTAGCTCCAATATAGCTAATTTAGACCGCATATGCTATTTCTCTGAACCATTATAGGAACCGGGCTAGCATACAATTGAATAAATATGTAAATTTCAAAAAAATTATTCCATGTTGGATCTTGTTGGGCCTATGAAGTCTAAATTTATTTAGATCTTACCAAAATTTATTTTTAAATAAAATTAATATTTTATTTTATTTATAATAAAGTTTTATTATATTAATATCATGATTAAAATATAGTATTATATAAACACATAATATGTGTATATGTGCACGTGCAACATAAAAGATGTATATGCTTTAATATGCCCGTGTACAAATGTTGGGATTTACACCACAACGAATATATTAGCCCATCCATATACATATATGACGTCTAATATGTAAATACATATATGTGTGTACACACATATACACATACACACACACACACATACATATATTACAAAATAATATTTGTGAACTATATATAAGTTTATGTATGTGTGTGTATATGTGCATGTATGTGTGTATGTGTGTAATTTTTTAAAAAAAAAGTATGCATGCATGTATGTATAGTATGTATGTACAGTATGTATGTATGTATAGTTAACGTTCTAATATGTTGTGATTACAATCTAATATAAATAACTGTAATTAAATATGAAATTTAAAATTCAAATGTTGGATCTTAGATCTAGATCTACATAGTAAATTCTCAAATTTAAATTGGCATATCAACTTTATATATATGCATACATACACACATACATACACGTATAAATACTTTCATATATATCGAAACCTGGGAAAAAATTAAATTTTTTATTTTAAATACACACACATTATAATATAAACACATAACAAATTAATATTAAGAAATCTATATATAATAATACACACACAAATACATATATGTATGTATGTATGAAGTATATTTTGATGTAAATGTATGACTAAATATATATGTGTGAGTGTATATATATGTGTGAAGTATATTTTGATGTAAATGTATGACTAAATATATATAGACATACACAAATTTACCAAAACGATAATAAGTTTTTTATTGTCTAAATTTTACGGTTTAAAAAATTGGTTTTTATTTATTTAATTGATTTCCACATGGAAATCATTATTATATATAAAAAATTTTGAAAGCAATTTAAAACATGTATAAATTTTGTTTAATAAATATTTGCATATTATATATATATAATTATAGAAATGTAAATATTGTAAAACTTTGGTTTTATGTTTAAATAAATATAAGATATGTGTGTGTGTATGACTTAAAAAAAATTGAATTCATATTATGTATGTTGATAAATTTTATATGTATATTAAAAACATAATATATATATATCTTAAAATCAAAAAAATTTAAAAACTATTAGACTATTATATTCGAAAAATTAGAATAAACAAAATTGAATTTTTTTTAAATTCATTTCCAAATGATATATGAATATATATGTACGAACGGGTTTTTCGACCCTTGAAAATTGACACTAATACGTCCACTGTATTACGTGCATAGCAATCGAATGCCCAAAAAACCGATCGTTAGGGGTGAAAGAATAGAGAAGAAAAAAGAAAACTAAACAACACAGAATCTCACAGTGGAATAAATAATCTATAATATACAACAAATCTTTACCCAAAGGAAAATGTAATATACATATACTAATCAGAGTATACTAATATATTTCAGCCGAACAGTTATATCAGCCTATCCTTACAACTGGTGATAAATACAACCAACAAACAACACTACGGGACGCAAAGAAATACATTGATACGTCTTGGACCTCAAGCTCGTTTCCTAAGCTCCAATGCATCCAAAGCAACCTTAAATATGCTTGGTCTGACCGAGCATTAAAAAGGAAGAACGCCCAGATAAGTCTGGTAAACTAGCGTGATAAAAATACACCCAAATGGAATTTAACCTTTATCAAAATCTTTTGAATAAACGTATCTCGTAAGACCATGTCGTACATAAATACGGACAAGTTTTTACCTTATGATAACCAAAACATTTTCTATAGAAAATCCAGTGGTATTATCATAACGTCTAGGGGTCAAAGTAAAATAAGAATATAGCTGAAATGTTTGCATCTCACATTTCAACATAGTTGGGCATAACTAAGTCTATATGATGCCTATTGGAGCAAGGAACTACCTTCCGATGGTACATCTCTAGATAAAATGCACCGGGGTCTGACGAGAACATCTTGTACCCCTACCACACAGGAATGACCTACCACTTGACTAGTAGTACCGAATACATGAGTAGATGGTAATTGATCTAAATTTAGGATGACCATACCCTGATGGAAGCGACCCACATGACCCTGCTACATGCCCATTTTTTTCATTTCCAGTTGATGAGGCTTGAGGCTACGTTTTACCTTTATATAGCACTTTCCATTTAGAATGCTACATTTCCTTCCAGTCGACGGCAAAATGCCAGCGTTCATCCACAGAAGTCGTTTAGGAAATGGACGAACCAAAGGCACTACTTCTACTACATCCATTTTGGAATCACTCTTGGGATTAGTAGTTAATAGCCTTTTCACTTCAAAGAGACCCATCTTCAAATTCCATCGACTTCAAGATGTTTTCACTTTAAAACTCTTGAGTTGGATCAAAGTGGTTTTCGGATAACATACTCGATCCTGGTCTCTTAACAACATTCGATAGCTTTTCAGTAAACTCAAACCGATTCTTTCCGAAATAATCAAACAATAGATAAGAGCATCATCTCCTAATAATTAGTGGACGGATAACAAAACGAGATTTATATGCAAAGCATCATCGGAGATGACCGTGCCATATAACTCATGTGTTTCTCCTAGATATTTCTAGAGTCACATTTGGTCCATATTTGATAGTTAGTTATTCAACTATCAACAAACAAACATCCAAATAAGGAATTTATTTCAAAAGGGAAAACCAACAATTGTTAAGCACATAAGTAACTGTTAGCCTTCTTAATTAATCTTTCCACTAATTAAATTCATCTTGGAAAAACTTGTATCAAACTACTTTTACAAGGATATATTAGAGAAAGGAGGAATATTTCCTTTTTACACAATTCTAAAATCATTTATAAACTCCTTTATCGATTTTCAAAATCCGTTTATAAATTATTTTGTAAATCTCTAAAAACCATTTGAAAAAGTCTTTAAGTTATTTCTCAAATCACGTATAAACTCTCCAAAAAAATAATTATAAAACTCTACTTATAAAACTACAAACCCATTTCTAAAATTCGTTTATAAATATCTAACCATTTATAAAACTCCTTTACCTTGTAAATAATCTTCCTTTAAGTCTTCAAACCATTTTATAAAACTCCTCTTATGAAACCCAAGTCTGTTTATAAAACTCTATTTATGAGTCTTGAAAACATTTATAAACAAATAAAAATCATTTACTTCAAAACACTATTATATAATAATAATTATTAACAATAAACATTATAAATAAATAATTGTTACTAACTTCAAAACACCTTAAAAGTAATAATTAATAAATTTCAAAACATTATTAAATAAATAATAATAATTAATTTTTACCATTATTATAACTAGTAATAATTAATTTCCAAAACATTTAATAAATCATTGTTATTAATTTCAAGCCATATTAATTATTTAAACGATTACTTTTCAAAATATTAAAATTTTGATAATTAAATAACTTTTAAACAACATTAAATATAAATAAATAATATTTAAAACAATATTAAATATAAATAATCTTAAAACAATATTAAATATAAATAAATAACATATAAAAGATAGGTAAAAGGATTGGAGTAAAATAGAAGTTAAATCCTTTGAAACAAAATATTTTCGAAATCCAATTTCATATTTAAAATCATTCTCTATCTCAAAAACCAACTCCAACTCAAATGGCAATTTATAGTATTTTTAAAATACTAATTTGATGCCAATAGCTACCCGACATTTAACCAATATCGATATTGATTTTCTTTCACTACAGGGTTTAAGTTTTGAACATATGATAGTGTCATAATCAATAGAGCCAACAATCAGGTTTAACATCAAATAATTCATATGACAGGAATATTATCGAATTAAAATCAATAATGGCGAGGAATCATGTTGGATTCCTCCAACGTGTCCCCCTACATCACAACTCTCATATATATATATATATATATATATATATATATATATATATATATATATATATATATATATATCAGCACACGCGCGCGCACACAGATATATATATATATGTGTGTGTGTGTGTGTGTATAACTCAACAATGGTGAGGAATCCAGTTGGATCCGTCCAACTTATCCCCTACACCACAACTCATATATATATAATCGTATAATATGGGTCAGCCCCTACTAAACGGGTATATATAAAAGATCATCCGCTCCAGGGGTGGGAATAAATTCAAACCAACTGATAAAATAGTAAATCGTCCAAATATCTAATAAATTAATTTTTATCAACTATATAATGTACTAGTTAACCAGAAAGATGAGTTTAACTCACCTAAATTCCAGTTGTCACTGAGGCATTCTGGTTTCATCTACATCCAAACGACATTCAAATTCAATGCTAAAATTCATCTAGGTCCAAATGCTACCAATCCAATTTCATTGCGTAGTTAACATCATAACGAGTGCAATGCAAAAATCCACATCTCGATTGGATCTCGTATGATCAAGATATGAAAATTATAAGTTAATGGTTTAATTTACAATAGAATCACTAATTACGTCATTAAGTTAATTAATTACTAATTAATTACCATCTTAAACTAATCCCCTCGGCAACCCTTCTTCCCAAAATTACGACCCTTCTTGTGCTCGACTTTAATGTTATTGCACCGCCTTTTTGCTTCACCAACGACCATCGCGACCATTCCCCGAGCATCCAATGACCTCGACAATCCCTTGCCCTAAGTGCCTCCACCTAACTCGTCATCGTCCATCCCCTAGAATCCAAAAAATGCTCAACATTCATCTCCATTTTCCCACAGCAGGTCATGCTGCACCACTAAACTCCAGTCGAGCATAGCCCTTGAGGACCTCTTCAACTTTTCTTCAGAGTCCATCGCCTCTAGCACCACCATTATGGAGCAATTTGCGGATAAACGAATCTCGTTCATCAATGAACTACGACCACCAAGGTCATCCATTGACGGTCTCCACCGTTGATTTCGTTCGTCTTGTCGTCACGATCATTCCTTCAGTGGCGCCTCGGCCCATCACTGCCTTTTGTGGCACCGATGAATCAAGGTCGTTGGATGAGGCCATTTAAATTGATGAGAAGAAGATGAATTCTCTTGTTGATGAGATTATATAATGAATGGGAGGGATGGGTTGAGACGTGGGGGTATAGGCAGGATGTAGAGGTATGGCCTGATGTAATTATGGGCATGGTATGGTGATAAAACATTTGAATTTATTTGAAAGTATCCGGCTCTACACATTCGAAAAATCTCAAAATCCTATCAAGGTGCGCCTCCTAGCATTCTACACAAAAGACCCATATTTCGAACATAATGAGACTAGAAACGGAAGCCAATCCATCATATACAGTAGATAGCTTTCCAAAATCAAATTATATTAATTTAAATTCCTCTAATTAATTTCTACGCATTTCGAGCTCGCTTGACCAAATAATACGTTCGATCGCCATGAAATTTGATGGTGTACAATGATTTACTTTTACGGATCCAATGGCACTGGTTTCGTCAAAATCTAAGACAACATCTCGGGATGATATTTTCACACGTTAATTAAAAACAACTTATTATTAAAACCATTTTTAAATCACTTTTAATTTTTTAATTAAAAGTTTAGTATCATTCTTTAAAATAAATTAAATAAGATTTCTAAATCATTTTTATTTATATTGAATTTAAGATTCAGTTATTTAAATATTCCAATTATTTAAATTCACCATTTAAATAAATCCCTATATTTGAAATTTAAGTTATTAGACAATAAAAATAATAATTCAATATTTAAAATCAATTAAACATTTCAAAACCAAATGATTAAAATTCATGGTCGCTGTAATATATATACACACACACACACACACACACACATATATATCTGTATGTGTGTGTGTAAAATAATTATTTTAGTCAAATATATAAACAAATATATACATCCAATGTTGATGGCACTAACGTATATAGATATATATTAACTAACCATATACATAATATAATAAACTATTGTTTATACATATATAAATGTAAAATATGGATTATTACCTTTCACCAAAGCCTAGATAAAACACCTAGAAACGTAGAATCGGAACTTCCTGAAATGATTTCAGAATCCAAAAAGTGTTATCCTAAATGTAACCGATGTATGTGTTATATTGGATAAAATGTTTTAGAGCTTGAAAATTTGATGAAATAGGAAGGGAAATTGTAGGTCTTTGATTGGGGAGAGCCAAAAATCAAGTGCAAAAATGAAGGTTAGAGGTATTTAAGTACTACAGATTCTACGGAGTGAAAGAAGGATCTAGATCCACTTTCTTCTCTCACTCATTCTCCCACTTTTAATTCAAAATCCAACCTTCTTCAAGCCATCATATGGTTGGCCTCACATGCACACCTACAACCGGCTATATTAGTCCCCTCTTTTGGTCTCAAAGTTGCTTCAAGCCTGATCAATGATTAACTTTGAATCCAATTCAAACGCATGTTGATATCATATATCAATCAGTACATTTATAACTATTATATACGCACTATTTAATATTGATCAACACATATAAAAAATTAAAATTAGTATTTCATAAATATTAATTAATTTATGACAATTATAATTTAATTAAATCCGATGGTAACAGAAGTATTCAACGTTTCGGTTGTATAAGTCTTGGATGTAAATTATATTAACGACAAATATCAAACAATTAAAAAATTAACATTCATACCTCACTTAGCAGGTGGTGTGACATTATGGCCAAACTTGTTGCTTACTAAGATTCAGTAAAATATAATTTTACTTTATTTAAGCATTACCCAATAGTGACAATTGTTTACACCAATTCTCTTCGTCAAAACTATATCATATTAGGACTTAAAGAATTTGGTAATGATCAAAATTCCAATACCGTCCATATTCAACTTTATAGTCCAAACACAAAGTTCTTGGTTCAATAACAATAATTAATGCTAAACAAACTGCTTTGGCCAAAGACTTTGACTTTGAATTGACTTTAGTTGACCATGATACTAATCCATATAATAAAGGAGATGAATTCTCTCTTAAATAGTATTTCACTTCTAATGCTTTCACTCAACCGACTATAGTCACTTAATGGTCACCATTCCATAATTTGATTATAATCGAAGCAGAATTTTCACATTGAAGCTAAGTCGAGGGAATTATGCACTATTGTCACATCAATATTTTCTATTTGATTTTAGTATGTTAACCAACAAAAAACTATCAAGTAAGTCATTTCATAATTGTCCAATAACTATCGGTATGTAACCTGTGGCTCCCCTAACAGCTATGAGTAATATACTGCCTAACATTTAGAGAGCGGTATGTACTCTACTCTCAACGGATGTATCGAAATACAGACTCGATACATCTTAATTAGAAATATTTAAAATGATATATTTCTTTTATTGTGATAAATCACCCAAGGCTGCAACACATTGTAACTACTATCACAAGACATGCCATTTATGGATTTTATATTATATAGACTTTAATTATATTAAGTAATTAATATAACATATTATGTCAAGTACATAATAGAAAGACAATACCTTTTATTTCAAACAAGACTGGTTATCGAGTTAAATATATACGTAGCAATAACATAATTACACCTAGAGCATAACTTTAACACTACCAGATTCTTCATATCAACACATCTTCCAATGTTAGGAGCAATTCCATTTGAAAGCCTGAAATTTTGAACCCACTCTGATAGTTATTGTCGACATTTATTTTCCAACACGCAACAAACAAGATATTTGAAATTTAATTGTTCACTATCAATTTTAAGCTTAGGATGATTACAGTATAATGTGAAATCTTTTCTTGACATCAAATCAATTTTTGTTTTTTTTCCACGTTCATTATCATGTTATTGAAGTTCTAAAACATATTTTTCTCATTATGTGTCTATGTGGTGTCGATATTTTTGATTTTTTCAATATAGTAACTCCCAAAATATACTTTGTTTACACCAATTATGATACTCTCCTTTATTAGAAATTTTGAGCTCTTTTCCTATCTCATATATTTTGAGATAATCTTATACAAGCTTGTAAACTTCTTCACTACTCAAAATGGAAGGTGGCTTAAAGTAAAATTTGTATTTCATCTAAATTTTTTTAATTAAATCTGAAGCAAACGTGTACGTGTAAAAAACAATGATGTCGATTCTAACAACATGTGTAAGTCTAAATGAAGCAGTCCAATCTATGCAAACATGATAGGCGAATTTACCACTATTACCATATCCAAAAACATCACATATGTAGGAAAATCACTTATAACCTACAAACGAAGAAAACATTCTAAATTCACTTTTATTTGAAACATCATACGTAAAAGTACACTTTGTGCACAACTTTTTCTGCTCGTCAACCAAAGGTTGCAAGTACATGCCCATGCCTTTTTTGGGATTTTTAGGCTTCGGGAACAATTAAATCTAAAAACATGAATGTCAACTTCATACACATCAAATGAAGGAGATTGCAAGGTGTTAGAATAACTGGCCACGTTGAGTAAGACTTATCGAATGAAGAAATGTGGTAACCATCTGTAACAAACCAAATCTGATATTACGTGATTCTTTAGCAAATCAGGATATGTCCTATCAAAATATTTTCAAGCTTCACGTCTGAAGAATGATATAAAACATTTTTATCTCGTTGTCGTTCATTATGACATCACCTATGTTTTGTCCTAGTAGAAGGCACATATAACCTTTTCAATCTCAGTATAATCAAAAAATAATGCATTCTAGAGAAAGGTATGCCCGTACTACTAATTTCCATCGACTTATATCTAGGTTGTTACAGAAATTACACAACACTAAAACTTTATCTTCCTTTCAATAGACCATGCATCCACTAGGAAACAAGTCAATTTTTTCATAAGCCAATTAAATTTTTTGGATCTACATTATCTTCGATAAGGGGTCCATCGCAATCCATATTTACGGTCTCATCTTGTACAAGGTGATATTGTTGTCCATGATATATCCATACAAGATAGTTGAACATAAAATCATATTGTTGTAAATGTAATATAACAGTATGATACTCTGTAAGTTTCAGGCAACGATAATTTGAACATAGACATCAGACTACTTTAATATTTGTAATTCCACAAGATGCAACTTTCATGAATGCATCCACATCATTTTTAAAGTGCAATGAAATTCTTCCTCTATTTTTACCTTTCATGTACATCCAATTTCGATCTTTCAAATAATTCATCTTTTATACTCCGCATGTCACTTTTTTTACTTCACCAGAATATATACAAAATAATTTAAATCGGAAAATATAAAACAAGAATAAATTACCTAGTCTTAGCCAGGCTCTGATACCAATTTGAAGAACCTAAAGTTGAATGCAGAAAACCAAAATATACAGCAACAGAGTCCACTTGTGGAAATAGAAATTTTATTGATATACTAGACAATATTACAAAGCTTTCTGATACAATATGAATAAAAGAAAGAACATGATTTTCTGATGCCTTTCCTTCGGGGAAGAGTCCTCCTATTATAGCCTCTTTAATTCTTTATTTATTATTTTATAGGCATGATATCTGTCCATGCTAGAAATATATGGGTAATATGTGTCCCTTATAGGTTGAGGATGTGTCCATTATTGTAGTTCTGCAGAGAGAATGCTGGTAAGGCTAGGGGGTGATGAGTTACCCTAGTGTAGAGGCTAGATTCTTTATCCCTTTATTCTGATCAGTGGCTCACCATGCTTCTGGTTTAATTTTGAATTTTTAGGTTAGCTAGAGATTCGCTGTCAAAAGGGTCTGTCCACATAGTGTCTCTCATTATAGAGTCTTGCCTTAGCCTTTCTTTTTCTACTTTCTCTTCAAAGTATTCTTCTGTGCCATTGTGCCGTCTGGGCCAATTTTGGGACTATCTAAAAATCTTCGAACCTTCACTATTTTGTCTATTGATGGTTCAAAAGCTGATAGGTAGTCTAACAGCAATATTGTTTTGCCTTCTGTGGCAGAGTGCGATCCAACTTCACCTTTGTTAATGGCTTCAATAAAGAATTCTTAAGCTGCTAAGAGGCTTTCATTTTCTTCATTAAATTCCTTTTTATTAAATTTAACGAATTCATGTTGGGGATTTTCGGTTACTCTATGTAATTCCCATAATTGGATAGAGGGAGTATGTACTGTCTTTCTTCCCAAACGCTCCAAATTTTGAACATGAACATAGGAAAAATCCTGCTTGATTGTTCAGCAAGTTTTGCTATACATATGTCTGGAATATAGCCTGAATATTCTTCAGGATGGCTTGTGTTGACATAAATTTCGTGCACTAAGCCCTATTTGATGTGTTTTTTGTATCTTTGTATTTCTAGAAAAACAAGCTATTAGGCGTGGTCTTCTGTTATTATTGAGGATTAACTCTTCATTTTCTAGGATTTTTATTAATTCTATGTCTTCTAATTTTTTGAAGAACAGAAGAAGTTTACTTTCATCGATGAGATGTTGCTTATACAAGAGATCATATCTTGAACTATCATTTCAGCCTCCATCTCTTTAGTTTTGTGTTATCTATCTCATAAATTCTAAGTAATTATAGAAAGTATTGAATTCTTAGATTCATGAGATCAGATGTTTGCATTTGAGCAAATATTGTTTTCAAATGGCTATGTTCAGCTGAGTTGTCAGTTAACAGTTTTGCTTCTTTTAAATCTAGAGCTTCAGTTCTAGATGTAAAAGAATGTTGTGATAGTTTAGACACTATTTTCTGTGTGTCTTGCAATTTTTTCTCTTTCCGAGATATTGTATGTTTTAACCCCAGATAAGTAGTTGAGTTAACCAGAAATTTGCAGATCTATGGTCTGCAGATTGGATGGCTTTGATGGATCCTTTGAAATTGTCATATAAGGTAGGATTTGATGCTTTCATTTCTAAGTTATACCAATTTTTGACCACAGCTGAGATTTATGATCTTTGCACTTCTGTGGGAGCAATTGTTTTTCCTTTGTTCATTGGAACAAATTTATAAGTTGCATTAGAAGGTGTTGCCTTGCTTTTGTTTGTTTGAATAGCTTTGGTCTGTTGGACCTTTTCTTCGTTTACTCCTGTGGGAGTATTGGTTTATTTTGATCCTTGTGAGGGTGAAGCCTCTTTAGAGATTTGTTTGGCTTTTTTTGGATGATTTCACTTGTTGGAAATCCTCCTGTCTTTTCATTGTTTCTAATAGTTCTTTGATTCTTTTTATCTCGTCTTCAACCATTTTTCATAACCTAGTAAGAAGATCAGTAACAAAGTTAGTGTACCCTGGAATGTATTTGACATCGTAGTTATAGATTTCTAAATACATAGCTAATCTAATTCTCCAAAGATTTTCTTTTGGATTGTATACTGTTTTCTTCTTTAAGAACCGAGCAACAGATTTGTTATCTGTTTCTATTACAAATTGTCTATGCAGAATATAAATTCGTAAACTTTTGATTGCTAATTTAATAGCTAGTTACTCTTTGTCATAGGTAGCATATTTAATCTGGGTTTGCTAAATTTTCCAAAGGAATATGCTATAACTTCCTTTTGTTTAGCAATTAATACTCTGCCTAAAAATTGTTAGAAGTGTCAAATTGCAGTGTAAGTAATTCTTCATCTGAAGCGAAATAGAGGATCTTTTGATCCTTTATTAGGTCTTTAATTTTTTGTATTTCTTCTTCTTCTTGCTTTTGCAAGGCAATAGGAATTTTGTCTATGTTCCATCTTCTTTGGTTGTTCCCCATTATGCTGTTTATATTTTGCTTGTTCTTCTGTGAGCTTATTTTGTAAATTCTGGGTTTTAGTTGATAAATTAGGAATAAATTTTCTGCCGTAGTTTAATAATCCTAAGAAACTCTGGAGTTCTTTTAATGTTTTAAACGTATTGGGAAAATCCTTAATTTTAGTGTAAATGTGTTGTTGTAATTCTATTTGTCCATTTTTAATTCTTTTTCCAAGAAAATCTATTTTTTTAATAATTATTTTTTTAGGACTTAGAATAACACCGTTTCGAAGTATTATTTGTATACTGCTAGATTAGGTAGAATTAGAGAAAATAAGGACGTCGTCTATATAGACAGTTGCAAAAGGTAAATGTCCAAACACAGAATTTATCCATTTTTGAAGTACTTGTGGTGCATTTTTTAATCCAAAAGACATAACTAACCTTCGAAATGTCCTTGTGGGCAACTAAAGGCAGTTAATTCTATGGCCTATTTATCAACAAGTTTTAATCGCCGAAAACCCAATTTTGCGTCAAATTTACTATAATATTCTTCTCCTTGGATTTGTTTGGTTAGATGCTCAGTAGAAGGAATAAAACATCCATTAAATTTTTTATAGCTATTAAGTTTATTATAGTTTATTACCATTCTTGCTTTTCCCCTTTTAATTTCAGCATGATTTCTCACTAAGAAAGCTGGGGATGAGTGAGTACTGAAACTTTTTTGTATTAATTTTAAATTTAATAGGTCTTTTATTTGTTTTGCAAATTCTTCTTTATCAGTTGGCGATACCATGATACTGTTAACTCGGATTTTAGCATCTTTGTATTGTTTCATTAGTTCAATTTTACAATACCTTGGTGTTTTATCAAACCATTTTAAAGGATTCTATGAATAAAGAGGTTCTAAAATATTATGTATTAATATTTCAAATTTGTTTGTAGTTAGTATATTGTATGTACAAATTTTCGGTTGCATAATTATTGGTGTTCTTACATTTTCAATTAATGTAACAGGTTTTTCACCATGTTGTGCTGCTGGAGTATAATGTGGTGCAATTGTAGCAGGTAGCGTTATTCGAGGCACAAGAACGCCATCTAATTCAAAATAATATTTGTTGAATGAAGGGAGATGTCGTAGATTGTCCATTCCAAGGATGCAATCACTATCAAAATCCTTTAGTAGTAATGCAAAGTCGAAGTTGTATGTTTTATTATTTCCATGTATATCAGGTATTTGTACCTGTAAATTTTTTGCTTTATGAGTAACAGGGACTTGTCTTCCCATAAAGTCATTTAGCATTCCTTTATTGTCTAAGGGTACCAAGAGTTGCTCGGGAATAAATATTTGTTGTAGTAAACTAGCTTCTTCACCAGAGTCCAATAACGCATGCACCGTGAATTCTTGATATTCAAGGATACATATCGTTATTGGAAGACATATATGTAACTGTGCCTTTCTTTTAGGATCTATGGATCTAATCACGATGTTTTATATTTTCTGTAGAAACCTTTATAACCATTCGGTTTGATTCCTATTTCTTTTGTTTTTCAAGTATTCTCATTGTTCTTCCTTCTATTCGATTTTCTTATTTAAAGCTCATAAGATGACTGATACTTTTTAATATATCAGGAGTTAATTCAACTTCAGATATTTTATTGTATGATTAAGTTCTTTTTAATGTTGGGTGAATTTGTATTCTCTTCATTATTTTTTATTATGGTGGAAATGGTATTTCCTGATGCTGTAAAATATTCTGTAGGTAATTGTATTCTTGGTTTAAGTGATTTAACAAAAACTTAAATTTCATTATCGAATTTTAAATGTCTTATGTCGATCAATCTAGGTTGAATTTTTTTCCTTAACCTGACTTCGAATAGTTTAACGAATTATTTGGGTATATTTGATTTGAATGTAACAGTATCATTTAAAGCCATACAATGTTCCCATTGTATGCCAAGAACTTTAGATCCTGATAAAAGTTCTATATTATGTAGATTTACTGATAATGTGCAAGCCTTTTCTATATTTTGATCATCAAGACTTATACAAAAATTGGGATGCATATTTACTCCAAATAATCTATTTGCCAAATTTGACTTAGCCCCTCCAATAATACTATTTAAAGGATTATTGATAATTCTTTCATTCATATAGACTATCATTATTAGAGTATCAATTCCGGATCTAAATAACCCTGTTATTTTTAGTTGTATTAGACCTATATGAAGGTATTTCATTTTTGGATATTTGGCTTTTATTTTTCTATTTTACTTTTATTCAAAAGGCTTATAGAAGTAAAATCTTCCTCTCCTTTAACTCTACATTTCCTTGCATACGATCAAATATATATGTATGTTGATTTAAAAATCTAGATTTAAAAGTCAAAGGTTTATAAATATCCTTTCTGTCTGAGTGAGGGATTTCCTCTTTTAATTTCTCTAAATCTTCATCAGTAACCTCAAATTGCTCTCCTATGCTATCATGTATTTGTGGGTTAGATGTTTCTTCAGATATAAAAGTGCTCACGTAGATTCTATATACTTGATATGATTCTGACTCTTTATTTCTTGATGATCAGGGTGTAGAACCACTAAATGGGGTAAAAGTATCATGATCATATATTTCTTCTCTTATAATTAGAAGATCTTCATATTTATGTAAAACAAGTAATCCCTATCGGGTCTCCTTGCTCTATAATATAATCTTTATCTTCCATACTAGTACATTTAAATAGTATAGAAGAATGATTTTTAGAAAGGGGTTCAATTAATCCATGAGTTATAAAAATATTTTCTTTAGTATGTTTAGGTATATTACAAATTTGCCCGCAATATCCTAGTGGGATTTCTGTTAGTAGGTCTAAAAAAACTTCGGTTGTGAAGTATCTTCTTAATCTAGAGCCTTTTTCTGCATATAATGCATAACCCGAAGAATTTAATTTTTCCTTTTTGGGGAGTATAGCATATATAGTTAATGGAATAATTTTTATTTGATTATGTGTTTGACTGATTGTTATCGTGTTTATTTTAAAATTATCAAAAGAATCACTAATTTCATCTTCATTTTCAGTAGTTTCAGAATAAACAGATCCAGTTTCATATACAGACGAATTAGCATCACTAGATATATCTTTTATAGTGCCAACATGAATACCATATTCTTCGATATTTGATATAACAATATTTTGTATATTTGCAGGACATTCGTTAGCATAATGTCCTTCTTTATTACATTTAAAACGTTTGCAGCCATTACGGAAATTTTTCTTTTTAATAAATTTTTTCTTTGAAAACTTGTTTTCTTTTCAAAAAAATTTCTTATATTCTGGTTTCCATTTTTTTCTAGTGATTCGATATTTTGATTTTGTTCTTCTTTTGAAATTTCTTGTCTTTTTTCTTTCGAATTCAGATGAACATCCAAATTGTGTGTTAATATCTTCAGTGTAATTTGTACAATAAGAAAATCCCTTTTTTGAGTTACTAATTTTATTTTTCATTTGTTTGTGTGCACTTGCTTGCTCACAAACCCTTTCCATAGTATCCATACATACCTTTTTTAATAAACCCGTGTTATGATTTTCATCGGTATTGCTTTGTCTTAGAATGTCGTATCTTTCTTGTATAATGTTATTCCATGGATAAGGTATTTTTGTAAAAAAGCCATTTATCCAGAACACATTTTGGTCATTATTCTTTAAATGAAAAAATAGGCATGTGTATTTGGCAGCAAATTCTTCTATTTTTTTTTTCGAAAAGCAGAGAGCTATAAGCTCATTTTATTTACTTAAACCAAATTACAACTCACACTGACAAAACCCAAGGTACAAACACCAATACAACACAACCTGCATCCACTTAAAACAAAAAGAAAAACACACACATTACAACACTCAATTACTACTAGTCACAATACAACTGACTACCTATATCACAACCACATATACTCAAACAACATGATACTTAAAGTTTTCAGTAACAACTACATCTGAACCAACAATCAATTACAACCTCTGACTGAAGACAGACCTTCATATGATCTCATGCTAGGAAAAGTGCAATCCATCAAACTTCAAAATCCAACAGAGCACTTTAATTTGGGATTCAGGGAGGAAACAAAGAGAAAATCATCAAATACAACCTGATTTCATATCAGAAAGAAAACTGCAATGTATCATGTTATAGAGTTGAGAAGCATTCTTAACATCAAAGCCAAAAACCCTATTGTTTCTTTCAGTCCAAACTGCATGTATCAACTTCTTTAGCAACTTTAGGAGCATAAAAGTCCTTCTAGTTTTCCATCTAGTAGCTTTAAACACATTAAACCACTCAATAGCACTAATAGTTGATGGTTTGTAGTATCCACCATTGGCCAAAAGCTTAAACCAAATTTGATATACATATGTACATTCAAAAAACAGATGAGTATTAGTTTCCAGTTCAGCTCTGCATAAAACACAGGTATCCTCTGATAATAAACCCAATCTACATAGCTTATCTTTAGTATTCAATGCATTTGCCATCACCTTCCATAGAAGTAAATTTTCCTTAGCACTTCCACCACATTTCCAAATTCTTGAATACCAAGGAAAATTATAACCAACTCCACAGAGAGATTTGTATACAAGTTTAATAGAATGAGGCTTTCCTTTATCAGACCAAATAAGAAAATTATCAATATTGGTAATTTGATTGTTAGAAATAACATTCCAGAGCTTCCTGAGTAGACAAGAACTAGAGTATGGTAAAACAATATTCCCATCATGAATAAACTCATCAACTAAAGCTGAATCAGAAATGCCAGAGTTACTTCTGAGATTATAATCCACTACATTACTTAAAATTAAACCTTTCCTAGCCCAAGGAGAATGCCAGAATGAGAGGCCTTTAATTTGTGTATAGTTACATTGTAAAAAAGGAATAAATGTTTGCCTTAGCTTAAGAATACTTCTCCAGCTCCAACTGCAGTTCTGTGGAATTTCCATAGTCCAAAAATTCTTATGACCAATCAAGTAATGATTAACCCATTGAGACCATAAGCTTTTATTAGATTCAAAAATTTTATTGAAGTATACTGATATTGCAGCCTTATTCCAAAGAAAAATATTAGTTATACCAAGACCACCATTCTTCTTAGTTTCAAACAGTTTGTAAAATGAAATTGGGATTAATTTTCTGGAAAAAGGGTCTCCATGCCATAAAAATTTATTAAGAGCACTAGATATCATTTGAATCAGCTTTACAGGAAGAATGTAATGCCTTGTCCAATAATTGGTCATAGCAACAGCAATGGATTGAATAATTATTAATCTACCTGCTTGAGAAAGCTTGTCAATGGGCCAAACAGTAAGCTTTTGAATGATCTTCTCAAAAAGAGGTAAGCAGTTATGCATTGTAATTCTTGAACTCAAGATAGGCAAACCCAAATAAAAGGAATTCTTTGGTAATTCAAGCAAGCCTGAAAATTCTATAATTTCTTTCTTCTTAGAAGAAATTAATCCAGCAATGTAGATATTTGATTTCTGAAGATTTATTTGTAAACCAGTAATAGAGTGGAAAAGATCCAGAGATGAAGTAATAGATTGAATATTATGAAAAGTGGGTTTTGTGAAGATAATAAGGTCATCAGCAAAAAGCAAATGAGTGATCAATGGATTATTACATTTAGGATGAAGCTGTAACTTATTTTTAACTACCAGATCTTTCAATATGGAATTTAAAAGCTCCATGACTATTATGAACAAGTAAGCTGATATTGGATCACCTTGTCTTACACCTTGCTTTCCTTTGAAATAACCATACAAACCACCCTCTCTAGAAATAGAATACCTAGGTGATGAAATACATGTGTAGATCCATGCTAAAAAAGGTTTGGGGAAATTCATTCTGGACATGATAGCCAAAATAGAAGGCCAAGTAATGGAATCAAATGCTTTTTTAATATCAAGTTTAAGCATGCATCTTGGAGAAATATTTGCTCTCTCATATCCATACAACAATTCTTGAGTCAAAAGAATATTATCACTTATTGATCTATCAGAAATATAAGCAGCAAATTCTTCTAACATACATATATCACATAATTGTATTTTTAGTAATTGTTTTTCATAATCAGTATCTTCTAGAAAAGTTTCCCCTATAAAGTCTGTCATAGCAATTTTAGTAATTCTCCAAGAGCTTCTTGTTTAGATTGAATATTCCTAATTCTTTGTAATTGATTTGGATTTATCATTTCAAGGTTTAGTAACCAAGCTAACGCATCTCCTGTCAAATAAATAGTAGCGTAATGTACGTATTCCATTACACTTATATTCGGAGGTAATAAATAAATTGTTCCGCTTACATGTTGAAGCCATGTTATAATATATTTTCTTATTTTTCTATGTGGAAGTCTACCTAAATTGAAAGTTAGGGTATATGCTGAAGAAGGTTGTCCATTATAAAAATCTTTTAACTACTTTCTAGAAGAGTGAAACCTGATCCATCTAGTACCATGCCAAAGCATTTCAGGATAAGGATCAGTATGTGGACTATTATATGTGTTTTCTTCTTGTTCTTGGTCTTCCATAATTATATCAGATTTAAGATCGTTCATAATAGAAGCATTATTTGGTGGAGGTGGAGGAGGTAAAATTAGAGCACCTCTACTAGATCCAGCTTCATTAGTGTTTATATTGTAAATAAGTTTATCTGATGTATCAGAATTATAACCAGATTCTGTGAAATTTTCAGATTCTTGTTCAGAATCTTCAAATGAAGAATGTTCTTCATTTGCTTTATATTTAAAATAGTTTATTGCTGTTGAATGTTCTTCATAACAAGAATAAAGTTCTGTGCTATCAATTTCTCCTGCAAGTTCTTTTTCTTGAAGAAGAAGAAGATAATTTTATAGTAAGTGGGATCCATATCTTCGACATTTATTTTGTTATTTTCTTCAGAAGTATATTTGACCATTCGAATGTTGTTAAGCGAATGAATTGTTGGTGTATTTTGACCAAATCCTAAAGTTGCCATTTGTTTTGTAGTTTATTACTTATGTCTTTGACTTCTAATTCAATTTCTTGAAGTAGATCAATCATAAAATTATGAATCCCATTTTTTAGGTTTTTATGAGTGGGGATATGAACAACATGCTCATATTATTCAGTATTTAGATCAAATTAACACTTTTATGTGTTGAGAATAACAAGCTTATTATTTTCCATAAAAGAGGGTCTTTTGAACATAACTCAATTGTGAGTTTTTTTACAAAACTTTTGCAAAAAGATAATATTCTTAATTCTAATAACAGATCTTGATTCACAGACCTATAGTTATTAGATTAGTTTTGACCTTAAATTAAGCGGCTAGAAACGATACCCCTTAATGCTTTCCTAGCATACCGTGGTTTTATAGTAGGATTAGGCCTCGAATTAACAACCACAAACCTATACCGTCGCTTTATTTAAGTAGAGCACAACAATGGTTCGTTTAATACTTCAATGTGTAATAATCAATAACAATAGGTCGTCGAATTGACTTAAAATTCGAAAAAAGTTTTATCTGCCACAGAAGTTTTGCAGATTCATAATGAATCATGCTCAAAAGAATAGCTTAAGCTTTCATTTTTAAAAAATTTAAGATTTTGTACTCTTCTTTTTACTTCACCAGAATATATACAAAATGATTTAAATCAAAAAATATAAAACAAGAATAACTTACCTAGTCTTAGCCAGGCTCTGATACCAATTTAAAGAACCTAAAGTTGAATGTAGAAAACCAAAATATATAGCAATAGAGTCTACTTATGGAAATAGAAATTTAATTGATATACTAGATAATATTACAAAGCTTTCTGATACAATATGAAGAGGAGAAAGGATATGAAGAAGATTTTTTATGATGCCTTTCCTTCAGGGATGAGTCCTCCTTTTATAGCCTCTTCAATTTATTATTTATTATTTTATAGGCATGATATCTGTCCATGCAGCAATATAGGGGTAATGTGTCCCTTATAGGTTGAGGATGTGTCCATTATTTTAGTTCTGTAGGGAGAAAGCTGGTAAGGCTAGGGGTAGAGGCTAGATTCATTGTCCCTTTATTCTTATCAGTGGTCCACCATGCTTCTGGTTTAATTTTGAATTTCTAGGTTACTGGAGATTCGTCGTCGAAAGGGTCTATCCCTATAGTGTCTCTCATTATAGAGTCTTGTCTTAGCCTTTCCTTTTCTACTTGCTCTTTAAAGTATTATTCTTGTGCCATTGTGCCGACTGGGCCAATTTTAAGACTGTCTAAAAATCTCTGAACCTTCATTATTCTGTATGTTGATGGTTCGAAAGCTGATAGGTAGTGTAACAGCAATATTGTTTTGCCTTCCATGGCAGAGTGCGATCCAACTTTCCCTTTGTTAATGGCTTCAGTAAAAAATTCTTGAGCTGCTAAGAGCCTTTCAATTTCTTCGTTGAATTCCTTTTTATTGAATTTAACGAATTCATATTGGAGATTTTCGGTTACTCTATGTAATTCTGTAATTAGATAGAGGGATAAAGACGTATGTACTGTCTTTCTTCCCAAGCGCTCCAAATTACGAATATGAATATAGTAAAAAATCTGCTTGAATGTTCAGCAATTTTTGTTGTACATATATCTGGAATATAGCCTGAATATTCTTCAGGATGGCTCGTGTTGACATAAATTTCGTGCACTAAGCCCTTTTTGATGTGTTTTTTGTATCTTTGTCTTTCAGAAAAACATGCTATTAGGCGTGGTCTTCTGTTGTTATTGAGGATTAATTGTTCAATATTCAAGAGTTTTATTAATTATGTGTCTTTTAATTTTTTGAAGAACAGAAGAAGATTACTTTCATCGATGAGGTGTTGCTGATATAGTGAGATCATATCTTGAACTGTCATTTCAGCCTCCATCTCTTTAATTTTTATTTTATCTATCTCATAAAGTCTAAGTAATTCTAGAAAGTCTTGAATTCCTAGATTCACGGGATCAGATATTTGCATTTGTGCAAATATTGTTTTCAAATGGCTACGTTCAATTGAGTTATCAGTGAACAGTTCTGCTTTTTTAAATCTAGAGCTTCAGACTAGATATAAAAGAATGATCTGTTATTCGAATTAAGAATTTTATCCTTTTGCAAAAGTTTTGTAAAAAAACTCATAATTGAATTATGTTCAAAAGACCCTCTTTTATGGAAAATGATAAGCTTGTTATTCTCGACACGCATAAGTGTCAATTTGATCTAAATACTGAACAATATGAGCATGTTGTTCATATCCCAACTCATAAAAACCCAAAAAATGGGATTCATAATTTTATGATTGATCTACTTCAAGAAATTAAATTAGAAGTCAAAGACATCAGCAATAAACTACAAAAACAAACGGCAACTTTAGGATTTGGTCTTAGACATCAGACTTCTTTCATATTTGTATTTCTATAAGATGCAACTTTCATGAATGCATCCACATCATTTTTAAAGTATAATGAAATTGTTCCTCTATTTTTACCTTTCATGTACATCCAACTTCGATCTTTCAAACAATTCATCTTTTATACTCTTCGCCCCACTTTTTTTTTACTTTACCAGAATATATACAAAATGATTTAAATCAAAAAATATAAAACAAGAACTACTTACCTAGTCTTAGCCAGGCTCTGATACCAATTTGAAGAACCTAAAGTTGAATGCAGAAAACCAAAATATACAGCAAGAGAGTCTACTTGCGGAAATAGAAATTTTATTGATATACTAGATAATATTACAAAACTTTCTAATGCAATATAAAGAGAAGAAAGGATACGAAGAAGATCTTTTCTGATGCCTTTCCTTCAGGGATGAGTTCTCCTTTTATATCCTCTTCAATTCTTTATTTATTATTTTATAGGCATGATATCTGTCCATGCTAGCAATATAGGGGTAATATGTGTCCCTTATAGGTTGAGGATGTGTCCATTATTTTAGTTCTGCAAAGAGAAAGCTGGCAAGGCTAGGGGATGATGTGTCACCCTAGTGTAGAGGCTAGATTCTTTTTCCCTTTATTCTATTCAGTGGTCCATCATGCTTCTGGTTAAATTTTGAATTTTTAAGTTAGCTAGAGATTCGTCGTCGAAAGGGTCTGTCCCCATGGTGTCTCTCATCATAGAGTCTTGTCTTAGCCTTTCGTTTCTACATGCTCTTCAAAATATTCTTCTTATGCCATTGTGCCGACTGGCCAATTTTGAGACTGTCTAAAAATATCTGAACCTTTATTATTTTGTCTGTTGAAGGTTCGAAAGCTGATAGGTAGTCTAACAGCAATATTGTTTTGCCTTCCATGGCAGAGTGCGATCCAACTTCCCCTTTGTTAATGGCTTCATTAAAGAATTCTTGAGCTGCTAAAAGTCTTTCATTTTCTTCATTAATTTCCTTTTTATTGAATTTAACGAATTCATGTTGGGGATTTTCGGTTACTCTATGTAATTCCCATAATTGGATAAAGGGATAAAGACGTATATATTGTCTTCTTCCCAAACAATCCAAATTTTGAACATAAACATAGTAAAAAAAACATGCTTGAATGTTCAGCAAGTTTTGTTGTACACATGTCTGGAATATAGCCCGAATATTCTTCAGGATGAATTGTGTTGACATAAATTTCGTGCATTAAGCCCTTTTTCATGTGTTTTTTGTATCTTCGTATTTCAGAAAAACAAACTATTAGGCATGCTCTTCTGTTATTATTGAGGATTAACTCTTCATTTTCTAAAAGTTTTATTAATTCTGTGCCTTCTAATTTTTTGAAGAACAGAAGAAGATTACTTTCGTCGATGAGATGTTGCTGATATAGAGAGATCATATCTTGAACTGTCATTTCAGCCTCCATCACTTTAGTTTTTGTGTTATCTATCTCATAAAGTCTGAGTAATTCTAGAAAGTCTTGAATTCTTAGATTCATGAGATCAGATGTTTGCATTTGAGCAACTATTGTTTTCAAATGGCTATGTTCAGTTGAGTTGTCAGTGAACAATTCTGCTTCTTTTAAATCTAGAGGTTTAGACGTAGATGTGAAAGAATGATCTGTTATTTGAATTAAGAATTTTATCTTTTTGTAAAAGTTTTGGAAAAAAACTCATAATTGAATTATGTTCAAAAGACCCTCTTATATGGAAAATAATAAGCTTGTTATTCTCGACACGCATAAGTGTCAACTTGATCTAAATACCGAACAATATGAGCATGTTGTTCATATGCCCACTCATAAAAACCCAAAAAATGGGATTCATAATTTTGTTATTGATCCACTTCAAGAAATTAAATTAGAAGTCAAAGACATAAGTAATAAACTACAAAAACAAACGGCAAATTTAGGATTTGGTCATAGACATCAGACTTCTTTCATATTAGTATTTCTACAAGGTGCAACTTTCATGAATGCATCCACGTCATTTTTAAAGTGCAATGAAATTGTCCCTCTATTTTTACGTTTCATGTACATCCACCTTCGATCTTTCAAACAATTCATCTTTTATACTCTGCACGTTAACAAAAATTATATTATTTTTCATGCAATAGTATTTCATTCTTAATTTTTTAGTAAAACCAAACATTAATAATAACATTACATCATCTATTTAATAAAAATAAACATCAATAACAATGTTAATTTTATTTAATAAACATTATTAGTTTTGTTATTACGTTCAATAGTATTATTAATTTTATTATTAATTCC
Organism: Allium cepa; assembly: GCA_030765085.1. NCBI lineage: Eukaryota > Viridiplantae > Streptophyta > Magnoliopsida > Asparagales > Amaryllidaceae > Allium > Allium cepa. The sequence continues at coordinate 671,356,138 of CM060939.1, read as the reverse complement.
AATAACATTATTAATTATTTTATTACATTCGACTAGGTCTGTCAATAGATACGTTCGGATACGGATAGTGCCATATCTGCAACCGCATTCTAAATCAATTTTAGATATCTGATAACTGCATCCGTGGATACGGCCGGATATCGGATAATTGTCCTCTCCGTTAACGACCAATAAATTAAGAAATATAAATAGAATATTTTATTTTAATGTAATTCTTTTTCAATCTCATTGTTTATAAAAGTGACGAAAATAAAAAAATATGATGGTAGTAAATAGTTTTGTGCGGTTAATATGCACTAAATGCATATAATATAAACCACTAACTTAATAAAACAATAAATAAATATCTTTCATTGTACTAAAATACGCATAATTTAAACTATAATCGTAACAAAAACCGAACGGATAATTTTCAGATGCGGATGTCTTCGTATCCGCATCCTTTTTTTCGGATATCGGAATTTATTCGCTTTTCGGGCACGAATGACGATGGATTCCAGATTATTCAAATATCCATTGATAGCCATATATTCCGCGGTACTATTGATTTTATGATTAATTTCAATAGCATAATTGATTTTATTATTACATTCAATAGCATTATTAATTTTATTAATACTTTAATACACTATTAGTTTTTCTATTAATTACAACAATATTAATTTTATTATTACAATCAATGATATTACTAATTTTATTATTAATTTTACTATTATATTTAATAACTTTATTAATTTTATTATTAGTTTAAATAACATTATTAATGTAAGTATTACGTACTTTCCATGATAATATTAATTTAAATAACATCATTAATTTTATTAGCATTCAATAACATTATTAATTTTATTTTAATTTCAATATAATATTATAAATTTTGTTATTAAACAATGGCATTCCCAACTAATTTCAAAGGTACATAACTTAGAGATTTCTACACACTTTTTTAAATGGGTGACCATCTTCTTTTCCATTACAACCACAATTTTATTTACGTTATGTTTCGTAAATAATTTCAAATCGAACGATTAATAAAAGTTCAGCAGCACTTCCCTTTATTCTCCATATCATAAGCAAAAGAGCAAATATGGAAAACGAGAAGGAAGTGCCATCGAAATTTTGTCAGCCATTCGATTTGAAATGAAATATGAATATCATTGCATTTATAACTTGTCAAATATTGAGATAAATCCAACAAATAACGTATTAGGTGAATATCGATTTTCGTTTTATTTAAAAAATGAATATCTATATGACGATCATATACGGTACTTGCAGACAGGGCAAAATTAGACATCTACAAGGTTTCATTAATAATACAATATTAATGATAATGAATTATAAATAATTTAGAGATAACATCAACGATAAGTCAAATGGATTATCATACCAATGAACCTATGTCAACAATCATATACCAACGAATACAAACAAACAAATATATATCATATACGAATCTAATCAAATCATAGCACTAAATAAAAATGAAATTGAGAAAAATCATATAGACGGAGAGCTGTACTTATGGCGACTTGGAGGCTTGGGCTTGCGGCGGTGGTTGGCTGGCTAGCGGTGGCTTGGAGCCTTGTGCGACGACTTAGAGAAGGCGCTGGGCTAGGGAAGTGGAGGATCGAGTTTGCGGCAACGAGGTGGCGGTTGAGCTTGGGAGGTGGTGGTGTCTTGAGGAAGGATTTTGCTTGCGTCACATTGGGGAAGGAGTGGCGCTGAGCTTAGGGAGAGGTTTAGCTTGCGGCGGCATGGAGAGAGGAGAAGGTGGGTTGTGGATGGTTTTTTTATCTTGTAGTTGTAAAAGCGATGGAGGAGAGGATGCTGATTAGGGTAAGTATGGTTGTAGGCGATGTCATACCGATGTCCCGCCGATGCAATACCAAATACGTCAGCAAGGCATTTATAAATTATCGTAGGTAGATTTTTCCCGATGCCCTACCGACACCTTATTTTTTGGTGTTAGAACGACGTCGTTAATACTAGGTGGGTCAATAATGCATTTTCTAATAGTGAATGAGAGTTGGGTAGATGATGCTTCCATGAAGTTTATGGTAAGTTATCCATAAAGCTTCATTTAAATAATATATACACATGTGTATAAAATTCTAATGAATATGTAAAATGCAAAATAGGCAAGACAACATGTGAGGATTGAAAATATTTAGAGTAAAGGTGTGGGGAATACAAGGGAAGTGAATGAAGAGGTATTCAATGCACTCAGTAGGGCTATGCCAAATGGGTGGATAGTAAGCCCAAGTACTGCAATATTTCGAAGGTAATGGCTTAAACATTTGTTATATACATATGATATTGAGTATATATGTACACAACTCATATACAAATACATATGTGTAGTGTAGGTACGTATGTATCCATTGGTTAGAAATTCCAACAATCATATGTATATACATGTATTTTATACGCATGTTTAGTATAATTATTTAACTTGCTCCTCATTTTCTACCAGATGTTATAAATCGTCATTTTAAAAATCAAATGGGTTTGAGAGAAAAATGTAAATAAGTTAAACAAGTATATACGTTAAATCTTTCAATAAATTGTAAGGAAATTTGACAGTTTTGTAAGGAAATTAATGCGAAAACATTAATGGACCATTTCCTTCCTCATTATGTGGTACATTAATGGACCGTTTCCTTTCTCAAACGTTTCCTTCCTCATTATGTGGTCAATAGAATCTAAAGGGTTTTCCTATTAATATGCTAATAAATAAACGGTTATAATCTAGAGCATTAATTTCTCTCATCTTGATCTTGATGGACGATCAAGATTAAGTCTACAAATCTGGAAATTTGGTCCTCTCTCTACCTATAAATATTAACCTTAGCCCATCACAAAGAATGTAGAAAAAACATAAAGAAAGATATAGGAAAAGAGAGAGAAACCATTTCCTTTCTCCATTGAAACAGCTTTCGACAACAACCATTGCTGATTCGTGTACAAGATGTCTGGAGGTATGTTTTATTAATTCATTACATATGTGATAATCATATAATTCTAGATCTTAGGGTTTATGTTATTCGCAAGATATAGATTACATGTGGTATCAGAGCAAGGTTTTAGAATTCATGATTATCCATCAATATATAAAACAAAACTAGCATAGATATATGATGTTTGTAATTTTACTATGATGTTGATAATCATTATTAATGTTAATATGATTCAAGTTTAATATTCTTGCTATAGTAATCATGATTATCAGTGTTGTTCTATTTATTGTATGCTTAGATCTGGATCTGGAAAATTTATATTTCCGCAAAAGTTGATTTTGTCTACTTTAATGTTTGACATACTGTATAATATGAAACAACTTATTGTATGCGAATACTTTTCAGAAAGTATACATATTGAAAACAATTATTTCCTAGTTTGACATTAAATTTATGACATGAAACTTGCAAGATAATTGTCTATACATGATTTGCAAAATAATTATTTATATGTTAAATTCATGTATGGAATTTACTTGGAGTTACTAAACATTTATTATCCTTGCTGCGGATTACTTGAAAGAATGACAAATGTTTATGCAAAAAAAAACATTAATATTTATCTCTTTTCTCTCTTGTTTTAGTTTTCGCTTCCGCGCTTAATTTCCTTGTTTCCTCTAGTCTGATGCATGCAGTCCCGTCCAAAGGCGGCTGCTGCTTGCACAATAACGCATGAAACATTAATATTTATCATTCTTTCATGAGTATGGTTCTACTGCCTACCCACAAGAAGCGCTAAACCTAACCTGTTATTATGACATGTGTTTTATTCTAATAAAGAAGCATACATTTCTTTTATATCTGCGGTTGCAATGCCCTCAAACCTTAATTCGTACGCTACTCTATCGTCAGACTCAATGCAACCAACTACTCAGAATGGAAAGAGCAAGTTGATTTTTCTTTAGGCGTACTTGAACTGGACATGGCTCTCCTAAAGGAAAAGCCAACCCCACTTAGTGACACAAGTACGCCTGAGGAAAACAAACTCCATGATGATTGGGAACGATCTAATAGGCTCAGCATGATGTTTATGCGAATGGTGATTGATACCAACATCAAAACCTCCCTACCCAAAATTGAAAGCGCAAAAGAATATTTGCAATCCAATGAAAATCGGTTCAAGACTGCAGACAAATCCCTTGCTGGGAAACTTATGGCAGATCTTGTAACCATGAAGGTTGATGGTTCTCGCTCAATGAGCGCTCATGTCATTGAAATGATTAACCTTGCTGTCAAACTTAAGAACTTGGGATTGGTTATGGACGATGCTTTTCTTGTCCAATTCATTCTCACTAGCTTGCCTCCTCAGTATGAACCATTCAAAATTCATTACAACACTATTACGGAAAAGTGGAGTATAAATGAATTGACTAACAAACTGGTTCAAGAGGAGTCTAGGCAAGGCTCGCAAGGCATTAAAGTTGCTTATTTCACTCAAAGAGTTGGAAAACAAGTTGGCAAAAAGAATAACTCACAGCATAAAAGAGCACCACCTAAATCTGATGACGCCACTCAACCATCCAAGAAGAAAAAGAAGGATGATGTCTGCAAATTCTGCAAGAAACCTGGACACTTCCAAGCAGATTGTATTAAGCGTAAAGCATGCTTCGAAAAGAAAGGTAACCCAATGGGTTTCGTAAGTCATTTCGAATCAAATCTTACTAATGTACATTCTTCTACTTGGTGGATTGATACTGCTGCTAACGTTCATGTTTCGAATTCTATGATGGGATTCATTACGATCCAGATCACAAACCCAAGTGAGAATTTCATTTTCATGGGGAACAAAGATAAAGTTCCAGTTGAAGCTATTGGAACTTTTCGTCTTATTTTAGATAGCGGTTATCAGTTAGATTTATGTCAAACTCTTTATGTTCCGTCTATTTCCCGCAATTTGATTTTTGTAAGTGTACTTGATAAATTTGGATATTCTTTTGAAGTTGGAAATGGAAATTTTAGTTTATTTAAAAATTCTAGTCTTATTGGTTCTGGAATATTAATTGATGGACTTTATGAACTTCATCTTAAAAAAAATGCTGAAATCCAACTCACCCTGCATAAAAAAGAAACTAAAAGAAAGTCATCCAAGAATGATTCTTACTTCTTGTGGCATAAAAAATTGGGTCATATATCCAGTGAAAGAATCAAGAGGTTAGTGAAAGATGGTGTCCTACCGGACCTAGACTCGCTAACATTACAACTTGTGTTGATTGTATTAAAGCAAAAACAATAAAAAAAACACAAAGAAAGGAGCCACAAGAAGTACACAACTTCTTGAAATAATACATACAGATATTTGTGGACCTTTTGATGTTCCAACTTTTGGAGGAGAGAAATATTTCATCACTTTTATCGATGATTTTTCACGTTATTGCTTTCTTTATCTGTTGCATGAAAAATTTCAGTCAGTGGATGCTGTACAAGTGTTCATTACTGAAGTCGAAAGGCAATTAGAAAGAAAAGTGAAAATCATTAGGTCAGATAGGGGTGGTGAATTCTATGGAAGGTATGATGAAACGGGACAACATCTTGAACCTTTTCCTAGACTTCTTCAAAAACTTGGAATTGTTGTACAATACACAACACCTGAATCTCCCTGGCAGAATGGTGTAGCTGAAAGGCGAAATCGTACATACATGGAAATGGTTAGATCCATGATGAGTCATGCAAATTTACCTATATCATTATGGATGGATGCATTACGAACAGCTGTCTACATCTTAAATAGAGTTCCAAGTAAGGCCGTTCCAAAGACTCCTTTTGAACTTTGGAAAGGATGGAAACCTAGTTTAAGAAATCTCCAAATTTGGGGTTGTCCAGCTGAAGCTAGACTGTACAATCCAAATGAAAAGAAATTGGATTTTAAGAACTGTTAGTGGTTACTTTATAGGTTACCCAGAAAAATCTAAAGGATATAGATTTTATTGTCCTAACCATAGTACAAGAATTGTTGAAACCGGCAATGCCAAATTTTATGAGAATGGTGAAATCAGTGGGAGTATAAAACAACAAGAAGTGGTCATTCATGAAATAATGGTACCCATTATCTTACGCTCTATTTCGAATGATATTGGGAATCATCCCATTGTTGAACCTGTTCACAATGAGGAAAACCCAATAAATGATCAACAACTCCATAATGAAATTATCACCAATCATAATGTTGATGAAGTACCACAGGAACTAGCATTAAGAAGAACTCAAAGACAAAGAATATCAACTATTCCTGATGATTATATGCTTCATCTAATAGAATCTGAAGGAACTACAGACCCAATTTCTTATTCACAAGCCATTAAGGATGTTAATTCTGTTAAATGGATTGATGCCATGAAAGATGAACTGAAATCTATGGATAATAATCAAGTTTGGAAAATCGTTCCATTGCCGCAAGGACATGAAGCAGTCGGTTGTAAGTGGGTCTTCAAGACCAGACGTGACTGCAATGGTAAAATTGAACGATATAAAGCTAGACTTGTTTTCAAAGGTTTTAATCAGAAAGAAGGCATTGACTATAATGAAACTTTTGCTTCTGTTTCCAGGAAAGATTCTCTTAAAATTATCATGGCATTAGTAGCTCATTATGATCTCGAGTTACATCAAATGGATCTGAAAACAGCCTTTCTAAATGGAGACTTGGAAGAAAAAAGTCTACATGCGTCAACCTGAAGGCTTCATAATTGAAGGACAGGAAGACATGGTCTGCAAACTTAAGAAATCAATATATGGACTGAAACAAGCTTTTAGACAATGGTATCTAAAGTTTCATGAAATCATTACCGCTTTCGATTTCACAGAAAACATAGTTGACCCTTGTATATACCTCAAGTTCAGTGGGAGCAAGTTTATAATTTTGATTCTGTATGTTGATGACATATTATTAGCTAGCAGGGACCTTGGTTTATTACGTGAAACTAAGGATTATCTCTCAACGAACTTTGAAGTGAAAGATATGAGTGAGGCTTCCTATGTGATAGGAATAGAAATATTCCGTGATAGATCACAAGAAATTCTAGGATTGTCTCAAAAAGCATATATTGACAAAATTCTTAAGAGAATTGGCATGACGAATTGTTCATTTAGTCATGTCCCACTGCAGAAAGGAGACAAACTTGTTCTTGAGCAGTGCCTAAAGACTACTATAGAACGAGAAGAAATGACCAAATATCCTTATGCATCTCTTGTAGGGAGTTTGATGTATTCACGGGTCTGTACAAGACCTGATATCAGTCATGCAGTTGGTATGCTGGGTAGATTTCAAAGTAACCTAGGAATCGCTCATTGGAAAGCTGCAAAGAAGGTACTGAGATACCTAAAGGGAACAAAGAATTACATACTCACCTATAGAAAATCAAGTTACCTACAGGTAAATGGTTATTCTGATTCAGACCTTGCTGGATGTCCCGACACTAGGATCTACACTCTTGGTTATGTGCACCTCTTACGTGGAGGTGCAATATCATGGAGAAGCCAGAAATCTGAGATGCTTTTCGGATCCACCATGATGGCTGAATACGTAGCATGTTATGAGGCTTCAATTCAGGGAACATGGCTGCGTAATTTTATCTCACAATTTGACACTTTAAGTTTTATCTCTAAGCCACTAACTGTCTACCGCGACAATGAAGCTGCAACTTTTTTCTCCAAGCATGATAGGATAACCAAAGGTTCCAAACACGTGGATCATAAATACCTACTATTGAAGCAAGATGTTAAACTAAAGAAAATTATTGTTGAATCGATAAGTACAGACTTACAAGTGGCAGACATATTCACGAAAGGACTACCTCCAAAGACCTTTCAGAGACATATTGAAAGCATGGGTCTTGCAGATAGTTCCTAATTATCTTCTTATTATGCCATTTATTTTGTACTTATCTAGACATGACAATTATTGAGCTCTTAACAATTTGGACATCTTTTATTTCTGTTTTGTAATGTGTACACATTTATATTTAGATAAATGATAACAGAAACAATCTTTTGCTTCAAGACATTATGTGACCATTAAGTTATGCTCATCTACGGTCTAGTTATGAAAGTTGTCAATGTCATAGTACATGGAAATAAGCATGTTGTAAAATAACGTGTACACGTCATGACTTTCATTGACCACTAGATTAGCCAAGACACTTATGATAACTGACTAAAGAAAAGTTTAGCATATCATGCGCGCCTTATGACCTTAATACGAAAACATTAATGGATTTAACTATTGACCAAGTGGGAGACTATAAGGAAATTTGACCGTTTTGTAAGGAAATTAATGCGAAAACATTAATGTACCGTTTCCTTCCTCATTATGTGATATCCTTCCTCAAACGTTTCCTTCCTCATTATGTGGTCAATAGAATCTAAAGGGTTTTCCTATTAATATGCTAATAAATAAAACGGTTATAATCTAGAGCATTAATTTCTCTCATCTTGATCTTGATGGACGATCAAGATTAAGTCTACAAATCTGGAAATTTGGTCCTCTCTCTACCTATAAATATTAACCTTTGCCCATCACAAAGGATATAGAAAACACATGAAGAAAGATATAGGAAAAGAGAGAGAAACCATTTCCTTTCTCCATTGAAACAGCTTTCGACAACAACCATTGCTGACTCGTATACAAGATATCTGGATGTATGTTTTATTAATTCATTACATATATGATAATCATGTAATTCTAGATCTTTGGGTTTATGTTATTCGCAAGATTATATAGATTATATAAATTAAACAAATATACAAATTAAATTATACTAAACAAATTTATTTGATACATATTTTGTTACATTGCTCCATAAATTAAACAAACATACAAGTAAAATCACTCAATAATTAAACAAATATATAAGAACACTATACATTTTATTTCAATAAATTAAACAAATTTATTTAAGTCAAAATATAGATTTTGTTAAACCACCCAATAAATTAAACAAATGTTCACATTTTATCTCAATAAATTATTAAATTTATTTGAGTTAAAATATAGATTTGTAAAATAACCCAATAAATTAAACAAACATAGGTTAAATCACTCAATAAATCAAAAAAATATAATTAAGTTAAATTAGACATTTTGTTTCAATAAATTAAACAACATTGAGTTAGAGTATTGATTAATTAAAGGATTTTGATTTTGCACTTGATTTATATGGAAAAGAGAAAAAAAAATCCATTAAATTTCCATATAACAGTTGTGATACACAAATACTGTAGTTTAAAATAAAATTTTACTTATTATTAAAAACAAATTTGGTTAAAAACGTACAGATCATCATTATAGAACAAATTTGCACCTTCACTATTTTCCGCTATATCCCGTTTTATCCAGTTATAATTTTTTACACATCCACTACTATAGAATCACTAAGTGTTTTAACTCACAGATATAGACATTGTGTATTTTGGATGATTATTCATGTATTGATGGATATTGTGTATGTCGATATATGATGTTGGATATGTGTATGAATTTGTGATTGGATATCATTTGGTTACATTATACGATTAATTGTCGATTATATATGAATCATGATGTTGGATACTGTTAGGCTATATTTGTATGAGTAAATGACTATATGTGAATTTGTGATTGACGTGAGAAAGATAGCAAAATTGTTTTAGCAAAGGTATCGACATGACGTTGGAAAGTCTAATTTTATCATTTTAATTTGATGTTGGTAGGCATTGACATGTCATCGACAAATATATCTTATTAGTATCAGCATGCCGTGTATATGGCGTCGACAAATAATCGCCGATATTGTGTCGAAATAATTTTTGAAACACGTCATCGGTATGAAGTAGGCATAAGTCGTCGATATAGCATCGGTAATTACTCCATCAAAGACGCCAACCTGATATCGATAGAATTTCGACACTCTTTAAGAACGTTTTTTATGGCATCAGTGGGACATAAGTATTCTGTTTACCAACGTCGTGCCGATGCCATGTTGATATCGGTAAACTTGCTTTCTCTTGTGGTATACAGAAAATAAACATGACCGGTCAACATATGTAAGTGAACATGCAAACTAAGTAACATTCAAGACGTTAATGTGCCCTCTCATAATAGTTAATGCAAATATCTCATATAAACATGCAACTAATCATTCATGCCAAATTATTATAGCTTTACGTTACTTAATCTCTTTTTTATTATACTTTAACAGTTTTAATTTCTTCCTTTTAAAAGCCAACACTTCTAAAAGCTATCAAAAACGTGCTCTTAAAAAAGTTTGCTGAAAATATACTTTAAAGCATCGAAATCGTTCGTTAAAGGTCATCGAAATCATAATTTAAGCTACGGAAGATATTGCCTATTTTGTTATATTAGTATGCATATGTTCCACTAAAAACATAGGTTATCAGATATCAATGCTTCCAAAAGTATGACCATGAGTTAACATAGATTTAACCTAATGCTATCTTAAAACATAACATAATTGGTTAACAAAAGTACACCAGGTCATGCTATCGAAAATATAGATTATAGCTAACAAAAGTATACCCCAACCGCTCTAACGAAAACATATCATAGGTGTGTTAACGAAAACATGATTAATGAAATTATAGCTATTAAAAGACACAGCTAATGGAAACATGGTTGGCGAAACATGGCTATCGAAGTAGCTAACAGAAACACAGTTGAAGCTTGCTGAAGAAACCGTTGCTAAAGATAACATGGTTAACGAAAACACGATTCTCGTTTGTTAAGGAAAATATGGTGTGAATATGCTAATGAAAACTCAATCATGCCATCGAATATACAATGGCAAAGCCGTAATTAACCTCAGAACTGTTGTACTTATAATTAAGCATCAATCACACGGGTAAATAACAGAAACCAGAATAATTCAATTTCGGATACAAATCATAATTTCCATAAGAAACCGTGAATTATCGATTGCCAACAAAGTTCAAACCAATAAATCAAGGTACAGCTTTTTATGACATGATCAGTTCTAAAAATTAAGCATATCCCGCTACAATTCTAAACGGTATTCATATGGGCATTACTAACAGCCACAGAAGAAAGAAAAAAATAAAACAAGAATCGCCACATAAAAATGAAAATAGGTCCAATAAATCTCCATTTTCCTTTTCTTTTCTAATCTCCTTTCCAAAATCAAGTAAAAGCCAGAGAGAGAGAGAGAGAGAGAGATGCAATCCATCAGTCATCTTTGTGCTTCATCCTCTTATCAAGGCTCCTGGAGCTCATGCACCTCCCGACAAACTTAAGCACCTCGTCAATCAAAATAACAGGAAGAGCGACAGCCAAAACCAGAAGCCACTCATTGAGGCTGAGGGGCACGATCCCGAATATCTGCGCAAGGAAGGGCACGTAAAGAATGAGGAAATGAAGGCCGAAAGAGATGGACATGGCCAGCAAGAGCCAAGGGTTGACCCAAGGCGGCATGCTCAAAAGGCTGACGTCTTCGGACAGAGCGTTGAGGGAGTTGAACATTTCGATGGCGACCAACACGGAGAGGGAAAGGGTCATGGCTTTGATTTTTCCTGTCTGGAAGTAGTCGCATGGGTTTTGGTCGAAGGATAAGGTGCGGGACCCAGCTGTAAACGGTGAAGCTGTGAAGTTCTGCCATGTGGAGCACTGACCCCAGTTCGAGAGTTGCGAGTAGGAGACGAGGGAGTGGCCGTCCCCGCTTAGGTCTATTCCCATGAAAGAGGCATGAGTGTACCATATGATGAAGACACCCACTGTTGCAATTCCCACGTATAGTCCTATTACCTGCATTTTAATTCATTCTTTTAGAACATATTATTAAACATGATATGCATGTTTATACTCTACAAAATTCACATTGTAATATTCTATGTAATTGTCTGGATCCACAGTTCTCGTTCTAATGTTTTCATAACAAACTAGAAACGAAGCAAGAGAGAAAATTGAGTTTTAAATTTAGATTTAAACATAGAAGTTCAAAGTTCAAGCATCAAAATTAATTTCAAAGTATATACAACCCTTAATATGGATTTTTCAATCTACCGTTTATGATGCAAATCTTATTTCGATTTAAAGTTTGAACTTTATGATTTAAAATTTGAATGATGATGGGATTGAGAACTTACTCAAACATGCGGCTTATATACCATAAATTGTTTTTCGTTTATTTTTTACCAGAAAATTTGATTTCAAAACTGTATCCACCACCGTATTTATAATTTGTTTTTCGCCAATTTAATTTATTTTGACTTTTGGTCATGTTATTTATTAGGGAGATTAACAACATTGGTTTTCTCTTGTAACTCCACGGAAGTATGCACCGAACATTGTTAAGCAGACATTTTCTTAATTTTTTTGGCAATGAATTATGATATCCTTAAACAAAAATTTGAATCTTCAAGACGAGATAAGGGGAAGTGCTTAAGCTTTACCAGATAGCGGAATAGAATCCATGGGCTAATTAATGAGTCGTCACTTCTTCTTGGTAGTTTCTTCATAATATCTCTATCAGGAGGATTGAACCCGAGCGCAGTGGCAGGAGGTCCATCGGTTACAAGATTCACCCATAATAACTGAACCGGTATCAGTCCTTCAGGAATGCCTAACGCAGCAGTTAAAAATATAGAGGCCACTTCTCCAATATTTGAGGATATCATGTACCTGTATTTTAACAACACAAACAGTGTAAGTAGGGAACCAAAGTAATTAAGCATCAATAATGCCAAAGGGAACCTATCTACATTTGAAAGCAAGTGGAATGTTACATGTAAAATGATACATATATGAAATAACCAGACCTTATAAAAGCCTTCATGTTGTTATAGATAGATCTTCCTTCACCAACTGCTGCAACTATTGTACTGAAATTGTCATCTGCCAAAACCATGTCTGCAGCTTCTTTAGCAACCTTCAAGACAACAAAATATAAAAGAGGATGTTATTATCAAACATCTATAATTGATATGCTTTTTTAGGGTGACAGAAAGCTCCAAGGATTCAAAGGAAAAGCTTTTGATGATATTCCATGCATACACCACTTAATTCACACCATTTCTTTTAAAGATTGACGGAATCCTGCTATAAACTGAAAGATGAAAGAAAAAAATACCTCAGTCCCTGCAATGCCCATTGCAATACCAATATCAGCCATTTTCAACGCAGGGGCATCATTAACTCCATCTCCGGTCATTGCCACCACTTCTCCATCCTCTTTTAGCAATCTCACTATCTCTTGCTTATGCTTTGGTTCTGCCCTAGAAAATAGAAGTCCTCCCTTTTGTCTCAAAAGATTCTTTTTATCAGAGTGAGACATGAATTCCTTTCCAGTAAAGCTCTTTCCACTAATATCTTCATTTGCATCAAATATGCCTATTTCACGACATATTGCTTCTGCTGTTCCTTTATTATCTCCTGTTATAACCATTACTCGAATACCAGCTGCTCTACAATCCTCAATGGCCTTATGTACCTCTTCTCTTGGGGGATCCTATAACCAAATAAAATTATCAGAGACATGACCAGAAGTCATGTTGCGTATGGGGAACGGATCTAACCTATCACTTTTTACACTGAATAAACATTTGAAGCATACATATACCATATTAAAAGCAAGTAAAGTGCCGCCTTACTTATGATGCGATAAGACGGGCGGCCCTCAAACTAACAATGAAATAAATTTGGATGACTCTTTTGATTTTCATCTTCTACATTCGGAGAGAGTCATGCAAATGAGTGGAAGGAAAGAATAAACAACCAATTAATGAAATGAAATGTCATGATGGCTATATTTCCAGTTATCGATTTTGAATAATAATATTAATATAAATTAAATCCTATCCTTAGTAGATCATTATGTTTATTAGTGCATTTTCAGACACAAGATTCATGTACAGTGACCATTTGTCATCAGTGAATCAACTCACATTGATTACAACTTTTAAGATTATGGATTTATAATGAAGTATGACATTGAATTATGGAACATTGACGAAACATCAAAACAATATATATTGTAACCTATCTTACCCTTAGCCCGACCATACCAACAAAAATGAGGTTGCTTTCAATTGCTGCATAATTAGAAGGATCGAGTAAAAGCTTGTGAGCTGGATGGTATTCACCGTCGTATGTTGAGAATTCTGAAAGTTCTTCTTTGAAAGCAAAACCCAAACAGCGTAAAGCTTTCGTGGACATTTCCTGAAGAGCATCTAAAATAACAGATCTAGAAGTGTCATCTAATAACACCACAGAACCATCAAGCAATTGAATATAGGTACTTCTTTCCAATAAACTTTCCACAGCACCCTGAAAAAGAAAAGATTTTATCATCAATTATTATTACAGGTGTAAATAACAAACAAAAGATGAAATAATTAACAAAGAAGAAAAGAATAAACAAATGATACATTGTCTTGAAACGTAAAATGTACTTTGAAGAATGCCATCCCAGAGACTTCGTCGAAGAAAATAAATATAAAAATTTGTGACAGTAACTCAGGCGTAGAATGATAGCTACTAAAGTAAAATAAGGACAAAGTGCAGTCAGTCAATTGTTGGAGCCAGCGCCAAAGAACCTCCAGTAAAAAGAATAAATGAGCATATCAAAACATCCACTAACTGGCAACACATTGATTATCTAACTTTGAAATCATATGGAAATTTCAAGTGTAGGCCAGCTACAATCAAACTGATGCTGTGATGATTTTTAATTTTAACAAGAATATATGAAATGCATATGAAAGACAAACATATAAAGGCTTTTGCAGGAATATCCTATCATGTAATGTAGTACATTTGCCTGCAAACAAAGACATCAGATGCAAAAGATGACTAAAAAGTTCTTGGTATCACCTTCACTAGTAAAGAATTGCTTCCGGATTTTGATTTGACAATGACACCCATTGACTTCCTAGTGCGGTCAAATTCAAGGGTTGCAATCCTTCTTGCAGTCTCATTCCACCATTGACAGCATCCTTAAGTAAAAAATATGACAGCAAGATTATTGTACTGTGCGAAATCTAAATCAGAAAGTTTGTGTTCCTAAGAAAAACATACAATAAGCAGGATTGACATACTTAACAAACCAGGATCCACCGAAGGATTGCATCCAGCTGGCAGTCCCATTTTCTCCACAAGTACCTTACAGAAACAAAATAGGCATTATATTACTAGGTAAAAACTAGTTACATAAGCAAATTCAAAGTCTGTAAAAATACATTTTTTTGAGCAAAATGCCAAAATTATCTTCTAAAAAACAGGAGTCAATCTCCTAATCCCAACTTTATGTGTAACCAAGTGAGCTTGTAAAATTTTGCAAAAAGATTCACAAACGAAAGTATACTTCTTTACAAACAAACTTTCATTGGATGGGTACCCAAGGACACAGAAACTAGATACAAGCTGATTTGGAACTAAGAAAAAGAATGATAGTCGCGGATATTATCTAATTATGCAGAAGTTTTTGGTGTATAGTCGGTATTTAAATCACTTGAAAATCAAAGTTTACGGCCTTGGATTCAAATATAGGTTGCTTCGATTCATCATGAAAATTTAGTTATATATCAAAGATAAAAAATATATGAAGCAAGATATTAATCTAGAGAAGCCGTGTTGCTTTTAACTAAAGTCACATGAACATGAAGACCACTAATTGCATACATGTTCTGGAACATTATCAGATATGAAAATTTGTAGACAAAAAAGGTATCAGGGGCAATACCAAAAGCATCTTCCAGTAGGTTATCTAAGCTCATGATTCCAAAATACATAAATCTAATTCATGAGTATATATGTTAAAATAAGTATTGCTGTCAACACCAATATTATCATGACCAATGAGGATCAAATGGAAATAGATTATCCGTTTGAAATCAAATACCTTTAATGCTGCCTCGGTGGGCATTCCACTAGCAACATGCTTTTGGTCTGATACCGTAATGCTTGCATCATTACAAACAGCAGCTATCTTTGCAATCATTTGAAGGTTTGCATCCATTTCTCCACTCGGAAAGTCATGGATTTTGCCATCACAAGGATCATAAGTAGTCCCATCAACCTGAAAATTCCTCAAACTATCTGTCCATCTCCCAGTAGCCAATAGTCTAACAGCTGACATCTGATTAGTAGTCAAAGTCCCTGTCTTATCGGAACAAATCACGGTTGTGCATCCTAAAGTCTCAACACTGGGAAGTTTTCTAACCAACGCATTTTTCTGAGCCATTTTTCTTGTGCCTAATGCTAAACAAGTAGTAATTACTGCAGGCAATCCTTCGGGTATTGCAGCAACTGCTAATGCCACAGCAATCTCAAAGTAATACGTACACTTTTCAAATGAAAACTTAAAGTTTCTTGGCCATCCATCAACATATTCCCAAGTCAAGAAATACTTCACATTAATAAGCCAAACCAATGCACATATGACACCAATAATAGCCGTCAAAACTTCTCCAAATTCATTCAGTTTCTTCTTTAAAGGTGTATCATCGTCTTCTTGTGACGCTTCATGAATTTGTGAATGAATTTTACCTATTTCAGTATTCATACCAGTCTCGATAACCATGCAAACACAGCTTCCATTCACAATGGTTGTGCCTGCAAAAACCATACATTCTTTTCCTTGTATATCAGAATCTTCAAGCTCGACCAGTCTATTAGTTTTGTTAACGGCCTCACTCTCACCAGTCAAAGAACCTTGTTCAACTCTCAAAGTAGAGCTAATCAAATACAAAACTCTCATATCAGCTGGAACTTTATCACCAACTCTCAATTCAACGATATCACCAGGGACCAATTCTTTCGCAGGTAAATTTGGAACAAAAGATCCATCCCTTTTTACAGTAGCATGTTCTGACTGAATTTCTTTCAGCGCTTCCAAAGCTTTTTCAGCATTGCTTTCTTGCCAAACACCCACAATAGCATTCACAATCAAAATCAAAAATATAACTAATGGTTCTACAAAGGCGGTAATCTCCAATTCGCCGCCTTCATCGCCATCATACCAAGCAAGCACAAATGAAACCACTGCAGCTACTAATAAAATCCTTACAAGGGTATCATTAAACTGATCCAGCACTAGTTTAAAAATGGACGGTCCAGAATGCTTCTCAAGCTCATTCGGACCATAGATCTTAAGTCGATTTGCAGCTTCAGCAGATGAAAGACCATGATTGGCCGAAACATTGAAGTGGGCTTCACATTCAGATATCGTCTTTGCCCAAGCTGGAAAATTAGATTCATTCTGCCCTCCTTTCCCCATTTTTCTAAATAACTTACGCGACCTTCACAAAATGGATGTTTATCCTATACAATCATTCAGATCTAAAATTCAGGATCCGATCTTAAGCAGATAGGTTTAGAATCACTAAATTTGAACACCTGGTTAGAAACCAGTGTAAATTAGGTCAAACTAGACGATTTATGAAGGAGAAAAGATTGAAAGTTAGGGTTCACTTACCAGATTTGGAAATTTGCTTCGGATTGGAATAATAATTGAAAGGACTTCAAGTCTGTGAGGGGAGTGAGAATTGATGCGAGAGTCGCCTTTATGGGAAGTGGATGGAAAAGAGGAAAGAGTGGGGTTTTGTGGGATGCTTTTGGAGTTTGGATCGTTTGGAGGATGGGAAGGAGAGAAGTTCTGCCTTTTAAAAGAGTAGACCTTTGCATTGTCCTTGCATTTAGGACCTTCTATTTGTTGGTAATTGCTATACGGGAATTTTTGATTGGTTGCAGCATCATATTCCTACGTGGGATTTTATGATTGGTTGAAATATGTAAGCGCTGTTCCCTCGTCCCTTAGCATATGTCCATTTTATTGAATAGCTTATATGCATGTTTCGCACAAATCATATATTCATCATTAATAATTTGCACTAATTATATTTTAGATTTATAGCCCTTTTCTTGGAGAAAAAAAATTAAAATTTCTATGATATAGATTTACAGCTGAAACTTATATCCAAAATGGAGCTCCATGCTACTTTCTTTTTTAGTAACCTAAACTAGTAGATTCGAAAAGGAAGCAACGAGCACTTTTGTTAAAATCCCTATTCCAACTTCAGTCTTTTTAACATTATTATTATTTAATAATGATAGTTATTGTTCAAAGAAAAATTTAGTTTCACTGTAAATTTAAACTAAGATCGCCACAATGAAAATAATAAATTTCTATTACTTAATTCGTTGCATTAGAATAGTTGATTTTTTAAGTCTGAGAATATGAGAGTTTTGCATTTCTTTTTTTCCTTAATTTTATTTACTTATTTATTTTTGAATTTGAAAGAAAATTTAAGTTTTATCTGTATTTTTATTAAAATCTTAATCCTAACTTCAGTCTTTTTAACATTATTATTTAATAATGATAGTTATCGTCGGAAGAAATATTTAGTTTCAATGTAAATTTTAAACTAATATAACCAACAACATAACATTGAAAACAATAAACTTGTATTACTTGATTCATTGCATTAGAATAGTTAATGTATTAAGTCCGAGAATATGAGGGTTTATTTCCATTTTTTCTTAATTTTTATTTACTTATTTATTTTGAATTTGAAAGTTTTGTCTGCATTTCTTAGCCATTTTCTTTTTTAGAATTTGTTGCACTTGAATTTTCTTTAAAAATAGTGATATAGTGATGGTACATTTTTCAAGCGGAACAATTATTGTGATATCTTTCGAAATCGAACTCATGAACCCTAAGAGGTTAGTGTAGAGTGTTTCATTATTTACAATTTGAATTGTTAGTCCTTGTTACAATTTCCAATTTTTGAAAGTTCTTTTTTTTAATAACTGAATATTTTAAAATAATGTAGTATTTGGAATATTTGAATTTTCCTTAGAAAAATCACATACGGTCTTTTTCAAAAGAAATTAATATAACTCCTTTAATTTGAATCTTTTTTATATTTTGGTAAGCCATGAATATTTGAATCATATGTTTATTTATTTCCATACAAACTCAAAGAAAAATCAATTTAAAAATATCGAAGACGGTTAAAATTACAAACACATTTTATTATATTTTTATGGATGTTTATAGACCCTTAAAAAAATGGGTTTCAGATTTATAGTTTTACGTTGCATTATTAATCATTATGATAAATAATTTTTTTTCTTCAATTATTGTGATTGATTCAAATATTTGAAATGCATGGTTGGTGTGGTTGTCAAAATGTGCTTAAAATAAATTCATAGATCATGAGTTCGAATATTTGAAATGCATCCTTTGAGAACTTTGGGTAAATAATTTGGAATAAAAATGCTTTTGATTTCACGTGTTTGATTCTGAATATCGTCGGACAAAAATTTCCAACATTCCCGTGAACGGGGAATGCATCCAGCCCCTTTTCGTTGCATGCAAAGATCATGAAGTTGGTCAGAGAACAAATTCAGTGACCAGGAAGGAACACATGATATTCTTAGCTACAACTGAGATCCATTTTAACGGTTGTACTCACTCGTAATATAATAGAGACTTTTAATATATATATATATATATATATATATATATATATATATATATATATATATATATATATATATATATATTAAACATGGCATCAGCATGTAATGGATGCTTATATATATTCCAATCTTGAGTGTTTGGACAAAGCGATTGTGACTGGAGAATTACTTTGCTTGCACGAAAGGCATCAAACGTTATTTTGTATTCACAAACTCGGTGGAAATTGCTAACGTTGCAGATTAGGTAGTTACAGCTATTTCCGACGCAATTTCCAAATCTATTGATTTAGGATTAAATAGGCCATGTCGCTTTCGGACAGCGGACTTGTAACTAATTTTTTATTTCCATGCAACGACTTATGCTGTAGAAAATGAACCACATGACATTGTGATTTTGCAGAACCCAGCAATATTAGCACTTTTGTGTTTGCAGTTTTGGACTTGTGTTTGCATTCAAATGTTTGCATTTAGTAATTAAATTCAAATAGTTTGAATTCTGTTCTTTGCGGTCAAATTAACATTCTTATTTACCGCAGCCACGGTTAATGAACGTGCGGGATAAAGAATTCACGCATAAATGGACGACATTATTGCATGAACAACGTTTGGTCCTAGGGCTGTTTATAATTCCTCCCACGTTTGCTTTAAACGTTGAAGTATGGCTAATGTTGCTTCTAACTACTACTGCGTTACATATGGACATGAACGATTGCTTAACCTTGTCCGTTTATAGCCGAGTAAAAAGAAAAACTCTTTGGTAGGCATCACCCTATAAACTACGTGGTTATGTTAATATCCTCGTCTACATATAACATGATTTTAATAAATAACAACCACGCTCGTTATGGACGTTTTGTATGGCAATCAACGCTACCATGAGATGATGGTTTCTGATAATAGCAATATCTTAATTAATTAGTGGGGTAGTACAGTCAATTAATTTAAAAAATGTTAGTGGAGTGGGGAAGTGGGAAAGTAAAAAAATGGTGTGTTAATAGAACATGTCATATCATAATTCTCTATGAATATTTTAAATTAAAATCTTTTAATTTACAATTTACACATACTTTATTAAATCACTTTCATTATTTTAAACTAGTGTGTAACCCATGTGTTACATACAGTGCTGTTGTTAAAAAATAATATTTATATTTTAATTACTACTAAAAATATATTTTAGCTTCCAATATATGATAAATTTAATGTAATATATTAATCATAAATGAAAATGACACGCGACTCTCAAATAAAAGATTAAGGGTTCAATCCTCGTTAACTACATATTTCTGTAAAAATTAATATCCGCACTTAAAATGGAAGTTGCTGCCAAGTTGTTTTAAATGGAAGTTGTTTGGAAAAATTGGGTTTGGATTTTGAAATTCAAAGAATAATTGAGTTGGTTTCAAAAATGGTTTTTAAAGATTGAAAAGACTCTGGAATGCTATATAAAATGATTGGAATACAATTATTAAGTTGGAAAATAAATTGTGAATGGGTAAATAAAATTTGCAAGTGCAAGAAAATGAAATTGAAATCCATTTCGAATTTTTAAGTAAATAGAACTGGAATTGGAATCTGAATTGAATTTATAAGTGGAAATTTAAGTTGAGTTAAACAAATGATGTTTTGAAATGGAATATAACTTAAGTAATGTTGAATGAAGTTGATTTTGGTATCGAAGTAAATCAATAAAGTGAAGTGATGAATATGAACTTGAGTTATGTAATGAAATTCAACTTTTCTGGTTAAATTGATTAGCAATTGAATTAAATGAATGAACTGGATGTAAATAAATTGATATGAAATAATGGATGTAAGTGTTAATTCATTAAAGTTAATTAAAAGTGATGAACCAAATTGAATGAAAGTAAGCAAAGTAAAGAAATTTGGTAATGTTGGATATACATTGTTTGTTAGATGATGGTTAGTTGATTGTATAGAAATCCATATGAAATTGAATTAATGAAATTGAAAGCTGTGTAATTAAATTTGATTTGAAAGTGAACTAATTTAAATATAAATTAGTGAATGTAAACTAATTGAATATGAATAAATGAATGTTAGTAAAAAACATCCAAAGATAATGAATCAAATGTGATTTAAATCGGAAAACCAATTCATTGAATATAATGAGAAGTGAATTTATATTGATTTGGTTATTGATTGATTAGATTGATATTGGATGTAGTTGGATGTTAGTTGGATGATAGTTGGTTGATGATTGAATTTGTTGCTTTTGTTGCATTTGCTATATTGGCACATATTGTTGTTGCTTCTGGTATATGTTGTATATCGATATTATTTTCTATATACATGTTTCTCATTGTGGTTGAGCGTTTAGTAGGTACGGATTGCGCTTGCTTCGCTTTTGGAGCTCGCTTTCACGCTATATTAGCCGTATATGCTCGCTAATAATATATAAGGTACATATCTTGGATTACATATCGTACGTTTACACTTTTTCCCTACGGGATGCCTCGTTACTTTGATGAGATGTATATTTGTGATATATATATTGTCATTTTTTTCGGATCGAACCGCGCAAAGGAGACTATGGCGAAATTTTCTGAAAATTTAAGGCGTTACAATATTTTTGAGAAAATTGATTTTTTTTGAAAAGATAACTAAGTATGATTTGAAAACTTAGTAAAATTATTGTAAGAAGTTTAACTATTGGATTTTGGGAAAGTTAAACACTTAAGTGAATTTGAAATCTTATTATAATGGATGTTGGAAAAGTTACTGGATTTTGTAACTTTTTCTTACTTGGTAATTTCGAGGACGAAATTCTTTTAAGTGGGGAAGTTTGTAACGACCCAGAATTTCTGTCATTTGAAATTCGTATATTTAATTGATTTTAAATATTAAACAAGTAAAATTTATAAGTCGAATAAATTTTATTTCGGATATTTAAATTTATTGGATAATTAAATCGATAATATAATATTTGAAATTACAGAAATAATTGGAAATTGGGTTTAATATGATTAAAAATGATTTATAAAGTTGTATTAAATCATATTGGAGTTAGAATGATGTTACAGAACTTTTAAAATTGAATTAAAAGTTAATTTGTGAAAATTGAATATTTTAATATTTAATTGACAAGTAAAAATAGCCATTTTTCAAACAGCCTCGGATTTCGACGAAACTAGTTTCATCGGATCCGTAATGTTACATTATTATATGGTTTTCAAATTTTGTGTTAATCGGATTTACGGTTTGTCTGGGGCAAGCTAAAATGCACTGAAATCGGTTTGAGTGAATTTTAAATTTAAATTTGTCGATCCGAAAAACTATCTTCCAAATACGATCGAATTGGCTCCCGATATATATTCCATTGCGTTCGGAATGGGGGTAAAACATTATAAACGCCAGGCGGCACGCTTCATTTCGAGTTCGGGAAAAATTCGGGTGAATAGTGTTTGAGAATTTTCTATAAAAGGCCCTCTATTATTCACTTTTGCAACCAAAACCTTAATTTACCTTCAGCCGCCACTTGATATTAATGGCCGAAAATTTTCAATTCTTTCTCCTTTAATTTCTTTCAATCCGTGCAATATTTCAACAAACCTCCAACTACAAAGTTATAGAGCATCGAGAGAGCTTCAAATCTATATGGTGATGATCGTGAACGACGCAACGATCGAGGGGATAAGGGCATGTGAAGTCATGCGTTTGGGTTCGGTTTTCTGTGCCAAGATGGAGGCTGAGCTCCTTGATATACGGGCCGTGGGTGAAGCTCGTGTAGGCGAGCATTTTAGTGGTTGCCGATCGATTTCTAGGTGATTATATTGTTGGCGGCGATCTACCCTAGTTTGGAAGCTATGGGTTGTCTTCAACCTGTAGAACGTGTGCGTGAGGAAGAAACGCGAGCGGCCGAGATTCCGTAAGGTTGGACGTGCGGCCCAGATTGATTTGAGGGTAAAAACAAAAAGAAATTGTAAATTTAATTATATTATGATTCGTTCGAACTTTGAAATATTATAACTTGTTCATATGAGGTCGAAAACGTACGAAACGAATTGCGTTGGATTCGTTTTGTCGAATATTACGCAACGGAGCTGGATTGGAGTCGATTGGAGCTAGTGAAAATTTTGAGTAAAATTGAACGCGCGCTTAATTTTATTCGAAATAGAACACTGCAACTGTATTGAAACCATGGTGAGAACCTCTCACTCAATTGGAGTTGTTTCGATTTAAATTTTAAAATAGTTAAATTTAAAATTGCTTGATTGTGTGATTGAATGATAAATTATTATCTATTGTTTTGAAATAGACCCTATACGCCGTATATTAAGCGGATGTTATTTATTAAACCCATATACCGTGATAATTCCACCGTGAATGGAATTGGTATTATATATGTACTTGGAGTTGATATTCCCGCATTATATAGCATATGAGACCCTATTGCGCCACATAATAGCGGATAATATTTTATAAAATCCATGTACCGCGATATCCCGTCTTGAAACGGGATTGGTATTGTGCTAACATATGTGGATGCAGGGAAACAGGTTGGAGGGATCCAACTGGATTCCTCAACCGTATTGATTTATTTATAGATATTTGTGATATATTCTGTTATCATATGATATATGATGTTTTGGATGTCGTGATTGTTATATTTAGTGCTTTTGCAACATTGGGCCTATTTTGGAAAATTAAAATTGTTAAAGTGATGTTCTCAAATTTAAAAGGGTTTTAAAGTGATTTATGAAAGTATACGTTTTATTAAAATTTTGGAATTAATACATTTTAAATAAATAAACGTTATAATTTTAATGTTATAAAATTTATGATTTTTGATAAGTATAGTTAAAATGTGATTTTTGAAATATGGAGTTAATGAATTTTATAAAATAGTTTAAATTGAAAATTTGAAATTATTATAAACGGTTTATGTAAAAGGTTTATAAAATTGATATTTATAAATTCAAAATATTGGGATTATAAAAGGAGTTTTTATAAGTGTTAAAATGAAGTATAAATGGATTTCATAAGCGAATGAAATTTATAGATTTATAAATTGTGAAGTTATAAAATGAATAGATTTTGTAAAATAAAAAGATTTATAAGTAATTAACTTATAGATTGGATTTTGGCAAAATGAGATTTAAATAGAATTGGTTAATTGAGGGATTTTATAAGTTGAAGTTTCATAAAATATATATAAGTGGAATTTATAAACGTTGTTTTATAAATCCGAAATCGACTTATTTTGATAAGTTAATTATTATAGCTTATTAAAGGAAGCGTATCCACGATTTTGGACGGTGGATAATCCTTTAATTAAATATGTAGAAGTGTTGAATTTGGTAAATGATTTATATTCATAATTTTGGATAGTGAATAATATATTAAAGAAATGTTTTAGAAAGTGATCTTTTAAATAGAATTAAAACGTTTTGCAGATGTTTTAAAATGTGTTAAGAATCGAAACCATAGATTTCAACATTCATTGTTGAAATAGACGTTTTCGAGAAACAAGGAAAAGATGGACTATAACACTGTTGTTATAGTAAATGATTTTCGAAAGGAAATGTTTTTGTATAGTATTGGGATTTATATATATCTATCTTAATTTCGAATCCCTATACTGGTGATTTTGGACTGTCGTAACGATGTTTTACGCAACATTCGTTTGGACCCAAATAAATGTGTTTAAGAGAATGTTTTCCTTAAAGAATAAAATATATACTTAATTGTGATTTAAGTATACTGAATATTTTCTAAGTATTGAAAATAAACAGATTTGTGAAGTACTTATTATTAAATAAGTATTTGGAAATGTTTTCCAATGTAGAGAAGTGAAATGTTTTGAGATTTTATCTTTTAAAGATAAATTGAAAGTGAATATTTGAAATCAATTTGAAAATCGTATATCAGTGGATATTTGAAAATTTAAATTCAAATGGAATTTATAAAGGAAAGGGAAATGTGTTTAAAAAAATAAATATTGATTTATTTTAAAGTATAGGAAAATATAAATCTTGCAAAAATATTTTTGGAAAATAAATTATTTAGGAAATTATTTGGAATTTGGTGATGATTGTGCATATTTATTGATAGTTAAATAACTGACTATCAATATTTTCCTTTAAATGGGTATTTGTTGTGATTTGCTTGAATTTGAATGCTACACTTATTTTTTTTAAATAAGCGCTCATTATTCGGTTTAGCCGGGAGAGGACCTTTGTGTCATAAATCACATTCCGAATAATGATATGTCGTAATGGATAGCATTTGAAGACCGGTGTTGAAGATCGTATATTTTTGAAAATGGAAGGATTACCGTCGAATGTCTCTGCATCGGCTGATCTCCGATATAGAGATTTTATCACCCTTTGTGATGGGAAGTCCGGTCGTGATTAGTGAATATCCGGATTGCAATGGATTCTTTGGAAGTGCCTTCGGTTCTGTTCGAACCCAGAATGGACTTGTATGGATGTGTGTCTGACATTACAATTTGAGATGTAAAGCTGATTTCTATCAAATATATTTCTGTTGGTGGCGGAGAATTTATTCTCTTAGCTTAACACCCTTCTCTAAGACGTACAAGCTCAGAGGTCATGTGGTTGATAGTTACTAGTGATACATTCCGAAATTGGTAATGTGGCATACGAATTGCTGTTTAGCATTTGTTGATCAATGCGTGGCTTTCGTATAAAGCGTAGCTTTGTGGACGAGACTTCGTCGGACTTCACACCCCGAAAATGGTCAAAACCGGAAAGATGCAGCAAGGTTATTAGGGGATAGCGCCCCCGTAGTGCATGTCATTCCTTCTGGATAGAGGTGGTATTATGGTATGGAGCCCTGATACTTAACATATGTTGCTGCTGCAAACTTATTATTTTGTGGTTGTTGGTGAATCCCGGGATTTAGGTCGGTTATGACCGAGGGATGGCATATTCGTGTCAGTAGTTACCTAGCCAGGGGTAACTCGACCTTGTTTTAGCAGAGATCCGGTTAGGTTCTCGGGGCGTCCTTCCAGAGGCGTTTCCATGTGGCAATGGAAAGTTCTTTGGCCCGACCATTTGTTGGAAATCCAAAGAAACAATACGAGCCTTGTACGGTTTTAGTTGTAGAACCTTCCATCTAATATGGTAGCTATAGTAGGCATACTATAATGGTACCTATGCTGGCTAAGATTAATATTGTACTTTCGAAATGTTTTCCTGCACTTTGCACTTATAATAATAATATTGAAAAGAAATTTGCGTATCAAGCATATTTGACTATCATAAGGAGAAATCTCCTCCAATTCTGCGTTTGCATTGTGTGTGTGGCAGAAGGCCTTATGGTAGTTACATTTTCTAAAAGCATTGCGAATTTATTTCAAAATATTACTTTATTGTTGTTTTAAAGATAAATAAACTGTTTTAAGTTCTCACACCAGTCCCATGACTGATTTGGAGTTTATTGTTTCCTTCCTAAACTCTGGGTGCCCACCAATTTCCATACGGGCAGTTAAGAGTCACGTTATCAGATCATTCTGGAATTCAGGATTTGCTGTGGAGCTAAAGGAGCAAGCTGGATGGCATGGCGTATCAACTAGTATATAGTATTTCTTTTCCGCTGTTTGTTGTTGTAAACTCTGATAATGTAATGTGATGTAATGTAATAACTGATGTAGTTCTTTGTTTTAAAGATATTCATTTATCTATTATATGTTGTTCCACTGCGATTGTGAGATTCTGATATTGTTTCTGTTGCTTCTTCTTTCTTTCTTCTTTTATCTTATACCTCTTCTTTAACCCTAACGGTACGGTTTCCCGGCCTTCGATTGCTCGGCAGTTGATACAGTGGACGTATTAATGTGGACTTTCGTGAGTCGAAAATCGCATATCTTTACATTTGGTATCAGAGCATATGGTTTAGTGACAACATTGGCTCTGTTGGGAATTACTCATTAGAGATAGAGTCAGTAGTACTCTAGAATGAGTGTGAGTGTAATAATAGATACGAGCGCTTATTTGTTAGTGAATATGAAATTGTTTTGTATTGTGTTGACTTATCGGTTGATTGTTTATAGATTTTGGTCGGTGCAGTCTAGCTAACTATTTCGATAGAGATTTCTAAACTCTTAAACGAGATAAACCGACATAGTATCATTTGAAATTGGGTAATGAAATAATTTTACCTTGATTATCTTTTACATATATAGGAATAATTTTTCAGAATTATTAAAGTGTATATAAATTGATTGTTTGGTTGTTGAAAATGTAAGAATATAAATATAAGTTAATTAAAAGATGTTTGAATAATCTAAATAAAACAATAATTGTAAAAGAATAATTGTATAAGCAAATGAATTATTGAGTATGGAATTATAATTAATGTGGTTTACAATTGTGAAATAATCTTATATATAAGAAGTGAAACTATATGAATATATTTATAAATATAATTTGTAAACGGTGATTCATAATTTGAAATGGAATTCCAGAGTAATATTTGAAAACAAATATAAAGAAATTGAAATTTTGAGATTTGGGAAATTTAAATTCTTTGAAGTTTGAAAATGATTTTCAAGGGTTTTGGAAAATTGTTTTGAAGGAAAGAAAGCACTAAACACTTTTCGGTCGCTGGAAAATAATTCTGATAATGATCGCGACATCATCGGTGTTCATTTTCGGGTTTCCAAAAGAGGGATTGCTGCCAAGTTGTTTTAAATGGAAGTTGTTTGGAAAATTTGGGTTTGGGTTTTGAAATTCAAAGGATAATTGAATTAGTTTCAAAAACGATTTTGAAAGATTGAAAAGACTCTGGAATGTTATATAAAATGATTGGAATACAATTATTAAGTTGGAAAATAAATTGTGAATGAATAAATAAAATTTGCAAGTGCAAGAAAATGAAATTGAAATCCATTTCGAATTTGTAAGTAAATAGAACTGGAATTGGAATCTAAATTGGATTTATAAGTGGAAATTTAAGTTGAGTTAAACAAATGATGTTTGAAATAGAATATAACTTAAGTAATGTTGAATGAAGTTGATTTTGGTATCGAAGTAAATTAATAAAGTGAAGTGATGAAACTTGAGTTATGTAATGAAATTCAACCTTTGTGGTTAAATGAATTAGTAATTGAATTAAATGAATGAATTGAATGTAAATCAATTGAATGTAAATAAATTGATATGAAATAATGGATGTAAATGTTAATTCATTAAAGCTAATTAAAAGTGATGAACCAAATTGAATGAAGGTAAGCAAAGTAAAGAAATTTGGTAATGTTGGATATAAATTGTTTGTTAGATGATGGTTAGTTGATTGTATAGAAATCCATATGAAATTGAATTAATGAAATTGAAAGCTGTATAATTGAATTTGATTTGGAAGTGAACTGCCTTGAATATAAATTAGTGAATGTAAACTAATTGAATATGAATAAATGAATGTTAGTAAAAACATCCAAAGATAATGAATCAAATGTGATTTAAACCGGAAAACCAATTCATTGAATATAATGAGAAGTGAATTTATATTGATTTGGTTATTGATTGATTAGATAGATATTGGATGTAGTTGGATGTTAGTTGGATGATAGTTGGTTGATGATTGAATTTGTTGCTTTTGTTGCATTTGCTATATTGGCACATATTGTTGTTGCTTCTGGTATATGTTGTATATCGATATTATTTTCTATATACATATTTCTCATTGTGGTTGAGTGTTTAGTAGGTGCGGATTGCGCTTGCTTCGCTTTTGGAGCTCGCTTTCACGCTATATTAGCCGTATATGCTCGCTAATAATATATAAGGTACATACCTTGGATTACATATTGTACTTTTACACTTTTTACCTACGGGATGCCTCATTACTTTGATGAGATGTACATTTGTGATATATATATTGCCCTTTTTTTTGGATCGAGCCGCGCAAAGGCGACTATGATGAAATTTTCTGAAAATTTAAGGCGTTAGAATATTTTTGAGAAAATTGAATTTTTTTGAAAAGATAACTAAGTATGATTTGAAAACTTAGTAAAGTTATTGTAAGAAGTTTAACTATTGGATTTTGGGAAAGTTAAACACTTAAGTGAATTTGAAATCTAATTATAATGGACGTTTGAAAAGTTACTGGATTCTGTAACTTTTTCTTACTTGGAAATTTCGAGGTCGAAATTCTTTTAAGGGGGGGAGTTTGTAACGACCCAGAATTTCTGTCATTTGAAATTCGTATATTTAATTGATTTTAAATATTAAACAAGTAAAATTTGTAAGCCGAATAAATTTTATTTCGGATATTTAGATTTATTGGATAATTAAGTCGATAATATAATATTTGAAATTACAGAAATAATTGGAAATTGGATTTAATATGATTAAAAATGATTTATAAAGTTGTATTAAATCATATTGGAGTTAGAATGATGTTATAGAACTTTTAAAATTGAATTAAAAGTTAATTTGTGAAAATTGAATATTTTAATATTTAATTGACGAGTAAAAATAGCAATTTTTCAAACAGTCTCGGATTTCAACGAAATCAGTTTCATCGGATCCGTAATGATATATTATCGTATGGTTTCAAATTTCGTGTCAATCGGATTTACGGTTTGTCCGGGGCAAGCTAAAACGCACGGAAATCGGTTTGAGTGAATTTTAAATTTAAATTTGTCGATTCGAAAACCTATCTTCCAAATACGATCGAATTGGCTCCCGATATATATTCCATTGCGTTCGGAATGGGGGTAAAACATTATAAATGCCAGGCGGCATGCTTCGTTTCGAGTTCGGGAAATATTCGGGTGAATAGTGTTTGAGAATTTTCTATAAAAGGCCCTCTATTATTCACTTTTGCAACCAAAACCCTAATTTACCTTCAGCTGCCACTTGATATTAATAGCCGAAAATTTTCAATTCTTTCTCCTTTAATTTCTTTCAATATGTGTAATATTTCAACAAACCTCCAATTACAAAGTTATAGAGCATCGAGAGAGCTTCAAATCTATATGGTGATGATCGTGAACGACACAACGATCGAGGGGATAAGGGCACGTGAAGTCATGCGTTTGGGTTCGGTTTTCTGTGCCAGGATGGAGGCCGAGCTCCTTGATACTTGGGCGGTGGGTGAAGCTCGTGTAGGCGAGCATTTTGGTGGTTGTCGATCGATTTCTAGGTGATTATATTGTTGGCGGCGATCAACCCTAGTTTGGAAGCTATGGGTTGTCTTCAACCCGTAGAATGCGTGCGTGAGGAAGAAACGCGAGCGGCCGAGATTCCATCAGATTGGACGTGCGGCCCAGATTGATTTGAGGGTAAAAATAAAAAGAAATTGTAAATTTAATTATATTATGATCCGTTCGAACTTGGAAATATTATAACTTGTTCATACGACGTCGAAAACGCACGAAACAAATTGCGTTAGATTCGTTTTGTCGAATAGTGCATGATGGAGCTGGATTGGTGTCAATTGGAGCTAGTGAAAATTTTGAGTAAAATTAAACGCACGTTTAATTTTATTCGAAATAGAACACTGCAACTGTATTGAAACCAAGGTGAGAACTTCTCACTCAATCGAAGTTGTTTCGATTTAGATTTTAAAATAGTTGAATTTAAAATTGCTTGATTGAATGATAAATTATTATCTATTGTTTTGAAATAGACCTTATACGCCGTATATCAAGCGGATGTTATTTATTAAACCCATATACCGCGATAATTCCACCGTGAATGAAATTGGTATTATATATGTACTTGGAGTTGATTTTCCCGCATTATATAGCGGATGAGACCCTATTACGCCGCATAATTTCGGATAATATTTTATAAAACCCATGTACCACGATATCCCGTCTTGAAACGGGATTGGTATTGTGCTAACATCTGTGGATGCAGGGAAACAGGTTGGAGGGATCCAACTGGATTCCTCAACCGTATTGATTTATTTACAGATATTTGTGATATATTTTGTTATCATATGATATATAATGTTTTGGATGCCATGATTGTTATATTTAGTGCTGTTGCAGCATTGGGCCTATTTTGGAAAATTAAAAGTGTTAAAGTGATGATTCTCAAATTTAAAAGGGTTTTAAAGTGATTTTTGAAAGTATACGTTTTATTAAAATTTTGGAATTAATTCATTTTAAATAAATAAACGTTATAATTTTAATGTTATAAAATTTATGATTTTTGAGAAATATAGTTAAAATGTGATTTTTGAAATATGGAGTTAATGAATTTTATAAAATAGTTTAAATTGAGATTTTTGAAATTATTATAAACAGTTTATGCAAAAGGTTTATAAAATTGATATTTATAAATTTAAAATATTGGGATTATAAAACGAGTTTTTATAAGTGTTAAAATGAAGTATAAATGGATTTCATAAGTGAATGAAATTTATAGATTTATAAATTGCGAAGTTGTAAATGAATAGATTTTGTAAAATAAAAAGATTTAAAAGTAATTATCTTATAAATTGGATTTTGGCATTTAAATGAGATTTTAAATAGAATTGGTTAATTGAGGGATTTTATAAGTTGAAGTTTTATAAAAATATATATAAATGGAATTTATAAACGTTGTTTTATAAATCCAAAATCGACTTATTTTGATAAGTTAATTATTATAGCTTATTAAAGGAAGCATATCCACGATTTTGGACAGTGGATAATCCTTTAATTAAATATGTAGAAGTGTTGAATTTGGTAAATGATTTATATTCACGATTTAGGATAGTGAATAATATATTAAAGAAATGTTTTAGGAAGTAATCTTTTAAATAGAATTAAAACGATTTAAAGATGTATTAAAATGTGTTAAGAATGAAACCATAGATTTCAACATTCATTGCTGAAATAGACGTTTTCGAGAGACAAGGAAAAGATGGACTATAACACTGTTGTTATAGTAAATGATTTTCGAAAGGAAATGTTTTTGTATAGTATTGGGATTTATATATATCTATCTTAATTTCTAATCTCTATACTAGTGATTTTGGGTTGTCGTAACGATGTTTTACGCAACATTCGTTTGGACCCAAATAAATGTGTTTAAGAGAATGTTTTCCTTAAAGAATAAAATATATACTTAATTGTGATTTAAGTATATTGAATATTTTCTAAGTATTGAAAATAAATAGATTTGTGAAGTACTTATTATTAAATAAGTATTCGGAAATGTTTTCCAATGTAGAGAAGTGAAATGTTTTTGAGATTTTATATTTTAAAGATAAATTGAAAGTGAATATTTGAAATCGATTTGAAAATTGTATATCAGTGGATATTTGGTAAATTAAATTCACATGGAATTTATAAAGGAAAGGGAAATGTGTTTAAAAAATAAATATTGATTTATTTTTAAAGTATAGGAAAATATATGTCTTGTAAAGATATTTTTGGAAAATAAATAATTTGGGAAATTATTTGGAATTTGGTGATGATTGTGCATATCTATTGATAGTTAAATAACCGACTATCAATATTTACCTTTAAATGGGTATTTGTTGTGATTTGCTTGAATTTGAATGCTACACTTATTTTTTTAAAATAAGCGCTCGTTATTCGGTTTAGCCGGGAGATGACCTTTGTGTCATAAATTCCATTCCGAATAATGATATGTCGTAATGGATAGCATTTGAAGACCGGTGTTGAAGACAGGATATTTTTGAAAACGGAAGGATTACCGTCGAATGTCTCTGCATCGGCTGATCTCCGATATAGAGATTTTATCACCCTTGGTGATGGGAAGTCCGGTCGTGATTAGTGAATATCCGGCTTGCAAGGGCTTCTTTGGAAGCGCGCGGTTCTGTTCGAACCCAGAATGAACTTGTATGGATGTGTGTCTGATATTACAATTTGAGATATAAAGCTGATTTCTATCAAATATATTTCTGTTGGTGGCGGAGAATTTATTCTCTTAGCTTAACACCCTTCTCTGAGACGTACAAGCTCAGAGGTAATGTAGTTGTTGGTTACTAGTGATACGTTCCCAAATTGGTATTGTGGCATACGAAGTGCTGTTGAGAATTTTTTGATCAAAGCGTGGCTTTTGTATAAAGCGTAGCTTTGTGGACGAGACTTCGTCGGACCTCGCACCCCGAAAATGGTCAAAACCGGAAAGATGCAGCAAGGTTATTAGGGGATAGCGCCCCCTTAGTGTATGTCATTCCTTCTGGATAGAGGTGGTATTATGGTATGGAGCCCTGATACTTAACCTATGTTGTTCCTGCAAACTTATTATTTTGTGGTTGTTGGTGAATCCCGGGATTTAGGTTGGTTACGATCGGGGGATGGCATATTCGTGTCAGTAGTTACCCAGCTAGGGGTAACCCGGCCTTGTGTTGGCAGATATCCGGTTAGGTTCTCGAGGCGTCTTTCCAGAGGCATTTTCATGTGGCAATGGGAAGTTCCTTGGCCTGACCATTTGCTGGAAATCCAAAGAAACAATACGAGCCTTGTACGGTTTTAGTTGTAGAACCTGCCATCTAATATGGTAGCTATAGTAGGCATACTATAATGGTACCTATACTGGCTTAGATTAATATTGTACTTTCGAAATGTTTTCCTGCACTTTGCACTTATAATAATAATATTGAAAAGAAATTTGCATATCAAGCATATTTGACTATCATAAGGAGAAATCTCCTCCAATTCTGCGTTTGCATTGTGTGTGTGGCAGGAGGCCTTATGGTAGTTACATTTTTCAAAAGCATTGCGAATCTATTTTAAAACATTACTTTATTTGTTGCTTTAAAGATAAATAAACTGTTTTAAGTTTTCACACCAGTCCCATGGCTGACCTGAAGTTTATTGTTTCCTTCCTAAACTCTGGGTGCCCATCAATTTCCACATGGGCAGTCAAGAGTCAGGTTATCAGGTCATTCTAGAATTCAGGATTTGCTGTGGAGCTAAAGGAGCAAGCTGGATGGCATGGCGTATCAGCTAGTATATAGTATTTCTTTTCCGTTGTTTGTTGTTGTAAACTCTGATAATGTAATGTGATGTAATGTAATAACTGATGTAGTTCTTTGTTTTAAAGATATTCATTTATCTATTATACGTTGTTCCGCTGCGATTGTGAGATTCTAATATTGTTTCTGTTGCTTCTTCTTTCTTTATTCTTCTATCTTCTACCTCTTCTTTAACCCTAACGGTACGGTTTCTCGGCCTTCGATTGCTCGGCAGTTGATACAGTGGACGTATTAATGTCGACTTCGTGAGTCGAAAATCGCATATCTTTAAAATAATTGTACTTATTTGTATAATTTGAATTAATGATTACATAACTAATTGAATACAAATAGTTGAATATAAAAAAGTTGAAGAAAATCGAGAAAATCTTTGTATATAATTGTAATTGAGAAGCGCATATTATGGTTAGTTTATCTACATGTGAACTTTTATTAATTATTTAGTTTTCATTTTGAACAATTTTATCCTTGTAGTTAACCATAAAATTCATGTTGTTGTAGGATGGTCATGCTTACAACTTTAAATGCAAAATAATGTTATATGGTATTTAGTTGAGTTATAAGTTAGATATGGTTTGATAACATGTTGAAAGTGAGAATGTTTATATAATTTAATTTCTATCGGTGTAATCCATGTGTTCACATCGTAATGTTGTAAAGTATAGATTTATCTTTTAAATGTTAAGACTAAATATATTTTTATGTAATGTGCGATAATTTTTTTGAGCTAAATGAATTAGAAATTAAAAGAGTTACTATTATTAATGTATATATTTTATGTTATGCAATTTAAATATCTTATATCTGAATAAAGAAACAGTTTTGTCATTTTTTTCTCATATATATGAATATTGTATATTGAAATTCTCGCATCTTTAGGATTTATTAGATGGATTAATGATAATCAATTTATTTAAATGGTTTAAATTTAAGATTACACAACTAGTTAAATATATGGACCTGAATGTAAAATATTAGGAGATAATCAAGAAGGGTTTCTAAGTAATTGTAAAAAATTAATTTAGGTATTTGAAGTTAATAGAATTTTACAGTGTAATGTAATTCAGTAAATAAATTAAAAAAATAAACTTATTGTTGTTTTTGATGTATATAATTTACATTATGTGAAACGTGTGTGTGTAGCATCTAAATGATTTTTTTATATTAATTTGTTGATGCGCTTGTATTTTACATATTGAAATTGCAACATCCCCTATCTTGAGGCCTGAAGCTAAGCGCTTCAATGCTGCGGTCATCTATAGTATTAACTACCAGTGACAAAATACGGTAAAGTTAATGGTATTCATAATTTCAAAAACACGTGAATATGAAATAAAAATAAACATAGATTTAAAAACAACTTTTTTGATTACATTACAAATCAATATTTCATATCCAAATACATAATCCCAAAATGATTCACAGGTTTTGATCAAACTTAATTATCGCAAATTACGCCAAGAGCGACATATGAATATACCCTCTTGGATGATCAGTGTACTAAATAAACATATTAGTCATAATACATCACATTGGAAATAAAATTAAATAGCTTCTAACTTTACCTCCTGCATGTTTTCAAAAGCTTATTCGTCCACATACTAAGCCTGTAAAACCTTAACTCTCAATCTACTCAAATTAATTTTGAGCATGCGAGAGTTTAAGGGAAAAAATTTCGAGTCAGACATAAAGCCTGTTCGAATAATACTATTACATCTCAGTTTACCGATATTAAGTGAGACTGCGCCGCTCAGGGATCGGGTTTTCCCTCATTAATATCCTTTTAAAAAACATATCTTTTTGCAAATCAGAATCCTGCAATCAAACTAATTAAAGCAATAATAGAAATATCATTTATGCACATAAATCAGGTAATCAATGGACTATATGTCCAAACAATATAGTATTTTTTGGCTAACTACTAACCATTTGCTGACTCGAGTCTACCAGACAAAATAAATAATCAAACTTCTGTTAGACGCGCTCCTGGACGGTCTGTCCTTTGCTTACTTCTCCCAAGGTCAACCGATCCTAATGGTTTTGCAAGATCACTAATAACCTATCTTTCTCTGTGTATTCCTTTCTGTGTGTAACATCATTTTAGTCTTACCTGTGACAAAGCCCTACATACTACAATTTTGGACTTATATTAGCAAGAGAATATATCTAAAATATAGGGCACGACCCTATACCAGTCACATTGGTATTCTAATATTTGAGTCATTTACTTAGGATTAACCATCCCGTCAAATTTTCCTTGAAAACATTTCTTTCAAATTTATTTAACCCTTTAAATCATAGTTAAACAAGAAAATATACATTTTGCTTTGCTCAAATATCTTTGTCATCATATATGCTTTACACAAAACAACGTTGATGAAAATCTAAATCAATAGGGTGTCTATCTCTTTAAAACTAGTTAAAGCCCTTTTTTAATTTAGAAAACTTTAGGTTTTAAATTTAAGATATCATCTTTGAAACCCTTATTTAAAAACTTTAAATAGTCCCTTTCGAATGCATTAAAAGTACCCTTTCCAAAATAGTTAACAAATTTACCTTGAAACGCTAGGCCAAAAGGCCAAAACATACCTTTCGAAACCTTTAAAAATAGACCTTTTGAAATCATTAAAAGTCTCCATTCGAAAGCTTTATAAAACCTTAGACATACCCTTTTCAAATGCATTAAACTTGCTTTTCGAAAGCATTGGAAACCTTCCATTCAAATACTAAAAGTAAACCTGTCGAAAACATTGGAGAATCTCCCCTTCGAAACCTTCATTGTATATCTTTCGAAAGCATTAAAGTCCTTTACTCAAAACAAACCTTCTGAAAATATTGGGTCCAAGTAAAAGTTTGTGGAACATAGCTTCGAATCCATTTAAAACCATTTTTTTTGAAACCTTTATGTTTAACTTTCAATATATCTAAGAGTCTTAGAAGAACCAGAGCAAAAGCATTATTCCTAAGTAAAAGAAAGTAGATGGTTTCAAAACCAACCCTTGGAAAGCTTGGAGAAGCGGATTCAAAGTTTAAGGCAAAAGAACCCTTTCAAAACCATTGGTTTGGAAGGTTGAATGCGGCAGCAGAGATTTCGACCCCTTCGAAAGCTTGTTATAAAACAAAAGGCGATGGTCCATTAGAAAGCCCTTTCTTTGTATAAACAGAAGCAAGTTGGTTAAGTCGAAAGCTCCCACCCCTTCGAAAGCCTTATTTATAACCAAAATAGTTCCAAGTTTATAAGCGCTATTTCTACCCTTTCGAAAGCAGATTTTGACTCTATACCTTCCGCCTTTCTCCAATCCACTACGTCTCAAGACATTGATACCATGTGTATTGGTTTCGACTTAGTTCGAGGTGGATGTATGGAGTCGAAAGGTGGCTACTATATGCGGTGAAGCAGTAATCCTTTACATATAATTGGTTGTCAATTCCTTTTTAAAATCTTGTTCTAAAAATTCTACTGAATTCAGTAATTAACAATTTAAAATATTAGCAAATTTCCGCTTCTCCTTTTCTAAATATATAAAACATTTAAGTCTCATATCTTAAATAATTTTATACCTTTAATAAAATACTTAGGAAAATTCTCTAAAAATTCCCATAAATCACTTTAAATATGTTTTCTAACATATTTAAATTTCTGACCCAAAGCTAACATATAATAGCCAAAAATAATTTAAATCCAATTTAACTATTTTCTTTACCAGAAAATTCATAATAAATCCGCAACAACTTATAAAATTATGAAACTTGGAACTCATCTCTAAAATAATGTTTTTGACCTTATATCAAAAACGCAAGCCATTTATTTGTCATTTGATAGGTTTTTCAAATCAAATCTTATAACAAAATCTATACGAAACAGCATAAATCATCAACAAGCATATATAATCATTTAAAAAAAAATCAAAACATGTCATTTTTCTTGCAAAATAAATTCGATTCTTATCTAGAAACCGAAAAAACAAAAAATGAGATGTAATCTATTGTTCACCTTAGCTTGTTGTTAAAGAGTTTGAGATTTCCCTTGAATTGATTTGATTTAATTAAGCTTCCTTCTTGAATTCTTGCTTATCTTCCTCTATATTTCTTCGAATGGTTGCTTGCCAAACTCTATGTTTTGTTTTTGTTTGTGAGTGTTGGAAATGAGAATGGGATAAGGGTTTGGAGTATAAGAATATAACCTATTCCAATTTTTCCCTTATCTTATTGCCTTTACTTACTTCATTTTAAATTTCCATCTATTTATTCATTACTTAAGGTATGGTTACCTTATAATTACACAAATCTGAATTCCTTAACCATTTACATTATTTCATTTGATTTATCTAATTAAATGCCCTAAATAATATTAGTCAAAATTAGGGTCGTTACAGAAGCTTTCATCTTTTAGGCTTTATTAATAAGTATCAATTGATCAAGTTTGTCAATTAGTTTAAAGTTTGGATTTTGTAATTAATTTAAATAGGTGGACTTTAATGAATTTTTTTCGAAGAGATCCGTGAAATATTGGTAAATAATCGTGGATTTTAAAAAATGTAGGTAACTGAATATAAAACAGTGTGAGAAGTTTAGCGGAATAATTGTAAAGTGGTAAATTATAGGATTTTTTTAAAATAAAATATCTAGACTTAAAGAGAAATAAGAAGAATGGAGATAGCTTCTAGAATTAATTTGAGAGCTTCAAATTCTTCTACTTTCCTTTTACTTAGTAGATTCTGGTACGTACGTTTAAAAATTTATAGAATCATTTTCAAATAATTCATCAATTAACCAATAACATTTTATATTCAAGTTGATATATTTATGTTAATTACATAATCAAGCATTTAACATATATTTAAATAAATTAAGTTAACTAATATTCATTAATATTACTACTAAATACTAAATAACGAAAATTGCAATGAGTAAACTATAATTGTACCAACCAAAATGGTAGAATGATATTTTTAATTCTCCTACGATATATAAATCACATAAAAAATA
Organism: Allium cepa; assembly: GCA_030765085.1. Taxonomy (NCBI): domain Eukaryota; kingdom Viridiplantae; phylum Streptophyta; class Magnoliopsida; order Asparagales; family Amaryllidaceae; genus Allium; species Allium cepa. The sequence continues at coordinate 671,316,778 of CM060939.1, read as the reverse complement.
ACAAATTTAGTTTGTAATTCATTTATGTTGACAAATATATCATACATTGTATTTTAAAATTTACTTTTAACTTTAAATGCCTACACCTAAATTACCACAATTATTTACAAAACTCACTTCACTTTTCTCATAGTACATTATTTTTGAATCCATATAGTTAAATTAATTATGTAACATTAAATTTAAACTAATTATATAAATACAATTAAATGATGTTCATTAGTTCATCTACAAATTACAAAAATATGAAAATTTCAATATGTACAACATACCCATATCAACAAAAATGGTAAAAATACCTTTTCATTAAAGTAAGATACGTAAAGCCACATAACATATAATATATACAGAAAAAACAATAAAAAATTAATTTATAGTTCATTTCTTAATAATTTCATCCATATAGTTCATTTCTTAATAATTTCATCCATATAGTTCATTAAAAAATTATGATTTTGTAAAATACCCCAACCTCTATACTCATACCATCCAAGAGTATTACTGAGTAATATTGTTAGATAATACGGAGAATGAGGTGATATAGGCACACACATGTTACTTCCTTAGGCTAACATTGGTACATGTTAAAACGTTGAATGCACCTATACGTACTTGGTATCAACACAAAACAATAAACTCATGTGCCTTCAGGATAGAATAATACCGTAACGACCGGTTATTTCAAACTATTCAAATCGGCAATAATCCACACATGTCAAACTTGAATTGTTTAAAATAACAGATTGTTAATTTATAATTAAAAAAACTTAGCATATATAGTAAATAAATCAATCACGGACATAGAGTTTACAACAATAAGCAGCAGAATAGATACATAGTATTTCGTGAAGCTACTGTAGAAATAACAGAGTCCAAAACAAAATACAATAGAAGTCCAAACACACAGAAGTCTCTAAAGCTGAAGAAAATGGAAAGTTTGAACATATAATTGGAAATAATAGGAATAATAAAAAACTGAAATAGCTAAGATAGATCTTCCATGCAAATTCCAAGCTCCAAAAGGTAAATTCAAAAGCTATGGCACTCAGGCTAACCCGAGCGTTAAAAAAACACAAAACACTCGAGTCAGGATTAACATTCTTGTGCAAGTAAATCAAACTCAAGTGAAATGCAATATAACTTAAATGATGTCTAGGATTTTGATCCTTTAAGGATCCGTTAAACTATCTACATAAATAGTACAATACGCTACATAAATAATGTCTACAGTAAAGTAAAATATTAAAAGTAGCGTTGCTGTGTTATCCATATCCCCATTAACACATTTTGTATATTCCTATAGTCCTAAGCTCCACCAAACCGGTGGTTTACTCAAAGGGCACTCCATAGGTATGGTACAAAGCAATCTCGTAGAGGGCGCGATAAGACATTTGAAAAGGCATACGAGGCAATGCTCAAAGTAGGAGTCTACCGTTTCGCACTCCCAAACTTGTGGTAACTTATAGCAGCTACTACTGCCCACCTCGAGGCACACTCCTAATCAAATATGTGCACACCAAATTGAATCACAAAAGCAATGGATATGTTTTCGAAGAAATGTGCCCGATAGGAGGGGCGGCCCCACTTTGCCCGGTATAGCTCCTGTTTTAGCCACATCAAGCTCACTCGAGATAGTCAGGGCTATGTTCATACCTCATACAGACGTTCTCCAACCATCCTACTTCGTCTTGGAATCTCCACCACGTGTATAGTTGTTAAATTGGTTTTCGGTATCGGTATGACAATATCCGATCCTGGTCGCTTTAACAACCAAATGCTTATTTCACACCATGGTCGTTTTATAAAACACTTTGATAAACAATAATTAACATATCAAATCATAAATTTAAATAAAATTAAATATTCAATTTTATTTTTATTTTATTTAAATATATTTGTTAAATCACTTTTAATCAAAATCAAGTTATAAATCCATATTCTTGAAAATCTCAAATAAATAAGTTTAAATCAATTCTTATTTAAATTAATTCTTCCAAATTAAATTTCAAACTAATTTCAATTTACTTTTCCAACGCAATTTATTAAAGTTATGAAAATCTATTTTGAATTATTATTAATATAATTTAAATAAGTTTTTTAAAAATATCGTGTATATTAATTTAATTTAATTTAATTAAATTCTTTTATTTAAATCTATTTTAAATATTATTTTATATATTTGAAACAATAAAATTATAAGTAAAACTTAATAATTTACATTTTAAAACTTAACTTATAATTTTAAATTTTCAAAACATATATAATTTTAAAATCTAAATTTATCAATATTTAAAATAAAACCTTTATATTATATTTTAAAATCAAAACACATATATTTCCTTTCTCAAAATTTTTGAAATTCATTTAAAAATAGACCAATGGTGTTCGTATAAACTTTTCTATCCTATGATCAAGTGATACGAATATTTATCATTTTAATCCACAATATTTGTTATATATATACCTTTGTTTTATATACATTTGTTTTATAAATATTTGAAGGAAAAAATATATACATGCAACATATAACTTTCAGTCAACAAAGCATACATGTGCAATATATACCACATATACAAGCTTGGATTGAAAAGCAAATAAAATTAACTTTTCCGCCAACAAGTACTCAAGCTATAGCCACTCATATATAGGCTATCATATATATGCATTTTGGCTATGACAAAGAACAAACAAAGCTCACATCAAAGATAAAGCGAACAGGAAGGAAGTTTATAAGCAAACATAAAATGAGCAATATATAAAACTTTTGACATAACATAACACATATATAAAACAAGAAGAGAATGGCTGTCAGGTAGGGTCAGAGAAAGGTCATGGAAGATGGGTGTGGATCTCTGGTCGGAGAAGATAGGTGAAGCACGGCGTGGAGAGATGGTTCAAGCGACAGATCTGGGCTGGCTTTGGGTTAGAGGGGGAAAACATGGGTCTGGCTTTGGATTAGAGGGCTAGGTACTCAGGTCAGGGAAGCGGAGGCGGCGCTTATGGTCAGGGAAGGTGATGGTGTGGCTTTGGGTCTGCTATGAGTCAGAAGAAGGGAGGCATGGTGAGTCAGGTTTGGATCTAGTGTAGGCAATAGGGAGTTTGAGCGAAGGTGAGTGGATCTGGGTGTCTCGGGCGGTGCTTGTGGTCAGGCTTCAGGTTTGCCAACACATGGCTTCGGGTTTGATTGTGGCTGCTTGCGGGTTCACTTCGGGTTTGATTGGGAAGAGCACGGTAAAAAATGGGTTGGATAAAAAGGAAGCAGCACTTGCTTTATGTAAAATGAAAGCTCTCGTTAGATTTTATCCAAGAAACATTGGAGAAGCACAACATGCTTTCAGGAATGAAACAAAAATGGAAGCTCACCATTTTTGTTCTAGAGAATGGAAACAAGAAACAAAGGAAAGGATGCAAGCATATATACATAATCGAGGAATGAAAAGAGTCAAACGGTGGTTTTAAAATTATTAAAAGAAAAATGGATGTTGAGTTTGTACGACTGAAATTTGTAAAGGCAAAGGAAACAAAATCTCAAATGCGGCACCGATATGACAAATTGTTTTGTCGATTTCATCACGTACCGGATGTCGAATTACAGGAATGAATATATTATGGAGATCAGCATGACGAGTTGAACAGAATGGTACACAAATATCAGCGATATGATCAAGTTATCAAAACTTGATTTTTCACTACTGAAAATGCTGCTAAAATGCCAAAAATTAAATAAACGTAGCTAAAGCAGTCCAAATTTGAAGAAACGAAATACGACGTATCACTCAGAAAATGATTTAAAATTTATTATATAAAAATATTCAGGTTTCAAAAATATTTTATTTTTCATCAAATTAACTGATTTAAATTTTGAAATTTCACATATAAACTAACTTTCATATTTTCCTATAAAAATTCACCATCTGCTATGTTTAAATAGACGTATTACTAATATCAAATTTTCATTGTTTATTTTCGTCAAATTTTTTAGTTAATTACATTATTAAAAATCTCGGGTCATTACACTCTCCGTGACTCAAAACTTTTCATTCCTTGAAAAGGAACAAGATAGGAGAACAGAAACAAACAAAAGGATAAGACAAGTCAACGAATAGTACCTGAGCCAAACAATTCAGGATTTGAAGCACGCATGGATTCCTCGGTTTCTCAGGTGCAATCTCGATCATTTGTGCTCCACTGCACCTTGACCAGACCGATAGATTTCCTTCTTAGCCGCTTCATGCCTCTTATCGACAAAACGAAGTGGCTTCCTCTCGATAGTGAGATTTGGCTCGACGTCCAAATTCTCTAATAAAGCTGGCTGAACGATCAAGGATGGATAATGGAGATACTTGCAAAGGTGAGATACATGAAACACGTGCACACCTAATAGCTTCTCTGATAAGTCAACTCTATAAGCCAAAGGACCAACTCTTTCCAAAAGGTGGAAAGGATCAATGAATCTAGGATCCAGCTTTCCTCTCCGACCAAAACGAACCACATTCTTCCACAGTGAGATCTTGAGAAAGACCTGATCACACACCGAGAATTCCAAATCCCTTCTATGCCTATTAGCAATACTTCTTCTGCCTATCCTAACAATCCTCATCTTCCTTCTAATCTTCTCAACCTTCTCAGATGCTTCCAAAATCATACCAGGCCCAAGAACTATTCGATTACAGGATTCAATCCAGCAAGATGGAGATTTGCAAGGTCGTTTGTAAAGAGTGACAAACAGAGGCATCTCGATACTTGCCTGAATTCAGAAGATTGGAATAGAATTAATATATTGAAGCTTAAGATGATTGAAAATTCAAAGATAGAGTTATACCTGGTAACTGTTACTACAGGTGAATTCAACGATCCATAATCAAGAATACAGGCACGAAGGAGATCTTCCAGAATCCGATTCACCCTTTCTGTCTAACCATCAGTCTGGGGATGATAAGCCGTACTGAGGTTCAAACTAGTACCCAAAGCTTCCTTAAAAGCTTTCCAAAACTTGCTAGTAAAGATAGGATAACGATCACAAATAATTCTAGATTGAACACCATGGAGCCTGACAATCTCCTTTATATAAATCTCAATTAAGCTCGTAGCAGTTCGATTCGACTTGACCGAAATAAAATGGGTGGACTTGGCCAATGGATCGACAACTACCCAAATACTCTCATTACCTCCTTCTAGTCCTCGGTAAACCATCAATAAAATCCATAGAAACCCGATCCCACTTCCAAATGGAAATCTCAAGGGGTTGCAGCAATCCAGCAATCTTCTGGTGATCAGCCTTAACCTGCTGACAAGTGGCACATCTACTGACATAACTAGAGATATCCTGCCTCATACCACTCCACCAATACATCCTCTTCATATTCTAGAACATCTTCGTGACACCTGGATGGATAGAGAGTCTGGAATGATGATTCTCCTTAAGAACCTCTTATCTCAAGCTATCAACATTCGGAACACAAATGCGGTTATTAATCCTCAAAACTCCATTCTGATCAATCTGTGCTCCTAACTCACTTCGATTATCACCTTCCCTATTCTGAATATTCTCCTTCATGAGCTTAAGCATTGCATCCTCATCCTGCTTGGCAGTGATACGATCCATAAGAGATGAAGAAGCTACTATCTAGCACAATAAGGCTTTCTTCCGACTCAAAGCATCGGCCACAACGTTGGCTTTCCCAAGAGTATAGTTGATGTCAAGGTCATATGATGCTGAGAACTCAAGCCATCGAACCTGTCTCTGGTTCAAATCCTTTTAGGTAAGATATACCTAAGAGATTGAGAATCTGTGAAAATCTCAAACTTAGTTTCCAAAAGGTGATGCCTCCATAACTCCAAAGCAAACACAACATCAAGTAATTCTAAATCATAGGTGGCATAATTGGCTTCGTGGGGTTTCGACTTATGACTAGCATAAGCAATGACCTTCCCACTCTACATCAACACAACACCTAAACCTTCACGACTAGCATCTGTATAAACCAATAATCCTTTACTTCCATTTGGAACGGTGAGAATAGAAGTAGAGGTAAGCTTTTTCTTCAACTTATTAAATGCAGCTTCACATTTATCACTCCAAAAAACTAAGCATTCTTACAAGTCAAAGAAGTAAGAGGTGCAGCTGTTCGAGCAAAAATCTCGATGAATTTCTGGTAAAAACTGATAAGGCCCAAAAACCTATGAACATCAGAAGGGGTCTTAGGTGTCTCTCAATCTTGGAAAGAGATAAGTGGATAAATTCAAAGATAGATAATATAATTCAATTATAGAAGAGAAAAGGTGGATAGACTTGCATTAATCACGGTGACCTTAACTGGGTCAACCGAGACTCCATTTTCTGAAACAATATGCCCAAGAAATCAGACTTCATCTCTCCAGAAATGGCATTTAGAAAATTTAGCTTTCAACTGATGACTCCTAAGAGTTTTGAGAGCATAATCCAAATGTTCCCTATGCTCCTTCTCTAACTTAGAAAAGACGAGTATATCATCTACGAAAACTAGAACAAACATGTTGAGAACATCCTAGAACACATGATTCATAAGATCGACAAAGAAGGCAGAAGCATTGGTTAGGCATGACTAACAATTCATAGAAACAATTCTCTGTTCGTAGAGCAGTCTTGGGAATGCACTCCTTAGCTACATGACGCTGGTGGTAACCGGTAGCAAGATCAATGTGACACTCTGCACCTCTAGGTATCCTGAAAATCGAACATGGCTAGAAGCACGAGTGGTCGGGTGAAATAAAAATCCATAACATAGCATAGAGACTAAGGCAACAACATAAAATGATTAAAATATTACAAAGAAAACTTTCACTAATTTTAAATTAATAGCAAAACAGCTTCATTAAAAGCAACATTATCCCAAATTCATTTCTAAAACAAAAAGCACCAAGTATTCTCCACCAAAGCATAAAACATAACAAAGTTTACAATATAGGTCCCCATGTATAGAGTAAAGTATGGAAAAGAGAAACGAAGTGCATGAAACAAAAGAAATAAAAGCTGAAGATAACAACTACTCCAATGACCCTCCAAGCTGCAAAGAACTACAACCTAGACCTCCCTTCTGTGATTTAGGGAAAATAGGAAAAAATAGGAATGGGTCAGATATAAAGTCTGGTGAATGAGAAATAAAATGAAGCAGAAAGAATAAAACAGTTTAATTCCAGGACTTCCCCGGATATCGCAGAGGATGAATAATATAATGCAGTGAATACTTCTTAGATACAGTTCCTAAGAAGCCAAAGTCCATAGTCACTTTACGGAAGTCAACCATGTAGTAATACTGAATGTTAGTCGGCCTATCGGACCTGTTTTCCTTACCTATCCTCGTGCTATAGCGTGAATATCATGCTCTTTACCCGTGCACTATGACTGAGTGCCTCTTATGTCTGACCAACACTTACTCAAACGACCTTACAGGTCCTCGATGTAGTACTCAGGCTCCGTCAACTGGACTCCTATCCTCCTGTCTTCTCAGTCATCAACGTGGACTTTCCCATATTTAAGTGTCGGTCCTCCAAAAGAGCGCCCGCAGCTAGGTCGGCTGCACAAAATCCTCCAACGATCTGCCCAAAGTAGCCTATGTCAGAGCACACTTGTCATGTTCCGTCTGCATCGATCTGCCTGAAGAAGACTATGATCGAGGTTGTTATCTACCCTACATACTAGCAACCTATAAAAGAAAAAACATCCTTGCGAATCTACTTGCCCGCTTCTAGTACATACATCCAAAACAATATTTTGGTCTTAACTACATGATACACTTATCCGGACTTTACAAGGTCTACATACCAAATCGGTTCTAAATAAATAAATTTCCCGTTACATTTCACATACTGTTTATTTCCATCAATCTTCTTTAGGTCATTTTTACATCTGATTTGGTTATTTCACAATTTTTTTTTCTTACATAAATGATATTTCAATTTAACGTCCATTGAATCCGCATGGTTTATCTGTAATTTTTATGTCATTTTTTTGTTATGGATTTACACTAGCCTTTAGGGTCCATTTGATTTACATTTTTTTCCATCCTAATTTACGTTCTCCTTTTAGAGATTTAATCTGTACAAATTTTTTATCCAATACCGCAAACCATTTAATTACACAAAATTCCACTTTTACATTTTTAGACCACATATGAACAAACAATTACGCCAATTAGACTTCCCAATTTTGTTCCAAAACCATATTTAAAATTATGTAAATATATCAATTGAAACCATAATTTTATTCAAGTAAAATATTCTAAACTTATTCAATAACCTGTTCTACCATTAAAAACTGAATAACAATTCTAATTCAATTTAATTAAACCAATCTTATTTACGCCATGAAACGTGAATAATAATTTGTTTGTTCCGAATTTCAACGCAAACATGAATTATAATTGAGAAGTGGAAGAAGAAGAAAATACAATAATTTACTTAAATTTCAATCTTATTTATGCCATAAAATGTGAATAGCAATTTATATGTTCCATATTTCAAACTAAACATGAATTAGATTTGAGAAGTGGAAGAAGAAGAATTCGTAATAATTTGCATCTATTCTCAATTAATAACAAAAATTAATTCATAGTAACGTGCCAGAAAAGAACTAAAATTAAACTACTTTAGTTTTCTATTTCATATTACTTCCCACTCACCTGGCACTTGACCTTGTATAAATTTGAAAAAAAAACTTTGCTTTAATCTTTCTCCCTTTGATTCTTCTAAATTCCCAAAATTGCTTGAATATATATAGATAATTTAATATGGTAGAGGTTTGTTTATTTAGTAGACAAAAGGAGGAAGGATAATACACACTAATTTTACTGTAGAATTATGGCGACGGTTGAATAAGAGATTAGGTTTAGCTTAGATGGTTTATTTAAAGATTGTTTGAGCGAATATAATCCATCAGATTATTTTAGATTAAATTAGGTTCTTTCATACACTTAATGGTTATCCATCCTAGCCCATACACATCACTCAACCAATAAAATTTTGCCATCTCATCCTATTACATCACTGAAGTGAATGGGAAGTCGCCACAAGTCAGAAACAATGCTGAAATATGTAGGAAAATTGCTGGAAATGAACCAGTTAAAAAGAATATCGCTCCAGATTTTGGACGACAACGAGACTTGATCCCTGATCACTAAGGAAGTCAACATGCGCCTTTACTACCATACCAAATGCACTTTTAATTTATTTTTAATTGTATTTCCCATAAAATATCGGAGTATTACATTCTTCCCCCTTAAAAGATTTCGTCCTTGAAATCTCCAAAGATGGAAGAAGTAATTAATAACCAACATTCAAGAACTACATCCATCTACTCAACTATCATCCATTTCTACCATTGTACTTATTTTTAACTAATGCAATTAATGATTTATGCAAAGTGCAATGCATATGAACTTAACTGATGTGAAAAGGTAGTCAGTCTACTGATTCAATTGACCACTTATAATGTAAATATGCTTATGCCATGCAACCAAATGTATGTAATTACCCTAGTATAATTGATAACTCTATATGTATGTTTTAATCATTCACCCAAATGCACCATCCATATGCAACATCCATTTATACATACATACACACACACATACACATCCAACCATGTGCAAATGCAATAGATAATTAGCACACATATGCAGTTGTATATACCTAGTTGGTCGATTATCCTAATAACTACCTATCTAGTGCATGCAATGCATCCAATTGCAGACATTGGCATCCACTTGTAATTAATTTCATCCATTAAACATAACATGTTCCAAACATGCTTACAGCCAAGCTACCATCCATAGGTTTCACCTTAAGATTATCGAAAAGGCCCTAACTAAGGGTAGATCAACGATCAAAGATAGGATATTTGAAGTGTACTTTAAAAAAAGGATAAGATGTTTGAATTCTCTCCTCAGATTCTCATGTGCACTCCTTGGGGTCATCTCCCCACTGAACCTTCACTAGATGAACTTCCTTATTACGTAATCACTTGACGTCGTGTTCCAATATACGGATGTGTCTACGACGCATAAGTGATTCGTGCTCTACCTCCACTTCCCTTAGCTGATTAGGTTCTACTACTACTACGGTATCATGTAGACACTTCCTCGGATGTGAAACATGAAAAACATTATGAACTCCTGCCAACTTATCTGGAAGATCAACTCTGAATGCCACTTTCCCAATCTGTGTGGTAATAGGGAAGGGTCCTACAAATCTCAGTGTCAACTTACCTACTGAGCCAAATGTCATAATGTTTCTCGGAGGAGAAACTTTGACAAAAACCATATCTCCAACCTTAAAATCCAAATCTGAACGTCTTCTGTCCGCATATGACTTTTGTCTATCTTGTGCAGTCTTCAACCTCTTGCGCATCAAAGCCACCTTCTCGGAAGTTTCCCTCACCAAGTCTGTCCAAGCAAAATCCTATTAGTGGTATCCCCCAACAAGATGGTGATCTATATGGTCTTCCATAGAGAGCCTCGAACGGTACCATCCCAATGCTTGCTTGATAACTATTATTATATTCAAACTCCACCATAGGTAGGTGGTCTTCCCACAAGCCTTCGAAGTCAATGATGCACAATCTGAGCAAATCATCTAAATTCCTATTTACTCTCTCAGTCTGCCCATCTGTCTGAGGGTGATATGCCATGATCAGATTCAATTTCGTTCCTAAGGCTTTCTAAGACTCCTCTAAAACTCGCTAGTGAATAATGGATCTCTATGGCTCACAATGCTGGCAAGAACTCCATGAAGCCTAATTATCTCCCTTACATAAAGAGTCGCTAAAGAAGATTCCAGCCTATTACTCTTAATATTTATAAAATGAGCATCGTTGGCCTATCCACCATGATCCAAATGCTCATGTTCCCTCTCCGTGACCTTGGTAATCCATCCACGAAATCCACAGACACTCTCCCATTTACATAATGGAATATCCAATGGCTGCAACAGTTCTTCGGGCTTTTTTTGTTCCGCCTTTACCCTTTGGAAAGTGACGCACTTCGATACATACTCCGCTACCCTCTTCTTCATTCCGGGCCAATAGATTACCCTTTTCATATCCTGGTACATCTTATCACCACTGGGATGCATTGTCATCCTAGAATGACGTGACTCAGCCAACACTGCATCTACTAAATCCTCACTACAGGGAACACAAAGTCTACCATCCCTTCTAAGTAATCCCATAGTATCCATGGTATAACACCTAAGATGCGGTGATGACTCTCGTCTACCAAGCTTATGTAAAATGTCCTTTAAATCTTCGTCCTCACCTTGCCTTGCTCCAATCTACTCCATCAAAGTAGGCTGGACGTCGAGGGGTGCTAATAATCCCGGAGCTAAATCCGATGGAGGTCTAAAATAAAAGGTAGCAATGTACTCCAAATGCTTCTATTCCAAAAATAGAGGACAAACCACTTTGCATCTACTCAACACATCTGCCACTACATTGCCCTTGCCAGGGGTATAGGAAATCTCAAAGTCATAAGAGCCTAAAAACTCCATCCACCATTTCTGTCTCCAATTCAAGTCTTTTAGACAGAATAGATATTTCAAAAACTTATGATCTGTGAAAAGCTCAAATATTTCTCCTAAAAGATAGTGCCTCCAAAAATTGAGAGCAAAAACTATAGCTGCCAACTCAAGATCATGCGTCGAGTAGTTCTTCTCATGTGTTTTCAACTGTCTACTCGCATAACACACTACCCAACTCTCTTGCATTAGTACCTCCCCTAGCCCCTTACCACAAGAATTCGTATAAACTAAGAAAGGCTTAGTTCCATATGATAATATCAATATGGGCGTCATAGTCAAAGCTTCCTTCAATCAACCAAAGGCATCCTCACACTTGGAATCCCAAATAAAAGCTGAGTTCTTCTTGGTAAGGCGGGTAAGTGGAGCTGATATCCTAGAAAAGTCCTTAATGAACTTCCTATAGTAGCCTACAAGACCAAGTAAACTCCTTCTGTCCTTGGCATTTTTATGGATCTACCAATCTTGTACTGCTGCCACTTTCGCCGAATCTACTGCAAATCCATCCTCCGAAACGATGTGTCCCAAAAAGGGAACCTTATCCCTCCAAATGTGGCACTTAGAGAACTTCTCCTTCACCTTATGTGCTCATAGGATCCTAAGCACTTCTTCCAAGTGAACAACATGATCCTTCTTGCTTCGTGAATAAACCAAAATGTCGTTGATGAACACCACCACAAACTTGTTCAATGATTAATGAAATACTCGTCTCATCAGGTTCACAAAATATGCCGAAGCATTGGTTAGCCCAAATGGCATGACTACCTATTCAAATAACCTATCCGGAGTCCTAAACGCAATCTTCTTGATGCTATCCTCCACCATATGCAGCTGATGAAATCCCATGGCCAAATCGAGTTTCGAAAATACCTTGGCTCTTACTAGTTGGTCGAAGAGATCATCTATACGGGGAAGAGGATAATGATTCTTCTTCGTCGGCTTATTAAGCTCCCTATAATCCATGCAAATCCTGAGAGCCATCCACATTAGTGGCAAAGACGACGGGTGCGCCTCACTCAGAAATGCTCATACAAATGAAGTCTTCTCTAAAATCTCTCCAATATGCTTGCTCAACTCACGACGCTCCTTAGGAGCCATATGCTTTACCGATAGAATAATCGGTTTGGCATTATCGACAAGATAAATCTTGAACTCAATCCCTCTTCGAGGTGGAAGGCCGGAAATATCCTCGAGCACATCTAAAAGTCTCTAACAACGAGTATCGAACTCAAACTATCGGGCGATAATTCAAGAGAATAAATGTAGCTCAACATGACTGATCCTCTAGGATCACAAGATATGTCCATTACAAGTTCCTAACCTCACTACCCTCTTATCACAATCAAGAACAACACTATACATGGATAGCCAATCCATACCAAGTATCAACCCAAACCTGAAAAAGCCCAATACAAAGGCACTACAGTCAAACACAACCACTAAAATAAACAATTTCAAACCCTGATATAACATGGACAAATAGGCTGATCCTCCAATGGTATTTAATACTACTACGGGGTCGGTCACTAAGCAAGCATCAAGACCAAGACTCTCTACCAGTGTGCTAGATATAAAAGAGCGTGGAGCTCCAAAATCAAATAAGGTACGAACATGAGAATCAAAGATAGATAACATACCTTCGATGATCACCGTCTTTCTATTGTCTACAACCGAACGAGTACTAAGGGAAGGAGCTGCCTCTAAATCATAAGCCTGAGTAGGCTGTGAAGGTGTTTGAGAACTATCCTTGGGCTTCGATGGATAGTCCTTTTTCATAGGCCCCATTTAATCGCAAAGATAGCACTTCAGTCTCGGTCACTCTCTTGCCCTCTACAATCCTTAGCAAGATGACATGGTTTTCCACAAGTATTGCACTTCCAATCCTTCTTTGGAACTTTCCTTTTTCCACCTGACCCTCTCCTCCTTTCCTCTTTCCTTTCCACTGCTTCTTTCCATCACTCTTCTACGCCACATCTCCTTTCTTCTTAGTATCAGTAAGTACAGCCATCTCTACCAATCCCTCAAAAGTGGCTCCCATTGGAATGTGGCTCATAGCCAAACTTTACAGTGGCTGACTCAAACCCTTAGCGAACTTCAGCGCCTTCTGTGAGGAGTATTGATTCTGTCTAGTCCAAATCTGGCAAGCTCATTGAATTGATTAATATATTCCTTAACTGCCATATCCCCTTGCTTGAGCTGTATGAATTTCTCTATCTACACTCTCTCTTCAGCTCGCTATAAGAATTTCCTCTCGAACCTGGCATGAAAATTTGCCCAAGTAAAATTATTAGCCTCGACCTCCATAATCTCCTACCAACAAGGTGCCTCTCCCTGCAACTACCATGAAGCCAATTGCCTCCGAGCCACGTCCTCCAATCGCATAAGTCCAAATATCCGCTCACAACTACGGATCCAAGCTCTTGCCTCAGTATATGACTTGGTGCCAAGAAACGACTTGCCTCCGAAGCTTGTGTGGTCCTTGTATAACTTGGGGAAATCGGGAATGCATGGCAGACAGGCTAGAGCCCCTTCCGCCATAACAGCATCCTTAGCTAGTTGCTCTGCTCGTGCAGTAGCCTGTAAATAACGTCAGAACCAAGCAGGCGTATTAAGGCCTAGAACTTTAGGGATATCTTGCTACTCATACATTTATATCCGTGGATATTAAAAAAATGAGATTAGGTACACCATAAATAGTTCAATAGATAGGGAGGAAGAGATATGAGGGACCCATTTCTAATTTTTTTTCGAAATATATACGTATACTTTTAAAAGTATTATTTGAAATATCCTTTAAAAGTTATTCGAAAACCTTTATATTTTTTAAAATATTTTTAGAATTACCAAAACCTTAGCTCTGATACCAACTATGACACCCGCACCTCTAGGCACCCCAAAAACCGGACATGACTAGAAGTGTGGGTGGTTTGGTGAAATAAAAATCCATAACATAGCATAGAGACTAAGGTAACAACATAAAATGATTAAAACATTACAACGGAAGAAAACTTCCACTAACTATAAATTAATAGCAAAAGAACTTCATTAAAAACAACATTATCCCTAATTTATTTCTGAAACCAAAAGTACCAAACAGTCTTCATCAAAACATAAAACATAACAAAGTTCAAATATAGGTCCTATATATAGAGTAAAGTACGGAAAAGAGAAACGAAGTACATGAAACAAAAGCTGAAGATAACAAATGCTCCAACAACCCTCCAAGCTGCAAAAAACTACAACCTAGACCTGCCCTCTTGTGATTTAGGAAAAATTGAAAAAATAGAAATGGGTCAGAAATAAAGTCTGGTCAATGAGAAATGAAATGAAGCAAAAAGTATAAAACAGTTTAATTCCAGGACTTCGCCGGATATCGCAAAGGGTGAATAATATAATACAGCGAATCCTTCTTAGATACAGTTCCTAAGAAGCCAAAGTCCATGGTCACTCTAGGGAAGTCAATCATGCAGAAATTCTAAACTTCAATCAACCAGTCGGACATGTTGTCCTTCCTATTCACTTGCTATAGCGTGAAATTCATGCTCTTCACTCGGGTGCTGTGACTAAATGCCTCTTACGTCTGACCGACGCCGACTCAAACAACCTCGTAGGACCTCGAAGTTGCGCTCAGGCTCTACCAAACTGGACACCTATCCTCCTGTCCCCTTAGTTACCAATATGGATTTGCCCTTATCCAATGTGTCAGTCCTCTAAAAGAGTGCCCGCAGGTGGGTCGGCTGGGTAAAATCCTCCAATGATCTGCCTAAAGAAGCCTACGTCAGAGCACATTTGTCCTGTTCCATCTGCGTCGAACTGCCGAAAGAAGCCTATGATTGCGGATGCTATCTCTCCTATGTACTAGCAACCTATGAAAGGTAACAAACATCCTTGTGAACCTACTTGCCCGCTTCTACTACGTATATCCAAAACTATATTTTGGTCTTAACTGCATGAAACACCTATCTAGACCTTTACAAGGTCTTCCTACGAAATTGCTTCTAGATAAATAAATTTTACCGTTACAGTTTACATACTATTTATTTCCATTAATCTGCTTTAGGCCAATTTTATAACCGATTTGGTTATTTCACAATTTCCCTTTTTCTTACATAAATGGTATTTAAATTTCACATCCGTTCAGTCCGTATGGTATGTATGTAATTTTTATGTCATTTTATTACAGATTTACACTAGTCTTTAGGGTCCATTTAATTTATATTTTTTCCACCCTAATTTACGTTCTTCTTTTAGAGATTTAGTCTGTGCTATTTTTCTATCCAATTGCCACAAACTATTTAATTGCACAAAATTCCACTTTGACATTTTTAGGCCGCATATGAAACAAACAATTATGCCAATTAGGCTTTCCAATTTTGTTACAAAACCATATTCAAAATTATGTAATTATATCGATCAAAACCATAATTTTATTCAAGTAACATATTCTGAATTTATTCAACAAACCTGTTCTACCTTGGAAAATTGAATAACAGTTCTAATTCCATTTAATTAAACCAATCTTATTTACGCCATGAAACGTGAATAACAATTTGATTGTTCCAAATTTCAACCCAAACTTGAATTGGAATTGAGAAGTGGACGAAGAAGAAGATACAATAATATACATAAATTTCAATCTTATTTATGCCATAGAACGTGAATAGACAAATTATATGTCACTTTTTTTAAACCAAACATGAATTAGATTTGAGAAGAAGTTGCAATAATTTACATTTATTCTCAATTAATAACAGAAATTAATTCATATTAACGTGCGAGAAAAGAACTGAAATTGAACTACTTTATTTTTCTATTCCGTGTTAATTTCCACCCACCTGGCACTTGAGCTTGCATAAATTTGAGGAAAAAAACCTTGCTTTAATCTTTATTCCTTTGATTCTTCTAAATTTCCCAAATTGCTTGAATATATACAGATAATTTAATTTGGTAGAGATTTGTTTATTTAGTAAAGAAAAGAAGGAGGAATAATGCACACTAATTTTACTATAGAATTATGGCGACGACTGAATAAGAGATTGGGTTTAGGTAAGATCTTTTTTATAGATTATTTGAGTGAATATAATCCATTAGATTATTTTAGATTAAATCTGGTTCTTTCATACACTTAAACGTTATCCATTCTAGCCCATATACATCACGCAACCAATAAAATTTAGCCGTCTCATCCTACTACATCACTGGAGCGAATGGGAAGCCGCCACATGTCAGAAACAACGTTTGATATACGTAGGAAACTCGCTAGAAATGAACCAACTGAAAAACATTGCTTTGGATTTTGGGGGACAATGGGACTTGATCTTAGTCACTAAGGAAGTCAACATGTGCCTTTACCAATGTACCAAATGTGCTTTTAATTATTTTTTTAATTATATTTCCCATAAAATATCAGGGTGTTACAATCAAACAGAGAGAATACTCTAGCTCCATAGAGCTGATCAAACATATCATTGATATGAGGCATAGGTTGTCGGTTCTTCAGGGTAAGCTTGTTCAGCTCTCTATAATTCACGCACAACCTTATATAACCATCAGATTTGGTGACGAAGACAACATCTGCTTCCCATTCAGAAAAACTCTGCCTAATCAATCCCTTAGAGAAAAAAATCCTCAACCTGCTTCTTCAACTCGGCTTTCTCTCTAGGTGCCTTCCGTTTAGAGGGGGAACAACGGGTCGAGAACCAGGAATAAGATCAATACGGAATTCAATTTCCTGCTTAGGAGGAAGAGAAGTGACTTCTCCGAAGACATCCGGATAATCCCTGACTACCTAGGTGGAGTCAAGATCATTAGGCCGAGCATCAAGAGAAAAGATAAAACTGCCTGTAATATCTTGGGGTATTTGATATTCGATCACAATAGAATTACTCTGGTCGTCTACTAAAGAAACGGTTCGAGCTTTGCAAGAAATAATCGCATCATGTTGCTTTAACCAATCACCCCTAAGTAATATATCAAATGCATCAAAACCGGGGACATAGAAATCTCTGGTGAATCTATGAAATTGTAAAGGAATTCACCCCTTTACAAATCATACCAAGGTTGGCAGGATCACCGATGGGATTAGTCACATGTAATGATGAAGTCGCTAATTGAGGTTGCAAGATATGCTCAAATTTATTACAGAGATCAATAGATATAAAGCTATGGGATGCATTAATTCAAATAAAATATGAATAGGAAAACCATGCAAAGAAAAGGAGCTCTGAAGAGTACCTTGGTTATCACTGCAGGAGAAGGAGGAGGCGTGGAAGAAGTCATGGCAAAGACTCTAGGTGTCATGCCTCTCTATTGGGTGGAACAATTATTCTTGAAGTGGTCAGGCTGCAAATAGAGGTGGCAAAGGTTGTTTCTGGTTGCTTGGGCTGAAGGAGGAATAACAGCTCCGACAGGGGATGGACAGCCGTTGGCATAGTGACGCTTCTGGTCGCACTTGAAATAAGTGATGGAAGATAGGTCAAGAGATCGCTTTTGAGGAGCAAATCCAACACCATAAGCATTTTGCCAATTCTTTTTCTGCTACTGAAAGTTGGGCTTCCTCTTCTTCGAACCATTGGAATTGACCTGAGATGCTGAAATAGCATGTACCCTAGGAATTAGGGTTCTCAAATCTAGTGGCAACATTCATCAGAAAAGTGAAGGCGCCATGAACATGACTAATCAAGCGGTCATAATACTCTGGGCAAGCACCGTGGACAAACTTCTCATTCTTCTTGAGTGGGGTGCCAATCAAAGCGGGACCAAACTTAGATAGCTCATTGAACTTCCCCTCATACTCAGCAAAAGTATATATAACTGAGATTTTTGGACTTTGGGGATCCACTTGGCCACAAAAGCATCCCTGAAAAGATAGATCTAAGATTAGACCAAGATAAAGGAGATAAATTTCAAAGAAAGAGATTCAAAAGGGATAAGCTAGGAAAGGATAACTAAGGATCTCACCTGAACCACTGCCAAGTGATATTAGTCTCGACGGTCTGAGTGGTAACAGATTTCCACCAATCCTGGGTAGACTCCTACAACTATCAAGTGGCCAACTGACGCATGTGCGCATCAGTAATTTGAAGTCTATTGAATATCCTCTCTAAACTCTTCAACTACTATTGAGCCTCGATAATACTCTCAGCTCTAGTGTACTTCATACGAAGCTGAGTGAACCTAACAGGCTGAATAGGTGGAACAGGATCAATAATAGGTGGTGCAGGGGCATTTCCACGACCCCTACCATGAACATTTCTACGGTTACTCATTTGGAAAAAGAAAATGATAGATTTTAGAAACAAAGATAAAGTTCCAAATTTAAAGGAAATTCAAATCAAAAGAGAATCCTAACTAAGAATTTCAAGCACGAACGAATATGATTCCATAATTAATTCACTCATTTTAGGGTATGGCTACCCTATCTCTAATGAGTTTTTACTCTATATGCTAAATTTTTCTTAAACTTGGCTCTGATACCAATTGTAACGACCGACTATTTTAAGTCATACAAATCGACAATAATCCACACATGTCAGAATTGAACTGTTCAAAATAACAAATTGTTAATTTATAATTTGCAAAACTTAGCATATAAAGTAAATAAATCAATCACAGACATAGAGTTTTACAACAATAATCATTGGAATAGATAAATAGTAGTTCATGAAGCTGCTACAGTAATAATAGAGTCTAAAAAAAATACAACAGAAAACCAAATACATAGAAGTCTCTAACACAAAAGCAAATGACAAGTCTGAACATACAACTGGAAATAACAGGAATAACAAAAAACTAAAATAGCTAAGATAGATCTTCCAAGCAAACTCCAAGCCCCAAAAGGTGAGTTTGTGACACTCAGGTTGACCCGGAAAGCAAAACACAAAACGCTCGAGTTAGGACTAACATTCTTTAAAGTAAATCAAACTCAAGTGAAATGTTAAGTGAAATGAAATATAACTTAAAGGATGCCTGTGATTCCTATCCTTTAAATATCCGTTAAATTATCTACACACATAGTACAATACGCTACATAAATAATGTCTACAGTAAAGTAAAATATTGAAATAGCGCTAAGGCATTACCCATATCCCCCTTAACACGTTTTATATATTCCTATAGTTTATATAGTACCGTAAGCTCCATTAAACTGGTGGTTTACTTAGAGGGCACTCCATAGGTATGGTACAAACCAAACTCGTAGAGGGCACGATAAGGCATGTGACCAGGCACCCGAGGCAATGCCCAGGGTAGGATTCTACCATTTTGCACTCCCGGACTGGTGGTAAGCATAGCAGCTACTATCGCCCACCTCGAGATACACACCCGATCAAAAGGTGTGAACACTAAACCGAATCACAAAAGCAATAGATATGGTTTCGAAGAAACTTACCCGATAGAGGGGGCCGACCCCACTTGGCCCGATATAGCTCCTGTTTTAGCCACGTCAAGCTGACTCGAGGGAGTCAGGGCCATGTTCATACTCCATACAGACGTTCACTAACCATCCTATTTTATTCTGGAATCTACACCACGTGCATATTTGTTAAAGTGGTTTTCGTAATTGGCAAAGAGTACAACGATATCCGATCCTGGTCTCTTTAACAACCAAACGCTTATTTCACACCGTGATCATTTTATAAAACACTTTGATAAACATTTAAACAACATATCAAATCAAAAATCTAAATCAAATAAATATTCGATTTTAATTTTATTTTATTTAAAGATATTCATTAAATCGCTTTCAATCAAAATCAAGTTATAAATCCATACTCTTTAAATCTCAAACAAATAAGTTTAAATCAATTCCTATTTAAATTCAATTCTTCCAAATTAAATTACAAATTAATTTCAATTTACCTTTCCAACTTATTTTATTAAAGTTATAAAAATAGATTTTAAAATAATATTAATATAAATTTAAATAAACATTTTAAAAATATTGTCTGTATTAATTAAATTATTTTTTATAAAATTGAATTAAATTAAACTCTTTTATATAATCTTATTTTATAGATTTGAAATAATAAAATTATAAGTAAACTTTATAATTTACATTTTAAAACTTAACTTATAATTTTAAATTTCCAAAACATATATAATTTTAAAATCTAAATTTATAAACACTTAAAATAAAACCTTTATATTATATTTTAAAATCAGAACACATATATTTCCTTTCTCAAATTTTTTGGAAATCGTTTAAAAATAGACCAACGGTGTCCATATAGAGTTTTCTATCCTATGGTCAAGTGATACGAATATTTACCATTTCAATCCGTAATAATTTGAATTTACAGGTTTATATCATTTCAACCCGCAATCTTAAAATTTTAAAATAAATAAATAAAATTGCTTGGGTTTATCATTTCAATCCATAACTCCCTAATCTATAAGATCGTTCAGGTGTGTATCATTTCAACCCATGGGGAATTCCTAAACGAAGGGAACTTGCAGAATGAGAACAAATAACATAATAACATAACAATTACTAGCATATAATCAACATCAATAATTTATATACAATAGGTTATGGTGTCAATAAACATAAGTGAACAATTTTAAATATTAACATTCTATATCAACAATTTAACTACTAATCAATTTCAAATTAATAACATATTCAATCAACATTTCATGTGAATATCAATTTACTAAGCATAAAAACGATAATCATCAGTGATTGCTCACCTTTCAGGACTAAAGAACGATGGAAATGAGTAGCAACTGACACGAATATGCACATGAACATGAGCAGGACATGTCAAAGAGCTTCGACAGGCACAAAAGCAGATTTAGCTTAAGAATTCAATGAAAACAAATATATACACATATGTGTATATATATACATTTGTTTTATAAATATTTGAAGGAAAAATATATATATGCAACATATAGCTTTCAGTCAACAAAGCATACATGTGCAATATATACCATATATATAATCTTGGATTGAAAAGCAAGTAAAATTAACTTTTCTACCAGCAAGTACACATGCAAAAGCCACTCATATATAGGTTGTCATACATATACATATACATATACATATACATATACATATACATATACATATACATATACATATATACATATACATATACATACATATATATATATATACACATATACACACACACACATATATATATATATATAGGCTATGACAAAGATCAAACAAAGCTCACAACAAAGATAAAGCAAACAGGAAGGAAGTTCATAAGCAAACACAAAACGAGCAATATATAAAACTTCTGGCATAACACACACACACATATATAAAGAAGAGAAGGGCTGTCAGGTAGGGTCAGAGGAAGGTTAGGGAAGATGGGTGCGGATCTTTGGTCTGAGAAGATAGGTGAGCATGGCATAGAGAGATGGTTTAAGCAGCAGATTTGGGTTGGCTTCGGTCAGAGGGGGAAAAACACGAGTCTGGCTTCAGGTCAGAGGGCTAGGAACTTGGGTCAGGGAAGTTGAGGCGGTGCTTGGGGTCAGGGAAGATGATGGTGTGGCTTTGGGTCCACTTCGAATCAAAAGAGGGAAAGCATGGAGAGTCAAGGGCGGAACTGGTGTAAGTAGTGGGGAGTTGGAGCGAAGGTAAGTGGATCTGGGCGTCTTCGACAGTGCTTGGGTCAAGCTTCGGGTCTGTCAGCACATGGTTTCGGGTTTGATTAAGGCTGCTTGCGGGTCCACTACGGGTTTGATTGGGAAGAGCATTGGAAAAATGGGCTGGATGAAAAGGAAGTAGCGCTTGCTTCATGTAAAATGAAAGCTGTCATTAAATTTGCTCGAAGCAACATAGGAGAAGCAAAACATGCTTTCAGGAACGAAACAAAAATGGAAGCTCACCCTTTTTTCCCAGAATGGAAACAATAAGATAAAGGAAAGCATGCAAGCATATATACAAAATCAAAGAATGGAAAGAGTTAAACGGTGGTTTCAAAATTATTAAAAGAAAATGTGATAAAGTTAGACTCTTTTTTAAAGATTTTTCTATTGACATTGCTCTTCTTCAAGAGACCAAAATAGAATGTCCTGATTCTCATTTTTTTTAGAAGATTGGGTGGTTTTCGTTTTAGAAATTGGGTTTTTCTTCCTTCTATGAGCTCTTCTGGGGGCTTAATGATTGGTTGGAGAGATAATCTCTTTAAACTTCTTCAGTGTATTAAGAAGAAGCACTCTTTACACATCATTTTAATTAATCTCTCTGACAATTCTTTTTTAAATATTTCTAATGTTTATGGGCCTAACTCTAAAATTGAGAGGCGGATTCTCTGGAATGAATGCCTTGAGTTTAGGTCTTTCGCCCCTGGTCCTTGGATTTTGGGGGGAGATTTTAATGTGACTCGTTTTATTGGGGAGCGCTCTCCTCGGGAAGGCGATTATTTGGCTATGGAGGAATTCGATCAATCTATTATTCAATGTAATTTGATTGAAATACCTCTATCCAATAGATCTTTCACTTGGAGCAATAATAGAGAGTCTCCCTCTTTTGCTCTTTTAGATAGATTTTTCATTTGTGATAATATTGAGGACAAATTTCCTATCTGTAGAGTGTCAGGTTTACCTTTTACCCTTTCTGATCACTGTCCCATTATTCTTACTTGTGATAGTCATAGATTTTTGAATAATGTTTTTAAATTCGAAAAAATGTGGTTTCTAGATTCAGGTTTTTCTAATTTAGTCATCAATAAATGGTCCTCTATGAGTTTTTATAACCTTAAGTTTTGTGGTAATTCTGCCAAAGCTTTTGTGCTCAAACTTAGAAATCTTAGGATTTTTCTTAAAAATTGGAATAAAAATGTTTTTGGTAATATAAAAATTAAAAAGGATAACATTCTTAATGAATTGCTCAAACTTAATAAGATTGAAGAATCTAGACAATTAAATATAGGTGAGAGAAATGTCCTTAATAATTTAAAAGAGGATCTTTATTCTATTCTTGAAAAAGAGGAAGTTATGTGGAAACAGAGATCTAATTGTCAATGGATCAATGAAGGTGACTATAATACAAAATTCTTCCACAGCTTAGCTAATAACAGAAAACGTAGTAATACAATTAATTCCATTTTAGTTAATAATGTGGAATTAGTTGAGCAACGAGATCTTAACAATGCCTTTACTGATTATTATAGAGATATTTTTGGCACCAAAAATAATCATAGAGTTAGTGCTAGATGGAACGATCTTTACCCGTCCACCTCTAACATCAATCTTTCTGATTTAGATGTTCCTTTTTCTGAAGAGGAAATTCGAAAAGCCATCTTTGATTTACCAGGAGACAAATCGCCGGGCCCGGATGGTTTTTCTATTTTCTTTTATCAGTCTTTTTGGGATATCTTAAAACTAGACTTAATTTGTATGTTTAATGAATTTTATAATGGTAATCTCCAATTAGGTCGTTTTAATTTTGCTAATGTTATTTTATTACATAAAAAAGTGGGTGCTAATACTTTAAAAGATTTTAGGCCCATTTCTTTGATGAACTGCTCTGTTAAAATTATTTCAAAAGTTTTAGCTAATAGACTTAGTTTAAAAATGAATGATCTCATTGACTGTTCGCAATCAGCTTTCATTAAAGGCAGGAATATTACTGATGGTGTAGCGGTTGTTCAAGAATATATCAATTTTTGTTGTAAGAATAATATAACTTGTGCTATCTTAAAATTAGATTTTGCTAAAGCCTTCGACTCGGTTGATTGGGATTTCCTTATAGAGATTTTCCTTGCCAGAGGCTTTAATAATAAGTGGATTAATTGGATTAATATCTTGCTTAAAAAGGGCAATTCGAGTATCATGGTCAATGGTGTCTTAGGTAATAAAATTCAATCTAAGAGAGGATTAAGGCAAGGGGATCCATTATCGCCCCTTCTGTTCAATTTAGCAGCTGATGTTTTTTCTAAGATAATTAAGAATGCTGTTAACAATAACCTTTTGGGTGTTATTGGTAATGATATTTCTAGTCTTAGTCTTTCCGTCCTTCAGTTTGCTGATGATACTTTGCTCTTTTCCTCTCATCTACCTAAGCATATTATTGCTCTTAAATTTATTCTTTATAGTTTTGAACTTTTATCTGGTTTAAAAATTAATTTTGACAAAAGTTCTGTTTTAATTTTAAATGATTTTGATAATGTTGAAAATTTAGTTGCTAAAACTTTGAATTGTAAAACTATGAGTTTTCCTTTTGACTATCTTGGTTTTGTAATCAGACCTTCGAAACTTAAACATGATGATTGGTTAATTATTATAGATAAAATTAAAAATAGGTTTAATAATTGGAATGTGAGATTCTTATCTAGAGCTGGTAGGCTGGTATTGATTAATTCTGTCTTATCAGCGCTCCCTATTTATTGGATGTCTATGCACCTTTTTCCTGATTGGGTGATAGATAAGATAGATAAAATTAGAAGGGATTTTCTTTGGAGTGGAGTTAATCCTAACAGTAGCATTAAATGTTTAGTTAATTGGGATACTGTTTGTAAATCTAAAAATGAGGGTGGTCTAGGAGTCATTAACTTACATAATATGAATCTGTCTCTTCTTGGTAAATGGTTATGGAAATTTAGAGATACCAGTGATAATGCCATTTGGAAGGAGATTATATCTAAATATTATTACAATGGTAGTTATAATCTCTATCATATTAATCCTTCTAGTTCTAGTTTTATTTCTCATTTTTGGAAATCTATTTTAAAATGTAGTGATATTTTCAAATTAGGTATTAATATTATTGTTCACTCTGGTAATAATACATCTTTTTGGCATGATTGCTGGATTTCTTCTACTCCTCTCAAGTATGATTTCAAGGATTTATATGATATTTGTAACTTCAAATTTGCATTTATTTCTGATGTTTTCAACTCTGAGAGAGTCCCTCCTCGGATTTTCAATTTTAATTGTATTTTAGTTGGCCATACCCTTAGACAGCTTTTCTTGCTTTATGCTAAACTTAATCTTTATAACATTGACAATAATAATGACATTATTTGCTGGGAATGGGATAAGAGCAAGAAATACTCTTGTAATTCCTTTTATAATTTTATTAACTTCTCCGGGGTTTCTGTCAATTGTTTTAATTTTATTTGGAAGTCAAATGCCCCTCCTAAATCTAAGATTCATATGTGGCTCATTATTCATGGTAAGTTAAACACTACTGAATTTTTAAAAAAGAAAAATATTAGTATTGATAATAAATGTTTATTTTGCAACTTATTTCCTGAAGATATTAATCATATTTATTTCGAATGCATGGATACTCATTTTATTCTTATTAAGACCCTTAATATTTTTGAGTTTGTTATTAGTTCTAGAGTTTCTGATTGTTTCTTCTATTGGAACTCTTTTAGATTTATGTTTAATAAGGACTCCAGATACTTGCTTGATTCTTTATTCACTATTTCTTGTTGGTTCATTTGGTTTGAAAGAAATCAAAGAGTCTTTAATAATAACTATCATCATAATAATAATTTGATTATTTTAATCTCAAATTTTTGCTTAAATTGGATTTCTAATCCCAAATATAAATTAGCCAAAAATAAGTGCTTTAAAGATTATCTTAGCAAGGTTAGAAATAATATTTTCATTTTCTCTCTTAGCATCAATTATTCTGTTTCTAATACTTCTCATATTATTCCTTATTCTGATTTTAATCATGTTTATTGGATGAATCATAATTCCCTTTCTTGTATAGGTTCTTAGTTTCCATTTTTTGTCTCTCTCTCACATATATGTATATAAATTCTATTTATATACATATATGTGATGCATTCTAACTTGTATTCCTAGTTTTGTTCCAGGTATGGTTCAGGTTGGTTGCTGGTTTTTCTTTTATCTGATTTGCAGGAGAGTATTCAGCTTTATTTAGGTTTTCAGGATAGCTCTTCTCTGGGATTTGGATTACATTGGGCTTTTCTCTTCGGTTTCTCGTGGTCTTCTTTGTAGAGCTCTTCATTTTGGTCCTACTGTTGGAGTTCATCTTTTTGGATCTTATCTCTTGAGAGATTGTTTCTTTAGATACCTCTAACACTTTAATATTGGGCGGTGGCTTTGCCGGAGCTTGATATTAGAGTGTAATGGGCGGTGGCTTTGCCGGAGCTCATTTGAGGGGTATCTTTTTCTTTTCTTTTTCTATTTTTATAGTTTGGCTACCTGTCAGGCATGTTGGCAGCTCCTTATTTTTGTTATATATATAGTGTTCCATGTGTGCTCTCCTCTTTTATTAGAGGATCACACATTTCTCTCAAAAAAAAAATTATTAAAAGAAAAATGGCTATTGAGTTTCAAAATTATTAAAAGAAAAATAGCCATTGAGTTTACGACTGAAATTTGAAAAGGCAAAGGAAATAAAATCTTAAATACGGCACCGATACGATAAATTATTTTGTTGATTTCGTCGCGTATCGGACGTCGAATTAAAAAAACG
This sequence comes from Allium cepa, assembly GCA_030765085.1. NCBI lineage: Eukaryota > Viridiplantae > Streptophyta > Magnoliopsida > Asparagales > Amaryllidaceae > Allium > Allium cepa. The sequence continues at coordinate 671,289,810 of CM060939.1, read as the reverse complement.
AATATACTTTGGAGATCAGCACGACGAGATGAACATAATGGTACATAGATATCAGCGATATGACCAAGTTATCAAAACTCGATTTTTTGCTGCCGAAAATGCTGTTAAAATGCCGAAAATGCTGTTAATAGGAGCTAAAGCAGTCTAAATTAGGGGAAACGAAATACGACGTCTCATCAGAAAATGACTTAAAATTTATTATATAAAAATATTCAGGTTTCGAAAATATTTTATTTTTCATCAATTAACCGATTTAAATCTTAAATTTTGAAATTTCACAAATAAACTAACTTTCATATTTTCCAATAAAAATTCACCATTTGCTATGTTTAAATAGACATATTACAAATATCAAATTTTCATTTCAACTTTTTGTTGCTTATTTTCATGATTTTTTTTAGCTAATTACGTTATTAAAAATCGTTAAAATTCATGGGTCGTTACAAATACACAATGTATAGTGAATATTAGAGAGCACGGAGTTAGAATCGCTGCGATAAAATACGATACAAAATATACAAAGTATGTCTAATATACGTCACATTGATATATACAAAATAGACTATACAATACAAGATAATAATCTACAATATAAATATCTAGTCTCCACTATGCCCAATAAATACAGGTTGGTCTCGTTGTCCATGTACTTGAATTGTCTCGGACAGATCCAAGTATTATGTAAATAACACATGGGTCAGATTATATCCAAATCAGGGGTTGTACTCATACGTATATTTAGATGAAAAACAAACGAATGGAATGATAACAACAACAACACTATTTCAAAAAATCTTTTAAATGGAAGACATCAATCAAGACATACGCAAAAATGTCGTTGCCCATATGAGGTCATTTTACTTTAACCAATAAATCATAAAAATCAATATCAATTTGGGGAAATCATCGATACCTAGAAATATAATTAAAATCCAAAAATCAACAACAACGAGACATCCTCAATTACATTCAGGCTAAAACAAAGCAATGCCCAAATATATCTCCCGATCATACATTATAAAGTATCATCATCAAATCCCAGAAATCAATAAAAGGTTTGGATTAGCCATGGCAATGCCCAAGTAAAATTAATAATGAGTAGGATGTCTGCCTAAAAAGAATAGACCATCTACCTAAATAGTATAGGCCATCTGCTTGAATAGTATATGCTGTCCACCCAGAATGGATAGGTCATCTTCCTGTCGATCACATGTAGATAACATACGGGGATTGACAATATCCTCGACATAGTCTTATGTGCTTATTTACCATACACACCGAAACCAGACAAGAGACCAATAAAACGTATGCCTGCTCCAAGAACCTCACATATGTCCATCTGACACTGCTTGTACAATCATCGGTTACTTTCCCATCGTTACCATGACATTATCCACTACATGTCATAAACATGCTACAGTATACGCTCTGCATCAATCACGACCCAACACCTTGCCCTTATAGGTAACTAATTGATTGCTAGCTTAGGTGACACAGAGGCAAACACACAAGCTAAGGCACATAGCAATATACACCAACACATGGCTAAATATATAAAAAAAGGTGTCATGGATCGTGGTGTGACTACTGCGATCAAACCGCCAGGGTGGATGTTGGCTAATTTGGTTCACTTTCGAAATAGAAAGGAAGTTAGATAAGGTAGATAAACTCATAATATCTACACTCGATGGCTAACACGTATCTCCCCATGAATGTCAGTGCATGACTCTATATATTGCTGCCATACAGCTTGATACTGTTGTTGACACATGGCTATATACGATTGCCAAAACATGGCAATACACAATATCCCTACTACATAGCTTGATATTATCGCCAACATGTGGCAATATACGATTACCGAAATAAGGCAATACATAATATCTCCGCCACACAGGTTGATACTATTACCGAAAAAGCTCGATACAGTCGCTGATACATGGCTATATACATGACTCACCGCAGCGAGTTTCTTACAAATCCCCATCACATGAATGTCATCTACTTATAATGAATAACCAAATAAATATCACAATAGCGTCCCATACCATTGTGTTATACCCAAACCTTTTTTCACTGCTTATAAACTATACTCAATCACAAATATTCTATATAACGAGTTTACAGAATAACTGAAGAAATATTATTAAAGGCCCCATCCTAAAAGGTATTATAACACTTTTTATTTTCTCTTCACATGGAATAAAAATCATCACAAAATCCATAAAAAAGAATGTCATCACCATATCACACCAAAAATACCAATAAATCAATATCAATGATGAATCATATATAATGTCCAGTACGATACAAAAGAAAAGAGAAACCAGAAAAGTGTAGTAAAATAAATTAATCTAATATATGTACATATATTGAACATTCAATCAATATTTAATAATAAATCATTCATAACATCAAAAATAATATAGGAAAATGTGAAATCAAAAATGTAGAGATTATAAAAAAAACCATTTGAATCAGAAACAGAATAATAATAAAGTTCATTGAAATCTTTCTTTGAACAATTAAATATAAATCAATATTTGAGTATATATAAAGTGCACCATTCAAACTCATAAATAATGATATAAATTATAAATTACACTTTAACCATTATTTTAGAAAAATTATTGTTTAAACCAATTGTAGTCTTATAGATTTGTCTTCGATAAATTAATAAATTTAGATAAAAACTTCTTAATTCAATCGCTATATTCTAGAATCAATAAAAAACTTTTATACACACACACTATAGATTGTATAAAGCATTCACATTATTTATATAATCCCAAAATAAATATTTAAACACAAAACTTTACCTTTAAACCTTTACTCGTATATTTCAAAACACTCAAATCACTATATAAAAAATATGCGTTATAGAAATATTTTTATAAATTTTCTATAATTACGCTATTTTTAAATATATATATATATATATATATATATATATATATATATATATATATATATATATATATAAACTTCAAAATAAATTTATCTTTATTTCTAAAACATAGAGTACTATTTAAAACTCCACTTATACACAAATCATTGACAACTTATTTTTAAAGTCACTTAATAACATAAAAATTATTTCATAGTCTTCCTTAATTACAAAATATTTTTATATAAATTTATAATTTGCAAAATAAATTTTATTTTTCCAAGCTATAGAATGTTATCAAAAATCTTCTTTTTATATCCAAAACCATTTTTATATCCAAAATCATTTAATTATTTCATAAAAGAATCCTATATTTTTCCAATGTTTGAAAACTCTTTCAATAATTTTAATAACCTTTGTAATAAAAATCACATAAAATAATATTATTATTCCATAATATATTTTATAAAATAGTAATATATTATTTTTTGCCTTTGAAACAGTTCCAACTTATAATATATTATAATATTGATTTTAAAAGTTTTTATCACCAAAAGAAAGCTATATTTATATTTGTAATTAAAAATTTATTTGTAATTTCAGAATTGCTAAACTGAGTAAAATTTTACTAAAATATCTATAATTTTTTTAAAAATAATACCTTTAAATAAATTTTCAAGGCTTTTTAAACATATTTTTGGACAAGAAAATAAATAGTTATCTAAGTTTAAAATTAAGGAGTAAAATTACTCCACGCTCATTTCAACCAAACATCACTATAAATATATATCAGGTGACCCAAGTCGAGTTTCGTCGAACTCCGTTCACATCGAAATTTAAATAAATATTCAGTTTAATTTGTAGACGGACATCATTCCTTTTTAAATTGACACTTCCAATCAACACAATCAACTCACATCCAACACAATCAACTCACATCCAACAACAATCAATCCTAAACCAATATTCTAGATAAACATTTTAACCAATAACCAAGATATAGGTGTATACCTACGTGATGAGATATAGACATAGTTATGAGTATATAAAAAACTTATTAAAATTGATGAATATCATCCAAGGCCGTAGTTCCACTGTCTTAACCATTATTGCTTACCAGTTCTGCTGTTAACCATTAAATCATTGCCACCAAACACTTGCACACACAAAACCCTATGCCACTAGCCCTTGACATCCGCACCTCGTCGCAACGAAGCCATCCTCACGGTACCTCCAGTAGCGATCTTAAATCCTCAAATGCACGCACTGCCAAGCCCTCCAATCATGACCTCAAATGCACACACTGCTATGCCCCCCAATTGCGACATAGCTTAACCGCCTCCACCAAGCCAACAACATCACACTGCCCATTTTCGATAGTGCACGAGAACAAGTCACAGCTCCTAGTCAAGCTCCTCTCCATTGCAACTTACCAATGCCAAATCGCCTCGCTTGTTATCATATTGTTTACCTACATGATTGGTTTTTTAATTATAAACAGGATTTTGATTTTTTCTGAAGGAGGTAAGGTGATCAGGTGGAGATCGGTTTTTGGTTGAGAAAATATTTTTGAGTGGTAAACAAAGTCTAGATGAAATAAAGAACGAGAAATGAGTTTTGGGTTTAATTTTTTTGGGCCTTAAATTCAAATTTAATTTAGTTTTAACTAATTTTTTCAAACTTAATTTGAATACTTATAAATATTTTTCAACCAAGTTTAGCTTGATTTATAATTCATTTCATAAATTAGATTTCGATAATTAGATAATTTTATTCATCTAATGATTGTTTATTTTATTTAATTAACCACCGTAAAGTAATTTTTTTTAACCATTTCAATAGAATAAGAATAATTAACAATTTAAAAATATCTTATATTGATTATTAATTTTATTATGTTTCCATTTAATCTTTGAAATGAATTTATGAATCTAATTCAAGTTATTAAAATGAAATATTTTATTAAATAGAATTTGATCAGGCAAGAATTCTTTTTCTTTTTTTGACAAAAATACTAGTCCTCTATGAAGATGAGAGCACTTATGTAATTCTGTATAGTTAAAACGTTTTACGGTTCTATAGCAGTGGATGTGTAAAAAATTACAACGGGGATAATGTTGAATCATTAGTTTTTGATTCATGACAACGCAAGAAAAGGAGAATTCACGACAAAAAGAAAACGAATTATGGCTATATATCGAAGACTGTCTTTTCATCTATGCTTTCACTGTCTAGTATGTATGATTGAGTCTTAGAATTATGTTACAATCTATCCTCAAGTAGTCCGCACTTCATAGCTCACATCAAAAATCAAAACAGAAGCATACTTATAAAAATGTCACAGCCAGTCGTCTGACCAAACCCAACCAGTCGATTGACTGTGTACATATACGATATGCACTGTTTATTTTTTTAAATATATTGCATAGTCAGTCGACTGACCAATAACGACCAGTCGACTGACCTGAGACCGACTGTCATATTCATCTTCTTCTCCGAAAGGATACAACCCTTCTCTGAACGAAAATAGTTGCTTCTTTTCGTCATAATCCTTCACCAATGGCAGTAACTCTTCAACTACTATATATAGATACTCCCAAACACTTCATACTTACCGATTTTTATTCTAACTATCTAATACTCTTCTTGTGCTATAATCTTTGCATTTAAACAGCGAACATACTTTCTACTGCTTTGAATCTACAAATAACTTTCTTAATCTTTGATTCTTAGCATTACCTTCTCTTCATATCTTCACATACATTTCATATATACTTGAGGATTTGATTATAGGAGACTTGTACTATCAGAGACAAATTAGTGTTATCAAGAACACATAGTGTCAGATATTCTTTATATTAGTGAAGTCCTCTTCTGCTGCTGAGGCGAAAATCCTGTTCTACTGCTCAGGTGTCTGTTTTGCTGCTCAGACTGTGTATACCTGTTCCTCCGGGTTAAGTGAGGATTGTTGTTAGTTAAATTCCATAAGGAGTCTGGGACTGGACGTAGGACGGTGCTCCGAACCAGTATAAAATCTCTGGTGTCATTTTACTATACTATTTTTATATTCCGCATTATTTATACTCTGCGTTACTTTTATCCATATTATACGGTCCTATACACTTACATTTCGTATCAGAGCAAGGCATCTTATAACCATCACAAAGTTATCTGATATCTTGCTAATATGGAAAATAACACCAGCACTACCACTAACACTGTCACTAACACTAGTTTTATTAAAGGTCAATCCACTGCCCGACCTCCTCTTTTGAATGGCTAGAATTATAATTATTGGTCAGTACTCGAAACATCCAGTGGTAAGAAGGATTGATCCAAACTTCCCACCTCGAAAGCTAGAATTATAAAAACTCAACAGACAATTTGAGACTTAAGCATATATATGTATATAAGTCAATTATATATGTGTGTGTGTGTGTGCGCGTGTGCGTGTGTGTATAAGCAAGAGGTGAAGAAGGAATATATACATAATAGGGCACCCTAAGAGTGACAAGGAAGTTGAAGGGAAATAGTTAACAATTAGAGTTAGTTACATAATAAAGTAGTGAGTCAGGGAGATCATGTTTGTTTAGGTCTTGTAAGGTGATACTTATAGTATTATTATTTTTATTATTGGCAATAATTCTCTCTCGTAGGGCATAGATACGGGTACCTTTTTTAGGAATTGTTGAAAGCCATTATAGTTGGCTAGTTCATAAGTATTGTTCGGAATCCAATTAAAAAAATAGAGTTGTTCTAAGAGTTAGATTATCCACTATAGAAGTGATAATATTATTGAAAACTGTTTGATTTCTACCAAACCAAATATATCAAGTTGTGATAGTGAAAATAATGTCTAATAAGAATTGTTGACCAGTGGTAAAGTAAAATCTTAACATAGACCAATAAGAGTTACAGTCACAAATATTAGAAGTAATATTAAAAAATTCAAAGGATGTGCGGTAGCATAAACTTAGTTAACTGACGGTCATAGTATAAGCGAACAATTGTTTATGGGTTCACATTATAGAAAATACATTTTTTATCGATATGCATATTCTTTTTTTAAATGTTTAATAGTATTAAGTTTCCTATGTAATATTAACCACATACATAATTTAGATTTAAGGAGTGCATTCGCTTTCCACATAAATTTGAAAAGATTAGACTTAATTCAACTTAGAAATTTATAAAAGGAATTAGATGTAAAGTTGTTAGTCCATCCTAACACCAGATTTTGATATTGTTATTATTGTTTATATTATAAAGTTCTAATTTGGCACATTAAGGAGCAAACCGATAAAAATTAATTCCATTTAGTCGATGATTAAAGCTAAACTCCCCAGGAAGTTCAAATTAGCCTATAGACTTCTGAGGTTACAACATTTTTAAAATTATAAATATCGTAGAGTTCTGTAAATTCTAATTTAAGAGGAATAATAGATATCCAACAATCATGCTAGAGGAAAGTGTATCCCCAAATGTATCATGTTATCGATACCCAGTTTAAAAGTATCCAAGCCTTTTAAAACCGATCTCTAAAAGTGCGACAAATTATTGTGGTTGATAGGTGCAAAAAGAAAATTATCAGAGCCTTCATAAAATTGATTTCTTTCCAAATTAAGTTGTTGATATTAGCATTGAATTTCCATAACCATTTCCCTAATAGCGAAACATTGAAGTTATGGAGATTAATTATCCCTAATACCCCTTCATTTTTCAGTTTACAAACCGAATCCCAATTGACGAGGCATTTTAAAATACTATTTTGGCTGTTTCTAGCCTACAAAGTCTCTCTTAATCTTATATGTTTTATCAATTATCCATTTCTGAAAGAGATAAAATGACATTCAATAAATGGTTGCGTTGAGAAAACAGAGTTAACTAGAACTATCCTACCTACCCTTGATAAATATTTACCGTTTCATTTGCTTAATCTTTTGCTAATTTTATCAATGATAGTTAGCCAGTTATCATGCCTAAGTTTGGTTGGTCTTATTAAGAATCCCAAGTAAACAATGGAAAAGCTCATAGCGTTACAATTTAAAGTAGTTTCGATCTGACTCTCTATGTTATCTATCTCATTTAACACTAAAACATAACTTGTAAATTAATTTTTAGTCTAGACAATAACTCGAAACTTTACAAAATTATTTTGAATGTTATAATATGACGATACAAAGGCGAAGAAAAGAACATGGCGTCGTCTGCGTACTGGAGGACAGATAGACCACAACTTATAATCTCATTTCCAACATTGTCTAAAATTCCATTTCTAGTAGCTAGTTTAATAATCCTGGCAAAGACATCGGCCGCTAATTAAACAAAAGAGGTGACAAAGGGTCATCTTGCTTAAGTCCGCATTTTAATTGGATTTTATTACCTAAAATACCATTTACCATGACACTACAATTTCCGGTCTAAAAAAGAGCCATAGTCCAACCTACCCATTTTGCGCTAAAACCTCTAAGCAGTAATAAGTCATTAAGGAAAGTCCAATCCAATGAATCAAACGCTTTGGCAAAGTCAAGTTTTAAAAGTGTACAAGCGACATTACCTTTACAGCGGTAACTAATGAACTCCTGGATAAACGCAATCCCATCTATGATATTTTACCCTTAATAAAAGCAGTTTGCGAAGATTAGGTCATTCGTTTTAGAAGCATGTCTATTTGCAAAAACTTTTGAGATAATTGTAAAAGAGCAGTTTAGAAGCAAAAAGGGTCTAAAGTCTTTTAATTCATCTGCAATAACTTTCTTATGAAGTAGAATTACATTCGCACAATTAAAACTACTCAATTGGAGCATGCCATCGTAGAATTCATTAAACAATTTAATTAGGCCGGATTTGATAACAGACCAAAACTTTGTATAAAACAAAACTTGGAACCTGTTGAGACTTGGCACCTTGTCGCAAAGCATATCGTTAATGGCAGTTAAAATATCCTCCTTTAGAAATGAAAAGTCTTACTCGTCTAAGTCAACCATAGTATCAATTGGATAAAACTCATCTTAATTAGCCCTAATCCTATGGCTTATCATAATTCTAAAAATATCTTTAAAATACGTAGTGAAAGCCTCAGTTAATTCAATTTGATCAAAAATTTCTATCTCATTAATAATAATAGAGTTAATGGCGTTACTACTTTTTCTATCGTTAGCTACTTTATGAAAAGATTTGGCGTTCTTATCACCTTCGTCCATCCACTAAATTCTAGCTCTTTGTTTCCACATAATTTCCTCCAAACTTAAAGTTTTGTCCGTTCCTCTTTTAAATTTGATAGGGGATTCTTGTAACGACCAGAATTTTTTGACGTGGAATATTTAAATGGTTTTAAATATTAGTTTTGGAATTTTATTTTAGTTAGCAAGATTTCGAAACTAAAAATTTCAAGTGATTTCGTCAATTTTGAAAATCGTCGACTTGATCGATGCGTTATAATAGCGGTCCATGGCATATCTCAAAATTCGATGAAACTAGTTCCATTGGAACCATAATAGTGTATTAGTATCGGATTTCAAATTTTGTAATGTTCGTAGTATCTTTTGATTGTACGGGATAGAAATGCGTTGAAATTAATGTCGAAATTTAATATAATAATTGGGTCTAAAAAGCTACCTTTTCCATACAATCGAATTAGGCTTCGAGACATGTTTCATGGGTTCGGAATAATGGTATAACATTATAACTGTGAGGCGGTATGCCTCGATAGGAGTTTGAGATTTTAAGTTGTTTAAGGAGATATTTTGAAAAATTAAACAATATTATATGAGTTAGGAGTCAACCTCTACACGTCGTTTCCCTCCCTTTCATCCTTTATCCTGTTTGAGACACCTTCCTCTTTCTTGTTACTCATGTTCTCCTCTTTCATTCTTTTAGTTCTAGATCAAATCAGAGAACAAAAAGGAAACCGCTCGTAATAAATTGAGATAAAAAGAAAATCGGGCCATCTTTTTTTTTTCCTTCTTCATTTCAAAAACCAAGCAAAAACGAAATCGAATGAAATAAAAATCGCGCCTTCCTTTCACCTTCAGTTCAAAAGAACTCACAAATCTTCATTCACAAAAAGAAAAGAAAAAAATCTCGACAAGGTCGCGATGTCTGATTGAATCGAGCACGACGCTCAACATATGGCAAACGAAAGGGGAAGAGGCGTGATTGTGATGCTCGAAGGTTAGAGTTTTCACGCATGCGTGGGGGTTGGTTCTTCGTAGTGGTGTGTAGGAGGTGGTCGAAGGGCTGAGGCAAGGCCAATGTTCGTTTGAGGTAGCTATGAACCTCGAAAGGGTGGTGGCAGCAAGACGACCATCACATTTGGTTTTGGGCGAGGTTTTGATCGAACCTGGATGAATAGAAGTTGAGCATGGGGAGAGTGATGATCGCATTTTTATTGAGTCGAACTAGGTTAGTGGTTCGTGATAGGTGGTTATGGGCAGAGTTTGACAGTGATGGAGGGAGGAGTTCGTGGGGGGGAAGATCACGCACTCGAGGCAGTCGAGGATCAAAGGCGGGGGAAGATTCTCATGCGTGCTTGGACATTCGTGTGCGCAAGAGTTCGTCTCAGTGAGGGAGAAGGAGTTTATGCTATGCTGGGTATAAAAACTTAAACTATTTTTTATTGAAGTTATTTTTTTTCGATGTTAATAAAATCGTAATTCATTTTTATGAGGTCTAAAAATAAAAATAAAACAAGCCGAGTTTGAAACGAATTGCAAATAAAAATCGAGGTGAGAAATTCTCAATCGTTTGGATTACCGAATTTAATTTTAAGTTGTTAAAATTAATTATTGAATGCTTGGTTGAATTTATAAATAATTATCTGTTGAATGATATATATATATATATATATATATATATATAGACACACGCGCACATACAGTTATATATATATTAGTAGTTGGATTGATGTTCCCACATATTTTAGCGAATGACACCTTATGCGCCTCGCATAATAGAGAATGACCCTATATACCGCGATATCCCCCTCGAAGTGAGATGATATTTTTATGTTGCAATAACTTATGTGGATGCAGGGAAACGGGTTGGAGGGATCTAACTGGATTCCTCAAAATGTTGATTTTAATTTCATATATAATGATATATGATTTAAAATAATATGTATAGATTATGGTTGTGATTTTAATAATTGGATGCAATAGTAGCACTGACATGAATTTTGGTATACTACAAATATTATTTTTGAATTTGAAGGAATTAAAGGGATTTTAGATATAAAAATATCTATATTGGAATTTGGATTATTTTAAAGGAAACTGAGTTGGATAAATAATAAATTGATTTTTGGTTTATACTTAACGATTTGTAAAATATTTCTAATAGTGCTTAAAAATAATTTATATAAGAAATTTTTAACCATGGGATTTAAAATGATATTTTTAAAAGTATGGATAAAGGATTTTAAATTGATATTAAAAATTGATTTGAAAAACATAAATTATATTTAGTAAGGAATGGATTTATAAAAAATATGTTATAAATAAGATTTAGTTTTATAAACAAGTGAAACTCAATTTATAAACGATGCTTATAAATAAAAGGAAAATGATATTAGTTGGCAAATTAGGGATATAAATTCATAATGCGGATTTATATCGAGATATGGGAATATGTTTTGGGAAAATATAGCAGATTTTATTTTGAAAAGTGAAATTGGTTAGGAATCAGAATGATATCGATGTGTTATGAGTCAAGAGAGATTTATAAGTTGAATGGGCAATAGGATTTTAAATAAATACATACATACATACATACATACATACATATATATATTTATCCAGAAGTTAAATTATTTTAAAGGAGAATTTCTATTTATTCAAACTATGTAATTTAAAGCCGCTTTAGTAATGAAATATTTGGAAGTGGATTTTCGAAATATTTAATATTATTTGAAATAAATTTCTATTTTTTATAATAATCTTCGTTAATCAATTTGTTATTTGAAAATGAAAAAGGGTACGAAGTATCAATGTGTATTAAAGTATTTTAAAATTTTAAATAATTAAAATAAATCATTAATCTTTTAAAAAATACTTATTATACGTATATAGGGTTTTGAAATTGGTTTTAATTTAATTTTAGACTCTCTTGAGATGTGAAAGACGGATGTGATTTTAGAAGTTGTAAATGGATAGACGAGATAATAAGTGAGTATAATCGACTTGGAAAATGTAAAAATGAATTAATATAAATTCCAAAAATGTAGGAAATAGGATAAGAAAAACTCCTAAGTATTGATATTAGAAATGATTTCGGAAAAATGGATCATGATATTTTTCTAAGTGAGAAAATGGAAGGTTTTTGAAAATATTTAGAGATAAGGATTTATATCGAGATATTTTGTACGTAATGGATTATAAATCGAATCGGAAATATTTCACTAAGTGTTGAGGTGAGGTACGGTTGGAAATATCCTATTACGGAAGCAAGTATTCGGAAATGTTTTTTTTAAATATTGATAAATTTGAAAAAGATTTGAATATATATATATATATATTATAAAGCTATTTTAAAATGAATGTTTTAAAGAATTATGATATGGGCTTAGTGACTGCTTATGGATGTTATTTGATAGTTAAATAATCGACTATCAAATATTGGTTAATTTCGTTAATTGTTTTGAAGCGACTAGGATCAGAATTAATTATCCGAAAAACCACTTCGATCTGGTTTGAACGTTACGAGTGGATATCGTGAAGATAGTGAAGATGATGATTTGGTTTGTCTAGACCCAAGACAACTTGTACAGACGAATGTTATCAGAACATCGTCATTGGAGGACGATGAGCAATCTAAGTAGAATTGTTCTTGAAAGGTAACGTTAGCCTCCAGCCTCATCAACCGGGAATGACTAAAACATGGGAGATGCAGCGAGGATAAGTGGGTCGCACCCAATTAGAGTATGTTATCACTTTTCTAGATACCCTCGGAAATATATATAAATTATGGATATGGTTGTGCGTGAAAAAGAGAGCGCTCGGTTTTTAAGGGCGGGAACCCCCTGGGTGATAACATATTCGGTTCTATCCAGGTTAGGGTAAGGCCGGTCTTATGTTGTAGGGGATCTCGTCGAGGTCATCGATACATTTTCTAGAGGTATACTGTGATAGGTAGTACCCTAGTGCCTAGTCATTGTATGGAAGCCTTTCTCCAATACGAGCCTTTACGGTTTTGTCTATAGAGCCTAATATGCTGGAATTTAATTAGTGTAACAATTTCGGCTATTTGAATAAGTATTTGTACTTAGACACTATAATAATATCACTGGATTTTCTATAAAATGTTTTGGTTATCGTATGGGAAAAACCCATCATGTTTATGTGTGACGCGGTCTTACGAGATACGTTTGTTTTTCAAAGGATTTTGATAACTTTAATAATTTAAATTGAGTGTGTTTTTTTATGCTGATTTTCCAAACTAACTCGGCTGTTATTTTATTATAATGCTCAGGCCAGATCGAGTATTACATATTCAGGTTAGAATGATATGGAGCTCAGGAGACGAGCTGGAGAAGTTCAAACGTATATCACATACTTGGTTATTTCTGCTGTGTGAGTTACGAATATCAGGGAAAGTTATTATAACTCTCCAGATTGATGTATTGATTATTTTACTCTGATGATTGTAAGTATAAAACAGTTACAGGTTCTTTTGTACAAAAATCAGTTATAATAAATTATATTTTGTTCCATTGCGTTTGTGAGATTCTGCGTTGTTGTTCGATTTTCTTCCATCTCTTCCTTCTTCTTTACCTTAGCTATTCACTCTTTCATACATTTTGGGTTGAACAAGAGTGAATTATTATCAACTCAAAGGGTGCGAAAGTGTGGGTTGCTACATTTGATATCAAAGTTGAAGGTTAAGTGAGAACCTTGACTTTGGTGGGGATTACTCATTTGAAATAGGGTCAGTAGTACCCTAGAATGAATTGAGAGTGTTAATAGATATGAACGCGTATTTGTTAGTGAATATAAAGTGGTTTTATAATCTGTTTATTTATCTATTGAGTGGCATATAAATTCTAGTCGAATAGTGGAATGCCACTAAATCGATAGGAGTTTCTAAACTCTTGAACCATGTAAACCGACATAGTATGGTTCTGAAATGGGTAAACAAAATAATTTTACCCAAATTATATTTTGATATAAAACAAATAATTTTCTAAAATTATAGTATATTAGTGTGTTTGGATATTATTATTATAATCGAGACAAGATTATAAAATATGAAATGGTTATATATATAACCAAATAGAGATTTATAAGTATGAATTGTACAAATGAGTTAAAATCTAAAAAATGGCTTCAAACCAGAATTTGGAAAATTAAATCTCGGATATTTTTTGAAGTATTCTCCAAAGTTCTTGAAATAAAATAATAGTATTATTATTTTGAAGATATTTTTGAATAGAAAATGGCAATACATGGATTTTGAAGTAATACAAGCATCGAACTCACTTCGGTCGTTAGAAAATAATCCTGGTGATGATTGCGCGGCATCATCGGTATTCATTTTCGAGTTTCTAAGTGATGGATTGCTAACATAATATTTGATATGGATATTTTTGTTTGGAAACAAGGTTGTTTTGGAAATTTCGAAGGTAAATTGCTTGGAATGGAACCAAGTGAATTTTGGAAATTCCATTGAAATGGCTTGTTAGCCAAATGAGCTATTTATACATATATGATTTCAAAAATGATTTGAAATAGATACCGGGTGTTTGAATTCTAGAAATCCTTATTTAAAGGTTTTGATAAAACATTGGAAATAAGTTATGAACTTATAATTGAGAATGATAGGAAAGAAAAGTATGGAATTTGAGTTTTGGAAATAAATTTTAACATAGGTGAGTTAAAATAAAACTTTAACTTAAGGCAAGTTATATTAAAGTGAGTTGGATTTGAATTGGACTGAAAATAAAATTGGATTGAATTATAAACGATATTGAATGGAAATGAATATAGAGTTTGAATTATAAAGTGGTTATATGACTATGCGTTATAGGTTAGTGAATGGAATAAAAATTCAAGTGGAAAAGAAAAATTCTGAAATTGTGAATAAATAAGTTTGAAGAGCTTATAATATTGGAGTTGATGGACTAAATATATATTTAAGCCATAAAGTGTTGTACAATCTTGAGTCAATAACAAAATGTGAACATACTCGAGTACAAAATTGATGGAAATGTGTGAAATAAGTTATGCACCTTGTAAATTGGAAAAGTTGAATTGAAAACCCAAAATAAAATAAAAATCGAAACTTGAATTATAAAAGGAATTTAAACTCAAGTAAACTGAATGAAGTGAATTTTGAAAGGGAAATCGCATTTTGAAGTACAAAATGGAAGTGAACTAATTAAATAAATTAATTAGTTAATTGAATATCGGAATAGAACTTAACTTGGTTAAGTAAATTGAATTGCGGATGGAAATTGAAATTGAATATGGAACTTGAGTTATAAATAAAATTCAACTTAATTATAAGTGAATTAAATATATTTGGAAATATGGTAGAATAAAATGGAATTATATTGAAATAGTAAGGACCCGAGTTATAAATAAATTCAATTTAAGTGTAAATAAGTTGGATATGGCCTTGGATATCATTTTAAATAATTCGAGAATGAATTTGAGTGTGGAATTAAATTTGAAGTAGATTAAATGAATGAACTAATTAAATTAATTAGTAAATCGAATGGAATTTGATTGAATAAGAATCGATCTAAAATTGAAATGGAATTTGATTGAAATAAAAATAAACTTAAGTTATATAGTTGAAATAATTTAAACTAAATGGATAACTTAAGTAAATATTTTGAATGGAAGCTTGGCTTAAATAAATATATGAAACGGCTCGTAAATAAATTAGCATGAAATGATTCTGAGCTAAATAAAATGGATTCGAATATAATAAATGTGGATATGAATGGAATGCAAATGAATTAATTGAGAATCAATTTGAAATGGAATAGAATTAAATATAAATTGATTTAGAATCAATTTAAAATAGCTATAAATGGAAACATTTATTTTTTTAAATGAATAGCTCCAAATTTGCATAGAAAAAAATTGTTGTTTGACATAAATAGAAGTAAATAAAATTATGTGAATAAATGGCAAGTGAATAAATTGGTTTTAAATCAATTTGAGATGGATATGAATTTGTTGGTATGAATATGGAATGAATGCAAGAAAGTTTAGGCGTAAATTATTCGAATTGAATGAGATGGTATATGAATCGATGAAAAGTAATTAAATTAGTATTGGAACCTTATAATTCCTTATGATTATATATTAGAATGCTTTATTTATAAAATTTATGTGTTTAACTAGCTGAATAAATGAAATGTTATTAAATTTTCATGTTTAGTACTTACGTGTGCAAATTAAGTAAGTACAAGTGCAAAAATGCCATTTGGCTAGATTTTGGACGCGCAAGTTGCATATAAAATAGGCTACTCACTTAAAAACGCTAAATTATGGTATGTTTTCGGATTAAATACCGTAAAGATATAAATACTGTTATATATTGTATTTTTCGACTATGTGGGTCGATGTATATATTTTTATCTATCTTGTCATATTGCAAAAGTTTTTCCGTACAAGGGGGACTCTGCTAAAAAAATTCAGGAATTTAGGGTGTTGGAATAATTTTGATTTTTTTTTAAAATTTGTTGTTAATTTAAAAAGGATGATTTTTAAATTGTAATAAAAATATAGGATCTTGAATTAGGAGATGGAAACTAATTATTTTGGTTGAAACTAAAAGATTTAGAAAGGCGGAATATCGAATTTTAACAAAGTGGATTTTGTTAAGTTAATGGGTTTGGAGCATTTTACTGCTTAGAAATTTCGGAGACAGAATTCTTTTAAGAGGGGAGGAACGTAACGATCTAGATTTTTTGATGTTTAATTTGAAAAGTTTAAATGGTTTCAAATATTGAATTTGGAATTTTAATTTAGTTAGTAAGATTTTAAAACTAAAAATTTCAAGCGATTTCGTCAACTTTGAAAACATCGACTTGATCGACGCGTTAAAATAGCGATGTAGGGTATAGTCTTGGAATTCGACGAAACCAGTTGCATTAGATCCGTAAGAGTGTAATAGTACCAAATTTCAAATTTCGTAGTATTTAGAATTATCCTTTGATCGTACGGATAGAAATGCATTGAAATTAGTATCAAAATTTAATATAATAATTTAGTCCAAAAAGCTATCTATTCCATACTATCGAATTAGGCCTCAAGACTTACTTCATTGGGTTCAGAATAGCGATATAACATTATGAGTGCTAGGTGGTGCGCCTTGATAGGAGTTTGGGATTTTAAGTCGCTTAACGAAATATTTTGAAAAACTAAATAATATTTTATGAATTAGGAGTCAACCTCTACATTCTTTCCATCCCTTTCAGCCCATACCGTGTGTTCGAGACGCCTCCCTCTTCCTTGTTAAATCACGTTCTCCTCTTTCATTCTTTCAGTTCTAAATCAAATAAGAGAAAAAAGGAGACCATTCAAAATAAATTGTGATAAAAAGAAAATCGCGCCCATCTTTTTTCCTTCTTAAGTTTAAATTTTGAGAAAAAACGAAATCGAATGAAATAAAAATCACACCTTCCTTTCATATTCAGTTCAAAAGAATTCTCGATTCCTTCATTCACAAAAATATAAAAAATCGTGACAAGGTCGCGATGTTTGATCGAATCGAGCGCGGCGTTCTGGGTACAACGAACCAAATATGAAGAGGCTCGACAGTGCTGCTCTGGGGTTAGGATTTTCACGCACGCATGGGGGTGGCTCTTAGCGGCGGATGCAGGAGGTGGTCGAAGGGCTGAGGTGAGGCCGATATTCGTTTCAGGTAGCTATGAACCTCGAAAGGGCGGCAGCAGCAAGACGACTGTCACATTTGGTCTTGGGCGAGGTTTCGATCGAACCTGGGTGAATCGAAGTTGAGCAGGGGGAGAGTGGTGGTCGCATGTTTTTTGAGTCGAAATGGGTTGGTGGTTCATGATAGCTGGTTATGGGTAGAGGATGACATGGATGGAGGCAGGAGTTCATGAAGGGGAAGAGCACGCACTCGAGGCAGTCGAGGATTAAAGGCAAAGGCAGATTCTCTTGCGCGCTTGGACAATCGCGTGCCTAGGAGTTTGTCTCGGTGAGGGAGAAGGAGTTAATGCTAAAATGGGTAAATTAAAAATTTAAACTTTTTTTATTCAAGTTAATTTTAGTTAAGTTTTATCGATGTTAATAAAATCGTAATTCATTTTTATAAGGTCTAAAAAGCATGCCATCGTCGCCAAGTAATCCATATAAGCTCCAAAAGTACGTGTACTTAACTCAATTTGAGCATTATTCACATATAAAAAGAAGTATGGTAAGTACGCAATCATCTACTATAAAGGCAATATAACGTTCATATTTAACTTCAATTAATTTTCAAAGGCCGAAACCACCAAATCAAGTTATTGTTTCTAAAAGCAAATAGTGATATAGTTTGTCAGATTTCCAAAACATCTTTTAGATTGCAAAAATATGGTTGCAACTCAAGTTATGAATTTTTTTCCTAGATATATGCATAGTAGATTTTTCAATATACGCATAGGCCCACTTGTAAAATATGCATTTTTAGCCTAGCAAACATCAGAATTCTGCGAAACACTTAAAAATAAAAGTTGCTTATACTCTTATTTTTTTGAAATGGGTAAAATCATTGTAACCAGACAAACCATTTAGAAGTTATGGTCAAATAAACACAGTGAAAGTGTATAGGCCTGAAAATAAAAATGCCACAAGCATAAAATTACATGCATGCACGCATGCACGCACAACTACTCACACATGCACAGATCTGCACACGCACACCCAAAACATCACACTCATACACACATACAATGACATACAAGGCAGTGCTAAACCTGCTACTACCATGAAGTAATATAGATATCAACAGTTGATATAATGTAAAGTTTTCAATTTGTAATCTTAAGGACGTTTTGGCATATGGATGTCTATAGAGTGAGAACTTAGGGGAAAATGTGTTGGCCAGCCTTTAGGCACATCGGCTTCAAGTAGGGAATGTACATACGGTGTTGCTGTTTGAATTACAAGGAATGACGGGCCATGCCATGCAAAGGTTGATGTATTATGCTCTAAGAGTGTATTAAGGAAATGAGTTATAATTACAAAAGCAAGCGCTAAGACATACACAAGGACTATTGCTACTTGGAAGTTGCAAAGCAATAATCTACGGCAGAAGCTGAGATGTAGAGAATGATGGTATGAGATGTGGAATAAAAGTCGATAGTTGCGACTAAGTGTCAGAAGAATTTTGAATGCTATTATTACTGGATGTGGTAGGAGATCACACAAAGGGAGAACGTTTGAATGATAAAATTTTCTCCTACATGCTAGGTTATGTTTTCTTCCAATAAAATAGACATGATTGGAATTGAACTAAATCATCCCATGATCCAATTTCAACATGATACATGTTTATGTTTTAAAAAAAAGAAGCATGATTCATACATTATGTCCTTGAGAAATCAATTCAACAAACCCAGCTAGTAAACTCTAATATAGGAAAAATGGCATTTAAATTTTACTTATGGTTATAAATTATTTTCAACCAAATATTGTTTGGGCATGCAGCTCCAAGCCAGCTGTAATGACTCGTAAATTCATACGCCTTTGAACATTTTTAAATTCCAAATCTCACCAGATTTCAAATCCAATTCAAAAATATTTCTGAAATAATATCACCATTATTCCTCCAAAACTTTTGAAAAATCATTTTCAAACTCAAAGGAGTTAAATTTCTTTTATATATAAAAATAAATTTGGTTTCATTAACCCTATTTAAAACAATACTGTGTCGGTTTGCCTAGTTTTTTTTTAGAAATTCCTATCGATATAGTTGTACAGAGTGTACCGACCAGAATTTATAAACCCTCAACTGATAATTCAACGATATAAAAAAAATTTATATTCACTAACAAATACGCGCTCATAGCTATTAACACACTCAAACTCATTCTAGAGTACTACAGATTCTATTCTAATGAGTAATCCCCACCAAAGCTAAGATTTTTGCTTAACCTTCAACTCTGATACCATTGTAACAGCCCGCAAATCCGTACCCCTTTGAGCCGATAATATTCTCCAAAAGTACAACTCAAAATGGACGGAAATACGAACCATTAGGGTTAAAAAAGAAAGAGATAGAAGAAGAATAAGAAAACAATATCATGATCCCATAATTGCAGCGGAATAATATATAATAGATATCAACAGGTTCTTATACAAAGAAACTATAATTGTATTGTATATTACATCTTCAGAGCACAACATCAAACGAAAACACAACACTGGACAGTTATGATAACTTGTCCATATAGAAACTGATTATGCAGCAAACCACACACAGCAGATAATACATCAAATACGCCTGATACGTCTCGCTATTCAGCCCGTCTTCTAAGCTCCACAGCAGTCCATTCAGAATCTGTACTCGATAATACTCGGTCTGACCCAAGCATTATAATGAAATAACACCCGAGTCAGTTTGAAAAACTAGCATGAGAAAACACACTCAATTGGATAATTAAAGTTTTCAAAATCCTTTGAAATCAAAGGTATCTCGTAAGACGACGCCACAAATAAACATGCCGGGTTTTTACACAACGATAACCAAAACATCTTTATCAAATTCATCTTATATTATAATAATGTCTATATACAAATACTTATTCAAATAGCCGAAATTATTACATTCATTAAATTCCATCATCATAGTTATACAAAAAAGTCCGAAAGCATTTATTGGATATTGGGTATCCATCAATGGCAGGGCTACTGGGGTACCGCCCGTCACAGTACCTGGTCTAGATCAGAGTACCGAGGATCCACCCTGATCCCCTGCTACACAAGACCAAAGAAACCCCTTACTGGATAGTCTGAATAAGATCACCCTGTGGTTGGGATCAGCAACCGTCCATACAGCCGAATAAAAAGGGACATCTAGACAGGAGTGACCTTACCCTAATTGGCTGCTAGCACAAGCAAACGAATCAGCTTCCGCTGTTATTGGATAGCCCCTTAGCCTTGTTGCACCTCCCATGTTTTATCCATTCCCGGTTGATGAGGCTCGAGGCTATGCGTTACCTTTTTAGCACACATTCACTTAGAATGCTTATCGTCCTCCTGACGATGTTCTGATAGCATTCGTCCATACAAGTCTGTTCCCATCCAAACAGAATCGAAGGCATACTCCTACTACATCAATTTTGGAATCACCCTCAGGATTATTAGCGATTAGCCCTTGCATTTCACTGCTCCATCTTCGACTCCATGCTCTTATCTTCCTCATGAAAATGTTCAAACCGGATCGAAGTAGTTTTCGGAAAATTAAACCCGATTCCAGTCTCTTTGAAACGATCAGCGCATTGGCTAATATTGATAGTCGGTTATTTAATAACTATCATATAACATCCACAACAAACTCAGGCTTTAATAATTCCCAAGTTATTTATTTCAAAATATGTTCACAAGATATACTATACACTTCAACCCTTTGAAAATAGTTTTCAATTCACGTTTTCTCTCGCGGAATAAATTCCACCCAATTGTTTTATTTCCCCTGAAAATCACCAAGTCTTAATACTTAGATTTTAAAATAATTTAAATCACTTAATACAAAAATATATACTTTAAAACATTTAAAACAAAAACTATTTAAAACACTTTATTTAAAAATACTAGTTACGAAATTTTATAATAATTTTTCATGTAAAACTTAACCCAAAACTAATTTTAAAATAAAAGTTATTCTATAAGGTATAAATATTAAATAACTATCTTTTAAATCATAATACTAGTTAAACCTTTAAAATAGTTTACTTATATAATTAACTTAATAAGTATTTACTTTTCAAAATTTAAAACCACTAAATAATAATTTCTTTCTAAAACATTCTTTTTTAAAACTACTTTAAAACCTCTAACTGATACATGGAAATCTTTCTTTAAAAATATACTTGGCTTTTCAGAGAAATACACTTTCCTTTGCGCACCTTTAAAAATAAACCCACTTTTGTTTTTAAAACATATCTCCCATCTCCTTATAATCATTGTCAAATAAATAGTGATATTTGAAATTAAAGTTGAAAACTAACTGTTCAAATATTTGAAATCGATTAAATATTCTAATTTCAAATATCTAAAAATCCCAGATCGTTACACCAACAGTGACTATATCTGATAAAGATGACTAAGTTGGGTATGATATATACATCATTTCTGAGTTCAAGATATGACATAAACACAAGGAAAGCAATTCTACATTACGTACGTATATCACATGGATAACTAGAAGGATACCTCACATTAACTTACTACTATTTACTCAGTTGAAGTTTAAATATGGATCAATCTTTATTAAACAGCGATTTTAATTTAATTTCCAAATCTATAAAATTATAAACACATATTAAAAAAAGTTAGGAATTCCAATCTATTAATTTCATATTTACGGATATTATATTTTATAACCACTAGTCATTAAGAAATGAATGAATCCACAGTTTCACCGAGTGAATTTTTCATAACAAAATCAAAATAGAAAATTTTCATCTTTAACTCAAAACTACTATATTATATATCCATATATATTAGGTTAGAAAATTTCTTTTAATTCTAACTTAAACAGATATTTTTTAATACAATATCAATAAATCAGTTTCATATTAAAATAGACAAAATTGTAGCGTCATAAATTTTAGCGATCTATTTCGTCAACAGACTGCAATGTTGATTACCTAGGATAATATATCAACGCCGCCTCATTAGGACCTCCTCTTTACTCTAATATCCAATGGCTGTATATGTTGTTCAAAAATATTTAAATATAGTCATATAATATTTTCCCGTTCTAAAAGAATACATTACTTCATAAAAACAGTGCATAACTCTACATAAAAATATTCTTCTTACAATTTCCAAAATACTTTGTCAGATTGCCTCCTATAAGCGTTTAGGAATCCTTGTCGATAACGTTGATCAAACATATCACTTAGAATTCCTAAATCACTCTAAAGGACAAACTAACACCAAAATAAATTGCTTAAATATTTTCAATCACTAGGTAAATATTCTTCCTACTGTATTGAATTGTAACAACCTGAAATTTGGCGACATCTTAGTTTGACATTTATAAATATTTGAAAGTTAAAACAATTATTTTATGAAAATTTAAAAGTAGTATTTTTTGAAAATTGAAATCGTTATAAGAATAAAATAAAATTTGGATGAAACGTTTCGAGTGGATTTTTAAAGGATGTAAAATGTTAGCTCAAAGACTGTTCGAGTTATTGGATGGTTACGGGTACCAATTTATTTAAGAATAAGAAGAAAGTTTGAATTTTTCCACTTCTTCCATTGGGCCTGGAGCAAAATGTGGTAAAATTAAGTTAGGTCATAAGGATGGCTGCCATTGGACCAAAATGTGGTCGAATCAAGTTAGGCCATATGAAGGGTTGCTGTTGGAGCAAAATGTGGTCGAATCAAGTTAAACCATAAGGATGATTGTCATTGAACCAAAATGTGATTGAATCAAGTTAGGCCATAGTTGATTAGAGTTGTTTCTATTAGGCCAAAAGGTGGTCAAATCAAGTTAGGTTATAGGAGGTTACGAAATTACTAAAGTACCCTCCTCTTGATCATCTATAAATACCCACGTCCACATCTCATTTTGATTGATTCAGAAACTAAAGTAAGAAACCAAATACCATCTTCATCTTTAAGGCAACCTAGGTTTCCATTTGCTTCATCAAATCAAAAGATTTAAAGTTTAGGAAGTGAGTAAACTTCTCCTATCTAAACTGCTTGCTTCCATTAGTTAAAATCCTTATTTCTTTTCCTACATGTATGTCCCTCTTTGTTTTGTCCCCCTTTGATTGAAATTAAAACATAAACCATAGAAATGTGTAGAATTCAAGAGTAGTATGTCCCCCTTTGTTTTTCTCTTCTATTATTTATTTTAATGCAAGGGTAGGCTTTTCCACCATCTTACTTTGTTATTTTATTTTCGCAAAGGCCTCCGCCACCTCTATTATTTCTGCAAGGGTAGGCTTTGCCGCCACCGCACTCTGTTATTTTATTTTTACAAGGATAGGCTCTACCACCGCCATATTTAGTTATATTATTTTTACAAAGGTAGGCCTGCCACCACTGCATATTTAAATATGTCGCTTTAATTATTTTTGTATACTGTTATGAATAGTCGATCATGTATATTATTTGAATAAAGTAAGAATATTAAAATTTTAACTTGGAAACCTTAATGACACTGGATACATGATCGTTAGGTAGGAATTACTATCGTATATGAAATTATATACAATGTGGTAAACCTCTTAGTGACATCTGGTTAATAACCATGAGGTGCGATTATTATTAGATTGAAATTTGAATATGTTAAACATCTTAGTGAAATCGAGTTAACGACAATTAAATGGGATTATTATCGTATATACACTTATGAAAAGTATTAAATATTATAAATTGATCAATGAGTATTATACCATATAGAGCTGGTAGTTGGATTGACTCAGGGTAGCACTTTGGATGAGGCATCCTTGCCCCAGTGTCACTAGTCTAGCAATCTACTTATGGACATTTAGTATTGTGGCTACACGACTTAAATGAGATGATGGAAAAAGGAGTGTTTTCATGTAGGCTAGAGTAGACCAGGGAGGGTCATTTACAATATTGTAGATCGTGTGGCTGCACCCATAATGCTGATTCATAGGTGATATTTGTTATCGATGGGTATTGATTTGGTTTCTGGCATATTGAGTCATAGGTGGTACTAGGTATCACTAGGTGTCAATTCACTTTTTGGCAGTTGATCAAATTTATCGCTATTATATGATTATATGATGTGGTATTAATAACTTGTGATTACGAAGAATCATAATTGAGTAGATTTGAGATAGTGGTCAGATCAAATAGAAATAGAACGTATGTAATATGATTTATATATGATACCTATATGGGGTTGGGTAATTGATATATCAAAATGATGATTTTGTTCTGTTCTCTTTTGTTGTTTGATATTTGAGTATACTCATAGCTAGTTTCTTGCCTGACTTTGGCTGTTATATGTTTTAACAACCTTGGGTTAGGCCAAAGTTACATTTTATGCTGTACTTTCATCATATCCTTTCTATCTTGTGCTTTCTGAAGAGGAATGCATATAGTCCAGATGTAATATTCCATTTCTCATATTTTGCCATACTAGATGTAAAAGATGTGGTGATCTTTGATCGGATCATTTGAGACTTTAGGATAGTACTCTAGCAATTAAAAAGAATGGTGACCATGTGCGTGGTTATATATGTATCTTTTTGATGGTGTTTGTAACTAGAAGTTGACATCGATTATATATAATGAAGCGATTTATATATGTTAGTGTGTCTTTTTACTGCACTAATATTGTTTTAATTTATGTAGTCCTACATCTATATTATTCATCCTAGAAAACTCATATACATTGCTTTGTAATGAGATGAGATACACATTTGCAGAGATTCAGGTGTATGATATCACGTATTCTGTTGACACAAAGGAGTATATACGAGAGAACGCTCCTAGCTTATCCTTTACTCCATGCTTACAGATGATAACCTCCCTTTGGGAGCATGGGTACTGAGCGAGGGAATTTCAAATTGGTATCAGAGCCCGGATTAGATAACTTAGAGATAGAAACATAAATTAGTCTACGAGGAGTGAGACTTAGGTTATGTATCCGAGTCTAGATAACCTGTATGTTGGATATATAAGCGGGAAGATCCATTTTTGAATTTTGAGTTATTATATTATTAATCGTCGACATGTAGTATAAGTATAGATAGGAAAAAAATTCTTATTCGTTTGTGATTTTTACCTATAATTCTTCTCTATTTCTAATAAAGTTGTCTTTTGCTACCCTGATATAGAAAATATGGTTAAACCCAAAGGTGATTGTATTGGTGCCAAACCGAATTCCATAACGGTCAGTCTAGTGGCAGTCGTACTTCTAATGTAATGATGATTATGGATCAGTGGAAGGAATTTATGAGAGGCATGCATGATACTACAACATCCAGAGCACCAAATCTTGCTCCTCGCTCGAACTTTGCAAAACGGTGTAGTGATTATGCTAGTCTAGGCGGTAAGCCGTTATTTGGGAATGAAGGTCCTATAGGTGTCTATAACTAGTTGACAAACAATAGAAGAATCTTTAATGACATGGCTCGTGCAGATCTACAAAAAAGGAAGTTCACATCTGGATAACTACAAGGAGCAACATTTGATTGGTACAATGCTACGAATTTAGAGATTCCTAAAGAAGATATTTCATAGGAGCGATTCAAAGACAGGATTAGAGCTCATTTTGTTCCGGAAGCAACAAAGGCAATTCTATTTAGGAAGTTTACTAATCCGAAACAAGATAATATGACAGTGCAAGAGTATATGAATCGATTTAATGCTCTATTGAAATATGGACCAACATTGATTAGTACACCCCTAGAGAAGAATCAGAAGTTTGTTTGAGGTTTGAGGAAAGACCTCAGAGATAGACTTCTGACTCAGTTGTGTAGTTCATTTGAGGATATCATGGATACAACGCTTCGTTATGAGAGCGTCAAGAATGAAGATAAAGGAGTAGGAACTCAAAATGAACAGCAAGTGCAAGGAGCAAAGTAGAAATTATTTTATCCTAAGAACCACCAAAGATTAAAGAAGAAGCAAGTCAGATCAATCTTGGATCTCAGCAAAAGAAGAAAACTGACAAGTCTCAGATTGTATGTTATATTTGTGGAGTCAAGGGACACCTCGCAAATGATTTTCAAAAGGCTCAAAATATTGATACTAGGAAATGCTTTAACTGTAATGATATTGGCCATATCACAAAGGATTGTCCAAAGCCAATCGAGCAGAAATAATGGAAGCTATCTCCTATTGAATCCACAGACCCATCAGATCAGGCGAACCGAAAAGAATCCATGGTTCTTAAAGGTATGATTGCAATATCTAATATATCAATATGGGTTCCTTTTGACATAGATGTTCACATTCATTTATATCAAAAGGGTGAGTGGATATATTAAAGTTGGATATACATTGCTAGTAACATTATTTAGGGTAGTAAATCCTATAGATGGCTATGCTATTTTAGGGATCAAATGCTACGAATTGATTGCCGATCCATTTGGATTGTCCTTTGTATGCTTTGCATGTTATGAGTCACTTGGGTTTTGGAATTATCTTAGGAATGGACTGGCTTGAGCATTATAATGCTCGCCTATTTTTTGCTAATCGAGTCATTACTGTAGCATCCCGGTCATAGAATTCGTATTGCATTTGACCTAGATGCTTCGAAAGTCGGGTCTTGCATTTCACTTTATGCAATGGAATCTATGGACAACGAAGTTAAGAAGTTTCCAATTGTTAGAAAATTTGTAGATGTGTTCGATTCTATAGAAGGATTACCTCCTCGTTGAGCTGTAGAATTCCAAATAGAATTAAATCTGGGTTCTCATCCCATTGGTAGGCCTTCTTGTCGAATGTACCCTATTCAGATGGAAGAACTGCGAGCTCAATTAGAAGGAATTGAGCAGAAGAACATTATTCGATCAAGTAGTTCACCATGGCGTGTAGTGGCGGTATTTTTAAAGAAGGCGGATGGGTTCTTGAGGATGTGCATTGATTATAGGAAGTTGAATGATATGACGATTAAAAGCCGTTATCCATTGCCATGGATTGATGGTCTTTTTGACTAGCTAAATGGAGCAAAAGTTTTCTTAAAACTTGATTTAGCTACTGCCTTTTATCAATTACGAGCAATTGATGATAGTATTCCTCTTACAATATTCAGAACCAGATATGGATCCTACGAGTGACTAAATATGCCTTTCGGGTTAACGAATGCACCTTCTTATTTCATTGACTCGATGAACGGAGTTTTTCGTAGCATCTAGATAAATTTGTATTAGTATTCATTGATGATATCTTGGTCTATTCAAAGACCGAGGAAGAGCATGCATAACATCTAAGAATTGTCTTAGAAACTTTGAGATTGCATCAACTTAAAGCCAAATTCTTGAAATGTCACTTTTGGTAGAAAGAAGAAAAATTTCTTGGACATGTTGTCTCTGATAAAGGTATTTTTGTTGAACCGACAAAGATCGAAGCTGTTTAGAAGTGGAAGAGACCAGAGTCAGTTATGAAGATTCTTAGTTTCTTAGGATTGGCTGGATATTACAGACGTTTTATTCAAGACTTTTCAAAAATTTCAACACCACCGACTCATTTGGTGAAAAAGGAGTATAATATAACTGGTCAGAGAAGTGTGAAGTAGAATTTCAAAAGCTGAAATAATTATTATCTCATGAACCTATTGTAATAGTGGTTGATGGTAATAAAGATCTGGTAGTATACACGGATGCTTGTGGGATTGGTCTTGGAGCTGTGTTGATGCAATGCGACAGTGTAATAGCATACACATCAATACAGGTAAAACCAAATGAAACCAAATATGCTACACATGATCTAGAGCTAGTAGCAGTAGTCTTTGCTTTGAAATTATGGAGGCATTATCCATTAGGAGATTGATTCCTCTATATAGACCATAAATCCTTCATATACTTATTTTCTCAAAAAATCTGAATATGCAATAGCAAAGGTGGCTTGAGTTTCTAGCCACTTATGATTTTGAGATATAATACACTTCAGGAAAAGGAAACGAAGTGGCTGATGCTCTTTGTTGGAAGCATCTAACCATGGTTTTTATGATAATCAATGAATGGAAAGATTTGGAGTGGTTAAGTTCTTGTAATGTTCAGTTTAGAATGATGGATGATTCATCCACTATATTTGCTAGTTTAGAAGTTCAATCAAGCTTAATTAATAGTATTCGAGCTAGTCAGAAAGACGATCCTATGGTGATTTATCGAATTCAACGGCTGTAGAATAAAGAAGACAACGATGATCTGAAGAAGTCTGAGCTTGAATCGAATGGTAACTTATGATAAAAAAACGCTACGTGTTCCTAACATAGCTGACCTAAGGAAATACGTTCTCGATGAATGTCATCGTTCCATGTTCACTATCCATCCAAATGGAAAAAAGATGTACAAAGACATGAAACACATGTATTATTGGGAAGGTATGAAGTGTGATATAGCATAATATGTGAAGAAGTGCACAGCGTGACAACTAGTAAAGGGAGAACACAAGAAACCTAGCAAAGTAATTAAACCATTAGAAGTACCGCATGGAAATGGGATCAGATTTCTATCGACTTAATTAAGGGGATTCCACATTTGAGGCAAGGAAATGAAAGCATTTGGATGATAATCGACCGACTCGCTAAAAATGCACATTGATATGCACACAAGACACTGTATAATATTATATACAAAATATACAAAGCACGTCTAATATACATCACATTGATAAACACATAAGAGTCTATGCAATAAAAGATAACAATATACAATAATAAAGATATAGCCCCTTTATGCCTAATAAATACAAGTTGTTCTCTTCGTCCCTATACTTGAAACGTCTTGGATTGACCCGAGTATTACGTAATTAATGCAGAGGTCAGATAATATCTAAATCTGGAATTGTACCTATGCATATGTAGATGAAAAATAAATGAATGGAATGATAACAACACCAACACTATATCAAACATCTCTTAAATGGAAGACATCAATCAAGGCATACACAAAGGTGTCATCACCCATATAAAGTCATGTTAACTAATAATTATAAAAATCGATATCAATTTGGGTGAATCGTCCATATCTAGAAATCTTTAATAATGAGTTATCCTCAAGTATAGTCAGGCAAAAACATAGATATGCCTAAATATATCTCTCAATCTCACATTACAAAGTATCATCATCAAATCCCATAAATCAAAAAAGGATTGGACTAGTTATGGAAATGCCTAACTAAAATCAATAATGAGAAAGCTGTCTATTTTTGAAAACAATAGGCCGTCTGCGTGAATAGTATATGCCGTCTGCTTAAACAATATAGGCCGCCTGCTGAGAATAGAATAGTCATCTTCCTATCAATCTCATAAAGATAAGATACAAAGATTTATAATATCCTAGACATAGTCTTAGGTAGGAGTATAAATAGTAGATCTCTATCTACCACATACACCGAAACCAGATGGGAGACCAACAACACGTCTGCCTACTCCAAGAACCTTACACATGTTCATCTAACATTGCTCTTACAGTCATTGGTTACCTTCCCTTTAGTATCATGATATTATCCACCATGCCATAAAAACGCTGTTAGACTACGCTTTGCATCAATCACGACTCGACACCTTGCCCTATAGACAATTGACAGCTGGCTTAGGTGACACAGAGGATAATACATACAGCTAAGGCACACAGTAATATATGTCGACACATGACAAGATGCTAGGCACACGACTAAATATATAAAATGGGTCACAGATCCGAGGCGTGACCACCACGATCAGACCGCTAGGGTGGATTCTGACCAATCTGGTTCACTTTCAAAATGAAAAGGAAGTTCGACACGGTAGATAAATTTATAATATCTATACTATATAGCTAATACATAACTCTACATGAATGCCAACACACGACTCTATATATTGTTTCCACACAACTTAATATCATTATCGACACATGACTATATACGATTGTCGATACTTGGCAATACATGATATTGCTACCACACAACATGATACTATTACTAACACATGGCTATATACGATCGCCGACACATGGCAATACACAATATCGATGCCACACAGCTTGATACTATTGCCAACACACGACTTGATACAATTGTTGATACCCATGTATAGACATGACTCACCGCAGTGCGTCTCTTATAAATCCCATTATGTGAATGTAGTCTACTTACAATGAATAACCAAATAAATAACACAATAGCATCCCATACCATTGTGTGAGACTCAAACGTTTATTCGCTGCCTATAAACTACACTCAATCCCACATATTCTATATAATGAGTCTAAAGAATAATTGGAGAAATATTACCGAGTTCCCTCCAAAACGGTATTATAACTTCCTTTATTTAGATTTCTGGTCACATAGAATAAAAATCATCACAAAATCCATACAGAAGGATGTCATCACCATAGCACATCTAAACTACCAATAAAATCAATATCAATGGTGAATCATACATAATATCCAATTCAATATAAAAGAAAAGAGAAACTAGAAAAGTGTAATAAAATAAGTTAATTTAATATGTATACATATACTGAACAATTAATCAATATTTAATAATAAATCATTCATAACATCAAAATTAATATAGGAAAATACAAAATCAGAAATGTAGAGGTTATACAAACACCCATTTGATTCAGAAATGGAACAATAATAAAGTTCATCAAAATATTTCTTTAAACAATTAAATATACATCAATATTTGAGTATATATAAAGTGCACCCTTCAAACTCATGAATAATGACACAAATTATAAAGTACACTTTAAAATAATTAAATATTAGTTAGAAAAATTATTGTTTAAACCAATTATAGTCTTATAGATTTCACCTCAATAAATTAATAGATTTAGATAAAACTTATTAATTCAATCTTTATATTCTAAAATGAATAAAAACCTTTAAAATATATACACTATATATTGTATAAAGCATTCACATTATTTATACAGTCCCAAAATAAAGATTTAAATACAAAATTTTACCTTTAAACCTTTACTTGTATATTTCAAAACATTCAAATCACTACATAAACCAAATATCTGTTATAGAAATATTTTCATAAATTTTCTATAATTAGTTGCTATTTTTAAATAAATATATATATATATACTTCAAAATAAATTATCTTTATTTCTAAATATAGAGTATCATTTAAAACTTCACTATATAATAAAATCATTGACAACTTATTTTTAAAATCACTTAATAACATAAAATTATTTTATAGTCCTCCTTAATTACAAAATATTTTCAAATTTATAATTTGCAAAATATATTTTATTTGTTCCAAGCTCTATAATATTATCAAAAATCTTCTTTTTATATCCAAAATTAATTAATTATTTCACAAAAAGGATCCTATATTTTCCTAATGTTTGAAAACTCCTTCAATAATATTTTAATAACCTTTATAACAAAAATCACTTAAAATAATATTATTATTTCCATAATATATTTTATAAAATAACAATATATTATATTTTGCCTTTAAAACAATTCCAAACTTATAATATATTATAATATTGATTTTAAAATGTTTTATAACTAAAAGAAAGCCATATTTATATTTATATCCATATTCATAATTAAAAATATATTTGAAAATAGCTAAACAAAATAAAATTTAATAAAATATTTTACACCTTTAAATAATTTTTTGAAGCTTATTTAACATATTTTCAAACAAGAAAATAAATAATTGTCTAAATTTAAAATTATGGAGTAAAATTACTCTAGGATCATTTCAACCAAACATCACCGTAAATATATATTAGGTGTCTCGAGTCGAGTTCGTCAAACA
The DNA here is from genome assembly GCA_030765085.1 of Allium cepa. Taxonomy (NCBI): domain Eukaryota; kingdom Viridiplantae; phylum Streptophyta; class Magnoliopsida; order Asparagales; family Amaryllidaceae; genus Allium; species Allium cepa. Next base: position 671,257,307 of record CM060939.1, on the reverse strand, counting down.
TTGAACATTCATAAAATATACAAATCGACATACAAATAAATATTCAGTTTAATTTGCAAATGGACAACATTCCATTTATAAACTGACACTTTTGATCAACACAATCAACTCACAACCAACAGCAATCAATCCCAAGCCAATATTTTAAACAAACAATTTAACTAATAAACAAGATATAGATGTATAAATACACAATGAGATATAGATATAGCTGTGAGTATATAAAAAATCACTGTAATTAATGAATATCACACAAGACCACAGTTCCACTCGCTCGACCATTATTGCTTAGCATCGTTGCCACCAAACACTCACGCACATAAAACCCAAAGCCACTAGCCTTCGATATCTGCATCTTGTTGCACCACAGCCATCCTCATGATACCTCTAGTCGAGACCTCAAATTCTCTATCGCATGCACTGCCAAGCCCCCCAATTGTGATATAGCATAGCTGCCTCCACCATGCGAGCAACATCACACTGCCCAATTTCAATCGTGTGTGAGAATAAGTCGTAGCTCTTAGTCGAGCTCCCCTCCATTGAGACTCACCTATGCCAAATCGCCTTGCCTGACATTGTGTTGTTCGCTTACAAGGTTGGTTTTTTATAATATAAATAGGATTTTTTTTTTCTGAAGGAGCTAGGATCATCAAATAGAGATCAGGTTTTGGTTAAGAAAACATTTTTGAGTGGTAAAGAAAAGTCTAGAATGAAATAAAGAATGAGAAATGGGTTTTGTGCTTAATTTTTTTAGGCCTTAAATTCAAATTTAATTTAGTTTTAATTCATTTCCTTTGAACTTAATTTGAATACTTATAAATATGTTTTAATTTAGTTTAGGTTGATTGATACTTCATTTCACAAATTATATTTCAATAATTAGACAATTTTATTCATCTAATACTTGTTTATTTTATTCAATTAACCATCGTAAAGTAAATTTGTTTTTAGTTATTTCTATCAAATAAAATTATTAACACTTTAAAAATATCTTTGATTAAACATTTTATTCTATTTTCATACATTCTCCGAAAGGAGTTTATTGATTTAATCCAATTTATTAAAATAAAATCTTTTATCAAGTAGAATTTAGTTAAGTAAAAATCCATTTTCGAAAATAATAATTATTAAAAATAAAATTTAACATTTTATTTTAATTAAATTTTTATTATTATGGTGTAGAAAGCAGGGTTGTTACAGTTTTTACCTTAAATACCTTTGTTTTAAACTTCGATAACCATTTACAAAAACCACTTAGTTCCCTTCTAATATTTTACATTTAACTTCGCTTATTATAATTAATCATGTAATCTTAAAACTAAATAAATTATTTAGTAAACTATTATTCATTAATTTGCCTAATAAATCTAAAAAATATGAAAATTTCAACATTTATAACATGGTATAACATTCATTTAAATTAATAAATACATCAATCCTGTAACGTAATTATATACATAAATAATTGTTAAAAATTTAATTTGTAATTTGTTTATATAAAAATATTTATCATGCATTGCATTCTAAAATTCCTTTTTTTAACGTTATGTGCTTACTTGAAACTTCTATAGTTGTTTACAAAACCCTACCCAGTATCATCAAATATTGTACATTTAAACCAATATATTTCAATGGATTATGTAATCTTGAATTTAAACTATTTGAATAAATTCAGTGAACAAATATTCATTCATGCAAATCTGTTCATGAGTTTCTCTTATGTCTATTGAAGTCTCTGATGATGATTATCTAGCTCTTAATCGTATCGCCTCTGTCTTAATCGATGGTCTATCTTTCATTCCATCCAAAACCCTTAATCGCAATTTAGCTTCATCGGTTGAGGAACTGGTAACATCTATCGACTGTGCTTATGCTTCTATGTCGCTATTATCAAGCATTCAATGCTTTGATAACCCTATACTGTTGATTTCTATCCCAACTGCCACTTGGTCGTGTGTTAATGTTTTGGGTTCTGGCAATTTGTTTGGAACTATTTCTTGTGAAAATGATGCAAGTGGGATGAAACATGATGCATGGGCTACAGGTAAAATCGGCATGGGTTGTGTATGCAAGCAAGATTCTCGGTCGAATATCATTACTCACATTATACCTACTCTTACTCCTGGTGTTTGTAAGAATACCCTATTGAGTATAATCCTAAACAATATCTGAATGCATTTTGGATCCCTATATTGCAATATGGTTGCCCCCCACAGTTATAAATAAGTGGTCATCATTGTTTTCTTCTTTTCCAAGAAATGCGGGTGATACTCTCACAGATCTCTTGATATTGTTGAGATCTATAGGGCAATGGTGCCACCAGCTGAGGTAATGCAGACGGGTATTAAATATTGGTCTGGTTACTTGGTCAGTTTCTTTTTAGATTCCAATCTGGCATACTACAATATTAGAGAACATTATCCTCATGTCTAGAAACTTAGAGGAGGTCTTCGAGTTCATTATATTGATGCTACATTTTATTTTAAATTTTTTTGTACGAAAGAAAGACTTCATGTTCTACAAGAGGAACCGTCCATCATTACTGGGAAGCAATTTATAATTACAACGTGGAGTCCGACGGCCGATAGTGCGAGAGATCATGTATAGCCTATTCCTATCTGGGCTCATTTCTCTCATATCCCGTCAGTCATGCAACCATTGATATGGATAAATTGGTTAGCTAGCCTTGTTGGCATGCTAAAATGCTTTGAGAAAATATTATAGCTACAAAGAAGCTAGTTACGCTAAGGCCTTGATTGAAATAATCCTAGATAAGCCTCCGCCTTCCAGGCTTAGGGTTCGTATCCCTGAGGGGGAGATGTTTTTTTATGTTAATTACAGTTGAAAACCTGATATTTGCATGGTTTATCACTCCTTTAGCCATATTGTTGATACTTATAACATGTGATTGATGATTTACCCTTGCCTATTCCAGTTAAGACTGGTCTTCAATGTCTTCCAGTTAGAAATTGGGCTCCTAAGCCTTTGGTCTTTGAACCTCCAATGGTTGTTGGTGATAATACTTCGCCATTAGGCACAATTCCCACCACTTCTCCTTCTGCTACCTTGCTTTGTTCTAGGCCCATTAATGCTACTGTTAATACATGCATTGTAGTTCTGATGCGGTTCCTCCATCCGAGAATGCAAGTGGAATTTCGATGAGAGTGCTTAGTATCTTGTGAAATCTAAAATGAGATACTCTCCGAAGTATGATAGTTACCATATGTTTGTAAAAGGTGATGGTGAGCATCGCCGGTTATATTACAAAGTTCACAGGGAAGGTCTTGTTCTTACTTCTTTCGGTAAAGATGGTAATGACAATAGAAGAGTTTTGACGGATGACACCTTAGATCAGAAATATTTATACTCTGGTGCCTTGGTGGATTGTGTTCCTAACTAGACAGCTCTATTCTTTGGTTATATTCAAGTCATTAGGCTTGTATATGACGATGAAGATAGTGGTTCCTCCTCATTGAAGGAAGCATAGGCCCTTCTTTTGTTTTAGCAGTTTAGGTTCCTCTTCTTTGCTCCTGTACTTTTCTTTATTTAGTTGTTCTGGCCTACGTGCCGAGCACTTGTTCCAAATGAGTTTTAATAAAAATGGAATGCCCAATTAAAGCCAGCTAGCCCCAATAAAAAAATCTTTAAATTATCTAGTAAATCCTAAAATATGTAGTTTCAATATGCATACCATATTCATATAACCATTGGTAAAAATTACCTTTTCTATCATTCAAATATAAAAATGTAAATAATATACATAAATAATATTAACAAAATAAATTTGTTATTCATTTATTACAATAAATTTATCGTATATTTCATTGTAGAATTTTGTTTTTAGCTTTAAACATCTAAAATTTAACATTTCTGCAATTATTTACAACCTCCTTAATTCTTGCTAATATTTTATATTCAAATCCATGTATTTAAATTACTTATGAACTCTCAAATTCAAACTATTTAATTATTTTAGTAAATAGTTAATATATTCTTCTAATATAACCTAAAAATATATATCAATTTTATTATATATATGTATATAAACCTATACACACACATACATATATATCACATACATTAAATAATGTACATAAATAATAGCGATAAAGTTAATTTGTAAATTAGTGATAATCACCTATCTCAAAAATCTATCATACACTAAATTACTGTTTTTAACTTCAAATAACTATGCATTAAGATTTCAAATATTTAACAAAATCTTTCTCCATTTTTTCCTACTATTTATCTTTAAGTCCATATATTTGAACTAATTCGTAATTATAAATTTAACATATTAAAACAATTCTACTGAATATTATTTTTTTATTCATTTGATTTATCATTAAAATATTTCATTCTTAATATATATATCATATTTGTAATAATAGAAAAGATAAAAACAAATTTGCTCAAAGGTAAAGGTATTACGCTACACAATATATATTATACATAAACAATAATTACAATTTTAGTTTATAGTTATTCATTTCTCTTAATTCATCATACGTTACATAACAAAATTCTAATTTTAAATTACAATATTATTGTGTGCAACGGATGGGTTACACACTAGTTACATATTTAATAGGATAAGCAATAAGAAAAACTAAAGCCTGACACTAACATCCATATAAATGTCTCCTTTCCATAGAACCTACTTCAGAGTCTAGGAATCAAAATCACGCCTTTTAAAAGTCAAGAACCATTGGCTCAAATGATAAAATTTCTAAATTTTATTCTAAATTTTTCAGGTTATTCCCCTGATATACATGAGTGTCTGCTTAAAATTAAGTTTTACTGTTATTATATGAAAAAATTATGTTTTTAAAAGTTCTCCCTGTCAAACTAGGTCGTCTTAAAACCTAATTCTCTTCCTTAAATAGACACACACACGCACACACACATATATATATATATAGTAATAATAATAATAAAATGTTATCATGTGCTTTAATGGCACATGTTAAAGTTGGTTAATTACCTAAATAACCACCTTAATTCCACCTATTTTTTTATTTTATAAGGATAAAATATGCATTCAAAATTAACATTTTTGTCTTTTAGCATATAAATATCATTCTTAACATGTGCCCTTAGAACACACACTAATAACGCTCTCATACACACACTACAAATAAAGATAATTCATTGAATACGGTTCCCACCATGCCTTTTTGAAACTCCAAAAACATCCTACCATCCATAAATGGAATCTCACCAATGGTTTTCAGCCTCCACCACTATTCAATTTCTGATCACCATCAATAAATTTTACTACTAATTTGCATCCAATTCTACCAATAAAATTGCTTGAAATAAAAGTGTTGTGATCACCAAAGCTTTTGCAACACACCCATCCATTAACTTATTATTAAATAAAAATAAAATTTCTCCAGTTATACGATGCACGTACGTGCGATTTATCCGCTAATTTTTCTTAATAGATGTTTAGATGGAACTGGACTACATACTAATGGATGGATGGATGTCAAACTCAAAGAAGATCGGGTATAACGAACAAATGAAGAAGCGGGCATAAAATTGCCAGAGTTCTTAGATCAATACCCATCTGTAGATGGATCGTCCCTCTAATACTTAGTATTGGTGAAGATATCAAGAAATAGAATAAAATGTAGAATTTTGGCTATTCGATGGATCAGTGCCGATTCATGTATTCCCTCTATAAAGTCAATTTTGTTCGTGAATACTTAAAGAAACACACTATGACGTATGAAAAAATGATTGTATTAAGGGGCAAACCATGTAAACTCAAGAAATATAGAAGAAAAGATAAGACGTAGACTAAGACCATGGATTAATATGATCCATGACCATCCAAGTCATGGGATTTGATTTATTTTTTTATAGATTTCTTTCCTACCATAGCCAACCTGATTGATTGAAGAATTATAGTGCGATTTGGTGAATATAAAGCCCAAAGATAACCTACAACAATTATAAATAGGAAGCTATCTTTAACCAAAAGAGGATATTGTCACTTTTTTAAAATTATATTTAGGGAGGATTCTGCCATCACCAATTTTGAATAGGAATTCCAGCTGTACTGGTAATTTTTGATAGATCTATAATGAATTAAGTGATAAAGAATTAATAAAGTGGACATAGGCATAGTCAAACAACTATGAAATCACGTTCTTTTTTTTTTAATATGACCTCCTTACGTTTTCTTATATTTTTATTGAATTTTTTAATGTTAGATACATTACTACGATCTAGAATTTTTATCTCTATGAAATTCACATGTTTGGAGGTGTTAGACCAATTTTTGACTAATATATTTTTGTATTTTCAGTATAAATAGAAGATTGGGGTAGATCTCTATTATACCGGGATTTGGATTAAATCTCCAGTAGGATTTGAATGGATACAGTCAAAGAAGAACTCAGGAAAGAAAGTCATTAAAGAATAGGTTAGTGGGAATAATAAAGATACTCATAGAGTAATGGATCTATTCAATCTCCACCGAATCTGGTGACTAAAGAGAAAATGGATGACATGATGACCATTGTGGATTGAAGGATGGAAGCAATGTAGTGGGTCATTTTGGAAGAACTTTCTAGGAAATTTGAATTTATAAGGCAACCTCTTTAAGGAGATGGATCACGCCCAAGATATCAATATGGAATTTGATGATGATTTCCAATTGGATCAAATGTAGGAAGTTCTGTTGGAAGATGTACAACAGAAAGAGAAATAGCTAGAGAAGGAGATGTAAATGAGAAGGAAATCAAAAGAATTGAACTAGAGCCAATACTCAAGCTTTGGGATTGATTAATACAATACATCATGGATCGGCCTTGATCCATCAAAGGAAAGGAACCATGATGGAAACAATGCTGATGGACATGGTGGTCGTGATGTAAGTCCTATTGGTGGAACATGTAGAAGAAATACTAATAGAAATGCCTATATAAGAACTGTATCCATAGGACGCAATCACGATTGATAGCATAAGAAGTTAGGGTAAATGGACTCGGAAAAGGCAGGGAGACCTTTGCATAATGATGCTAGTTGTGATCGCTTAGGTATTGGTTGTAATGGTCTCTCATGGAACCATATAGATGGTGTGGCACTCGACGACCTTCAGGACGAAATGAAGGTACCGATTGGATGATCAATGATGTGATTTGAAGAATACTTCAAGAGGATAAACATAAAGATAATTTAAAGATCACTTCTAGTCAGAATTCATTATGGAAACTAGAGCGATAGAACATTAGAGAAAGTTTGTGATGCCGACGGCGCCCGGTTACAATTGATTGATGGATCCTATGCAACATTTATTGAAATATGATTGACACACGAATTGTGTCAAGGATGACTATGCAATGTGCATATAGTTCCCATTTTTCTTGGAGGGGTTAGCAACGATGTCATTCTATTGGCTTGAATTGGGATACGTATCTTCTCATGATCGACTAGTAAACAAAATTTTAAATCAATTCAAGGTTCACTTTGTGCAACCCAAAGATGCACTTTCAGTAGTATTCAAAAAAGGAAGGGAGAATATTTGAAAATCAATCTACAGTGATTTATTGCATCTGTGACTAAGATTAGAAGTTCGGAGGATAGCTTAGTATTAATGGATTTGTTTGGTGAAGTGGATAGTGACTTTAATTTTTGAAGTAGCTAACTACTCGACATATTGAATGACTTCTACAAAAGTCTAATAAGTTTCTACGCTTGGAAAGGGTAGAAATAGAGAAGAGATTGAATTTTGGCATTCAGCATAGGCAGAGTAGCATGGAAAAGGGCAACGAAATGTTTACGCAAGACGGCAACAACAACAACAACAATGACAATAATAAAAGGAAGAACAATAATTCAAGGGCAATAAGGAGGACCCCAAAAATGCTTTAGGTTTACTTAATTAAATATATGGAGTTGAACGACTACATCAAGAATATTGCCAATAGTCCAAGGAACATTAAGGTACATGAAGCCTTCTTCAAGAGAGGCTACATAAGAAGAAAAACATTTGGGAAAGTATCATCATTTCCATGAAACTCACGGGCATAATAAGAACGGGTGCAAACACTTAAAAAATATGATCAAGGAAGTGATTTGGAGAAATTAACTATAGTAATGAAGAATCCGCATGAGGGCAGACAAATAGTTAACTTTCGAGGCAACCCCTTGGGCAATATGGAAGGAACCAGTGGTGAAGGACCAAGGTCACTTTTACATTACTTGGTGGACCTTAAGGACCACATCTCATAAATAAAAGTTGGAATGAGATGGAATGCTATGGGAGTTCCTTGAAGCATGCCTCGCAATAGATGTTATATGAAATCGAGAAAGGTACTCTTGCTAAGAAGAAAAATAGGATGGATGACAACATCGTATTCAAGAATAGGGATGCTGATGAGGTTAAAGCTTCAACATTCAAGCCGATGGAGATAAGGACCAAGACTAGGCTAGTCAGTATACATTAAGTGTTGATTAAGGTTAGGATGTCGATGAACATTTTGTGAAGAGAGCATTTGATGAGATGGAATAAGAAGAGAAGGATTTATTGCCTTGTAAATTGAATCAACATGGCTTTATCTGAGAAGCACCATCTGTAATTGGGTGTATTAGGATGATTGTGTAGCTAGAGGAGAGACCATGCAGGGTGATGTGGGTACAAAACCTCGTGTCGAGCATAGATAATCTGCCTATAATGCATTTTGGGTCGACCAAACCTTACTAATGTCAAGATTAAGCATGCTTTATGGTGTTTAATAATGAAGTTTTCTATGAGTAATGGAGTTAGGGTAGTCTAAGGAAAACAAAGTGCCGGCAGGGAATGCTAAGCTATGGAATTGTAAGAAGCATGGCATAGAGAAAACAGAAAGGATGTAAAAAAGGTTGTTTGGATCAAAAAGCCCTAATGCATAACAAATACCATTTGTGCATTGCTTAGGTTCCGTTATTACAGGTAAAAGCTATGAACCTATGGAAGAGCTAGGGAGGGACCAGTGGAGCCAATTGAAGAGATTCAAGTGATGAAGATAAACTGGCAAAGATGTCAAAATTGAGTTTCATCTCAGCCTAAGGACGAACAAAGAACTAACTGAATTTCTAAGGGAAAATTAAGACGTGTTCACATTGACTAATTCTGATATGTGTGAGATTTTGTCTAAAGTTTTATGTCATACACTAAAAATAAGCCCAATATTTGTTCGTGTGAAATAAAAATGATGCGGTATGGAATAGGAGAGATCCGCTACCATTGACGATATTTTTCGTCAATCTTGGATATATGATGGTGCGCTATTATGAAAAAAGATTACTTACTAATCACTAGGTTTAATGATAAAAAAGTAATGGGAAAGAGCATTTAAAGATAACGACACAAGAGGAGAAGTGGTTGATGAAGCTGCTTACGTCTACTGTGAATTTCTCTTACTTATGGCTTTCTTATAATTACAAGAGAATAAATGGAAAAGAACATGAGAAATGAGACTTTTAATACTAATGAAGTAGCTAATATTTAGGGTTTGTTGAGTGAAGGATCTAGGTTGAGTGTCGTGACTGAAATTCTTACATATTCTAGTCAACCTTGGCATGGCGATGCATCTCTAACTAACAAACCAACCCCTTTGATATTTGCAACATATGGATTCTTATAATAGTTGAGCTGATTTTAGGGTGGCTAAGACCATGTGAAAAAATAAGCACGAAGTGTACTTGACTATTGATTTGGATGAATGGACTTGTTGAGAGACAACTAACGAAGAAAAGGAATGCGCAACTGAAACGAAGGTCAACAAGCGATTTGTACCAGGGGCATGCTCTATCATGCTTGCATTAAATGCGCTTATACTTGTGATATACTTGTGAAAAATGGAACAAATTTCTTGTCCGGAGTAGGCACACATGGCTACACCTCTTTTCGCTTTGGTCCCGTGTACCTAGGTGGTAGGATGGACCGAGCTCGTAGGATGGACCGAGCTAGTATACTAGACCTTAAGGAGGATGAGGAACCGGTGACAGTTGAGGCATGTCGAATCAGGTGAGATGAGATGGACTGCAGGTTGTTGGTGATAGTATCAAAGCTGGATCAATAACATGCCACCCTTGAGATCACCACTAGAAATTTGTTGTTTACCTGCTTAACATACCGACTCACGCCGATTCCATGGAAGGGGAATCCGCAAGTCATAGGAAATATATTACTTATGCATCATTAATGAGACCTTGCCAACGTCAATATATAGGCATTGGTATGGCATCGCCCCTCTCTTTAACCCCCCAGCTGACGTCTCTCTTCCACGTTACAATCTAAATAAAAGAAATAAAAATTCTAATTCGTCCTCCTCCCATTCGACTTCGAACATTGCCACCTCGACTCTAATTCGCCGCAATTATTAGGCACTGTAAGCCCTAGTCCCCGCAAGCCTTTTCTTTCTCCATGTCATTACTTGACTTTGTAGCTCGCATCGTCGGAGAAGCTAGCTACCTCATGTCCACTTCGACTACCTCCATCTCCTCCTCCCTCGACTTCGAAGCCCGTCTCCTCTTATCATCGGCAAACCCCCAGTCGCACGGCTGCATGTTGGAGATTTCACATTTAAAAATTTAGAGAGGGAAATTATTTCTTTTTCATATCAATCTATATCCTATCTGTATTTACATATTAATAATTGTAACTTCGTTGCAATATAGATACATACATACATACATACATACATACATACATACATACATACATACATACATACATACATACATACATACATACACATATTATGGGATATTATTAGAAATTTTATATCATTTTTCATGTAAAAATTGTTGGATGATGGCTTACATCATTAAGTTGGAACATATGTTTAATTTGACAACCTATTTGGATGATAAAAGTGGACGAATTATTTTTTGTTGGATGGATTAGTTCAATATTTGAATAAGTTATCTAAGAAATTCTTATTGAATTTATTGGTTCGTATTTGGATATATATGTACGTGTACACACAAACACAAATATATATATATATATATATATATATGAAATTCATACTTATTTTCAATTAAGTCTATTGGGAATGGTTTTATTTCTATTTACAATTTTTTTAACAATTTACATATATTTTAATATGAATCTGATGTTAAATAGATTTTTCGAACATATAAATTTTTAAAAGTTAGCTATTTTAATTCTTTACAAATGTATGTTATACTTTATTTTAAATACATAAACTGATTTAACAATAAATAAATTTTGATAGCTAGAGTTAAAATTTGGGGTTTGCCTTTGTTATTATATTAATTAATAATATGTTTATTATATAGTGAAATTTTTAAATAAAACGAAAATCGATTTTTATTTGATACGTAAATATCATTGCATTTGAAAAGGGAAATAGGATGGTCAGCCGTCTAAAATTAACAATGTTATTTAAAGTAATAATAAATTAAGTAATGTTATTTAATATGAATTAATTATACAACTGCATGAAAGATAACGTAAATTTTGTTTACATGTAGCGTATATTTAAGATCGATTATTTGAAAGACAACGTAAATTTTGTTTTTGTGTAGAGCTATGTGCGTTTTGAAGTTTTTGAAAGCACGTTATTTATATTCAACCAAAACCAAAATTGTTCATGGACCTTGATAACCAGGAGAACGATGGTTATAAGTTGAATTCATCCGACATATATTCAAGCTCTTTACCTTAAGCCTAGAACTTGTAGCATTGTTGATCATATACACTCTCATAACTCAAAAGTTAAATAAGTTGTAATTAATACAATTTGTGAATAAACAAGTGTAACGACCTACCTTTCCGACCCTCAAAAGTTGACATTAATACATCCATGGTATTCATGCACTGAGCATCCAAGCGTCGTAAAAACAGATTGTTGGGAAAAAAGAAAGAACTGACAAAATAGAATCTCACATCATGACGAGTAATATATAATGTACAACAGATTTTACAAAAGGAAATTGTAATATACATATATCAAAAATTAGAGTACACTAATCTATGATCGGTCTAAATAGTTATAATAACCTATCTTCACAACTGTTGATAAATACAACTAACAAATGCAGCAAAAAATAAAATATACGTGAACATGTCTGGGGGGCATCCAGCTCATCCCATTTAGCTCCACAACATCCATAACTAGATATGAAAATATACTCATTCTGACCTGAGCGTTATAAGAGAATAACACCCGGATCAGTTTGGTAAACCAGTGTGAGAAACACATTGCAAATAGATTTTAATATTATAAAACCTTTCAAAAATAAAGGTATCTCGTAAGACCACGTCGCAGATAAACAACAACTGGTTTTTACCTTACTATAACCAAACCATTTCATAGGAAATCTTCTGATATTATAATAATGTCTAGGTTTTAAAATAAATATTGAATCATAGCCGAAATTGTTACATTCACTAAATTCTAGCATATTCGGTATACAAATAAGTCCAAAGACACATATTGGGGAATGTATTTCCATACAATGATAAGGTACTGGGGCACCGCTTGCCACAATATACCTTTAGAGAATGTAACAAGGGCCTCGCCTAGACCCTCTGCGAATTAGGAATGACCCACCCCTTACTGGATAGCACCAAATATGTCACCACCCTAGTTGTTTTGCAACCTTTTCCCAAAAACTCTCATGCACACCCAAATCCGTGTATGTGTGTGTGTGTGTATATATATATATATATATATATATAGAGAGAGAGATACATACATATATATATGGGTAATGACATATGGCAGCGAAGCATAAAGCCCTAAAGCATATCCCATATTTTAGTCATTCTCGGTTGTTGAGGCTAGAGGCTACGTTTTGCCTTTTTAGTAAATCCCACCTGGAATGCAGACACCGCCCTTTTGGACAACAGTGCAATGCCTGCATTCAGCCACATAAGTTGTTTAGGATGGGAACAAATCAAAGGCAATACTTCTACTACATCCATTTTGGAATCACCCTCTGGATTAGTAGCAACCACCCCGTGCACTTCAAAGAACTCCATCTTCGATTCCATCAATTTCAAGATGTCTTCAGTTCAAATGCTTACGACGGTTTGAAGTGGCTTTCGGATAATATATCTGATCCTTGTCTCTCTAAACGGGCAACAATAGTTTAAAACTGGCCAAGTTTTGATACTCGGTTATTTAACTATCAAATAACAAACAATTCAACCACAGATTTAATTCCATAAGGAGAATAACACTGGTTAAGCACATAAGCAGCCACTAAGCCTCTTTAATTAATCCCTTCATTAATTTAAACCGCTTTATGAATTCTTGTATTAAAATACTTTACAAAGAAATATTCAGAATCCCTTCTCTACACTTTTCAATACTTGAAAAATATTGATATACTTATCTCGTCTATATAAGTATGCTCACAAAATATTTCACTTCCAAAACGTAGAAAAAACTTTCCTATATGCTTATATCAATAGTATAAGTTTATTTACAAAACAACACATTTTCAATACTTAGAAAATGTACTCATATACTTGTCTCAACGGTATAAATATATTCACATATCTTAAGAAAGATTTTATTTTCCAAAATCACGCTTAATTGGGTTAAAACAAATGTCATTTAAACATTGATAACACTAAACCCAAACACTTTCCCTTTTGCCGAAAGTAAATAGGTCGCATAACAATTAGAGCAAATATACTTTCCACCACTTCGCGATTTCGAACAGTACTATCCCTTGATTAACAATGAGATCCGACAAGTCAAAAGATAGAGATGAGTTTCCATACTTCAGAATTTGGTGTTATGTATGAAAAGAACATTTTCCATACCACCGTAAGTTGAAATGATCATTTATGAAAATTGGGTCTAAGTCTTTAATAAATCACTTTTTAAAAAAGGGAGCATTTGGCATATGTTCTCGGTAAGGTTTGAAAATACACAAAACATCCCTCCGTTTTTTAATAAGTTTCCAGTCCCTGATTTCAAATTCACGCAAGCGTAAAGTCTTAAATACCCTTTACGTTTTTAACATTTCAAATGCGTATAACTTTCTATAGAAACATCGGGTCGGCATATCATTTTCACCAAAAAATCAAAAAACTTATGATATTTAAAATAAGATCCATTGTTGATACCAAAAAAAAAATCATATTTGTAGTCAGATGCAATTATTCCATTTATTTGCAGACAGTTCAACAAATTTTGAACATTTTCGATTTTTCTTCAAATCTGCAACAATTGCAGCCATTTCTGCAACTACATAGTGAATTTCTACAACTATTGCATATAATTGCAGACGTTTCTGCAATTATATGTTACAATTGCAGAAATTGCTACAACTATTGCATATAGTTGCAGAAATGTGTGCAACAATTGCAGATAGTTACAGAAATTTCTGCAACTATATGGTATAATTGCAGAAATTTCTGCAACAATTGCATATAGTCACAGAAATTTCTACAACTAATGAATGTAGTTGCAGAAATGTCTACAACTATTGCATATAGTTGCAGATATATCTGCAATTATATGGTGTAATTGCAGAAATATCTGCAATTAATTCATATAGTTGTAGAAATGTCTGCAACTATTGCATATAATTGCAGACATATCTGCAATTATATGGTATTGCTTGTAGTTTGTCCTGCTATTGTTTATACATATACACAATGCCACTCGTTAGAAAGATAATAAAATTTGTGATTTGATGTTGAAAATGGTTTTTTAATCCGTCGTTTCTACAAGAAGTTATTATGTTTTAAAGATTGATAATTAACGTGGTGCAAATTTTAATTAAGGATGTGAGAATAACATCCCTATATGAAACACCATTGCTGCAATGTAGAAGAGGGGTATTGCAGGGTAGAAAATTATAGCATTTGAAAATAGGGATGTAATTTAAATCTTTTTTATGAGGAGGATTTTTTGTGTATTAAGTTTGATTTGAGGGATGTGCCCCTTATTTTCAGTTTGAAAAATGCCTTATAAAACTCCTTATATTTACAAACTCCTTATATAAAATATTATTTATAAATTATAAAATCCTCTTTTATAAATATCCAAACATAATTATAAACCTCCTTTTGCAAATCTCCAAAGTTATTTAATAAACTCCTTTATAAAACACCCTTTATACTATTTATAGAACTCTTTTACAATTATAAAACTGATTTTATAAGTCCCAAGTACATTTGTAACTCTTTTTATAAAACTCCAAATTCATTTATAAAAATCTTTTATAACTTTCTAAATATAATTACAAAACTTCTTTCATAAAATAAAACTCCAAATATATAGACCAAACTCAAAATATAATTCTAAAACTAACACTTTCCATAATATCGTCATTCCATATGTTTCAATAAATTCACAACGGTGATTAATTACTCCAACTTATCAAAATGAAAATATTTCCCTTTTTATAAATTACAATATATATATGTATACCTATCTTTGATCTATAAAATACTGCTTATAAATCTCTCTTTAATTTATGAAATACCATACATAAATCTGTTCTTCTATTACAACATTTTTTTATAAACTGTTTCCTAAATATTCATACCAAAATACTTCTATCTTCTTTTTAAAAAAGTCACTTAAAAATAAATGTTAAACATTTTTACTTTCCTTCAAAATAAACATTTATTATTATAGTAAGTTTTCTATAAAAATAAATACTTTCCAAATAAGGCTTAAACATTTATATATACACATATTAGGAAAGAATAATAAATGAAATTGAAGTACAAAACTATTTTTTTTAGAATAAAATATCACAGAAAAATCTAAAAGGTTAGATTTTAAAAATCATTTTTCAAATTGGAAACCATTTCCAAACCAAACAATTAATAGTATTTTCTAAAATACTATATTAAGGCCAATACTTACTATAGCACTTAACAAATGTTATTACCACCTTTTCTCTAAAAAGGTTCAAGTTTTAACATATGTCGGTGTTGCATCTAATATGATCAAATTATCAAATTCCGACATTCTAAACTCTGTATAACAGGTATATAACTGAAATATAATTAACGGGAATATGATTGGAAATCAAAAATTACCACGACAAGAAATCTGGATTTCTCAATATAATTTCCCTGTATTTCAATTTTAAATGCCATTCGCTTTTCAAAAATTGATAATTAACCATATTAACCAATAATTCATTCATACACAAATAGTAAATTTTGCGAACTATATATCATACCGATTATCCAAAAAGGTGAGATAAACTCATCGAAACTCCAACGGACGCTTAAGCACTCCAGATTGAACAAAAACCTAAGGACGTTCAGTTTTAGCCCAAAATTCCATTAGCTTCAAAATCAATGAAACAAGTTCCATCATATAACTATCGCTATTATTAGTGCAACGCAAAAGATCGCGTCTTATTTGGATCTCGTGTTAGGGAAATATTGATTTAATAATTTATTGATTTTAAAATAAATTAATTAATTACAATTTATGTTAAATGCTCCTACTAATCTTCTTCTTCTCAAAAACTCTCTCGCCCTTTCCTGGAGCAAGCTTCACCATACACAAGCCCTTCCACCACCCCATCCTCCTCCAATACTCGCCGAAACCAAAAACTGATCTATCCGACAAACACAGCATCAAAATCTCTACCTCCAGGACATCCTATTTCTGAAAATAAAAAGCTTAATTTTTTATTGTTTTGAATTTACTAGTAAAATTTTGGATGGAATAGTGAAAAAAAGGAAAACATGTGGTATTGATTATGCCTAACTATCGAGTTATACTTAACTCACAATTTTCGGCATCTTGCGGCACAGATTTTCATTCACGAATGAAACGCGACGACAAAATTAAAGCACGGTCACGCTAAGAACGGTGATGCGACCTTAAAACAATAATATTATATACTGGTTATCCGATTCTGTTAAATCACAAAAAAGTCGTTTGCCGAAAATTGTCAAACCATTAATTTAAATATTTTTCAAAGTACAAATTATGGAAAAATCAAATAAATTAAATTAAAAATACATCAATAAAGATCGAGTCCTTATAGTACTAATAAATTTTCTTATTGTTTATTGTTACAAATAAATTTACAAAATGAATTCATCGTATTATTTATGAAGTAAAAGAGTTAAATAAGACCATTTAATTAGTACTCTAATTCACAATCCAAATATTTAAATCATTATTCAAATATTAAATTCACAATTCATATATTTTAACTAAGTTCCTATATTTTAACTTAAGTTCAAACTTTACAAACTAATTATTTCAATATTTAAATTAATTAAATATTCAATATCAAACGATAAATTTTCGGGTTGTTATGATCAATTAATACATGAACTGTACATTATTTGCAATAGTAAGAAGTTGATTAAGTTTTTAGTTTTGGTGTTTATCTCTAAAATAATTAATACATTTATTAGCATGTATATTCTGAGTTTAAATTTCTTACTATTTTAGGTGAATGGATGTACATGATTTGTTCGAGATGATTATAGTCCTAATAATGCACGTTCATTGTTTTCATAATGAAAGAATTTAATTTAAGAAAAAAAACAATATTTACTTCGATTATACATGATCTAACCTTGAATTTGTTATACATGAAGGTTTAATCAATATTTACTTAGACTGTGCACTTTAAATTTCTATAGTATGAAAGATAATGTAAGTTTTATTTATATGTAGGAATAATTCCTTTGCACTTAAAGTGTTATACTTGAAGGTTTAGATGGTTCTTTAGCATTAATACAATGATACTATTTTCTGATGAGGAGTGTCGCTCCTTTTTTGCATATTCTACTATTGTTTTGATCATATCCATCTAAAGATAGTATGGATATGATCAAAAGATTGATAGAATCTACAAAACAGAGCGACACCCATCATTAGAAAAATTATCATTGTATTTGATGGTGAAAAACAAAGATGGTCTAAAGCTATAGCGGTGGTGACGGGCCATGCATAGTGGTGCTGTTACAAATACAAATCATGGATTAGGGAAGTGTTTACGGATGTTGTTGACACTAGAGTGGTTGATCGCCGGTGATGGTGGTTGTCGCCACTAGAGGTAGCAGTATCGCCACCAGCACTTCCCCATGCACCATCATACATTATAACAGCACTACCACACATGTCTCTGATCACTTCCTTGTTTGCACATCATGGCAACATAGCGATATTAATAGAGGAGGTGTCAAGGCTTGCGTAGTAGTGTTGTTACAACCTATAGTGGTTGGTCGGGATAGAGTTAGAGGGGATGATGTTAACACGTTAGTCGCTGACTGTTGTGACGGTGGTTATCGACACTAGTGGAAATAGAACATCCACCAGCACTATCCCAACCACCACTACCAGTGATAACAACACTACCATGCAAGTCATTCAATGCTTCATTCTATCAATATTACCACACTGTTATGTTGTGCAACCGGTGCAGGTGTTTGAGTTTCTTAGAAATGAGAGCTTAAGGAGTGAGTGGGATATACTTTCAAGGGTATGTAATAGATTAAACATTTGTTATATACGTATTATGGTAAAAAGTCTATATGTATATGTTGGTTATAAATCCCAAGAACCACATGTATATATATTTATTTTATACGAATGCATAGTATAATTAAGTTTTAGTTATTTCAAATTCCAAGAACCACATGTATGCTATATGTATTCAAAAATTATCATTTTAAAAATAAACTAAGTTTGAGTAAAAATATATAAGTTAAACAACTCAATAAATTAAACAAATATACAATTAGCTTAAATTACAAATTTCATTTTAATAAATTAAAAAAGAGATATAGATTTTTTCAAATCACACAATAAATGAAACAAATAGGTATATGAAATCACTCAATAAATAACAAGTGTACATATAATTGAGTGAAATTATTTAATTTCGATAAATTAAACATAATATGTTTGTATAACTTAAATCACTCAATAAATTTTATATATATATATATATATAGTTAGGTTAAATTACAAATTTTGTTTCAATAAGTTATATAAGAGTTTATTCGAGTTAAATTATAGAGATTTTGGATCACATAATAAATTAAACTAATAAATAAGTTAAATCACTCAACAAGTTAAACAAAAATAAATATAAATGTTTGCACCATAAATGGCACAAATACCCCAGTATCATATGAAGACACAAGTTCTAGTAAAAATAAAGGAAAAAGCAGAGTATTAAAAGAGGACACCATTGCTTTTATAGTGGTTTGGTGTAGTCTTCGGCGTACGTCCATTTTAATCTTAGTTATTAGTTGTTCCCTCTCTGGATTACAACTAGTTATAGCAAATTTGACTATAATCTAGTGGATCTCAGATTTACAATGAAGTTTCTATTGTATTTGGGGGAGAAGATAGTTAAGAAGATGCAGAGTATGAAGCAGAGTGAAGATCCTTTTTTAGTTGCCATAGGGATGGTATTTATAGAGAAACAGAGGTACAGGGTCAAAAGCCTACTACACTGAGGTCCATGAGGTAGCGCAATGTTGCACTAGTTAACCTGGAGGCCCATGAGCCGAAAGAATAACTCAGTACTAATTCATTTGACCCATCACTGACCAATTTTCATTAGTGAAAAAGCTAACTCCTTCATTTTCTTTCTTTTCTATCTCTTTCTTAAGTTATTCCAGATTCTTTCCCATCAACTTGTAGTTAATTCTAACAATCTTTTCGATAATTGCTTTCTTCTTATCGATCCTTGGAATTCGTCTTCTAAACTTCGGAAAAACCACTTGACCATGAGGTATTGGAGTAGTATAAGAGGTGTATGATGTTTAAGAGGCAAAAAATGGAGTGGAAATATGTCGGTGCCAGCCTAAACAACCCGGCAATGTGTTGTGTCCTTAGCTAGATTTCCACTCAAACTTCATGAGTTCAACCATCTATTTCTTCTCTGTCAGTTTCCAAGCCCATGAATCATTTCGTTCTTATTTTGATCTTCTAAGTCCAGTTGAAATCTGCTTGGCTATTAACACTTGCCCCGTAAAGTATGCCTTTCAAATGCAAGGTATTCTTTTCTCAAGAATAAGTTTTGATAATCATAGTTGAGCTCTCCGACCATCCATTGATCTCAATCCTATTGAATCATCTAATTCCTTCAGATTTTTTTTGTAAATCAGAGGTCATCCTGGACCTGGTTTAGGTATGGATCCATCCTTTGCATAAGTGTCTACCCTGAATCATGATCAAGATGTCTGCCCCTGGGGGTGTCATTTCACATCCAAGCCATCCCGTGTTCGTCCAGGGTTTATCTTTCTTTCTCCAATTGCAAGGTGTTCAAATCCTTTTATCAAATCTATGTTAGCTTTGGGGATCAGTCTCCCTAGACCGTTCATCTTTAAATCTAGGGTTTGATCACTTTGGATTGTTCACTGCCCAATCAAGGGTTTCGATCCCTTCAGATCCTTGCTGAGCCGTATCTGCTCACTCTCCATCGAGGGACCCAACGAGAAAGCAAGTCCATCCACTCAATCTTCGATGAGGGGACTTACTTTTCATACAATTCCATCCACTAGCTCTTTGGGAAGGGAACTAGCACCCGGCACTTCACTCCCGACTCTCCGATCGAGACTTAACATGATCAATATCTTACAAGTCCATCCACTTACTTTCAACAAGAGAACTTGCACCCTGTACTCCATTCCCAACTCTCCGGTAGGGACTTAACGCGATCAATATCATACAAATTCAACTCTTCGACTAGGACTTAACGCGATCAATATCAGTCATCACATTTAAGTGGATTTTTCAAAAATAAAGTATTCAAATCAAGGCAAACATGCATAAATCCTAATTTTTCATTCCAAACACCATACTCAAAGCGTTCCTAGAGACCAATCTAGGCCTCATACATGTGCAAGTGGTCCGAGGTCATTATTATCCTAACTAGTCATACCAGAGATCTTACTTAGAGCATTCCTAGAGACAAATCTAGGCCTCATAAACATGTAAGAAGTCTGAGGTTATTATTCTCTAAATCATTCAAAGCAAATAAGAAAAGAACGAGAAGTGAACCAGCCTCCCGTTAATCCCGATCATTGGATTTCATATCTAGACCTAGGTTCCTAGTTGTTCCTTGATGCATTCGCTATAGATGGTGGCTGCTCTAGTTGTACCATTGTAGTTTGGGTCCTTACATACCGTTGCAGTCAGTTTCTCCAAACCAATTCTTCTATCAAATCATGAAGGTGTGTGCACTCATTCGTTTCATGTCTATTAAGCTCATGGAAGATGCAAATTTTTTTAGATCTTCTCTTCCGATCAGTAGGTTCCCTCCTAGCTGGTTTTCTATAGGGGAACCGCCCAATAGTATCTAGATATATCCACTCCAGGATTTTAGCTATGTAACTATAAGATGACAACAACTCTCTCCTTTGTCGTTTCGGTTCCCTAACATTATCATCGGCTCTTCGCTTTCCTTTATCCTTGCCATATCCTTCTTCAAAGAGTCCTCCGTCATCCACAACATTAATTTCAACATCCTATGCTTTGGAGACTTCTTAACACAAATACCTCTCATCTTTATGATAGAACTCCATAAGGTCCATTGGTGAATACCTTTCTAGAGCAATCTTAAAGTCGGTCTTGCTTGCAACCCCTAAAATTGCCGCCATCAGAATAACGGATGGATCCTCCCTATCAACTGTAGCAGCTACTACATTAAACCGAGTCAAGTAGCTCCTCGGGTTATCTTCAGCTCTTTTCTCCATGCTCGATAGCTTCTTTCATTCTTCGATTGCGAGATATGAACTCAGAACTGCCTTATGAACTTATTCACCAAGTCATTCCATATGCTTCGTTCTCTAGTTTTCAAAACCATACTGCTGCTAAATCTGTCAAGTATAACGAAAAGCACCACTCCATTACCTCCTCAAAAGCACCCAACACCTCCACATTCGAGTGTATCTCACTAAATGAACTGTCGGATCTGTTTGCTCATCATACATTTCCAACATTGGAGGCTTGAAATCAAGAGGATTCCTCATGTTTCAGATGTTAGCGGTAAATGGATTCATGTTTACTTCTACAATCTAATCTGGTGGTCCACTTCTAACTATCCTTCTAATCATCTCAACCATCCACTTATTATCATCTAACGGAAATTTTAGACCATTAGCTACATTCTGCTCCCTGCTCATGTGATGGAACTCCGACACATACTCCTATAGCGGTAATTTGCATTCTGATTTGCTCCACTGGTTTCATTCTGTCCTTTTCTATGGGGAAGTTCTGGTACATACTCCTCCAATTGTTACTCATTCGTATTCTGATTTGCATTTATAACTCCCATGTCGTTTGTTCCTGGCATTCCAGAACATCCCAAGCTCGCACCAACGTTTCCCTTGAGTATAATTCTCTTGGTGCCGAGAGGATTTGGGATGGTACCGAGTAGTACTGTTCGTGAGGGTATTGTACCGGTTTTATTCACTCCAACTCTATATGTTCCTGCATTAGTTCCCTGTCCTTGGTTTTGAATTCTAGCAGCTCCATCTATTCCTTGTTGTCCCATCCTTTGGAAAAATCCTTCCAACATTTCTTATTATCAAGCTATCGTTCCATCCGGCATCACTTTCATCATTCTTTCCATCTCTTCAGTGGTCATGCAGATAGATCGATGAGAATTTGAGGACACCTCACGGCTGCTCCTATGCTTTGGTTAACTTTCTCCAATCTTAGATCTAGTGTTAGGTCTCTTCATCTTCTTCAAGATTTAGATCCAAGCTGTAGGTTGTGAAACCTAGCTCGTTCTTAGTGAAAGCACCAAAATATTTGCAACAAAAATGGCACAAACACCCATGTATCAGATAAAAGCACCAGTTCTAGTAAAAATAAAGGAAAAAGAAATAAAAGTAAAAGGAGACACAAGAATTTTTATAGTGTTTTGACATAATCTCCAACATACATTTATTAGTTGTTCTCTTTCTGAACTACAACTAGTATATCTGATCTAACCATAATCTAGTGGATCTCAGATTTACAATGGAGTTTCTAGAGTATTTGGAGGAGAAGATAGGAGTGAAGAAGAAGCAGATTCTGAAATAGAGTGAAGATCATTTTCTTATTGCCAAATGGCTGGTATTTATAGGAAAACAGAGGTGCAAGGTCAAAAGCCTTCTTGAACTAAGGTCCACGAGGTAGCCGATGTTGCTCAAGTGAACCCGGGGGACCACAAATTAAAAGACTAACTTGGTACCAAGTCAGTTAACTTATCACCGACCTATTTTCATTAGTGAGAAAGTTAAATCCTTTATTTGCTTACTATTCTATCTACTTCTTGAGTTATTCTAGACTCTTTTCCATCAACTTGTAGTTAATTCTAGTTTGATAACTACTTTCTTTACTTTTTTCTCATCAATCCTTAGGATTCCTCATCCAAACTTTGGAAAAACCACTAGACCATGAGTTGTTAGAGTAGTATAAGAGGTGTATAGTGTTTAAGACGCAAAAAATGGAGAGGAAATAAGTTGGTGCCAACCTACATGACTCGACACCGACTTGTGTTCTTAACCAAGTTTCCGCTCAAACTTCTTGAGTTCAACTTTCTAGTCCTTCTTAGTGTGTTTCCAAGTACGTGAATCATTTCTTCCTTGTTGCGATCTTCCAAGTCCAGTTGAAATTTGTTTGGCTAAGAAGCGGGTTAAAAATAATTGAGTTAAATTATAAATTTTATTTCAATAAATTAAACAAGAGTATATATGTATAAGTTAGATCACTCAATATATATATATATATATATATATATATATATAAGTTAAATCATAAAAAAAATTCATTAAATTATACAAGAGTTTATTCGAGTTAAATTATAAATTTCCTAAATCACATAATAAATTAAACAAGTATATAAGTTAAATCGCTCAATAAATTTAACAGAGATATATATAATTGGGTTGACTTACAAATTTTGTTTCAATGAATTAAACAAGAGTTAAATTCGAGTTAAATTTTCTTTTTCCTAAATCACCCAATAAATTAAAAAAATATAAGTTAAATCACTCAATTAATTAAACAAATATATGGTTAACGCAAATTTTTTGTTTCAATAAATACAATACTTGAAATAAAAAATTACTTGTTATTAACAAATAAATTCGGTTAAAATGTAGAGATCATCATTAGATAGGGCTACTACAGTTAGTAACGCTATAGAAGAAGAAAACCAATGGTTGAAGTCACACGTCGGTAAGCTAGAGAAGAAGCTCGGATTGCTTAGGGATGCATTTTTGTGACACTTTGTAGATGAGATCATTTTTGGTGATGGTGATGGTGATAGTGATGGTGGGCATGGTTCAGATGAGTAGGAAGTATTTGTGTTTTTATTGTTTAGATGTTTGGTTCGTATATATTGTGATGATATTACTTTGATATTTGGTATGTATTGTGATTGTATTGCTTGGATATTTGGTTCGTATTGTGATGGTATTGCTTGGATATTAGTGATGGTGATAGTGATGGAGATGGTGATGATGGGCATGGTTCGGGGGAGCAGGAAGTCTTTGTGTTGTTATTGTTTGGATGTTTGGTTTATATATATTGTGATGATACTACTTTGATATTTGGTTTGTATTATGATGTTTTTGCTTGAATATTTGTTTGGTATTGTGATGGCATTGCTTGGATATTTGGTTTGTATTATGATGGTATTTTTTTGGATGTTACGATGTCGGGTAAAATTTATGATATCATTATTTTGGGTAATATGTTTTGTTATATGAATTTGATAGTATATGATAGTATGACATATGAATTAATGGTATTAATATGTTGCATTGAGATAAACATATGCCGTATACATTTGAATGTGTAATTGAGGTTAGAGATGGAGTAGAAATGCTGAAATATATTTCAGTAATGGCGTTGGTAGGGCATCTAAAATGCGTCTGAAAATCCAATTTTGAAATTTTAATCAGGTATCGCTAGGGCATTGGAAATTCATCGAAATAGCATCGAAAACTCCTAGTTACATAATTTTAATAGTAGTTTGCAGCGTGTTGCAATGGAGTAGGAAAATTGGCATTGAAAACTCATTAGAAAACAGCCCCATGCAAGGCATCGATAACCGCCCCATGTAAGGCATCTTATAAGCATCAGAATACATTTTCTGACCTACTTATTACCGATTCAGGTATCGCATCGGCACAATGTCGGTAGGGATTCTACCGACACCCTACTAATGCCTTTTTAGCATCAATAAATTTCCTTTTTTTGTGTTGATAGCCTCAAGCTATGTCGGTCGGGAGATAGCAAAGGGGAGATGCTTGAGTAAGCGCGCTGGCCTAGAGTTGGGTTGCATGCGAGTTGGAGAGAGATTCAATCGGCCAATAAGATATGGGTTAAGCTACACTTATGCCTTATCTTGACGAGCGAGCTTATTACCGGGGCTGTTCGTAGGGAGGCTCGACTAGCAGAAGCCTTGAAGTGCAATTAAGTAGAGGAGCCAATGTGGACCTAGGCTTGATATGAGTTATCATCATAATGGTAAAACCATCGACATTCCCCCAGTCTTGGCTAGCTTGTGAGCTGACCTGAACCTACTCAGCCTGGATGGACCGAGCCAGGCTAAGATACCTCGATTAGTCTGTCTTCTTATATATGAAAAATTTGCATAACATTTTCCCTCTATGTCTAAGACCGTGAGCGGGCTTGTAATATCACAAAGACTCCATCGATTGACGGTTCTTCCATGCAATTAATGTACCATCACATGGATAGCACCAATGACGCTGGCGATTGTGCTTCTTGATACATGGCGGGGATGTTTGGTATCGCCCATGGGTGTGGTGTAAAATAGCATTTATCACTCTTGAACAGTTGAGATCCTATTTTCCTTTTTGTTCATAATGGTTGCGATCGAAGGGAGATATATATATAGACACACACACACACCATCATTTTCTTCCCTTTTGAACCCGTGGAGCTTTTGCAACGTAATTTATTTAGCAAGTTCAACTCTGCATAGTTTTCTATTTGTAAAAACAGTTTACTTCGCCTTCCTCTTTCTCTCCATCGCTCTTGAGTAGTTTGGTTTTTAATAAATTTAGTTGTGATTAAAAGGAAGGAGAGAGTTCTTTGGGTATCGAACGATGTTCGGACATTGTAGTACGGGCCGTTGCTCGAATTTCTACTTCTTGAGATGGATCTTACCTTTGGTTTAAACCTGAGCCCTTCGGCCAAGTTTTGGTGACTGTTGAACGTATGTGTCGGACTAATGATCTTGTGAAGCTGATGGGTTTCCTCATTGCAATGCTCTAACGTTCCCAACCGTTGGTTGATTTTGACACATCAATGCCTTGTTGGAAAGAGTAGTAGTCTTCACCTCTGCCTCTCATACCACGGTTAAATAGTTTGCTCCTTAGTGAGGTTGTCTTGAAGCAAGTTCTTAATCGATCAAAGTGCCGAGGGATTGCCACCGTTGTAGCTGAGCATGGTCTAGGTGGTAATAAGTGTGGGACTGGGAAAGCCCGCTTTTAAAGAGGACCATGCTTCTCCTTCTCTTTCTCTTTTTCATCTTTCAACTAGTTAATGATTGGAAATCTTTGTAAGCCTAGCGGGGCGGACATTGTATCCCTGCATTTTTTGAATTAAGTATAACAGATCTTTTATTGTAAACTTCTTGTCTGTGAAACTAATTTTCTTTGATTGTTTGCGTATGACTAGTAGCATAGTGTATCTTTGATAGCAAGCATAGTCTCTTATACTGGGTTGACTATTCTATTTTAGTTGATAAGTCGGGCTAGTCAATGTACTCGAAAGTGAGCATTGATCGAACAATCTGGTCATTCATCAGGTGTCGAGGCTGACGAATGATAATTAAGCTTCACCATGATGCTTTCTTTATAGTCGATCCTGACGTGAACCTGAGTGTTAAATGGCTCGAGATTCTCTTGGGTGATATGCGGTCAGGAGGAGTTTTTACATTATTTTCAAAAAAAAATCTTGTTTAAAACATGTTAAGTATAATATTGTCATGTAAAGGGTCGAATTATGGCATTCCTATAGGCCAAGTGCTGGTCAGGTATCAAGTGACAGATGGAACTAGCATTGAGTGGGCTCTTGGATGACAGGCAGTCATGTGTGGAGTAGCGGGCGGGCATGACTCGAACCAGCATGCATGGGGGCTCAAGGGTTCTCCTTGGGGACACGTTGTCCAATAGATGGTTACAGGCCCTGGCTCGAGCTGGGGTGCACGGATGGCTCGATCGCTCTTGTATAATGGTGTGCCACTCTAACGTTGGGCGATCCCAGCATAAACCTATGAGTGGCTTGAAAGTTCTCCAAGATCACACTTTATAATAAGGAGTTAAATCTGATCCTGGCTCAAACGCAAGCACTAAGGGGCTTAAAGGTTCTTCAAGGCAACACGCTGCAATGAGGAGTTACAGGTGGTCCCGGCTCGAACCTTAGCACTGAGGGGCTTCAAGGTTCTTTAGGATGACACGCTGCAATAAGGAGATACAGACGGTCCAGGCTTGAACCTAAGCGTAAAGGGGCTTAAAGATTCTCTAGGGTGACACATTACAATAAGTTATAGGCGGTCCCATCTTGAACCTAAGTGTTGAGTGGTTTGAAGGTTCTCTAGGGTGATACCATGCAATATGGAGTCATAGGCAGTCCTAGCTCTAACCTAAAACCTGGGAGGCTTAAAGGTTCTCAAGGGTGACACAGTACCGTAAGGAGCTACAAGCGATCTTGGCTCGAACCTAAGTGCTGAGAGGTTTGAAGGTTCTCTATGGTGATGGGCTATAAAAAGGAGTCGGGCCTTGCTAATTTATATGCATCCACACCATGATACCAAAAACTGACGTCATTAGGGTAACAATGTCGGTCTAGATAACTGTGTCCCACCTTATACGGAGGATTAGCGGCATTACGGGCAAGGGGTATGGACCATTGCGATGGTGTACTAGATCGTCGATGCTTCCCGGCATGAAGGGGAGAGACGTCTCAACCAAATTCACTAGAAAGTCGATAGTTCAGAAGCAAGGAATTGAATACGTAGTGATTCAATCTTGTTGAATTGCCCTGCAGCCCCTAACAGGGAAGTGAATTCTCAGCAATCCACTCTTGTGGATAGTCGACCAAATAGGAAGGGAGTGGAGGTTCATGTGATCCTGGGTGGAAAAGGTTGGCAGTCTCCAAAAGGGGTAGTGTAGTGGTCACATGATAACTCATCCTCCTCGTTGAATAGCCTGGGTGAATGTGTTGAACGATGTAGGCTCTTCGGTCTTCAACGCATTCTTCACAAGATGTTACGAGTTTGGAAGTAAGCTTGAGAAAGGCACTGGCGGTGGAGTCTGGGCATGTTAATACATGCGAGTGAGCATCTTGTCGCTTTCAGATGCAATTGAAGACGAAGATGAATGAAATAACTATTTGGCGATGCACAGAATGGATGCTTCGGGCATTAACAAGAGTGTTGGATCTCTAGGATTTTTGTGCCGAGATGCTCGACATATAGCAAAGATTTCTAAGGGCCACCTTGCTCTGAGGTTTTTCTGTAAATTCGATTAACTAGGACGTCTATATCAAGGCAGATCTCTCAGTGGTTGGGCACGACCCACACACAAGGCGAACACATAGTTTTCACAATTTGATTAATGGTAGTAGAGATGTGAGGAGATGAGTGGGATTGCATAGCAACTACGCATGACACGAAGCCAAACTGAGATAGTAAGGGAATCTTCTTGGAGACTGGATGAGGCGGTGGAACACTATCCACCGTTGTCACTGTTGACGTTGGATGCTGGGCACCGAGCATGGAAAGAGCTCGCATAGGTGGCTGTTAACCATATGATCGGAGGTTCGAGTCTTCCTTTTAACACCAAAATGTTGACGATATTTTTTGTCAACCTCGGACTTATAATAATGCATTATGAAGAGCAAATGTTAATTGTTAACCACTAGGCTTAATGACGAAAAAATGAGGAGAAAATAACACTTGAAGTTAAATAACAAAAGAGGTAAAGTGGTTCGGAAAAGTTGCCTGCGCCCACTGTGAAGTTTTCTTACTATATGGCTCTTCTAAATTACAAGGAATTACAAGAGAATAATAGAAAAGAATATGAGAAATGAGACACTTAAGACTAATGAAGCATGTAATCTTAAGGTTTGTTGGGTGAAGAGCTCTTGATTGACACGTGACTAAAATTTCTACGTATTCCAGTCAACCTTGGCATGGTCATGCATTCTTTGACTAACTGACTAATCCAATTGATGTTGCAATGCATGGGATTTTTATAGTAGTTGAACTATTGTTTGGATGGATGAGATCGTGCTGTAAAATAGGCATGAGCACATCTGGCCATTAATCTGACTAAATGGACTTGATGAGAGACAACTAGCAAAGAATAGGAATGCTTGGTTGAGATGAAGGTTAATATGAGAATTGTACCATAGGAATGATCTACCATGCTTTGCATTAAATAAGTTTGTACTTGTGGTGTGCTTGTGGAAAGTTGAACATGCTCCTATCAGAAGTAGGTACACTTGGCTATACCGCTTATCACTTTGCCTATGCATGCCTGGATGGCAGGAAGGGTCGAGATAGTTTGTTGAGACCATAAGAAGGATGGGGAACAGGCGAAAGACAAGGACACGTCGAGCCAGGGGTGGTACGGGGAACTGTAAGTCGTAAGTGGCGGTATCGAAGCTAGATCAATGATAGGGCACCATTGAGACAGTCTCAAGCTATGTCGGTCAGGAGATAAGCGAAGTAGAGATGCTTGAGTAAGTGGTTTATCCTAGAGCCAGGCTGCAAGTTGGCTGGAGAGAGTCGGTCAACAAATGAGAGATGGGGCGACCTGGCTTTACACCCTGTCTTAAAGAGTGATCTAGTCGCCGAGGCTGCTGCACGGGGAGGCTCGACCAAAAGAATGCTAGACATACACTTGAGCAGAAGAGTCAATGCGGGTCTAGGTTGGATTTCATTTATCGCCATACATAGAAAACTCATTCGACAAGCCCCAGTCATGACTAGCTTGAGAGTTGACCTAGACCAGGTTGGCCTGGACCAGACTAGGCCAAGTTAGGATGCCTCGATTAGTTCACCTTAAGAAAAAAATTGAGTAACAACTACGTTAAAGGAAGAAGATGACAAGTTGTTGGTAAACTACTTTATCCGAGAAGGTCACTATCTTGCATCGGTTGCTAATCCCATGATGGTTAGGAAGGCCAATTGAAAGTGGCGGACATCAATTGATTATTAAAACTAGAATAAAGCATGCTTGAAGGACTGCTTTCCACTTTCGTGGGTTGACCAACTTATGGATGGAACAACAAAACATAAACTACTTATATATTTAGTTGGTGATGTCAACTAACGTGCTAACTATAGTGCTAATACTTGGCGAAGAGAGAATTCAAAGGCTGGTCTATTACACCAATAAACGGTTCATTACTGTAGAAAAGCATTATCTTAAGTGGGAGACGGAAGCCAACTATTTACTGATCGCATAAGGAAAGTTATGACAATACTTCTAAGCTCATCCAATAAGAGTGCTAATGGATAAACCACTTAGGCATGTAATGTTAGATCAAGTGCAATGGTAGCAAGGTAAAATGGGTGAATTTGAAAAAAAAACTTCTTTTATTAATTTGTACAAGATATTATTTGTGATTGTGTAAATAAATATTTGCTTGTATAAAATCAAATTTATTATTTTGACGAATAAAAGATGGTTTTATTGTTTTTATTTTATTTTATTTTATTTGTTAAAATGTATACTTGGTATTAATATTTAAATAATTAATTTATAATTAATCAATTAATTAATATGTCATGATATCCACATTCACAATATGGACATCCTAAATATATGGTTGTATGTATATCCTAAATAAGGTTTAAGGGAGAGTTGACCATTTTATCCTACGGTCAACGAGATTTATAGTGTGATACATAATATATGTGTAATATAATTTAAAATGTCATATATATGTATTGTCATATATATACATACATATATATACATATATACACACACACACACTAATGTCATATATATGTGTTGTATGTATGTGCAATGACCCTAATCCTGACTAATATTATTTAAAACATTTAACTAGATAAATTAAATAGTATAATGTTAATAGTTAAAGGATTAAGATTTGTTAATTAATAAGGGGCCATGCCTTAATGAATGTATAAGCAATAGAGAATTGAAAATAAGTAAGTAAGAGGAATATGATAAGGTAAATTGGGAACATCCTTCACTCTAATACCCTAAAGCCTTCTATTCTTCATTCCTTGTTCATTTTAACATTGACAAACAAAATTAAAATCCTAAGGGAGCTTGGTCGACCACCATTAAGGAGATTCAAAAATAAGATAAGATAGGAATCAAGTAGAAAGCTTGAAGAAATTAATCAAAGGGCAAATCTCAACCATCTAAATACAAATTCAAGGTGAAAAATAACTTACATCTCACTTTTGATATTGATATTGATTTCAAGTTAGATCCGAATTTATTCTGCAAGTTATATGCCATGTTGTGTTCATTTAAATATATATATATATATATTCTTGTTAGTGATTTATATTGTTTCATATAGATTTTATGACAAGTTTAGGTTGGAAAATAAATTAAATGACATCCGTATGATTTGCGTTTTCTAACTATGATCAAAAACATTTTTTTGAAGCGGGTTTCGAGTTTCATAATTTTCTAAGTAATTGTGGATTTATCATGAATTTTCTATGAGAGAAAAAAGATATTTGGGTTAAATTATTTAAGGCAATTAAATATTGACTTCGGGTCTGAACTTTATATATGTTAGAAAACATATTAAAAGTGTAATTTGTGATTTTTAGGGAATTTTCCTAAGTATTTTACCATGGTTATAAAATTATTTAAGTTAAGGGACTTAAATATTTGATATGTCTTATCAAGGAGAAGGGCTTATTTTCTTAAAATGTTTTAAATTGTAAAATTTGATTTCAACAGCCTTTTCAGAAAACGATTTTGATAAGAAATGGCAACCAATCATATTTTGACAAATTGGGCAAGTTAGGTGAAAATGAATTACTTTAAAAGGCAATAAACCAGTTTTATTTTGTATACAACTTCACCACTTCCTTAGCTTGCTTCTGTCACCATGCCTAATTAGACCTTTCACACCTATTCAAAACCAAAGCATACGATATCAAATAATTGGTATGTAGTGTGTTAGAGAAAGGCGGAAGGAAAGATGGTGTCGAAGGAATGATTTTGAAGGGGATAAAGCTACTCTTATTAGCTTTCGAATCAATCAACATACCTTTGTTTAAAAAGAGGATTTTGAACAAGTTGCGACTTGCCTTTCTTTTTTAGAAAGAAGCTTTCGAATGAGTAGCTGTTTACTTTTGTTTTAAAAGAAGAAGCTTTCGAAAGGATAGCCACTTCTGAACCTATTCGATACCTATATCGCCGTATTTATACCTTTCAAATGAGTTAGAGGCCGCTTCCATAGCCTCAAAGAAATGTATTCGAAAGGGATGCTTTCATCTTTTAATTTTAAAAGCTGTCTTCTCAATGCTTTCAAAATGGTAGTTTAGCCGCTTTCAAATGGTTTTGGAGGAAATGGTTTCGAAAGGGTGGGTTTCAAAACTATCCTTTTTCTTTTACTTAGAATACATGCTTTCAAAAGTAAGGCTTTTGCCTCTGTTCTCTTAGACCCCATAGTTATATTAAAAGTTAAACTCAATGATTTCAAAAGAAACGATTTTCAATGGTTTTGAAGCTTTGTTTCCACAGACTTTACTTGAACCCTATGCTTTGAAAAGGTGTGTTTTAAGAGTTTTGAAAGGAAGTTTTCTAATACATTCGAAAGACAAGTTTAAATCATTTTGAAAGAGGATTTCTAAGTTTGTGTAATGTTCTCGAAAGGGGGTTTTCAATGGTTTCAAAAGGGATTGTTTAAGGTTTTAAAAAAGGGTTTCAAAGGTATGGCTTTGGATTTATAACCTAATGGTTTCTAAGTTAAAAAGGGCCTCAACTTGTTTTAGAGGGATAGATAACCTAATCGATTTGAATTTACATCACCATTGTTTTATGTAAAGCATATATCATGGCATAAGTGTTTTGAGTAAAGCAAAGAGTATATATTCCTTGTTTAACTACGATTTAAAAGGGTTGAACAAGGAAAATTGAAGGATGCAATTAACCCTAAGTTTATGACTCAGATATTAGTAGACCAGATGGGACTTGTGTAGGGTCACGCTCTACACATTAGCTATTAGTCCCTAGTTAATATAAGTCCAAAATTCCAGTGTGTTGGGCTTTGCCACAGGTAAGACTAAAATGATGTTGCATATAGAAAGGAATATACAGAGAAAAGATAGGTTTTTAGCGAGCTTGAAAAACCATTAGGATCAGTTGACCTTTGGAGAAGTAAGTGAAGGACAGATTGTCCAGTATGGTATCTAACAGAAGATAGATTATTTATTATGTCTAGTAGGCCCGAGTTAGCCAATGGTTAATAGTTAGCCAGTTAAAACTATAAAGTTGGATAGATAGTCCATTAATTACATGAATTATTTGCATATATGCTATTGTTATTGTTGTTACAATCAGGTTGATTGTAGGATTTTGATTCACAAAAGGTATTATTTTAAAAGGATATTAGTGAGGAAAAACCCGTTCCGCTAAGTAGCGTAGTCATATTAAATATCCGTAAACCGAAATGTAATATAATTATTTCACACTAGGCATTATGTCTAACTCGAAGTTTATGTTTTCCCTTAAACTCTCGGGTGTTCAAATATAGTTTGAGTAGGTTAATAGTTAAGGACTTTTCAGGTATAGTAGGTTAGACGAATAAGCTTACGAAGACGTGCAGGAGACGAAGCTAGCTATGTAGGAGTTATTTAGTGTTATTTCCACTGTGATGTATTTATGATTGATATGTCTATCTATTTAGTACTCGGATCATCCAATGTGGCATCTTCATATGTCGCCCTTGGCGTAATATATAATAATTATATTTGATCAAAATCTGAGAATCATTTTGGGATTATATAATTAAATATAAAATATTGATTTGAAATGTAACTAGAAAAGCTGTTTCGAAATCTGTGTTGATTTTATTTCATATTCACGTACCTTTGATATTTCGGATAACATTAATGTTACCGTGTTTTATCACCGAAATTTAATATTATAGATGATTACAACATCTGTAGCACTTAGCTTCAGGCCTCAAAGTAGGGGATGTTACAACTTGGTATTAGATCATAGGTTTGTGAAAACTTAAAAGAAATTTTAAACTTAAAATGATTTTTGAAAAACATAGTCCTAAGTAACTACATAAAAGATTGGGGAATGGGATAACATTATAGTAACGTACTTGTATTTGCTATATATAAGTATACACCTTATCTCTATTCTCCCATCTACCTTAGGCTATTTTCTGTATCTTACAAAGACTCGAATGCAGATTTTAAGGAAGTAAGATATGGATGCTAGAAATAGAAGAGTTAACCATCGTGGAGGAAGCACCACAACTAATGGGAATGCTAGACAAAATACTAGAAGGAATGCAGGTCGGAACAAGTTGCTAATGTCGGTGCTTGAGTGCCTCAAGTTAATATGTGAGCTATGTATCTATTCCTCATAAACATGATGCAATCTAGAGCTGCTGAGGGATTAGTTGGAGGAAATTTTGAAGGAGGAAATTAGGGAGCTCTGGTGGTCAATAACTTTTCAATATTTAGTAGAGACTATGCTAGGCTTGGAGGGAAGCCATTTATCAAGAATGAGGACACAATTAAAGTGGAGAATCGGTTGACTCATTACGAAAGGATATTTGCTGATTCGGGGCTTAATGATGAGCAGAAAAGGAGACTTGCTTCTAGGCAGTTGCAAGTAGCAACACTATACTAGTGAAACTGAGTTATTGTAGGAGTAAATGAAGAGACCTTGACTCGGGCGGAATTCAGAAGGAGATTTGGGGAAAGATTCATGTCAAAGATCACCCAGTCAACTCTACTCAGGAAGTTTGCTGAGTTGGAGTAGGAAGATATGACAATGCTTGAGTATGCTATCAGATTTAAGGAATTATTGAGGTATAGATATGCTATGGCAGATACCGTTATCAAAAGGAATGAGAAGTTCATCTACGGACTGAGGCCCAAACTTGCTAAAGCAACTTTGCCACATATTAGGGATCCTTGCGATGTAGTTGTTGAGATGGCTTTGAGGAATGTGGAGATGCTTCTTTCCCTTAATGGTAACAAAGCAAGGGAAACTCAAGGTGGACATAACCGAAAGAGAATTTTTTTCCATAGAAAAGGCGCTCAGAAAGGGGGAGCAGCCAAGAAAGGAAAGACAGAAGTTATTTGCTACAAGTGTGATAAGAAAGGGCACTACGCTAATGAATGTCGCTCCGAAGATGGAAAGAAGGTGATTGGGAAGACGAATATTACATGCTTCAACTGTGATAAGATTGGAAACTATAAGAACCAGTGTAAGGAACCGGCCAAGGATGGAAAGGGCAAAATGTTTGCATTAGAACTGACTACCTCCGGGTCAACAACAGAGGACAAAGGAAAAGCTGTGTTGGAAGGTACGTTTTTGATTCATGGTGTATCAGTTAAAGTTCTATTTGATACTGGTGCTTCTCATTCTTTTATATCTCATTGTTTGGTAGATAAGCTTAACCTTCATACCTAGTCACATCCTTAAGGGATGCAAATCCGATAGGAGGGAATGCGGCTCTTGGGATGAGATGTGACTAGTTAGAGTTTGAATTATTAGGTCATATATTTTCTTGCACTTTGCATGTATTTGATTTCGTAGGGTTTAAAATTATCTTCGGTATAGATTGGTTAAGTAAGTATGATGCTAGAATATTTTGCCATGATAGAAAAATATCACTTAGACACCCTAATTGTAGTCTGATTATATACTCTGTAGAAAATCCTAGTTTTGAGGTTAATTCTTTTTTGGGTGTTATGGAGGCAGAAGACGAACTGAATCGAGTTTTCGTTCTTAGAGAATTCACAATTATCTTTGAGCCCATAGTAGGACTACCACTGAAATGAGTCATTGATTTTCGAATAGATTTACTATCAGGGGCTGAACCTATGAGTAGACCGCCAAGTTGAATGACATCTATCGAGATGAAAGAGCTAAAAGTGCAGTTGGTGGATTTAAACGATAAGAATTTTATCAGACCAAGCAGTTCACCTTGGGGAACAGCTGCAATGTTTGTAAGGAAACCGGACGAATCGTTAAGATTGTGTACCGATTATCGTAAGTTGAATGAGAAGACGATATATAATCGATATCCATTACCTAGAATTGACGATTTGTTTGACCAGTTGAGTGGAGCCAAAGTAATTTCCCAGTTGGATTTGACAATAGGGTTCCATCAGCTTAGAGTAGCAGAGGATGAGTATTACTTTGACGGCGTTTAGGACAAGATATGGATCGTACATATGGTTAGTGATGTCATTGGGTATGAATAATGTGCCAGCATTCTTCGTGGACTTGATGAACAGAAGCTTTCGAGAACATCTGGACAGATTCGTTGTAGTATTCATAGATACCATATTGATATATTCTAGGGATGAAAGAGAGCATGAAGTTCATCTTAAAGTGATGCTTAAGATGCGGAGGCAGCATCAACTGAAAGCGAAATTTCCAAATGCCATTTCTAGAAGAAGGAAGTGAAATTTCTTGATCATGTAGTCTTAGAGAAAGGGTTGTCAATAGATTTGACTAAGATCGAGGTAGTGAATAATTGGAAAAGATCTAAGATGGTGACTGAGATAAAGAATTTTCTTGCATTAGCCGGCTATTATCAGAGATTCATTATGGATTTCACGTGGATAGCAGCACTGACGACTAAGCTAACTCGGAAAGATACAAAGTTTGTTTGGACCGATAAGTGTGAGGAGGCATTTTAGAAACTGAAACACTTATTGACTAATGCACCCGTGTTAGTAGTCCCTGAGGGGAATCAGGACTTGGTGGTGTACATGGATGCATGCGAAAAGGGTTAGGAGCTGTGTTACTACAAAGAGGTAAAGTGATCACCTATGCTTCTCGACAGCTCAGACCGCATGAAGTTAGTTACCCAACTCATGATTTGGAATTAGCTACCGTAATTTTCACATTGAACGTGTGGAGACATTACCTCTTGGGAGAAGGATTCAAGTTGCACATGGATCATAAGCCACTAAGATATTCATTCTTTCGGATGGAGTTGAATATGAGATAACACAGGTGGTTGGAGTTTTTAGCAGCTTATGACGTTGGTATTGAATACACACTGGGAAAAGGCAATAAGGTTGCAGATACACTTAGCAGGAAACATTAGAATGCAGTATTGGCAATGATAGTTGAATTGAACGATTTAGAAGCATTGAGTAAATGCAGAATACAATGGAGATCCGAAGCTAGTTTTAGTCGAGAAACTGCTCCGTTGTCATATTTAGAAGTTCGACCGGTGATGATCGAAAGGATTGCTTCTAAACAAGGAGAGGATCCATTATTAGCTGAACAGATTGTAAATTTAAGGAATGGAACAAAGAGCTTTGACTTGAAATATTTCAGTCTTGACTAGAATGGATGGTTGAGAAAGAAAGGATGATTATGTGTTCTGAATGTGGGAAACATTAGGAAGAAAGTTCTTAGAGAATGTCATCATTCAAAATTCATCATTCATTTAGAAGGAACTAAAATATATCAGGATATGAAGAGGAGTTTCTTCTGGGAATGTATGACGAGAAATGTAGGCTTATGGGTGAGGCAGTGTTTAAACTGTCAACGTGTAAAAGCCGAACATCATAAACTGAGTGGATTACTTCTGCCTTTGGATGTTCCAGTCTAGAAATGGGATTCTATCTCAATGGATTTCATAGATGGGTTGCCAAGGTCGAATAGATGAAATGAGAGTATATGGTTTATAGTGGCATATTGAAAAAGAGTGCACGCTTTATACCCGTTAAGTCGACCA
This sequence comes from Allium cepa, assembly GCA_030765085.1. Lineage (NCBI taxonomy): Eukaryota > Viridiplantae > Streptophyta > Magnoliopsida > Asparagales > Amaryllidaceae > Allium > Allium cepa. The sequence goes on along the minus strand of CM060939.1, from coordinate 671,219,391 downwards.
GGACAACACCTGATTTAGCTAAGATATACGTGTGAATATATTTAGACTATCTGGAATTCCTAGTTGTATAGTAATTTACAGAGATTCCTTGTTCACTAGTGAGTTTTGGAAAAGTCTACAACATACTTTAGGTACCAAGCTCAAGATGAGTACCTCATACCATCCGTAGACAGATGGTAAAAGTCGCGTATAGATTAGAGTTGCCAAATAATATCGTAGGAATGCATAATTGTTTTCATATTTCTCATCTAAGGAAGCGTATTCGAGATCTAGAGATTACTATCACACCAACTGTGTTAGAGGATTTAATATTGGAACCAAATATGACTATAGTTAGAAAACCAGTTCGTATAGTTGCGAGAGATGAGAAGAGATTAAGGAACCAATTCTTATAATAATAATTTTAATTAAGAAATAACTCGACAGTAAAAAATAGAAGTTTCATTTTTTTAAGAAAATAATTCCAGATCCAAAGGAAAAAAGTTTTGAATAATTCCAAATTTTCAAAATTAAATAATTACTTGGTAAAATAATTAAATAAAAACTATATTCCATTTTAAATATATTGATCCAATTTTTTTAATTATTACCTTGAAATATATTTAATGTGATGTAGCGTTGATGAAGAGAATTGGTGTAATGATTGTCACTATTAGGTACCGCTTATAATAAAAAATTGGATTTTACCAAGAATATATATACGTAATAATGTAACCAAAATGTCACATCACTAACTAAGGTGGCATGTGAACATTAATTTTTGAATTGCGTGATATTAATCGCTGATAGAATTTACATCTTTGAGTTGTGCAATCGTATTGATGAATACCCTGAATTAACCACACGACTTCATTAGTTTGTAAATTACTGTAAATAATTAATATTTATTAAAGATTAATTATTGAATTTTTTGATAAGTTTGAGTACCATTAATAATTAATAAAGTACGTATATAAAAGTTATAAATGTGCTTATTGATATAAGGTATCGATAAACTATTTAAACTTGGTTTAAGTATATTAATTACTAAGTGGTTTAAGGATTTTTTTTTGAGGACCATATGTATGATGAAAAGGGGGAGAGGTTCCAAATGCTATTTGAAAATCAAAAGGAGCAATTAAAAGAAGAAATTAAATCTTCCTCTTAAAACCCACTTAAATCGCATTTATGAAATGATTTTTCCCTTTTCTCTTTAAATCTATTCCTTCTGCCGAAAATATGAAGAGTAGAGAGAGGATTTAATGAGATTTAATTAGGAATTAATTAAGAAAGTTTTTAAAGGACAGAATTGAAAGGTTTCAATGTTTCCTTTAGAACATATTCTCTGTTATACAATCCACCATGCTTTTCCTGACAGTTTTTGCTATTTTCTTTCCCTTTCTCTTCTCCTCTCCCTTAATGCCATTCATGATAACATTAAAGTGGTGCTTACCCTTAGATCCCTGTAAAATCCAAAGGTTGATTCAATAGAATCAGAGTTCTATTCTTCATTCAAGGGGCAAATCGAATGAGAGTTCTATTTTAAATCCTATATATGTTACATCTAATCTCTTTATTTTTTTATTATGCTGGCCAGAAGTTTTAGATCTGATATATGTTATTTGACTGTATAGTCATCACGATAATATAATTAGATTCCACATTTGCTACAACTCTTTCATCATATTTTCATATTACGTGTATAGTTTAGATGTACTTCATTTTACAAAGAATTTATATATGCCTAGCTTGTCTAACCTAATTTTGTCACTAATTTAAAAATTATTATTTAATAATAAAAAAGGCAAACAAACAAACAATTTTTGATTGGAAAATAATTTTAATCAGTTGATGTATTTTGTACCTCATTATATACACAAATATAAACTAACTATATATGTAAATTATTTAAAATTACTTTGGACAATGAATACATGTGTAACATCCCGCCTTTTTGTATGCTTTAAATCGACGATAAACCACACACGTCAGACTTAAACCATATAGAAGGGTGGATTGTTATGGGGTAAATAAGAAAAAAGAAGAAAAAAATAAAACAAAATAGGATCTTGCAGTGGAAAGATAAAATATAATAATCAAATATACAGTTCATGAAGCTGTTTTGCAAAATATTCGATTATACTCACACAATACATATCAGAGTTACACATACCAGAGAAAAATAAATGATACAATGGAACAGTATGAATGTAGTGGATACTATAATAAATAATAATAATAAATCTTCGTCTTCGTCCTCTAGAATATGGTCTTCCAAATCCTGAAATGCCCAGGCTGACCCGAGCAAATTGAAAAGAAAAAACACTCGGGCTAGAACTAAAGGATCTTATGTAAGTTAAATCAATGATAAATATATGAGTGGAATGTCATCAGAGATGTTTACAGGAATTTACATCTCATATCCAGTGTCTAACGTGAGTGCAATAACTTAAGAGATGCTCGGGATTCACATCTTCTAAGGATCCGTTAAACTATTTATTATGTAGTAATATTTCGCTATTATAATAATGTCTATTAGTAAAATAAACTTACTTTAAAATAGCGTTAAGGGGTTACCCATATAGCCCTTAACACGTAATAGTGCCAATAGTCTATACAGTGCCTGCATATCTCCTGATCGGAAGACTACGAGAAGACACTCCGTAGGTACGACACAAATCAAACTCATACAAGGCGCGCTAGGGTAGGTGACATGACACAACTAGGCAATGCCAGGGTAGATATACAATTTATTATCTGGACTGGTGGTGACGCATTATGCGCAGCTACCGCCTACCTCGAGCCACACTCCCAAAATCAAAAATAGAAGTGGCCACCAAATGAATCTCCAAGTCAGAATATAGTATCGAAGGAGTGTGTCCGATAAGAGGGGCTACCTCACTGGCCCGGAATCGCTCCTGTTTTAGCCACCTTATGCCAACTCACGGGAGTCAGGTCCATGTATATACCTCAAAGGAAATGCCGCCACCATCCTACTTCATTCTGAAATCTCCACCGCGTACACGGTTGTTAAAGTGGTTTTCGAAGTTGGCAGAGAGTATGACAACTTCCGATCCCGGTCTCTTTAACAACTAAACGTTATTATAACACCGCGGTCATTTCAAAATAATTATACTTCAAAACTAGTATATAATATTCATTTCAAAACCATATAAATACGATATCATTTTCGATTTAAAAACCAAATCAATATGATATCATTTTAAAATCATAGTATTTCAAAGTTATAAAATTTCAATACCAAAGACTTAAAACTATAACACTTCCAAAACGTAATGCTATGAAATTTATAACTTTGAAACATAACTTCCCCCCTTACATAGTTAAATATTAAAATATTTTATGAATCAAACAAGCTTCTTAAATTTCACAAATCAATTCCAAAACAACACGAATTTCTAAATTTTAAATTTAACCAAATCCCTAAATCATAAATTTCAATTCAATTCGGTTTTCAAATAGACCATTCCAAATTATATCGATTTCAAAACAGATTTGATCCACAAAATAAACCATTTCAAAGTCAATATATTTCAAAGCTTAAATATTCAATATTTCAAAAATAAATTTTATAATTCATATATATATATACCAAATTTTCTTGACTATTACTTAGTTTTGAAATATTTGCTTAATAAAGCCAATATCCTTTAAATAAAACTTCAAATTTCAATAACTGAATATTCCTCAATTTATTTAGACTTGATATATTCACTTAAATCACCTTAAACCCGAATTAAGTTATAAAACCATATTCTTTAAAATCTCAATTTCAATAAGTTGCAAATGGATTCTTATTAAATATAACTCTTAATTAAATAAAATATTAAATCAATTTCAAAACTATCTTCTCAACCTTGAGTAATAAAAATCAATATATACTCTATATTAAAATATAATTTAAGTAAATACTTATCCATATTATATTTTAATAAAATCAACTTTATTATTAAACTTCTTTTATACTTTAAACCAATTTTATACATAGTTTAAAACCAAGAATTTAACTGTATATAAAATAACATTTATAAAATATCCACATCAATATCTCATAAAATCATATATTTCTTTACAAAGCCATAGAAATCATTTCGGAATATTTTTATATATGGACCGTGGTGTCTATATAAAATTTTCTATCCTATAGTCAAGTGATACTGATATTTATCATTTCAATCCGTAATTTAAAATAAAAATACGGTTATATATCATTTCAAACCACAATCCCGAATGAAATAAAAATGCATAACACTTGCAGTTTATAACAATATAAAGTACAATATCCATTCATCCAATATCAACAATCGACCATTTATCCCAATCATTATCTAATTCAATCAATACATCAATATAGAACAGATAATAAATAACAGTTATTTAATGACGGTTATTATTCAATAATAAATTAAATAACTATTTATCCAATTAAATTCAAATAAACTGAGATGATGATTCAGAATATGCCAAACGGTCGTAAATAAATTTCTAATCACGTTAGAAATTAATTTAACAAACATAAGAAATTTTAGATGTTGTGAGTGGGTTAAAACACTCACCTTATGAATTTAAATAGAATTTAAATCCAATTTTAACTTTATTGTGTTTGTAACTTGTCCATTACAAACACTTCAATGGCGTAATCAATGGCGTCTGTTCTAGTGAAATTCTTGCATCTGCGTAAGCCTTCCTCCATCTTGCTCTAGGTTTCCATTCTATCTTATGTCTTCACCGAAGCAAGCCTTGGAGAAGCCTCGTTCGGTTACCAGATCTGGCAAACTTTTTGCGTCTGTTATTGCGTCTTCCTCTTCTGATTCCAATCTAGCTTCTGCTCTTGGAGTGTCCGCCGCTGTGTCGGCCAGAGCCTTTGTGGTTCCTGTTGTGCCAAGTCTATCTGATGATTCCGCCTCGCTTCTGTTCTTGGTTGATGCTTCTTTGTCGAGTAAGTCAATACCTGGTATTTCCCCGCCTTCTGTTGTGGAAGTGTTAGATGGTAATGAGGAAGAGTTGGTAGTTGCACGTTATGATGATATTGTTGTTGCAAAAGTTGCATGTTCGTCCTTCTGTGATGCTCCAGGTGGTAATCCCCTTGTGGAAATTTCTGGCACGCAAGGTGTTTGCTTTAATGCCTCTGTTGTACCAACCCCTAATATTCAACAAGTGCCAGTTTCTACTTTTGTTCCTCCAGTGTTTCCTGGTCCTGCTGTTCCTCCCACATGGAAGTCTTTATTCAACAAGTTACCGAATAACGCTGGTACTTATTCTCCATGTGTTTTTGAGCATGCAGAATGTGATGGACCTTTGGTTCCTCTGCAAGTAGTGATTCAAGTCGGCATTGACTATTGGTCTGATTATCTTGTTGGATTTTTCTTAGATGCTAATCCAGCTTACCATCTTGTTAAAGCGCGATGCAATCAGGTCTGGAAACCAAGAGGCAGTCTCAGTGTTCATTTTGATAATGAGATGTTCTTTTTCAAGTTCTGGCGGAGTGACGAAAGGCGTCGTATTCTTGAAGCTCATCCTATTTTGATTGCTGGAAAGCCTTTCATCATCACCCCTTGGAGCCAGTCTGTTGATAGGGCTAAGGATCAGGTTCTTTCCATCCCAGTTTGGGCCCATTTTTCTTCCATCCCGTCTGTCCTTTAGCCGATGCTTGGGTTTGACTGGCTTGGTAGCCAAGTTGGTAGAGTTATCTGTTATGACTCCAACACAGAAGCAAGGAAGAGATTAGTCTACGCTAAAGCACTCATCGAAATAACCCCATCCAAGCCATTGCCTTCTTCTCTCAAGGTCCGTTTAGATGAGGTTCATAAAGCAGAGATATTTGCGCGATATAGTTGGAAACCGGACATATGTTCTCATTGTCAGTCCTTTGGTCACCTTATGGAGACATGTTCTCATGGGATTGGTCAAGGCCCCCTGCCTCTCCCGGATCGTGTTCCTCTTCCACGCCCCCCATCAGGAGATGGGTTCCTAAGCCTGTTGCCACTCCCGTTGTTTTGGATCCGATCGACTCATCGGTTGTACCTTCTCTAGTTGATGTTGTTCTCAGTGCTATTAAGGATCCCCCGGCTGCTTCCTGCCCAGTGCCTCCTACCTCTTCGGTAGTGGAAGTTTCTCCTGACTCTATCCTATGGGACTCCGATGAGAAAGCGTGGGTTCACTCCCCTTCCGGCATGCGTTACTCTCCTTCGGACGGATTATATTATTCCTATGTCAGTGACACTGATGGCGAGAGCAGGTATCTCCTTTATCACGCTGTTGGCGAGGGACTGATCTTGGCTATGGATGGGGTGGACGGTGACACGAATAAATGTATCTTCTCTGACAACTCTTGGGATAGGAAATTTGTTTACTCCCCGAAGTCTGATGTTTATGTCTCGTTTCTTGCAAGTCTTTTTTCTGGGTATGCCGATGTCATTGGTCCTGTCTCCTTGGATGATGATGTCTCGACTTCCTCCTCTAGGGAATAGTCTCGTATCATGGTTGTATAGGCTTCTTGCCTATCTCCTATGCTTTTATTTTTCTGTGTGATCATCCTCTCTTGATATTTTGTTTCGTGTATGTTCTACGTAGTTTGCTATTAGTTGTTAGTCGTTGTGACTGGCACCTGTTCTCTAATGTTTTATTATTTGTTATAATAAAGGTGGCACGGTCTACTATTAAAAACCGGTTGGCCTTGCCAAAAAAAAATCCAATTTAAACCCAAAATTCGGGCAGTTTCAGAATTCGTCCAAACAAGGGTCAAAATGTCCGGAATTCCATTACGAACCTAGCAGAGAAAACCGCGCGTGAATTCGACCTCGTATGTAATAGTTATTATAATTAGAAGTTATATGAATTGAATTAAGAAAAAAATTAAAATAAACAAACTTCGCTGCCACGTCATCATCCTACAGTACACGAAACCCTAGCTAGAGAATTTGAGCCTCGCGTTGGAACTGGAATGAGCCTTCCGCCACTTCGAGTAAAAATTGACGTTGTAATAACAAGGTATTTTCAACAATTCGCATCCGCACATGTCGGACTTGAATTGCTCAAAATACCGCGTTGTAAATAAAATTTGGCAAATCTCAGAATATACAGTAAATAATAATCACTGATCACAGACACAGAGTAATAATAGTGCAGCGGAAGTAAAAGAAATAGTAGTTTATGAAGCTACTATATAAATATATCAGAGTTAAATAAGATACAACAAAATAAATAATGTACAACAGAAGTCTCAAGATGATAACCAAGTACAAGCTGGATAGAACAACAGAACTGGAATAGATAAAGCTAAATAAGTAGATAATCTCCAGCGATTCCAATCTCCAGAAAGTGGAATCCAAATCTGTGAATAACTCAGGTTGACCCGAGCGTAAATAAAAATACAAACACTCGATTTAGGACAATATATACTTATATAATGTAAACCAACTCAAGTGAACTGTAATAAGGTACAAGTAACTTAAAGAATGTCTGGGACCGCCCATCCTCTAAGGATCCGTTAAACTATTTACTATGTAGTAATATTTCGCTATTATAATAATGTCTACAGTAAAATAAACTTACTTTTAAATAGCGTTCCGGGCTACCCATATCACCCATCACACATAATAGTCCCAGTAGTCCATCCAATATCATGATATCTCCAGATCGAAAATCTATCAGAGGATACCACATGGGCTACGGGAGAAAAACAAACTCGTAGTAAAGGCTCGGTATGGTAGGTGACACAGCACACAAGACAATGCCAGGGTAGATATACTAATTACGCACACGGGCTGGTGGTAACGCAGCAGCCACATACGCCCACCTCGGAACACACTCCCATATCAAAATAGGAGGATGGCCATCTAATCAACAACAAGTAAGAGTATAGTATCGAAGGAATGTGTCCGACCAGAGGAGCTACCCCTTTTGGTCCGAGATCGCTCCTGTTTTAGCCACCTTGAGCCAACTCACGGGAGTCGGGTCCACGTAATATACCTCAAGAACGTCGCCACCATCCTATTTCATTCTGGAATCTCCACCGCGTACACGGTTGTCAAAGTGGTTTTCGGTATCGACAGAGAGTATGCCAGATATCCGATCCCGGTCTCTTTGACAACCAATAGTTATTATAACCCGCAGTTATCACTTTTAAAATAATATTTATACTTCAAAATAGAATATCATTTCAAATCCAAATCTTTATCAAAATAAAGATTAAATTAATTCCAAACCAATTAAAAAACATCATATCTTTCCAGAACTTCCTGTCAAATCATTTCAATATATCAGAATATCATATCTTTGCAAAACTTCATTTCAAATCATCTTAATATATCAAAATATCATATCTTTACAAAACTTCATTTCCAATCATTTTAATATATCAAAATATCATATCTTTCCAAAACTACATTTCAAATCATTTTAATATATCAAAATATCAAATCTTTACAAAACTTCATTTCCAATCATTTTAATATATCAAAATATCATATCTTTACAAAAATTCCTTTCAAATCATAATATATCAAAATATCATATCTTTTCAAAACCATATTTCAAATCATTTTAATATATCAAAATATCATATCTTTACAAAAATTCCTTTCAAATCATTTCAATATATCAAAATATCATATGTTTTCAAAACCACATTTCAAATCATCTTAATATATCAAAATATCATATCTTTACAAAACTTCATTTCCAATCATTTTAATATATCAAAATATCATATCTTTCCAAAACAACATTTCAAATCATTTTAATATATCAAAATATCATATCTTTCCAAAACCACATTTCAAATAATTTTAATATACCAAAATATCATATCTTTTCAAAACCACTTTTCAAATCATTTTAATATATCAAAATATCATATTTTTTCAAAACCACATTTCATTTTATTCAAAATACCATTTCAACACACATTTCAAAATAGTTTATATTTCAAATCAAATTACTTCATTTAAATCAAAAATTAAGTTATTACATTTAATAATTAAATTATTAAAATTTTGAAATTTTCAACTTTCAAAGTTCATTATTCACTTAAGTTTATCAAAATAGTGAAAATTCACTTTTCGCAGCATTTAAAAAACACTATGGAAAGTTACATTCAAAAGAGTTCAATTTAACAAAAGACAACATTTTAAAATGCTGTAATAGAGTTTACTTAAATTTCAAATAAGCTTAGTTAAATTCAATAATTATAGCACTTATATAAATTGCAATAATAGCCTTTAATTCAATTTAGCTTTTTAGTTCATTATCATTAACTGCAACATTTACAAATGCTGTAATATCATTTACATTACAATTAATAGCATTTCAAAAATGCAGTTAATTAACTTCAAATATTCAATATAATTTCACAACCAATTATATGTTTATTTAAAACATTTTAACTTATAAAATCATACATTCACATTTATAAACATCATTTAATTTTCCTTAAATTCATGATTTTATAAAGTTAAATTTCCATTCAAAAATCAAGATTTAATAAAATTTCACTTATTAAATTTCAACATTCAATTTTAAATTCATTGAATTAAATTTCAACTTAACACTTAAGTTTAAAATTTCAAAATATTACTTAATTTCAATTTTATTTACTTAACTTAAAATTCACTTTTAAGCCAAATTAACAAATTCCCATTTTGGTTATATTTCAAAATTGGACTTAAATAATCATTCATTTCATATTTTAACTTTATTCAAAAATCATTAATATATTATAAAATCTTTAAATTCATTTTAAATTCAAATTATCATAAATTTATCATAATTTCATGTTTAATTTAATTTCCAATTATAATAAAATCAAAATTTTCAAAATAACTTACATTCAAATTTTCTAACCTTTCCATAATTTATTTAACTTATAAATTTCCAGAAAATCAATAATACTTTACAAAAATTATTTTTAATTAATTTTAAATCAAAATATTATAATAATTACATTTCTAAAATATTTTAATTTTTTTTAGAAAAACATATTTTAACTACGGGCATGTATATAATTTTCTACGCTAGGTAAAGTGATACGGGTAACATATCATTTCAACCCGTAATTTACAAAGAAAATCCAGGTTTTATCATTTCAAACCTGCAGTCCTAAGTAAATGAAAATAATTGAAAATCATTCAGGCCTATCATTTCAGCCCATAATGATTTTCCCCTATTCTAAAGTCCGTTCGGTATGTATCATTTCAACCCATAGTGATTCTAATCTAAAGGGAACTTGCAGTGTGATAACTGATATAAACAACAGAACATCATAATATAATAGTAACATATAATATAACAGGTGTTTAAGCATGGGAGAACATCATATAATCATAATATAGCAGATGTGATATGGTTATGCATTTTTACAGATTCAAAAGGGGTCAATATACTAGTTATATATGCACATATTGTCAAGTGAGAATAACTCACATGTATAAGCTGGAGACAACGATCAAAAGCACAAACTGAGATCTTCAGAGGCACGATAGCATGACAAAGATTCGAATTTGCGAGAGCCAAAGATTAATTGCCTAGAACACATTCAAACAAGACAATACAAACAACATAAGTTTTCAACTAAAAATATGATTAAACCATGTTAGAGATAAATGAAAAATCATCTCCAAAGTCTTTGCACTTGCCTTCTACCACTAATGCTTCAGATATAGATTAGAAAGGCACGGCTAAAGCAAGGACAAGGATCTGGTTTGGGTTCATAAGAGGTCGGCCAAACATGTATGGGATGGAGCAAAAGTGATGATGCATGAGATACGTGCAAGGATTACAACTACAAGGCAAAATATCATGAATTCAAGGCAACATTGGCTCGGCCAAGCAAGACCAAGAATGGCCATCTCTATAGTGGGCTGGAGGATGGTGTGGCATAGGGTTTCAGGTCATCCATGTGTGGTGGAGGTGGAGTTGGTGGCGGCCAAAGGAAGGTTGAAGGTGATGAAGGCATAGGTGTTGGCTATGGTGTATATATGTGAAGTTTGTGTAGATTTAGGTGGAGTTTGATCAACTATTGGGCATGGCCAGTGGCTTGGGGCTGGAGAGGAGGTGGTGGATGGTTCAGGTGGTGGAGGAGGTGGCCATGGTGGCTGGAGTGGTGGGGCTGAACCTGAAGTAGAAGAGAAGGCAAGTAAAAATCAACATAAACAAGTAGAAAACAAGAAGAAAAAAATGGAAAACGAAATAAAATTTACCAAACTCTTGGAGATGATGGAGGCCGAAATTTTTTTCAGATGGGAAGAAAAATGTTTTATGTGAATGAGAAAAAAAATAGGCGGCTGAAGAAATGAGGAGATATGGCCAATTGAATGAAAAGTAAGGTTGAAATGTGAAAAGGTGGGAGATAAAGAGCCATTGGAAACCAAAAGTCAAAACCTTTTAACATTACCATTAATTTATTTATATAAGTTTAAATTACTGAGAAAAATAATAATTTCAGTAAAAATTTCGAAAATAAAACAAAATATAAAATATGAATAAATAATTATTAATTATATAAGGTAAAAATAAGAAAATAGCTCAGAAAATGCAAACTAGTTAAGCAAATTTGAAAATAAACAGAATAAATTTTGGAAAAATTATACGGACTTGTAAAATATTAAAAATAAAGATAAGAACAGAAAATAAACATGCCTTCATAAAGTAAATAAATAAATTTTAATTAAATATAATTTAAATGAAGAAAATAGCAAAGAAAATAGAAACTACGCTTTAAAATAGAAAATAAATTCAATAAGCTTTAGAAAAATTCTAACATCACTTTAAAAATATTTAAAAGTCAAAATATACATAATATAACATAAATATAAAAATTAGAATAAGATATATCAAGTAAAAATATCATTTATATAAATTAAAACAAAGAATATTGTTAAGTAACCCTATATACACACAATATTGTAAAGGGTATAACTTTCACAATTTAAATCCAATTTCAACGAAACGAAAAGAAGTATTCATGATATTAAATCTATTTTCATAATAAAAGATAAAACTCAAGAATTCAAATAATTAAATTTAAAATTTAAAAGTCAAAGTTTGACCAGTTTTGACCACAATTCCATTTTTCAAGAAAATATTCAATTTATACCAGTTTGAAATTATAATTCGTATAATAATCAAAATTTATATTTACAAATGAAATGTTTGAAATAAAACAAGTTTAAAATAATTTCGAAATAAAATAAAGTCAAATTTAAATTATATGCAAAAAAACTAGGGTTGTTACAGACGTCGTTTGGTCCACCTTCGCGCTGATCCACGCACGCCATTAGGCTTGCGCCTCCGGGTAGCTCCACCCTAGAGTCGCGCGACCGCACTGCCGCCCTTTGGTGCTCGCGCCTCCGCATGAAAAACAGCCACCAAACCCTCGATTTCTGGCCAAATCGAGCACCTTTCGACCGAAGTAATCGCATGGATTGAACACCCTAGTCGACCTCTACAAAGCAGCAACCCTCGATTGGCACATCGACGAAGATCTACCGTTGAATGAGCAGCTTTAAATGAATGGCTAGAACTGAAACATCAATTTCTAGACAAAAGATGGTTCGAATCGAAAAACAAATCATCGATTTGAGATGCTCTCATCGAGAGCTTTCCGACGATATAAAATATGATATAGTTTAAAGAGTTTGAAATTTTGATTTGATTTTGAATTGCAATTGGATCTTGAATTTGATTGTCTGCCATTGAGGAGGAGAGATAGCTGAATTGGAATTGTACGTACAGAGTAATGACATAAGAAATAGGGAAGGTTTATAACAGGGTATATATAGGTCAGCTGAAATTAGAATGGACCGGATCGATTGGATATACGCGTTGAACGATAAAATGGCCCGAAAAAGCCCGTTCTGAATTGGGGAAAAAATTGGGTCAACCCATGTATTAAAATAGATGTTTTAAAATCAATGGAATAGGTTTCAAGTCCAAATTCCATCGTATGAAGAAGTTATGCAAAAATCAGGTTATTTCAAATTGATTTCCAGGCGATTCGAGCCCGTACGATCAAACGACAAGTCTGATCGCTACGAAACTTGAAATCCTACAATAATTCACCGTTAAGGATCCGATGAAACTAGTTTCGTCGAAATCCAAGTCAGTGGCCAAAATGACTATTTTCCAATAAATCAAAAAATTAATATTTAATTAATTAAATCAAATTTTCAATTCCCATTTTATAATTAGCAATCTTCATCACTTTTGATTTCTTAAACCTTCACAATAATTTAGACAAGTTCAGACATCAATTTTAAGTTAACTAATTTACCCATTACCATATTAAATTTTAAATTTTAAGTAAATTCACAAATATCAATTGAAATTCCAATAAATCCATTTATTTGATTTTAAATCTTGTTATTCAATCCATTATCACCAAATTGATAAAATTAACATTAGTTCATGGTTTATTACATTATTATCCTCAAAATTAATCTAAGTCTCCATTAACGTAACATTTAAATATTTAATTTCAATTAATTGTAATAAACCCAATTACCATAATTTAAATTCAAATAAATGAATAAATCTTGATTCCCATCCTTATTATTCAACAATCATTATCATATTCATACTTTATTATCAACCAACAATTATTGCAATTCATTGTCTAATACTGGTTTTATCAAATTACAATTTATTACGTATTATTCCATCAATTAATATACTTTGAACTTATTTTCCAATTCATTAATTACAATCAATTATCACCTTACAATTGGTTTCAATTAATTGGGATTGCACTAAATTTTTTATTTATTCAGTTGCATTACCATTATTACCTTTAATTGTAATTTGATTACCAATCTTATTTAACACACTAAACAAATAAATAACATATATTAGTTGTCACATATTTACTTTTACTTACATTTACAAGTTTATTACTTACCATTAATACTGTATTATTTCATTAATTAATTCAACAAATTGCCCAAAGATGAATAACGTTAACATTATTTCCAAATATTACCTTAATTAACATTAACGTAATATTAAATTATAATTATTATAACCGATTTCCAATTTAAATTAACAAGCTACATAAATAGGTAACATACAATAATCGTTACGTTAACCTTTAGTCACATTAATAAGCTTTTATTATTTACAAATCAATGTTACCATTTATTTTCATAATACTAATTTCATCTAATTTCCATTAACTAACTATTATTACCTTAGTAAATCCAATATTCCAGTTATTTGCTTATGTTCCATTTATAGTCAAGTATAACATATTTTCATTAATTGGCATTTCATTCAACCCATTAATTATTAACCTTAATTTACATTCAGTTACTATTAATCAATATATTATTTCATTGGTTAATTCAATACTTACTTTTATTTACTTATTTCCAGTTTTATAACTAAGCGCAACAATTTACACTATTTCTTTGTAATTTATAAAGTTTTTTATTTCTTTCTAGATTTTATTACAAAAATCTTATTAAATTAACCAATTTTAATTATTGAAAATTTATGGGTCGTTACCATATGGTTCATAGATTTATTGTTTTAAATATAATTTTTGGTTGCTGTTGACATTTGTTTAAAATTTGTTTCAATTATAAGAAAAGGAAAAATTTAAGTGGATTTTTGTGCAAAACATAATAAACCCTATGAATACCTTTTAAGTTAAAGTAGATATCAATTTGTTATGTTAATTTCGAAACATATTATAAATTATAAAATTTAAATATATATAGATATATATATATATATGTGTGTGTGTGTGTGTGTATTAAATTTTATTAAATTTTAATTTAAAACATAGTTTGTAGTTATTCATGTATGCATACATATATGTGTTTAAGTGTTAAAATTGTTTCGAAATAGCATTAAAGACAAGTAAATGAAAGGAGATAACTCCACTCCCTTTTCTCCCCTTATTAATTGCTTACTCTAACATAATTTATTATCATTTTGAATATATATAAGCTTTTGACTAGTTAAATACCTTTATAGCATATTATATATAAGTAAATATAAGTAAACTATATATATTCATATATTTTTATTTTATATAATTTCAAAATAAACCATGGACAATAAAGGCATATGTAATGGTGTATTTATCCATTGCGGCGTAAATCTCAACACCTATATGCATACACATTAACAATGTACGATGCTTATGTGTTGCACTTACACTATACACACATAAATGTATCTAATGCATTCGTTGTTATATATTTAAAAATTCAAATTCTTTTAATTAATATAATGTTATGCAGAAAATATCAAATATAAGTTAAATAAAGTACAAAAGTTATATAATAATAAAACTTATATAATAAAATTGTATAAACTAAAGGTGGAACATTAAAGAAATCCCAAATAGACTTAAGGAATAAATACATACATATAGTACGTGTATCGTGATTTCTGATATGTGCAACACTTGAATCACAAGGGTATTTCATAAGAAATACATTATTCCATAAGTCGATATCACTTATATATATATATTAAAGATTATGAATCTTTAATATAAGTTTTCCTCTACCATTTATGTATCAATAGATTACTTCTATACTCCTTAGTTGTTGAGCTTTCTTCAAGTTAATAGTATACTGAATATATAGTACTATTAATATATTGAATAGACGAGATTAGATAACTGCACATATTTGTTGAGCTTTTCTCATGATATATGCATTGTACTTTGGCCTTCACGAAATGGTGGGTACGAGTAAATAATTTCTCTTTATTTATTGAGTTTTCCTTAAGGTAAAGATAACATTAGGACAAGGACCATAAGGTTAGGAGTCATATGTGATACAACATATAAGGAATTATTCGTCGTATGCATACCTATGATTTGATGAGCTTTCCTCAAGGTCAGAATCCTAAGTTATACGAGTCCTAACACCTACTAGTGAAGTTGAAAGACTTCTATGTTTCATCTGAGGATTTGGAGAAGTATAAAATACTAGTGGGAACCTTATTAGAAAAATGAAATGATAACATTTAATATTTCTGATACTGTAAGAACATTTTCTATATAAAATTATAATAATCTACATTGATAAATTTATGCAATTAATATTGACAAATGTTTATCAATTAAAATATACATATGAACAGAATTAATATTGACAAATATATTTACCAATAAATTTTTGCATATCGATCCTTGCATGCGCTTAATTATGCAACCACTGAATACGTTCGTAACTTGGTCACTTATGAGTTTACATGCCCAAGACTATGTATTATCTTCAATGAGTTTCAAACCCTAAAAGCAATAAAAGAATATGGACATTTGATCCATATACGATTACATATAAATATTATATGGTGAATGGTCATAATCCATAATGTACAAAACCTCAATAAAATTTGTTCATTAAAATAAGCAAGTAAGCCCTAGTGCAAGATCATGTATTCAATATGATTGATTATAGTAATGATTTTGTTGTGTTAAATGTAACATTGGACCAAAGGCTACATGATAGATTTAAGAATACGATCATTGAAATGTTAGCTTGATCAATTTATGTAAAGTGCAATTTATTTGATGTCAATAAAAGTTAAGGATAACAAAATGCACTATTGTAAAGAGTTCGTTATAGTATTGCAGTAAGGATTTCCTTTGAATGGTTCGACCATTTAGAAAGAAAATTGAATGTATAAGAGTGGACGTTACCTAAGGCACAATTAAGATGAAGAGAGGGAACTGTCACTTCTGCTTCATAATGGAACAATGGAAATGAGAATTTAAAATAATAATTGACACTTGAAATTGGGATGAGAAATATGATTTTTATTCCAAAATGTGTTTTCACATAGACAATTGTTTTCTGTTAATTTTATTTCTTTGAATTTAAGGTATATGATCTAAAAATTCTCAGTTATAAACTCATTACAGTAAATGAAATAAATATCCTACATTAAGTGGTTTAATGGAGCTTCATATTTCATTTGCTATTATAGTAATGGCCGAAATAGTGGGAGTATGCCATATAACACTTATTAGTCGCATCAAGTTACAAAAATTATTTTCATAGAACATACCAAATTATTTATGAAATAATAACCGTCTTTCAATGTTGACTGAAAAAAGACATGGGTTGTATTATAAATATTTGTTATAAAATAAACTATAATGGTGGTATTTATGATGCATTGGAAAATACAGAAGTATCTAAATTTGTTTGCAATTAATTTGGAATTATAGATTAAGTTGTAGTTTTGAGAAATAATTTGAATATATGATTCAAGTTAATTATATCTCAAACAATTAAGGGCCATGATAAGAGTTGATGAACTCTTAGGATTGATACATATTGATGCATGCAATCACAAGTTTATTAATACCAAAATAGTTCCACGTACTTTGTTATATTCATTGATGAATTATCACAAACATGAACACGTGTATATCATACACATGTCATATGTTAATGATGAGTTCATAGAATATAAAATAAAAGTAAATAAAATAACATGCAATAGAAAATAAAATTGATTCAATTTAACCGAATTGACGAATACACTGGAAAGTGTTTCGAACGTACCTAAAAATGAATAAAGATTCAATCTTAAAAGTCACTCCTTCATATGATACATAATGATGTATCGATAAGGAGTATTCAAACTTTGTTAATGGTGCGTAAGTTGAGTAAATTTCTTTCTATAAGATCGTGTATTTAAGAGTAGTACATGAGGTTATAATTTATTTCATCTAAAGAATAGTTTACAAAATCATGCAAGATAAGGGTTTATAAGAAACCCCAACGTATCATAGGCTAAGGAGTTGCCAGCTTTTGCAAGTCAAAATACTACATGTAGTAATTGTACAGGAGGGATCTTATATGAATCAACCCAAAAGTAATTTAGGAACGATCGCCATTTGATGAAAAATTTCTGTTTTGAACAATAGCATAGTAAACTAAAACCAAATCAGTTTTATGTAAAAGGCAATTCATAAAGTGCTTATAAACACTCGCTCCACTGCACTGAGAAATAATTTTTGTTTCAAGAAATACCAACTTAATAGTGAATAAAATTCTATCAAAAATTATTGGTAGTAAAAATGGATTTCGATACAGTCCAGTTATAAAATTGATTACAATGGACGAAATGAAATTAACCAAACCTAGATGAACACGATGCATTAAAATGTCCAATAAGTATCCTTGTACATTGAGATAAACTGTGAGATGCTTATCAACGTTGAGAATAGATAATCCTAAGTTCTCGGCTAAACCATTAAGAGTATTGACTCTGTGATATAGTATGATGCACTTATTCGAAAGGATTCCAAGTACAATGTCAAAATATGATTTTGATCGTGATAAAGTTAGGGGTATGTCCTAGGGGTAATTACATAATTTGTTACATAAATATAAATCGATAAGCAATCTTATTCGAAATAAAAGGTGTTTCCTTTCTGTTATATAATAGTTATAAATAATTAATTTGTTAATTTTAGTATATATGTTAGAAAGTCCATAAATAACGTGGTTGTAATATCAGTAACAATAGTCATAACCATGAGTATTATATCACATATTATAAGCACACCATTTTAAATATTCCTAGTCAGGGCATTTCGAGAATGGACATCTATGCATCCGTTAAGACTAGTATATGTTATGCTCTCTAAATATTGAGTAGTGTATTACTCATGCCTGTTGTGAGCACCATGGGATTACATACTAACATATTGGATAATTACGGAATGCCTCAGTAAATAATTTCATGTTATTCAATATAACTAAGGTCGAATAGAAAATATCAAAGCGACTAATTTACATAGTTCTCCTGACATGATAATATTGTTGATATTCAATACGAAAGTTCCACTTTAATTATAGTTAACTCATGGCATGGTTTCCATCAAACGACTATAGTTGGGTCAAGTCGAAGTATTGAAAATGAAACGCTATCCAAGAGAGGATTTGTCTCCTCGGTTATATGGCATTAGTATCACCGTCAACTGAAGTTGACTCAAAGTCAAAATCTCTGGCCAATGTAATTCAGTTAATAATAATTGTTATTATTAAATCAAGGACTTTATATTTGGACTATAGAGTTAAATATGGACGATATGGAATTTTGACCATTACCAAATTCCATGATAGTTTTGATGAAGAGAATGGGTACAAATAATTGTTACTACCATGCACCGGTTATTATAAATGAAGTTGGATTTTACTGAAGGATATGTAAATAATAAATTTAGCCGAAGTAACACGTCACTAGCTAATATGACGTGTGAACGTTAATATTTTAATTGTTCGATGTTAATTGTTAACTGAATTTATACTTTTGAGTCTTATAAACAAAATGATGAATACTTCAAATGAACTGCACAATTTAATTAATTTATAATTGCTATAAATTAATTAATATCCATGAATTATTAATTATTAAATTTTATTGATTTGTTTAATACCATTAATATTTTATAAAGTGCGTAGACAAAGTTATAAATGCTCTTATCGATATACGATGTCGGTAGAATATTTAAATAGTATTTAAATAGAATAAATACTAAGTATTTTTTAAATTAATTAATATTTATAAAATATTAGTTATAAAATTTTTATTTGATTTGAATACCATTAGCATTTAATAAAGTGTGTAAGGCAAAATTATAAACACTAGTATCGATATACAATATCGATAGATTGTTTAAATTGGGTTTAAATCGTATAAATGCTGAGTGGGTTTGGGATCTTTTGAGGCCTATGTGGCATCTATATTTTGCCAGCCAAATGAAGGGAAAGGGTTCAAATTGGATTTGCAAAGGAAATCGAGTAAATGAAGGAATCAAAATAATCTCTAGGCTTTATTAAAAATAGATTGCCTTTATTATTCATTCATTTCTTTGTCATTCTCTCTTCCTCTCTTCCAAATGAGTTGTAACAACCCACCTTGGAAGGGGCCTAAATTTCGATCCAGAAAAGACCCATCCAAACTTATACACATTATAAGGCTAGATGTTAGTTGGAAAAAGAAATAATAGTACAAAACAATAACTAATCTTTCAGAACTCACAGTGGATGGAACAAAATATAATATTAAATTGTACCTATTTATTTCAAAACCATTTGAAATGCTATAATACAAAACATCATAAAACTGTCACATAAGATCCGTTACATCAATTGTTCAAATACATGGTAACAACATAAAAATATCATAAAAGATAACAATACTTGCCACATTCTTAAGCCATTCCACCTTCTAGCATCATCACCATATCACTCCGTGCTTAACCTATGTTGTAATTAGGATTGGGTCAGAACAACAAATATCCGATGAATAAAAACCTCGAGTCCTACCATTATAGTACCTGACAGTATATTTCAAAACTGGAAATATGTCTAACATACATAATATCCATTTAATACTTTATATAAGGAAAGGAGGTGGGTCCACAAACAACCACTTAATAACTTCCATTCCCAAAGCAGGTTTCTAAATCCCACAATCCAAATCCCACATCATAAATGTCTGACAATGCAAGAGATATCACCAAGCCACTTAATATCTTTTATTGGAAAATAGGCAGACCGTCCATTTAAAAACTCTATTGAGGCAGACCACATCATTTAATACATATTCTCAAGGTGGGCTCCTTAATCGTACTATCCAGTCGACTTCATACGGAATCTCTTAAGCTATTTAATACTTCTGTATGGAAAGGCAGACCCTTAATCAGTCACTTAATACAATATCCTGAAGCGGACCCCTATCGAGATATCACCTAGTGTAGCTCCTTGGCCATTTAATACTTTATTTGAGAAAAGCGGCGGGTCCTCAAACAACAACTTAATAACTTTAGACCTCGAAGTAGGCTCCACGTATTATGATCCATACTCATATTGACATCTCACATTAGTCCGACTACTCATAGGAACTGGTAGCCAGATTAGCTGGGCAGATTTACCCTACAGCATTCGAGACTAACCTCACTTCATCACAAGTATTTATCATAGGAGATTTCTTACATCAATAGAAAGTATACATAACTGCTTGTAGCCTCATAGTGAAGGGCACACACTTTTGTTGTGCAACTCTACTGACCTAACATCCTAATGACGTAGTTATAATTTAAATATTCTTCATATATATATAACTCATCTCACTGTTTCATAAATAAGATCTTATAAGGAATCTTCCTTATTTCCCTCAAAATATCAATTACCTTCCTAAAGGGGAAAATTAACGATGACTACCACCAAATTAACTATGTAATTATATGCCATAATTACACGATTATTATGCTATAGAAATATATGTATTATATATATTCACGTCTGATCAATTCTAGCATGTGGTTTATACGCCCTAAACTAGCGTTAAATGCCTATTCTTTTATCCGTAATGCTAATATAAGTCATTTTCCTTAAAATTCCTAAGATTTCAATATCTGTAACAAGGGATAAATATTCATATCTAAAACTGCAATACATAAACTTGTAAAAATAGAAACCCAATTCATTACATCAATCTAATGGAATATCCTAAACAATAGTAACTGCAATCTTAACTTCATATTCTATTCAACTCCTCTTTTATACAGAAATAAACGAAGGAATTTTACATGGAGTAAGTGTGTAAATTACAAATGGAATTCGTACTTTAAACCCATATTTTATTACTGAAAGCTCACAACTTGAATAAGAAGGAGGAGAAGTGGAATAGAATATGAATATATCAGAATTTGTAGAACAATATAAATCCCATCAAATTAACATAAATAACTAAGAATCTCCATCTAGAATTGGCATTTCGAAATAAAAAAAGGTATTTTAGGGCAGCTTTTACTCTCTGACATGTAACAAACACTTAGCAACAAACTCAGCTACACTCTTCTTCATTCGACGCCATAAGAAATTCTCGATATCCTTGTACATCTTCTCTCCTCCAGGATGAATGGTCATCTTCAAGTGGTGACACTCCATAAACACTTCTTTCAACAACTATCAACCATACAGACACAAAGGCATCCATCCCTTCTCAAGCATCCCTTCTCATCGATTGAATACCTAGCTACTAGCGTGGTGAAAGTGCTCTCCTCTCCTTAGCTTCTCCAGTATCTCCACTAACTTTTCATCCTTCAATTGTTCAAACCTATGCGGTCCATTAAGGCTGGTATAATCTTTATAACTACTAAAATGCCTTGGATAGGTTCTCTTGGCCATTGGAAGTTAAATTTTTAAAGGAAATCCAACTGCCTCATTCACATATGGCACCTAGGGTAGCATACCTTCGACTAAGGGCATAGGCGACTACGTTCCCTTTTCGAGGGGTGTACTGAATATTAAAATCAAAAATGCTATATGTTTCATCCATCTCCGCTGCTAAGATTTAAATCTTTTTGAGAAAACAAGTATTTGAGTGATTTATGGTTAGTGAATAACTCAAAACTTACTCTAAAATATAATGTCTCTACATCTTCAAGGCAAAGACGATAGATGCTAAATCCAAGTCATGAACTGAATATCTCTTCTCATGATCCTTCAGTTGCCTACTAGCATAAGAGATTACTTTTCCTTCTTGCATTAGAACTGCTCCTAACCCTGTGCCAGAAGCATCTGTGAAAACTGCAAATGGTGTGGTTCCATCGGGAATAGTGAGCACAGGTGCACTAGTCAATAACTCCTTAAGCTTTTCAAATGCCTTAGTGCATCTATCGTCCCACGAAAGACTAGGTTATTCTTAGTCAGTTGGGTTAAAGGGGTTGTTATTCTTTCAAAGTTATTGATGAACTTTCTATGATAGCCTACCAACCCGAGAAAACTTCTAACCTCCAATGCATTCCTAGGAGTCTTCCATTCCTAAACAGCTTCCACTTTGGTGGTGTCCACTGCCAATCCTTTCTCAAAAACAATATTCCCAAGAAATCTAACATCTTTTCTCCAAAAGTGGCATTTAGAAAATTTAGTCTTAAGCTAGTGCCTTCTTAAGGTTCCTAATGCATCTCTTAGGTGATCCTTATACTCCTCTTTGCTCTTGGAGAAAACCAAAGTATCATTTACGAACACAACGATGTTTTCTTGAGTTGCCCCTTAAACGCCCTGCTCATCAAACCTACAAAGAACATTGGGGCATTCGTCAATCCAAAAGGCATAACTTTAATTCATAGAGTACATCCGGTATGCGAAATGTAGTCTTCAACTTGCTTTCTTTTGCAATCCTCAATTGATGGAGCCCAGTTACTAAGTCTAATTGAGAAAAGACTTTAGCTCCTTAAGCTGATCAAACCAGTCATCTATCCTAGGTTAAGGGTACCTATTTTTTCCTTATTAACTTGTTAAATTCCCTATACCCGATGAAAAGTCTCAAAGAAAGGTCTGTCTTAGTAGGGAATAAAACAGGGGCTCCCAACTTCGAATTACTCTTGTTGATGAATCCTTTCTTTAACATCTCATAGAATTGCATATCCAATTCTTCTTTCTTTGGGTCCGTATGTCTTAAAAGGAGGGCGATTGCCTGCATCCTTCTCTAAATCTATTTAAAACTCAATCTCCCTATCGAGTGGGAGACCCGAGATTTCCTAAAAGACATCAGGAAATTTACAAGCTACATGTACGGATAGTGGTTCTCCAATAATAGATGGACTTAGTGAGTGTAAATGGATTAACTCAACTAAATCTTCGGGTGTGTGAAGAATTTTTAGGGTGCAACCTTTACAACTTCTTAATCGTACAATCCTCATACCACAATCAAGAATTGCTCCATAATATGCAAACTAATTCATACCCAAGAAATGTCCATACCTCCTATTACAATCAAGTCATGGCCTCCATAACTCGGTGAACTTAGCTATGTACTCTTTAAGTGTGGAGTCTCCTTGCCTAAGATGTATGAATTTATCTAGTTGTAGACTCACTTCTATCCTAGACATAACCCTTATCTAAAATCTATTCTTGAATTTATCCCATGAGAAAATCCTTACAGGATTTTCCTCAATCACCAAGTTCCACCAATTTAAAGCTTCTCCTTTGAGGTGCCAAGCTGCCATCCTCCTCTTTTGCCGATCATTCCAACCAAGCTCTCTAAATATCCCTTCGTAGCTGTTAACCCATGCTTTAGCTTGATATCTTTTGGCTCTAGAGTATGTCTTCCCTCTTATATTAAGAAAGCCCTTACACAACTAAGGGAAGTCAATAGAACTGAGTGTTGCATCGGTAGGTGGGGCAACAGGTGCCATTGGTGTAGTATGAGGAATAAGAAGTTGCTTAAAAATCATAAGATATTGTCTAAACCATTCGAACATTCCACGAATGGGAGGTCTTCCAAATTAGGGATCACATTTTAGAAAGAAGATTGATTATCAGCCAAATCAACTGTCTGTAGATTAAATCTTTGGCAATGATTTCCTAAGATAGTATTATATGCTGAAATAAAAAGGGTTGCCTGATGTATGCGTGTATGTTCCAAAAAATGGAGGTATACATATAATAGAAAATTTTGAAAATATTTTCTAAAAAAACTTTTAAAAATTACAATACGCCACTCATACGTATAGTTTACGCATTGATCGGTAACCTAGGTTCTGATACCAAATGCAACAACATACCCTAGAATAGACCTAAATTTCAACCCAGAGAAGGCCCATCCATACATAGACCCATTCTAAGGCTAGTTGTTGGTTGAAAGAAGAAATAATGGTATAGAGAAATAACTATTCTTTCAGAACTCACAGCGGATGTAATAAAATATATTATCAAATTATGCCCATTTATCTACAAACCATTTGAAATTTATAATACAAAACATCACAAAACTACCACATAAGGTTTGTTACATCATTTGTTCAAATACAGGGGTACAACATAAAAATATCATAAAAGATAATAATAACCGCTACAAGCATAAGCTACTCCACCTTCGAGCATCATCACCATCCTCACTCCATCTTTAACCTGTGTGATAATGAGGAAAGAGTTAGAACAACAAATGTGTGGTGAATAAAAACCTCATGTCTTATTACCTTCCATTTTCAAAGTAGATTTCTAAATCCCATAACCCAAATCACATATCATAAATGTCTAGCAATGCGAGAGATAGTACCTAAGCCATTTAATACCTTTTATTGGAAAATACGAAGACTTTGGTCATTTAAGTCCTCAATTGAAGCAAACCCCATTATTTAATACCTATTCCCAAGGCGGACCCTTCAATGGTAAAAACTAGCTGACATCATATGGAATCCGTTAAGTCGCTTAATACTTCTTTATGGAAACACTGACCCTTAATCAGTCATTTAATACCTTATCCTTAACCGAACCCCTATTGAGATACCACCTAACGTGCCTAATAACCAACCCCTTGGCCATTAATACATCATTTGGGGAAAAGAGGTGGTCCCTCAAACAAACACTTAATACCTTAAGACCATGAAGCAGCTCCCAGTATTATGACCTATACTCATAATGATGTCTCATATTGGTTCAATTATTCGTAGAATCTAGTAGCCAGATCAGTTGGGCCGATTTACCATTCATAATATAGGACTTACCTCGCATCATCACAAATATTTATTATAGGAGATGTCTAACATCAATAGGAAGTATACACAATTTTTGGTAGCCTCAAAGTGATGGGAAGACTTCTATTATGCAACTCTATCGACCTTGCATCCCTATGACTTAGCCATAATTTAAATATTCTCCGTATATATATATATATATATATATATATATATATATATATATATATATATATATAATATACTCATCTCAACCATTTTCAACATAAGGTCCTATAAGGAATCTTTCTTATTGCGCCTTAAAATATTAATTACCTTCCTAAAAGGAGAAATTAATGACGACCACTGCCTAATTAACAATGTAATTATACGCCATAAGTATATGTTTACAATGCTATAGAGACAAACATATATATGTATGTATGTATGTATGTATGTATGTATGTATGTATGTATGTAAGTATGTATGTATGTATGTATTCGAGCGTAATCAATTCTAGTGCGCGGTTTATACAACTTTAGCTAGCGTTAAATGTTTATTCTTTTAACCATAATGCTAACACAAGTCATTTTCCTTCAAATTCTCAAGATTTCAATATCTATAACAATGGATTAAATATTTATATCCAAACTACAGTACATAGACTTGTAAAAATAGAAACCCAATTTATAACATCAATCTATCGGGAATATCCTAAATAATAGGAATACAATTCAACTTCATATACTATTCAACTCCTCTTTTACAAAGAAATAAAGAAAGGAATTTTGTGTGGAATAAATGTGTAAATTACGAATAGAATTCTTAGTTTAAACACTTATTTTATTATTGAAAAATCACAATTTGAATCAAAGAAGGAGGAGAGGTGGAATAGTTTAATGACTCGGAATTTTGGTTATTTGATTTTGAACGTTTAATTTATTTTAGATATTGAATTTGAAATATTAATTTATTTTGAATATGGAGGTCTTGGTTGAATTAGTGAAATAGTTGAAAATTTCAATACGTAGCAATTAGATGGATTTGGTGAATAGAAAATTTAATATTTAAAATTGGATAAAAAGGTGGATAATTAGAAATTGGAATTTTATATTATAATTAACGAGTAAAAATAGCCTTCCGGGGCGCAGTCTCGGATTTAGACGAAACCAGTTCCATTAGATTGTAATAGTGTATTATTATCGAATTTCAAATTTTGTAACATTTGGAGTTTTTGTTTGGTCATACGAGATAGAAACGCATTGAATTTAATATCGAATATTTGATATTTCAATTGGGCTCAAAAGCAATCTCCTTCTTACGATCGAATTGAGACCCAAAACTTGTTCCATTGTGTTCGAAATAGGGGTACAACATTAGAAATGCCTGGCGGCACGTATAAATAGGGGTTTAGAATAAATATCTTGATATTTTGAAATTTTAAATATATATATTTCTTTCATTTCACATCAGCCGCATTTTTATTCAAACTCCATCCTATCTTTAGCCAACCATATGCTCGTGCCCACATATTCCTTCTATAACATGCTCTTATCTTTTCTTTTAAAAAACATAGCAGAGCTAAAAGAAAAAAAAAGTATAACTTTAAAAATCAATATTTCGAAATAGACTCACCTAAAAAAATTGAATTGTTTTTAAAATTCAAGTTATATGGAAAGCTTCCTGCATATATGTTCAATTGGAAGAACGACTACAGATTGGGGTTGCCGATTTTTCACAGTGGAAGCTAGGGTTGACCTTTGCGATGGATGTGAGCATCGATTGTGGAATCTGAGATTGTCGACGAGTTGCTTTTGCAAAAAATATGCATTGCCACCTAATTTCGTGTCGTGCGATGCTATGTGATGTAGTGCACCATACACTATGCATGTATGGAGAGGTTCAGGTCACGAATCGTGTGCCTACGGTGGATTTGACATGGTGGTGAGGAAATGGTCAGGTTTGGGGCAAGAAATGTATCGGTATTCTCGGATGTGCGAATAGATGACTGCAGCTCCGTGTCACTTGAGCAACGTGCACGCGACATGGATTCCTGGTGTTATTCGTGCACATGAGACATTGGGGAAGAACGTAGAAGTGGGCTGGGTCATTATGGGCTGAGTTTGGGTATGTGGATAATTAAATCTAATTTATGATTAGGTAATAATTGTTTTTAATAAATTCGAATTCGTGTAAATTGCATAACTCAATCGTTATAGGTCCAAATCCAACGCGTCAGTCATGTTGGGTTCGTATTAACGGGATATTTGATAGGAATCAAATAGGATGAATTTAAAGCTTGTAGAATTTTCAGATAATTTCAAACGCGTTCGAATTTAATTGGAATCGGGACTCGAAAGCAATAATAAAAAATAAAGGTGAGTGTTTTATAACGCTCACACCGTACTAAAACATTTTTATGCTAGTTAAATATGAAATTATGAAGTGATATAAATTTATTGATCGTTGTTTGATAAGTTTAATTGTCTTACGAATTCATCGTTAAAAATTAAAATTGACGGTTAAATTTGAAATTAGAATTTAATTGCTAGTAGAATACCTGTAACTATGGAATTATCGTGAATTATTGGCTGATTTGGATGTTGACTGTGATGGATACTATTGATTGATGTGTTAGATAATTTGGATGTTTATTTATTTTGATACATCATGTTTATAATTTACAGTATATAAAACTGTAAATTGAATTATTTCAAATAAATTAAGAAATATGTTGAAATGATATATACCTATGACATTGTGAGTTGGTTGAAATGATATATATCCATCGTTGAAAGTAAATTGAAATAACTGAACACTTGGCCATAGGATAGAAAATTATATATGAACACCGGATTGGTTAAATTAAATGATTTAATTTTTTTGGATATGAAGTTTATTTAAATGATTTGATTTTAAGAAAATGAAAATCTGGTTTGTGGAAATCGAACTATTTCAAAATTGAGCTCGAAATTAAATTACATCTGAAGATTTAGATTTCAAATTGGAAACAGAAGGTAAATTTGATTTAAGTGTTTTGAATCATTGATTTTCAACTCGTAATTCATATAAATCGAAAGTTGAAATTATTTTAGAATTGTAATTGAAATTAATTTAAAATTGCAATTGAAGCTAATTTGGAATTGAAATCAAAATAAATTTGGAATCAAAGTAAAATTCGACTTGAAATCGGAATGAATCGATTAAATCGAAATGGAAATTTAAAAGTGATTTGAATTGAAATATTTGGAATTGAATTAGTTTGACTTTGAAACTATTTTCAATAAAATTATTTAATATAAACTATTTAAAACCTACCTTTTAAACATTCAAATTATTTTTATTTTCTATACTGCTTTACTATATAAATCATTTTAATACTTAAACTACTTTTTTCAAACTATTCTATCCATTTAAACTATTTTAACTATTTTAATTATTTAAACTATTTTGAAAACTATTCAAACTATTTTCTAAAATTTCATATTGGTTAAGGTTGGAATATTTATATTTAAATCATGGATCTAAATATGAATTGTGTTAAATTGAAGTTGTAGCCTAAGTGGAAATTTGAAGCAATTTGAATCGGAACTAAAATCGAGATATTAAGGAGAAAATGATTTTGAATTGAAATAGTATATTTTGAGCAAATATGATGATTTCTAAATGAATTTTATTTTGAAGCGAATATGATATTTTGATATCCTTGTTTTTGAAATATAAAAGTACCAACCGGTGAATAAAACGACGTTCGGTTGTTAAAGAGACCGGGGCCTCTTATTGGCATACTCTCTGTCAATATTGGAACTAATTTAACAATTGTGTACATGGAGGAGACTCCAGAACAAAGTAGTCGGATTTGGCGTTGTTCGTTGGATTTGAAGAAAGAGAACAATGATGGATAAACCCTGGCACTTGTGCCAATTTGAAATGAATAAAAATGGACGGCATGACAAGCCCAAGTAGGCTAATTACCCCTAACAGACATCCTTCATCGATTTTCTTGGACTTGGTCCATACTATTACTCTTGTTGTAGGTTGCAATTAGTGCATCTTGATTTTAGGATAGTCTCCCTTTGGTTCGATATAGGACGGATGGACGTAGTGGGCAGTCATGCCTATGATATGTTACCATCAGCCGTACAACCCGAAATGGTAGTATCCTACCTAGGACATTGCCTCACGTGCCTTGTCATACTTTTATCCCTATACGAGACCCATACGATTTTGGTTTAATCTTGTCATATCATGACGCATCCCTATCCACCGACGGGTGACTGGTGTTTTATACGCAAACTATACGACAATGCTCGAAAATGTGATAAGGGGGATCAATGTAAAATTTTAACGCTAAGAAAAATATTTATTCTATTGATTATACATTAAGTATATTGCGTATTCTACTACACAAAAATATTTTGATGGATCCTTAAGAGATGGAAAATCACATAACATCTCTAGAGTTATTACATGCACGTTATACACTGGATAGGTGATGTGAAATCTCTTAAACATCTCCAACTCTATTACACTCATGTTATACGTGTTATTGATTGACTTACATAAGGATATTTTAGTCCTGGCTCGAGTGTTTTATCTTTTCATTAAGCTCGGGCCAACCCTGAGTTTTCAGCTTACCATAGATTATTCTCTGGAGGACGAAGATTTGATAAATTGTTGCTAATATTATTGATACATCATCATGTTGTTATGCTGCATTATATTTTTTTCTGTTGTATATGTATAACATTGATAAACGTTGTATAAATGACAATCAAATGTATAATATAAATATCTTCATGAACTGTTTATTTGATTATTATATTTTATCGTTCCACTGCGAGATTCTGTGTCTATTTTCTTCTTCTTTTCTTATTTTTCTTAATTACCTAATGATTATCTATGTTCCGGATTGTTTAAGTTGGACGTGTGTGGATTATTGTCAATTGAAACCTTCTGAAATGTGGATCATCACAGATGGTCTCAGAGCTTTGGTTTAGGGATAACCTTAGCTTTGTGGGGTTTGTCGCATTAGAGATAGGGTAGTGATACCCTAGAGCGGGTCTGTTGGAGTGTGTATATATGAAAGAGTGTACTTGTTAGTGTTATAAATCATTTTATATTGAGTTTACTTATCTGTTAAGTTGTTTATGAATTCTGGTCGATGCGTGGGATTCCCTGTTATCGACAGGGATTTCTAAACACTAAAATGAGGCAAGTTGACACAATATTGTTTTAAAGTAGGGTAAACGGAATAATTTTACCTACATTATATTTATATGTATAAAATGATAATTTAATGAAGTTGTTGTAGGAGATTATAATATTCAGTTATCATCAGTTACTGGTTGAATTAAATTAAAAATGAATACTTTGTGAATTCTATTTCATGAAGTGTTCGATAATTAAATTGAATTGAAATCTAGTTGCAATAAGAATTGTTTAAAATAATGTTTTGGCAATAAGATAATGGTATTTGTGTAAGTATATTTAAAATATAGTTTATAAGTAGAAAGAATTTAAAAGTCGAGAATTTTTGAATCTAAAACCTGTTGTTTCAGAATTGTTTTAAAAGCCTTCAAAAATTAATAATATTATTATTTGGAAGAGTTTTGACTAGAAAAATATTTTGAAAGGACTTTTGAAAGAAAAAAAAGCGTTGAACTCATTTGATCTCTGGGAAATAGTTCCGAAGGCGACTGCAGCATCCTCGGCATTTATTTTTTAGTTTCTAAGTGAGAATTGCTATGAAAAGGGATCTCTTTTCGACTAAACAAGTTTTGCGACGAAAGATATTCTAAGTATGCTTTGATAAGTATATAAAAACAGTTTTAAACTTATAAACTGAAATAGTATAAACAAAAATAAGTTTATAACTTATAGATTGGAATAGAAAAGAAACAAAATTTAAAAATAATTGTTGAATATTTTGATTAAGCAAATTAAAGAAATTTGAATTCGAGAAATGAGAAAGAAAAAATTAACTTAAGAAATATTAAATTAATCGAATTAGTAGAATGAAGTAAATAAATATAGTTTAACCCATGAAAGCTTATATAAAATGAATAAGATTAATTTGTATAATACTCAATTACATTCTAAGGCATCAAAATAAACTGCCGTAAATGTTTAAGAAGTTAAAATGTTTATAAGAATATGTAATGGAATATTATACAGGTAAATCAATACTTGAATAATTAAAACGTTTATAAATGAAATTTAACTTGTTATAATAAATGTTATATACTTAATTAGTGTATTATGAAATGATTAATGACTAAATTGAACCAGTAAATGGAACTTAAGAAAGTAGATCAATGAATGAAATAATATCTTGTACGTTATTTATAGAAATAGATGTCAATTTGCGAAGAATGTTATAAATTAAGTTGCAAATTTTTGAGGAAGATTATAAACTTGAACAAGTTGGAATAAAAAAAGAAACGAACCTTTATAAAATAGTGATAAACTAAAGAAATGATAAATGAAAGGTTTCATTAATGAATTTAGTATTGAATGAAAATTTGTAAAGGTAAATGAAAAGGAAAATATGGATGTTACAATTGAAGTGTTTGTGAAAACATGCAAGTCTTGCAACTCACAGAATTGATAAATATATGTAAACAAAATTAGTGGACAAAGAAGATATGTAAAGGGAGTCTAAAATGAGATATGAAATTTGATTTAACTTATTAGATGTTAATGGAGATGAATAAACAAAATCCGTGAAGGGAATAAATTAACAAAATGAGTCAAATAAAACTGATTTGATTCAAAATCAAAATAAACTTAAGTTGTAAAGTTAAATTAAATTTAATAGCTTTAACCATTAAATGTAAGAGAAATTTGATTTCAATGAATGTAATTAAGTGATTGTGAATCAATTTGAAATTGAATAAAATTGAATATACATTGATTGAAAATGGATAATTGAATGTTCAAACCTTGTACATGTTTACGCATTCGAAATATACATGTTATAATATGTTGTTTGTGAAAACATGTGTTTAAATTTGTTAAAGGAATGGAATGTTATGAAATTTCGTGGTTATTGAACTTATGTGCTTATTTTGAGTAAGTATAGGTACAAGGAGCTGTTTGGATAGATTTTGGTTGCGTAAATGCATATAAATTAAGCGAACTTTCTTAATAATAGTAATATAAGGTACGATTACGCATTAAAAGCGAAAATGAAATAAATATTGGTATATATTGTGCTTTCGATATTTCGATGTATAATATATTTATCATATTTGTGATATTGTAAAGGCTCTCCGTACATGGGAGACTCTGTCAAAAAATTTCGAGAATTTAGGGCGTTAGAAAATTTTTGTTAACTAAACTTGATTTGAAATTATAACTTGGAACAATGGAGTTAGATGAATAAATAGGAATTAGTGGATTTGGACGGGACTAAAAAACTTAGGAAATGGAAATAACAGAATTTTAACCAAATGGGTTGTGAAAGGAAATGGGTTTGGAACATTTTTCCTACCGTAGCAATTTCGTCCCATTTCATGGACGAAATTTTTTTAGGGAGGAGGAATGTAATGACCCGAAATTTTGGTCATTTGATTTTGAACGTTTAATTTATTTTAGATATTGAATTTGAAAC
Organism: Allium cepa; assembly: GCA_030765085.1. NCBI lineage: Eukaryota > Viridiplantae > Streptophyta > Magnoliopsida > Asparagales > Amaryllidaceae > Allium > Allium cepa. The sequence goes on along the minus strand of CM060939.1, from coordinate 671,186,334 downwards.
GATAATTGATTTTGAATGGAGGTTTTGGTTGAATTAGTGAAATGGTTGAAAATTCTATTTATAGCAGTTAAACGGATTTGGTAAATAGAAATTTTAATATTTAAAATTGGATTAAAAGGTGAATAATTAGAAATTGGAATTTGTATTATAATTAACGAGTAAAAATAGCCTTCTGGGGCACAGTCTCGAATTTAGACGAAACAGGTTCAATTGGATCCATAATAGTGTATTATGATCTGATTTCAAATTTCATAACATTTGGGGTTATCGTTTGGTCATATGGGATGGAAACACGTTGATTTAAATATCGAAAATTTAATATTTCAATTGCGTTCGAAAAGCTATTTCTTTTATACGATCGAATTGAGACCCAAAACTTATTCCATTGCATTCGGAATAAGGTATAACATTAGAAACTCCTGGCGGTACGCTTAAATAGGGGTTCAGAATAAATATATAGATATTTTTAAATTTTAAATATATATTTCCTTAATTTCACATTAGCCGCATTTTTAGTCAAACTTTATCCTATCTTTAGCCAACCTTATGCGCGTGCCTACACATTCCTTATGTAACACGCTCCCTTCTTCTTCTTTCTAAAACACAGCAGAGCTGGAAGGAAAAAAGTAGAACTTCAAAAATCAATCTTTCAAAATAGACTCAGCTAAAAAAAATCCGAATTGATTTTAAAATTCAAGTTATATGGAAAGCTTCCCACAGATATGTTCAATTAGAGGAACAACTGTAGTTTTAAGTTGCCGAATTTTCATAGTGGATGCTAGGGTTGGCCTTTGTGATGGATGTGAGCATCGATTATTGAATTTGAGATCGCCAGCTAGTTGCTCTTGCAAAAAATATGCGTTGCCGCCTAATTTCGAGTCGTGTGATGCTGTGTGGTGGAGTGCGCCATATACTATGCACGTATGGAGAGGTTCAGGTCGCAAACCGTGCAGCCACGGCAGAGTTGACGTGATGGTGAGGAAATGGTCGGGTTCGAGGCGAGAAATGCATCGGTATTCTCGGATGTGCGAATAGGTGACTGCAGCTACATATCCTCGAGCAACGTGCATGCGACATGGGTTCCTCGTGATTTTCATGCACATGAGACATTATGGAAGAACGTAGAAGCGGAACGGGTCGTTATAGGCTAAGTTTGGGTATGTGGACAGTTAAATCTAATCTATGATCAAGTAATAATTGTTTTTGATAAATTCAAATTCATATAAATTGCATAACTCACTCGTTACAGGTCCAAAGCCAACGCGGCCAGTCGTATTGGGTTCGTATTAATGGAATCTTTGCTATAGAATCAAATTGGCTGAATTTAAAGCTTGGAGAATTTTTAGATAAATTCTTCGAATTTAATCGGAATCAGGATGCGAAAGCAAAAACAGAAAATAAAGGTGAGTGTTTTATAGCACTCACAGCGTACTAAAACATTTTTATGCTAGTTAAAATCGAAATTATGAACTAATATAAATTTGTTGATGGTTGTTTGATAAATTTTATTACCATTCGAATCAATTGTAAAAATTTGAAATTGACGGTTAAATTTGAAATTGAAGTTTAATTGCTAGTAAAATACATGTAACTATGAATTTGTTGTGAATTATTGCCTGATTTGGATGATGATTATGATGGATACTATTATTGATGTGTTGGATGATTTGGATGTTCATTTATTTTTATATATCACGGCATCATCATGTTTATTATCTACAGTATATAAAACTGTAAATTGAATTATTGTAAATAAATTAAGAAATAGGTTGAAATGATGTATACCTATGCCACTATGATTTGGAATGAAATGATATATATATCCATCCCTAAAAGTAAATTTAAATAACTGATCACTTGGACATAGGATAGAATATTATATACGAACACTGGATTGGTTAAATTAAATGATTTTAAAATTTTTGTTTTGAAATTTATTTAAATGATTTGATTTTAGTAAAATGAAAATCAAATTTATGGAAATTGAACTATTATGAAATTGTCCTCGGAATTGAATTATATTTGAGGATTTAGATTTCAAATTGGGTATTGAAGGTAAATTTGATTTAAGTGTTTTGAGATGTTTTGAAAATCGAATTGGAATTGATATAAATCGAAATGGTTCAAATTTGTAAGTGAAATTATTTTGAAATTTTAATTGAACTTAATTTGAAATTTGACATTTAAATTAATTTGGAAAGTAAAATTCGACCTGAAATCAGAATTGGATCGATTAAATAGAAACAGAAATTTAAAAGTGATTTGAATTGGGAAATTTGGAATTGAATCAGTTTGACTTTGAAACTAATTTTAATAAAATTATTTAATACAAACTATTTAAAACCTACCTTTTAAACATTCAAATTATTTTGATTTTCTAAACTATTTTACTATATAAATCATTTCAATACTTAAACTATTTTATATTAAACTATTTTGACCATTTAAACTATTTAAACTATTTTAATTATTTAAACTATTTTAAAAACTATTCAAACTATTTTCTAAAAATTCAAACTGGTTAGGTTGGAATATTTATATTTAAATCATGATTTAAATAATAACTGGGTTAAATTGAAGTTATAACCCAAATGAAAATTCAAAGCAATTTTGAATTGGAACTGAAATCGAGATATTAAGGCGAAAATAATTTTGAATTGAAATAGTATATTTTGAGCAAATATGATGACTTCGAAATGTATTTGATTTCGAAGTGAATATGATATTTTGATATTAAGTACGAATTGTTTTCAAAACATAAAAACACCAACCGGTGTGTAAAACGATGTTTGGTTATTAAAGAGACCTGGGCCTCTTATTGACATACCCTCTGTCAATATTTGAACCACTCTAACAACTATGTACGCGGAGGAGACTCTAGAATGAAGTGATTGGATTTGGTGTCGTTCGCTGGATTTGATGAAAGAGAACGATGATGGATAAACGCACTTGTGCCAATTTGAAATGACTAAAACGGTACGGCTTGACAGGGCCGAGTGGGCTAATTACTCTAAGCAGACATCCGTTCTTTGATTTTCTTCGACTTGGTCCATATTATTACCCTTTTTGTTGGTTTCGATTGGTGCTCCTTGATTTTGGGATAGCCTCCCTTTGACTCGACATGGTACGAATGGAAAGTGGGCGGTCATGGCTATGATGCGTTACCACAAGCCCTACGACCCGAACTAGTAGTATCCTACGTTGAGCATTGCCTCATGTGCCTTCTCATATATTTTTCCCTACATGAGATCCATACGATTTTGGTTTAGTGTTGTCGTATCATGGCGCATCCCTATCCACCGACGTGTTACTGGTGTTTTATAAGCAAACTGTACGATAATGCTTGAAAACGCGTTAAGGGTGATCAATGTAAAGCCTTAACACTAAGAAAAATATTTATTTTATTAATTAGACATTATATGTATAGCGTATTCTACTAAATATAATTATTTTGATGGATCCTTAAGAAATGAAAAATCCTGAAACATCTCTTGAGTTATTGCACACACGTTATACATCTGATAGGAGATGTGAAATCTCATAAACATCTCTGACGATATTACACTCATGTTATACGTGTTATCGATTTGACTTACATAAGGATATTTTGGTCCTGACTCGAGTGTTTTATCTTTTCATTACGCTCGGGTAAGCCTTGAGTTTTCAGCTTATCAAAGATTATTCTCTGGAGGACGTAGACGAAGATTTGGTATATTATTACTAATATTATTCTCAGCATCATGTTGTTCTACTGCATTATAATTTTTTCTATTGTATATGTATAACTCTTATAAATGTTGTATAAATTATAATCAAACGTATAATATAAACAGCTTCATGAACTGTTTATTTAATTATTATATTTTATCGTTCCGTTACGGGATTCTGTGTTTGTTTTCTTCTTCTTCTCTTATTTTTCTTAATTAACCCCAATGATAATCAATGTTCCGGATTGTTTAAGTTGGACATGTATGGATTATTGTCAATTTAAACCTTCCGAAATGTGGATCGTTACAAATAGACAATGAAATTATTGAAAATTGTAGAACAACATAAATCTCATAAAATTAACATAAATAACCGAGAATCTCCGTCTAGATTATTCCTAGCTTCCCTTGTAAGGATTTGCAATGCCAAAGCAACCCTTTTCCAAATCTCCTTCTTTTGATATATATATACATAGCAAAGGATGGGTAGATATATAATTTTGTTAGATTCAGAGCAGTTGGAGGAGTAGAAAATATATTGAAAGAATAATTAGAAAAGGATTAGAATCCTTACTTAAATTTCTAATTGAATTTTTGAATCCAACTAAAGAGAGAAAATGGCCAAGGCTCGAGGTATTTTTCAAATATTTATGAATAAAAAACAAAGGGATAGGGTCCTATTTATAGGAGTTGTAATGCATTAGAACCATAGGATCGAGTTAGATGAAAAATAGGAAAATCTAGAACGTTTAATAGCATAAAACTTTAGTTGCCACCAAGACCAAGCAGTCAACCTCTTCCTTTCAAGAGGTCGACCCTTAGGGTTCGACCTTTTAAGGTTAAGGGGATTGACCTCTTGCCCTTTATTTTGGGAAATTTTGAACTGCTGCTTTTAATTAATTTTATTCCCTAGTTAACTTTGACGTTAATGGATTAACTTAACGTTTAATTAACCCCCAATCAAGCCAACCACTAATTTTTGAAATTCAAACACTAGATTTAAATACTCATTTGAATTTAATTTCAAACTAAATTTAATTTAAATTTGAAAACTTCAAATACCCATAACCTCTTCATTTGAGCTTTGTTTTCAGTATATTATAAATGGAAACAGATCATAATTTCATCACGAATGCAAAGGAATAACTTTCGTGGTCAAATTCCAACTTTTATAAAGTTTCCATTTTCAACCCTACCATATTTAATCGAATTCACTCAACTTACTTATGATTATTTTTCATGGGGTGTTACATTAGTCATGGCCTAAATTAACATGGAAACTTGCTAAAAAAATTCCATAGCAAATTAAAGTAAATTAATTTATAAAAGATGGTTTATCCCTCCTGATATTTGCAAAATTAGGATGTTGAGTTTTTGATTTTGAAGCTCTTGATTCATCTTTAAAATGTGATTTTTTTTGGCATCATTAGATGGAAGATTTCAATCATTTTAGATTTACATTACAGCATGTTTGAATAGCTTACATCTCCTTCTTATCATATTATGATCAAAGGTCACATCTTGTTAATTTACTTTGGAACTCACATCTTCTACAACATATGTATATATGCAAGGATGCATGTATGTATGTATGTTTATAACAACCCACCTCGAAGCAGGCCTAATTTTTGACCCAGAAAAAGTGCATCGAATCTTAGATCTATTCTAAGGCTGGTTGTTGGTTGGAAAAAGAATTAGTAGTATAAAGCAACGACTATTCTTGCAGAACTTACAGTGGATGAAATAAAATATAATATCAAAGTTTACCTAGTTATTTCAAAACCATTAAAAATGTCATAATACAAAAGGTCGTAAAAATGTCAAATAAGATCCATTACATCATTTGTTAAAATTCATGGGTACAACATAAAAATAACATAAAAGATAATAATAACTACCCCAAGCTTAAGCCATTCCACCTTCGAACATTGTCACCATCACCAACCGTCCTTAATCCATGTTGTAATGAGGATGAAGTCGGAACAACAAATGTCAGGTGAATAAAAACCTTGAGTCTTACCATTTTAGTACTTAGAATGGTATATTTCAAAATAAGAATATGTCTACATACATAAAACTATTGAATACTTCTTATAAGGAAAGGAGGTGGGTCCACAATCAACCAATTAATACCTTCTTTTTGCAAGGTAGGTTTCTAAATATCATAACCCTAATCCCACATCATAAAGATATGGGAATGTGAGAGGTACCCGATCCACTTAATTCCTTTTATCGAATAATTGATAGACTTTTGCCATTTAGTCCTCAATTGAGCAGACACCATCATTTAATACCTATTTCCAAGGCAGACCCTTAATGGCAACTATATAGATGATATCATATGGAATCTCTCGAGCCACTTAATATATCTTTATGAAAAGGCGAACCTTAAATTAATCACTTAAAACCTTATCCCAAAGCGGACCCATATCTAGATACCACAAAATGTGTCTAATAACTAGCCCCGTAGCCATTTAATTTATTTAGGAAAAAGAGGAGAACCTCAAACAACCACTTAATACCTCAAGACCCTAAAGCAGGCACCATGTATTATGACCCATACTCACAACAACATCTCACATAGTCCAACTGTTCATAGGAACCGGTAGCCAGATTAGTTGGGTAGATTTACCTTATAGAATTTGAGATTAGCCTCGCGTCATCTCAAACATTTATTGTTAACCGGGTTTTTAACCCATCGGAATTCGATAGGAGTTAGAACATTCAGACTCTGCTAGAATAACTCGGGACCCAACCAAAACAACCAAGTAAACAAGTCAATGAGACTCAAGGAAAATCAGCCAATAAAATATTAAGTACATAGATCGCTAGCGATCGATTACCCGTGGATCGCTAGAAATCCATAGGAAAGCATCATGAGTCACCCAAACCTCTTGCATCGTGATTAATTTCCATTTATAACCACACTTTCCAAGTTTGATAGAATGCCAAACAAATCTAGCCCGAGAAGTGAAGACTCATCTGATTTAAGATGTTTCACCAAAAGTAGCTAACTTAAAATGGACCTAAAGAACTCATACAGAGTCGGATTGACTTAAAATTTTGGAACAACACTTATAAGACATAAAATAAAGCTCACATAAAAAATTGGATTGATTGGAGTTAGTATGTTTGATCGTTGGCGATCCATCTTGATGGGTAGCTAGAGACCCACGTAGAGTAGACCCCACCACCTCAAATTTTTAATAGTAGGTCCCACACACCTTAGAGAGAGTTCCTACAAAGCTTCGTCTAATTTTGTTAAGTTTTGATTGAGTTATGGACGATTCTTCTGGACCAGATGACCCATGAAGACAGATGATCAAACTAACTTCAAACGATTTGATATTTGGACAAGGCACTAAAATAAAAAATTGGAAGACAACCAAATTAAAATAAATCTAAAATATTATAAGTGGATGGATAGTCGGCGATCCGTCTCCTATGTATAGCTAGCGATCCATCCCCTATGGATAGCTAAGAGATCCATCAAGATAGGTCGGATCGCCCTCAAACTTTCTGAGCTCCTTCATCGTACTAAATAAAGGCTTCTGGTAGAAAATTTTGCTAAGTTAATGGATAGCTAGCGATCCATCCCCTATGGATATCTAGCGATCCATAGAAGTGACTTAGATTGATTTGAGATTTTCGGTGATGACTTGGCATAACAATTGGACCCTTCTGCACTTGGACTTCTGGCCCAATACTTATGGAATTCTCCTATAAATACTCACTTACCTCCAACTAAAGATGGATCATGTAACGACCCTAGATTTTAATTTAATTTAAATTGATAATTAAATGAAATTTTGAATAAAAGTTTATAAAATTGATTATAAATGGATGCGAGTTTCCCCGATCTCAAATAAAAATGTGTTAAATTACTTGAATTTAAATCTTATATTAATGGTTTGAAAAATAAATATTAAAGTATATACATTGACACAAGTACGAAATGAATAAATAAGTGAATTGTTAATTTATTATTGATGGTTAAAATATATATATTAAATACAAGACAATAAATAAGAAGTAAATAAAATATAAGATATAACAATATAAAGTAAATATATATATATATATCTTAATCTCATATTAATAAATCAATACAAGATAATACAAATGGAGTAGGCTACAAAAGTAATAAGAGTAAAATAAAAATAGAAGTTCACTTATTTTGTAAAGTAAAATAATTCATACTTAAGCTATGAATAAAAATAAGAACATTGATATATAAAACAAAAACAATAAGTATAAAACAAAACTAAAGCAAAGTACAATACTGCATGAACATAAACAAAGCAAAATATCCACAAACTAACTACATACATAATTTAAAACAAAGAAAAAAAAAAGAATACAAAGCATAAAGCAAATATGAAAAGTAAGTAAATAAACAAAACAAAGTAAAATAACAAACAATAGCATATCAGCCACCCTAGAAAACATAGAACAAGAACAAGAAAAATAAAACTGGATTAGATCACAAAAGAAAAGGGAACTTTGAATATAAGACTTGGTACTTGCAAAAGAAATCAAACAGCATATATATATAAGTGTATGCATAATGTACTTGTAAGAATTAAAATGAGATGGCTGTTACATTGAAGCATGAAGCATTTAATGCTTTCAAACCAGCCCATAACTATTGTACAAACAAAAAATAATAACCCCTGTACACATCTCCTTTATATTAGCCTTCCCCTCTCATTGTAAGTTTGTTCCACAAATGAAAGCAAATATGAAGTAATGTTATCTCAAACTAAAACAAAATTCATCAAACAAACAGAGATCAGATCAAAACTTCCACAAACCAAAAGCCTGTAACCAGTTTTTCAAATCTGGAAGAAGAAAGAAAAAGAAAAAAAAAATACAAATTACAAACTGGAAAATCTGGGAATTAAGCAAGTAAACAAGTGGGATTCCAGCTTGTATTCAAAGCCTGTTTCAAGTAGAAGACCTCTGTTCTTCTTCTCATGACAAGGTGAGTAACATCACATCCCAAAATGTTTTAGTATATTCATTCTGATGAATGTCCTCTCTAAGGTTAGTTCATTTGTGAGTAAAAATTTTTGTTTTCTTCAATTCTTTTGTTACTGTATGGATGTGGAATGATGTAGGGAAGCTAAACTTTGGTTTGCATCTTGAATTTATGAATGAATGTTTTGTTTTACATATTGATTATACAATTTTAAATCTCTGGTTTCAGTTCAGGAAAAAGAAAAAAAAAGAAAAGTGAAAACCTGTCGAATCTTTTTTTTTCCCTCTGTCTCTATTTGATTTGAATGATAAACTAAGGTTGGCCATCCAATCTTGTTTCAGTAAAAAAAAAATATATGGAGTTTTGTTTAAACTTGCACCATGTTTTCAGAAACAAAATAAAACAGGTTGGTAGTCTTACTGAAAGAAAAAAAAATAGTAACATTTGAACTTTGGTTTACAGGGTAATTAATATCAAAGGAAATTTAAATCTCTCTATCTCTTTGCTTCTGAAAGGATTGTAATCAAGATAAAATGTTGTTGTAAACCTGTCTTGTATTTTCAGTAATAAAATTTAAGTAAGTTATATAGTTTTCTTCATAGAAATTGTGAAACACGGTAACAATTCAAATTTTGTAGAAATTCGAATTTTACGAATTTTTATTTCAATAAGTTTATTTGAATCCCCTTGGAAAATGATAATTTTTTGAACTAGAATCAAAAAAATTTCATTGGCTTTTCACTGGAATTTTGGGATGTTATGGAAAATAAAGTTTTACCAAAATCTGATGATCTAAAAAGTTATAGGCCTCGAATTCGTTGTCGTAGATTGTTTGGGTGTTCGTGATTTCCAGAAAAATACTAGATCAATTTATAAATTCTTAAATCTTGGATTCGAGAGTAAATAAGGGTTTTGGGGTTGCGTAACTGGTGTCTGGAATTTGGGTTCGTTCGCCCTCGTCAGTGCATCGAGCTTGGCTAGGTTTGGGGAGGTTGTAACTGAGACGACGACGAAGGTGTAGGCGAAGGCACAGGGTTTCTGGTGGTCGAGGTTGCTCAGGCGAGGTGGTTTCTGGTGAGACTGGGGGTTTCCAATTTCAACTGTAAGTCTCGATTTTGTTTCGAGCCTCGCGACGTTCGTTTGGGGGTCGGATTGGTTCAAGAGGACAATAGTCGGTGTGTGGGGACCGTCACCGGAGGTGGCGACGCCGTGGATGGTCTGTGCACGTGCACGGTGCCCTGAGTTGTTTTACTGGTGAAGTCCGGGTTTGGGGTAGAGTTATACTTGAATTCCTCGAGTAGCTCCAGAGTCGTGCTCGAGAATTTAAAATGTTTGCTTCGAGTCCTTTTGCGTGTGCGTGTGTGATGATTTAACAGTAGTTTAAAACTTAAACTTGAAGAAAAAAAAAAGAAACAGGAGAAGAAAGAACAGAGGGAGAAGAAAAGGAAGCAGGAGATTGACGCGGGAAAAGGAGGGGGAAAACTCGCGTTTGCTCGAAGTAGATGAGGGGAGGAGCTATGGTAGAATTGTTCAGGTTTTAAAACCTGTAGCAAGTTTTAACAGTTTTTTTTTTACAAGTTAAACCAAGTTATTAAACAAAGTTCAATAATGAATTTGAGTTAGTTTTGAAATTTGAATAATTTAATTTAAATTTGGAATTAAATTTAGTTTTATAAATTTGAAGGTATAAATAAGTTTAAATGTTAAAGTTCCTTTAATATGTGAATTTAATAAATAAATTTTGATTTAAACTCTTTTAAAAATTTCTTTATAATAAAATATTACTTCAACAAGTAATTTAAAGGATTTTTAAGGTTTTCAACATATTTGTAAATGATATTTAAATCACTACTAAGAATGAGTTCACCTTAAATTAATAAAGATTGAATGATTCGTAATACATTAATTATTAAGATAATAGGAATGGATAATTAATGTTTTGTATCAATTAAATTAGTAATTGTAAGTTTAACCTTATTAATTAAGGTCTAGTTTCTTAAAACAATTAATTAATTGGTTAATTAATTATGTAACTGGTTTAAAAGATTAATCTAATTAATTTATTAATTAAGAAGAATTAATAAAGGTGATTGATAAATTAATCTATATCAATTGATTTGTAATTAATAAATCAGAATTGAAAAATAAATTCATAAGTAATTAATTTAATTGGGAATAAATTGAATTACTTAGGATTAAACAAATAATTAATCCTACTAGTAAATGATTATTGAATGGTTGACCTTACTTATGAACGATTATATTATATGAAATGCCTTGAATTGATTGTCCTATTTGATCTGTGCCATTTTGTTCTATGGATTGAGCTGTGTGTAATTTATTCATTTACTTATGATACATCTATATATTGTGATCTGTATATAACAGATAAGCGTTATAGTTTATATCGCTTATCAATTATATTCCTGTATTCTGATCTGTGATAATTGTATGATGTTGCACTACTATGTATAACCCCTGGACCACACCATACACACACAAATATGGATTTCACGAGGAAATCGATTAAGTCACAGATAAATTAAATGTAATGTTTTTGAAATTAAAGTTTTAATTTCAAATTGATTTTGAAAATGGATTTGGGTTAAAAGGTAAAGCTTTTGAAAAAGGTTTTCACAGATAAAAAGCTATTTTGAATAACTCGGTAAAATCTCTAATTTAAATAATTCAAATTGAATTTGAATTCAATATTTGGAATTGAATTCGATGATTGGAAATTATGGTTAAAGATATTATAAACAGGTATGTATGAATTTAAACCATTTTTTAAGTATTATTTTTGGGAATTTGAATTTAACCCAAGGATTTCAACTCGTATAAATGAATCAGATTTCCAAAATGAAAACTGTTGTTTTCAAATGATAAACACTTTTAGATAAGAACTGAGATTCCAGTTAATTAGGGGAATTTCAAGATTGAATAGAGAAATGATTTTCCTAAGTTATGAATGAATTCTTTTTGAAAGCTATGAATTAAATCTGTTTATTTTTAACAGATTTAAATTGATGATTTGTTTAAATCAAATTGAAATGAAATTGTTTTGAAGACTATAAGTTAAATCTTTGGTTTAAAGATTTAACGAGTTAATCAAATTGAAATGATAATTGATTTGGAAAATCTGTGAATGAATCTTTTGTTTAAAGATTAAAAATGTGAAAATTGTTTAAACCGTTAAAGGTTGTGAAAATGAATCTTTTTGTTTAAGATTGAAAATGGTAATTTGTTAAGCCATTTGAAGAAAGGTTTTGGGTAACAAGTTGTGACTTAATTGAAATCCCATTATCCATTTGTTTTTGAAATATCATGCTCACTATTCGGTTTAACCGGGAAAGGACCTTTGTGTCGTATAACCCATTCCGAATATGTGATACGTCGTTATGGATAGCATTTGAAGACCGGTGGTGAAGACCGGGTATTTGCGAAAGCGATAGGATGACCTATCGATTGTTTCTGCACCGAGTCGCGCCGGTATAGAAACTCCCTAAGTGATGGGAAATCCGATCGGGATTGTGAATATCCGGATTGCAAGGACTTCTTTGTAAGTGCCTTCGGTTCTGTTCGAGCCCGGAACAGACTTGTATGGATTGTATGTCTGACATTACAAGTTGAGATATAAAGCCGATTTCTTTCAAATATATTTCTGTTGGTGGCGGAGAATTTATTCTTTTAGCTTAACACCCTTCTCTGAGATATACGAGCTCAGAGGTTATGTAGTTGAATGTTATCAGCGATATATTCCCAATTTGGTAATGTGACATGCTGAGTGTTGCTGTTAAATGATCATTGTGTTGATTATTTGTGATAGGATCATTTATTTGATCGTCTATCCTGGTGATCATTTCTATGATCATTTGTTGACCCAAAGCATGGCTTTTGTATAAAGTATGTTTTTGTGGACGTGACTTCGTCGAGCCTCACACCTCGGGAATGATCAAAACAGGAAAGATGCGGCAAGGTTATGAGGGGTAGCGCCCTTTAGGATATGTGCATTTCCTTCTGGAAAAGGGTGGTATCATGGTATGGAGCCCAGATGCTTACTCATGTTGAAAACACTTTATGATTGTGTGAATTGATTACGAGATCTTGGATAAAGGTCCCAAAGGACCGGGAGATGGCATATTCGGTCAGTTGTTACTCAGTTAGGGGTAACCCGGCCTTGTGTTGGTAGAGATCCGGTTTGGTTCTCGGGGATGTCCATCCAGAGGCATTCTCATGTGGCAATGGGAAGTTCCTTGGCCTGATCATTCGTTGGAAATCCAAAGAAACAATACGAACCTTGTACAGTATTAGTTGTATAACCTGCCATGGAATGTGGCGGTAACCTGCTATTGAACATGGTTAGCTATAGTAGGCATACGATAATGGTTGTATGTTGGCTAAGATTTATATTCTACTTTCGAAATGAATTTTTCCTACACTATGCACTAGTAATAATATCAAATGTTTCTTTTAATGCGTATCAAGCATCTTTGACTATCATAAGGAGAAATCTCCTCCGATTCTGCGTTTGCATTGTGTGTGTGTGCGGGAGGCCTTATGGTAGTCTCATTTTTAAAAAGCATTGCGAATTGACTTTGAAAATTTTTTGTTGAATGTTTTAAAGATAATCTGTTTTTGATGCTCACACCAGTCCCACGACTGATCCAGAGTTTATCGTTTCTTTCCTAAACTCTGGGTGCTCATTATTTTCTACACGAGCAGTCTAGAGTTGGGTCTTTCAGATAGTCAGGTTCAGTAGATTATCTGGAGTTAGTTCAGTCTTTGGATCACACCAGTCTTGTTATGCTTGGTGCATTGTTATGGGAAGTTCGAGCTATTGCTGGATTGAATTGGAAATGGAGTTACAGTTCTCGGAGTTCTCTTTTGAAGACTATCTTAGAGTTATATGGTTCCACTGCTAGATGTTATCTATTTTCTTTTCCGCTGCTATTTTATTGTATCATATCTCTGATGTATATTGATATCTATTGGATCATCTGTTGTATCAGATATTGTATCAAAGCTGTATATCAATGTATTATTCTTTTATTCCACTGTGTTGTTTACTTAATTTTGTTATAAGCTCCGGCGAATCGGATTTGAACGGTCGAATCTATGGCATTCGAGTACAATTTGAAGTATGGATGTCGATTTTTGAGCGGGCAAAATCCGAAACGTTACAGATCATTTCCGAAGAGAGCGCTGCCATTACTCTAATAGAACTTCTTTACTTCTTTAACTTTCTTCTCCCTCACAACAATCATCATGGAGGTTACTGTGATTCTCTGGTCAACCCTTTTTCTTGTGACTTATTCTAACCCATCGTAACTTAGACCTAAGGACTAACTAGTTGATATCCAGAGAAATTCAAATGGTATAATGATAATAAAGATTGATTAAAGTGGACGTAGGTCAGAGTCAGCCGAATCACTATAAAAATTCTATGTCTCTTTTCTTACTTCGGCTTTTTATTTGTTGTTTATTTGATATTTGTGCTGCTGATTATACACTGGTGTACACTTGATCCAGGATGTTGATCCATTTTTTGGGTTAATATTTGGTGCTTTCACTGAGAGCCTTGAACAAGATCTAAAGAATTGAAATTTCAATCTATGATTTAGACAAGATGAGTAGTCATAATACTTAATCTCGAGTTGTAGCAAGGTAATCGGAGCCTGGTGGCAGCCAAGAGGTGTCCTCAAATTCTCATTAACCCAACTATGTCATCATAAAGGAGATGAAAAAGACGTTGAAAGAGATGCAGGACCAAATCTTAGCTAGACAACATGAGATGATGGACGGTATCTTCCAGAGGATGGAGCAGCAAGGGATGGCTTGATCTGTAGGGAAAAGTAATAAAACTCCAAGGAAAAACACAAGAGCTGCCGGAGCTGGATTGGAACAAGATGGAGTCTTGCTCCCATGCCCAAAACAACTGATACTTGGGGGCAATGCTGGAATCAAAAGTAGGACTCAATGCATGAGCATCCAGAGCTAGAGCAAAACAAACTGATACAATGTCCACGTAACTTAGGGGCATCATAGATATGGATCTAGGATGAGCTTTAATTACTAGACCGCGTGATGCGGGAGCTGGAGCAGCAAAATTAGAGTATGAATACATGACCACATGGGCTGAAACCAGAAGCCCATAAACAGAATAGGGGGCAGGTTCGTCCCTTACTCTCTGCCTTCTGCCTTTTCTGCCTTCAATAACATTGGACCACTTACATGTATACGAGACCCAGATCAATCTCTAGGCATGCTTTAATTTGGGTGTGCGGTATGAACATTAAACCGATCGCCTTAGAGTTAGGACCGGAGAGACGGGACCAAAGTGCAAGGTGCAAGTTCCCTTGCTAGAGAGCGAGTGGATGGACTTGTATGATATCGAATTCCATAGTGTCCTGACCGGAGATATGTGACCGAAGTGCAAGAAGTAAGTCACCTCATCAGAGAATGAGTTGATGGGCTTACTTAATCCCCCTTAACTTAATAAGAAAATGATACGAAGAGATCACACCCTTAACGTGACAAAAAAACAATTCGAAGAGATCGTCCTCTTAACTTAAGACATTAAATAATCCGAGAGATCGTACATTGAAAAAATCATTAAACGATCCAAAGAGATCGCACATTTAACTAAATGTTAAATGATCTGAAGTGATCGTGCATTAATCTAAACGTTAAAATGATCCGAACAGATCATGCATTAAACTTAAACGATCAGGAGATATCGAGCCTCAAAACAGATTTGATTTAATAAAAGGATTTAAGTGCCTTATAAATAGAATAGAACTTATAAATCCAAGATGAACACATGATGATTTTGATATATAGTATGATTCTGATATATGATGTGATTCTGATATATGATGTGATTTTGATATAAAATGTGATTTTGATATATGATGTGACAACTCTGAATCAGAAGCAAAAATTGATAGTGATGTAAATCCAAAATGATCATGGGACAATTAGAGATATGTGATGTAAATGGAGATATGTGATGTAATTAGAAACATATGATTTAATTATAGATATGTGATGTAACAAAATTCGAACTAAATCAGAATGATTGTGATGTATAGATTACACCTAGGCAGAGTTAGAGTCCTATGATATAATAGGTTTGGAATGGCTCGTGGTTAGCAATAGAATCTGAAGAAACCAGATGATTCACCAAGGCTAAATCAGTTGGAAAGCTCAATTATCGAAGACTGTAGATATGAACTTGTTCTTAAGCAAAGCACACCTTTCATTCAAAAGGCGTATTTTGGGGGGGGCAAGTGTTAACCGAACTTTTAACCCATCAGAATTCAATAGGATTTAGAATATCCAGACTATGCTAAATTAACTCAAGACCCAACCAAAACAACCAAGCGAACAAGTCAACGAGACTCAAGAAAAATTAGCCAATAAAATACTAAGTAGATGGATCACTAGCGATCGTCGTCCATGAATCGCTAGTGATCCGTAGGAAAGCATCATGAGTCACCCAAACCTCTTGCATCATGATTCATTACCATTTCTAAGCATGCTTTCTCAGTTTCAAAGCATGCCAAACAATCTAGCTCGAGAAATGAAGACTCGTGTAATTTATGCTGTTTGACCAAAAGTAGCTAATATAAAATGGATCTGGAGAACTCATACGGTGTCGTATTGACTTGAAATTTTGAAAAAACATTTAAAAGACATAATAGAAGGCTCATATAAAAAATAGGACTAGTTAGAGTTAGTATGATGGATCGTTGGCGATCCATCTTGATGGGTCACTAGCGATCCATGTAGATTGGCCCCTACCACCTAAAATTTCTAATGGTAGGTCTCACAAACGTTAGAGAGAGTATCTCCAAAGGTTCGTTTGATTTCATTATGTTTTGAATGAGTTATGGATGATTCTTCTACACCAGATGACTCATGAAGACGGATAATCAAACTAACTTTAAAGGACTTGGTATTTGGACAAGGTGCTCAAATAGAAGATAGGAAGACAACCAAAGTAAGATCATTAAAAAATACGCTAAGTGGATGGATAGCCAGCAATCTGCCCGATATGAATAACAAGTGATCCATCCTCTATGGATAGCTAGCGATCTATCAAGATAGGTCAGATCACCCTCAACCTTTTCGGGCTCCTTCGTAGCACTGCTTAAAGGCTTCTGCTTGAATAATATTATAATTTGATGGATAGCTAGCGATCCATCCCCTATGGATAGCTAGCGATCCATAGAAATGACTTAGATTGATTTGAGATTTTTGGTGATAACTTGGCACGACAACTGGACTCTTCTACACTTGGACTTCCGGCCCAGTACTCACTGAATTTCCCTACAGATACGTTCGTATCATTTCTTGAATCATACCCAAAGACTCACAAACACAACATCGCTCCCACCGACTTTGAGGCATTTTTGGTTAATATGTGTAAACGACTTACTCTAAATCATTATTTAGACTTTTTTTCAATACATAAATACCAAACACTTAGTCTTATCGAGCGATAATTTTCCGAGTAAATCTGAATTAACTTGAGCATGTTGAATACCGAATATGTTCTGCCAATATCAATAATTGAAATTTGCGATATTATCCTTACCAACATTGATCATTTAATTCCAACCACATTAGTCTTTCCAATAAAGATACAATCTTAACTGATGGATCACATCTCTTCGGTAACAACCACCAAAATAATTTTTTGATAGCGTACTTGTAATTCTTTCAGATTTGTGCATCATATCAAATAGAGTCAACAACCTTAACGGTTTAACTGAACAACTGAGGGTAACGTATATTTTTGACATTAATAAGTAACTTATAGTTTCTTTTCGATGTACGAGAATACTAATTAGACATTCTAATGCTATGTGTTCATTTAGGTTAGTTAATTTCACTTCGTCTCATGTACTCAGTTCAATCTATGGATCAAATCCAATTCCATTTAACTACCAAAAATTTCTCAAAACAATTCCTTCACAATGAAGGTGATATATCCTGAAACAACAATTGTTTCTTAATGCAAATAGAATAGGGATTCATAAACGCTTTATGAACCTTTTATTTATAAAACTGATTTTAATTTACAAGAATTATGTTTAAAACATAAATATGTCATTTGATGACAGACCTTTCCAAAAAAAACTTTTTGAAGATTCATATAAGATCTCTCATGTACAATTATTACATGCAATCTTTCGACTCACACAACTTGCCAACTCCTTGGCGTAGGATATGTTGGGATTCTTTACAAACCTTTATCTTGTATGATTTTGTAGACAGTTGTTTAGATGAAATAATATCAACCTTGTGTACTACTCTTAAGTACATGACCTTATAGAAAGAAACAAACTCAACTTCACTCAGTTAATCATAATTTGTCCAACAAAGCCTGATTACTCCTTATGAATGCATCATTATGTATCACATGGAGGAGTGACTTATGAGATTGAATCTATATTCATTTTTAAGTACAATTGGAACTCTTTCTAGTTTACTCACTTATTCGACCAAATCAAATCATTTTATTATATTGCATGTTATTTTATTTACTTTTCTTTTATATCTATGATTTTATCATATATTTACTACATGTGTATCTAATACACATGTTCATGTTGGTAATAAATCATCGACGAATATAACAAAGTATGTGGAACTCTTTTGGCACTAATGGACTTGTGATTGCATACATCAATATGTATTAATTCAAATAGTTCATCAACTCTTATGATGCTCTCACTGAATGGGTGCATGGCCATTAATTGTTTGAGATATAATTAACCTGTATCATATGATTCATAATCATATAGTATAATTATTTCTCAAAACTACGGCTTAGTCTATAATTCCAAAACAATTGTAAATAATATTAGACATATACGTATTTTTGTTGCATCACTTTTACTATGAAAAAAAATCCATAATATGGTTCTATTTCATAATGAGTATTCATAATACTCATATTGGAATATAGTTATATCTATCTTTCAGTCAATACCAAAAATAAAAATTATTTTACAAATAATGTTCGGTACATTTTACAAAAACAATTTTCGTAATTTGATGCAATCATTAGGTGTTATATGGCATATTTCTGCCATTACTAAAATAGGATGATACTAGTAATTATAAAAATTAAATGTGAAAGTGTATAAAATAATCGTAACACATATATAGCAAAATAACAGCAGCACAGATAATAGCGGAATATTAAAAGTAGAAAATAGAACACACATATTTACCCAGCTTCGGCAGAACCCTGCCTACGTGCTTCCCCCAAGGTTTCTACTAGAAATTAAGTAGTCAGGTGCTTACAGTGCAAACATGCGACATCCGTTATTGGCTAACCTAATTCTACGCTCAAAACCGTGCCACAACTCAGCCACTGAGTTACGAATTCTCAAACTACACCACCGTAGTTCGTCCCCTAGTCACACAACTAGACTTTACAATAGTTTAAAAGGGAAATACAAATTAAAACAATTAAAACACAAAAAACCAGTTTTAAATGTTAAAGCCCGAATAATAAAATATTGTTGGCCCAAAGTAATTAAACTGATAAAACTATGTTCCCTCTTTTTCTTCGTTTATTTCTTTGGCCTGACTTTCTTTTGCTAAAAATGTTGCTTCATTCGTTGCTTCTCTTCATTCGTTCCTCTTTCAAAAGCTTTAGGTTTTCTGTAAATTGAGGTGCCGCTTTGTTGAATTGATTGTTGATGCTTCAAATTCTTTCTTCGATTCTGTTCACGGCTGCTTCAATCAAGTCGAGTTCGATTGTTGCGTGAATTGGTATGTGTGTCCCTTTTTGATTTATATTATAGTCGACTTTGATTCGAGTTCCTAATTGATGCTGTGCTCTATGATAGTGCTTGAACTCGAATTATTTTGGAATGCCGATGATGGTTGGGTTAAATAGGGTTTGATTCCCTTTATTTTCGTTCGTATTTTTCATTATGAATTCGTCTATTTATATGTTTGGCCGTTCGATTTTGATTCAATGTACATAATCAATCTTGACTTGTTCATTTTGTATATTTACCATTATGCATGCTTACCATGGCTTTGAATTTCTTTAATGATGTTGATTTATCTTGGTCTCCATGGCTTTGAATTGTTCAATTTTCTTTGCTCGACCACTTTGATTTTGTGAAGATTTGACTTTGACTTCATTCTTGTTCGATCACTGTTATGACTTGGTCTTGTAGTCTGCAACGCACCGTCTACTGCCGTGTGTTCGGTTCAATAATCCATTGCTCTGTGACTTGAATACCGCCACTGCTCACTGGAACTGGTTACATGTGCACTGTCTATATATATGTGTGTGTATTTCATATGTATGTATGCTTGTGGTACAGTGTCTTTTTGAGATCTGACCATGCTTCATTGTATATGCATTTTTTAATTGAGCATGTCGAATTACATTTTGGTTTCACTTGAATCTGGTTTGACTTCGACCACTTCTACATGTCAAATTTCTTTTTGCTCTAATTGATTTCGTCTTTGACTTTGTTAAAACTGTAACCAATGATTGCTTTGTTTGCATTGAGTTGCACTGCACTTGTATCATTACTGGTGTGTTGATCTGGTCTGGTCTGGTTGACATTGCATGTGACATGGTCTTGTTCTCGAGTCATGTATCATGTGTAGTTCATGTGTACTTAGTTGGTTCATTAAGCTAGCTCTGGTATTTGTTTCTTGATGCGGTCTTGTTTTATGTAGCATTTGACGTTGCTGTTTTATTCTTGTTTGCTGCCTGGTCGACACTTGCTATTGGTCTTCACTTCAGTTGATTGCATTGTTCACTGTCATATGTTGAAGTCTGTTATTTGTTTGAAGCTTCATGTACTGACCATTTTGTTGCACTGCTTAACTGCAAGCATATTATCACTTATGTCCTTGGTAACCTTTGGTATTTGTTTGACTTCATGTAGTCTGCACCTCTGTTGTCTTCATTGGCTCATTCTTGAACTGTTGTTGGTGCACTTGATATACAGTTTCTTCGATCTGTTTGCACTTGCTTCCTTATTGCCAGGCTTGCTTTGTTCTGGTTTAAGTTGTTTGTTCATGTATATACTTTTTTACCTCCTTTATGTGTTGTTCACCACATTGTATACTTGTTCATTTTTGATTTTGGACTGGTCGAGTTGTTTTAGTTGTCCTGACCATTTTATTGAACTTGTACATTTGGGTTGCACCTATGTTGAATTCAGCTTATAGCTCGGGTTTGACCTTGTGCTCGTGTCGTGACTTTAATTGTATTGCAATTGAGCTGAACCTGGCTTTTAATTTGATTTGACCTTGTGCTCACCTGTCCCTGTAGTTTTATTAGGTGTATATTGGTGTGCACGGCTATGTGGCATGTACAGTGATACACTGTGCATGTCACAAGTTGTTCGTGTATGATGAATTCAAAATAAATATGATGACGAACAACCCAAATTACTGAGAAAAATAAAATTTTCAAAATACACATTTTATTTTACGCTCTACAAATAATTCTTTTCCAATTTTACTGCATTAGTGTGTATTTTGCAGAAAACTCAGATGCTGGATTCAAGCTAGAATATAGTTGAACGTAAACACGAGTGAATGAGTGAAATTTAAGGAGGTGCTAATGTAAATGATAATTTTATGGTGATCAAAATTGTATTGTAATTGAAATTATGTATATATATAGTGAGAGCTCAAATTTGTACTATCCAAAATTGTAATAAAATATTTGTTTGAGTAAAATATTTGTTTGAATTTAAATTCCGTGTTATTTATTTTATTCAGCAAACATTTATTTAATTATGTGAAAGATAAAAATTTACCCAGATAATAACGGAATGTTAAAAGTAGAAGTGTATAAAATAATCGCAGCACAGATAATAGCAGAATATTAAAGCAGAAAATAAAACACACTGATTTGCCCAGCTTCGGCAAAACCCTGCCTATATGTTGCACCCAAGGTTTCTACTAAGAATTAAGTAGTCAGACGCTTACACACGTAAACTCACGACACCCACTATCGACTAACCTAGCTCTACGCTTAAAAACTCTGCCACAACTCAGCCACTGAGTTGTGAATTCTCGAACTACACCACCGTAGTTCGTCCCCTAGTAACACGACTAGACTTTACAATAGTTTAAAAAAGAAAAAAAATAAAACAATTAAAACACAAAAACCCTTGTTTTAAATATTAAAGACCAAATAATAAAATATAGCCAGCCCAAAGTAATTAAAGTGATAAAACTATTTTCCCCCTTTTTCTTCGTTTATTTCTTTGGCTTGACTTTCTTTGCTAAAAAGGCTGCTTCCTTCTTTGCTCCTCTTCGTTCATTCCTCTTTCAAAAGCTTTAGGGTTTCTGTAAATTGAGGTGTCGCTTTGTTGAATTGATTGCTGATGCTTCAAATTCTTTCTTCGATTCTGTTCACGGTTGCTTCAATCAAGTCGAGTTCGATTGTTGCGTGAATTGGTACGTGTGCCCCTTTTTCGATTTATATTATACTCGACTTTGATTTAGGTTCCTAATTGATGCTATCTATGAGATATTGCCTGAACACGAATTATTTTGGAATGCCGATAATGATTGGGTTAAATAGGTTTTGCTTCCCTTTATTTTCATTCGTATTTTTCATTCTGAAGTCGTCTGTTTATATTCTTGGCTGTTCAAGTTTGATTCAATGTTCGTGATTAATTTTGACTTGTTCATTTTGTATATTAACTGCTATGCTTGCTTACCACGATTTTAAATTGCTTTGACGATGTTGATTTATCTTGGTCACCACGGCTTTGAATTATTCAATTTTCTATGCTCGGCCGCTTTGATTTTGTGAAGATTTGACTTTGACTTCACTCTTGTTCGATCACTATTATGACTTGGTCTTGTAGTTCTGCATTATACTGTCAACTGTCGTGTGCTTCTATATGCATTGTTCGGTTCAATAATCCTTTGCTCTATGACTTGAATACTATCACTGCTCACTGGGCCTGTTGCATGTGCACTCTATGTGTGTGTGTGTGTGTGTGTGTATTGGCATATGTATATATGTATGTTTGTTGTACCGTGTCTTTTTGAGATCTGACCATGCTTCATTGTATATGCATTTTGTAACCGAGTCTGTTGAATTACATTTTGGTTTCACTTGAATCTAGTTTGACTTCGGCCACTTCGACTTGTTAAATTTCTTTTTGCTCTGATTGATTTTGTCCTTGACTTTGTTAAAACGTATTAAATAGTTTCTTTGTTTGCATTGAGTTGCACTGCGCTTGTATCATTACTGGTGTGTCGATCTGGTGTGGTTGATATTGCATGTTGGCATGGTCTTGTTCTCGAGTCATGTATCATGAGTAGTTCATATGTACTTAGTTGGTTCGTTAAGCTAGCTCTGGTATTTGTTTCTTGATGCAGACTTATTTTATGTAGAATTTGAGGTTGCTGTTTTGTTCTTGTTTGCTTCCGGGTCGATACTTGCTGCTGGTCTTCACTTCAGTTGATTGCATTGTTCACTGTCATATGTTGAAGTCTGTTATATGTTTGATGCTTCATGTACTGACCATTTTTTTGCACTGCTTAACTGCAACCATACTGTCACTTCTGTCCTTGGTAACCTTTGGTATTTGTTCGACTTCATGTAGTCTGCACCTCTATTGTCTTTACTGGTTCATTCTTGAACTGTTGTTGGTGCACTTGAAATACAGTTGCTTCGAGGTAGTTTGCACTTGCTTCCATGTTGCAAGGCTTGCTTTGTTATGGTTGAAGTTGTTGGTTCATGTGTATACTTGTTTGCCTCCTTTATATGTTGTTCACCACTTTTTGTGCTTGTTCATTTTTGATTTTGGACTGGTCGAGTTGTTTTATTTGTCCTGACCTTTTTATTGAACTTGTACATTTGGATTGCATCTATGTTGAATCCGGCTTATAGCTCGGGTTTGACCTTGTGCTCATGTCGTGACTTTATTTGTATTGCACTTGAGTTAAACCCGACTTTTGATTGTGTTTGACCTTGTGCTCACATGTCCCTGCAGTTTTATCGAGCGTATATCGGTGTGCACGACGTTGTGACATGTATAGTGATACACTGTGCATGTCATGGGCTGTTCGTGTATGATGAATTCAAAATAGATATGATGACGAACAACCTAAATAAACGAGGTAAATAATATTTTCGAAATACACATTTTATTTTACGCTGCACAAATATTTCTTTTTCAATTTTACCACGTTAGTGTGTATTTTGCAGATAACTCAAATGCTGAATTCAAGCTGGAATAAAGTTGAACATAAATACGAGTGAATGAGTGAAATGTAGTGAGGTGCTAATGTAAATGATAATTGTATGGTGATCAAAATTGTATTGTAATTGAAATTGTGTACATATATATATATATATATATATATATATATATATATATATACATACATATATATATATATAGTGAGAGCTCTAATTTGTACCATTCAAAATTGTAATAAAATATTTGTTTGAATTTAAATTCAGTGTTATTTATTTTATTCAACAAATATTTATTTAATTATGTGAAAAATAAAATAGTACTCGGGTTCCATCTCTAGCCGACCCTAACTTGTTTGGGAATAATGGCTTTGTTGTTGTTGTGAAAAATGAAATAGTACATTAACAAATAGATTTAACTGAATATATATATGCTTGTTATCATCAAACAAAAATCATATAATAGCATATTCAACTGCCACAAAAAGGTTAGTCATTATTTTAAAGATACATATACATACATATATATATACATACAAATACACACACACATATATACACATATGTATACACAAACATACACACATATATGTATATAGGGTTGTATTAGAGAGAAATGAGGAACACCTTTTTATCCATTCTCACTTGATCTCAACCCATTATCTCCATGCCAATTCTCTATGTTTTAGCCACCCCTAGACCTTCCCAAAACTGAAATTTTGCAGCTCTAATGATGGGCCTTAAATCCATCTAAGCCTAGGGCAAAATACTATGCAATTAAATCTATCACTTGTCGATATTATATATCGATCGATACATTTATAACTGTTATAAATATATATAACGTTTTTTATTTCTCAAATCATATTCAAATTTCATAAATATTAATTAATTTATAACAATTATAAACTAATTAAATCGTTTGTTCTTAAGGAAGTTCATCATTTTGGCTGTGTAACTCTTGTGTGTAAATTTGGTCAGCGACTAACATCAAGCTATTCTAACGTTAACGTTCACACGTCACTTACAGGTAGTGTGAAATTATGGCCAAATTTATCGCTTACTCATTTTCGGTAAAATCCAATTTTAGTTTGATAAGCTTTAGCCGGTTGTGACATTTGTTTACATCAATTCTCTTTGTCAAAACTATATCACTTTGGACTTATGGAATTTGGTAGTGGTCAAAATTCCAACCTCATCCACATTCAATTTTATAGTCCAAATACAAAGTCCTTGGCTGAATAATAACAATTATTATTAACCGAAATGCTCAGGATAGAGACTTTGACTTTGAGTTGACTGTGGCACCAACCGCATATAACTGAAGAGACGAATCCTCTCTTGAATAGTGCTTCACTTTCATTACTTCCACTCGACCCAACTATCGTCACTCGATGGACGTCATGTCATGGTTTTGCTATTATCAAAACGGAGTTTTCATATTGAAGATCCATAGTATTCTCAAGTCGAGAGAACTATGTAAATCAGTTACATCGATATATTTTTTGGACCTTAGTTATACTAACCAACGAAAAACTATCGAGTGAGTCGTTTCATAGTTATCCAATAACTATTAGTACGTAACCCTTAGGTGCCCCCAACACTCATGAATAATATACTGTCCAACATTTGGAGTGCGTTACGTACTACAGTCTCAACGGATACATCGATATATAGTCTCGATGCATCTTGAGTAGGAACATTTAAAATGGTATATTTGTTTCGTTGTGATAAATTACTCATGGGTACAACACTTTGTAACTATTATCACAAGATATACCATTATGGATTTTCTATTAAATATACTTTTAATTTAAGTTAATTAATTAATATAATCACATTATATCAGGTATGTAATAGTAAGAAAATACTTTTTATTTCGAACAAGATTGATCAATGAGTTAGATATATGTAACAAATCACATAATTGCCCCTACAGTATACCCCTAACTCTATCATATCGTGGGTTTTGCAGATATCAAAAGTGTAATATTTATTGCGATTCAATCCAAATCATTACAGTTTGGGATAAATTCATCTCTTAGTCTATGTTATGTTTTCGCTTTTTTTACGTATCAACTCAACCAAAAGATATTAAATACTTATGATGAAGTTTTCCCTTTGCTCGAATTATCACTCGTTCTTCTTATTTAAAATTTCTTGTAATTATTGGGAGATTATTAGACTAATAAAGTTCACTTAAATATAAAATTGGTATCTTTTTACCTTTTCGGCCTTTTTCAGTTTGCAAAAGTTTCTTAAAAATGCTCATATATTGACGTGGTTAGTTTGAGATAAAATGTAGAAAAACTAAACATGTCTTATGAAATTGTTTTCTCCGTTATTCTCATAAAATTATACCCTAAATACTTCTCATGTAAATAGCATGCAAACGCATCTCGAACTTGGAAAAGTTTTACTATATCTCCATATCCTCTAGCCTTGAATGTACAAGTTTGATTGATCATTATATTAAATTTAGGGAGCGGACAACATCATAGATTGTAACATAATCATATAAAATTCCCTTTCAATGTTGTAGCCTGTCCATGATACAAAAATATTTTATTAATTACCCTTTACTGCTCCTTCATCAATTTCCAACGAAAACATTGTTATATTCTTTTCTTTGAAAAAACCGGTAATCTCAACCTTGATAAAAACTAAAATTGATTTTACTGAAATAAAATAAATGGCCAAATGATGATATAGTCAAAACTGAGAAAGTGTTTGTGCTACACACGCGTGTGCATATTATAATAATTTTGAAGTGAGGCCGTGGCCTCATCGGTGTTGTATTTACTTGCTTTCTTGTATGAATATGCGTCCAAAGCTTGGGCGTTTATTTAATTGCGCCCGACCGGGGACACTTATTCAATAAGCCTCAAGCCAAAAGCATCCGACTTTGGGTGTTTGTTTAATGAGTGATCACCTTTTGAATTCGAAGAGCAAATTTTAGACAAATTCAACCTTTAAAATTCGCTATTGGAGAATGAACTTTTTCATTGTTGAAAATTTGGCGATGAATTCCCATTGTGATGGCCTTGAATACTTCATAAGATGCGTTCTTGTACGACACGAAAGAGGCATTTGAAATGACACGAAAGGGGAATGATTCACGAAAGATGAATGCGTTCTTGTGTTAAGGAAGAGAATTTTGAAAATGATATTTTAATTGCTATGTTATAGATAATTATTTTTGTTATTGTATTTTTGTCTTAATTTTTTTAATTAATACAGCTTAATGGATTTATATTATTTATAAATTATGAAATTCCAAAAAAAGTAATAAAAAAGGCAATTTTTATTGTATACTTGTAGTTCGATTTATATTAGTTTCTTTTTTGAACATACCGAGGAGAACTTGGCCGATCAGTAAATTCCTTAAAGGAATTAAGTTGTACGTGTCCGCTTCAACTCATTGCAGCTATAACATCTGGGTACTAATTTCTGCGAGAAATGTGTGCAAGGCAAACTCGAATCTAGGTATACTAACAGGTCTAAGCATGCATCTTTCATTGTGCCGCATCCACAGACAATACAATACTAGTTTGTATAAAATATTTATAAATATATTATCGGTTGTGACTATGAAGGGAGAGTCCATGGATGACGTTCCACATGTAGGGGTGCGAGAGCAACATATCCGCTGATGGTGGTTGACCGGACATGCCAGCACTTCATCCTAAAAAGGGTATATCCTGTCCGTGTATGAATTTGAAGTTTGAAATGAATTAAAATAGTAAATATTTACTAAAAAAACGACAATTGTGATTAACAAACATTGACGTCGGACGCGGCAGAGGTCAAAGCATCATTTCGATCCATTCTTATAAACTGGGCAAAACCCATAATTTCATATAAACAAAAGGAAGCAGAGTGAAGAATGCAAGACCACAGCTTCCAGGAACACTGAAAATGTAAAATAAGAATAGTGAAATTAGTCACATGCTCACCCATTGACAAGATTTGCATGTTTGGCATCTCTGTCACGTTATATCGAAAACCAAGTACGGTACACATACTGAACAGACATGATGCAGCATTGATCAGTTAAAGCAAACTGTATTTTTAGTATCTGATTCACATTCTGTCCCTGCATCTATCTGTTTGTCAAATGGCTGTGCACAGATTGTGCGAGTACTGTTAAGATTCCACTGATATACTTCACTTCTTCAGCAGTTCAGAACAACCAAGTATATGTCTTTTCGGTGCACAAGGTTTGTACCATTTCCCTTTCCTTTGGGTTTGAACGTAAAACACTACTTTTTTCATTGAAATGTTAGTTTATCCATCAACAACAATAATAATCTAAATTGTATTTTACATATAACTCCTTTTTCTGCTATTTTGTTTATTAAGCCATGTACGTTAAAATAAAATAAAAAATAAAAAAAAATCATATTTTAAGCCTTTCAATATTTTCAATATGCATGTGAAATGGCATTCTACAACAAGTCGAAAAATCATATTCTTTTTGGGAAGCATTTTAACATTATATGTTAAAACCATTTTAAATCGTCAATTTTCAACATTTTCTCCACTTCCATGCATGCAAAGTACGCGTTAAAAAGCAAACACAAAATGAGTTTTCTGATCAAACGCCAACCTACAGTTGGCTTAGTTTGGAATAAAAGGCCTAGCCCAAATGTCAAACATGATTAAACTCAAAAGAAAGAATTGAGATGAATGCTTCACCTATTGTGTAGAACCAACCCAGAACGTGGGCCAAATATGTATGTGGGTCTACGATGTATGTACAGTCTTAAAGGCAAAGTATGAGTGTGTACTCTTTGAAGTAGTAAAACATATTCAAAATTGGCCATTTAACAAAGTACATTAGTTCTATTATTTGTAATTTTATCTTTAACGGTTTCAAAATAAGGATCCACTTTAAAATAAATAAACAAACATATAAACGGATATCATATCTATATCCGTATGTGAAACTATTTTTCATATTAACTATCTACGTCTGAGTATACGTATACGAACGGATATCAAATATTTATCATATCAGTTGACGATTTATAAATTTGAAAAAATTAATAGAATGCTTTGGTTTAACATAAAAGTTAATCCCATTAGTTATAAAAGCATATAAAATTATTTTCCATAAGACTAAGTATATTAAATCCAAAGAAATAAACTAGGAACCAAATATTTAAATTAATTTCCAAATGAAGGAATGTACATGCAAAACTCAAAGTTGTGTCAACTTTGTGTGATTGAAGTATTTACCAAATACATAAAGAAAGAAATTAATAAACCGATTCACTCGATCAATTATTTATGCTATTTGTGAAAAAAAGAAATCAGTTATTTAGTTCGATTAATTGATTGATTTTTCATGACGGTTTCTTTAGGGAAATCTAATCGAGGAAATTATGAAAACATGGTTCACCGATTCACTGTTGTTTATTTGCAATGAAATTAAATCATAAAAATTTGGAGAGGTTTTAAGGTAATTGGACAAGCTAATTTACTTAGTCTCCTTGTAATGCATTGATCCTCAAGTTTGTATAAATTGAAGGCAGTTCATATTCTTATTTGTATGAGAAATGATACATTATTATCATCTTCTTTAGTAAACGATATTTATATAATCAAATAAAATTACAGTAGTTGAGCGTAATCAAGTATTTTGGAGAAACTAATCATTCAATTTGTAATTATAGGTCAATCTCACAGCTTTTCTACCTATAATTTTCGCAATCACTCTTTTTCTTTAATAAAATAAATAATAGTTGTTGGATCCGTAGACATGGACAATGTGGACGAACTGCGCTAAATTTTCGTGTTCACTACTTTTTTATCTTTTTAATTGTTTGGCGATTATTGTTCATTGAACTGGTTGTTGATAATTAATCAGCAAGCTAGATCTTTGGATATTACGCACATAAGCCCAAAATTTGATAATAGTTTGGTATCAGAGCTAGTTATCTTGTTCTTAATTAGTTATCAATAACCAACTCTTCTACGGATGATACAAACAAATATGGTGTCACCAAATTTCTGAAGAATGTATTTTTAAGACAAGAAAGGTGAAAACTTATGATAATGTTCTTCAACTACAAATTGATTCATTTAGAGGTAGAGATAGCCAAAAATCACCTTGGTGGAAGGAGATATATGCATAGAACTCATTCCATGTCCTAAAAGGAGTGCTTATTATTATTCTAAGAAAAATGTAA
This sequence comes from Allium cepa, assembly GCA_030765085.1. Lineage (NCBI taxonomy): Eukaryota > Viridiplantae > Streptophyta > Magnoliopsida > Asparagales > Amaryllidaceae > Allium > Allium cepa. The sequence goes on along the minus strand of CM060939.1, from coordinate 671,156,232 downwards.
ATTGCATATGGAATGTCCATAGAAAGAAGAGAGCGAAGATTAAAAAAGCTATGATTGCAGCAGTAGTTAGATCAAATGATAATAGTAACGAGAGTGATGCATCGGCGCTTTCAGTTAGTATTTCATCTTTACCAAGTACATAATGGGTGATTGATTCTGCAGTCTCTTATCATGACGCTAGATAGGAGTTGTTTTGTAAGTATATGAAGATTGATAACAGAGCAGTTCATATGGGGTATGACACATCTTGTCAATTTGTGGGCATTGAAAGTTTGGAGTTTGGGATGTTTGATGGTGTTGTTCGGCCTATTATAGATGTTAAGAATGTTTTGAAGTTGTGTATGAGTTTGCTGTCAAGGAGTGCTTGGAATATACCTGATATGAGGACAATAATAGATGAAGAGAGACTGAAAGTGGCGATGTGTTCCTTGGTAGTGACGGAGAGGGTGCGAGTCAATGATATTTGTGTGCTTTAGAGGAAAACGGTCTTGGAAGAGTTAGTATTTTCTAATTATTATGGCATTTTAGATTCTACGCAGTTATGACATCTTCATTTTGGTCATATTCATGAGGGGAGCCTTAATGTATTGCAGAAGTAAGGGTTAGTTGATGATTTCTATCGGTAGAAACCTAGATTTTGAAGATTATTTGTTGATAAGAAGAAACATGTTACATTCAATGTCGGGAGACATAAAATATAACACCACATAAACTAACAAATAATTAATCAAAGAACTAATTATGAAAATGAAGATTTAAATGATTCGATTAAGGAATTAAATAATAATCAGACGTGGCAAGTGTTTGAGCATACATTTAATTATTATCTTGTTAATGAAACTAACAAAAATGAATTAAACGATAAAGAGGAGAAATGGACCGATGGCCCAACTATTCTTGAGATTAAAATTAACCATTTTCCCTATTTTCATTTCATTCTACTCTCTTAAATAACAAATATAAGCTTGAAGCATTTTAGTGGCGAACTAGTGGCGGCTTAAGAAAGAAATAAAGGAAAAGAAGAAGATTAAAGTTAAGTGAAATAGAAACGTTATCAACTAAGAGATTTAGGTGAGTAATATGTATCATAATCCATGTTTTTACTTGTAATTAGGAATGGCTATAATTATTTCAAGATTATTTCTTATGCTTCTTATGATTAAAATGATCTGAAAATTTAATATGATGCTATAAAAACATTTTTAGATATGAGTTTTGATTTGTAGGATTTTACAATAAATAAATATTTGGACAAGAATTAGCTAAGAATCGTTAGAAGGAAATGGTTAGAAATACCGAGTTTGAGAAATTCTATGCAAAGAAAATACATACATACGCACGTACGTACGTACATACGTACATACATGCATGTTCTATGATTTTCTGGAATTATTATAATTAATTTTTGAAATAAAACAAACTATCCGAATGGGATTAATGTGTACCAAAAGGTTAGTATAGGAGGAAACTGAGAGGTAATTTAAAAAAAAAGTAAAATAGTTAATTAATGGTTAAGAGAAAAAATCTGCATTATGTGCTGAATAAGTTAGAAAAGTACCGTGCTGACTATAAAAAGCGAAAGTCAGAACGAATGGAATGATAGCACGTGTAAAGGAGGCACCAAATGCGCGGAAGGCGGGCTTTTAACATGTACCTAGAGGCTTGCCTAGAGTAGAATAACTGAACCAAAAGTAAATGAATGAGAAAACATAAAGTATAATACCTAAAAATAACGACTAAGAAATGCTAGGAATGATCTGGGTTATTAAGCTTAAGGAGATAGCCGAGGGTCGAAGGCGAAGGAAGATACGATGACGATGGAGAAGATTAAGTAGAGGAGGTGATTTCTAAAATCTAGAGTTAAGATTCTACATGATAATGGAATGGAACTAAACTAAGTCAGACTTCCCTATATAGTACCAAGGGTAGTGATTTTCGAGACTTATTAACTTTCGGTGGAAGTGGTTTGCTTACTCATTGGCTAAGATCAATAAAACTAATCAGTTAATCCTTCGACAAAAAGCGATTAAGAAGAAGGATCATGAGAGAATTATCATCTATTACTCTAAAAAGCTAGTCGACTCCAAAAAATCCCTTGAGGCGGCAGAGAAGAAATTGTTAGATGAGAGGAAGACCTTCAATAGGTTCAAGTTACAAGAGGAACAACTTAAGGAAGCATATCATAGAAGTGGCGAACTCACCAAAGATAAGGCGCTCTTTTAGACAACCGTTGGTAGAAAGACACTTAAAATTTCATGTCCAAAGGCTAAAGTGCAAGCAGAAAAGAAAGAAACGGATGAAGCCCTCATCACAGCTATGTCAAAAATGCTCGATGCCAAAGAAGCAAAAATGGCTTTAGATTCCTCCACAACCTTGATAGAAGAGAAGCTAAAAACTCAAGTCGAGCCCACTTTGGTCCGCTTTTACGCATACGTAATCAAATCTGTCGATCTAAAGCGGCTTGGTGACAAGTACCCCAGGGAAATTGCTATGGCCTAAGAGATAATTATTACATAAGGAAAGGATCACATAGGCGAGGTTAATGAAGTTGAGCTAATGGCTGACCTCCTAGATGATGATGATTGGAGGCTCTTTCTTTGGGTCAGGCGATAATAGCTTCTGAAGCCTCGACCTCTGCCTAGGTTCCTTAGGGCCCTTCCCAATTCCAACTCTAAGGATTTGGTGGGAAGAACAACTCCTATCTCTCAAAGACCTCAAGCAGAGAGTGCGATGGTCAATTCTGATGCTACCGTATTTTCCTCATCTAGATCTATTGTCTCTGAACCAGTCATCCCTTCTTTTGGAACTTCTACAGCTGCTACCATTATAGTCCCGAAGCCTACTGCGCCGTCCGCCATCATAAAGGAGAGCCAGACTAGGATTCTTTCTCAAACTCCATCTGCTTCTCCAGAAGGTATTGTAACATCCCGTATCTAGAGGCAAAAAGCCAAGCGCTACAAATGCTGCAATCATCCATAGTATTAATTTTTGGTGATAAAATACGATAATGCTAATGGTATCCATAATATCAGAAGCACTTGAATATGAAAAAAATCACAGACATAAAAAACAATCTTACTTATTGCAGTTCAAAACAAATCCATATCCAAATTACATAATCCCATATTGTTTCCCGGGTAAAGATCAAATATAATCATTACAAAAATAGGCCAAGAGCGACATATGACGATGCATCCTTGGTTGTCCAGAGACGGTATAGTCATATCTGACTTAATATACATAGCGGAATCAAAATAAGATAAAACTATAACTCCTAATTAGCTATCCATCAGCCACATGCCTGTTTCTGGAAGCTTTATTCACCAAAACTAAAAACTGGTAAACCTCAACCCTCAGCCTACTCAAATCAATTATGAGCACACGAGAGTTTAAGGGTAAACAAAAACTTCGAGTCGGACATAAAGGCTGGTGTGAATAATACTACTACATCTCAGTTTACTGATATTAAGTAAGACCATGCCACTTAGCGGAACTTTTTTCCCCTCACTAATATCCTTTTCAAAAAATACATTTTGTAAATCTTTTCCTACAACCAAACTGGTTAATCAACCGATTACAATAAAATAATAGTAACAACAATATCCGTTATGCTAAAAACTGGTAATTAATGAACTATCTGTCCACAATAATAAATGGAGTATATATCCGAAAACTGTGCTGACTACCTGCAAACTGGACCTACTGTTCGTAAACTGGACAACTGACCAGATCAAAATGGTCTATTTGTTCCGAATCATTTTCTTAAGGTTAACTACCATTCATCTATTTTCTTGAAAATCTTTTCAAAATGATTTAATCTTATAAATAATATTTATACAAGGAAAATATATTCTTATCTTTATTCTAAGATATTTTGCCATATTATATATATTTTACTCAAAATAATGTCGATGGATTTTAATGAGGATTGGCTATCCTTCCAAAACAAGTTAAAACCCTTTTTAACTTGAAAATACTTAGGCTATATTGCCTCTTAACATATTCGAAACCTATGTTTAAAACTTTCAAACAACCCTTTCGAAACCCTAGGGAACCACCTCTTCGAAACCATTCACTAAAACCCTTTCGAAAGCATTAAAATACTAAACCTTTCGAAAGCCCTTTAGGTTCAATTTGAAATATGCGGAAACCTTTTTGAAACCATTCAAAAATTTGCCCCTCCAAAACTTTGGAAAACCATCTCGGTCGAAACCATTTGGATTACGCCTTCAAGTAGAGCAAAAGGATCAGAAACCCATTAAAGTCGAAAGCACTTCTTTCGAAATCATTAAAACAGTCTCTTTCGAAACCATTTAGGTTATACTTCAATCATAGAAAAAGGGTCTTTAAAACATTTAAGTCAAAAGCATCTGTTTCGAAACCATTTTCGAAGTAAAGAAGTGATGGTGTCGAAACCATACATTCGAAAGCATTGGAAAAGTAGCCATATTTTAAAAACAAAGCAACCCCTTCGAAACCATTTGGGTCGAAAGGTAGAAAACGACAGCATAAGGTTTCAACTTAGTCAAAAGCAGTCATTTAAAACAAAAAAGCAACCCAATCGAAACCATTTCGTTAAAACTAATTATCCTGGCCGAAAGCTACTTAGTCGAAAGCAAGCGTGCGCATTTTCATTTAAAAGCAAAGTGGTGACTCAATCTCTTCGGAACCCCTGGTTTCAACGCTATACCTTCCGCCTATGTCCAATTCACTACGTACCAGTTAACTGATACCATGTGCATTTATTTCGACAGAGACGGAGGCGAAGGTAAGGAGGCAGAACCTAGTGTCAAATGCATCGAAAACGGTAAAAAAAACATGTTTTAAACTATTTCTTTGTACCCAAATTGCCTTGTTTGTCAAATTGTGATTGGTTGCAAGTTTCTCTTTTCTAAAAGTACTGCCGACTTTCCATAATTAAAAATTTAAATTTATTTACAAAAAAAACCCTTCTCCCTTCATAAAAATATAAAACATTTAAGTCTCATACCTTAAATAATTTTATATACCCGTCAAAACACTTGAGAAAATTCTACAAAAATTTAAGAAAATCTCTTTTAATATATTTTTCAACATATAAAATTTTCAGACCCGAACCTTTTATAATTTAATAATTTATAACCCAAAATTAACATTTTCTTTACTAGAAAATTCATATAAATTGCACATAAATTCGAAAAATTATGAAAATTGAAACCCAGGTCCAAAATAATGTTTATGTTCTATACAAAAATTTGCAATTTGTAGGGTTTTTATATCAAAACATGTCATAAAATTTATATGAACAACCATAAATCATCAACAAGTATATATAACCATTCCATCATTCAAAAACATGGAAAATCAATGCAAAACATTGTGGATTTCATCTTAAAACCAAAAACAAAAGAAATATGAGATGTAAAAATTATTCAGCTTAGTTAAAGAGTATAAAGAGATTGAGATGTGAATGAATTTAATTTGATTTAGCTTCTTCCTTTTCTTTTCTTAATCTTCTTCCTCTTTCTCTTGTTAATGGTGGATGGCCTTAAGTTAAATTTTTTTATAAAATGAAATGAGCATGTAGGGGATACACGACCAAGGGTTTAGGGTATAAGAATAGCCTCTTTCCTATTTTATCTCTCATCTGTTTCATGTTAACTCTTATTTTAATTCATTGGTTAAATGGCCTAGCTACCCCTTAATAAAAATTAAACCTCAATCCCCTAATCAATAATTTTTTTATTTAATTTAACTAATTAAATAACCTAAAAATGTTACCAAAAATATGAGATGTTACAGACTCCCATCCTTAAAGAATTTCGTCCTCAAACTTACGATAAGGTACACAATACGTCAATCAGAAAGGTAAAACATACCATCAAACAAGTCAGGATAAGTAACTCTAATCCTGCTCTCAATCTCCCAAGTATAATCTCTGTCATCGTCTCTCCATTGGACTTTGACTAATCTGACCGTCTTCGTTCTAAGCCTTTTCTCATCTCTCGCAATAATACGAATATGCTTCCTCACTATAGTAAAATCCGGTTCTACTACTAAGTCCTCTAGCATAGTTGGTGCAATAGTAGTCTACGAGTCTCTAACACACTTTCTGAGATGAGAAACGTGGAAAACATCTTGGACTTCGGCCAAACTGCTTGGCAACTCAACTCTATATGTGATTTTCCCAATCCTCTCTACAATAGGAAAAGGTCCAACGAATATCGATGCTATCCTGATTTCTCAAATCTAATCGCACCTTCATCATTGATACTTTGACGAAAATCTGATCTCCTACTAAGAACTCTAAATCTTTCCATCTTTTATCTGCATAAATCTTCTTCCTAGACTGAGCCTCCTTCATTCTAGCCCGAATGACCTCAATCTTTTCTATAGCTTCCCTAACCAAATCTGGACCAAGAATCAACCTATCCTCGATCTCTAACCAACATACGGGAAATTTGAATGGCCTTCCATACAAAGCTTCAAATGGTACCATCCCGATACTAGTCTGATAACTATTGTTATATGAAAATTCGACTAAACGCAGATGGTTTTCCCATGATCCCTCGAAATCTAGTACACAAGCTCTAAAATAATCTTTCAAAACTCTGTTAACTCTCTCTGTTTGCCCATCAATCTGCGGATGGTAAGCAGTACTCATCTTGAGCTTGGTTTCCAAAACTTACTACAGACTCTTCAAGAACTCACTAGTGAATAAGGAATCTCTATCGCTTACTATACTACTAGGAATTCCATGTAGTCTAACCACATTCTTCATAAACAACTTTGCCAAAACAGGTGTCTTTCTGGTTGACTTAACTAAAATGAAATGGGCACTCTTGGTCAGTCTGTCCACTATAACCCATATACTATCATTTTCCCTGCTTGACCTTGGCAAACCGTCAATAAAATGCGTATAAATAGAACCTCATTTCCATATCGGAATATCTAATGGCTGAAGCAACCCACTTAGCTTTTGTTGTTCTGCCTTTGCATGTTGGCAAAGTAAGCACTGTTTTACCTAAACAAAGCTGCTCCTTGAAGCTGTCTCGAAGCAAGCCTCCTCTTCTGCTCATCATTGATCCTCGATTCTGCAAAGATTCTCCCACAGTGCAGCAACCAATTTTCCACCGCTATAGCATCCTTTGTTTCCAAAAATGGCTTTCCTCCAAGCTTAGCATAAACTCCGCTCATTTTAGCATAATGGTTAACTATCGGAACTTTCGAAACTCCTGTTCCTACAGCATCTCCTCCTACCATTCTAGCTGCAATTCCATCTTGCATCAAATTCACAAAATCCGATGCATTACTCCCATGTCCACTTGCGGGACTCCAGCACCTACATTCTCTGCTTATGCCCGACCTCGGGTCCTCCTTGCATTAGGTCTCGCATTCCCATCAGTGCCCTTCCCTCCTGAGTTAACTCTTCCTCTTCTCCCATCCATATCTGTATTCAAACCTTATGAGATCCAGAAAAATAACCTAAGAAAGTTAGGAGACTAGAGATAAAGCATATATTTATATATAGGAAATACTAGTACGTTACTATAATGTTATCGCATACCCCGATCTTACTCTAATCACCTAGGATTATGTTTTAAAAACTATAATATCAGAAGTGCTTGAATATGAAAAAAAATCATAGATTAAAAAAACACATTTTACTGATTACATTTCAAAACAAATCCATATCAAAATTACATAATCCCATATCGTTTCCCAAGTAAAGATCAAATATAATCATTACAAAAATACGCCAAGAGCAACATATGACGATGCCCCTCGGCTGATCAGAGTCAATATAGTCATATCTGACTTAATATACATAGCGGATTCAAAACAAGATAAAACAATAACTCCTAATTAGCTATCCGTCAGCCACCTGCCTGTCTCCGAAAGCTTTATTTGCCAAAAATAAAACCTGTAAACTTCAACCCTCAGTCTACCTAAATCAATTATGAGCATCCAAGAGTTTAAGGGGAAACAAAAACTTCGAGGTAGACATAAAGCCAGGTGTGAATAATACTATTACGTCTCAGTTTACTGATATTAAGTGATACCACGCAGCTTAGTGGAACGGGTTTTCCCTCATTAATGTTCTTTTCAAAATATATATTTTGCAAATCTTTTTCTGCAACCAAACTGGTTAATCAACTGATTATAATAACAATAGTAGTAATAGCAATATCCGTTATGCTAAAAACAGTTAATAATGAACTATCTGTCCACAAGTAATAAATGGACCATCTGTCCGAAAACTGGGCTGACTGCCTGCAAACTGGACTAATTATCTGTAAACTGGACTAACTATCCGGATTAAAATGGACTAGTTGTCCGAATGATTTTCTTAGGGTTAACTACCCTTCTTCTATTTCCTTGAAAATCTTTTCAAAATTATTTAACCTTATAAATCATATTTGTACAAAGAAAAAATATATTTAGCTTTATTCTAAACTATTCTACCATGTTATATATACTTTACTCAAAATAATGTTGATGAATTTCAATGAGGATTGGCTATCCTTCCAAAATAATTTAAAACCCTTTCTTACTTGAAATGATGGTGCCAAAACCATATCATCGAAAGCATTGGAGAAGTGGCCATATTTTAAAAATAAAGCAACTCCTTCGAAACCATCTGGGTCGAAAGGTAGAAAGCGGCAACATAAGGTTTTGACTTAGTCGAAAGTATTCATTTAAACAATGGCGCAACCCAATCGAAACCATTTCTTTAAAACCAGTTGTCCTGGACAAAAGCTAACTAAGTCGAAAGCTACTTTGTCGAAAGCAAGCTGGCGCATTTTCATTTAACATAAAAGTAATGCCTCAACCTCTTCGGAACCCCTGGTTTCGACCCTATACCTTCCACTCATATCCATTTTACTATGTACCAATTAACTAATACCATGTGCATTGGTTTCAGCAGAGACGGAGGTGAAGGTAAGGAGGCGGAACCTAGTGCCAAAAGCATCGAAACAGGGAAAAACATGTTTATTTATCCTTTTAAACATTTCTTTGTACCTAACCTACCCTGTTTGTCAAATTGTGAATGGTTACAAGTTTCTCTTTTCTAAAATTACTGCCGACTTTCCATAATTAAAAATTTTATTTTATTTACAAAAAGACCCTTCTCTCTTCATAAATATATAAAACATTTAAGTCGCATAACTTAAATAATTTTATATACCACTAAAACACTTAGGAAAATTCCAAAAAAAATCCAGAAGATATCTTTTAATATGTTTTTCAACATACAAAAATTTCGGACCCAAACCTCTCATTATTTAACCTTAAATAATTTATAACCCAAAATTAACATTTTTTTTACTAAAAAATTCATATAAATTCCACACAAATTCAAAAAATTATGAAAATTGAAACCCATCTCCCAAAAAATATTTTTGGTCTATAATAAAATTGCAAGGCATTTGTATATAATTTAATAGGGTTTTCATATCAAAACATGTCATAAAAGCTATACGAACAACCATATATCATCAACAAGTATACATAATCGTTCCACCATTAAAAAACATGGCAAATCAATGAAAAACATTTCAGATTTCAACTTAAAATCGAAAATAAAGAAATATGTGATGTAAATATTATTCACCTTAGCTTTGGAGATTAAAAAGATTAAGATGTGGATGGATTTGATTTGATTTAGCTTCTTCCTTAGATTTTATTAATCTTCTTCCTCTTTCTCTTGTTAGTGGTGGTCGACCTCAAGTTAAAAAAAATTATAAAATAAAATGAATGCATAGGGGATACGTGGCTAAGGGTTTAGGGTATGTGAATAGTCTCTTTCCTATTTTACCCCTCCTCTGTTTCATGTTAACTCTTATTTTAATTCATTGGTTAAATGGCACGGCTGCCCGTTAATAAAAATCAAACCTCAATCCCCTAATCAACACATTATTTTATTTAATTTAACAAATTAAATATCTTAAATAATGTTACCAAAAATATGATGCGTTACAGGTATATCATTAGCTTCTCCTGTGTTCGAGAAAGTTCAGATGACACCTGTGGATGTTTCTATTCTCTACTTTTTCTTTGTTAATCTTCAAGTCTACCCGATTTCGCTCCCATGCCAAATGTAATCCTGGCTTCAATCGCTCTAGCTTCTACAATCATTATCATTTCTACCTGACTCTATAACCCAAAGCTAAAAAATGAACGAAGAGTTTGCAACAGAATCCTACTTGCCAATGAGTGTAAAGGATGTAGCCATCACTAATGTAAAGGGCCATGGAGCTAGGACATCAATTGCGGAGAGGCATGATATTGACCTTTCCAAATCGAAGAGCGTTAACAAGGAGAAAGTTGTTGAAGATCCCGCCCTTTCTTTTAGTATCCCTACCGACTCAACTATTCATAATCGTAACTTCTATACTTTCGCAATCTCGCATTTTGGTTGAGGCTGCCAATTCTCCTACTGGTTCAGGGAACAACTATGATCGGGATGTGGATCCTAAGGGTTGCTTATCTGTGGCGAAGGAGACAAACTACCAAAAAGAAAGAGTTCATCCTCTTCAAAGAAGAAGAAGAAGAGAAGGAAGCAAGATTAGAAATAGTTTTCCTGTTTAGCTTTTTGTTTCCACTTGTGCACGTAGGTCACTACCGTGTAGGCACGACCCCCGCTTTTGCTCTCAAAATGCTTAGATGTAAATAAAGTTGCTTTTTCAATTTCATCTTATTTGCTTCTTCGTTTTCATACCCATGGGCCTCTATACTTGGTGTATGTAAATGATTGTTTATAATTCAATTAGATTTGTGTTATTCACATTTGAATATATGAAATGCGGTTATTTGTCCTGGCTACTTACTTATAAATATGCTTTTTCAATTGCACGGTGTTACTTCATATGGGTAAATGGGGTGTCTATAACCTAATGCAGAACGGATCTTAAGGCTATTTATTAACTATACAAGGAGAGGTGTGTAATCCAGCTATTTGAAACTTACTTATGATTTTAAATCTCTATCCACTCAAATTGCAAACAGAAGCAAATAATCATAGAATAAGTAAGCAGTGAAATAAAATGAAGCAAAGTAAATAGTACTAAGGATTTTTATACTGGTTCGTATTGACCAATCTGATATCTTGTCCTATACTACAATGTATAGAATTTCACTATCACACTTTCTTTCACGAGTGGCAAGAACACCTTTATAATCAAGATTTCACAGGCTAAAAGATGCTGTAACGACCCAGAATTTGACCGCTTTAAAATATATTATTTAGAGTGATTTTAAATATAAAATATAACAGGTTTTATGATTTAAATAATATTTGATAGGATTTGGAAGTAGAAATAAACGTAAAAATAGTAACATTTGCTATATCGATAAAAGTGACAAAATACTGATTTCAGAAAAGTATGTTTCAATGGTTAAGTAAATTATCTTAATTAATTTATGACTGTTTATATTTTTAAATAGCATTATACAAATTTATTTTTAAATTTGGTATACATAAATAAATATTTTAACTAAAACGTCAAAATGTGACCGTAAAACATTTTGTCGAAAAACGACGTTTTGTCGATTAAAAGTTGTCGCAACGCCGTCGCACCTTTATTTTCTTATATAGAAGCTTATATTCAAATACTGTAAGTATTAATTAATTCACTAAACATGTTTACTTTTACTAAATAATATTAGAAAACTTCTAGAAGTCATTAGTAAAAGTAAGTAAGAATTAACAAAAGTAAGAAAAAGTAAACATCAAATCGCATCAAATCAAAGCTAACTTAATTATGATATTCTTTACTTAATTTTTAAGTGACTAGGAATAAAGTAAGAAAATAAAGGATGGTGTTAAGTTTTGAAAAAGGGTAGATTGCTTTAGGTTAAAGTAAGGTTAGTTTGGTAATTTGGTAAGAGGTTATTTTGGTAAATTACCACTTTCTTTCTTTTTCTATGAATATACACCTCCTTCTTCACTTTCATTCACATTTTCTTCTTCTTCTTTTCCCAAGCTTCTTCATCTTTTTCCTCTTCTCTTTAATGGCTTCAATGCCATATAAAAAAATTAAAAAGAAATTACGTCAAAATATTTATAAAATATTTAAAAGAAATCAATGTTTATTCTCTTCAAATCAAACTTATTTTTTCTTCATATTTTACCTCTACTTCTCTCGGCCATAACTTATTCAAAACGACTCAAATTGTAATTTTTTTTAAATCATGTATTTTTCTAGTGGCTACAACTTTCTTTTAACCACTTTGTCTCATTACGAAGATAATCATGTCAAAAATCCACTTCTTTCAAGTATATTTTCTGGCCCAGTTTTTAAGCCAGAGAATAAGCTATTTTTCTTTGATCATAACTTGATCAGAGCTGATCTAAATTAAGAATTTTTTTTAAACCATATACAATTTCAGTGGCTACAACTTTTATGTTGATTACTTCTCCCAGTTTTGAGGTTTGCTATACCTGAAACTCAATTCTTTAAAGTGCATTTTCAAGCTTTATTTTTGTGAATCCAAGAATAGCTCTTTTTATTTCGACCATATCTTCCGCAAAATTAACCAAAATCAAGTGATTCTTTTTTTTAAACTCAAGAGAAAAGAATTTGAAACAACTTTTATGTTAACAAGTTTTTCAAATTTTGGGAGTAATTGAGTCAAAAACAAGAGAGAACATGACCTATTTTTCGGGTCTAGTTTTGAGAATTCAAGTTCAAAGCTCCACCGCTTTTTCTTTATACTTTCGGCCAACTTCCATCTCAAGCGTTGGTCAAGCACTAGGAAGGGGGAATTCGAGCTTATATTCATTTGATTCCGAAGCATAGTAGGAAGTATGCGTTAGATCTTAGGTTCCTTGCCTTAAAGTTTGACGGAGTGGAATCCAAAGTAAGTTATTTCTTATTTTATATTCATCAAAACCATTGCTATGTTGAAAGAACTTTAAGTGTTAAGTCGTTTGAAAACCCTAGTTAAATGCTTGTTTATTTTGTTTCCTAGAACAGTGGTTTGATTTTCTTGCTTGATATTATGTTTGGATGATTAATTAAGTAATTTAAAACTTAGAAGTTAAATACCTAATGGAGTATGCGGAAACGACTAGTACATGTGTTTCATCTGTGAGATCCAAGGAGACTTGGACGAGGGACGAAATATGTCGAAGGGAAAGCCCGGATGCTTCAAAATAAATATCAAACCGTTAAAATGTTATAAATATTTTATAGAATTAGGCTCGACCAGTTTATGAGCGTCTGATTATTATTATTGATTGTTGACTTTGCTCGACCAGTTTGTGAGCAATCTATTATCCATATGCATGGGCTGGATAGAAAATAATTGTAGGCTAACACCTTGTGATTTATTTCACAATTTGACTATAAGGGGTTTAGCGGTAATATTTGGTTCACTTCAATTTAATGAATTGTTTTGAAAATTGGTTTCAGATGGAATTGTTATGAAAAGTTTTCCCTTTAAAAGAAATAGAAATGTTTGGTAATGAATATTTTGAAGTCATATTATATAAAAGTGATTTATACAATGAATTGTTTCAATAAAGTGTTTTATTAAACGGAAAGAATTTCGAGCACTAAACCCGATGGTTTTAAGATATTTTTGAAAAGATTTAGGAAATGAAAATTATAATAGATTTGAAAGTACTTGTGAGTATTAGTGTGAAATGATTTATCACTTTGGGATATAATATGATTTGTTATGTTACCAATGATTCGGGTAACCCGTAACTAAAAAGGTGGGCGTGTGTTTTCGGTATAGTCCGCTCTTAGAATAGAGGGATATACTTATTTATCGATTGTATGAACGCTGTGACCCAGTTGCATTGTTATTGGAAGAAACCTCCCGATCTGGTTGCATATGGTTTGATATGTTTTATTACAGTATTTGGGATTTTCAAATAAACTTTTCAAAAGTGATTTGATTTAAGATCCTGAAGTAAAGTATAATTTGAATATAAAGGATATATATATATATATATATATATATATATATATATATATATATATATCAAAAGTTTTGAAATAAGAATTCGAGAATAAAGACCAAAGAGATAATTTCAATAAAGGTGATTAGATTTGAAAATCTAAATTTAAAGATTAATCCTAAGTGGGTAGTTTTGGAATTGCATATTTATTTGTTGCATCATAGGCTCCATGAGTCTTATTTGCGGTAGGAGAACTACGTTGGCTTGATCCTGTATCTAATTGGATACCCAATTAGATAGGGGTACGTAGGCAGTCACAACTGGTAGTGATGCAGCCCTAAAATGGTATAAACCCTTTCATGTTTATTTGTTAATGGTTTTTGTTTATCTCATGTTATTGTATTTTTCCTACTTACTATTTTATTTCGCATTTGACATGTTTATTGAGTTGGCAGGAATGGCTATTGCTGTCTCTCTTATTAGAGTTGCGCAACGTCAGTTTTATTTGTTTTTGGTTTGTATATAAGCATACCTAATAGATTAATTTGATTACTCTGATAACTTGTAAAATAAAATTTTATCCTATACATTTAGTAATGTTGAATAATTATCAAATATGGTGTATTTAGTTAGTAGTTTTCATTAATAGTCTTAGAACGGATGGATTTTTTGCCAATTTTAACTGGTCGAAAATCCGGGTCGTCACAGATGCACCCTCTTGATTTATCGAGCTACAAGAACACCCTCTTCACTTTACGAAAAATAGTAGAGTATATAAAGTAGTAGTATCTTCAATACAGCTTATTGCAGATTCAGTACAACGATTTCATAGATCTCCAATAGCAATGTATCCTTGAATTCTTTGAGGAATATGATGAAATCAGAGAAAGAATGATATAAATTCAAGTATAAACTCTTTGATAATGTGTGGTTTGCAAATCCTTGAAGAATTGAAGTGAAATAGAATGGATTTGCATAGAGAATGGAAGAGTATGCAGTGGATTTCTCTCACAATGTATGGATATGAAAGAATAAGAGAAAGAAGAGAAAGATACCATGAAAATTCATTTTCCAGAGCCTTTAAATAGTGGTTGATGAGACATGTCTTTTGGTGAAATGGTGGAGGGGAAAATCACTTTTTTGAATTTTAAAAAACTGAAAAATGGCTAGTATGTCGACATACATAGGGAGATATGTCCATATATGCATGATTTAAGAAACAGGAACTACGAAAAGGTGTTGCGGATTTTAGATTTCAAAGTACATCATATTTTTGGATACTTTGTGATTCGATTGAGGTCAATGGTTGACGATCTTCAAGCATTATTTCCATGTGGTCTTTAACAACTCATACTAAGATTCATAGTTCAAATACCACTGTCGTTACAGCATTTTTTTCCAATCAGTTTTGTTCTTCCATTTTTTTCTTATTAATCTTCATATATATAATTCATTTGCTTCCATTGAGTTCTTTTTTATCTCTATAAAATGTCTTCATAATATAGTTGAAAGTACTGCATAACTCGAAGAAATGTTAGAGTAACATTTATATGTTTGTTCATCAAAATCAATACTTAGGGCATTAACAATCTTCCCCGTTTTTATGATGATAACCACATAAATATTTGAGAGATAAAATATAATATTTTATATTTCGCTGCCCTATGCACTCCCTTCTACCATTTTGCCTAGTATATTTATACATTGTCTCCCCTTTTGTGGTCAACAAAAAGGGTGAAAAAGAATCTTTTATGGAAACTAGACAATATGTGTAGAGTTTGTGAGTATGTGTGTATAAATTGAACTTATGAGGGGAATTAAAATCAATATAAAGCATGAATTAAATAAGAGGAGTTTTAAAGCTACTGACGTTGCTGATGCCAATAATATATCCTTTTGAATTATATCCAAAGTTCATTGTTCCACCTTCTTTGTATATAATGTCGCTCAATATCTATAGATTTCTTGTCATATACTTTTAACATCCGTTGTCCAATATTCATTGTTCGATGCCTGAAAAATATGAAATATTTGCACTGCCCTATTGTATTTTAGGGTCCATAGGGTTGATTTGGGAAGCCAAACACATGTAGAGTTTGAATGCTCTTTCAGAATATAATCAATAGATAAAAGAACTTTATTAATAAAATTTTAAATATATTTTTCTTTCTAAGTATTATCTAACCTTCTAAGAACCCATAAATTAATGAACATATTTGCAGGTTTTAACTTTAATTTTCTTGGTTTTGGTTTGAATTTGGTAGCCTTAACAAATTTAGTACTTTGAGTACTATTTGTCTTTGATTTGGGCTTAAGTGTATATCCGGGTCCATGTTTATTGCTAGTGGGTTTAGATGCAGATAATAAATTTTCTAGATTATCCTTCCTTTGATTATATTTACCAATATTAGTTTTCGTTTTATCAAAATCCTTATTGAAGTTAAGAATAACGTTGTTAAGAGAAGTTATTTTGTCATTTAGATTAGTAATCTCTTACTTCATTGAAAGATTTTCTGAGCTTAAGGATTTATTTTCACATTTTAGTTTTTCAAAACTTCCATGTTTTAGATCCTTTTCATCATTAAGACTTCCAATTTCATCTTCTAGACATTTTTTTATCAGTTAACGTTTCATCAAACATTTTTAATCTATCTCCACTAAACTAATCTTGTACTCTTTTCTACGCATTTTATATCCCTTATACATACCATTTAAAGCATTCATAATTTCTACGTTAGAATCTCATACCTGGTTATCCTTTGCTATGAATCACAAGTTGACATTTTCAGTTTTCGAATCAATATCACTTGATGATGTATCTGAATCATCCCATACTGCATGGAAGGACTGTTTCCTCTTCTTGTTGGAAGTATTTGAAGAGTACATTGATTTCTTCAGGTTTGGACAATCTCTTTTCAAATGATCAGATTTATCACATTCAAAACATTTAAAAAAAAATTCTATTCTGGAATTATAGTTGTAAGTTTTTCGAAGTTTGTCCATTTTCCTATATTTCAAGAATTTCTTCAAGGTCGTGAAATTGATTTCCTCATCGTCGTCATCTGGTTCATGATCATCGTTTGTTGCGTTGAGTGCCAGAGATTTCTTCTCATTTGCTTGATTCTCTTTCTTATCTGCAGCTTTATTTCAAGGGACATTAGATTACCAATTAAATCTTCTATTTTCATAGCACTAATATCATTTGGCTTCTTCGATTGCTAATGTCTTCTGATCCCATTCACTAGAAAGTGAATTTAAGATCATATGACTTGGTCCTGTTCAGTAATATTCTTTCTTAATGATAATAATGAATGTAATATATCCCAAAATCTAAAATACATGCGAGAAATGGATTCATTTTGTTTCATTCTAATAGGTTGAAATTAATTAGTTGACATGGATATCTTTATCTATTTAACTTTATTAGTGTCTTCGTGTGTGACTTGCAATGTTGTCCAAATTTCGTATGCACTTTTACTAACAGCCACTCTGTTACACTCATTTTTATCCAAGGCGCAGAATAAGATATTCATAGCCTTTGAATTTTTGAGCGCTTGTGTCTTTTTATAGGTGTTCCACTTTGCATAATTCATTTGGGACTCAGTGTAGTTAGTTTGGGTAAGTTCCAAATATCTAAATCATTAAATTGCAAATAAATTTTCATTCTGCAAGCTCAATAAACATAATTACTACCATCAAATAATGAAGGTCTAGTAGTAGATTGTCCTTCTATAAAAAATTTAAAGTAAGTGTTACTAGTGTTATTAGCCATTTATACTTTTCAAAAACCAAGTTATGAATTTTTGAAAACCAGTGGCTTTAATACCAAATATGGGAAAATGGGGCATCTATAACCTAATGTGGAATGGATGTTATGGCTATTCATACACTAGAGAGGAAGTAGTGTGTAATTCAACTATTACAAACTTGTTTACGGGTTTAAATATCTATACACTCAAATTGCAAACATAAATAAGTAATCATAGAATAAGTAAGTAGTAAAATGTAATATACAGCAAATAACAGCGGAGATTTTTATAATGATTCGGATTGGGCAATCCTATATCCAGTCTTGTACTACATCATACAAAATTTCATTATCACCACTTGCTTTCCACGGGTGAAAAAGAACACCTTTACAATCTTGATTTCATAGGCTACAGGATGCACCCTCTTAATTTATCGGGCTACAAGAGCATCCTTTTCTCTTTACAAACAATAGTAGAGTATGGAAAGTAATCGTATTTTTAATACAGATTCTTACAAATTCAGTACAATGACCCTATAGACCTCCAATAGCAATATAACTTTAAATTCTTTCAGGAATAGCATGAATTAGAGACAGAATGACATGAATTCAAGTACAGACCCTATGATATTATATGGTTGAAAATCCTTGACGAATTGGAAGAGTATGAATTTGCAAAGAGAATGGAAGAATATGCAAAGGATTTCTCATAAACGTATGGATATGAAATAATAAGAGAATGAAGAGAAAAATGATGTGAAAATTCATTTTTCGAAGCCTTTGAACAGTGGTTGAAGAGACATGTCTTGGTGAAGAGGTGGAGGGAAAAATCCCTTCATTTGAATTTTAAAAAACTAAAAAACGGCTAATATGTCGTCATACATAAGTATATTGACATATGTATGTTTTCAGAAATAGGAACTCCAATGAGGTGTTGCTTATTTTTAGATTTTGATGTGCCTCATTTTTGTGGATATTTGTGATTCGATTGAGGTCGATGGTTGATGATCTTCAAGTATAAGTGCCATGGGGCCTTTAGCAAAAGATTCTAAGATTCATCACTTCAAATTCCTCTATCAATACAGCATTCTTCTTCAATCAGTTATGTTCTGCCGTAATCTCTGATTAATGTTCATATATATAATTCGTTTGCTTCCACCGAGTTCTTGTTTATTTCGATAAAATATCTTCATAATATATTTGAAAGTACTGCACAACATAGAGAAATGTTAGTAGCAGTATTTATATGCTTGTTCATCAAAATCAATACTTAGGGTATTAACCCTTCAGTGTTTACTTTTGTTTGCCATTGCTAATATAATTCTTGTTTGGATGAACAAAAATACATCTAGTGTGATATCCCGGAAATTTGGCAATATAAATTTAATAATCTGTGTTAGAAATTAATTTGATTTGATAATTTTTGATAATAAAATTTGAATTGATTTAATAATCTTCTTTTAATAAATATTTAAATTGGTAGATTTTATCTTTTAAAAGTTAATAAATTGTTTTCTGTTTATAATATATATATATATATATATATATATATAATTGTATATATTGTAAATTGATAAACTTTGGTTTGGAATTTAGTAAATGAATCAATTTTCAAATTTTAGTTTATATTTGGTAAATTGGAAATTTGATTTAAATTTAGCATCTAACTTTTCAAAGCAACTTAATAAATAATTTTATTGTTTATACTTATGATAAATCTTATTTGTTTAAATTTATATTTTTAATTAACTTAAATATGAATTTAAATTAGATTAACATTAAAAGCTTAGTTGTATTTTCTTTTTTAATTTTTGCTTGAATTTATATATAAGAATTTAAAATACAATTTATAAATGATTTTAATTTATTAAGTAATAGAAGTAATTTATAATCTCTTTTATAAATTATTTAGAATGGTTTAATTTGTTATTTTCAGATAATAATTATAATACTTAGTTTTTATAAACATAAATGGATTTTTATAGAAATAGGATTTGTTATTTTTAATTTTAATAAGAGTTATATATGCATCTATATATAACTTGATTTTTAAATTGGAGTTTTATGATTTAATTTAAATTTGAATTTAATGTTTGAAAATATAAAAGAGTAAATACATAAAAGTATTTGAATAAGCTTTTATTTATAAATTGTTTTGTTTCATTTCTCTTTAATAAATTTAAAAGGGAAGAGATTCATTTATGTATATACATAAGAAATAGTAAATTAAGATTTAAAAGTTTATAAACAATTTTAAATTAAAATTAAAACACTCAATACATGTGTAAGTTTCTCTTAACATCTTAAAGACATGTGTTAAGCCATGAAGTTATCATTTTGACAAATGTTAGAAATTAGGAAAAAGTGTCCTATTTTTCTTTTATTTTAATGAAATCAAATAAAAATTTCTTTTATAAACACATATTTTTCTCACCTCATTTTCTTTTCTTTTTGTTTCCAAAAGTTAAGTAATCTTCATCTACAAAATTTTAAATCTGAGATCATCTTCATTTCAAAAACAAAATTTTGTTCAAAGTAAAAATATGTAGTTCCTCCTCACAAACAAATCTGAAAACCAGTATTCCTCTCACCCAAAACAATCTGAAAATCATTTGCACATCCTCAAGCCTGAAAAGAAAATCGTGTATAAACCTGTAGCTCTTCAAATCATCAAACTAAAGTGCAATTCATAAACCTGAAACTAATTTGCTACTCAAAGGTCCTGCATACATTATTTTGGAAGCCTGCATATTTGCCGGAAAGCATACAATCAAGCATGCATAGGGATTTAAGGCATTTGCAGTAAATTAAGGGTTAAGTCTTGTAAAAATTTCTTTTATAAGAAAAGTACTATTTATCATATAATGTATAAGTTTTAAATTGGTTTTAAAACTTGTTGAAATTAAATTATAGTTTAATGATTTGTTATACATTTAATTATTAGGATAATTAAATGAGTAATTAATCTATTTGAATAAATTAATGAATGAATATTTACTTAAAGTAATCAAAGGTTTAATCTTAAAAGTTTAGGATTAATTATTCTTAGAATAATTAACTTGTAATTATGAATCATTAATTAATAAGATTGTTTTTAATTAATGATTAATACTTAATTAATCAAGTAATAATGGATTAATTAAGTTTTTATTAACACTTAATTATTTAATTAATTAGGGATTAATTAATGGGGTTAATTAATGATTAATTAATTTGTAATTAATAATGATTAAAACAATTTAATTATTTTAGAAATAACTAATGAATTGTTAAAAAGTTAATGAAGGTCATTAACTAACGATTATTTAATAATTAATTAGTTTAATTAATTTCTAATAATTAATTAGATTAATTAATTTAAAGATAATCATTTGTGTAAGTTATTAAGTATAATTACTTATGGAAGCAATTAAGGAATTAATTACTTATTGTAATTAATTGAGTTTAATTTGATTTGATTAAGTTAATTAATTCAGTTTAATTAATTTATAATAATCATTTGAAGATTTGTGAAGTATAATTACTTAATGTAATTAAATAAAGAGAAATTACTTAGAGAAGTAATTACTGGGTAATTACTGTATGTAATTAATCGAAGGTGATTTGATAATTGAAGTAATTTAAGTATAATTACTTTGTGAATTAATCAAGGGATTAATTTGAGATAATTAATTAATGAATAATTAATTTATTTAGTAAAGTAATCAATGGTCGATAATTACTGAATGAGGTTAATCAAGGGTGATTAACAATTATGGTTTAAATTAAGATTAATTACTTAATGTATTTTATTTAAATAAGGTACTTAATTAAATTGTAATTAGAAATCATTAATTAATATAATTAATGATGTAATTAAGATTGATTAATTAAGATTAATTAATTAATAATAAGTGATTAAGGGTAATTAATTAATATAATTAATTAAGGATTAATGTAATTAATTTATAGTTAATTAATTTGTAAAGTAATTAAAGATTAATTACTGAATTTGGTTAAGTATAATTAATTTGTGAAATTAGTTAAAGGATAATTACTTGAATGTAATTAAAGACTAATTAATCAAGGGTGATTAATTAAGGTGGCTGATTAGAGATTAATTAATTAATTAATTGTAATTAATTAATAATGATGTAAGTAAGATTTATATTGATAAAGTAATTAATTCAATTCACTTTAAATTAATTTGAATGACGTAATTAATTTAATTCATTTTAAATTAATTATATTTGGTATGGTAAATCATTGCTTATATGGATGGATGATATTGTTTGCCTTGATTGGTTTGAATCTCAGATATGAGATAAATAATGTTGAGTGATATGGATGCATTGTTGCATTGTGATGATGTTTTGGATTATCTTTTGATAATGATAATATAGATTATCTATTATGATGATAATGTTGATTATCAATTGTGATTTGTGGATTATCTATCTGTGTGTATATAGATAATTGTATTATTTTAAAACTTTAAAACAACTTGGCCTTAAAAGACACGCTTTGGGTTTCGATGAGACCGGGATCGGGTTTCCATATTTGGATATCCGAAAACCACATCAATCCAAATTAACGTTAGGTTGTGAATCCAAGTGGAGCAAGTGAAGATTCGAGGTGTAAGAACTATACGTCAGTATAACTCTGTGGGTGATTCTGTAATGAGTTTGACGGAATAGTACTTATAGGTTCGAGATGGTGATTTAGAGTGCAAGGGCTATGGTCGTTGACTCTGATTTAGAGTGCAAGGGCTATGGTCGTTGACTCTGAGGGTGATTCCAATATGAGTGTAACGAGATAGTGCCTTCGGTTTCGTTCGAACCCACAACGAACTTGTATGGATTGAATGCTTCCAGAACATCGTCAGGTGGACGATGAGCATTCTAAGAGATGTGTTCTCTAAAGGTAATCGTAGCCTCAAGCCTCATCAACCGGGAATGGCTAAAATAGGGGAGGTGCAACAAGGCTTCGTGGGTAGCTTCCACTGGAGAGCAAGGTTTTCCCCTGTCTAGAGGTCCCTTTTATTTCGGCTGTGTGGGAGGTTGGAACGTACGCCAACTGCGGGGTTGTCTTGTTCGGAACTGTCCAGTAAGGGATGGTTCCGGTCTTGTGTTGCAGGGGAATGGGCGTACTCCTCGGTACGTTGATCTAGGCCACGTACTGTGACGGGCGGTACCCCAGTAGCCCAGCCATTGATGGAATCCAAAATCCAATAAGTGCCAACGGTTTTGATTGTATTGCCCACTTTTGTGGCTAGTAGCTGGAATTTAATCATGTAACAATTTCGGCTATTTCTTATTTACTTGAAAACCCTAGACCTATTATAATATCACTGGATTTCCTATCAAATGTTTTGATTAGCGTAAGGTAAAAACTTTTCCATGTTTATGTGTGGGAAGTCTTACGTGATACCCTTCTTTTCAAAGGATTTTCAAAGTTAAGCAACTTTAACATGTTACTCACACCAGACCCATGTCTGACCTAGAGTTTATCTTCTGTTTTCTTAAAGTCTTGTGTACTCAACTTTTTACGAGTAGCCAAGGGATTCAGGTTAGCTTTGACGAATTGTGAAGGAGCAATGGAGCAGGAGGCTTCTGTGTTGTATATATATAGTTCCGCTGTGTGTTCTCTATGTTGTATCTCTCTGTTGAGTTGTATTGAGTTCAAATAACTAGACAGGTGTTTATAACTGTCTAGTATGTGATGTATTTCTTTGTAACTCTGATAATGGTTGTAAACTATGTAAATTTTATGTTATTAATATAATTTATTCGTTCCGCTGTTGAGATTCCGATGTTGTTCTTTCTTCTCTTTCTTTTCTCTTTTCTATCCCACTACAACAAAACAGGCATTTTACAACGGGCAATGCCCGTTGTAATATGCATTTCGCAACGGGCATGCGCCCGTTGTATTAGGCCTAGTTGTAATAGGTCGACCATATTTTACAACGGGCAATGCCCGTTATAATACATATTTTTACAACGGGCAATGCCCGTTGTAATACATATTTTTACAACGGGCAAAGCCCGTTGTAATACATATTTTTACAACGGGCAATGCCCGTTGTAATACATGATATTGCAACGGTTTCTGACCGTTGCAAAATGAATGCAAATTTTAAAAAAAAATTACAGCACAGATTTTGAATTCAAATGAATATTTTATTCAAACAAATATTTATTACAATTTTTAAATAGTACAAATTCAAACTCTCACTATTCACTATACAATTTTGATACAAATTTCATTACATCACTATTTTACATTCAGAACCTCACTACATATCACTCACACTCGTATTGTTATCTTCAACTTCTTTCCAGTTAGAATCCAGCATCTGAGCAATCTGCAAAAATATTTACTAACGCAGTAAAATTGAAAAAGAAATATTTTTGCAATATAAAATAAAATGTGAATTTTTTGAAAGGAATATTTGCCTCAGTTATTTGGGTTGTTCGTCATCATTTAAATTTGAATTTTGAATTCATCATACACGAACAACTTGTGACATACACAGTGTATCACTGTATATGCCACAAGGCCGTGCACACCGATATACACTTGATAATGCTACAGGGACAAGTGAGCACAGGTCAAACCCAAATGCAAAGCCGGGTTCAACTCACATGCAATATATTTAAAATCACGACACGAGCACAAGGTCAAACCCGAGTTTTGTTGAATATGCGCTTTGCAATATAAAATTAAACATGATTTTGAAAACATTGTTTGCCTCAGTTATTTGGGTTATTCGTCATTGATTGTATCTGTGCATATCAGCATTTTATCAGGGACAGGTTGTACATAAGTGGCTGCAGTACACACGTATACATTTGTACACGTGTGCACTGCCCCGCCAACTCATGTGCACAAATCAAACAAAAGCACTGCTAACAATTCAGCACAGTGTCAAACCCAAATAACAAACTGGATTCAACACAATGCAACATGACCAAGCATTGATCAAATCCAGAAACATGATCAACTCAGCAATGAATTTAACCATGAGAGAATGCAAACTACCAACTGTATGCTGGAGTACAAAGAAGATAGTGGCAACATCAAAATAAAAAAAAAAATCAGCTGCAACATGAAGAAAGTCATATGTGCAAAGGTTAGACCAAACATGAAGGCTACATGAAGTGTGCAAGTTCAACCTCTTCATTAAAACAACCAAACCAACATAATACTGTTCAATATCCAAGACTCAAGAATGCATCACCATGACACAGTTCCAAACTATATAGAGCTGTCACAACCAAGAACTCAACGAACCAGACACAACAATGCACAAGTGAAGAAACAAATGACAGTGATTCCAACTACTCACAACAATGCGTAGTGACAGTGAACACAGCAACAACAAAGCTACTACAGGAATGCGTCCAGTGACATGCTACAAAATATACAGAAGACTCGAAGATAACTGCAGTATAACTGCAAGTGCAAATGACCAGAACACAATGCCACAATGCAAGTAAATCATGCAAGCTATCTCGACTCAACTCAATTCAAGCTGCATGCCAGAGGTGCAGACGACCACAAATACCAGTGATACGAGTGCATCAGTGAATAATACAACATAGTAAAGAAACAGTATGCACCAGTCCAGGCTACTACATAAAACAATACAATACTGAAGTGATGAAGTGCATATAAACAACTGCAACACACATGCACGACTTATGGCAGTGAAACTCAAGCAAGTCAGACCAACACTGCAACTCAAAATGAAACATGGCTGCAGTTACAAACTAGAATGAAAACTGCACTAATCCAGTTCCAATTTTTTTTCTGAATCAAGTGATACAAGGTCAGGGAAGCAACCAGGATGGAGCAGAGACAAGTAAGGCATAGCTACTGCACAGCAACATGAAATAAGACTACAGGTCTCAATAGAGTATGGTGATGCAGTCAACAAGGCAGAGGAATGTCACAAGCATAAAAGCATGAATACAGCAAAGTCAGAGACTACAACATCAAAGTGCAGAGCAACATGAACCAACTCCAAAATGTATCACTAACATATACTACAGGGATGAACACATGAGAATGGACAAGGCACAAATCAAGTCCAGCTACAAGTTGCAGACTCAAAGCATCGTGTGGACACAAATAAACACAATGCACATGCCAACAACAAGTCCAGCAAACATGACACCAAGCTACAAAACTCAATGGCAAATGAAGGCAACAGGAATAAAATATGACAATACAAACTAATCAATGAGTAACACAGTGAACCAAGCAACAAGTTCATGTTTGAACTAACTCGAGTGCAACAAAGAAGCTATGGTACTATGAAAATGCATGGCAGTACCAAATGATAGAAGAGAAGGTCAGAGAACACTATTTCAACAGTATGGCCAAAGTAAATCAACTGGTCAAAGAAAATGTCAGCAACGTGATGAACAAGGTTGAATAATTCACAAATCAGAAATCAAGTTGAGACAAATTGAAACGGTCAATGCCAAGTCGAACCAGCAAAATCAAACCGTGAT
Source organism: Allium cepa (assembly GCA_030765085.1). Taxonomy (NCBI): domain Eukaryota; kingdom Viridiplantae; phylum Streptophyta; class Magnoliopsida; order Asparagales; family Amaryllidaceae; genus Allium; species Allium cepa. Next base: position 671,130,095 of record CM060939.1, on the reverse strand, counting down.
AAGCAAGGCCAGAATGATTATAAGAGGTTACAATATCAAGTGCAAGTGCAGACGACAGCAACTCAAATCAACACAGGGAAGATACCAGTGAAACAAGTCCAGCAACATGAACAAATGGATGAAGTATGCAATTCGAAAGAATCAGTGCACAACTACATGCAGGTGAATACATGACTGAGAAACAAAATCAAGATCAACAGAACATGAAGCAGTTGAAGTCCAAGCACAAACCCAAGAATATATGCATACACACATACATATGTATGTATGCACATATATTGTAAACAGGTGAATGTGCAGTAGAAAACACAAGACAGTGGCAAGTACAAGTCAGTGCAGAAATCAAGCCGAAGTTAAAGATCAAAATCGTGTTTTTAATTAAGTCAAAGAAAATTAATTTGGAAAGAAATCTCTGCATCAAATTTCTTGACTACATATGGTCAGTATTAATACAAATAAGGGCCGAGAAAACAAATATAGGAAGAAATCTTCGAATTAATTAATTCGAAAACAAATACGGAATGCAACAATAATTCACAGTGAAGTCGAAATCATGGAAGAACCAGAGAATTCGAATTGATGACAGTGCATCAAATACGCCTTTGAAAAAGTCAGAAATGAAAAAGGGAAAAGTTTTAATGCCGCGTTAATCAAGATGATCGAACGCTACAGAATAGAAGCCGTGCGCAACAGGTAACAAAAAATTGAGAATTAGGAAAATATTAAATTGATACGAAGGATTTCAAGTGTAACGAGTTCATATAAATTCAACCCGAAGGTATCATCATCGAATATGAGCTAAAATTCACAATCAAACTATAAATCACAAACCCAAGTTCATCATCGGCAAGCAGAGCAACAATCAAATTCAAGCATTCAAGCAAAAAGGAAAGTTACATACCAAATTGAAGCCGAAGCCCTAATTTCACAATCGATCAACAGAGGAGCAAACAATCATAAGCGAAGCAGTGAGCAAGGGCAACAATCGAACATCAGAGAAGCAAGAGCATCAATCATCAGAACGAAGCCCTAATTCGAGAAAGAAGCCGAAGCCCTAATTCGACAAAGAGAGGCCGACATTTTTCACAAACAAAAGAAGGGGACGATGAACTTCAAGTGGGCCGGCCTTGTTTATTTAAAAAGGGGTTTTAGTTATTTAGTTATTTAGGGTTTTAAAATATTACAGTAAAATACTGAATATTAAATGTAATTACTAATGCATTTGAAACTAAAAGGGGCATTAGTTTCTAAAAATTTTACAGTAAAATTTATATTTCTCAAATTCTGAATTATTTTAATATTTTGAAATTTTAAATATTTTATAAAATTTTAATCTCTTTATTTTATAATTTTATGAAAATTTCAAATTTTTGTTTATAAATTTTACAAATGTTTTTAAGTTTATTTTACAAAATTTCCAAATTTTAAATTATTTGAAATATTAAATATTCTAAGATTTCGGAAACTTTCTAAAATTTTAAGTTATCTTAAAATTTTACTCTTTAATTCTTGAATTTTATGAAAATTTCAAATGTATTTATGAATTTAGTTTAGAATTTTACTAATTTAATTATCTAATATTGAATATTAAATACTGAATATTAAATGTAATTACTAAATAATTGAATATTAATTATAATAATTAAATATTAAGTGTAATTAATAAATATATTACAACGGTCCTGAATGGACCGTTGTAATAGAGATCTATTACAACGGGCAGCAAATGCCCGTTGTAAAAAGGGGCATCTATTACAACGGTCCTGAATGGACCGTTGTAAAAAGAGTCTTGTATAGGGCATATATTACAACGGTCCTGAATGGACCGTTGTAATAGCTATCTATTACAACGGGCAGCAAATGCCCGTTGTAAAAGGGGGCATCTATTACAACGGTCCTGAATCGACCGTTGTAATAGCCTTCTATTACAACGGGCAGCAAATGCCCGTTGTAAAAAGAGCGTTGTAATAGGGCATTTTTGTTGTAGTGTCCCTTTCTTTCTTATTAATGATGCGTCAATCTGTGGAGTCAGATGGCGGGTCATGATAGTGGTATCGGAGCATTAGGTCGAGTGAATACCTAGGCTCTGGAGTGATGTCTATCTTGAGAGAGCGTATTTGTAATTTTTATATATATAGATATATTTATTTCTACCAATCTGTTGGGTTACCTGTTTAGGTTTTTCCAATATAGGTTATAAAAGTAGGTAGTGGTGTGTGTTACACGACTACTACCAGTAGTTGGAGTTTAAATGTTGAGGTTGGAAGTATATTTTTCGAGACTGTAGACCTAATACCGTCTCGAATAAGTTGTGCAGAGAGTAAGGATTTCATAGATCTCTGAAGGAAACCTGTAAGGTTCGGAGTTCATCTTTAAGTTGGATGAGTAGAGTTTGGATCTGTCGGTTAGCAGAAGAAAATAATGGTATCTTGATACCTCAGGAATTAGTAGTTGCGTGATGACATGCAGTGATTATGGATGTCTCCGAAGGTTTTTCTTTGGAACAAGTTTAAGGAGGCGTGTCTGCTTCGATGTTGTGGCTGGTTTCAGTAGGATGTGGTGGTTGGTTTTGATGCATGAGTTTCTCGAAGAGCTTTGGATTAGGTAGTCTTTGGCATCGGTGTCAGCAGTGCAGCTCGGAGTGTTCTGTGCTGGCAAGGAGGTCTTCTGGTTAGCAATTTTTCTGGAGATGGAGTTCAGAAGCAGCAGAGTGGATCCATTTCTTTGATGGATTGGCTAGATAAGCATAAGCTGTCCTGATTTGGTAAAGAGAGAATGATTTTCTTTAGATACTGGACTGGTTGATCGCAAAAGTGGCTTGCGATAGTTTGAGGGTTCTCTTGAGTTATCAGAGTTGTGCAGCGGAGCAGTTTGGGAGTGCTTTTGTTTTATTTTTTTTCCACATAGGAGAAGTAAGTTAGTCTCCTGATGTTTGTGGAGTAGAGTTAGTGTTCTTGGTTTGGATTGATCTTGAGGAGATTATTCTGTTGGGATGTTTTGGTTCAGTTTGTTTCTAGAGACATCAGCGAAGGTTGAGCTGATCGAGAAAGGTGAAGGCAGCACATGATCGTCAGGAGTGTTTTGTGGATAAGAGACGAAGGAATTTGGATTCCGGAGTCGGAGATTTGATTTTGGGTAAGTTTTTCTCCGATCTAAAGAATTTTAAGATTGAGTAAGACTGGGTAAGTCAGCCCCGAGGTGTTTTGGATCTTTTCTGTATTCTTGTGAGGATTGGAGTTGATTTTCAAGGTTGAATTGCCAGATTGTATAACTAGGATTCGTTGTGTTTCACGTATCTCTGAGGGAATACGTGTATGATTTATTTCTGGTTGTGGAACCAGCAGTTCAGGAGAATGTGATTGTCGAGTCAGACTTGTCTGTAGTCTGATATCCTGTTTAGTTTTGTAGATCTAGTTGGATAGGAGCTCTATAGCTTAATAGTATTGATTGTTTAGAATCTATAGAGCGAGTATCCCGATATTTATACCGGGGAAACTCGTGAAAATTCTATCCAGAATTTTTCTGGATAATTAGATTTGTTTGTTTGAATGATTTGGTTGCTATGGTTGTTAGCATATGATTGATATGCGCTTGTGTTTTTAAAATAAAATCTTAAGATAGATTATTAAATTACCGTTGCTTTTAAATTTCGGGGACGAAATTCTTTTAAGGGGGAAGGAATGTGATATCCCGGAAATTTGGCAATATAAATTGAATAATCTGTGTTAGTAATTAATTTGATTTGATAATTTTTGATAATAAAATTTGAATTGATTTAATAATCTTCTTTTAATAAATATTTAAATTGGTAGATTTTATCTTTTAAAAGCTAATAAATTATTTTCTATTTATAATATATATATATATATATATATATATAATTGTATATATTGTAAATTGATAAACTTTGGTTTGGAATTTAGTAAATGAATCAATTTTCAAATTTTAGTTTATATTTGGTAAATTGGAAATTTGATTTAAATTTAACATCTAACTTTTCAAAGAAATTTAATAAATAATTTTATGGTTTATACTTATGATAAATCTTATTTGTTTAAATTTATATTTTTAATTAACTTAAATATGAATTTAAATTAGATTAACATTAAAAGCTTAGTTGTATTTTCTTTTTAAATTATTGCTTGAATTTATATATAAGAATTTAAAATACAATTTATAAATGATTTTAATTTATTATATAATAAAATGAATTTATAATCTCTTTTATAAATTATTTAGAATGGTTTAATTTGTTATTTTCAGATAATAATTATAATACTTAGTTTTTATAAACATAAATGGATTTTTATAGAAATAGGATTTGTTATTTTTAATTTTAATAAGAGTTATATATGCATCTATATATAACTTGATTTTTAAATTGGAGTTTAATAATTTAATTTAAATTTGAATTTAATGTTTGAAAATTTAAAAGAGTAAATACATAAAAGTATTTGAATAAGCTTTTATTTATAAATTGTTTTCTTTCATTTCGCTTTAATAAATTTAAAAGGGAAGAGGTTCATTTATGTATATACATAAGAAATAGTAAATTAAGATTTAAAAGTTTATAAACAATTTTAAATTAAAATTAAAACACTCAATACATGTGTAAGTTTCTCTTAACATCTTAAAGACGTGTGTTAAGCCATGAAGTTATCATTTTGACAAATGTTAGAAATTAGGAACAAGTGTCCTATTTTTCTTTTTCTTTTATTTTAATGAAATCAAAAAAAAAAATTCTTTTATAAACACATATTTTTCTCACCTCATTTTTTTTTTCCAAAACTTAAGTAATCTTCATCTACAAAATTTTAAATCTGAGATCATCTTCATTTCAAAAACAAAATTTTGTTCAAAGTAAAAATCTGTAGTTCCTCCTCACAAACAAATCTGAAAACCAGTATTCCTCTCACCCAAAACAATCTGAAAATCATTTGCACATCCTCAAGCCTGAAAAGAAAATCGTGTATAAACCTGTAGCTCTTCAAATCATCAAACTAAAGTGCAATTCATAAACTTGAAACCAATTTGCTACTCAAAGGTCCTGCATACATTATTTTGGAAGCCTGCATATTTGCCGGAAAGCATACAATCAAGCATGCATAGGGATTTAAGGCATTTGCAGTAAATTAAGGGTTAAGTTTACAAAATAAAAGGAGCAATTTGAAGTTTTAAAGCAGGCATACAATTGGAATTGGAAGCATGCATCAGAAAAAACATTTTCAGAAAATAAGTTGCTCTGCTCAGGGAAATCTATGAGTAACAATTTTTTTTCTAACTAAACTTAAGTAATAAATTAGTTGCTTGCTATTTCTAAAATTAAGTGTGTTTGTATGTCATATTTTAATGTTTATTACTGGTATAACATATGAGTTTGTAGTTATACATGTTGCTATGAATTTATCTTTCTGTAACTCAAGTTACAGATTTGGGAATTTCTTAAAAATATTTACTCCATTTGAATTGATGTATGTTAAGTTTTAACATTTAAATCAAAATATGGCTGTTAACCTTGTTTGCAGTTTAAATTTTTATTTAATATGAAAATTTTCTGTAATGGTATTTGTAAATTCAGAGAATACAGAACATTTTTTTTAAGTAAGAATTTAATTATTTAGAATTCCTTGATTTAAGATATTAAACCAATTTCATAAACTAAAACTTGAATTCTAAAACTAAATTCAGGAAATTTAGTTTAAATTTGAAAGAGCATCACCGGTTTGTCTGGAAATGGGGTTTTGGGTTGGCACTGACATTCTAGAAGGTCGGAGTGGCCATGGTTTGTTTCGGTAATGAAGTGATGATCAAGTTTCAGAAAGAAAATGGAAGTCAATGGATTTATGATGTGAAACAGTAGAAATTTTGAATTGAAGTTTTTAACCCTAGATTTATTGTTTGATCAGAAAATTGATCACTGCGACTCGAATAAGTGATCGAGTCCTTCCTAATTTGAACGGGAGAAAGATGAGGTGTGGAAGTGGATGTTGCCGGCGGCGTTGACTCTCTGATGATCAGAATTTGGAGATTGAGGCGGTTGCAGTTCGACCCATTATGTTCCAGATTCGAGCTTGATGCTGTTTTTTGATGTGGGGTTTCTGCAGTTGGATTGAAGGTAGATTTGAAGTGTGGTGATGATCGGTGACTTGCCCGTAGGGTCACGAGAGGCCGGAGGTGGCTAGGGGGTTGGCGCAGGTGCACGACGTACTTGGTGTCAGCAGTTGTTTTGGGAAAATAGTGCTCGAGTTTGGTCTCGGGATTACATTGTGATTTGCTCGAAGAATTAGGGTTTGGGACTCGAGGTTTCTGGTTGAGAGCCCGGGTGAGTTTGTCTATTCCAGGTTTGTGAAAAACCTGATTTTATTTGAATTGAACGAATTCAGGATGAAAGAGTTACTCGAGTTTTACTCGAGTGTATTTAGTATTTTACTCGAGTGTTGTATGTATAGCTCGGGTTAGTAGTTCAGGTTAAAAATTTGTCGTGTTTCGAATTTTAAACTAAATTTTAAAGGTAAATCAAAGATTAAAATTAAGTTTAAAATCTAGTTTAAATTATGGATTCAAGTTGAATTGAATCTTGAGTTAGAAATGATCAAGTATTTAAATTCAAATTTGCTTTAAAATAACTTTAAAAGAGTTTATTGTTTAAATGTTTTTGAAGAAATCTGAATTTAAATTTGAAATTGAAATATAAAGTAATGTTTAAACAAAATTTACATTTGGTTCAAATTTGGATTTGAATCTTTGGTTTAAAATAAAATTTAAGTTTTATAAATTTAAGTGTTTAACAGTTTTGAATGATAATGTAAAATTTGAATGTTTGAATTTAGAAAGAATTTGTTTTAAATCTTGTAAAAATTTCTTTTATAAGAAAAGTACTATTTATCATATAATGTATAAGTTTTAAATTGGTTTTAAAACTTGTTGAAATTAAATTATAGTTTAATGATTTGTTATACATTTAATTATTAGGATAATTAAATGAGTAATTAATCTATTTGAATAAATTAATGAAAGGTTTAATTTGAGTAATTTAGAAAGGTTTAATCTTAAAAGTTTAGGATTAATTATTCTTAGAATAATTAACTTGTAATTATGAATCATTAACTAATAATATTGTTTTTAATTAATGATTAATACTTAATTAATCAAGTAATAATGGATTAATTAAGTTTTGATTAACACTTAATTATTTAATTAATTAGGGATTAATTAATGGGGTTAATTAATGATTAATTAATTTGTAATTAATAATGATTAAAACAATTTAATTATTTTAGAAATAACTAATGAATTGTTAAAAAGTTAATGAAGGTCATTAACTAACGATTATTTAATAATTAATTAGTTTAATTAATTTTTAATAATTAATTAGATTAATTAATTTAAAGATAATCATTTGTGTAAGTTATTAAGTATAATTACTTATGGAAGCAATTAAGGAATTAATTACTTATTGTAATTAATTGAGTTTAATTTGATTTGATTAAGTTAATTAATTCAGTTTAATTAATTTATAATAATCATTTGAAGATTTGTGAAGTATAATTACTTAATGTAATTAAACAAAGAGAAATTACTTAGAGAAGTAATTAATGGGTAATTATTGTATGTAATTAATTGAAGGTGATTTGATAATTGAAGTAATTTAAATATAATTACTTTGTGAATTAATCAAGGGATTAATTTGAGATAATTAATTAATGAATAATTAATTTATTTAGTAAAGTAATCAATGGTCGATAATTAATGAATGAGGTTAATCAAGGGTGATTAACAATTATGGTTTAAATTAAGATTAATTACTTAATGTATTTGATTTAAATAAGGTACTTAATTAAATTGTAATTAGAAATCATTAATTAATATAATTAATGATGTAATTAAGATTGATTAATTAAGATTAATTAATTAATAATAAGTGATTAAGGGTAATTAATTAATATAATTAATTAAGGATTAATGTAAATTTATAGTTAATTAATTTGTAAAGTAATTAAAGATTAATTACTGAATTTGGTTAAGTATAATTAATTTGTGAAATTAATTAAAGAATAATTACGTGAATGTAATTAAAGACTAATTAATCAAGGGTGATTAATTAAGGTGGTTGATTAGAGATTAATTAATTAATTAATTGTAATTAATTAATAATGATGTAAGTAAGATTTATATTGATAAAGTAATTAATTCAATTCACTTTAAATTAATTTGAATGATGTAATTAATTTAATTCATTTTAAATTAATTATATTTGGTATGGTAAATCATTGCTTATATGGATGGATGATATTGTTTGCCTTGATTGGTTTGAATCTCAGATATGAGATAAATAATGTTGAGTGATATGGATGCATTGTTGCATTGTGATGATGTTTTGGATTATCTTTTGATAATGATAATATAGATTATCTATTGTGATGATAATGTTGATTATCAATTGTGATTTGTGGATTATCTATCTTTGTGTATATAGATAATTGTATTGTTTTAAAACTTTAAAACAACTTGGCCTTAAAAGACACGCTTTGGGTTTCGATGAGACCGGGATCGGGTTTCCATATTTGGATATCCGAAAACCACATCGATCCAAATTAACGTTAGGTTGTGAATCCAAGTGGAGCAAGTGAAGACTCGAGGTGTAAGAACTATACGTCAGTATAACTCTGTGGGTGATTCCGTAATGAGTTTGACGGAGTAGTACTTTTAGGTTTGAGATGGTGATTTAGAGTGCAAGGGCTATGGTCGTTGACTCTGAGGGTGATTCCAATATGAGTGCAACGAGATAGTGCCTTCGGTTTCGTTCGAACCCGGAACGAACTTGTATGGATTGAATGCTTCCAGAACATCGTCAGGTGGACGATGAGCATTCTAAGAGATGTGTTCTCTAAAGGTAATCGTAGCCTCAAGCCTCATCAACCGGGAATGGCTAAAACAGGGGAGGTGCAGCAAGGCTTCGTGGGTAGCTTCCACTGGAGAGCAAGATTTTCCCCTGTCTAGAGGTCCCTTTTATTTCGGCTGTGTGGGAGGTTGGAACGTACGCCAACTGCGGGGTTGTCTTGTTCGGGACAGTCCAGTAAGGGATGGTTCCGGTCTTGTGTTGCACGGGAGCGGGCGTACTCCTTGGTACGTTGATCTAGGCCACGTACTGTGACGGGCGGTACCCCAATAGCCCAGCCATTGATGGAATCCAAAATCCAATAAGTGCCAACGGTTTTGATTATGTTGCCCACTTTTGTGGTTAGTAGCTGGAATTTAATCATGTAACAATTTCGGCTATTTCTTATTTACATGAAAACCCTAGACCTATTATAATATCACTGGATTTCCTATCAAATGTTTTGGTTAGCGTAAGGTAAAAACTTTTCCATGTTTATGTGTGGGAAGTCTTACGTGATACCTTTCTTTTCAAAGGATTTTCAAAGTTAAGCAACTTTAACCTGTTACTCACACCAGACCCATGTCTGACCCAGAGTTTATCTTCTGTTTTCTTAAAATCTTGGGTACTCAAATTTTTACGAGTAGCCAAGGGATTCAGGTTAGCTTTGACGAATTGTGAAGGAGCAATGGAGCAGGAGGCTTCTGCGTTGTATATATATATAGTTCCGCTGTGTGTTCTCTGTGTTGTATCTCTCTGTTGAGTTGTATTGAGTTCAAATAACTAGATAGGTGTTTATAACTGTCTAGTATGTGATGTATTTCTGTGTAACTCTGGTAATGGTTGTAAACTATGTAAATTTTATGTTATTAAATAATTTATTCGTTCCGCTGTTGAGATTCTGATGTTGTTCTTTCTTCTCTTTCTTTTCTCTTTTCTATCCTTTTCTTTCTTATTAATGATGCGTCAATCTGTGGAGTCGGATGGCGGGTCATGACATCTAGCTAAATCTTTGTCCAACTTCATTTATTTTGATTTGAGATATCCTATTCGAGGATTGGTTTGGCTGTATTAATGGAAAATCCTCAGGTGCGTATGTTTCCTGTCTTTGGGAAGTAAAATATTGGATGTCCATATTTGATTGTCTATCTTTGGCCCCACCTATCTCTGGGCGATTGACAAAAAGCTCATCACGCGTTCTTGCCTATCATTGGCCATGAGTTTTATCACTAGGCCATAAGCATGATCATACCTCTATATAAGTTATAATTTCATACTAGTTCCTATCTCTGAGATGTGGTTGCTTAGGTGCCTATCTCTGGGCCTCAATCTTAGACCTTGCCTATCTATGGGAATTGGTCAAAGATCGGATGTGTAAGGGCGGATTGTCTAATCGACCACAATACGATTATACTCTAGGGAAGCAATCATGGATCAAGGGGTTAATTGTTACCTATCTCTAGGTACTTATACTTCTAGGTTTTTAGATACAGAAGTTAAATTTTTCCACTACTCGCACAGCCCAACGGCAGGCTTTTAAGAATTCGGTTCTATTCAACTATTTGTCAAAATAAATCTAACTGAATTAGCATCTCAAGGGCTCACTTCCACGTTGATTGAATCGAGATCCCATCAATAGTCGATATCTTGAAATTTCCATCTCCAAGCTTCTATTCAATCACATAAGGATCTTCCTAATTTGGACCAAGTGACTCCATACTACGAAGTACATATCTCAAAATGAAGTTGCCTACCTCAAAGGTACAAGTTCTGACCTTTGTGTTATAATATCATGCTACTCTCTTCCGGAGAGCGGTTACCCTCAAATCAGCCTATTCTCGCTTCTCATCGACCAAGTCAAGGGACTCAAGTAAGAATTCCTTATTCATCTTGGGATCATAGTGCATTCTTTAAGGAGAAGGAATTTCTAATTCAATTATAACCATGGCATTAGATCCATATGACAGAGCAAATGGAATATGGCCAGTCATGGAGTAGTGGATCGCTCAATAAGCCCACAACGCTAGTGGCAGCTCATCGACCCAGTTGCCCTTGGCTTTTGTCAATTGTTTCTTCAAGATGGATTTAATAAAAAAAATCATTCCTCTACCTATCCATTCACTTACGGGAGTGCTACTGTCATAAATTTCTTCATAATCTGATATTGACTATAGAAATTTTTGAATTCGACACTCTCAAATTGGGTTCCATCGTCAATGAAGATTTTCTATGGGACTCCAAATCTGCATAAAATGTTTTTCACCATAAAGTTGATCACTTTCTTCATAGTGCTCGTGGCGAGCAGTTCCTCTCCAACCCACTTTGGGATATTATATATAGTCATGATAACATACTTCGCTCCGCCTCTTGACATTGATAGCACACGGATTATATTAATTCCCCATACCAAAAATGATCATAGGCTAACCATTTGCATAAACTCTATGGACAGCGCTCTTAACATCTTTGCAAATCTTTGGCTTCTATTACATCTCCTAGTGTAACAAGGTACATCCCGGTTGATTGTTGGCCAAAAGTATCCATGGAAAAGAACTTACCTCATCCACGTTTACCAAGGTGTGATCACCATAGTTTCCCTCGGGTACATCGGAAGGATCTTCTTAGCCTCATTTTTGGTGAAACATCGTAGTAGGAGAGCAGAGAATCCTCTCATGTATAATACTCCTTCCTATATGGCAAGTCGTTGTACCTTACGCGGCAGTTTTCACCATTCATTCCTTTCACATGGGAGAGTTCCTTTTAACAAGAACTCTTTTATTAGAGTCATCCATGACTCCTTCACTTCCTTGGATTTCAAGATCCAATCTACATCCATTTAGTTAATGCTCGGAGCCGACAAGACCTCCATTAGAATGAGTACCATAAATTATGCATCCCCAGAGCTGGTCACTTTGTCTAATGAATCGCCCTTTATATTCTCTTCTTGGGGAATGTACGTTATCGTTTAGTATTCAATGTCATTTCGCAGTTCCAGAACCTTCATTAGGTAAGGGGCAAGTCTAACTCCATTGGTCTTAAATTCCTACTTGACTTAGAAGACTACCAATTGGGAGTCACTAAATATATGCAATGTATTGACTCCGGTTTATTTGCTATTTTGACCCCTATGATAAAACCTTCATACTCAACTTCATTATTCATTGTCAAGAACTTTAGCTTCAAATCATAATTATCCTTTATTCTAATTGAGTTGCAAGGATTACTCCTACCCTTGAACTATGCTCATTGCAAGCTCCATCTATGTACAACTTCCATTGGACCAGTCAGGCTACATCTTCTTCCAATTCTCCACCCCGAATGGTGAATTGAACAATGAAATCGGCTAGTGCCTATCCTTGTATTTCTCTCTTAGGATGGTACATGATATTGTATTGACTCAATGATACTTCATTTCAGTAATCTTCCCAAAGTCTCAGGTTGATGCGGTACTTGCTTTAGAAGCTAATCAGTCGGTACTTTTATCAGGTGCACTTGGAAGTAAGGCCATAAATTTCTTGAAGAAATTTGCAAGAAATACACCAACTTCTTTAGCTTTTGATAGTTCTTCTCTACTTTGGTGAACCACCCGCTAATATAATACGTGAACATTTGGATTTTAGACTGCTCACGTACTAAGGCTGCACTCAGTGCATTAGAAGATATCGCCAAGTAAATGGAAAGATCTTCTACTTCCAAGGGCTTTGACAAAATTGGAAGTCTCTCCATGTGTTCCAATAGGTTTTGGAAAGCTTCCTAACATTCCTTCATCTATAAAAACTTTCTTTTTTCTTTATTAAGGCATTAAAGATTGGGACACGTTTATCTATCCCCTTTGAAATAGATCAACTTGGCACAGTGACCTTTCCGTTCAAGTTATGAATTTCCCTTTTCGTCTTTGGGAAAGTAATATCTTTCAATGATTTTCTATTTTAGATTTGCTTTAGTGACCCTTGAGTTTACGTGAAACCTAAAAACTTTCCCAATGTGATCTCGAAAGAACATTTCAAGGGATTAAGCTTTGTCCTACACTTTTGGAGCACATCAAACAGCTACGAGAGGTCGTGCCTATGATTCCTCGATCACTGTGACTTCACAAGCATATCATACACATTGACCTCCATTGTCTGTCTGATTATCTTTACATGTTGCATCATTAATAAGTTGCTACAACATTCTTTTGGTCGATCGACATCACTCGGTAATAGTAGACCATAAATCACTAATAAAACTCATATAATCCTTATTTGGGACATGCATCACTATCTGATTATAGTCAAAGCATGCATCTATAGAGGATAATAGTTCGTGTCCAACAATTCTGTCGACGAGCTAGTCAATTTAAGGAAGCGGTAAGCTGCTGTCCTTTGGGCATACTTTATTCAAATCTAAATAATCGATTCATGTTTCCACCACTATAGAATTTGATACCTATTCAGGGTAAATTACATCATGGATAAATCCATTTTCCCCCATCTTATCCATCTCTTTCTTTAGTGTAGCAGATCACTTCGTACCTAGGTTGTGCCTCTTCTGCTTTATAGAAAGGTATCATGGGTCCACATTCATTGTATGGTATGCTATCTCCAGCGATATTCTACACATATCAGAATGTATCTAGGGAAACACATCTAGGTTTTCCAAAGAAACCCACCAACTCCTCCTTCACTTTATGTCGATTTGAGATCCAATCATCAGGACCCGAGCGGGATCATCTTTATCATTTGGGAAGTTGACCGTATGCTCTACCACCCTCGCATCCACAGGCTTTTTTAGGTCCATAGATTTGTAAAATTTACTATAAGGCTCAATCTAGGGATTAGGATACGGTTGCTATATGTGCATTAATTAATAAATTACTAATAAGGCTAAAATGGGAATTTTGTAAGTGTCAGAATTTATGCTTTCGCGTTCGTGGTGATTTTCTGATCGACTTTCTTATATAAAGTTTTGAAAATGGAGCTCAAAGGAAAAAGTTATTTACATTTTAAGTTTTTGGATTTAAATTAATTTAAACGGACTTCAAATTTAAACAAATAATTACTGCTAAAGTTTCAAATTTTAAAATTAATAGTCGTTAGACTTGGGGTTAAGTAAATGTTAAAACAGTGTAAACGTAAAATATTAATTAAAGTACTAAATAAAATATTAATGGCAATATAAATATGTTCCCAACCAATAGATTGCTACCTAGGACCGGTCGACCGCCTAGGCAAGACCGGTCCACTGGTAATCGCAGTGGTGGCTAGGGTTTTTAACGCCATGAATGGTCTGGATTTTATAATTTTAAACCAACTTAAATCCGACTATTCTGATGTTTTGTAACCACTATAAATAAGAGCCAAGTCCACTTACTTTTATTCATAAATTATTTTGGAAACTAAGCGATGCTCTACCACTTTCTCTCCTCAAAGATGAATTTTTTTAAGGATTTTAAGTTATAAATGTAGGTGTTTATTACTAAATCTCTAATTCCATTCTCCTCTGGTCCCTAGTTTAAAAATCAAATTCATATAAAATCCCCTTGTTGTATACTTCTAAAAGGAGAGATCTTAAAGAGATTGAAGCAGGCATTAATAAATACTAAAAGGCAAGAACTAAGGACTTTTTGTGAGTGGAAATTTTAGTCTTTCTTATTTTAATAATTGTATAAAATAACTTGGAATTGATATATGTCTTAGGGAATTTTGTTTACGAAAACATCACACTAAAACCTTAAAATTTCCCTAATGCGAACTATCGATTCTTAAGTTATAACCTTAATTATTCTATATTAAAATAGTGGAATTATGTAGTTACAGCAATTTTAGTGTTTTACATTCTATTTCACTTCTTATGTTCCTCCTTGAATCTGATTAAGGTTTTTGAAAAAAATAAGTTAGGAAATGGTGCGTAAGATATGGATTCTTTTATTCGTAGTTTGCATTGCCTATGTGCATAATTTAAAAAATCCCCTTTTTCATTCTGATATGTAGAAAATGAATAAAGTATAAAATAAGTTTGGTTTGGATTCTACCTTTATATAAGTCTGTTGTTGGATTGAGAATATTGGACATACTATATGTTTGTTGATATAAGGTTGAACTTGTATAAATTTGAAGTTTTGACATTTAAATGATTAGTTTAGGATGTAATTTTCGCATGCTTAGAAATATTTTAGGCATACATATATAGAACATATAAATAATTTATAATTAATAACATATTAACTACATAATAAATAGGTCATTTATTAATATTAAATGCTCCTTGAATAAAGAAATTCATAGTTAAGACAAAATAAGGGTTTTCCTTATAAAGCCTTGATAGATGTGAAACCATCGATAAAATTTTACTCGGACCAGATCTAATTCATGAGACTATGAAAAAGGTAGAATTGATTAGGCAATGACTGAAGGTCGCACAAGATCGCCAGAAATCTTATGCGGAGAAGTGAAGAAAGAAGTTGGAATTTGAGGTAGGGAACATGGTGTTTGTTAAAGTTTTCCCTCTTAGGAAGGTTGTGAGATTTGAAATTTTGAAAAAGTTGGCACTATGATTTATTGCACCTTTCATAATTTTAAAAAAATTAGGAAGACTTGCTTATCGCATGGAACTACTAGATACGTTGGCAGGAGTCCATGATGTTTTTCACATTTTGCACTTAAGGAAATGCATTCATAGCACAACCACCATGGTAGAGCGCGGTCAATTTAGAGACTTGGGATTGATCTGACAACATCCCTGCCACCCCACGCATTGTGTAGCATGAACCTAGGAAGCTCTAGAGAAAAAGATGGTTCGAGTGCAATGGGAGATAATCCAGCGGAAAGCACATGGAAAACCGAAGGGAAGATGAGAATTTCCTATCCTGGGATTCTCACTTGAAAACTTTCTCTCTTCAAATCAGGTTTTGGCTGCATCGTGGTTGCTAGATTGGATGGTAAGGGATGGTTGCCACAATTTTACTATCACTTTTGCACTCATTTAGAAAACTTTTTGCATGTTTAGGAGGTTTGCATACATGCCTATATGTCACGGCATTTGCATTCATGCTAGGATTAATCTCACTTATAGTATATCTGCATATATAATCACATTACACTTTTGGTTGAGTAGATAGTTGTATAGCTAACTTGGTGGTATAACATGGATGCTTAGTGCGCATTATGTTGTTCGTCCCTCAGGGATATCGGGGAGGAAATTATTTTTAAAGGGGGAGAATGTAACACCATGTAAAAATTAATAAAGAATTAATTAATAAAAATTAATTAATTAATAATAAAGCTAAAATTAAAATTTTGTAAATGTTGAAATTTGGCCATGAAAGTCATGCTATATCGATCGTAGTGATTTTCTAATCTATTTGCATGTACAAAATTTTGAAAACGGAGCTCAAACGAAAAATTTATCGACATTTGAAGTTTTCAGATTCAAATTTATTTAAATGGAATTAGAATTTAAAGAAATAATTAATTCTAAAGTTTGAAATTTAAAAATTAACGATAGTTAGACTTGGGGTTAAGTAAATGTTAAAATGGGGTTAACGTTAAATATTAATTAACATGTTAAATAAAATATTAACGGCAACATAAATATATTTCCAAATATCTTTATCGATCGACCGCCTAGGTAAGAGCAATCGAACGGTAATCGTAGTGGCAGCTAGGGCTTTTAACATCTTGAACAGTCCGTATTTTTCTATTTTAAACTGACTTAAATTCGACGGTTCTGGTGCTTTTTAACCACTATAAATAAGGGATTACCCCCTCACTTTTATTTACAAATTATTTTGGAAACTAAGTGGAGGTCTACCACTCTCTCTCTCTCCAAAGATTTTGGGAACTAAGCGGAGGTCTACCACTATAAATAAGTGATTAGCTGCCACTATTTAGATCTTTATTTCTAAATTTCTCATTCTATTAACCTTCTATCCCTAAATTTCTGACTCTGGTTCATATACAATTACTTTGTCGTATATTTCTAAATGGCGATATCCGAAAGAGATTGAAGTATGCATAAGCAAATCCAAAAGGGAAGAGCTAAGGACTTTTTGTGAGTGGAAATCTCAGTCCTTCTAGTTTTAGTAATTGTATAGTATAAATTGGATCTGTTATATGCCTTAGGGAATTTTGTTGACGTAAACATTATATTAAAACCCAAAAATTTCCTTAAAGCAAAATGTTAATTCTTAAGTTATAATCTTAATTATTCCACATTAAAATAGTGGAATTGTGTAGTTATAGCAATTTTGATGTTCTACATTCTATTCCAATTTTTAACTTTTACTTTGGATCCGCCTAAGAATTTCAAAAATAAATAAGGTAGGAAATGGTGCATAAGGTACGAATTCCTTTATTCGTAGGTTACACTGCTTATTTCCATAATTTAAATAGAAATTCCTTTTTCATTCTTATATGTAGAAGTTGAATAGAGCGTAAAAGGATTCAAATTGAAAATTCTATTAATGTTGATTATACTATTGTAGTATAAAATAAGTTTAGTATAGATTCTATTTTTGCACAAGTCTGTTGTTGGATTGAGAATTTAGGACATGCAGTATGTTTGTTGATAAGGAACTGAACTTGTATAAGTTTGAAGTTTTGGCAATTAAACGATTAGTTTAGGACATAATTATCGCACTCTTAGAAATATTTTAGGCATGTATTTATATACACACACATACATATATACATAAATACATACATACATACACATACATACATACATATATATATTAGCGTATAAATAATGTATAACCAGTATTAAATAGCCTATTAATTAGTATTAAATCCCCATTAGGAAAGAAATTGATAGTTAGGGGGAAATAAGGGTTTTTCCTTATAAGGCCCTAATAGAGAATGCGATGAGGTGTCTGATAGTATTTTAAATGACAGTAGATTATGACTATGTTATAGGGATGTGAGGTCTGTCAAAAGCATACGGAAGTCTAACCAGCTAATCTGACTATCAGTAGTGTGACTTTAGGGCTGATGTAAGACATCACCTATGTATGTACCCACAGAGGACGCAATGTTAGTTCCAAATTATGTAGGGTAAACCTGCCAAGCTAATCTAGCTAACAGTACCTACGAATATTCGGACTAATGTGAGATGCCACGGTTTGGGTTGCAGGTCATAATAGGTAGGACCTGCTTTGGGTTGGAGGTAGTAACTTGCTGATTAAGGGGCCACCTCCTCCCTATTTAAGGAGTATTAAATGGTCAGGTTTAGTGGTTAGGAATGATTGTGGATATCTCATGAAGTGTCTTCTTTGGGTTTGACGTATTATGTATCTATTATAGGGACTACCTCTGCCATACAGAAGTATTAAGTAACTTGATGAGATTTTGTGCGATGCCAGCAAGATAGTATCGGAGAGGAGGCCATCTTGAGATAGGTAGTAAATGATGGGTTCTTGCCTAAAATGAGGTGTTAAATGGTTAGAGTCTACCTAGTTCCCACTGAAAAGATATTATGCACTTGGATATTATCTCTTACATTGTTAGGAATTATTAATAGCAGATGCATGGAACCCAGAATTGCCTTTGGCCTACAATTGAAGATGGGTTAATAAGTTGGATTGGAAAGAGTGTAGGTTATAGAGTTGGACTTGCAGTTGAAGAATTTACATGGAATATGGCTAGGATATGTAAGCCATTTTCTTTTTTAAATTATACTGCCGAAGTACTATTAGTAAAAGGTTCAAGATTTTTATTCACCAGACATTGTTGTTCTAACTCCCTTCTAATTACAACACAAGTTAGCGAAGATGATGTAGATTTCAGAGATGGTGGTGGAGATGGAAACTTGTGGTAATTATTTATCTATCTAGTTATGTTGTTTTATTTCTAATGTACCCATTTAGACAAGATGATGTATTTTAGATATTGTACTATAGATATTTGTGTTGTTATGCAGTATTGTGTTGTATTTTTCTAACATTTGAATTTCAAATAAAATGGGTACTATTTTTGATATTATATTTTATCCTTCTGCCATGAGATTTTGAATGTGTAGATAGATAACTTTATGCATTGTTCTTTACATCAATTTTACTCCCCAACAACCAATTTTGGAAGGTTCGATTACCCTTTTCTGGATCAAAAATTAGGTATATTTCGAGATGGGTTGTTACATTTGATATTAAAGCTTATGTTACCAATCAATGAGGATATGTATACGTGTGAGTATCATACTTGTTGTTTTTGAAAGTATTTTTCAGAAACCCTGCTATATATATACACTATTTTTGAACATCTGCAAATACATTAGGCAAACCTTTATTTCAACATGTAATACTATCTTAGGAAATTATAGTTAAATTTTTAACTATAGATAGTAAATTATGGCTGGAAATCATTCTTCTGAGATTGGAAACCCCTCCTAAGAGATCCTCACTATCCAAGGGATGCCTGAATGGTTCCAAGAATACCTAACGCATGTTCGACAAGTTCTCAATCCTCAGTGGTATCCGCTGCCTCACCTGCTGAAGCAGCACCTCGCCCCTTAGTCTTCCCCAAGATGTGTAAGGATTTCCAAAACATCGGTGGAAAGATGTATACAGGAGCAGAAGGGTTTGGGGAGACAAAGGCATGGATAAATGATTATGAGAGGATATTTCGCAAGCTTGGTTGGGAAGAATAGATTAAGCGGAGAATGGCAGCTTGGCACCTTAAAGTAGAGGTCTTGGATTTATGAATGATTGTGGGGGAGGAGAATGTTGATAAAATAATTACTTAAGATAAGTTCAAATACTGATTTAAGTCACGATTTATGTCGAGGGCTGAGGTAAATTTTCAGTTGGAGATATTTATAGAGCTTAGGCAAGAAGACTCCACTCAAGGAGTATATAGGTAGATTCATAGAACTAGCTAAGTCTGGATGAGTTTTATTGATACCCCCATGAAAAAGGCCATGAAATTTGTCAAGGGACTGAACTCTCCATGTAGGCAATTATTTCTGACCCAGGTACCCATAAAGCTAGGTACGAGATGCTGGTTGTGATGGCTCTACTTTAGTTGGTTAGCTCAAAGGAGAAGGAGAAGTAGGGATCTACTCAAAGTCAAGGAGGAGCTAAGAAGGGAGGTTGGGCAAATAATAAGTTGAAAGGAAAGTTAAAGAATGAGGGTATAGTATGTCGGAGATGCCAAAAGAAAGGACATATCGCCTGGGATTATAGGGTGAGCTTGTTGAAGGATGGTTTTAAGGTGAAGTGCTACCATTGCCATGAGGCATGACTTTTCAAGAATCAGTGTCCGAAGCTTGTGAAGGAAGGGAAGAGTGGTCTAGCCTTTTCCATTAAGGATGTTCCAATCTCGAGTAGACCTTCCTTGAGAAATCAAGGAAAGGCTATAATGGAAGGTACAACTTTTATTTCTGATAATACAATTCGTATTCTATTTGACTCTGGAGCATCACATTCATTTATAACTAGGAATGTAGTTGAATTCTTGAGTCTACAAATCCAAAATTATCACCAACCCAATAGTAGTATCAAATCCTATTGGGGGTCGACATACCTTGCTTTAATTTGTAAAACCTAGTTGTGGACATATGTAATATCCATTTCATTTGTAGCAGCATGTTCTTAATTTTAAGAGGCAAGGACTAACCTTAGGAATAGATTAGTTGTCATAATACAGGGACACCTTGGATTGCGATAAGAGTGTTGTGTGGTCAAAGAATTGCAGAGGATAAGATATAGATGTTCATTGTACGCTCCAAAACTCACTCGAGTTATGCTATCTATACTTGGTGATCTATCACAGAATGAGCTCTCATCCGTGCCTATAGTTCGAGAATTTCCTAACATCTTCGAAGAAATCTCGGGTCTTCCACCCAAAATCGAGTTTAGGATTGATTTAGAAAAGGACACTCAACTGGTCGCTCTGTCATTAAGGCACATGGCCCCCAAAAAAAGGCAAGAGTTGGATAAGCATATTTTGGGGAAGTTGTAGACAGGATTCAGTCGTCGGAGTACTTCGAGGTGGGGAGCCCCTATTGTCTTTGCCGCTAAGGCTGATGACTCACTAAGGATGTGCGTCAATTATAGAAGAACTCAACAAGTTGACTAATAAGAATATGTATCCTTTACCTAGAATAGATGACTTGTTTGATTGGTTTTTAGGTGCTAAATGTTCTCCTGATTGGACTTGCTACTCAATTTAATCAGCCGAGGATAGCAAAAGACAACAAATTAAAGATCACAATTTGCGCTACGGATGGGATTTACGAATGGGAAGTGTTACCTTTGGATTGATGAATTACATACATGGCAACAATTCAATAGAAAATGCCTAAACTTTGCAAAAGAACTCAGGGTTGCGGCTTGCTTTTCCAGTTCGACGATTTTAAGCATTTTTTGAGATGGTTCTAAAAGGCTAACTCCAACTAATAGAAAAGCCGATATTAACATCGATTCGTACTATGAATTTTGCAGTTTCATTTGGGTTTTGTCGTATTTTAATTTCATTGATTTTTCATTGACTTTTTTTGTTTCTGTGCACGTGTTTTCTAAACCGATTTCGGAATGATTTTTAGAACGAAAAATCTTTCAAAATAAGTGTTTTACAAAAATTTAAATTTTGAACTTTATTGTTCTAAGTGGAGTAAACAGGATAATAGATAATAATTCTTCTCTATTGAGAAGAATTATTATCTATTATGCACCAATGATTACTTGGGTCAACCACAGTTCTCGTAATAGGGAATTTAGGCCCTTCATGAACTTCATGGCTTTTTTAATAGGCGTATCTATCAAGCTCATCCCAAATTTAGCCAACTCTATGAACTCAGCTATGTACTCCTTATGAGTGGAGTCGCCTTGCCTAAGCTGAATGAATTTATCTAATTGTAGACTCACTTCTGGCCTAGACATAAACCTCATCTCAAAACCTATTCTTGAATTCCTCTCCATGAGAAAATCCTTCTAGCATATTCCTTTGTCACCAAGTCTCAACTATTAAGGACTTCTCCTTTAAGTTGCCAAGTAGCCATCCTCCGTTTTATCTGATCTTTCTATCCAAGCTTTCTAAATATCCACTCACAGTAATTAACCCATGCTTTAATTTCCAGATATCCTTCGATTATACCGTATGTCTTCCCTCCTATATTAAGAATGTTCTTACATGACTTAGGAAAGTTAATAGGACAGATTTTTGCAACGGTATGCGGGAATTAGGTGCCACCGGTGCGGTTGGAGGAATAGGAAATTGCTTAACGATCCTAAGATATTGTCTAAACCATTTGAGCATTCGATGAATAAAAGATCTTCCGAGGGCAGGGATCCCATTTCTGGAAGAAGATTGATTATCAGCCATATCAGCTATTAGTAGATTAAATCTTTAGTGACGATTTCCTAAGGTAGTATTATATGCTGAAAGAAAATGGGTTGCCTATCGTTTGATATGTTCAAAGAAATAGTGGTATAGACACACACACACATATACACTCACATATGTATGGTATGAATTTTTGAAAATCCTTCAAACATTTTTAAAAAAATATGCCACTTATATGTATAGTTTACCCGTTGATGGGTAACCTAGGCTCTGATACCAAATGTAACAACCCATCCCAGAACAGGCCTAAATTTCAACCCAGAAAAGACCCATTCAAACTTAGACCCATTCTAAGGCTGGCTGTTGGTTGGAAAAAGGAATAATAGTACAAAACAGTAACTATTCTTTCAGAACTCACAACGGATGGAACAAAATATAATATCAAATTGTAACAGTTTATTTCAAAACCATTTGAAATGTCATAATACAAAACATCATAAAACTGTCACGTAAGTTCTGTTACATCATTTGTTCAAATACAAGGGTGCAACATAAAAATATCATAAAAGATAATAACATATGCTACAAGTTTAAGCCAATCTATCTTCAAGCATCGTCGCCATCATCACTCCGTCCTTAACCTGTGTTGTAATAAGGAGGGAGTCAGAATAACAAATGTTCGGTGAATAAAAACTTCGAGTGTTAACATTTCAGTACTTGACCAATATATTTCAAAATAAGAATATGTCTTACCCTAGATACCACCTGAGTAGGAGTCGCCCGCCACCCATAGATGGGTTGACTGCTAAGGGTTGACCGCTTGGGGTCGGAGGTGTGGACCTTTACTCCTATATGAAGTGCGCTGATTTGTTTCTGTTGCCTGTATATTTTGTTCCCTCATTAACTTTTAACGTTAATGGTTTAACTTAATATTAGTCTACTCCAAGTAAACCAACAGTTAATTTTTGAAATTCAAACCCTAAATTTAAACGCTCATTTGTATTTGAATTCAAACTAAATTAATTTAAGTCTGAAAACTTCAAACGTTCATAACTTCTTCGTTTGAGCTTCATTTTCAGCATATTATATATAGAAACAGATCAGAATTTCTCCACAAATGCAACAAGATAACTTTCATTGTCAAATTCCAAAATTTACAAAATTTTCCATTTTCAATGCTATCTTATTAAATTCAATTCACTAAGTTCATTTATGGTTGATTTTACGGGATGATTTAATGTTATGTGTAGATATAAGTGAAACATATACATATTTTTTTGAATGATTTATTAAATTATGTATAAGTTTCATGTGCAATCTTGTTCCTTTGATTATCATATTTTTTTGTTGTTATTTACTTTGTTTCAACGAAAAATTATTAGAGGACTCCAGAATTATTGATCTAATGTTGTATTCATTCCGAAACTAAAATTAGACGTGTGGTTGTTATTTTAAGCTGTAAAACATTGAATATTACAAGTTTCACTTTGTTATTTCAAAATATTGTTGTTATAAACATATGTATATAATCACATATTTATATTTTTTAATTAGAAATCGTAGGACTTTAGTGGAAAAATTACAAATCTATTGTTGAATTCTTTTATAAGTCAAATCATCTTTCAAGCCATTGATTTAAAATGGTAAACATATAAGATTACATGTTATACATGAGTATATTATTTTGAATTTAAATTATATTTGATCATTATTTACATATACTTACTTGTCTTTGTAATTTTTTTAAAATAATTATGTGCTTATATATGTATGTATGTATGTATATACATATATATATTATTAATCAAAACTGGAACAACAAAGACATGTATAAATTTACTTATAAGACATTTAATATATTAATTGATCTATTTGATGAGAGAGAGAAATGAAGGCTTTTTTCGCTAAATTCATTTACACATGTTTCATTTAAATAAATGAACACTTTTTATATGTTGCACTACACAATATACACTATTAGTATATTTGAATTTATTCACTTTTCATGTCATGTTTAAATTAGTCATCAATGAAATTTAACAAATCTAATCAAAGAGAGAGAGAGAAATGAAAGGTTTCCCTCTCTCCAATTAATGTTTTTAATTCTCTTGATTGATTGCACAAGTGTTACAGAAGGAAACAAAAGTTTACCTTCTCAAATTAATTTTAATAGGTAACTACTATGAACATGGGTGTATTTGATACATTCATTCATTTAAATTATATCAAATTAAAACATTTTCAAACTAATCAAATATATTTAAGACACCTTTTAGATTGGATCTAAAATATTTTTAGACTTCATAGACCCAAAAGATCTAAAGAATTTTTTTTTTTGAAATTTACCCTTTAACTCCACTACAGGTTCGTCCAGTTCTAGTAGTTTGTTGTACCTAAAGGGATATGATCCAACGATCATAAACATGCCTTTAAGAGAAGGCTAATGCAATTGGAGTACAATGATCAATATTGATAAGAGTAACATCATAAATTTCAATTGTTGAAATTAACATAACAGATTCGTCATTTGATGTACTCAAGTTAATTTGAATTTTACTAATCGTCTAGCAAGTCTTTATGTTTTGGTACATATGTGTTGAAATAGAAAATTCTAAATAGTCATTTGGATTAGACTGTTTGCACATAATAACCAAAGTGTCGAAGTTAGTGGAAGCAATATCGAATTTATGGGTTTTTGGATATGATCCAAGAACGGATCGGATAATATCATTTGACAGGCATCAAAGTTGCTTGTTAGAGATATCAAATAGTTTGATTTTCAATCAAAATGCAGAGTAAACATGTGTCTATAAAAAAGAAGATTAAAAGATATATGAATATTTCTTAATTACTAGTAAACAACATACCATTGATTGTTCATGATGTACATATGTTAAAATCAGTTCTAGTTTGATTGTTTAATACTCGATATTGGAATTGAAAATGACATCTTTTATAATCATCATTGGGAATATCCCAAATATGTATATATATATATATATTAAATTATTTAATATCGAGCATGTAAGATGGATTTGTCATGCATTAGCAATATGAATTATCATACATATAATATTGTCTACAATAACACACTTTTCTTATGTATTTAATACATAGAACAAGTATCGAATCCGAATTAAAATAACTATTTGAAAATTGAGGGTGCTGTCGGGTATTTATGAAATATAGTGAATTGTTTAAAGAAACAGCAAACTCCTTATGAAAGGGCGATCGAAGTCAAACTTTGTTAGTGATATCGAGTATAGTATGTCAATCCTAAATAAATGTTCAAATTTAAGTCAAGAACGTCAAGTTATCATTGTTCCAAACAATAAGTAGTGGCATATTCAAACAAATGCTACGGTTAGTGTGAATGGTATAAATATATACACAAACTTATAACTGAACTGCGGGCGATTCCAAACGTTGAGAATCCCATGACATTGTTATACGATAAAAATGCCATGATATAGTTCGTAAAAGATCCTAGAGCTCACTAGAAGTTGAGAGACATACTCCGAATAGTTCCACATGATAAAGGCAATTTATCAACGTCGGAGAGAATTGATTGATATAGTAGATAATTAAAATAAAATAACATACTCATTCACCAAGGGATCGACCTAATTAGTTTTTGAGAAAACAGATCGAAGAAGTTGGAATAAGATTTCATAATTGACCCCAAGTGCAAGTGAAGATTGATACAATTAGGGATATGCTCTAAAGTTAATTATGTAATTTGTTATAGATATCCAACTCTATGGCAAACCTTGTTCAAAGCAAAATGTATCATTCTTTCTGTTATATACTTGTTATATAGTGATATGTGTAAATAATTAAATAATAAATTTTAAGTGTGCATGTGTATATATGCATACACACACATGGGAAGTCCTTAAATGATGTGTTGTGTAATAGTACTTAGAAAGTGTTGTAATCTTGAAATTTTATCGCATTGAAAATAACATATCGTTTTAAGATTTCCAGTCAAGATGTATCGAAATTAGATATCGCTACATCTGTTGGGGCTAGAGTGCATAAAACTCTACAAATGTTGACTTATGACTGCTGAGGAACCACATGGTTGCGTATTGATAGTTATTGGATAGTTATGGACCGACTCATTTGATAGTTTTTCGTTAGTTAACATAATTAAGGTCAAACAGAAAATATCGATGTGACAATATTATACAACTTCCTTGACTTGAGAATACTATCGAGCTTCAATGTAGAAACTCTGCTTTGATCAAGTTAAATCATGATATAACGTCCATCGAACGACTAAAGTTGGGTAAAGTGGAAGCATTGAAAATGAAACACTATTAAAGAGAGAATTCGTCTCCTAAGTTCTATGGTATTAGTATCATGGGGTCAAATTAAGTCAACTCAAAGTCACTAGACAGAGCAGTACGATTACTAATAATTAATTTTATTGAACCACGAACTTTAAGTTTAGGCTACAAAGTTAAATATGGACAATATTGGAATTTTAATCATTATCAAATTCCATAAATCCTAATGTGATATGATGTTGACGAAGAGAATTGGTATAAATGATTATCACTATTAAGTACTACTTATAATAAGTAAAATTAGATTTTATAAAAAATATATATAAGCGATAAATTCATTCAAATTGTCACACCATTAGCTAAGCTGATGTGCAAAGGTTAATTTTTTAATTATTCAATTTAACCGCTGATTGAATTTAGACCTTTAAGTTGCATAATCGTAATGATGAATAATCTGAATAAACCGCATGATTTAATTAAATTATAAATTGTTGTAAATTAATTAATATTTTTGTATATTATTTGTTACACTGTATTTGAATTATTTGAATACCATTAGCATTTAATAAAGCACGTATGTAAAAGTTATAAACGTGTATATTAATACGCGGTATCAATAAAATAGTTGATTACCATTAGCATTTTATTCGATCCATCATTATTTGTTACAAAATATTCTTTTTTATTCAATCCATCATTATTTTCCTGACAATTTTTTTCTTTCTCCTACTCTCCTCCTCTCACTTAATGACCTCCATGATAAAATATTCTCTAAAAAATTCAAATAAAATCAATAACATTCAACGTGGTGTTTGTCTCTAGATTCTTGCAAAATCCAGAGGTTGATTCAATCAAATTAGAGTTTTATTCATCATTTAAAGTGCAAATCTTAGGCTTCATGTTTAGGTAATTCTAATTTTATTTTACTATATATTCACCATGATAATGAAGTTTAAATCCTATACATGCTAAATCTAATCTCATTATTTGTTCACTATACTGACCTAAAGTTGGATCTGATATAAGTTAATTGATTGTATATTCATCATGATAAATAATTAAATCCTACATTTTCTATAACTTTTTCATCATATGTTCATATTATATGTATGGTTAAGATCTAATTCATTTTACAACAAATTTATATATGCCTATTTTTTTCCAATCTAATTTTGTCACCGTTTTAATATTTAAGAATAATAAAAAGCAAACAAACAAACAAAATTTTTTTGATTGGAAACTAATTTTAATTAATTGATGTATTTTCTACCTCATTATATATAAAGTATACATTAACTATATATGTAAATTATTTAGAATTACTTTGGATATTGAGTACATGTTTCACAAGTTTGTTGTTTCAAATAAATATTTTATTGTGCTGACATTTGTTTAAAAGTTGTTTCGATTATAAAACATAAGTGGATTTCTATGCAAAACATAATAAACCATTTTAATCCCTCTTTAAGTTATATTAGATTTCAATTTGTTAATTTTAAAGCATACAATAGATTACAAAGTTTATATTATATATATATACACATATATATTATTTTAATTCAAAATATAGTTTGCAGTTATTCATATATACATATACATGTGTTTGAGTGTTCAAATTGTTTTGAAATAGCATTAAAGATAAGAAAATGAAAGAAGATAACTCTTCCACTTTTTCATCTTCTTATTAATTGCTTACTTTAACATAATTGATTGTCATTTTGAACACATGTAAACTTTTGATTAGTTAAAATAACTTATAACATATTATATATAACTAAATATAAGTAACTATATATATATATATATATATATATATACATACTCGCATATTATGTTATTTGTATAACTTCAAAATAAACCATGGACAACAAAGACATATATAAAGGGCGTTGCGGTTAAATCCCAATACTTATATACGTACACATTAACTATATACATTGCTTATATGATTCACTTGCACTATACATACATGAATGCATTTGATATATTCATTATTATATATTTAAATTCAAATTAAATTTAAAAATCCTTTTAAACAATTTAAATAAAATAAGATTTTATTTAAACCTCATTAGATTGGACCTAATAATTTAGATCTTATAGGCCCAGATGCAAAATAAGAATTTTGTTGAATTCTATCATTTCACCCGTTTTTGACTGGCCCGGATTCAACAATATATATATATATATGTGTGTGTGTGTGTGTGCGCGCGCGCGCGCTTGTGTGTGCACGTGCGTGTTTTAAACCGTATAAATAATCAAAAATAAATTTTGGATTTTTTATTTAAAATATGGCCAAAATTATATTTAAGTGCAATGATGACGATGAACATGTTGATGAGCATATACTAACATATGGTTATATTAAGCATAAATTAGATCTAAAGAATCACTTTTCATCGAAGTAGATCAAGCAAAGAGTCGGTATGTTAAGCAATTCTTCCTCTTCGAGCACCATAATCTCCTCCTTCCTTGTTAACATTGGAATTTCTAGGAACTACGTATAATAGAATTCTATATCAATCTCAAAGACATTAAGAATTACCAAAAGAAGAAGTCATCTCATTGGAATATTCAAGATTAGAGGGGAACTTGGTGTATCTAGAGCAAAGTAGTTCCTAATTTTTTAAGAGGGAAGGGTCTCGATCTAGAGACGAGAAATATATGGCAGATAGGAATTTAAGGTCAACCGAAACCATTTAATAACTCACTCTCTTTTATTATCTTTGTTGTTGAGCTACATATTCTTACGAGTCCATATTTTTCCACGATGGTGCTTATATGATGCACTTATTGAGTCATTTTATGACAACCCTAATTTTAAACTTTATGCGTACTGAATTTATGATTGGTCTTGGTGGTGACTTAGTGATGCATTTAATGGATTTTTTGTTGTTGATTGAGCTCATTCCCTTACCGAATCCATTGCGTGTTTTTTACACTTTGACCCAAGTCTACTATTTAACCTAAGTCTGAGTTTTTACTCTTACATAATCCATAACCAGTTTTGTTAGTGCTTCTGAGACGCACTTCGTGGATTTTACCAGTTCTATATAGCTTGATCTTTTTTGCTCCCGCCGAATGAACTGCCAACATTGTATGTGATTTTGAGACATATTTGATGGGTATCACGTATTTTTCTAAGGTTTTGCATTATTGCTTTTATATGATCAATAACCAGTATTGGCAGTGCCACTGAGAAGCACTTGACGGGTTTTGTTGGTTTGTTTAAGGCTGGCCTTTTTTTGAATAAGTCCATAGTCATATGTGGTAGTGTTAGAAAGAAGAACTTCATGGATTCATATATTTGGCCATGAAGTTAGACCACCTTTCATGAGAGATTTGAGCTCTCTTGAGCATTCGTGGGTATCTAAGGTATACGCTCGGCGATTAGATACACATATTCATTATGTATCGTGGGGTTTGCAGGTATCAAAAGTGTAATACTTATTGTGATTCAATCCAAATCAATGTAGTTCAGGAGAAATTCATCTCGTAGTCTGTGATGTTTTCTCGCTTTTTTTACATATCAACTCAGCCGAAAGATATTAATACTTATGATGAAGTTTTACCTTTGCTCGGACTATTAATCATTTATCTTCTTTGAAATTTCTTGCAATTATTGGGAGATTATTATATAACTTTAATAAAGTTCACTTAAATCTAAAATCGGTATGTTTTTATCTTCCGACCTTTTGCATTCTGCAATAGTTTCTTCAAAATGCTTGTATACTGACTTGATTAGTTTGAGATAAAATATAGAAAAACTAAACATATCTTATGAAATTATCTTCTCAATTGTTCCCATAAAATTATACCCTAAATCCTTCTCATGTAAATAGCATGCAAATGCATCTCAAATTTGGTAAACTTTTAGCATACCTTTATATCCTTTAGTCTCGAATGTACAAGTTTGGTTGATTATTATATTAACCGTGAGGAGCGGACAACATCATAGATTGTAACATAGTCGTATTAAATTTCACTTTCAATATTGTAGCATGTCCACGACACAATAATGTTTTATTAATTACCCTTTTCTAATCCTTCATCAATTTCCAATAAAAACATTATTGTATTTCTTTTCCTCTGAAAAAACTGGAAATCTCAACCTTGGTAAAAATTAAAATTGATTTTATTGAAATAAGATAATTAGCCAAATTGTGATATAGTCAAAATTGAGAAATTATTTGTGCTACACACACGAGCATTACGTCACGTGCTTTGCACGTGATGAAGACATATAAATTGTTTCTCTACAAATTGTATTTGTTTAATACGTTCAAAAAAATGATTTTCACAAATATTTAGCTATATTGTTGTCTTGAATCATACGTAGTTAATTTGAATTTTTATTTCTAAGTTGCAATTCTATTTTTTTTTTAGTTTAAATTCTTAAAAACGAATTTGTAAAGCAATTTATTTGTTAAATTCCATTTTTAAGTAATATTAAGACTTGGTAAATATCAGTATAGGTAATTTTGAATTTGTATAGGAAACTTAATTGTTAGATTCTAATTTTAAGTGATGTTAAATCTTACTAATAATATCTATAGAGAGACATTTTTGGTATTTCATGCTGATACCAAAGAGTGCGACGACAAATATATTACAACTATTAATAAAGAAATACATATAAGGATATTTTTGGAACTTCATGGTCGGATCAAAAAATTGTGCTTCTATTCCAACTACTAATAAACATATAGATACACACACACAGAGACACACACCCACCTACACATACATATTATAATAATTTATTGTATTTACTTGCTTTCTTGTATAAATATGCATCCAAAGCTTGGGCGCATATTTATTTGTGCCCGATCAGGGACACTTAAACAATAAGCCTCAAGCCAAAAGCATCCTACTTTGGGTGTTTGTTTAATAAGCGATCACCTTTTGAATTCAAAGAGGAAATTTTAGACAAATTCAACCTTTAAAATTTACTATTGGAGAATGTACTTTATTGTTGTCGAATATTTGGTGATGAATTCCCGTTATGATGGCCTTGAATACATTCATAAAGTACGCTGTTGTGCAACACGAAAGAGGCATTTGAAATGACACGAAAGAGGAATGATTCACGAAAGATGAATGTGTTCTTATGTTACGGAAGAGACATTTGAAAATGACATTTTAATTGCTTTGTCATAAATAATTATTTTTGTTATGTATTTTGTCTTACTTTTTTTAATTAATACATCTTAATGGATTTATTATTTATAAATTATGAAATTTCAAAAAAAGTAATAAAAAGGCAATTTTTATTGTATACTACTAGTTCGAAATATAAATACAATACTAGTTTCTTTTTTGAACAGGAGAACTTGGCAGATCCGTAAATAGCTTAAAGGAATTAAGTTGTACGTGTCCGCTTCAACTCATTGTAGCTATAACATCTGAGTACAATTTTTTACGAGTAGTGTGTGCAAGGCAAAACTCGAACCTATATATACTAACAGGTCTAAGCACTCATCTTTCATTGCGCTGCATCCACAAACAATACAATACTAGTTTTCTTTAAGCACTCATCTTTCATTGCGCTGCATCCACAAACAATACAATACTAGTTTTCTTTCATTTAAAAACATAATTTCTCCGTTTTTTTCTTACACACTAAGCACATACTCTTTTGGATTGGTCATTTATGACTAATCGAAAATACCAAATGACTTTTCTTCTTTTTGATATATAATTAATTTGAACTAACTCCACACTTATTTGTTGATTGTTCTAACTTATGTTGATAAAAATGTCATTGTCTAATTGGGGTAATGGGAATACAAAGGGTATTGGAAGATGTAAAGATGTAAGCTTTTTAGTTTTTGTACACTTCAAACGTAATAAGGAACTTTTTTGTTGTATAAGGGCGAGTTCCAAATAAATTGCATCAAAGTTAAAGTATCATGATATTTGGTAAAAGAATTAGATTGGAGCATAGATAGAATTTTTTTTTTGAATACCCAAGAGAACCCGACGGACCGGTAAACTCCTGAGGAGGGTATAGTAAAGCCGTCCGTTGATCCAAGACCCCATACCTCCGGGTAAATTTATATAGGATAGGGAAGCGCATGATAGGAATCGAATCTGGGTCTTTTTAGCAGAACCCAAGCCTCTTTTCCACTGCGCCGCACCCGCGGACAGCATAGATAGAAGTTGGATATGAAGTAAATAATCTTCTTATATTATAATATATTTTCTTTTGTAATAATAAGTGATTAAATAAAATAGTTAATAGTTAAATTGCAGTAAACTTTTCCAATGAATTACCTTACTTACGTTGTATGTTCCCTCCATACAACGTAAGTTTTCAACTTTTAAACTCACTTCGTTAAAAATTTAACATAGCTTTTAAGTGAGACGTGTGTATGAAAAAATCCGATCTTAAAATGATGATTAAGTTTACCATTGAGCAAATTGTGAATAAATTTAACACTAATCATATTGTACATGTCTAACTCATCATATTGTAAGTAATGTCCAACAAAAATTGAATTGGCTTCCATCGGCACGGGCAACATACTAGTTTACAAATATATTATTGGTTGTGACTACGAAGGGAGAGTCTGAGGATGACGTTCCACAGGTAGGGGTGCGAAAGCAACATATCCGCTAACGGTGGTTGATCGGACATGTCAGCGCTTCGTTATAAAAATGACATATTTTGTCTGTGTATGAATTTGAAGTTTGAAATAAATTAAAATAATAAATATTTACTAAAAAAATGACAATTGTGGTTAACAAACATTGACGTCGAACGCGTCCGACGTCAAAGTATCGTTTTGATCGATTATTCTAACCTGGGCAAACGATAAATCCCACGTCGAAGGCTTCCGAGTTGTCAAAAGTAACGAAAATGTTAAGAGGGCAAAACCCATAATTTCATATAAACAAAAGGAAGCGGAGGGGAGAGTCCACGACCTCAGCTTCCAGGGACACCGAAAATATAAAATAAAAATAGTGAAATTAGTCACATGCTCACCCATTAACATGGTCAAACAAACGAGATTTGCATGTTTGGCATCTCTGTGACGTTATATCAAAAAGCAAGTACGGTACACATACGGTACGGACATGATGCAGAAAAGGGATCAGTTAATGAAAAATGTATTTTTAGTATTTCTGATTCACATTCTGTCTCTGCATCTATCTCTGCATGTCAAATGGCCGTGCACAGATTGTGCGAAAGCTGTTAAGATTCCACTGATATACTTCACTTCTTCAACAGTTCAGAACAATCAAATTTATGTCTTTTCGGTCTATAAGATTTTGGCATTTCCATTTGTTCTGGGTTTGATTCGTTTGAATGTTAAACACAACATTTTTCATTGATATGTTAGTTTAGCCAACAACAATACTAATCGAAATTCTCTTCTATTTTGCATATAACTCCTTATTCTATTATTTTTTTTTACTAAGGCAGGTACGTGTAAATATTTCCTCCTTTCTGTCTTCAGAATTTGATCAGACTAGTTTTATATTTTGCCTTTCAATATGCATGTGAAATGGTATTCTAGAAGTACAAAATTCATATTCATTTTGTAAAAGTGCTTTAATTTTATATGTTAAAATCGAAAATTTCAACATTTCTCCGCTTGCATGATGCATTTAAAAAAAGTATGCGTTAAAAGGCAAAACACAAAACGTGTTTTATAATTAAACGCTCACCTGCAGTGTGGATTAGTTTGGAACGAAAGGCCCAGCCCAGATGTCAAACACGATTAGCATGATTAAACTCATAAGAAAGAGTTGAGATAAATACTTCATCTATTGTGTGAATCAGTCGAAAACGAATGTGGGCCCAAAACGTATATGGGTCTAGGATGTATAGTAAAACATATTCATAATCGGCCATTTAATAAAGTACAGTAGTTCTATTATTTGTAA
The DNA here is from genome assembly GCA_030765085.1 of Allium cepa. Lineage (NCBI taxonomy): Eukaryota > Viridiplantae > Streptophyta > Magnoliopsida > Asparagales > Amaryllidaceae > Allium > Allium cepa. The sequence continues at coordinate 671,095,773 of CM060939.1, read as the reverse complement.
TTTTATAATTTAGCGGTTTCGCTTTTCAATATTCAATTTAAGCTGTATTAGGCTTCTGTTCTTCGCTTACGTGTGAAAGCCTGTACCAAAATAAGTATCAACATTCTTTTTAAAATAATTAAATAAGCAAATAAATAATACGGGTTCCGGCATATACTAAGCAGATGTTTTAATACAATGGATGTTGTCGACAATGTTCGAATCCGACGACGAATATAGATAGTATCATATCTATATCCATACGTGAAACCGTAACGTATATCAAATGTTTACCGTATCATCCGACGATTTATGAATCTAAAAACATTAATAGAATGCTTTGGTTTAACATAAAGAATTTCAATCTCAATCTCATTAGTTATAAAAGCACATAAAATTAACAATGACAATAAAATAATTTTGAGACGCGAATAATACAAAATTGTTAACTTAACAAAACAATAAATACATAAAAATGATACATTAAAATACACTTAATACCATGGTGCTACGTACGCCCATGCTGTTACTCTATGGTGCTTATTAGTGCTAGCTTTAGCTAGTGTTGAAATAGAATATTTAATTCAACTGTTCATGAGGCTCGGTGAGCTGCGCAGCAGTATGCATACTTGTTCGTTGCTAATTTAGTTCTTGGTATTTATGAACTAGGAACATGAACGTGTTTGGCACATTACACAACTTTGTGCATGACTGCCACGGGCACATGTTGCAATTGATAGATAAGCAAAGCCTGTACTGGAGATAGGTAGCGCCTCCACTAGTTAATCTCAATATACCAACTACACAAGTTGGTAAGACATAAAAGGTTCTCATTTAAAACAAACAAATGAATATTAAAAAATAAAAGAAAAAACAAGTTTTAGTAAAACCTTGATTTTCTTTATAATAGTTGTTGATAATTAATTAACAAGCTAGATCTTTGCATATTACGTGCATAAGCAAAAAAATTCATAATAGTTTGACATCAGAGCTAGTTATCTTGATCTTAACTAGTTATCAATGACCAACTCTTCTGGGGATGGTATGAACAATTATGGTGTCACCAAATTTGCCTGGGAGGAATTTTTGAGACAAGGAAGGTGAAAACTAATGATACTATTCTTTAACTACAAATTGATTCATTTAGAGGAAGAGGTAGCCAAAAATCACCTTGGAGGAAGAAGATATATGCATAGATTATATTCCATGGATCCTAAAAGAAGTTTTTGTTATTATTGTAAGAGAAATGAACGTTTCATATGGGAATGTCCATAGAAAGAAGAGAGAGAAGAATGAAAAAGCTATGGTTGCGGTTAGATCAAATGACAATAGTAATGACAGTGATACATCAGTACTTTCAGTTAGTATTTCATCTTTACCAAGTACATATTAGGTAATTGATTTTGAAGTCTCTTGTCATGATGTTAGATAGAAGTTGTTTTGTCACTTATAGGAAGATTGATGGCAGAGCAGTTCGTATGAGGAACGAGACATTTTGTCATTTTGCGGGCATTGAAAGAATGAGGTTTGGGATGTTTGATGGTGTTGTTAATGTGAGAAATGCGGATTACGGATCTTAAGGCTAGAATTAACACTAGAGGGGGAGGAGGGTGAATAGTGTTTTAAGGAATTACTAAATCTTTTTGAGTTTATGTTAATTTGAACACAAATGTATGCAATATTCAGATACAGATATGATCACATAATCAAACACAGATGCAGAAATAAAGTAAAAGCAATAAAGAAAAGAACACACCGAATTTTATACTGCTTCGGAGTTATCCTACATCCAGTCCCGGACATAAGTACGGATCCCTTCCAAAAGCAATTTTTACAATTGCACCCTCGATTTCAAGGCCACGAGGTACACCACTCCAAATTCACAATCCTCTGGGTAGAGATACTTGATTTTACGGGCAACAAGTTCACCCAATTGATTTCACAAGCTACAATCACACCTTTTCTCGCTTAATTGATTTCACAGGCTACAATCACACCTTTTCTCGCTCAATTAATTACAAGGAAGCCCATAACCCTGAATAGCACTGAGATCTTGTTGAGATAGTAATAGAGAATCAAACCAGAGATGATCTAATTAGATTCAATGGTAATTTCGGCAGTGTAATGATAAAAATATATATAAAGAAATGTGGAAGAAGAAGAAGAGGAGTGAAATCAGAGAAATATATATGTAAATTCGTTTAAAACTGGCCTTATTTATACTAGAACAACAGCCATGTCCGTTCGTGAAAGGATATGACGAATAGACACTTCCTTGAAATTCAAATTTTTGAAATCAACTGCCAACTTGTCGACAGGGGTCCCTAGGGGTTATCGACAAGCCTATGGTATTTTTGGTAATTTATTTTTCTTTGAAAATAACTTCTACCTTGTATTAAAACTATTTTAAACTTTATAAATATACATAACTATAGTTAATACATAAATAAATATAGAGAATAATATTTTGATATATATAAAATTTTACTATAATTTCATATTTAAATCTACATATAAATATTAAAAGTTAAATATATTATTATTAAAAGATAGTTTAAAACCAAGGATAATTTTATGTTGAAGATAAAGATCATTTTGAGGCTAAAAATATTTTAAAACTATGATAGATGTTTTTGATTCTTTCAAAAGAAAGGTTATGAAATCATTTTGAAAACAAGATATAATTTTTAAAAACATTTGAATAAAAGTCAGTGGATACAAAATAATGTTCCACTAGATTTTTCATAGGTTACATTCTACTTAGGGTTTCATCCCTTTAACAGGCTTGAAGTGGATTCCATTCCACGAATAAATTGGATTGTAAGATGCCAATGTTTTTCTAGGAGTTTTAACAAAATTCCTAATTAAATTACTTTTTATCGAAATATTGAACTCTTGATAATCTTGATACTCATGAGTATTCAATCTTGATATCTTGAATCTCTATACTGTATAGTCTTCACTCTTGATACCTGCATGGTTAAATCATGCATATACATATATATCTAAACTATAATGTTAGCATTTATTTTATAATCTTATTCTAAGGTTTTTTTCATCAAAACCATCTTCTCAGGGACTAACAATCTCCCCTTTTTGATGATGCCAACCTTTGTTTATAAAATATCACTTCTATCCTAATAACTTCCCCTAAAACTAATAACCCCTCTTAATCTATGCCTAACTATCATATTTTATACTTCTCCTCATTTGTCATTAACAAAAACTAAATTCAAACTATATAACTCCCCCTAAAACTAATACTATATGATACGTGATTATAATGATAGTGTTATCATAAATAATCATCACTTAATTCTAAAACTAAAAATTACTAACTATCCTAACTAAGAATCCATATATGATAATACTTATAATAGTGATAATGTGAGAAATCAAATATAAGGACATAAATTATTTATTAATTATATATTGTTTTATTTACATTTGCATAGAAGACGAAAGTAAGATCATACAACAATAGGAAAGTGGGAAAAGAAACTATTATGTGTCCTTGAAAATGGAAGATCTATGAACCGAACAATTTGGGTAGTGGAAACAGAAATTTCCACGTTGTTCGACTAGATTTCCATCCTTGTCAAAACACACTTCGCCAATGCAAACGACTTTGTCGTCATCTTCAGCGTGCTTTTCTTCCATGAAGGCTTCTTCTTCTTCCTCGATGTCCTCTTGCACTTGATCTCCTGAAGATTCTTCATCAATCAAGATCGGATTAGCGTGATTGTCCATTAGAAATTTTTGCAAATTTCTAAGGATTTTGCCTTGCCGTTCTTGTTCTTTTACCATTCTGAGTTGCACTATTTGAATTTCAGTCATTAGTTGCAGTGCATCCTTCAAGGAATCCTCCATTTTCATCACTCGTGCTAGCGTCGTTTGTTGAAATGGTCCAGTGGAAGGAGAAGGGAGCGAAAAGGTTGAATTTTTTTTGATTTGAAAGAGGAGGCCATTGTTTTATTATTTTCAGAAGTTAGAACAGAGAAAGGATAGAAAGGACAAAATTTCGAAATAAGATGAATATATAATCACTTATTTGAATTTTGGTGGGAAAGTTTCAAAAAAAAATCGTTACATGTCGACAGGTGTAAGGGAGGGTTGTCGACATGGTACTTGATATTTTTTTCTATTTGACTTATTTTAATTTAACTTTTAATTATACTTTGTCATTTATATTTTATATTTCAGTTATTGAACAAATACCTAATTCACTTCTTAATTTAGTAAATATAGGTTTATTTAAGGGTTTTGTTAAGATATCAGCAATTTGGTTCTTGGAATTGATATAATCGAGAGTAATTACTTCTTTACTTATATTATCTTTGAGAAAATGATTTCCGTTATCAATATGTTTAGTTCGAGCATGATGAGGAATATTTTTGGATAAATTTATTGTACTAGTATGATCACAATAAATTGGTATTTTGAGATATTTAAACCAAAATCTTTTAAAGTTTGTTGCATATATATCACTTGAGAACAAGTCAAAGGAGCAGAAATATACTCTGCTTCGGTTGTTGATAAAGAAACTGTGTTTTGCTTTTTACTAAACTAGGAAATCAGAGAATGCCTCAAAAAGTGACAAGTTCCACTTGTACTTTTTCGGTCTGATTTACAACCAGCATAATCAACATCACACTAAGATATTAATTCAAAAGAATCATTTTTAGGATAAAATAAGCCATAATCAAAGGTGTGTTTAACATATCTTATGATATGTTTTACAGCTTTTAAGTGGGTCTCTTTGGGTTGGGATTGATATCTTGCACAGAGACAAACACTATGCATGATATCAGGTCTACTAGCAGTGATATGGATTACTGATCCAATCATTTCACTATATAATTTTTGATCTACATCTTTCGAGAGATCTTCTTTACTTAGGTACTCATTGGTTGCCATGGGCTTGGGTTTTCCACTTGCAGTAGTCAAACCAAATTTAATAACTAGGTCTTTAGCATATTTTTCTTGACTAATAAAGATATCATTATCTAATTATTTTATTTACAATCCTAGAAAGAAGTTTAATTCACCCATATGACTCATCTCAAACCCTTTTGACATTATTTCTAAAAATTCTTTATTCATTTCAAAATTAGTTGATCCGAAAATGATATCATCTACGTAAACTTGTACTAGTTGAATATCATTTTTATTTCTTTTAATAAAAAGAGTATTATCTACTTTACTAATTTCAAAGTTTGATTGTAATAAGTAAGATCTTAGTCTATCATACCAGGCTCTAGGAGCTTGTTTTAGACCATATAGAGCTTTCTTAAATTTGTAAACATGATTTGGTAATTTTTCATTTTCAAAAAGTTGTGGTTGTTCAACATACATATACTTCCTCTTTTACAAATCCATTTAAAAAGCCACTTTTAACATCCACTTGATATAATTTGAAATTATTATGATTTGTGAAAGCAAGAGGAATCCTAATGGCTCCTAATCTTGCTACGGGAGCAAAGATTTCATCAAAATCTATTCCTTCTTCTTGACAATAACCTTGAGCAACTAACTGAGCTTTATTTCTAACAACCTCTCCTTGTTCATTCATTTTATTTTTATAAACCCATTTAGTTCCAATTATAGTTTTATTTTCAAGGTCTAGGAACAAGTTACCAAACATCATTTCTAGTGAATTGATTTAGTTCTTCTTGCATAGCCAAAATCCATGAATCATCAGTTGATGCTTCTTTTGGATTTTTGGGTTCAATAGTTGATATAAAGGCTGCATTGCTCATTTTACTTAGTTGATTTCTAGTTTTAACAATAGATTGCATATCTTCAAGTACATTTTCTATAGGATGATCTTTTAAAAGTTTAATCTTTTTATTAGGATGATTAATTTCATTATTAGTTTCAGTTGACTCTTGATTTTGAGTGATTAAATCCTCTTCATCATTTGTATCTTCAAAATTTTTGAAACTTTCATCAAATGATAGTTCTTAAATTAAACACTCTTTACGCTTTACTTCTATTAGAATATCCGATAAAGATACCTTTGTCGGATTTAGGATCAAATTTATCTATGTTATCTTTTGTAACTAAAATAAAACATTTACTTTCAAAAATTCTAAAATAAGATACCTTAGGTTTCTTTGAGTGAAGAAGTTCATAAGATGTCTTATCAGTTAAAGGTCTAATTAAAATTCTATTTAAACTATAACAGGCGGTAGCAACTGCTTCTGCCCAAAAATACTTTGGTAATTTGCTATCTGAAAGCATAGTTCTCGCACACTCTTGAATCGTCCTATTTTTACGTTCTACTACTCCATTTTGTTGTGGAGTTCTTGAAAATGAAAAGTTGTGAGTTATTCCCTTTTTATTGCAGAATTCCTCAAACTTTTCATTTTCAAATTCACCACGGTGATCACTACGGAAGGTTATAATTTTTAGAGAAAGTTGATTTTGAATCCTTTTTGTAAAGTTCTTAAAACATTCAAAAGTATCACTTTTATGTTTCAAAAATATTGTCCATGTAAATCTAGAATAATCATCTGCAATTACAAAAACATATTTACTATGATTTATTGACAGAATTTGAGATGGACCCAATAAATCAAGGTGAAGTAATTTAAGAGGTTTTGAGGTTGAAATCATATCTTTCAATTTAAAGGAACTTTTTCTAAGTTTTCCTAATTGACATGCATCACATAAACTATCTACTTTAAAATTCATTTTAGTGAGATCTCTTACTAGATCATATTTTGACAGTCTAGATAAGAGTTTGAAATTCAAATGCCCAAATTTCTTATGTCAAATCCAAGGGTCACTTGTATTTGCCAAAAGACACAGGTTATCATTTGAAACTTTCATACTAAGAATATAAATATTCTTTTTCCTAATTCCCTCAAATATTATGGTGAATTATTATCTTCAATGTGACACTTATCTTTTTCAAATTTAATTTTATATCCTTTATCGCAAAGTTGACTAATACTTAGCAGATTATGTTTCAGATTCTTAACTAGCAAAACATTAGTAATAATAGGAGTTTCAGAGTTACCGACTTTGCCGATGCCAATCACATATCCTTTTGAGTTTTCTCCAAAGTTAACCAGTCCTCCATCTTTGTATATTATATCATTCAGCATATTTGGATTACCAGTCATGTGTCTAGAGCATCCACTATCGAGTATCCATTTCTTCTTCTTGATCTGCATAATTTGTTCATTGTGAATTGATTCCTCAACACCCATAAAGCATGTTTCCTGCACATCATACAATTTTGGTAGACAACTTGAATTTGAATATTGGTTATATGCAGACTCAAGAGACAATGATGATCTGGATATTTCTAAACTAGTATTAACAAGTTTTTTAAACATAGCCATTTTAAATGCTTTTTCAAAAATCATATTATGAAACTTTGAAAACCTTGCTCTGATACCAAATGTGAGAAATGTGGATTACAGATCTTAAGGCTAGAATTAACACTAAAGGGAGGGTGAATAGTGTTTTAAGGAATTGCTAAATCTTTTTGAGTTTATATTAATTTGAACACAAATGTATGCAATATTCAACACAGATATGATCACAGAATCAAACACAGATGCAGAAATAAAGTAAAAGCAATAAAGGAAAGAACACACCGAATTTTATACTGGTTCGGAGTTACCCCACATCCAGTCCCGCACATAAGTACGGATTTCCTTTCAAAAGTAATTTTTACAATTACACCCTCAATTTCAAAGCCACGAGGTACACCACTCCAGATTCACAATCCTCTGGGTAGAGATTCTTGATTTTACGGGCAACAAGTTCACCCAATTGATTTCACAGGCTACAATCACACCTTTTCTCGCTTGATTGATTTCACAGGCTATAATCACACATTTTCTCGCTCAATTAATTACAAAGAAGCCTATAACTCTGAATAGCACTGATATCTTGTTGAGATAGTGATAGAGAATCAAACCAGGGATGATCTAGTTAGATTCAATGGTGATTTCGGCAGAGTAATGGTAAAAATATATATAAGGAAATATGGAAGAAGAAGAGGAGTGAAATCAGAGAAATATATACGTAAATTCGTTTAAAAATGCCCCTATTTATAGCAGAGCAATGACCATGTCCATTCGTGAAAGGATATAACGAATAGACACTTTCTTTGAAATTCAAAATTTTGAAATCAACTGCCACCTTGTCGATAGGGGTCCCTAGGTGTTGTCGACAAGCCTATGGTATTTTTGGTAATTTATTTTTCTTTGAAAATAACTTCTATCTTGTACTAAAACTATTTTAAACTTTATAAATATACTTAACTATAGTTAACATACATAAATAAATACAGAGAATAATATTTTGATATATATAAAATTGTACTATAATTTTATATTTAAATCTTTGTACAAATATTAAAAGTTAAATATATTATTATTAAAAGATAGTTTAAAACCAAGGATAATTTTATGTTGAAGATAAAGATCATTTTGAGGATAAAAATATTTTAAAAACATGATATATGTTTTTGATTCTTTTAAAAGGAAGGGTTTGAAATCATATTGAAAACAAGATATAATTTTGTAAAAACATTTGAGTAAAAGTTAGTGGATATAAAACAATGTTCCACTAGATTTTTCATAGGTTCCATCCTACTTAGGGTTCCATCCCTTTAACAGGCTCGAAGTGGATTCCATTCCACGAATAAATTGGATTTTAAGATGCCAGTGCTTTTCTATGAGTTTTAACAAAATTCCTAATTAAATTACTTTTTAGTGAAATATGGAACTCTTGATAATCTTGATACTCATGGGTCTTCAATCTTGATGTCTTGAATTTCTATACTGTACAGTCTTCATTCTTGATACCTACATGGTTAAATCCTGCATATACATATATGTCTAAACTAGAATGTTAGTACTTATTTTATAATCTTATTCTAAGGTTATTGTCATCAAAACCATCTTCTCAAGGATTAACAGTTAATTTATTAAGAATGTTTTGATGTTGTGTATGAGTGTGTCGTCAAGAAGAACTTTGAATGTACTTGATATGAGGACAATAATAGATGAAGATAGACTGAAATGATGACGTGTTTCCTTGGAAGTGATGAAAAGGGTGCAAGCCAATGATATTTGTGTGCTTCAGGGAAAAACAGTCTCAAAAGAGTTAGTGTTTTATAATTATCATGGTGTTTTAAATTTTACTCAGTTATGACATCTTCATTTAGATCATATTGATGAGGGGGGTCTTAATGTATTACAGAAGCAAGGGTAGTTGATCATGTATATCGATGGAAACCTATATTTTGAAGATTGTTCTCTTAATAAGAAGAAACATATTACATTCAATGTCTGGAGACCTAGAGTGTAACACCACATAAACTAACAAGTAATTAATTATAAAAATGAAGATTCAAATGATTCAATTATGGAATTAAGTAATAATCAGGTGTAGTAAGTATTTAAGTGTACATTTAATTATTATATTCTTAATGAAACTAACTAGAATGATGAGAAAGAGGAGCAATGGGCCGACGACCCAACTATTCTTGAGATTAAAGTTAATTACTATACCTATTTTCATTTCATTCCACTCTCTTAAAATAACAAATATAAGCTTAAAGCTTTTTAGTGGTGGATTAGTGGTGGCTTAAGAAAGAAATAGAGGAAAAGAAGAAAATTAAAGCTAAATGAACTATAAAAAATTATCAACTAAGAGATCTAGGTGAGTAATATATATCCTAATCCATGTTTTTCTTTGTAATTAGGCGTGGCTGTATTATTTAAGATTATTTCTTCTGCTTCTTGTTATTAAAATGATCCAAAAATTTAATACAATTTTATAACCACATTTTTAGATATGAGTTTTGATTTGTAGGATTTTATAATAAATAAATATTTGGATAAGAATCATCTAAGAATCATTTGAAGTAAATGGTTGGAAATATGGAGTTTAAGAAATTCTATGTAAAAAATACATACATACATGCACACACACATACACACACATACACACACAGATATATATATATATATTCTATGATTTTATAGAATTATTATAACTAATATTTGAAATAAACTATCCAAAGGGATTTTCTGTGTGCCAAAAGGTTATTATAGAAGGAGACTAGAAGGTTATTCAAACAAAGTAAAATTGTTAGTTAGTGGTTACCGTACCGACTATAAAAATTGGAAGACTGAACGGATGGAATGATAGCACGTGTAAAGGAGGCGCCAAATGCATGAAAGCAGGTTTTGAAGTGTATCGAGAGTAGAATAACCGAACCAAAAGTAAATGAATGAGAAATCAAAAAGTATACGACCTAAAAATAATGAACTATGAATGCTAAGTACGAGTCTAGGTTATAAAGCTTAAGGAGATAACCGAGGGCCAAAGGTGACGGAATATACGATGATGATAGAGAAGTATTAGCAGAGGAGGTGATTTCCGAAATCTAAAGCTAAGATTCTACATGATAATGGAATGAAACTAAACTAAGTCAAACTTCCCTAAATAGGACCAAGGGTAGTGATTGTCGTCAACTTTCGATGGAAGAGGTTCACTTACTCTTAGCCTGAGATCAATAAAAATAATCAGCTAATCCTTTAGCAAAAAGAGATTGAGAAGAAGGATCACAAGGGAACCATCGTCCATTATTCTAAAGAGCTGGACGACACCAAGAAATCCCTTGAGGTGGCAGAGAAGAAATTATTAGATGAGAGGAAGACCTTCAACGACAAGTTCAAGTTACACAAGGAATAACTTGAGGCAGCATATCCGAATAAATACTTATGGACGATGCTAACATGCACACACGTGTATGATACTCTATATTATCACTTCTGTTGTGGGATTATAAGGGCAGTGAGCTTTTAACAAAAGATATCCCTTGTTATTGCATAAGATCAAACTGATTAATATACCATTTTCTTTTTATTATTTTTCATAATGATGTGTTATTCTTTTTTCTCAATCCCGACCTATTACTCCATATACAATGGGAGCCACTTCAACGCAGAACCGGCCCAAGGCCCAAGCAACCTAGACATATGTCTAGGGCAGCAAACGACCTGGGGCAACAAAAAAATCGCTGTGAATAGTTTCAATATTTAGCTATGCCCTCAGCCTCTCAGCTCAAAAAGAAAGCTGAATAAAATCGACGTGCTCTCCCTCTCAGCTCACGCGCATGCAATCGATGATCGACAATCAAGTAGCCTCATTCAATCAGATAATCCTATTTCCATAGCCCTAATTTTTGTTCGAATTTTTTAATTTGAAATTAGTTTTGATTTTGATTTGTAAAAAAAATAGACAAGAACACACATTCGACTATGACGATTAATTGGTCTCTCGACTGATGTGGCTCGATGATGAAATAGGGAAATTAGAATAAAGAGTATGAATATGATTAGATGCTGAATGAACTAGAGGTAGGAACAAATTAGTTGATGAGGGAGGGCACATCCATTTTATACTTTTGAAATGAAAGTATAATGATGATGTTATGTAAACTGTTTACTGTAAACAATAGAAGTTCCTTATTTTAAGTTTAATTAATAGAATAGATTAACAGAAGATATAATAGATAAGTAAGAACTGTGTGAAAACAATAACCATATATCTTACAAATCAGTTGTTAAGGTAAGGTTAAACGACAGGAACGCACATTCATATAAATTTGATTTTCCAACTTTAGGGGTTGTTTGGATGGCAATAAATAAGTTGCTTTTTTGCTTATAAAAAGAAAAGGCTAAAAAGTCTATATGGATAAACAAAATTTACCAACTTTTAAAAGTCACTTTTCAACTTATTTCAAAAGCAATTTTTTGCTTTTCGACTTACGTAAGTCGATTTTTTATATGAAAAAACTATAAAAAAAATTATTTTTAAAAAATTCCAAAAAAAAATATGAATTTCAAATTTCCAAATTTCAAATTCCAAATTTCCAAATTTCAAATTCCAAATTTCAAATTTCAAAATTCAAATTTCAAATTTTAAGAATTTAAGAATTTCAAGGATTTGAAATTTCAAAATTCAAAATTTCAGAAAACAAATTTCAAATTTCAAAACTCAAAATTTAAGAATTTCAAATATAAAATTTCAAATCTCAAAATTTCAAATTTTCAAATTTCAAAATTTAATTTTCAAAATTTTAAATTTCAAAATTCCAGTTTCGAAATTAAGATTTTAAAATCTTAAATTTCCAAAATTTTAAATTTTAAAATTTCAAAATTCCAAAATTCAAATCAAAATTTTAAATTTTCGAATTCAAAATTTGAAATTTCAAAATTTTGAACTTTAAAATTTCAAAATTTAAAATTTTGATCTTTAAAATTTTCAAATTTTGAACTTTAAAATTTCTTATTCTTGAAATTTGAAATTTTCAAATTCGAAGTTTTACAATTTAAAGTTTCAAATTTGAATTTTTAACCTTTTTTTCACTTTTGACTTGTAAGTCAAAAGTTTTCCCAATATACTTTTGTACTTTTTAACTTTCTAAATGCAAAAGGACTTTTGAAATAAGCAAAAGTTTTTTTTCTTTTGTTTGCCAAACGGGCCCTTAACTTGTTTCTTGTATGTATCTGTTACTGTTTACAAACAATCTTTGAAATGAAAGCTGCAGTTTTAATTGTTAAATTATTAGAAGCATGCTTGCATTTTTTTCTTTCTTTTTTCTTTTCCAAAAATGCATGCTGATTCATATAACTTATGCTATGTTGTGTGTCTGACTTACTGATTTGTATCATGAATTTCAATGCAACTCATGCTATGTTGTGTCTCCATTGACTTTTTTTTATTAACAGGCATAACTTTTGCTGAAGGAGAAAGAGTGAAGTTGCTAGATTTGATCTTTGAAGACCAAAAAATGTAAGGGTTTTAAAATTTTAAATTAACAATTATTCATTGAAAAATCGACAAATTCTTTCATCATTGTTAATTTAATTCTCTACATTTTAAAGATTATTTCCTTTATTTAATAAATATATGTTGATTACATAACTAATTAAATTTTGATTGACAAAAATTGTGGTTGATTAAATGAAATGTGCTAACTTTTGAATGAATAAGAAATCATTAAAAGCTAGTTTTATTGTTGCTAGTATTTATAGATTGAAAATATTATGGTGAATTTAAAATTGAGACATGAATCGAAAACAAAATTCCGAATTTAAAAATAGGAAGAAAAAGCAACGCAAAGATGACGAAGCAAAATTGTTAGCTAGTTCTATTTCGAATTTATTTGAAGCAAGGAATAAAAGAACTCAAACTTCAAATTCAAGTCAAGCTGGAGAAGCTACATTTACAAATGAGAACAATGATTCTAATATTGATATCCACGAAGACAATTGTTAGTCCGTGAGATGATGGTTTTGATGACAACAACCTTAGAATAGATTATAAAATATAAATACTAACAGTATAAGTTTAGATATATATGTATATGCAGGATTTAACCATGCATGTACCAAGAATGAAGACGGTACAGTATAGAGATTCAAGATATCAGGATTGAAGACTCATGAGTAACAAGAGTTCAAGATTATCAAGAGTTCAAGATTTCAAGTAATTTACTTTTTAATTAGGAATTTTGTTAAAACTGCTAGAAAAGCACTGGCATCTTAAAATCCAATTTATTCATGAAATGGAATCCACTTCGAGCCCGTTAAAGGGATGGAACCCTAAGTAGGATGGAACCTACGAAAAATCCAGTGAAACATTATTTTGTATCCGCTAACTTTTTAATCAAAATGATTTTTCAAAATATATCTTGTTTTCAAAATGATTTCAAAACCTTCCTTTTAAAAGAATCAAAAACATCTATCCTGATTTCAAATACTTTTAGCCTCAAAATAATCTTGAATTTCAAAATCAAATTATCCTTGGTTTTAAACTATCTTTTAAAATAAAAGTATACTTAATTTTTTTACTTAGATTTAAATCTAAATTTATAGTAAAATTTTATATATACCAAAATATTATTCTATATATTTATTTATGCATTTCAACTATATTTAAGTATATTTATAAAAGTTTAAAATAGTTTTAAAATAAGATAAAAATTATTTTCAAAGAAAAACAAAACATCAAAAATTCCTTTGCGATGTCGACATGCCCAAGTACCCCACGTCGACATAGTGTCAGTTGAGTTCAAAATTTAAATTTTAAAAGAAGTCTCTATTCGTCATATCTCTTCACGAATGGACATGGCTGTTGTTCCTCTATAAATAGGGGTTGGTTTCAACGAATTTCAATTTAGTTTTTTCTAGTTTTACACTCCTCTTCTTCTTCCATATTTCTGTATACATTTTCTTACCATTACTCTACTAAAATCAGCATTGAATCTGACTAGATTATCTCTGGTTTGATTCCCTATCACAATCTCAACATGATCCTTAGTGCTATTCAGAGTTATAGGCTTTTTGTAATCAACTTAGCAAGAAAAGATGTGATTGTAGCCTTGAAAATCAATCAAGCGAGATAAGGTGTGATTGTAGCCTTGGAAAATCAATTGGGTGAACTTGTTGCCCGGAAATCAAGTATCTCTACCCAGAGGATTGTGATTCAGCAGGGTGTACCTCGTTGCCTTGAAATCGAGGGTGTAATTGTACAATTGCTTTTGGAAGGAAATCCGTATTTGTGTGCGGGACTGGATGTAGGGTAACTCCGAACCAGTATGAAATCCGGTGTGTTCTTTCCTTTACCACTTTTACTTTATTTCTGCATCTGTGTTTGTTTTTGTGATCATATCTGTGTCAGAATATTGCATACATCTGCGTTCAAATTAACATAAACTTAAAAAGATTTAGTAATTCTTTATAAATACTATTCACCCTCCTCTAGTGTTAATCCTAGCCTTAAGATCTGTAATCCGCATTTCTCACATTTGGTATCACAGCAAGGTATTCAAAGTTTCATAATTTGATTTTTGAAAAAGTTTTCAAAATGGCCGCCAACACTAGTACTGTTACTAACACTAGTATTCCTGTCACTGGTTCATTTGCAGAAGGTCAGTCTACTGTCAGACCACCACTTTTTAATGGCAGTAACTATGCATATTGGCCATGTACGATGAAAATATATTTACAATCTATAGGATTAGACACTTGGAATATCACACAAACTGAATATTTTGAACCCACAACTGATTTTGCATAGTGGACCGCTGAGCAAAAGACTGTTACACAAAATAATTCTAAAGCAATGAATATTCTGTTTTGTTCACTAGATAGAAATGAATTTAATAGAGTGTCAGTTTGTAAGTCTGCATATGAAATATGGAAAAATTTGCATGTAACTCACGAAGGAACAAGCAAAGTTAAACAGACCAAAATTTCCATGCGCACAAATCAGTTTCAATTACTTAAAATGAATCCTAATGAGTCTATTTCCGATATGTACAGTAGATTTCAGGATATTATTCATTCTTTAATATCCTTGGGAAATGAATTTTCTGAAGAAGATCAAGTGAGAAATTTTTTAAATTCTCTTCTTCTAGAATGGGATCAAAAGACACTTACGATCGAAGAGACAAATGACATCAGTACCTTAAAGATAGAAGAATTAATTGGAAATCTAATGTCATTTGAAGTCCAAATGATCAGGAAAAGAGAAAGCAAAACATCTGAAAAGAAATCAATGGCATTCAGTGCATTGACCGACGGATCAGACTCAAAAAGTGATAATGATGAAGAGATAGTCTTCATGACCACAAATTTTAGGAAATTCCTGAAATACAGAAAGATGAATAATCTCAAGAGAAATAACTATAAGAACTCTGGAAATCAGAATGTAATGCTAAATAATGTCAAATGTTTCAACTGTGATGAACCAGGCCATATCAAAAGAGACTGTCCTTATCCAGATAGGCAAAATCCTCCTATGAATAATGATCCAGCAAAAAACGGAAGCGTGCATTTACTGCTACTCTATATGACTCAGACTCGTTCTCAAGTGATGAAGATCAGAAGACGGATAATTCAAACTTGTGTTTCACGGCAGTTCACGACTTTGACGAATTCAGAGAAACGGACTTAGAAAAACGTACACATTTACAATATAATTGGTTGAAATTGCATGCTTAGAATTAGATGTATGATTGCTTGATTGATTGATTTTGAATTGGTGTGTTATTTGAATTTTAAAATTTTACTATTACTTTATTATTTTTATTATTATTTTATTATTATTTTTATTATTATTTCCATGGTACAATAATTTATTGAAAATACTATAATTCTAATAATATTCCAGATATATATACATTAAATATAATAAGTATATATATATTAGAGTACTTGGGAAAAAGTAAATCATAGAAATTCATAGGCACATCTCGACATGGTCCCTACCATGATGTCGACATGGGTACCAGAATTTAAAATTCAAAATTTGAATTCAAATGGTTGAATTTCCCTCCATCTTTACACTTCATTCAATTTTCTGAAAAGACATTTTTTGACCAGAGAACATGTCCTTTGAGAATCTATTTATTCACTATCTTTTATCATATCTTTTCACTCTCATTTTCAAATTCAAACTCTCTCTTCAAAAATTCAAGCTCTATACTCTCTACTTTAATGGCTTCTTCAAGCAATCCCTCCACCATGAGAATTTCCAAAAAGATAAAAGAGAAACTCTTCAATGATCTGGAGGCAATAAAAGCATACATCAGTTATGCTAATTATGCCAAAGTCCATCCCGGAAAGTTTGCTATCTTTCAAGATTTTTCTTCTTATGAAATTGATTCTCTTTTTGCAAACAATCAAATTCTTAGTCTTGTTGATGCTTCACAAAATGATTTTGTTTGCTATCCAAATCTTGTCAAAATTTTCTATGCTAATTTAAACCGTAGATTTTATAATGGAAATGAGGATGAAATTTGGAGTAGTGTCAAAGGCACTAGAATTGTTTTGAATTGTTATCTTTTGGGTACCATTCTCAATTGCAAGAGTACAGGAATGGATCTTTCTAATTTTAAAATCGATGAAAATGTTCGTGAGACATTTCATCACATTTTCGAAGGGAATGATAATTTTGAATTCAAAATCGAAATTTTCGACCAAAAGCAAGAATTGCCAATCTTGTTTTGCAACATACTTTGACCCCAAGATTGGGGAATTTTAACAATCCTACTTCAAAAGTTTGTAAAGAACTTTTTGCTATTTTTGAAAATCATGACACTAATTAGGGGCAATTTATTTTGGATGAACTTCGTCCTAAAAATCTTAAAATGGGTGAGACCACTTTGTATCATGGAATTTATCTCACTCGGATTTTCAACTATTTTGGAGTGGATTTCAAAGGCGAAGAATTTGTTTTTAGAAAAGTTTCAACCATTCCAACATTTCGCTTATGACAATTCCATTTGTTTTCAAACTTATGAGACTATTGCTGAAAAGGAAGAGCGTTTGGCTCATGAGGAAATGGAAGAAGAGGAAGAGGAAGAAGAAGAAGTAGGGGATGAAATGGAAATTGAAGAAGAATAAGAAGGTGAAACCTATTTGGAAAGCATCGATTATCCTCCTAATCCATCCAACAAAACCCTTCTCAAAAACCAAAAGACGGTTGTTAAGAATCAACAGATTCTTAAACGATCCGTTAGTAAGAAGTTGGACAAAATTTCATCCAAGATGAACAAGTTCATTCCCAAAGTCAGCAAGAAACTTGGACTTTCTTCATCGTCATCATCCTCTAATTAGTTCGACCTTTTCGTATCTTGTTATATTTGTTTTAGTTTATTTTGATTTGAACGTTCGTGTAGTTCTTTATGTTTAATTGTTGTATCGTCTTGGTATGAAATGAAATGTAATTTCTTTTCTGTTATCTAGCCTATCTTATCTCTAAAATAAATGTTAGTATATTATATATATATATATATATATATATATATATAGACACACACACAATTATTCACAAAATCAAAATAAATCATCAAATTTCACTACACCATGTCGACATACCCCCTATGACCATGTCGACGTGTATTGGTCAGAAATGACAATTCATTTTGAATTTGAAACTTGAATAACTACCATATGTCTATTCATTTTAAACGAATTTCTACATCTATAAATACCTATTTCTTTCAGAATTCATCACTGAATATTATTTCTTTTCTTCTCTATCTCTCATTTTTCTCACAATTTCAAATATTGCTAATCCAATTCATAACTTATCTGAGAATCTTGAAGAAACTCTTAATTCTTTCAAGAATATTCTCTCGTTCATTCTTCGTAACCAGCGACACTTAGAATTGAGTCAAATACAGATGATCAAGGAGCAAGAAAGGCATTTCGATGCGATACGATGGATGATTTCCTCCCTGCACAAGGATGATAATGAAGCACATCCTCATGTCTCTCTTTCCAATGACAATGAAAATTGTGATGCTATTAAAGCAGACCCTATCTTTAGAGAAGAAGGATGGGTGGAAGTTCCTTGTAACGTTTGATTTTATTTGGTTGCTTTGTTTGAATTGTTTGCTTTGATTGATTTGATTTCATTTTCTTTGGCTTGGTTTGATATTGATTGATATTTGGTGTGGATTGATGTTTGTTGTATAAAACATGTATAATTATACATTGATATGTATATAATCTTTCATTCATTATTGTGTCTATCAATATAGCTATCTCTTAACTCTGTATTCCATTGTATAAGTTTATTAATGCAGGTATTTTAGTCCAAGAACGAGGAGGAGTTATATAGTTTGGAGATGGTTTTTTTGTTGATGACAAAGGGGGAGAAGTATAAAATAGAATAGTTAGGCATAGATTAATGGGGAGTTATTAGGATAGAAGTAATATTTTATAAACAAAGGTTGTCATCAACAAAAAGAGGGAGATTATTAGTCCGTGAGATGATGGTTTTGATGACAAAAACCTTAGAATAGATTATAAAATATAAATAGTAACAGTATAAGTTTAGATATATATGTATATGTAGGTTTTAACCATGCAAGTACCAAGAATGAATACTGTACAGCATAGAGATTCAAGATATCAAGATTGAAGACTCATGAGTAACAAGAGTTCAAGTTTATCAAGAGTTCAAGATTTCAAGTAATTTACTTTTTAATTCGGAATATTGTTAAAACTCCTAAAAAAGCACTGGCATCTTAAAATCCAATTTATTCGTGGAATGGAATTCACTTCGAGCCCGTTAAAGGGATGGAATCCTTAGTAGGATGGAACCTATGAAAAATCTAGTGGAACATTATTTTGTATTCGCTAACTTTTTAATCAAAATGATTTTTCAAAATTATATCTTGTTTTCAAAATGATTTCAAAACCTTCCTTTTAAAAGAATAAAAAACATCTACCCTGATTTCAAATACTTTTAGCCTCAAAATAATCTAGAATTTCAAAATCAAATTATCCTTGGTTTTAAACTATCTTTTAAAATATAAGTATATTTAATTTTTTTACTTAGATTTAGATATAAAATTATAGTAAAATTTTATATGTGCCAAAATATTATTATATATATTTATTTATGTATTTAAACTATATTTAAGTATATTTATAAAAGTTTAAAATAGTTTTAAAATAAGATAAAAGTTATTTTCAAAGATAAACAAAACATCAAAAATTCTTTGGGATGTCGACATGCCCACCCATGTCGACATAGTGTCAGTTGAGTTCAAAATTTAAATTTCAAAAGAAGTGTCTGTTCGTCATAACTCTTCACGAATGGATATGGCTGATGTTCCTCTATAAATAGGGGTTGGTTTCAATGAATTTCAATTCAGTTTTTTCTGGTTTTTCACTCCTCTTCTTCCACATTTCTATATACATTTTCTTACCATTACTCTACCGAAATCAACATTGAATCTAACTAGATTATCTCTGGTCTCTATCATTATCTCAACAAGATCCTTAGTGCTATTCATAGTTATAGGCTTTTTGTAATCAACTTAGCGAGAAAAGGTGTAATTGTAGCCTTGGAAATCAATCAAGCGAGGTAAGGTGTGATTGTAGCCTTGGAAATCAATCAAGCGAGATAAGGTGTGATTGTAGCCTTGGGAAATCAATTGGGTTAACTTGTTGCGCGGAAATCAAGCATCTCTACCCAAAGGATTGTGATTCTGCAGGGTGTACCTCGTTGCCTTGAAATCGAGGGTGTAATTGTACAATTGCTTTTGAAAGGAAATCCGTATTTGTGTGTAGAACTGAATGTAGGGTAACTCCGAACCAATATAAAATCTAGCATGTTCTTTCCTTTACCGCTTTTACTTTATTTCTGCATTAGTGTTTGTTTCTGTGATCATATCTGTGTCTGAATATTGCATACATCTGTGTTCAAATTAACATAAACTTAAAAAGATTTAGTAATTCTTTATAAACGCTATTCACCCCCCTCTAGTGTTAATCCTAGCCTTAAGATCCATAATCCGCATTTCTCACATTTGGTATCAGAGCAAGGTATTCAAAGTTTCATAATCTGATTTTTGAAAAAGTTTTCAAAATGGCTACCAACACTAGTAATGTTACTAACACTAGTATTCCGGTCACTAGTTCATTTATAGAACGTCAGTCTACTATCAGACCACCACTTCTTAATGGCAGTAACTATGCATATTGGGCATGTAGGATGAAAATATATTTAGAATATATAGCATTAGACACTTGGAATATCACGCAAACTGAATATTCTAAACCCACAGCTGATTTTTCACAGTGGACCGCTGAGAAAAAGACTGTTGCACAAAATATTTCTAAAGCAACGAATATTCTGTTTTTTTCACTAGGTAGAAATGAATTTAATAGAGTGTTAGTTTGTAAATCTGCATATGAAATCTGGAAAACTTTGCAAGTAACTCACGAAGGAACAAGCAAAGTTAAACAGACCAAAATTTCCATGCTCACAAATTAGTTTCAATTGTTTAAAACGAATCCTAATGAGTCTATTTCCGATATGTATAGTAGATTTCACGATATTGTGCATCTTTAATATCCTTGGGAAAGGAATTTTCTGAAGAAGATCAAGTCATTTTTTTTTTAAATTCTCTTATTCCAGAATGGGATCAAAAGATGCTTGTGATCGAAGAGGCAAATGACATCAATACCTTAAAGATAGAAGAATTAATTGAAAATCTAATGTCATTTGAAGTCCAAATGATCGGGAAAAGAGAAAGCAAAGCATCTGAAAAGAAATCAATGGCATTCAGTGCATTGACCGACGGATCAGACTCAAACAGTGATAATGATGAAGAGATAGTCTTCATGACCAGAAATTTTAGGAAATTCCTGAAATACAAGAAGATGAATAATCTTAAGAGAAACAACTATAAGAACTCTGGAAATCAAAATGTAATGCCAAATAATGTCAAATGTTTCGGTTGTGATGAACCAGGCCATATCAAAAGAGAGTGTCCTTATCCAGATAGGCAAAATCCTCCTATGAACAATGATCAATCAAAGAAATGGAAGCGTGTAGTTTAATGCTACTCTAGATGACTCAGACTCATCCTCAAGTGATGATGATCAAAAGACAGATAATTAAAACTTGTGTTTCACGGCAATTCATGACTTTGACGGATTCAGGGAAACAGACTTAGAAAAAGTACACATTTACAATATAATTGTTTGAAATTGCAGCTTAGGATTAGATGTTTGATTGCTTGATTGATTGATTTTGAATTGGCGTGTTATTTGAATTTTAAAATTTTACTATTACTTTATTATTTTTATTATTATTTTATTATTATTTTCATAGTATAATAATATATTGAAAATACTATAATTCTAATAATATTCCAAATATATAAACATTAAATATAATAAGTATATATATATTAGGGTACTTAGGAAAAAATAAATCGTAGAAATTCATAGGCACGTGTCGACATGGTCCCTACCATGATGTCGACATGGGTACCCGAATTTGAAATTCAAAATTTGAATTCAAATGGTTGAATTTCCCTCCATCTTTTCACTTCATTCAATTCTCTGAAAAGGCATCTTTTGACCACAGAACATGTCATTTGAGAATCTATTTATTCACTATATTTTATCATATCTTTTCACTCTCATTTTCGAATTCGAGCTCTCTCTTCAAAACTTCAAGCTCTCTACTCTCTACTTTAATGACTTGTTCAAGCAACCCATCCACCATGAGAATTTTCAAAAAGATAAAAAGAGCAACTCTTCAATGATCCGGAGGCAATAAAAGCATACATCAATTATGCTAATTATGCCAAAGTCCATCCCGGAAAGTTTGCTATCTTTCAAGATTTTTCTTCGTATGAAATTGATTCTCTTTTTGCAAACAGTCAAATTCTTAGTCTTGTTGATGCTTCTAAAAATGATTTTGTTTGCTATCCAAATCTTGTCAAAATTTTCTATGCTAATTTAAATCGTGGATTTTATAATGGAAATGAGGATGAAATTTGGAGTAGTGTCAAAGGCACTAGAATTGTTTTGAATTGTGATCTTTTGGGTACCATTCTCAATTGCGAGAGTACGGGAATAGATCTTTCTAATTTTAAAATCGATGAAAATGATCGTGAGACATTTCATCACATTTTCAAAGGGAATGATAATTTTGAATTCAAAAATCGAAATTTTCGACCAAAAGCAAAAATTGTCAATCTTCTTTCGCAACATACTTTGACCCCAAGATCGGGGAATTTTAACAATCCTACTTCAAAAGTTTTGCAAAGCACTTTTTGCCATTTTTGAAAATTGTGACATTAATTGGGCGCAAGTTATTTTGGATGAACTTCGTCCTAAAAATCTTGAAATGGGTGAGAACACTTTGTATCATGGAATTTATCTCACTCGGATTTTTAACTGTTTTGAAGTGGATTTCAAAGGCAAAGAATTTATTTCTAGAAAAGTTTTCAATCATTCCAACATTTCGCTTATGAAAATTCCATTTGTTTTTCAACTTATGAGAATCTACACGAAAAGGAAGAGCGTTTGGCTCATAAGAAAATGGAAGAAGAGGAAGAAGAAGAAGAAGGAGGGGATGAAATGGATTTGAAGAAGAAGAAGGTGAAACCTCTTTGGAAAGCATCAACTATCCTCCTAATCCATCCAATAAAACCCTTCTCAAAAACCAAAAGGCGATTGTTAAGAATCAACGGATTCTTAAACGATCCGTTAGTAAGTAGTTGGACAAAATTTCATACAAGATGAACAAGTTCATTTCTAAAATCAGCAAGAAACTTGGACTTTCTTCATTGTCATCATCCTCTACTTAGTTCTACCTTTTCGTATCTTGTTATATTTGTTTTAGTTTATTTTGATTTGAATGTTCGTGCAGTTCTTTATGTTTAATCGTTGTATCATCTTAGTATGAAATGAAATGGAATTTCTTTTCTATTATCTAGCCTATCTTATCTTCAGAATAAATGTTAGTATATTATATAAACACACACACACACACACAATTATTCACAAAATCAAAATAAATCATCAAATTTCACTACACTATGTCGACATACCCCATATGACCATGTCGACATGTACTGGTCAGAAATGACAATTCATTTTGAATTTGAAATTTGAATAACTACCATATGTCTATTCATTTCAAATGAATTTCTACACCTATAAATACCTATTTCTTTCATTATTCAACACTGAATATTATTTCTTATCTTCTCTGTCTCTCATGTTTCTCACAATTTCAAATATAGCTAATCTAATTCATAACTTATCCGAGAATCTTGAAGAAACTCTTAATTCTTTCAAGAATATTCTCTCGTTCATTCTTCGTAAGCAGCGACACTTAGAATTGAGTCAAATGCAGATGATCAAGGAGCAAGAAAGGCGTTTCGTTGCGATACGATGGATGATTTCCTCCCTGCACAAGGATGATAACGAAGCGCATCCTCCTGTCTCTCTCACCAATGACAATGAAAATTGGGATGCCATTAAAGCAGACCCTATCTTTGGAGAAGAATGATGGGTGAAAGTTCCTTGTAACGTTTGATTTTATTTGGTTGCTTTGTTTGAATTGTTTGCTTTGATTGATTTGATTTCATTTGCTTTGGCTTGGCTTGATATTGATTGATATTTAGTGTGGATTGATGTTTGTTGTACAAAACATGTATAATTGTACATTGATATGTATATAATCATTCATTCATTATTGTGTCTATCAATATAATTATCTCTTAATTCTGTATTCCAATATACAAGTTTATTAATGCAGGTAATTTTGTCCAAGAGTGAGGGGAAGTCATATAGTTTGGAGATGGTTTTTTTGTTGATGCTAAAGAGGGAGAAGTATAAAATAGAATAGTTAGGTGTAGATTAAGGGGGAGTTATTAGGATAGAAGTAATATTTTATAAACAAAGGTTGTCGTCATCAAAAAGGGGGAGATTGTTAGTCCGTAAGATGATGGTTTTGATGACAACAACCTTAGAATAGATTATAAAATATAAATACTAACTGTACAAGTTTAGATATATATGTATATGCAGGATTTAATCATGCAGGTACCAAAAATGAAGACTGTACAGTATAGAGATTCAAGATATCAAGATTGAAGACTCATGAGTAACAAGAGTTCAAGATTTCAAGTATTTACTTTTTAATTAGGAATTTTGTTAAAACTCCTGGAAAAGTCCTTTTAAAAGAATCAAAAACATCTATCCTGATTTCAAATACTTTTAGCCTCAAAATAATCTTGAATTTCAAAATCAAATTAACCTTGGTTTTAAACTATCTTTTAAAATAAAAGTATATTTAATTTTTTTTACTTAGATTTAAATATAAAATTATAGTAAAATTTTATATATACCCAAATATTATTCTATATATTTATTTATGTATTTCAACTATATTTAAGTATATTTATAAAATTTTAAAAATAGTTTTAAAATAAGATAAAAGTTATTTTCAATGATAAACAAAACATCAAAAATTCCTTTGGGATGTCGACATGCCCAAGTACCCCATGTCGACATAGTGTCAGTTGTGTTCAAAATTTAAATTTCAAAAGAAGTGTCTATTCGTCATAACTCTTCAAGAATGGACATAGCTGTTGTTCCTCTACAAATAGGAGTTGGCTTCAATATTTCAATTCAATTTTTTCTGGTTTTTCACTCCTCTTCTTCTTCCACGTTTCTATATACATTTTCTTACCATTACTCTGCCGAAATCAACATTGAATCTAACTAGATTATCTCTGGTTTGATCCTCTATCACTATCTCAACAATATCCATAGTACTATTCAGAGTTGTAGCGTTTTGTAATCAACTTAGCGAGAAAAGGTGTGATTATAGCCTTGGAAATCAATCAAGCGAGATAAGGTGTGATTATAGCCTTGGGAAATCAATTGGGTGAACTTGTTGCCCGGAAATAAGTATTTCTACCTAGAGGATTGTGATTCTGGAGAGCGTATCTTGTTGCCTTGAAATCGAGGGTGTAATTGTACAATTGCTTTTGAAAGGAAATCCCAACTTGTGTGCGCGACTGGATGTAGGGTAACCCCGAACCAGTATGAAATCCGATGTGTTCTTTACTTTACCGCTTTTACTTTATTTTTACATCCGTGTTTGTTTCTGTGATCATATCTGTGTCTGAATATTGCATACATCTGTGTTCAAATTAACATAAACTTCAAAAGATTTAGTAATTCTTTATAACACTATTGACCACCCTCTAGTTTTAATCCTAGGCTTAAGATCCGTAATCCGCATTTCTCACATTTGGTATCAGAGCAAGGTTTTCAAAGTTTCATAATCTGATTTTTGAAAAAGTTTTCAAAATGGCTACCAACACTAGTACTGTTGCTAACACTAGTATTCCTGTCACTAGTTCATTTGCAGAAGGTCAGTCTACTGTCAGACCACCACTTTTTAATAGCAGTAACTATGCATATTGGGCACGTAGGATGAAAATATATTTACAATCTATAGGATTAGACACTTGGAAAATCACACAAACTGAATATTCCGAACCCACAACCTATTTTGCACAGTGGACTGCTGAGCAAAAGACTGTTACACAAAATAATTCT
This sequence comes from Allium cepa, assembly GCA_030765085.1. Classification (NCBI taxonomy): domain Eukaryota; kingdom Viridiplantae; phylum Streptophyta; class Magnoliopsida; order Asparagales; family Amaryllidaceae; genus Allium; species Allium cepa. Next base: position 671,069,854 of record CM060939.1, on the reverse strand, counting down.
AAAGCAATGAATATTCTGTTTTGTTCACTAGATAGAAGTGAATTTAATAGAGTGTTAGTTTGTAAGTCTGCATATGAAATATGGAAAAATTTGCATGTAACTCACGAAGGAACAAGCAAAGTTAAACAGACCAAAATTTCCATGCTCACAAATCTGTTTCAGTTATTTAAAATGAATCCTAATGAGTCTATATCCGATATGTATAGTAGATTTCAGGATATTGTGCATTCTTTAATATCCTTGGGAAAGGAATTTTCTGAAGAAGATCAAGTCAGAATTTTTTTAAATTCTCTTATTCCGGAATGTGATCAAAAGATACCTGCGATCGTAGAGGCAAATGACATCAGTACCTTAAAGATAATAGAATTAATTGGAAATCTAATATCATTTGAAGTCCAAATGATTGGGAGAAGAGAAAGCAAATCATCTGAAAAGATATCAATGGCATTCAGTGCATTGACCGATGGATCAGACTCAAACAGTGATAATGATGAAGAGATAGCCTTTATGACCAGAAATTTTAGGAAATTCATGAAATACAAAAATATGAATAATCTCAAGAGAAACAACTATAAGAACTCTGAAAATCAGAATGTAATGCCAAATAACGTTGAATGTTTCAACTGTGATGAACCAGGCCATATCAAAAGAGACTGTGCTTATCCAGATAGGCAAAATCCTCTTATGAACAATGATCCAGCAAAGAAATGGAAGCATGCATTTACTGCTACTCTAGTTCACTCAGACTTGTCCTCAAGTGATGATGATCAGAAGATAGATAATTCAAACTTATGTTTCACGGCAGTTCACGACTTTGACGAATTCAGAGAAACAGACTCAGAAAAAGGTACACATTTACAATATAATTGGTTGAAATTGCATGCTTAGAATTAGATGTTTGATTGCTTGATTGATTGATTTTGGATTGGTGTGTTATTTGAATTTTAAAATTTTACTATTACTTTATTATTTTTATTATTATTTTATTATTATTTTTATTATTATTTTCATAGTATGATAATATATTGAAAATACTATAATTCTAATAATATTCCAGATATATATGCATTAAATATAATAAGTATATATATATTAGAGTCCGTGATATAAGTTTAGGTATATATGTATATGAAGGATTTAACCATGCACGTACCAAGAATGAAGACTGTGCAGTAAAGAGATTCAAGATATCAAGATTGAAGACTCATGAGCAACAAGAGTTCAAGGTTATCAAGAGTTCAAGATTTCAAGTAATTCACTTTTTAATTAGGAATTTTGTTAAAACTTCTAGAAAAGCACTGACATCTTAAAATCAAATGTATTCGTGGAATGAATCCACTTCGAGCCCGTTAAAGGGATGGAACCTTAAGTAGGATGGAACCTATGAAAAATCTTGTGGAGCATTGTTTTGTATCCGCTAACATTTTATTCAAAATGATTTTTCAAAATTATATCTTGTTTTCAAAATGATTTCAAAACCTTCCTTTTAAAAGAATCAAAAACATCTATCCTGATTTCAAATACTTTTAGCCTCGAAATAATCTTGAATTTAAAAATCAAATTATCCTTAGTTTTAAACTATCTTTTAAAATAAAAGTATATTTAATATTTTACTTAGATTTAAATATAAAATTATAGTAAAATTTTATATATACCAAAATATTATTTTATATATTTATTTATGTATTTCAACTATATTTAAGTATATTTATAAAAGTTTAAAATAGTTTTAAAATAAGATAAAAGTTATTTTCAAAGGCAAACAAAACATCAAAAATTCCTTTGGGATGTCGACATACCCAAGTACCCCATGTCGACATAGTTTCAGTTTGAGTTTAAAATTTAAATTTCAAAAGAAGTGTCTATTCATCATAACTCTTCACGAATGGATATGGCTGTTGTTCCTCTATAAATAGGGGTTGGTTTCAACAAATTTCAATTCAGTTTTTTCTGGTTTTTCACCCATCCTCTTCTTCCATATTTCTATATACATTTTCTTACCATTACTCTGCCGAAATCAACATTGAATCTAACTAGATTGTATCTCGTTTGGTTCTCTATCACTATCTCAACAAGATTCTCAGTGCTATTCAGAGTTATAGACTTTTTGTAATCAACTTAGCGAGAAAAGGTGTGATCGTAGCCTTGGAAATCAATCAAGCGAGATAAGGTGTGATTGTAGCCTTGGGAAATCAATTGGGTGAACTTGTTGCCCAAAAATCAAGTATCTCTAACCAGATGATTGTGATTCTGGAGGGTGTACCTTGTTGCCATGAAATCGAGGGTGTAATTGTACAATTGCTTTTAAAAGGAAATCCGTACTTGTGTGTGGGACTGGATGTACGGTAACTCCGAACCAGTATAAAATCAGGTATGTTTTTTCCTTTACTGATTTTATTTTATTTCTGCATCTGTGTTTGTTACTGTGATCATATCTGTGTCTAAATATTGCATACATCTGTGTTCAAATTAACATAAACTTTAAAAGATTTAGTAATTCTTTATAAACACTATTCACCCCCCTCTAGTGTTAGTTCTAACCTTAAGATCCGTAATCCGCATTTCTCACAACAATGAGCCTGTAAATGAAATTGTGGAAGTGGAGATTGAAGATCAACATATGTATGATGCGAATGATGTAGATATTATTGCTATTGATGAAGGTGTTGATGATGTAGTTACACTTGATCTTGAGAAGGATGTTGATATCAACTATGATCCAGGTTTTTGGGGGAAAATTACTGATGCAAAAAGAATTATGTTAATTGAACGTGGTCCCATTAAGATTTTGAAAGAAAATGATGCATTTCCGAGAAATAAAGTTAATGGCAGACATTTTACTTCTAGACATTATATTGGTGGCTATCCACGTATAGAAAAGCATGAACGGAAGTGACTTGTGTATTCAATTGAATACGATAAAGTTTATTGTTTCTGTTGTAAATTATTTAAAAGTACACAATTCACATCGAAACTAGCCGATGAAGGAATTAATGACTAGCAAAATTTATCTACTAAGCTAAGAAAGCATGAAAGTAACCCATTGCACATATCAATGTTATCAAATGAGACGATTTGCTTAGAGGACTTCAACAGAAAGTGACAATTGATAAAGCTATGAAAGCTCAAATTGATCAAGAGATTGAAAAAAAGTACTTGTGCGGATAATTGGTGTTGTCAAAACACTTTCTAGGAATAATTTACCATTCCATGGATCAAATGAGAAGATTTATGAGAAGAATAATGGACTTCTTTGTCAACTTATTGAATTCATAGCTGAGTTTGATCCAATTATGGAAGAACATCTTAGGCGTGTTAAAAATAATGAAATTAATAATCATTATCTTAGTCATAAAATTCAAAATGAATTAATAAGTTTATTGGCTAACAAGATCAAAGTGACAATGCTTATGAAAATAAAAAAAGCAAAGTACTTCTCTGTTATCCTTGATTGTACTCCAGATTTGAGCCATAAGGAGCAAATGTCCATTGTCATTAGATATTTGAATGTTGACGATGTAAATGACATAAAAGTAGAAGAATATTTTTTTGGTTTCATAACGGTTGATGATACATCTGGGTTTGGTCTTTTTATGGAACTTAAAAATATTTTGGTTGATCTCAAACTTGATATTAATGATGTGAGATGTCAAAGATACGATAATGGTTCAAATATGAAAGGTATAATTTTAAATTAAAATTTATCTTATTCTTGATAAAGACTATTGATTATATTATTATATATTCGATTAAATCTTATGTAGGTAAACATCAAGGTGTACAAAAAAGACTACTTGATATAAATCCTAGAGCCTTTTGCATCTCATGCGGGTGCCATAGTCTCAACCTTGCTCTATGTATTATGGCAAAATCGTGTATGAAAGCTAGGAATTTTTTTGCATATGTGCAAAAAATTTATACATTGTTTTCTGGTTCAGTTCAAGGATGGAAAATACTTCGAAGCTATGTGAAGGGTTTAACTTCCAAACCATTATCATCAACACGTTGGGAAAGCCATATTGAAAGCGTTAAAGCAATAAGAACTCAAACTTCTGAGCTAAGGGATGCTCTAATTGATATTGCAAATAATTCAAAAAATGATGCCGTGATGATGGAGGCCAAAGGATTGTGTCAAAATGCATTGAAAAATTTTGAGTTCTTAATTAGTTTGTCTATTTGGTACACAATATTAGAAAATATAAATCAAGCAAGTAAAATACTTCAACGAGAGGAGATTGATGTTGAAGATGCAATTAAAAAAATTGAAGGGCTTGTAGATTTTTTTGAAGAATTTAGAGAAGAAGGATTTGAAACCATGATGAAGGAGTCAAAAGAAATTGCAGATGATGAAGTTGGCATTGATACAAAGTTTCTTGAAAAGAGGGCCGTACAAAGAAAAAGACAAGTTGATGAAGATATCGTTGAGAATGGCAATAGACAATCTCTTGAAGAAAATTTTTGAGTTACTTATTTTCTTCTCATAATAGACCAAGCTTTGACTTCACTTAAAGATCGATTTGAGCAATTCAAACTTTTGGCTTTTTGTTAAAATCAAGATTTAGGAATATGATGATAAAGATTTGAGGCAACGTTGCATGAAATTAGAAGGATTTTTGGGACACAATGAAGAACAAGATATTTGTGGTAAAGAATTATTTTCTAAGCTTCGACAATAAAAAATATTCTACCATCGGGATGACTAGATCAATTGATATTCTTGACTTCTTGAGGTCTTACCGTGATGTTATTGGATTTTTAAATGCTTGGGTTGCTTATCGAATTCTGTTAACTATCACGGACACAGTTGTTTCTGCGGAAAGAAGTTTTTCAAAATTGAAGTTGATAAAAACGTATCTTCGAACCATTATGTCACAAGAGAGATTAAGTGGATTAGCTATTATTTCAATTGAAAATGAGTATTTGGATACACTCAATTATGAAGAGATAATAGACAAGTTTGCTTCGAAGAATGCACGAAGAAGTTGCTTCCGCTAGTGCATGTTAATTTTTATGATATCATGTCGGAGTTCAATTTATTTTCAGATGTAATTGAAATGACTACTTGAATAATATTTTGTGATCAATAAACAATATTTTGCGATCTATGTTAAATTTTGTTATTAAAAGTGTATTTGATTTTTTGCATATAATTTATGTTAATGGGGCAACAAAAATGCAAGAATAAAAAAATTTCGTCTAGGGCATTAGTTACCTTTGGACCGGCCTGCTTCAACATCTTTATTATTTTCAGAGTAGGCAAATATTTCAGTCGGACATTTCATACTATCAACTAAAATTTAAACGTCTTAACGTTCGGTTTTAAAGTAATCATAAATGCATTTTTGGTCCACTTTGGTGGTTTAAAGACGGGGTAAAAAACGAAAAATAAAATAAAAATAGCATGTTTTGAGTGCATATAGCACTGCTAATACTACGTGCTGCCACTTTCAGAGGATAGCCAAGTGTAATCTGTAGTACAAGGGCACATTTCCGTTTTTGTTGAAAAATGATATACTTCATGTCCTTCCCGTGATTCGAATTAATTGTTTCAGTATACTCTAACATAATTGCTTATGATCAGTTCTAGAAGGAACACCATTTCTGCTATTTTAATTACACGTCATTTTTTGCAGTCTTGTTGTTGTACAAGAAAAAAATACATGCAGGATCACCGTATTATTTCTTCATTTTGTGTACAAGTTCGACAAATTTCATTATGTTAGCTAACAGCTCATAGTAGAGTGTACACAACAAAGAGGAAAAAACAATCAGACTCGCATATCTAATACGTACGTTTCCTGTTTCCTAACTATTATAAAACATTCATTTAAATAAACTTATCATGTTTGTTTATGAGCAATTCTTGTTTTCATTTAATTAATTACAATGTCAGTAAAAACTCAGATCAGTAAATTATTTTCGAATGTATAACCAAACCAAAATAAACTAAGAACACTAATTAAAGTCTTAATCAAGATCATATATATTCGTTAAAACCCTTTATTATCATATAATTCAACGATTTATACTTACAATTTACGATTAAAACATCAAAACAAACAGGACGATCATCACTCGGCAACATCAACAGTGGTAGTACAAGAGAGCAAACCATGAAATATTAAACAAGAAATCTTCTTCACCTTATCTAAGCAGCCTTTTTCTCTCTTCTTCTTCTTCTTCTTCTTCTCCTCTCTCTCTTCCTTACGATATTTTTCACCATAATACTCCATACTTGCAAAACTCGATGCACTCGCATTACTTGAACTCCGAGTGATCAAAGGCTTCATCTTTTCCAAACACTTCTTGGTTTTTTCCGAAACACTTTCCTTCTTTGAAAAATGGTAGCTTCTTAGATACATTTGTCTACATGAGTAACTGTCCACAACTTGTGGTCTTGCTCTCTTCGAATAGTTACTGCTGTTGTTTTTGTCGCTTGAACTCTGTGCGATTACTGATTTGACATATTCAGCGTCTGAAAATGCCCATTTATGGAGATTCATGTATTTGCTTCTGCTCTCAATATAATTATCTTCGATGCATCCAACTGAAGACTTACAAGCCATTTGCGTTTGATAATGTTAATTTTGGAGGTTTATATGGAGGTTTGTATGTGGTTCTGATAAGATATGGAAAGTTTTGAGTCAAGAGCATATAACTTGGAAATACATATTTGAGTTTATGATAGGAAAGATGGAATAGTTTTCTATCTATAGTAATATAACGGTACATATGTTAATGTATTTAATTAGCTAAATACCCCTATAAATAATTTTATTCACCGATCAATTATAAAAATATTTTTAGAATTTACAAAAAAGTAGTTGAAAACCTTGACGTCCATGGTTTCCTGTTGGTGAAATGTGGAAATATGTAACGATATTTATTAAAACACCTGTAAGTTTCAAATTATTATTGTTGAAAGCTTCTTTTTTTCCCTTATTCAACTGAACTTTGATTAGTCTGAAAAAATGATTGCTACAAGTCATAAAGGCGCACAGCAGAGAAAAACATCATTCAAATTATTGCTTCTATTATAAGCGATATTAGCACATATATACACTGCATAAAGTGTCGTCTCACATTTATATACAATCAATATCTTTTCTTTTCCCTTCATGACTATCAAATACAGTAATTTACCGAAAATATTGGTTTTCCACAATTAGTTTCGCTGTTTTCTTCTTGAATATCGTAAAAGAAAGAAGAAACTGACATGAGTAGACAATGTATTTAGAGCACTCATTCATTTGAAACTAAGTTTTCGATCCCCACTACAATTTTAAAGTGGTATTATAATTCTGCTTGCACACGGCTCCTGTGAACATCACTTAATTGTGAAAGATTTTCATTTATCAAGATAAGTGTTTTCTTTTCTTTTCTTTTCTTCTCTACTTTTTTTTTTTTTTTTTTTTTTTTTTTTTTTTTTTTTTTGCTTCTACAAAGCTGACTAAACATCACTTGTAAAAGTTTGATAACTAACCAACAATCCAAGAGGTATAATAAACAAACTGTTTAATCGCTCATTATAATTTTTATATTCTCATTAATTTTGTTACATGTGCATCGTGAGGGAAATAAGAGTAAAAGTATGTTATGTTTGAAAGAAATTTTAAACAGAATTACGTGAAAAACTTAATCGCCGATAAGAAATAATTAATATGTTTGTATGACCAAGAAAAAGAAGGATAAAAAGCAAGAACAAGTTGTGAGAATAATGGCAGTTAGGTCATAAAAGGACCTTTCCAATCCTTGTTCCACACTTCAAGAGTGTGGAAATGTAGACAGCATTATTAAGAACATATAGAAGAAATATATAAAAACCATACATAATTACACAGAAAAAGCACGCTGCTGATAGTGATTAGCACTTAAACACAATTAGTCTACCCTCATGATGGTGATGCAGGTTACTCTACGGTTTTCTTACAATACACCCACTCATATACACATATACACACATATTCAGATGTATATTTGCACGTTATCTACATGCTCCGTTGACGCAGCGGATAATTCGAAAACAAACTTCAATCGGTGAATGTAGCAATCGGTGAGTTGAGAATACTGCATCATCCTCGCGTGAGGGCTTGGGGAATGAGTCGCGTGATATGGTGAGTACTGCATCATCCTCCCCTTGTTGGAAAGAATTCGTCCCCGAATTCGCATTCTCGTCACCTTCGATGAAATCTTCCCCACAATACGGGATTAAATGTTTGATATTAAAAACATCAGAAGTATGAACATTTTCTGGCAACTTTAACCGATATGCATTATCATTGATTCTCTTCAAGATTTCTACTGGACCAATCTTTCGTGCTTTCAATTTATTGTAAGTTCCAACTGGAAAACGATCTTTCGTTAAAACTGCGTAAACAAAATCTCCTTCTTTGAAAACTACACCTCTTCGTTTTTTATCTGCCATTTGTTTATACCTCTCATTTGATTTCTCCAATCGTTCCTGAACGATTCTATGACATTCTGTCAACCCATCGACAAAATCAACAGCCCGTTTAATAACTCCTTTCTGACATGGTACTACTACCAAGTCCAACGGTCCCTTTGGTAAACTTGAATATACAATCTGGAATGGACTGAACCCTGTACTTCGGTTATTTGCATGGTTGTGAGCAAATTCAGCTTGGCTCAACTTCATATCCCAACTCTTCAGATTATCTTTCACAAGACATCTCAGTAAGTTTCCCAATGATCGGTTAACCACTTCCGTCTGTCCATCTGACTGCGGGTGGTACGCGCTACTAAAATTCAGCTTCGTTCCGACCATTTTCCACAGACTCAGCCAAAAGTGACTCAGAAATCGAGTATCTCTGTCCGACACAATAGACTCTGGTAACCCATGAAGTCGATAGATTTCTTTGAAAAATAACTGAGCAACTCGAACTGCATCCGATGTCTTCTTACAGGCTATAAAGTGTGCCATTTTTGAAAATCGATCAACCACTACATAAATGGAATCGTTTCCCCTTTGAGTTCTAGGTAACCCCAAAACAAAATCCATACTCAAATCAACCCAAGGCTTAGTCGGTACAGGTAATGGCATATACAACCCCGCATTGGTCGCTGTTCCTTTCGAAACTTGACAAGTATGACATCTCTCCACAAATCTCTCGACCTCTTTCCTCATTGACGGCCAAAAGTAAGAATGTGAAATCAACTGCAAAGTACGATCACGGCCCACATGACCTTCCTCGTGCAACTCTTTAATAATCTTCAACCTCAGACTACAATCTGGAATACATAAACGATTTCCCTTAAACAGAAAACCATCTATCAACATGAATTCATCAGCACTCCCTTCCTTAACTTGTTCAACAAATTTCTTAAAGTAAGGATCTTCCTCAATCAGTTCTGGTAATAATTCAAACCCTGTCACTTCAACCTTCATAGTCATCAATAAGTGACTCCTCCTACTCAAAGCATCAGCTACCCGATTCGTCACCCCTGACTTATGTTTGACAACAAAAGTAAACTGCTGTAAATAAGCAATCCAAGATGCATGTCTCGCTGAAATCTTGTCTTGTCCTTGTAAATGCTTCAACGCCTCATGATCAGTGTATAGAACAAATTCTTTCTGAAATAGATAGTGTCTCCAATGTTTAACAGCTTGTACAACAGCATAGAATTCAACGTCATATGTACTGTATCTCAACTTTGCTCCTGATAACTTCTCACTGAAATAAGCGACTGGTCTCCCACTCTGGCTCAATACTCCACCAATTCCCACTTTCGAAGCATCAGTATGCAATTCAAATAACAACTGAAAATTCGGCAGTACTAGAATCGGTGCTGTCGTCAAGAGTGTCTTAATCTTCTCAAAAGCAACTCCTGCTTCCTCTGACCATATAAACTTCTTTCCTTTCATACAATCGGTTACTGGTGCCATAACACTGCTAAAATGTGGAATGAATCTTCGATAAAACGAAACCAATCCATGAAAACTTCGAACTTCAGTAATTGTCTTCGGTTGTGGCCAACTTCTGACAGCTTCTATTTTATTCTCATCCACTTGAATACCTTCCTTTGACAGAACATACCCCAAGAACAAAACACTGCTCGTCATAAACACACACTTCTTTGTTGCTGCATAAAACTGCTCTCGTCGTAGAATTATCAACACTTCTCGCAAATGCTGGATATGCTCTTCCATATTCCCACTATAAATCAGAATATCATCAAAATAAACAACCACGAACTTCCCAACAAATGGTCTAAAAATCTGGTTCATCACTCTCATAAACGTACTAGGAGCGTTTGACAAGCCAAACGGCATAACCAACCATTCGTATAAACCTTCCCTGGTTTTAAAAGCAGTTTTCCACTCATCACCCGGTCTAATACGAATCTGATGGTATCCACTCTTCAGGTCAATCTTGGAAAACACAACAGCTCCGCTCAACTGGTCAATCAAATCATCAAACCTTGGCATAGGAAATCTATATCTTACAGTAATCTTATTCAAGGCTCGACTATCAGTGCACATCCTCCACGTCCCGTCCTTCTTTGGTACTAACAATGCTGGCACAGCACATGGACTTAAACTTTCCTGTACACGTCCTTGCTCTAACAACTCTTCCACTTGCCTTCTCAACTCCTCGTGTTCTTTCGGACTCATACGATAATGTGGCCTATGCGGTAAAACAGCACCTGGCACTAGATCAATTTGATGTTGTATGTCTCTCAACGGTGGCAATTCCTTTGGTAGCTCTTCAGGAAACACATCACTGAATTCTTCCAATAACGGCTTCACTTCTTCTGGAATTTCCACGGATTCAGTAGTTTCATGTCCAATTAACAAAAACACTTCAGGACTCTCTTCTACTTCTTCAACGAATTCTTTCAATGTCAATAACGTTTTCAACTCCTCAATCTCCTCAGATTTGTTTTCTCCGTGCTGTCTCTTCTTTGGCACTAAAATGATTTTAACACCTTCGAACATAAAACTGTAACTATTGGTCCGACCGTCATGCTGCACTGCTCGATCATACTGCCACGGTCTACCCAAAAGCAAATGACAAACATCCATCTCAACTACATCACACCAAATCTCGTCTTTATATTTCTTCCCAATAGAAAAGGGTACTCGAACTCGTTTATCAACCTTCACTTCTCCTCCTTTTCTCAGCCACGCTAATTTATAAGGATTAGGGTGTCTCTCCGTCTTCAATTTCAGTTTCCTCACTGCTTCAGTTGAAATAATATTGTCACAGCTTCCTGCATCTATCACAAACTTACATACTTTCCCCAATATAGTGCATGTCGACTGAAAAATGTTACTTCTCAACCAACTAGCTTCATCCTCTTGCTTTGGTGTTAAACAAGACCTCCTCATCATTAGATTACAGCCTTCATCTCCCGATGCGATATCCTGTTCATTCTCCTCAACCGGACTATCTTCACCCTCAGCAGCATCCTCACTTTCGACTTCAGCTATCATAGCTCGTTTCTTCGGTTTTGGACACTCATTGCTTTTATGACCCATCTCCTGGCAATTGTAGCATTTGAAACCATTGTTAACCTTCGCCTTCTCACTCTCCTTTACTACGGGTTTACTGACAGTTTTAGAAACATTAGAACTTCCGCTAACACCTCTGCTTTGAATATTGGAATTTGTAAACACACCACCTCCTCGTCTTCCCTGCTTCTCCCAAGCCAACGCTTTCTGGTGCGCTTCAGCCACAGATCTCGGATCAAACATATTAACCATATCCTGGATCTGCATTCGCAATCCTCCAACAAACCTAGCAGTCAACTGTTCATCTGTCTCCATAATGTCATTTCGAGCAATCAGTTGATAGAATTCATCAGCATAGTCATTTACTGATTTCGTCCCCTGCCGTAGATTCTGCAACCTTTGGTACATAAGAGATTGATAGTTGTATGGTAAAAATGTAGCTCTCATCAATTTCTTCATCTTCTCCCAAGACTCAATCTTTGACTTCCCCATCCGTTCTCGTGTAAGTTTGGTTTGCTGCCACCACGCCAAAGCTCTCCCTCTCAACCTAGTAGCAACCAACTTTACTCGACGATTCTCCGGCACTTCCTTGAAATCAAAGATTTCTTCAACATTAGATAACCAATCCAAGAATTCTTCTGCAACCATTCCGCCTTTAAATTCTGGAATCTCCATCTTCATTCCCGATTCCCATCGTCGATCATCATCAATAACCCGATATTGACGTTGTCCCTGATCTCTATCTCTGAAATGAACACTTCCTCTTTCACCATCAAACTCCTTATCAAAGTCTGATGTATAACGTTGTCGATCTCGTCCTCCAACATCTCTACTACCATTCCGTCGTTCAACATTTCTATTACGGTTGTCAACACTTCGATGATCTTGCTCTTCTCTTCTCTCTCGATCTGAATGGATCGAAGCCCTACTTCCCCCATGGTCTGATTCTGGCGAAACTCTTCTTCGATTTTGATTCATTTCAAGCATCATTCTCTCTAATCGACCAATTCCATCATTCAACTTTTCAGTGAAACTCTCGTTAATTCGTTGCTCCATTTCGTCAGCCTCTTCTCTTCCATACAAGGCATTAATATTGCGATGTCGTTGAGCTCGTCTCGGAGGCATGATTAAACTTCAAACAAACTTCAAAAAAATAAATTTTCAAACACCTTTCGAACTCTGATCCAAAGTAAAATAGATCGAAACTCCCAACTTGTCGTAATTTCACGATGAACACGATGAACACCAAATTCTTCAACAATGGCAAATCCGATCTTCAAACTCCAATTTCTCGAAACCCAAGTCTCCAAATGATGCAAACTCCTTGCAACCTGGCTCCGATACCAAACTGACGCAGCGGATAATTCGAAAACAAACTTCAATCGGTGAATGTAGCAATCGGTGAGTTGAGAATACTGCATCATCCTCGCGTGAGGGCTTGGGGAATGAGTCGCGTGATATGGTGAGTACTGCATCATCCGTACAGATAAAAAAACTACAAGAAGATAGATAGGTAAATTTAGTGAACTATCTATAAATCAATTTATATTGCATAGGCAACAAATTCCAACAGTTTCCAAGTAAAATATATTAATATATGATAACAATATCACTGTACATTTATATAAAATTGCAATCCTTAAGCTAATTTTATTTACTTTTTTTTTTAAATATCCCAGTCACTAATTAAGGATCTCTTATTGTTGCCATGCCATGTTACATGATTGGTTAACCCTCTAAGTTGATACACCTAAGGGTAATTATTAAGAAAGAAACTAATTTTCCCAGTAGATAAATAAAACTGCGAAAACGAATAGAAATCAAAGAATAATAGGAATCTCTGTTTAAGAAGAGAGCTATGGTTTTACCACTAGAATAAGAATCAGGGAATTTCATAATGCAAATAAAATTTATTTTGAAAGTATAATACTATACTACTTTGTCTCCAAATCCCTGAATTCCATTCTTGTGTTCATAATACATTTAGCACTAAACTTCATCTGGAACTTTGACCTGGATTAATAAAGACTGATAAACTAGGGTAAAAAGCAATTAGGCTATGTTCCACGTAGATATAATAGTTATAAATGGCAGTAATAAACAGCAAATATACTCAAGCTTCTAAGTAACAGTTACTAAGCCGATCACATATATATGTAAAAATTAACAAGATAACATAATAACATTCCCACTTGTAACAGGCAGAGCAAGGAATTACAACTGCCTCGGTTGATTTTATCCATATTTCCTTATTCTAAGAATTGTGGTTGGGAAGCAAACCCAGCTTTTATATACATTGGTTCTGTCTATAAAAAAAAAGGAAAAAGAATAAAAAGAGCACCTTTAAAAAAAAGTCAATTAGCCCACTTCAAAACATAACAATTTTAGATCCATTTCAAAACATATAAAGATATATGTTGGGTTTTGACATGCTAGCATTCATTCAACAATTTGTATTGGAAGTTGGAACACTTTGTGAATGTATCAATCCTCCGTTTTTCTTTGTTTCCCCCTCCTTCACTTACGAGACAAGTTGTTACAGAGTTATATAATAATCTCTAATTTTGCATAGTCCACAGTTACTGTGGAACTTAAATACCTCTAGTTTATTTTAGTTTTGTAGAATTTTGAAGTACGCAAACAAATTCTTCATCTTTTTTCACTGAAACAGTTGGAAATTTTACTGATTTTAACCATATTTCCTTATTCTAGGAATTGTGGTTGGGAGGCAACACAGATTCTATATAAATTGACTTCTATTTATAAAGAAGAATGCAAACGATCACAAAACGGAATTTTAATAAATCAATTAGCCCACTTCAAAACATAACAATTTTAGATCCACTTCAAAATATATTAAAGATGTATGCTTGGTTTGACATGCTAGCATTGATTCAAAAATTTTTGAAACACTTTGTCAATGTATTGATTTCCTTTTTTTAATCAAAAAAAATATATGTTCTGTAGCATTTTAGAAACGAGCTAGTGCAAAAAGAAAATTGATGAAACAACATTGGCTATTGTGCAAATTAATTGATATGATACCAACTATTTGGAAAATCTACGATTTACGCATGCAGTGCAAAAGGATTTAGCTTGCCGATCAATTATCAACAACCAATCCAATGAACAATAATAGCAAAGAAGAATTAACAGAACAAAAAAAATATGGCAATTTAAAGTGGTTCGGCCATGTTATTCAGGTTTTTAACCCAACAGAAACCAATACAGAATAGAACAATCTTGTATTGATCGGATGATTCAGGACTTAATCGGAAAAACTAAGGCAAGAGATCAACAAGGGTCAAGCTATACGACTACGACGACGACTGGGATCAGCGAAGCTGAGAGATCAGTCTTCTTTTAGTTCAATCAGCAGCTAAACGCAAACAGCTAGTGAGTTGCCATCGAAGAGGAACAATTACGATAAAAGGCTATAGAAACATCTCCAACTCCAAAATTCAGAAAAATCCTAAGTGTTTGGATCATCAACAACTCATACCTCTCCGTAAACCTTCCAGCATGGCAGCCAAAGAATACTATGAAAAGAGGCCAAGACCTTGGCTCGCCAAACAGGCCAAGACCTTGGCTCGCTACGACCCATGGCTTTGCCTCGTTTTATGAGCCAAACTCTCCCTAGATCGTCTACTACTTACCTGCGAGCTGATGAAGACATGGCCTGGCGCAGAAGGTCTCCGCTCCATATAAATACCATCCAACCTGCAACATAGGAATGATCTTCTCCGGACTGGTTGCTAAAGCTATGCTGAAATTATTCTTCACTCTCTGCCTCCCTCATAACGATCTCCAAAGGAATATAATGTGATTCCCCAGTGGATTCCAACTCTGGAGATTCAATCTAGCTAGGAAATAACCAAAGCCTCATAATCAAACATCTCTTGTTACAGCAATCAGTCTATAATAAAACTATAAAGTGGATGTAGGCTTCATTAATAGCCGAACTACTATAAAAATTCTCTTTCTACTTTCTTTTACCGTTCTTTTTTGATATCTATTATCTGTGATATTACTCTGTCAAAACATGACTGTGCTTTCTAACTCAAAGCAGGGTGTTGGTCCATTTTTTGGGTCAATATTTTGGTGCTTTTATTGAGAGCTCCAACTCAGGATCCAGATCTAACTATCTACTTTGGATTTCATAATTCCCAAAGTTAGATCCCCAGTCTTTGCTTAATGAAGTCGTTGTTTTAAAGTCAATGGCTCCTGGAAGAAGAAGAACTGCCTCTGTCAGATCCATAGGGGCAGTAATAGATAGAGAAGTTGTTAGTCTCCAACAAGCTGAAGTAAATGGTGCTGACTTAGGAAACCAGACACCGACGCCCTCCAGTCAGCATGAAGTTGTTACCAGGGATGAGCTAAATAAGATGGCTGAGGAGATTAACCAACGGATGGAAAATAGTCAAAAAGCTCTAATGGATAAGCTGAACGCTCTATTAACCCTACAATCAAACCCCGCTCCAAGGATTATGCCTGAATTAGTGACTGTTGTAGAACAAGAGAATTCCTCCATTTTTGACATGCATAAAAGAAATAGAAAACAACCACAAAGAAGGGTAACGGTGGGATGTAATGGGAGGAGAACCAGAATACTCCACCTGACGCCAGGTTGCCGATCTCGAATTTGAATCAAGGGGCCAATACCCCACAGGAGGACATAGTTATGAATCTCTTTGATTCAGAAGATGGAAAGCAAGGTAATCAGATGGAAGAGAACGTCAATGCATTCGATGATGCTAGAAACATTCAAACTGCCCCAGTCAGGCTAACTGCAAGCCAACGGGGTCCCGTAGGAGTGGCTCTCCCGAAGACAAGAGAGCGTAGGCTTCAACCCATGCGCCAAGGCCGATTGTAGAACCAAACACTTAGGCGCAGTGACTGATTGCCACCTCCAGGACTGCCGGACATCAGAGGCATACATACTAGACATGGTCAGACGGCTGATGGAAGAAAGTAAGAATCGAAAGGATAATGAATGGGGATCTGTCCCAAGTCGGATCCCTTTTACCGATGAGATCTTGAATGTAAGATATCCCGACAAATTCACTATGCCAACTATCCACTCCTACGATGGAACGAAGGTCCCAAAACCACATTTGTACAAGTATAGCTGGTACATGGATGGAGCCAATGCTCCAGAGGCCATCTGCTGTCGATATTTCCCTATTTTCCTAGAAGGAGCCACATCAGACTCCCTCCAAAATCTATTTCAACTTTTGACCAACTTGCATTGAAATTCCTTGACCAGTCCAAGCTTTATACCGCACAATCGAAGGACGTCGTGTCCCTATTCGGATTGGTCCAAGGGCGCAAAGAGTCATTGAAATCATTCATGAGCAGGTTTAACATCACGGTAACGGAAGTGAGCAATCCCAATGAGGATATGGTCTTTATGGCATTAGTCCGCGCTATTCACCCAAAACCGAAGTTCAGGAAATGGATTAAGATGAAGCAACCTACCAACATGAAAGATTTCAATCAAAAACCAAGACAGTACTTAAGATTGGAGGAAGCATAGGAGCTGAAAAGAAAGTCTGCTGGTACACAAAAGACGAACGTCAGACAAAATGACACGGTGGCAAATCAAACACGCACGATCCTAGAAGTACTCAAGGAGTTGCCGAGAAGAGCGGGAATCATAAGAGAAGAAACCCGAACTTCGATAAAAGAAATGATGGTGGCAACAACAAAAGATTTAAGGGGTTTAGACAAGAAGACTATGCCCCCTTGAATGACACTCCGGAGAATATTTA
Organism: Allium cepa; assembly: GCA_030765085.1. Classification (NCBI taxonomy): domain Eukaryota; kingdom Viridiplantae; phylum Streptophyta; class Magnoliopsida; order Asparagales; family Amaryllidaceae; genus Allium; species Allium cepa. Next base: position 671,052,610 of record CM060939.1, on the reverse strand, counting down.
TCTTGCAATATAAGAAACTGAAGAGTATAAGAAACCTCTTAGAAAACGGAATAGCAAAAGCGCTCATGGAAATTCTACCGCTTCCACGAGATGCACGGGCACAATACAAACGAATGCCGCCACCTTAAGGATCTCATTGAAGGATTAATCTGAGACAACAGACTTCAATAATATGTGAAAAAGCCACAAAAACCCAATCAACTTATGGTCCTTCAACCTCCAAGAGAGTAAAGAAATCAAGCTGGAACTAGCGAAGAAGGTTCAAAATGAACTGACCGGAGGCTTAGTATCAAAACAATATCAAGGGACCACATCCCATGTAAAGAAGTTGGGGAGAGATAGAGCGATATGTGAGTTTATTAAAGCGTGCTCTAAAGGAATTGCGTTTAGCAATAGATAATGAAACTTTGGTGAAGCAGCAAAAGGTTCTGAGCGATGATATAGTGTTCCACAACTGGGACACCGACGGGAATGAATCTCCAACTCTTGACCCAATGGTGGTGATAGTAGGAATCGATCCCACCGTAGTCCGACGAGTGTTGGTTGAAAGTGGCAGTTCAGTTAACTTACTTTCCAAACATACTTTTGATCAAATGAAGATTGACATGAAAAGCATGTCCGCATGCCAGACTATGATTCAGGGATTTACTGAAAAACCCAAACAATCGGTTGGAACAATTTACCTACTCTTGGAGCTTAGAGAGGGTAAGCGACGAGTCACTCTCATTCAGAATTTTGTGATCATGGATGAAATGTCAACATGCAATGCATTCTTGGGATGACTCGCATTAACCGATTTTAGAATAGCATTGGCCCAATGGTGCCTTACAATGAAGTTCCCTACCAAGCACGGAGTCGAAATTGTGAAGGGGGAACAAAGCATCGCCCGGGAATGTTATATCATGGAATTGCGCGAGTCGAGATGAAAAGAAAAAGGAAAGGATATGGAGAAAACTCTCCACATCCGTGAACCCTCCGAATAGCAACTACAGAGCCGCCCTTGGCTTGGGGGCATTGCCAATTCGACAAGGCTTTAGGCCCTACGAAGAAGAACTCAGGGGAGAATCGGGCAGCACCGGTAGATTTGACTGTGTCTGTCCCAGTCTATATAGATGACCCAACGCGGGTCCTGAAGATTGGGTTGAATCTTGGAAACAACAAGATTCGGTTAGAACTAACCATGTTCCTCCATGCCAATTTGGACGTATTTGGACACATTCCGATATGTGTGGGGTATCACCTAAGACTGCCTGTCCCGCCCTTAATATTGACCTTAAATTCACCCCAGTCAAGCAAAAAAGGCGCAGCTTGGGCCCTAAACGATCCAAGGCATCGAAAGAAGAAGTAGATAAACTGATGGCTAACGGCTTCATTCGAGACGCAACCTACCCCGAATGGGTATTGAATCCGGTCATAGTCAAGAAGTCCAATGGAAAATGTCGAACCTGTATTGATTTCTCAGACCTCAACAAAGCCTGTTCGAAGGATAGCATCATGCTCCTTAGAATTGATCAACTGGTGGATGGAACAGCAGAACATGAGCTGCTGTCATTTTTGGATGCATATTCGGGCTATAACCAGATCTTGATGCATGAACCAGACCAAGAGAACACCAACTTCATCACCGATTTGGTATTGTACTGCTATGGAGTAATGCCATTCGGTTTGAAAAATGCGGAGTCAACATACCAAAGGCTAATGAATACTATGTTGAAATGCAGATTGGGAAGACTAGGAAGTTTACATGGATAATACGTTAGTCAAATCCCGAGTAGCTGCTAACCATATAGATAATCTCATTGAAATGTTCGAAATACACCGCAAATATGTAATGAAGCTCAACCCACTTAAATGTCACTTCGAAATAGCCTTTGTGAAATTCCTGGGATTCATAGTAAGTGCCCGGAGCATCGAAGCAAATTCAGAGCAAATAACAGCGTTATGAGAAATCCAAGCCCTAAAAATGAGAGAGAAATTAAAAGCTTGAATGGAAAGGTCACAGCACTGAGTCGGTTCATCTCTAAAGCTACTGACAAGTGCATTCCATTTTTCGACGCACTGAAGAGAGAAAGAAAAACTTCGAATGGAGCGAAGCTTGCCAGACAGCTTTCGAGGAACTAGTATGACATATGGAAGCTCTCCCAATTTTATCAAAGCCGAGGGATGGAAAAGACCTATTCATCGATTTAGCGGTTTCTCTGCATGCACTGAGCACGACTCCCGTGCAAGAAGAAGTGAGAATCCAGCAACCTGTGTACTACATTAACAAACGATTCACCGAAGCTGAGAAGAATTACCCAAAGCTGGAAAAGCCAGCGTATTGCCTTTTGATAACATCTTGGAAATTATGATCATACTTCCAGGCTCATTCGGTTAAAGTATTGACTGACTAGCCCCTAAAGCAAGTTTTATACCGGCCATAAAATTTTAGACGGCTACTCAAGTGGGATATAGAGTTGAGCCAATACAACATCACATACCTGTAGTGCCCCTGAATTTTAATTTAACATTATTCAGGATATTTAAATGGATAAATTAAATAGAATAATGTGCATACTTAGGGAGATGAGATTAGTAAATCCAATGGTCGTGTCTCAATGAATGAACTAAAATAAGACTTAACTAAATTTAGAAGGAGGAATTTTCCTAAGGGGTAAGCTTAGATATAGGGCTACATTTCTTAGTATATATCTCTTCCTTCACCCTAATAAAATTTTACTTTCTCATTCATAACCCCTCACATATATTTTAGCCGGCCACTAAAATCTCCAGGAAGAGCAATAAATTGAAGATAAAGCTAAGGAATTAAAGCTATGAAATTATCTCATTCTCTTATCAACTATTCAAGGTGAATAGTCATGTTTATCATCTCATTTTTCTATGTTTGGTCGGTTATGGGTTATACCCTATTCATGTTTGTGATTTTGGTTAGGATATAACCATTTAAACCTTTGTTTGGATAAGATATAGGTGTTTTAAATGTTAATGAGCTAATTGACACATTTTTATTCGGTTTTGGTTAAATTCCAAGTTGTTTTGTTCTTTATATGCTTTAAAATTTTAATATGTTGAAGTATATGATTTATCAGATTTTTGATGATTTTTTGGGATTTCCCATAGTGATTTACTAAGGTAATTAAATTATTCAACCCTAAGCGCTAAACTGCAAAACCACCTTCGAATTAGTCAATTCGGAGGGAAGGCTGCAATTCGAAATTTTAATTGGGGAAGAAGAATAGTGACTTAAGAAAAATGTTAATTTTTGTATACTTTTTACTATTTGAATATACAGGAGAAGGCTCCTCAGCTAATCAAAATTAGACAAGCAAGATAAAACATCACTTTAGTAGGCCCAGTTCTACTTTCGACACCAGCAAGCCCACTTTTACCCTTTTAACGAAGTCGAAAGGTACCTTTCATTTAAGATGGAAGGTAAACAATTACCCTCCACCTAAGCCGAAAGGTAGGCAGGGTGTCGAAGGGAAGAGAGGCGAAGGGATGGGGAGGCTGCTTCCTTTACTTTCGAATAGAAACATAATTGCTTTCGAATAAGTTAAAGTGGGATCCTTCGACTCTATCATTTTATAAAAGACTAAATTTTTTATATATTCAAGAATAGGTTTCGAATGGGATCTTCGAAAGCTTAAACCTTCAAGAAAATTGTTTTAATATGTTTTCTAAAAAGGTGTTTTAATCCTTTCGACTAAGTCGAAGAGATGCCTTCAACAAAGCCGAAGGGATGCCTTCGACAAAGCCGAAGGGAAAGAAGGGAAGAAGAAGGGGTTACTTCTGAACCGCCCACTGTTTTTAAAGCAAAAGTTTTAATACCTTTCGACAAAGTCGAAGGGTAAACCTTCCGACAAGGTCGGAAGTATACTTTTGAAGGGATGGTTCCAACACCAACACTTCATTGTTTTCGAATGGTTTCGAAAGGTTTTAAAGGGGTTACCTTCAATGATTGTGAAAGGTTTTTAGTTTCATTGCTTTCGAAAGGTTTATAAATGGTTTTATAAGGGGAGATACCCTAGGCTTTCGACAAGGTCGAAAGGTAGAACCTTTCGACTAGGTCGAAAAGAAACCTTTCGACAATGTTGAAAGATAGGACCTTTCGACAAGGCGAAAGGTATGATTTTGTGATGATTTTGAAAGGAAGGCTTCTAAAGGGGCTAACTATGGTGGGTTATTTGCTTTTGAATGGGAGTTCATTCGAAGGGTTGTAAAGGGATGTTTTTAGCCAATTTTCTTGAGTAAAGTTTTGCTAATTCGAAGGGGCTACTTCGAAGGGTTATGTCATAAAATACTTATCTTTATTTGAATATGTAAGGGGGATCCTTATTTAAATTGAATGCTATAAACCATGGGACACCGGGGTGGGCTTAATGTTTTCGATACATAGTTTAGGGTTACAACATAAATATGCTTTCAAAAATAAATATTGGGGCTATCAATGTGTTTTTATTTAATTTAACCTAATTGGGGCTACCAACGGGAATATGTTAAACATGTGGAATACATGGGAAAAATAAATATTTATGGGGATCATGAATTTTAATGAATAATCATGGGGATCATGATATTTTAATTAGCGAAGTGTTGGATTCTTGGTTAACCTAAGTAAACCATGGAATGTGTGGTGGATATCTCATATCAAATTTCTAAGCAAAGAATGTTTTGCTGGAGGTGGTTAGCCTTGGCATTTGGCACCCAAGGGTTCATAGTCATCCTAGGAAAACTATAGAGTGTGCAGTGGATAGCCCGCACCAACTTTTATAAAACAATGTACGATGGATAATCTGCATTTATTTTGATAAATTTGGAATAGATAGTCCTATTAAATTACGACGGTAGTCATTTTTAAAGGTTTTAGAGGGGAACTTTAATAAATTGATTTTAGATGGAAAATATAATAAATTATTTTTAGATGGGATATCTAATGAATGGGTAGATGGGATATGATTCCAAGGTCCTATTAAAAATAACTCGTCCAAGTTCCCCGGAGATAGGCGGCGCCGGGAAGCCACTTAAAAAACTAACAGCTCACATTGCCCGAAGATAGCGACGTCGAGGAACATCCGACACCGCGCATCTCGTAAGCCATGCATTCAAACTAAAACTCCTTACACTGCTCGAAGATAGGCAATGCCAAGGAACATCCAAAGTTGTGCATCTCGTAAGTTGCGTATTCAAACTGAAACTCCTCGCGTTGCTCAAAGATAGATAATGCTAAGGAGCATCGAAAACCCCGCATCTCATAAGCCACACACCCAAATTTAAACTCCTTGCACTGCCTGAAGATAGGCAACGCCGAAGAATATCGAAAGCCACACATTTCATAAGCCGTGCACTCAAGCTAAAACTCCTCACGTTGCCCGGAGATAGGCAACGTCAAGGAACAACAAAAGCGAACTCCTCGCGTTGCCCGGAGATAGGCAATGCCGAGGAACATCGAAAATGAACTCCTCGCATTGCTCGAAGATAGGCAACACCAAGAAAGCTCAAAATAAACCTCTTGCATTGCCCGAAGATAGACAAATGCCAAGAAGCACCGAAAACCAACTTCTCTCATTGCCCGGAGATAGACAATGCCGAAAAGCATCCAAACTTACACTCCTTGCATCATTCGTAGATAGGCAACGTCAAGGAGCACCGAATGTCGCATACAACACAAGCGGTGCGCTAAGTCCCAAAATAATAGCTCTTCGCATGAACCGAAGATGGGAAACACCAAGGAGCGTGAGAAACACCACGCATATAGCTAGGAATAATTGGTGCTAAAAGGAAGGCACTCAACGATTGACAATACATACCCATGCATAAATTGTATACATACCCGAATACTGCCAGAAACTAAGGCTACATGCTAAGGTCATAAAACTTCCGAAGAAAGGAAAATCAAGTCACGACTTAGCCGGATTTTTAATAGAAATTATCAAAAACCTAAGCCACCAGATGCTTGAAAACTGTTTGAAGTAAACAGCTCTATGAACTGGGGTGTATACACCTGTACTGAGATAAAAACATGCGAACACAATATGTTCACAAGTTCTGTTACTCCATACAACAATAAGTTCACAAGTTCTACCTCAAAATTTTATAAACTTGCAAACAAAAAGTCTATATCTGTTTTAAAATTCTAAACATAAATTTCAAAATTTTAGAGTTTTAAGAAGTTTTATGAATTTCTGAAACAAAGATCTCTAACTCTGTTAATTTCTAAAGTTCTATTAACTTCCAAAGTGATGATAATTTCTAAGTTATGTTGCTTTGAATGAAGGGCTTTGACTATAATAAATGAACTAAAAAAGTATGATATGAAACAAGCACAAGCACACAGAGCATATATGAACAGATAGACGATTACAATCAAAGTATCATTGTATTGCTTATGATTTTCTGTACACATGGTCAAAATATGGGGGCTGTACCTATACAACAACGGCCAATAAAAAATAAAATACATACTCTAAAATAAGGACACAAAGTGCAGACTCTGCACTTAAATGGAATGACTCAAAAAGAAGCAAAACAAGTCGGTCTTCCTGAAAACAGTAAGCCAAAATCTAGTCCATTCTCATACCGGCTGCTCAACGCTTCTTGCCACCACTACCCTTTCCATCTTTGGTTGGTAGTTTCTGCTTCTTTTTAGGAGAAGTGTCACTGCAGGTGACATCAACAAACACTTCAGTGGAAATGTTCTCCTTTTCCTCCAAGACTTTCTCAGAAGAGCCTCCCTTCCCTTTGCGTTTTCTCGATTTCCAGGAACTCTTCGAAGTCTTGATTACCTCCACCGTTTACTTCTTGACGGCAAAAAAATCATGATGAGTCTTCTGTGGCTGCTCCATCTACATTTCCTGCTTCTTAGCCTCTACTATAATTATATCACCTTCCAAAGACGCTGAAGGGTTATCCAAGCCATGCAGTGCAGCTATCTTCTCAGCTTCTATCCTCGGTTGCGAGAAAGACATGGATGTGGGAATAGAAGCAGGAACATATACAATTACATAATATGTGAAAATGGCAGCGGGCACGGGCATCGAAGTAGCTGGCACGTCGACAGGAAATGTGGATGGACCTATAAGATCAAAAGTGAAAGCATTAAACTCCTCCCTCTCTTGTGGCGTAAGTTGGAAGCTCCCGAATTCAGGAGAAGCATGGACATTACCTACACTAGAGGAACGATCATGAATGACGACCTCAAACTCACCACCTTCGCCTACTTTTAAGGGCTCCACCACATGAGGAATAATATCAAGCCTTGAACTCGTTGGTTGGTCATGGAGCCGCTTTGATGGCTCGCCCACACTGGAGATAGAAGGCCTGGTAAGCACGTCGGTAGTGGTCATAAAGGCAGCATCGGTGGCCTCCTTCTCTCTTTCAACTCAGAGAATCTCCTGGCCCTCGAGTAGAGCTTTCTTGGATTCTTCGTTAAGATAAGCGGCTCGCAACTCTTGATCTGGATAAACATCGTCGATCTTAGCAAAGCGAGATACCAAACAAGGGCAAGAGTACGTGGATACTTTGGGCCGAGATCGCTGAGGATCCCCTGATGCAACAAAGAGTTGACATAGAAGTTTAGATTTGTCGCATCTAGCTTCTCCATTTTCTTGTCAAAGGCATGTTGGAGGTTCAAGTAATCTTCTTTCACCACAGCCTTCTCGATTTCAATGGAAGTTTTGTCGGCACTAAGTTGCGCGACCAGAGCCTGCACCTTGGCAATGGTCCCGGCTTGGTCGGAGATAGTTTTGTTATGCCCTTTAACAATTAAATCGTGGTCAGCGATGGTTTTTCTTTGAGCTTTAATGATGGCATTATAAGCGACCACTTCTTCTTTTAGTTTAGCCTCCTCAGCATGAGTCCTTTTGATCTGGTCCCTCTAGACAATCTCAACTTTGTCATGTGCCTCTTTTAACTCCTTAAGTAGATCGAGGTTCTCCTACTTTCACGAAGAGCCACCTCCTTCTCTTCTTCCAACCGTTTGATCTTAGCATCTCGATCAACCAACTTCTTCTTGAAATCGTCTTTCTTGGATTTGAAGGAAAGGATCTCCTGATCGTTATTTCTATTTGTATCAGCCAGTAGTTTGCAAAGCTTCTCCCATCTCTTGGCCTATTCTAGATCGTTCTGAATAGCTTGGAGATGAGGCATGAAAGAATCCCAGCGAAAGGAGTGGAGATCCAGGTCAAACTTAACCCCCTTTAAGAACCAACCCGGAAGTGCCGCCTCAAGCTTGGAGGGACCCAAAGGAAGAACGAAGGCATGCCTCCATCAGGGGTGAGAAGCACCAGGAGTGGCAATAATAAGGGAAAAGGATGAAATATGAGCTAGGGGCAGAATCGGGGCAGAAGTGATGGAAATTTCTTGGCCTATAGAAGAATGCTTCAAAGCAAGCTTTGAAGGATGGGGGCGGCAATCAAACTTCGACTTCTTTGATGGTTCATCTCTTTCCTCAAGAGATCTTCTTTTCTCATATCCCTCTTTATGTGAATGATCTCAATCTCTCTCTTCTTGGTAGTGGGTTTTGGCTTCGAGTTCTTTCCTCCACCTGTACACTTCTTATGTCTTCCGGACTTGATGGTGGCTAGAGGAGTGCTTGGGGTACCGTTGTGAATCAGTATAGTCTTCGAAGTCATCACAAAAGCCTCGTCCCCTCGTCATACCGGGAATGTGACGCATATAAGAGGTTTTAGAAGCATGATATAAACTGATCAAATATATGAAGAGTTGGAAATAAGTGTAATCCTAGTGCAACGTGTTGTGTGTCCTAATAGAGGCCTAAGACGTTGTCACAAACCAGAACATACGGCTGCCATAGTTGGGATCAAACCGACTTTGCTTATTATAGGTGGAGCCGAGCTAACTACTGACGCATTATCGCCCGAACAGGAAGGTATCGTGTAAAATTTAAAGTCCCCTTTCATGAGTGCATCGAAGTCGACAAAAACATCGCTGAAATCTCCGAACCCTGCTCCGACATCCTTTCTCGAAGAATCGTGATATCTTCAAGTTTCATGGGCTTTTCCTTTTCCACTTGCATCAAAAGGAGGTGGACCCGGGAGATTGGGACTCATTCCTAGAGTCTCATTGCAAGACTTCGAGTCTTCACCTTCAGATTCCGACGAGAAGTAGTCACTAGCGGTAGACTCGTCGCTGCTACTCTTGAATTCTCCTTCTTCTTTCTCTAAGTCCAATGTGGATTTACTTTCTCTATGCGTAAACTCATCTTTTTCTTCCTCCGTGATTGAAGGCATTCTAATCGAACCACTAAGTCCAGTCGCAGTAGCGTCTTCCTCCTCATGGGCCTCACCGGGCGATCCTCTGGACGGGCTACCTCTCTCTTGACCTTCCTAGGAATCGTAGGATGAAGAAGAGGACCTTGTGCGAACTCTGGATCGGCCAAGAGAGGGAGTTTCGATCTAAATGACGGATCTACCCGGAGCTAACAGTCCGTATCGACGCAAGTTCTCATCGTTCAGTAGAACCTTAACACACCTCTCTTCAACGTCAATAGCCTTTAGAGTTTGGAAAACTTCAGCAAGCATCACATCTCTATTCAACCTTGGGATAACAGCAAAAGAAGTATAGTTAGTTAGAAACTCCATTGCAATGCCTTAGAGCTCGATAAACGGAAAAGAAAAGCTTACCCTCTATCGTCCATCGACGGTTGAACCCCTCGGGGCATCTAACGAAAAAGTACCGCATCTTTAACTGTGATAAGTTACTTTGCAAGCGCAAGACGATCTTTCGATTCCTCTAGACCTCAATTATAATCAAAGATGGATAATTGTCTCTCCTCTTGAATGCCATGAAATACCGCAACTCATTGAAACTTGGAGCACGGTTGAACGTCCGCATGAAAAGGACATGCAAGCAAGTAAAAATGGTGCAACCATTTGGATAAAGTTGGAATGGGGAAATTTTCAAGTTCGAGAGCGTCTCATGTAGAAATTTGTTGAAGGGGGGCACGACTCCATTCAGACATATGTATCGATGACAAGCAGTGTACCCTGGAGGGGCATATGAGCAAATTTGTCTTCCGTCGGCAGATGCACATCCTCTTAGGGAAACCCATGATGTGTACATATATTTGAAGAACCTTGGCGGAAACCACTGACGAAGCTCTTTCAGGTGGATTAAATAGGACTTGGAAGTTGGGAGGCATGCGGTCCACGATTGGCCCCATCGGAACTAATTTACCGTATCGAACCTACGAGGTAGATGATGATTCAACTATGGAGAGCGCCGGGCTTCACCCACTTGACTTATGGCGCACGGATGGCTGCTTCATTTTGTATAACAGAACTCACGTCCGAAAATGTTCAGTTAAATCTATCCTATTTTCATAAGTTTCCCCTACCACACTTGAATTCTGAAGAAACATTAAATTGTGATCGACACGTCGGATTTCAAGTGCAAACTAGGGCAAGTGCAATGTATTATCTATATGGGACAAACTTGGTGCTCGAAACACTACAAGCACCCTATTCCATGTAGATAGTTCGCTTGCAGTGGAAGGAGAAAAGAACTACCTATGTTACTTCATTTTCTACTTTTATTTCTACTCCTTATACACTTACCCGTCATCTATCGAGGATCGATAACGGATTTGTTGTCCGAAGCGATACGAAAAACTCTTCTCACTAAATGTGAACACCAAGCATGTACTAGGTAAGCAGGATAAGCCCAAAATTCTCTGGGAAAATCAAGATCGACTTGTAGTATGTCGTGTAAGTAGCATCTATGAAACTGTAGACAGGTCAATTCTGGTCTAATGGACGAAGATAGCAAAACGCGTCAAGCCTTAGGCCAAATCCCGAATGTCGTTCTAGGAGACAACTCAAGACTCGATTTACTATCTTCCTCCATTATACCACAATCAACTCGAACTTCTTGTAATCAATGTTGCAAAGGGACACTAGTCATCAAATCATCGCATAAATGCAGTAACTAATGAACCTACCAAGCAAACCCACCTTAAACTAACTTCTGAGGCACAGGAAGGATCAAGAATCAGATTCAACATACTTTGAATGGATCGGTGGCGAGCTAGAGAATCAGTGGGGACTCAAGAGAGTTGCGGGCTGAAATTTCGAGCTAGGGCTTGAAGTTTGGAACCAAAATCGCAATGGGATAAATCACTCGAATCAATGTGGAAGGTATAACCAAGAGTTGATGAATCAAGGCAGAGAAATTGATGAATTACTTGGAAGTAGCTCGCTCAAAGGAGGAATTGCATGACTTTGCTGGCCCGATCGAATGGGCTTGGGTCGTTTCAAGACACGTATAAAAAGGCAAGCAAGCCAACAAAATTTTTTCTAAGTATAAGGGTCGCCCACGACCTAGCATGGATCGCCGACGACCCGACCTAAAGTCAAGTCGCTACCAACCCAACTCACATGGGTTGCTGGCAACCCAAAAAAAGAGGAAGGAAAAAGAGAATAGAGAAAAAGGAAAAGAAACTTCACCTATTCTTCTCGAACTCGATCTCCTGCAACTGGTCATCATTCCAAGGAATGCTGGGAAACAACGAGTAGAAATGCGATACGATGTGGCAAGTAGTAGGAGTCAGAACTAAAGAAAGACGACCGACAACATTAGGTTAACTTATTCGTAAAGTTTTAATGCAATCACTTGGAGATCGATGGATAGATATTGAAAACGATAACTTCCAGGGCATGTCTTGTTTACAACAAAGACGTACTCTAGGGGGCAAATGTTATCTAGGATTTTAACCCAGTAGAAACCAATAGGAAACAGAAAAACCTTGTGTAGACTGAATGATTTGGGACTTAACCAGGAAAGCTAAGGCAAGAGATCAACAAGGGCCAAGCTACATGACTAAGACGACGAATAGGATTAGCGAAGCCAAGAGATCAACATTCTTTTGGTTCAATCAGTCGCTAAACACAAACAGATAGTGAGTTGCCATCAAAGTGAAATAATTATGATAAAAGGATATGGAAACATCTCCAAATCCAAACTCTAGAAAAATCCTAAGTGTTTGGACCATCAGCAACCCATACCTCTCTGTAAACCTTCCAGCAAGACAGCCCAAGAATACTATGAAAAGTATCCATGACCTTGGCTCGTAAAATGAACCAAGTTTACAACGACCCATAGGCAATGGGTAGCCAGCGACCCATGGCTTTGGCTTGTTTTGCAAGCCAAACTCTCCCTATGTTGTCTACTACTTACCCACGAGCTGATGAAGACATAGTCTGGCCCAAAAGGTCTCCGCTCCATATAAATACCATCCAACCTACAACATGAGAAGGATCTTCTCTCGACTGGTTGCTAAAGCTCTGCTAGAATTATTCTTCACTCCCTGCCTCTCTCATAACAATCTCCAACGGAATACACTGCGATTCTCCAGTGGATTCCAAATTTGAAGATTCAATCTTGATAGGAAATAACCAAAGCCTTGTAATCAAACATCTCTTGTAACAACAATCAGTCTATAGTAAAACTATAAAGTGGACATAGGCTTCGTCAATAACCAAACCACTATAAAAATTCTTCACCTACTTTCTTTTAGCGTTCTTCCTTGATATCTATTATCTGTGATATTGTTTTGTCAAAACAGGGCTGGTGCTTTCTAACTCAAACCAGGGTGTTTGTCCATTTTTAGGGTCAACAGGCCAAATTGTCCGTGTTCAAAACGCAACGAATATTCTTCATTTTATTAAAAAAGAATATAATAGAGATACCATAAAAATTATATGTAGAAAAGTGAGGGATCAACCTATTATTAAAAATTGAAAGATCCATTCATCAAAAACTGAATGCACTCAAAACCTTTAAACCGATTTATTGTAGAAATTAGGGTTTATCAAAGAAAAGAATAACGATGGATGCTCTCACAGTATGAAAGTAAAATGCCTTGAATTATATAGACTTAAGATGAATACATGATTTCAATGCAAATAAACAATGGTGACCCTGATTTCTATAATTATCCTTGCTTAAATTGATCTAATAATGTAACATTTTCGAATTTCGAACATTTTGTATTTAAATATTTGAATTATTTAAACATTTGAATTTAGTGTAACTAAATTGATTTAATAACCTTATAAACCCTTTTTTATTAACAATTAATGATATTACATATATTCACAAAAATAAATAGTTTGAAAAATATTGATAATGTGACCGAAAATTGTTTTATCGATAAACGGATTTTTACTTGATAGAATTTTTTCGAACTTGTTATGATTGTCTAATTTAACCAATATTTAACTAATTAGATACTAAAAATATTTTATGTTAAAATTAATTAAAAGCTTCTAGAAGGTTAAAAAAGAGATATTTTGGAGAGTGGTTGTTTGGGAATGCTTAAGGGCAAAGTAAGAGGAGAGGTAAAGTGGAAAGCTAAACAAATGAGAGAGGGGGGTTGTTTGGCTGATCGAAAAAGAGGGGATTTAGGGAGTTGTGTCCTCTTAAATAATTCTATATGCTTCATAATATCACAAATAGATTTGCAAAAATGATGAGGCAAAAATGGCTTCTTCATGCTCTTCTCTTTTCACTTTAAATTCTTAAAAACATATCAAATGAACTCCAATCCCTCTCCATCTTTGGAACAGGACTTAAAATATCTTAAGAACATGGAATATCAACTCAAGTTGAAGAAAGGAGAAAATTTGAGGAAACTTAACTAGGCTATGTGCAATTTGGGTGAGGGAAGCAAGGCATGAGCTTCTAAGGAGGAAAGCTGAAGTCTTTGAAGATTTAGGGATGGTAGGAAGTTTTTTATGTCATCTAACTGGCTTGTGCTTGTGTTAGCTTGGTTATAAGTGAGTTTACTCACCATTTGGCAATATATATTTTGTACATATATATATGCTCAAATCTGCAGTTAAGTAAAGTGAATGAACTATGCAAGTTATTAATTTTGGACCCCTCCTTACTTTAAAAGTAAGTGATAACTTTACGTAATATTATCACTTCATTATTCTCTTAAACTTGTATCCTGGCCAAGACTTTGTGTTTACATGATTGAATGGGTTGTGTGTAAAGTGGAAGTTGTGTATGAATGTTTGAAGCGAAATAGTCGCTATAAGTGCACTTTAATCGCTTGTTGTTTTAACTTGTGTTAGATAGTCATATGTGAATATATTGTAAAAGATTATATCTTAGTTGTTATTTGTACTAATAATAGTGTATGCGACAACGAGGAAATGGCTTGGAAAGTCATAGAAATTTTTGAACAAGGTTTGAAATGTTATAAAAAAAAGATCACTATGGATGCACTTTTAAATCGCCTTGTGTTCGACGATTTTTAATATGTTTCAAGAGACATCCTGTAACGACCCATATTTTATGTATCGAAGGATCATAAAATATTATTATTTAATTCATATGAGGTCGTCTGACTCTATATCCTTGGGAAATGCCTATTAGTGACATTTCCTATTGTTTGAATTTTTCGAATGATTTTATCCCTAGAAGTCTTGTTTCGACTATAGTTTTTAGGAGTCGAATTAGCATCTGAGACCACTTCTATTGAAAGGATACGATGGTTTTACTTTTCATACAATGGTCACAATAGCGATTTGGATTATCTGACTAGGAGATATTGCTGTTTGAAGATTTGGCTCTGGTCAGTGCAAGACGTGTTTGGAGTTTGTAGAGGAGTTTCCCTGATTCGATGGTGGTCGGTTCGCGGAGGTGCTTGGGATTTTTCTTATAAATAGGTAGCCATCCCTCCCACAGCAAATATTTTTACTACCACTCCCTATTCGAGCCTCAACCTTCATTAGGGAATCCTGGTCCGACATTGGTTGATTCGGCTAGGCATTGGTTCGGCTAGGCATTGGTTCGGCAATGGAATGGTGCAGTGGCCGAGCAAGGAATTTGGTTCGGTAGTGGGGTTGGACCGATGGTTGAGCAGGATATTCGGTTCGATGGGTGGTGGTTTGACATTGGGGTTTAGTTCGATGGGGTGGTGGATCGATGGTTGAGCACGAAGATCGGTTTGGTAGATGTTGGCTTAGTGGTCGAACAAGATTGGATGTTCAGTGGTGGATCTTGGTTCGGTGGCCGATCGTGGTGATTCATTCGTGGTGGGGCTTGGTTCGATGGCTGGTTGCGGTGATCTGTTCGGTAGTGGAACTTGGTTTGGTGGCCGGTCGTGGTGATCTATTTTGTAGCAAGGTAGAGCGGCGATCTAACATGGAATTTCGTTCTATGGTGGAAACCGGACCATGGGAGGTGACTTGGTTAGGAATACGTTAGCATGCATCTTGCTTGGTTCTGCCATAGGATGGACCAATAGGGGTGAAGCATGGAGCTTAGCTATAGACTTTAGGTATGGCATGGACGAACAATGAGACAAAGTGGGTCTTTGATGAGTCGATGGAGAGTAAGGATGGATGACTCTGGGATAACTTAGGATGCCCTTGGACTTCGTGTACAGGATAGTAAAACAGTGGTGTGATGCTTCGACGTCAACGATGGGATGGCTTCGAGACTTTGGCACAGTGGCTCTACGACTTACGAAGGGTGTTCTGAGGCATTCTGAGGATGATGACTCAATGTTGGGATTCGCTGGCTATCCACGAGGGCAGGTTAACAATAGTGACTTGTGAGTGGGGTTTGTGATTATGTCCTACTGTGGAGATAGTCGGAATGGAATAACGATTGAGTTCCATTGTGGAAACGCCTGGAAAGGGATTTCGGTTGAGTTCTTGATTTGCAGTAGTGCCACATTATCATATACCCAATGCACTTGGGTGAGAGATGCAAGGCTCTATGAAGGATGCTGTGTGCTTGATGTGTTGTGTGGTACCCTTATATCCCATATTTTCATCTTGTGATAGTAGTTTAGCATATATTGTGTTTATGCACCAACTCTTTGGATATAGGGACAAAGTCAGGTCTGATTTTTGATAACCAATGCCCTATTTACTATTATTACTACATAGTGTTTTGTTGGTTTTTGTGAATGATGTGTTACTGACATGGTGGTTGAGTCCCTTTGATGATTTGGTGGTTGCATAGGTGTAGCGTTTTCTGCTTTCATTGATTGCATTGGTTGAAATGGTTGCATTAGTTGCATTGGCTGTGATGATTGCAAATGGTTGTTATATGCTAATGACTATTTGGGTGTAGGAGAAGACTAGAAATAAGAATAACTAGGCTTGATCTCTCTAAAAGGGTACGTAAGTAGTCGTTTTCTATGCAATAGCGATATGATCTCTTGAGTTGGGCTGGGGTGCATAAGAAATTACCACAGTCCAAAAATGGTTAAAACCTTTTCCTTTTTATTCCTCGTGTCTGTACAGGTGTGAAGTTACAAGTAGGAGCATAAGATGAAATGGTAAGTGGATGCAGGCTATGTCATGGGTAGCTGGTTGGTATAATCTTTTATTTCATTATTTTATTGATGTTGGATTCCATTATGCAGTATTGTGGAACTAGGAAAATACTTGTATTGTTAAAGGCGGTATTAAAGTTTATTTTGGATATGTGTAATCTCTTTATATTATTCTTTTTAGTCAGTGAACCAGTTGCACTTTGATGTCCTTATTTTGGTTCATTTGAGTATATCATTGTCTCACCCATTTTACATCTGAGTTGTTATATTACAATTTATATGTACACCGTTAGATGTTCTACAGGTTTTTGTTTTGGTTTTCTTTCTTTTCGTCCTTGGCAATCATCCTACATTGGCAGGGCATGGTGGCAGCACTCTATCTTAGGTGTTTGTGTGCCGTAGGTATAGGACGGTCGTCACATTTGGTGTAAGAGCCTAGGTTTAGCGACTCCCTGAGCCTTGGGTAAACTTTACCATATAAGATGGGCTATTTAAACTTTTAGTTAGGTTAAAAATGTAGAACGAGTGAGCATTCTTATCACATGTTTTCATGTTTAAGCGTTGTTTTATAGGCATGTTGTTTGCTTGTATGCTTGCATGGTTGAAGATGCCCATCAGAGCAAACTTGGGAACAAACCATGGGACTGAACTTCGATGGATAGGCTCTATAGTGTTTGGAGTCATATCGTTGCAAGGCGATGCATGGGGATCGAAGTGATAAATTTAGCGATGGAATCGGTGTGATATTGATATGCTAAAGAAGCATAAGTTCTGGTTCAGCAAAGCTTGGACCGGCAGGGTATGGTCTATTGGGTGGCTTTAGTAAGAGAAGGAGCTTGGCTCTATAGTAATAGACCACATAGGAAATTATGTTTGGTAGGAGCTTTGCTAGGTTAATAAAGGGCCAGAGTGGAAATCCTGTCTATTAGTTGTTGGCCCAGTGTTGAGTGGAGCCGAATAGAAAATTCTGTTCGGTGTTGCTTATGTTTGGTGGAAGCGGATTTTCATGCAAAAAACAGGGACACCAGATATAATATAGAGTGGTGCTTATGGAGCGTTGGCTTTGTGGAAATACATGGAGTTGCTTGGACCTTTGGGAGCTAGTTGGAACCTAGAATTTGGTAATGGACTTCGGGGCAAGGCATGTGGTTTCTTAGTAGTCTTGGGAGTTGGCTCTGGGTAAGCATGGATGAACCCAGGCAAGCTCTAGGTGACTTTGGATAGTAACCGACGAAGTACAACGATTTTGACGACTCAATGTGGTGAGTGGCTGTAGAAATTGGTGATGTTCCGAAAGGACAAGTTCTACGCAATAGCTCAAAGGGTAGAACGTGAGGTTATGATGCTCATGGGTAGGACATGGTAGTTTGCGTGTACCTATGCGTTTGGACGTCTGCGTGTATCTAGTCCTTAGCTATTTTTGTGG
Organism: Allium cepa; assembly: GCA_030765085.1. Classification (NCBI taxonomy): domain Eukaryota; kingdom Viridiplantae; phylum Streptophyta; class Magnoliopsida; order Asparagales; family Amaryllidaceae; genus Allium; species Allium cepa. Next base: position 671,034,869 of record CM060939.1, on the reverse strand, counting down.
GCAAGAGTGAGCACTTATGAGACAGGTCTACTACAAGTATGAGCATTAAGGCATTGATGGATAACTCGATGGCTGTGATGCTCATTAGTGGGACAGGGTTGTCTGTGTGTACCCATATTTTGGACGTCTGCATGTGTCCAGTCCCTAGCTATCTGTTTGGGCAATGAGTTGAGCATATGAGAGAGTTATTGTATATCTAAAGCATTTAAATGAGAGGTGACGATTTTACGATAGGAGTCGTAGCGGTGATCAACAAGGGCAAGTTAACGATAGTGACTTATGAGTGGGATTTGTGATTGTGTCCTGCTATAGAGATAGCCATGATGGAATAACGATTAAGTTCCATTATGAGACATGTGTAAAGGGATCATTTATAACTCAGAGGCTTCTAGTGTGCTCATAAAGAAAGGGTATGTGGGTAGCTTCCAGCTGGATTTGCGATTGTGTCCAAGTCTTACGATTGTAGATTACCCTGGGGTTTTTCTATTGTGAGCCTAATTCTTAGCCTTTCAAGTGACATGGATTCAGGCACTGATGAAGCCGAGATAATGATTGGGTCATTGGTTTGTGATTATGCCATACAAGTTATTATACACCAACAAACATGAGTGATGGTGAGGTGCAGTTGATGACTCCAATCCACCCGAGATGACCTGAGATGGCTTCGGGGCCATGTTCAACAATGCAAGGCGTTTGATCTGGTACTTTGAGTAAAAAGTGGGGGATGAGCCTAAAATAGTCTGGGAAAGCACATTTGACAAGGTAAAACAATGTAGTGGAGCATGAGATGTTTTGGATTGAGTCGGATGCTGAAGGGATTACTTATAACTTTAGATAGGATGATTGTTCCTAGGGGCATGGGTATGTGAGGACACTCACTTGTGTACCGTGAGATGGTCTGGCTCGTCCTTAGAGGAATACCTATGAGATAGGTATCCAAAAGAACATCGGATGGCATAGGACGCCATCGACCTATGAGATTAAAGTGAGTTATCATGTATCCGAGAGACTTAAGAAACTTATGGCTTGGTGAGACTTTAGGAACGATCATGATGGGATGAGCTCCAGACATGGTTATATCAAAGTGAGACTTCAGGGACATAGAGGAGGTAATGGTGAAGCGACGCTTCAAGAATGATCGAGTGGAGCAAGACCTTGGTAAAGGTCGGGATAGAGTAGCATCTTGGTGATAATGTGAAGGCTTGGTAATGGCTATGGTCATGTGAGACTTAAGTGATGATCTAATTTTCCTTGGTGGTAGCGGGAAGTATCTGACGCAAGACCTTGATGATGATCTAATCCTCCTTAGTGGTGGCAAGAGGTGTTTAGTATGAAGATGACACCCTATTTCTCTAGGTAGAAAGCATGCTTGCTTAGGAGTCTATAGAGAGCAAGAGGACCGCTTACTCTGAGCTCTTTTATTGGATTATTTAATATATTGATGAGACCTTTGGGAAGGTCATGAAGAAAAACTCGGATCATGAGAGCCTATACCCGAAACCAAAAGCTGAGGTTGTTGTTTCTAATGTATAACTAAAGTCATAGGTGGGCGGGTGGCAGGAAGTAGTGAAACAACAACGGCATGGGAGAAGAGGCAACCTCGGGATGGAGTGGACAGAAGAAGTGCTTCAATTATGGTAGGACAGGGGCACATAAGGATAAATTGTATAGAACTGTTGAGAAATAAGCAGGTTGAGTCTGCTTACACTTTGAATGTTGTTCCAGCTTCGTCGAGTGCTCCATCGGTGAAGAAGAAGGGCAGGGCATCATTATCTGAGGTATGCTTTATGTTTATGCTATAGCTTTATGTGTTTTATTTGATATCGATATCTTAGAAACTTTCATCCAGTGACTTAGTGAGCAGGTTAGGGTTGTGTCCAAACCCAGCAGACGAACATATGGTTGTTTCGAGCCTGGCAATAATTCGATAGACTTAGGCAAGGTTTGTTGAGACGTAGAGTTTTGAGTCGTGGATGTTTGTTGCTAGTGGTATTTTTGTTTGGGGTCATTGAGTTTGGTATCATTTTGGATGGAGTGGTCAAACGGATACAAAAATATGGCGAGTGAAGAGGAGTTGAGAATGACAATTGGGACAGGTGGAGAATGGAGGCTAGTGATAGACCGTGCGCCTGAAAGGGTATAGTTGTGGTTAGCATAGCGTGTTTGCTCAAGAAAATGCATGAGAATTCATCATCATTTCCATGCTGAGGGAAATATTCGAAGGTAGTCATACTACTCATATGCAAAAGGGATTGAGTTTCGTATCGACCTAGGACTAGAATTCTATCTTCGAAAGGGTGACACTTGAAGAGCAAGAAAGGCTGGAGAAGAAAGTGGAAGACCCATGGGAGAGGAGTGCCTATAGTATCCATGTAGTGAGTGGGTGACTTTTAAAAGTAGAGTGGAGTGCTGGGAGCCTGCTAGGCTTGTACAGGTGTTCATGGGTGATATTCTTGTCTTCTAGTAGGAAGGGAGCACACGATGCACTTTAGAGTTGTGTATGTGGTATTAGGGATATGTACCGGCCGAGAAGTAGTGTTCCTATAAAAGACACACTTGAGCATTTTTCTACTGAATGATAGGCATGCAAGTAGAGATGTTTCACTTTGCCTCATTTATATTGGGATTTCAGGGGCTAAATTCCTAAATGGGAAAGAGTGTAACAACCCATATTTTACGTTTTGAAGAATCATAAAATATTATTATTTAATTCATATGAGGTCGTATAACTCTACAGCTTTGAAAAATGCCTATTAATGACATTTCCTATTTTTAGAGTTTTTTCGAAAGATTTTACACCTAGAAGTCTTGTTTCAGCTATAACTTTTGATAAGTGCTGAATTAGCACCCGAGACCACTTCTATTGGAAAGATATAATGGTTTTCCTTTTCGTAGAGTGGTCATAATAGTGATTTGGATTATCTAGCTAGGAGATATGGCTGTTTGAAGATTTGGCTCTGATCAGTGTAAGGCGTGTTCGAAGTTTGGAGAGAAGTTACCTTGGTTCGACGTTGGTCAGTTCGGATGGGTGCTTGGGGGTTTGCCTATAAATAGGTAAGCCATCCCTCCCAAAGGAGAAACTTTTTCTATCACTTCCCATTTAAGCCTCAACCTCCATTAGTGAAGCTTGGTCGGGCAGTGGTTTGTTTGGCTAGGCATTGGTTCAGCTAGGCGTTGGTTCAGTGGTGGAATGGTGCGATGGCCGAGCAAGGAAGTCGATTTAGTAGAGGGGGTGGAACGATGGCCGAGCAAGATATTTGGTTCTATGGGTGGTGGTTTGGCATTGGGGTTTGGGTCAGTGGGTGGTGGATCAGTGGCCGAGCACGAAGATCAGTTTAGTGGGTGTTGGCTTAGTGGTCGAACAAGATTGGTTGGTCAGTGGTAGAGCTTGGTTCGGTCGTCGGTCATGGTGATCTAATCGGTGGTGGAGTTTGGTTCGATGGCCATTCATAGTGATCTGCTCGGTGGTGGAGCTTGGTTTGGTGGATGGTCATGGTGTTCTGTCCAGTGGTAAGGCGGAACGACGACTGAGCATAGAATTCAGTTCGGTTGTGGAAGCCGGACCATAGGAGGTGAATTGGCTAAGCGCACGTTGGCTTGCATCTTGCTTGGTACGGCCATAGGATGGATCAGTAGGGGTGGAGCACAAAGCTTAGCTATAGACTTCGGGCATGGTACAGACGAACTATGAGACGAAGTGGGGTCTTTGATGAACAGATGGGGAGTAAGAATGGATGACTATGGGATGCCTTGGACTTCGTGTAGAGGCTAGTGAAGCAGTGGTGTGATGCTTCGATGTCAACGATGGGATGGCTTCGATATTTTTGCACGGTGGCTCTATGACTTATAAAGGGTGTCTAGAGGCATTCTAAGGATGACAACTCAATGATTGGATTCGTCAGTTATCCACCAGAGCAGGTTAACAATAGTGACTTGCGAGTGGGATTTGCGATTATGTCCTACTATGAAGACAAGTGAAATGGAATAACGATTGATTTCCATTATGGAAATGCCTGGATGGGGATTTCAATTGAGTTAATGGTTTGCAGTAGTGCCACATGGATTATCATATTTATCATATACCCCTATATCACATAGTTTCGTCTTGTTATAGTAGTTTAGCATATATTGTTTTTATGCACTAACTCTTGGATCCAGGGACGGGTTAAGTATGATTGTTCATACCCAGTACCCTATTACTATTATTACTACGCAGTGGGTAGTTGGTTGTTGTGAATGTTGTGTTACTAACATGGTGGTTGAGTACCTTTGGTGATTTGATGGTTGCATAGGAGCAGTGTTTCCTGCTTACATTGATTGCATTGGTTGCGATTGTTGAAATTGTTGCATTAGTTGCATTGGATGTGATGGTTGTAATTGGTTGCATGGATTTTATGGTTGTTATGTGCCAATGACTACTTGGATGCTTGAGAAGACCAGGAATAAGATACATGGGCTTGATCCCTATAAAGAGGTACGTAGGCAGTCTTTTTCTATGCAATAGCCACCGGATCCCTTGAGTTGGGCTGGGGTGTATACAAATTGATACAGTCCAAGAATAGTTGAAACCTTTTCCTTTTTTTCCTTGCGTCTATATAGATGTGAAGTTACAGGTAGGTGCAAGAGAGGAAATGGTAAGTGGATGCAGGCTATATCATGGGTAGCTGATTGGTATATTCTTTTATTCCATTATTTTATTGATGTTGAATTCCACTGTGCAGTATTGTAGAACTAGGATAATACTTGTAATGTTAGAGGCAGTATTAGAGTTCATTTTAGAGATGTATAAACTCTTCATTTTAGTTCCTTTTAGTCTGTGAACCAGTTGCACTCTAATGTCCATATTTTGGTTCATTTGATTATACCACTGTCTCGCATGTTTCCATCTGAGTTGTTATATTACAATTTATATGTGCACCACGAGATATTCTACATGTTTTGTGTTCGGTTTTCTTTCTTTTCACCCTTGGCAATCATCCTACATTGACCGGGCATGGAAGTTGCGCTCTATCTTAGATGTTTGTGTGCCGGAGGTATAGAGCGGTCATCACACATCCATAGGGGTGTCTTTGTTGTTTTTAATAATTAATTTATGTTTACCTCTTATTGTAAAAATATCAAAGTTTAAATCATTTAATAATTGGTTGAACGAAGTTGAAAAGTTAGAAGGGAGAATTAGTCTTTATGGATGCACTTTGAAAATGCTTTGTGTTCGATGATTTTTAAAGTTTATTTGAAAGAAATCCTTAAGGGTTTCTTTTCATTGTTATTATTTACTATAAGTATGCTTCTTACTTAAAAATCAGACCTTGAATCGATCGTTTGGATAGAGAAAGCCTGTCAAACTTTTGAAGCTTTTCTAAGTGTTCTTTGTCCAGAATACACTTTTATGCTTCTGTTTTTGATCTACTGCAGCACTTTTGGGCTTGTTGCACTATTTTGTTTTAATGTGGCATTTTAACTAGTTTTTCATGATTTAAATGATTTGAAATTTATTATCTTTGTGGAATCTTTTTTAAAAAGTCTAATAACTTGGATTAGAGTATGAAAAAAAGATTAGAAGTTTAGAGATATTTTAATAATTAAATACGAATTTTTAAAGAAAAGGTTTCCTTTGTAGCATTTAAAATAAAAGGTTTGTAGTATATTATAAATTAATTATTTTTAAGTAATATTTTATATGGATATTTAAAACATATTTATAAGTATTTTTAAAGTGTATATATATAAGATTTGGAAAAGTAGGTTAGGTAATTTATAAAAAGATAAAAGTGGTTTGTTATAAGCTTAAGTTATAATGAAGGGTTTTAAGAAGTTAATAAAAGTGTAATAAGTATACTTAGATTTTCAAAATGAATGTTTCAATGATAATGTTAAGTATAAATGGTTTGAGTTTATAGTAAACAATGTTTAAGCAACATCTATTTTTATACCTTTCGATTATACTTATGAATGTAACTAGATCTTTAAAAAGAATGTTTTAAAGATAATTATTAGTGAAATGGTTTTGGGTTTGTAGTGACAATACTTATGTAACAATTGTCTTTAACTCTTTTGAATAAACTTGTGAATGCACTTAGATCTTTATAAATGATATTTTAAAGATAATGTTAAGTATGAAAAATTAAAGATTTCACTAAAAGAGATGGGGTTTATAGTAACAATGTTTTACGTAACACTTGTTTTTAACCTCTTTAATTATATTTTAAAGTAAGAAACCTAGTTAAAAATTTATGAATATTCTTATACCTTTTGAGATAAGTATATGAATACATTTTGAAGTATTGAAAAGAGTACAAATGAATGGTGAAATAGTAGAATACATATATATTTCTTTATAAAGGTATTTTAAATATATATACAAATAGAAAAAGAAAGCAAATAGAAGCATCATGCATTCATATGGTGTATTGTTCACTTACTTCTAAAGAAAATAATTATTTGATAAAAGAAGTTTTAATTGATAAAAGAATTAATTGTATAAAATGGTGATTATAAGACGCTTATGTGACCTATTCATTCTTTGTGTGACTTAGTCGTGCTTTTTGCGTTTGCTTGTCAATGGAAAGTATCTAGTCGTGTACTTTACATAAAAAGTCGATAAAGTAGTTTTGTCTATGAGAGTTAAAAATGATGCTCGAGTGAGGATTGAAAGGAAACAGTGCTCTAACCTACCTGCCTCACTCTTCACCGAGGGATAATATAAGTTGAGATGGTCGAAAATGTGATAAGTATACGGTTTCCATATGTGATCGTTCTCATTTTCATCGAATTTGGCCAATGTTAACTTAGGAAATATCTAAAAGAAACACAAAAATTATACGACACGGTTATCTTCGACAATGTAACGACCCGTATTTTTACGGATCGAAACATTGTTTAACTATATGCTTAAAATCGTTTTGTTGTTAAGTCGTATGGAAGCTAACTCGTGTGGTCCTTAAGTCGTGGGAAGCTTAGGTCGTATGGGGCGACTTAAGGTAGGTGGCCAACTCATAGGGTTAGCGGCTTATAAGGTTTGGCCGACCCATAGGCTTAGGCGACTTAAGATTACCGGGTTAAGGTGTTGAACGACCTACAGATGTTAGCCGACTCATAGAAGACCGACCTATAGATTTGAGTGACTCATAGGTAGTGACCGACTTAAGGGCTAACGGTTTATGGATGGCCGACTCATGGATTAACCGACCTAGGGAAACTAAGTGGGGTTAAGGAGATAACCGACTCAATTGAATCGGCGACTTAAGGTTAGGTCGTAAGTCGGCTAGGGACTAGGTCGGCCATAAGGCTAAGTCGTTAGGTCGCATATAGGGTTAAGTTGTGTGACCTTGTGTCTGTGTTGAGTCGCACATTGGTTAAGTCGTGCGCATGTTAGATCGGCTTAGAGTTAGGTCGGCATGCTAGTTAAGTCGTCATACGACTTAGGACTTAGGAACTGTGCGGCCTTGAGGTTGAGTCGTGAGTTGCTAGGCCGTGTGTGTTGAGTCGTATGAGTCGTGAGCTGTGTGTGTTGAGTCGTGTATGGGCTGTGCTGTGTTGAGGTGAGTCGGTAGGTCGTATGCTGGCTTGAGTCGTGAGTCGTGGACGACTCATGGGGGGGACGACTCATGGGTTAAGTCGTGACCGACTTATGGGCAAACGAGATAAGGATTCAGCCTATAAATAGAGGGCTTTGGCTCACTTTTTGGCACCGGATTTTGAAGCGACGAAGTGCTGCCATTTTGAGAGCTCGACTACAACACTTCTTCACTTCTTTTCTCCTCTCTAATCTAGTGCTAACATCCATCCAAGATTGAAGATCAAATCAAAGATCCAAGAGCCAAAGTTGAAGATCTTCATCCAACAAAGAGAGATTCCATCGATTGAAGCGAGATTTTGCCGGATCAAGCTTGATTCCTTGCTGTCCAGATCTGGAGTTGATTGTTTTTGAGTTGTTTAGGTGATTCGGTGAGTGGTAGTTATCTCTCACACGGACCCAAGGGAGTATATTGGATTGGTGGCTTATTTATGCGTTAAAGATAGCGATTTCTTGCATTTTCCTAAAGTCTGCATGTAGATCTATCATCTATGAAGTTTTGACACCTATTTTGCTACATGATTACTTGTATAAGTTCATTCATCAAGTTATAGAGACATTTGCCTATGATTCATGCTTGTTAGATTTGGATACTTTAATTACCAAATTGCCATTGTTGTTGTAATTGCTTATTAGATCTTGTTGAATGTTTGATTGCTTGGATTAATGATTGGTTTATGTTTGATTTGATTGTTTCAAATTAGCTAGTAGTTGATTTGGACAAGTTGATCGAAGATAATTCAAAAGTTAAGTGGAAAGGCTTTTGAATGGTGAAAGCTGCTTGTGGCATATGAAGCGGATGTGGAAGCTCATATGGATAGATTTGATGATGATGGACTTTGCCATGATGCGATGAGGCAAACCATGATGTTGAGATGGGACTTTGCTATGATGCGATGAAGCGAAGTATGATGTGATGTAGTCTTGGCGTAATCCAGGCAGGGATCATTCCAAGCATGTTGATAACTCGAGGGATGGTTCGAGTTGGTTGATAATGGATTGCTCGAGAAGTAGCTTGGGCTAGTATGGGAATAGTCGTCGAGGAGGATGACTAGGAGGCTTGGATCTCATCGTTTTTGAAGGTTCTAGTAAACTCAAAGCAAGGGTACATGGGATGCCCAAACGACTACAGGTAGGTGGTCGGGACACCCAAAAGACTACAGGTAGGTGGTCGAGTACTCTGGGCAGAGTAGGTAAGTCCTAAGCACGGGTCACGATAACATGCAGAGTTTATCTAGAACCGGGGTTACCATTAGCCCTTGACTGGTGGTCATTCAACTAACGGTGATATCGAGGCAATGATAACAGTGATAGCCAGAGTCATGGATGTTTGATTGTACCATCATTCGATCTCAAGAGCGGTGTTTTCGGGGTGCTTATCTGATCTTGGTTTAGGCCTTGGGGGTTTGTGCTTGGAAAACATCGACCTTGACTCGAGTGATAATTACTTTACTTAAATTGTCTGCTTTGCTATGCTTGTTTGTGCTTAGTGGGTCTGGGGGCTATCACTGTAGAATGAGGTGGAGTGGGATGGTTGAGTTCCTATTCCTTTTATCCTTTATGCTCTTTTGGTATGTTTGATAGTTAATTTACTGCTCACTAAGACTGTTGTCTGACTCAAGGTTTTATGTTTAACTCTTATTACCTTGGGCTGTTCATCCATGTTGGGATGAGCAGACTAGGTAGCAGGTGACAGGTGCTGTTCTTGGCTACCAACGCTGTTGATGACGAAGACGAGCTGGAGGCTAGCATATTAGTTTTCTTACTTTATGTACTGGATGTTCCGCTGCTTGTATATGTTTTGAGTGTTATGTAGTGAGGCTTGATGTATTGATTGTTCAGATGCTTGTATCAAACCTTTATGAAGTCAATATGATGATATTCTATTATGAGCTTCACTATATACATATATTTCTCTATTGTATTTTGTCCATGCGCTGTGAGTTGTACGATAGAGTTTCTGTTTTATCTTACCCTGACTATTGTCCATGGCTACCTGGCACGCCTTTCAGCGCACCATTCTCTTGTTTTAGTGCGGGAGTCATGGGCGGTCGTCACATTTGGTATCAGAGCTTTGGTTAATCGATTTTAGCCAACGTTCGCTAACGTAACTACGTATGAGAGACGTAATTGTAGTTTGATGGATGATTACTATATATATAATATAGTAGTTTAGAAGGATTTGAACTCCTTATGTAGTTGTTTCTCAAGGTGTTCTAAATCATTCTTTTTTTGTAGATATTAAGGATGAGTCGAAGTGAGAGACAAGCTGCTAGGGAAAGCCGCGCTGCTAGGGGAGCTACTGACTATGCTGCAATGTTTGAAGCTATGATGACTTCGATCATGAGAAGGATACCAACTTCAGGACCGTCAGTAGATGTTGGAGTTCAAGTTCAAGCTCCAAGACCAGTGGATTTTGCTAAGTTGTGTAAGGACTATACTGCTCTTGGAGGAAAGGTTTTCTTGGGAACAGAGTCAACCATAGAAGTTCAGAGATGGATTGATGCCTGTAGAAGGATTTTTGGTGACTTGGGAATCGAGGATGCAACTAAGAGGAAGCTTGCATCGAGACAGCTTCAGGGAAGAGCTGCTGATTGGTGGGGTTCTATCACTATTGATACTCCAGAGGAAGAGATTACTTGGGAGCAATTCCAAGTTAGATTTGAAGCTAAGTTCATCTCTACGGCTCAGAAATCTGTTCTGTTTAAGAAGTTTGTGGAGCTCAAGCAAGGTGGGAGACCAGTTCTTGAGTATGTTTCTGAGTTTGAAGCTTTGTCCAAGTATGCTCGATCGTATATTGAATCTCCCTATCAGAAGAATGAGAAGTTTGTGACAGGCTTGGACTATTATCTTGGGAGACAGTTGGTGGATCATTTGGACGATCCATTTGAGAAGCTTGTGGAGAAAGCTCTCAGGCATGAGAGTTTGTTTCCTAAGGAAGGGTCTGTTGTTGCTGTAACCAAGGAAGGGTTTAGGCCACAGCAGGGTGGAAACAAGAAGAGGAAGCAACAACAACAGAAGGGTAAGGATGGCCAGAAGAAGCCGAAGGGCGAAGTGACGTGCTACAACTGTCAGCAGAAGGGCCATCTCTCCAAAGATTGTAGGAATCCCAAGGTGCCGGGAAAGTGTTACAACTGTGATAAGCTGGGACATATCAAGAAGGACTGTCCAGAACCGAGGAAAGATAAGCAGATTTTTCAAGCTTATGCTTTGGGGGCTGTTCCATCATCTTCTAAAGCTCCTACTGCTGAAGAGAAGGGGAAGAGTGTGGTGGTTCAAGGTACTCTTTCTATTTGTGGTGCTCCGGTTAGAGTGTTGTTTGATACAGGGACATCGCATTCGTTTGTTTGTGATGATCTTGTAGGCCGGTTGGGTTTGGAACCGGATATTGTTGATAGACCATTGGTTGTGACAAATCCAGTTGGGGGTTCGTCTTGTTTGTGTATGGTATGCCGTGGTCTAGTTGTGTCGAGTCATGATTGCTCTTTTGTTTGTGACTGCTTTGTTCTGAACTTTGCGAGGTTCGGAATAATTTTGGGTATGGACTGGCTTAGGAAGTATGCGGCAAAGGTTGATTGTGAGAAACTGGAGGTGACAGTCGGGAATGTGGAAGGGCGAAAGGTTGTGATACGATGTAAGCATGAAGAAGGCGTCTTCATGGGCTTCATGTATTCGCTGGTTGTTCCATGGGATGGACTGTCATCGATGCCAGTTGTGAATGGATTTGAGGACGTCTTTGACGAGGTCAAAGGGTTACCGCCGCATAGGGAGATCGAGTTTCGTATCGATCTAGTTGAGGGAGCCAGACCAGTTGTGATGCCTCTTAGACGGATGGCGCCTAGAGAACAACAAGAGCTGAAGGTGCAGGTTGATGACCTTTTTCGAAAAGGATTCATTCGGCGTAGTGTGTCCGAATGGGGTGCACCAGTTGTGTTCGCAACCAAAGCGGATGGATCATTAAGGTTGTGTGTGGATTATCGTGAGCTGAATAAGGTGACTAAGAAGAACAAGTATCCATTGCCGAGAATAGATGACTTGTTTGATCAGCTTCACGAGGCTAAGGTGTTTTCTCAGATGGATTTGGCAACGGGATTTCACCAGTTGAGAGTGGCTAAGGATAGTGTGCCGAAGACTGCTTTTAGGACACCATCCGGTTTTTATGAGTGGCTGGTAATGCCGTTTGGATTGACTAATGCACCAGCATATTTTGTGGATCTTATGAATAGGGTGTTCAGAGATCAGTTGAACAAGTTTGTACTTGTGTTCGTGGACGATATTTTGGTTTACTCCAGAAATGAAGAAGAGCACAAGACGCACTTGTGTATTGTTTTGGAGATCTTGCGGAAACATCAGTTGAAGGCTAAGTTTTCGAAGTGTCACTTCTGGAAGAGTGAAGTGAGGTTCTTAGGCCATGTTATTTTTGGAAATGGAATAGCGGTTGATCCCGCTAAGGTGGCAGCAATCCAGGATTGGATTAGACCTAAGAATGCATCTGATGTGAGAAGTTTTCTTGGATTAGCAGGATATTATCGTCGGTTTATCAAAGACTTTTCCAAGATAGCTGCACCGTTGACAGGATTGACGAAAAAGAACCAAGTGTTCAGATGGGATGCTAAGTGTGAGCAAGCTTTCGTAATCCTGAAAGAGCGACTGACAAGTGCTCCTGTTTTGACTATTCCAAGTGGGAATGATGAGATGGTGGTTTACACCGATGCATGTGGTACTGGACTTGGAGCAGTACTGATGCAAAAGGATAAAGTTGTTGCATATGCAAGTCGACAACTGAAGCCGCATGAAAGGAATTACCCGACTCATGATTTGGAGTTAGCGGCGATTGTTTTTGCTCTGAAGATGTGGAGACATTATCTATTAGGAGTTCGATTCGAGTTGTTTACGGATCATAAGTCGTTGAAGTATCTGTTCTCCCAAAAGGATTTGAATCTTAGGCAGCAAAGGTGGCTAGAGTTTTTGGCATCATATGATTTTGATATAGCCTATACTCCGGGAAAAGGTAACGCAGTGGCCGATGCGTTAAGTCGAAGACATGCAGGATTGGGAGCCATATTTTCGGAATGGAAGAGTCTTGAGTATTTGGCTGGATTTGACTTCAGGCCTAGATGTGAATTGGAACCTGAGATGTTGGCAAACTTATCGATAAGACCTACTCTTGTGGAAAGGATTGGCGAGAGCCAAAAGCGAGACGATAAGCTTGTCAAGATTATCCGTGATTTGGAATCTGGATTGAATCCAGAAAAGAATAAAGGATTTAAAGTCGATCGAGAGGGTTGGCTTCGGAAACAAGGACGACTAGTTGTTGCCGATATAGATGGATTAAGAGGTGAAGTTCTTAGGGAAAGTCATCACTCGAGGTTGACGATTCATCCAAGTGGAAATAAGATGTATCGGGATATGAAGAGAACCTATTACTGGGAAGGTATGAAGAAGGATGTTGGAAATTTTATTTCCAAGTGTATGAACTGCCAGTTGGTAAAAGCCGAGCAGAAAAAGCCCAGTGGATTGCTTCAGCCATTAGAGGTTCCTACATGGAAGTGGGAGCAGATATCGATGGATTTTATCGATGGTCTACCTAGAACCAGGGCAGGGAATGAAGGAATTTGGGTCATTGTAGATCGTTTGACTAAGAGTGCAAGATTCATTCATGTTCGGTCAACTAGGACTGCATCGAAATTGGCTGAGTTGTATGTTAAGTGGATAGTTCGATTCCATGGTATTCCGAAGAGTATAGTGAGCGATCGAGACCTATTGTTCACTAGTGGATTTTGGAAGAGCTTCCAAGAAGTTTTGGGAACTGAGTTGTGTTTGAGTACAGCTTACTGTCCCCAAACAGATGGTCAGACTGAGAGGGTCAACCGAGTTTTGGAAGATCTCCTTAGAGCATGTGTTTTAGATTTCGGAGGATCATGGGAAGATCACCTTCATTTGGTGGAATTTGCATATAATAAAAGTTATCAGACAAGTATTGGTATGACACCATATGAGGTACTGTATGGAAGACCGTGTAACTCTCCGACATGTTGGTTGGAAACTGGAGAAAAGTTGATACTTGTGCCAGAGATGATTCGACAGACTACGGATTGTGTAGAGATCATTCGGCGACGAATGAAGGCAGCCCAAGACCGTCAGAAAAGTTATGCCGATAATCGTCGTAAGGCTTTGGAATTCGACGTAGGCGATATGGTTTTTGTGAAGATTTCTCCACTGAAGAATGTTATTAGATTCGGGAACAAAGGGAAATTGACTCCGAGATTTGTTGGACCATTCCCGATTATCGAGCGAATTGGAAAGCTCGCTTATAAATTGGAGTTACCGGAAAAGATGGCGGGTGTGCACAATGTTTTTCATGTATCTTATCTACAGAAGTATGTGCATGACTCGAATACGGTGGTTTATGCTGATAGCTGTGAAGATTTGAAAGTTGATCCAGTTGATAGGAGACCTCGTAAGCTGCTTCGTGTTGTTGAAACCGACACGAAACAGCTTAGGAGGAAGACGATTACGTTGCTCAAGGTACAATGGAGTGATGATGTTAACGACTGTACGTGGGAGAAGGAAGAGAGGATGAAGGCAGCTCATCCTGAACTCTTCAAGGTATGGCCCTCGGGTGTCGTGACATCTTACGAATTTGTAGCTTGTTCTAAGTCTTAGAATTCTGCATGCTAGGCTAGTAATTGGATGCATAGTTTGTTGATTGCTATGGATGATAGGCATGTAGAATAACTTTGGATGCTCTTGTTTGTTTTGAATTTCAGGGGCGAAATTCCTAAGGGGGAGAGAATGTAACGACCCGTATTTTTATGGATCGAAACATTGTTTAACTATATGCTTAAAATCGTTTTGTTGTTAAGTCGTATGGAAGCTAACTCGTGTGGTCCTTAAGTCGTGGGAAGCTTAGGTCGTATGGGGCGACTTAAGGTAGGTGGCCGACTCATAGGGTCAGCGGCTTATAAGGTTTGGCCGACCCATAGGCTTAGGCGACTTAAGTTTACCGGGTTAAGGTGTTGAACGACCTACAGATGTTAGCCGACTCATAGAAGACCGACCTATAGATTTGAGCGACTCATAGGTAGTGACCGACTTAAGGGCTAACGGTTTATGGATGGCCGACTCATGGATTAACCGACCTAGGGAAACTAAGTGGGGTTAAGGAGATAACCGGCTCAATTGAATCGGCGACTTAAGGTTAGGTCGTAAGTCGGCTAGGGACTAGGTCGGCCATAAGGCTAAGTCGTTAGGTCGCATATAAGGTTAAGTTGTGTGACCTTGTATCTGTGTTGAGTCGCACATTGGTTAAGTCGTGCGCATGTTAGATCGGCTTAGAGTTAGGTCGGCATGCTAGTTAAGTCGTCATACGACTTAGGACTTAGGAACTGTGCGGCCTTGAGGTTGAGCCGTGAGTTGCTAGGCCGTGTGTGTTGAGTCGTATGAGTCGTGAGCTGTGTGTGTTGAGTCGTGTATGGGCTGTGCTGTGTTGAGGTGAGTCGGTAGGTCGTATGCTGGCTTGATTCGTGAGTCGTGGACGACTCATAGGGGGGGACGACTCATGGGTTAAGTCGTGACCGACTTATGGGCAAACGAGATAAGGATTCAGCCTATAAATAGAGGGCTTTGGCTCACTTTTTGGCACCGGATTTTGAAGCGACGAAGTGCTGCCATTTTGAGAGCTCGACTGCAACACTTCTTCACTTCTTTTCTTCTCTCTAATCTAGTGCTAACATCCATCCAAGATTGAAGATCAAATCAAAGATCCAAGAGCCAAAGTTGAAGATCTTCATCCAACAAAGAGAGATTCCATCGATTGAAGCGAGATTTTGCCGGATCAAGCTTGATTCCTTGCTGTCCAGATCTGGAGTTGATTGTTTTTGAGTTGTTTAGGTGATTCGGTGAGTGGTAGTTATCTCTCACACGGACCCAAGGGAGTATATTGGATTGGTGGCTTATTTATGCGTTAAAGATAGCGATTTCTTGCATTTTCCTAAAGTCTGCATGTAGATCTATCATCTATGAAGTTTTGACACCTATTTTGCTACATGATTACTTGTATAAGTTCATTCATCAAGTTATAGAGACATTTGCCTATGATTCATGCTTGTTAGATTTGGATACTTTAATTACCAAATTGCCATTGTTGTTGTAATTGCTTATTAGATCTTGTTGAATGTTTGATTGCTTGGATTAATGATTGGTTTATGTTTGATTTGATTGTTTCAAATTAGCTAGTAGTTGATTTGGACAATTTGATCGAAGATAATTCAAAAGTTAAGTGGAAAGGCTTTTGAATGGTGAAAGCTGCTTGTGGCATATGAAGCGGATGTGGAAGCTCATATGGATAGATTTGATGATGATGGACTTTGCCATGATGCGATGAGGCAAACCATGATGTTGAGATGGGACTTTGCTATGATGCAATGAAGCGAAGTATGATGTGATGTAGTCTTGGCGTAATCCAGGCAGGGATCATTCCAAGCATGTTGATAACTCGAGGGATGGTTCGAGTTGGTTGATAATGGATTGCTCGAGAAGTAGCTTGGGCTAGTATGGGAATAGTCGTCGAGGAAGATGACTAGGAGGCTTGGATCTCATCGTTGTTGAAGGTTCTAGTAAACTCAAAGCAAGGGTACATGGGATGCCCAAACGACTACAGGTAGGTGGTCGGGACACCCAAAAGACTACAGGTAGGTGGTCGAGTACTCTGGGCAGAGTAGGTAAGTCCTAGGCTCGGGTCACGATGACGTGCAGAGTTTATCTAGAACCGGGGTTACCATTAGCCCTTGACTGGTGGTCATTCAACTAACGGTGATATCGAGGCAATGATAACAGTGATGGCCAGAGTCATGGATGTTTGATTGTACCATCATTCGATCTCAAGAGCGGTGTTTTCGGGGTGCTTATCTGATCTTGGTTTAGGCCTTGGGGGTTTATGCTTGGAAAACATCGACCTTGACTCGAGTGATAATTACTTTGCTTAAATTGTCTGCTTTGCTATGCTTGTTTGTGCTTAGTAGGTCTGGGGGCTATCACTGTATAATGAGGTGGAGTGGGATGGTTGAGTTCCTATTCCTTTTATCCTTTATGCTCTTTTGGTATATTTGATAGTTAATTTACTGCTCACTAAGACTGTTGTCTGACTCAAGATTTTATGTTTAACTCTTATTACCTTGGCTGTTCATCCATGTTGGGATGAGCAGACTAGGTAGCAGGTGACAGGTGCTGTTCTTGGCTACCAATGCTGTTGATGACGAAGACGAGCTGGAGGCTAGCATATTAGTTTTCTTACTTTATGTACTGGATGTTCCGCTGCTTGTATATGTTTTGAGTGTTATGTAGTGAGGCTTGATGTATTGATTGTTCAGATGCTTGTATCAAACCTTTATGAAGTCTATATGATGATATTCTGTTATGAGCTTCACTATATACATATATTTCTCTATTGTATTTTGTCCATGCGCTGTGAGTTGTACGATAGAGTTTCTGTTTTATCTTACCCTGACTATCGTCCATGGCTGCCTGGCACGCCTTTCAGCGCACCATTCTCTTGTTTTAGTGCGGGAGTCATGGGCGGTCGTCACAGACGATGTTATACCCTACGTATAAACTCATCTTGCTCTTCTAGGACAAATGATAAGGAAATCCATCTAGATAGGAAATGATCTCCACCCTTATGAATTGTTTGTTTATTTTTGAAAGAACCAGAGTTAAGTTAACCAGAAATCTAGTGATTGGTTTTGAAGCGTCCAGTAAGCAGGGAAGTCTACTTATATTAGATGACTCCAAACCATAACCACTTCAAAATCGATATGTGTGTAATATGTTTGTGGAAATAGATATGAAGCAAAATGATATAGAGTTGCACTGTCTATCCTAAGGGAGAGGTTGGCATTAACATTTCGAACGATAATATCGTGGGATACCGTCTATCTTGAGGGTGATCCCTGGAGAGAGGACACCATTAGCATTCATTAGGGGACTTATGTTTGTATCCATGGAGATATTCGTGAACTATTTGAGATGCTGGAATCCTTGTAGAGATTCAAGATCTAATCGAGACTCTTGAATCTAGAGAGAGATTCGAGATATGCTCAAGTGATGAATACTCATGTCTTTATATGTTGTACATGACTTCACCATTAGTGATGATAGAAACTAGAGAAGGATGCATTGCCAAAGGGTTTAGCTAACCTATGGGTACATCAAGTTTATTCTAGAGATGCTTTCGGATTGCTTGCGAGAGCAATAATACCCGGTGCTGCATGTTAGGGCACGGACCAGCTGTGTTTATTCTATTGTATATTTTATCTAGAAATATATGTTGCCCGAAAGAATATCTCTAACCCCTGTACGGTGTCCCGTTCGACACCGAGGGCACCCTAATGGAAATCCATATATGCAAATGAACCTTAGCGATTTTGATTTTACACTCAATGTTGTCGTGGTGCAATCAATGTAAGCATTATAGCTATTTCCTAATTTATATTGTATACCCTAGATATTATATATTATATCGCCTTATGTACTTATTAGATGGTTTGGCTCTTTTGAGGGAAAAACCATTCCGGTAATTCAGTTGGTCTTGAAAGGTGCTGTTATGTAGTCACATGTTTCTTAAGTTTCTCATACTAGACTTTTGTATGACTCATGGTTTTATTTTTTTTCCATAATCCTACGAGTGCTCTTTCGAGAAGTTTAATAAAGACGAATTTTCATTGATATTCTTTGGAGATTGAGGAGACGAGCTGGATGCTTTCACCAACCATAATATACTTATTTGTGATGAACTACTAGTATGTATATATCAGTAATTATGAGGACAGACTGTCATAACTGTCTAGGCTGATGATAGTACTAAGGATTATAACTCTGAAAAGCTTTGTATTTTTGAGTGATAGTTTGTACTATCCCTTGATACTATATGTTATCGTTCCGTTATGAGATTCTGATGTTATATTCTTTCTTTCTTATTATATTTCTTTTTTATTTACCTTAATAATTTTTTTTACTAGCACTTGAATGGTCAACATGTGAATACTGGGATGTATTAGTGTCGACATTTAGGGGTCGAAAAGGTAGGTCGTTACATCTAGGATTAGAGCTAGGTTAAGCGTGAACCTTGACTTTGGTTATCTATAACTCATTAGAGATAGGGTAAGAAACGCCCTAGAATGAGTTGTGTGTATTATATATGAGTGTGTATTTGCATTTGTTATGAACGTATGCCCTAAAGGTATTTCAACTACGAAAATTAAAAGATCTTATGTAATGTAATTTATATAAGTACGAATTATTAAAGTGTGGTTTGAGTAATGTAGAGATTAGTGATGTCCATTTGTTACCCCTCATTAATTAATTTAGTCATGCTCGACTAGTTTATAAGCATTGATATCCTTTCTTATATTGATTAACCTTACTAAGCCAGTTTAGAGCATTGTTATAATTTGTAGATTGATTAGTTATGCTTGGCCAATTTATGAGCATTTATCATCTCTTATTGATTATTGATTTGTGCTCAACCATTTTACGAGCATTTATTATCTCTTATAGATTTTTGGTTTGTCATCGACCAGTTTGTAAGAGATTTACCTTCTTACTACATGGGTTGGGTAGATAGTATTTGTATGTGCAATGAAACCAAACATTGTGAATTGAGTTCCACGGTCTGACTGAAAGGCATTCAGTGAAAATGTTGAGTTAGAAATTTATTCTAATAAAATAAGTTTAGTACAAATTTTCTAAGAAAGTAATATAAAAGTGTGATTTGTAAAATATGGTTTGTAAATAAAAAGGATTTGAACTGATATTTTGAGAACTTAAATCCCAATATCTTTGAAATTGGTTTTCAAGTAAATATCAAGGAAATTAGTTTATGAAATTAATATCATGATATTTAGTAAAATCATGCAAAGTATTTGATATCGCTTTGAAAATGATTTTTGTTAAGTCCCAAATGTATTATTGAATGTACTTATATTGCTTAAAAATAATTCTGGTGGTGACTACAACATCGTCGTCGTTCATTTTCAAATTTTAAAGTAAGGGAAATTAAAAAAATAGTTTGTTATACAGTATTTTTTGTAAAACGAATTATATCTCAAAAGTTTGATTTGATATACAAAAGGTATGTGTATATATTATTATTTCAAAAGGATTTGGGTGTTTATTCTAAAGTTTTCTTTAAAGAAATTTGATATCAAAATATAAAGATGATTTTTTGTAATTCCTTAATTGAGAAGGTAGTAAAGTTAAAACAACTTTGAAATCGTTGATCATCTATGTTTAGTAGATCATCCGATGTTATTGGGCTAACTAATAAACGTCTTTTCCTTAGGGGTGTTTTAAGGAAAGTAGGCTCTAAACGTAAGTTTGGATACCAGTGTCCTTCTCTTCCTAACTACTTGCCTAACCCAATGGATAGAAAAGTCTAGAAGGTTGACTCTGTTGTCAGACCTTGATTTGTTTTGGGCCTTTATCCAAATTTTAGAAAATAAAAGGAATTTGATGTTTTATAATCTGGGGATGTAGTAGAGTATTATATGAGTACTAATTTAAAGTAAGTTTCTATGAGATGTTTTATAAATAAACTAGTGTCTTTGTAAAATATTTTTAAACTTGAAGGATGTTTTCTAAAATGCTCCATAAATGATTTTAGTATTGAGTGAGACATACTATTAGTGTAAATGAATGACATAAAAAGTAATTGGTGTAGCCAAAAAACCAATAGGATAAAATATGTAATTTTTACGTACATCATTTTATTCGCTTGACTGTTTTTGATCCAGGATTCAAGTACATGATTTTTAGGTGATGTACATGGGTTCAAACTAGGATTTTTCACTCAATTCTCGATGGCGAACGCTTGAGATGGATTCTTGGTATGATCTCGAGATTTTCTATTATAGTATATGGCTATGTAAGGAGGAAGGAGGTTTTTAATCAAGAAACCTGATCGAAGTCCGCATTAGAGAGGTAAAGTGAGCTATACTAGTTTGGAAGTGTAATTTATGTGATCGAGTAAGTGATCAGATTTGATATTGCATACAGATGATCCTTAAGCATCGTATGGGTTTAAGTCTATATGTATACTATGTTTTGCTTGTTATGGAGAATTCATGGAATGACTCTTCGATTTGTTCTGAGGTAGCATGAATAATCGACAGAGCAATAACCTGGGGCTGTTGAGCGTAAGGCACGCTTAGTAGGGAATTTATCATCCTTGTGCGATGAGAGGGTTTTTGAACTGGAGTAAACCTAGAGCTTTTTTACTAGTGATTGAATAATATTGAGTATTGATTGTGCTAGTTTCTTTTGTTGCTTGTGTTGGGATTTCGAGGATGAAATGTTTTAAGTGGGGAAGAATGTAACGACCCCAAATTTTGAGCACTTCTTATTTAGTTATCTGAATTATTTAAACATTTGAATCTTGCATTTAATGTGATTAAATTTATTTAATAAAATTATTAACTCCTTTTTATTAATAACAAATGATGGTAAACTTTTTTTCTAAAATATATTCACGAAAATAAATAGTTCGAAGAAATATCGATAATGTGACAGAAAATTGTTTTATCACTAAACGACCCTTTACTCGATACAAGTTGTTCGAACTTGTTGTGCTTGTCTAATTAATCAATGTTCAACCAATAAGAAACTAAATATTTTGTGTTAAAATTAACCAAAAGCTTCTAAGAGGTTTAGAGAAAGGTATTTTGGAGAGGGGTAGTTTGGGAATGCTTAAGGGCTAAGCAAGAGGAAATAAGGTGGAAAATTCAACACATGGGGGGTGTTTTGCCGGCCCAAAAAGGGGGATTATGGGAGTTGTCTCCTCTTAAATAATTTTGTATTAGCACTTCATATATCACAAATACATTTGCAAAAATAATGAAACAAAAATGGATTCTTCGTGCTCTTTTCTTTTCACTTTAAAGTCTTAAAAATATATCAAATGCTTTTTTGCATTTCAAGAGGGAGTAGCTTGGAGGTCTATTAAGATCTTCGAGGATCCGTTATGTTGAGCTATTTATATTCTTTATAATTATCACATGACGAGCTAAATTCGATGCCTATAATTAGAGATTACCCAGATGTCTTATCCAGGGTTACTGGTCTCCCACCCTTGGGAGAGATTGAGTTCCGAATTTATCTTATTGAGAATGCCAAACTTGCTACCTTACCCTCGAGGCATATGGCTCCAAAGGAGAGATGTGAACTGAATAAGTAAGTAAAAAAGTTATTGGAAAAGGGCTTCATTTAGAGGAGCATTTTAGAGTAGGGAGCACTAGTCGTCTTTGCCACCAAGGCGAATGGTTCTCTGAGACTTTGCGTTGAATTTAGGATGCTGAATAAACTGACAAAGAGGAATTGGTATCCACGACCACATATAAACGATCTCTTTGATCAGTTGGTTGGAGCAAAGGTGTTCTCAGAACTTGATTTGGCTGCTAAATTCCACTAGTTACGTGTAACTAAGGATAACATTTAGAAGACTGCTTTTCATATACCGATGGACTTATGAGTGGTTAGTAATGCCCTTTGGACCATGAACGTACCTGCCTACTTTGTTGACGTGATGAGCCGAGTTTTCAGAGGGTTTCTTAACAAGTTTGTTGTGGTTTTTTTGGATGAAATTTTAGTCTACCTGAAGGGCGAGATAAAGCATGCATTTCATTTAGAAAAAGTGCTCGTTACACTCCATGAGCATAAGCTAGAGGCAAAGTTTTTGAAGTGACATGTTTGACCAGAGGAGGTAGGCTTTTTGGGACACCTTGTCTCAGAAAGTTGGTTGGCGGTTGATCCTAGTAAAGTTGTAGCGGTTCACGACTAGCATGTGCAATAATGCCATAGAAGTGAGGAGTTTTCTTGGTATGGCCCTGAGACAGTTGAAGGTCCAAGAGACAAACTATTCTACTTATGACCTTGAGTTGGCAGCCATTGTCTTTGCACTCAAGTCATGGAGACTTTATAATTTAGGAGAGCAGTTTGAGTTGTATACGAATCACAAGTCTCTCAAGTACTTATTCACCTAAAAGGACTTGAATTTAAGGCAGCAAAGGTGGATGGAGTCATTGGCATCATACGATTTTGATATCTCATATACCCAAGGAAAGGGCAATGTAGTGGTCGATGCCTTGAGAAGATATCATGCAATATTGAATCCATAGTTCTTGGAGTAGAGGCACTTGTAGTTCATTTCTACATTTGATTTCCGACCGTCATCGGATATTATCTCGTGATTATTAGCAGCCTTGGATGTGCAGCCTACACTTGTGGAACGTATTGGATCTATTCAATAATAAAATAAACAGTAAGTTGATATTTTTGGGAAGCTTGGTGGAGGAGAGTAGTCGAGTCATTTGAGGCGTTATGTCATTGACTCAAAAGGATGGCTGCAGAGAGATGGTAAACTATGTGTTCCTCTCATTATGGAGTAGATTGATATGGTACTAGCCAAATCTCATCATTCGAGGATGACCATCCATCCCAACAGAGACAAAATGTACCACGACTTAAAGAGAGTCTTTTATTGGCTAAGTATGAAGAAGCTTGTAGTAGAGTATGTAGCTTGATGTATCACTTGTCGGAGGGTAAAAATAGAACAGAAGAAGCTGGGAGGTTTGTTGTAGTCATTGGATATTCCTCAATGGAAGTGGGAGAGTATTTCTATAGATTTTTTCAATGGTTTACCGAGTAGTACAAGAGGGAATGAGAGTATTTAGGTTATAGTTGATCAACTGACCAGATGCACACATTTTTATACTGGTTAGGAGTATGAGGACTGTAACAACCCTTACTTCAACGGGCTTGAATTTTCACTAAATCAAAAACCCAAGTTTACCAAAGTACGGTTCGTTGATTGGGTATCCTACAAATAAACAAATAAATGCATATTATAACATTATCGATATAACTCATAGAAGCATATCAAAATATACTAAAACATATAGTTACTTATCAACATTGACACTTGCAATATCTAGTGTCCATGTCAGTATCGAGCATGCATTAGGAGACCCGGCCTTCCACTTTTCCAGCCTTACACCAGTACATGTCCCTCTAAAGATATCATATGGGTTGTAATGAGGAGGGGGTCAGAGCAACGTTCTGGTTACTGGTGAATTATACATTTTACACACAACACTACTTTATGCCGATTGTCTTCCATTACATGTTATTTCTATTCATTTTACTTAGTCATCTCGACTATAAGTACGAATACGATATGCCCTATTTGCTCAACGTAGACAATAACTACATATGTATACATATAAATACATAAGTACCATAGTCCCCCTTTGGACCACAATACTATCCCTACTAGTATTCATAATCTGGCACCACGTTAGGATCCATCATCAATGCAATATCACGTCTTTATGGAACTATATCTCGTATTACGACTACCCATACAACTACGCTTTGGGGAGGGGAACTCGAAATATCAACTAACTAGTGTGTCTCGTCATCTTCATCTATGTCCACCTCTCAATGGTAGTATATGCCTTGTCGTGCATCTCATAGTGCCTAGTATGGCATCACAATAGCTTAGCCATATTCTATCTTTCCTTGAGGATTTACTACTTTTCTGCTTCCTATTGTGGACTTAGCTCTACTGATTATAGAGGACTCGTCTCCTCAACTACCCCATTCATTTTTAAAATAAACCTTGACCTAATAGACAAACTAGCAAACAACTGTGGTGTTGCATTACCTAAGGTGACCTACCCTAGTAAAAGGCGTAGTCCATTAGGCGTAATCCTGTCATTCCCATTGACTGTGCATGACCGATGACACACTCAACTTGTATACAACTCCTACTCCTGATTTGGTACCGACACATACTGACATAGCGTCGAGCCACTCATCATCCTGTTTAGACTTCCTAATGCAATCAAAGCAATACCATCCCTTTAATTTATTGAAGCGGACTATACTGAGGGTATTCCTTCATCATAAGCAAGCGTATATACTCAACAGGTCCTACAGTTGGATATGTCCCACATTAGTATTATGTATACACAACTGCTGGTGGCTCCTTGTGGTGAGCAGACTTCTATTGTGTTACACTACTGGCCTTACATTCCAACCTATTCTAAGTACTATATCATTCTTATCCATTTAAGTTATTTACATACTTTTATAATTCACATCTTCCATAAATGCATACTTGAGGCTACGTGTGTGTATATTTATATATATATCTTCATTCATTCTCATTTAATTACCGTGCCTCTACTCTTCACCATTGATAATATTTCTGAAACATCCCACACTCCTTAGTATACCTAAAAGGACACACTAAAAGGCATGGTATGTTGTAGGTATAACTAAAACTAGTAGAGACTAAGATCTCAAGATAAAAAAATAACAACAATAATAATGACGCAACGGAAAAAATTGTATTATTTTTCTAAAATCAAATTCCATAGTATAAGATGATAAAAATAAGTAGCCAAACACCCAATATATCATATGACAAAATATCCATACAAGTCTCGTGAAATCAAAACCCAAAGTCTCAAATAATATCAGAGTACAATACATCCGTCTAAAAATATCAACTCAACAAAAGGAAGTAAAAATTGGAACTGAAGGAAAGAAATACATGATAGAATCTCTAATAAGTCTCCAAGAAGCTGCGGTCTACTTTCCTTGTCCTAGATTGCCTATAAGGGAAAAAGGGGAAAATAGAGGAGTGAGTCATACTAAAAGTCTGGCAAATGATAGTAATTACCAAAATCTTTAAGCAAAGTAAAAGTAATAGACCTTACAACAGTTCTAGTATATAAAAAGAAACAAAGGAAATATGAAGAAGGAATAAGTTGGAAATAAATACGATTTAACAAAATTAACAAAATTGATTAACTTTGATTGTTTGCACTTGTCTTTGATAGCTGCTTTGATTAGGCTGAATTTCTAATCCTATTAGCTGAAATCATAATTCTACCCTTTGATCGACCTACTACTCCATAGACCTTACTACGGACTAAATGCTATATAGCTCCCTACATAGAAGACAATGGTGTCCACGAAAGACACATATACTAAGCGTTGGGAACTCAATAGCGACTTATCTCCCCTAATCGATGCCGCATGCTCGATCATCGATGGTTCGCACTATCTACTGATCCCTCTTTTGACCTTTATTTACCTTAGATAGCAGAAGCGTGCCCACGTCCCACTTTAGGCTATTGTGAGACACCGTATCCATAGAAAATAGGGAATGATGTTGGTACTGGTCCTTGTTAAACAAAATCTAGTTGCGTCCCTCGTCCAAATCCCCATGATTTAGTCTTTTAATTATTGACCTCTTATTTACCCTAAACATCATAAGCGTGTCTCGAGGGAAACGTTGTCGGTACAGATCGTTTCTTTTAACTTTTGACCACCTATCTACCCTAACAGCATAAGGGAAATGCTACCAGTACATATATTTTCTTTTAATTATTGATCACCAATCTACCCTAAATCGCATAAGGTAAACGCTGTCGGTACTAATCTTTTCTTTTAACTATTGACCACCTATCTACCCTAAATAGCATAGGGGAATCATTTTTAAGTCACCTCTCTTCCTTCTAACTCGATGACCTCCCACCAATACAAAGCCTCCTCTTTCAACTGCCAAGATGCAAGCTGAATTCGCCGCTAATCATCCTATCCCAATAGTCCGAATATCCTCTCGGTGTCTCTAAGCCAAGCCCTCGCCTCCACAAAAGCCTCCATACCAGAAAAAGTTTTTCCACCCAAACTCTCAAAATCCTTACAAAGCTTAGAGAAATTGATGGCGGCAGGTGGGTTGATGGGATTCCCACCCATTGGTGCTGGGTTGGGCGCTTGCCCGTGCACCTCTGGAGTCGTGGCCTATAGGTACCTATGAAACCAGGCTGGGATCAGGATGCCCTCAAGAAAGTTCGGGGCATCCACCATTCTACGAAAAGAAAATGATAGTTTAGGAAAAAATCGAAGGGAGATTGAACTAAACTTTTGAGGGAATTCTTATGAAAATTCTTATATACTTAAAAATTATTTCTAAGAGTTCTTTTCTGAAAACTACTTTCAAAACAAGTTATTTTGGAAAATACTTTACTTTTAAAACAAATTTTTAGGAATCCTATAACCTTAGGCTATGATAGTCACACTCCTTAATATATAAAGAAGGACACACGAAAAGGCATGGTGTGTTGTAGGTATAACTAAAACTAGCATAGACTAAGATTTATAAGACAAAAAATAACAACAATGATAATAATAATGCAGCGGAAACAATTATAGTATTTTGCTAAAATCAAATTCCATAATATAAGATGATAAAAATAAGTCACCAAATACCTAATACATCATATGACAAAATATCCATACAAGTCTCGTGAAATCAAAAGCCCAAAGTCTCAAGTTATCAGAGTATAGTATACCCCTCTCAAAATACCAACTCAACAAAAGAACTAAACTTGAACCGAAGGAAAGAAATACATGATAGAATCCCCAACAAGTCTCCAATAAGTCGCGGTCTACTTTCCTTGTCCCTGACTGCATATGGGGGAAAAAGGGAAAATAGAGGAGTGGATCAGACTAAAAGTCCGATGAATGATAGTAATTACTAGAATCTTTAAGCAAAGTAAAAGTAATAGATCTTACAACAGTTCTAGTATATAAAAGGAAACAAAGGAAATATGAAGAAGGAATAAGCTACAAATAAATACGACTTAAGTAAATTAACTCAATTGATTAACTTTGATTACTTGCACTAGTCTTTGATAGCTTCTTTGATTAGGTTGAATTCCTAATCCTATTAGGCTGAAATCCTAATTCTACCCTTTGATCGGCCTGCTACTCCATAGACCTTATTACAGACTAGACGCTATATAGTGCCCTACACAGAATGTAATGGTGTATGCGAAAGACAGACATACTAAGAGATTGGAACTGAATAGCGACTTATCATCCCAAATTGATGTCGCACGCTCGGTCGCTGCAGGTTCGCACTATCTATTGCTCCCTCTTTTGACCTTTATTTACACTAGACAACAAAAGCGTGCCCTCATCCCACTTTAGGCTATGTGAGACACCGTGTCCATAGAAAATAGGGAATGCTGTTGGTACTGGTCCCTGTTAAACAAAATCTAGTTGCGTTCTTTGTCCAAATCCCCAGATTTAGTCTTTTAATTATTGACCTCTTATCTACCCTAAACAGAATAAGCGTGTCCCAAGGAAAATGCTGTTGGTACAGATCTTTTCTTTCAACTACTGACCACCTATCTACCCTAAACAGCATAAGGGAAATGCTGCCCATATGGATCTTTTCTTTTAACTATTGACCACCTATCTACCCTAAACAACATAAGGGAAATACTACCGGTACGGATCTTTTCTTTTAACTATTGACCACATATCTACCCTAAATAGCATAAGGGAAATGATGCCGGTATGGATCTTTTCTTTCATCTTTTCTTATTAACTTAGATAAATTATCTTAAATAAGTCTTCGTTATTGTTCTTACTATCTGTGCTTATTAATCTATCCTAAGTCTTAAAATAAGCCTCAGTTTGTTATGTTTTCTTATTATAACCTACGTTATAATCATGCTTATTACTTAACCCAGGGTCTAAGTGTGAAAATAAGCTTCTTTCATCTTTTGCTTTTTTAGTTACAATTCTAAGTTATAACTAAGCCAATCTCTTTAACTCGGTCTAATTCTAATATTTACATCACAATTTCAGTCTAATTACATTTTTATTACAGTCCTTACAGTTTACGTCTTATCTTCCATTATTTCAGTATTCTTATAATTTTAATCCATATTCACGTTTAATCTATTCTAATCCATAAGCGAAGAAGAAGAGAAATAAAATAAAACCGAAAGTAGAAGAAAATCCAAAGCATGGGAAAAAGATTTAAATAACGCATAAACATTAGTAAATAAATTAAAACACTGTAAATAAACTGTAAATATATGGAAAAGCTATAATTCACAGGAATAAATTAAAATTAACTAAAAATAATATCCAAAAGAAGTAGACTGAAAATAATTCTAAAAATTGTAAATAAACTACTAAAAAGGTTGTTTCATAAATCATAGTAAAACTATAACTATTGGAAACCCTATTATTTTGAATTACTTAAAGAAATCTATAATAATTACAATCACTCACCAGTGGTCCTAAGCACTTCCTTTTAGGTCTTCCTGGATCCACATGAAGGTATTAAAATATTTTTGTTAAAATGATTCACTCCTTTGAAAATTATTCCTTTTAGGGTCCTTCTTGAAAAGGTGAACCCAAACGTAGAAAATCTAGAATAAGAAAAAGTATTAGGCCTAGGTCTTATTTATACGGGTAGAGGTGGATCTCAAACCGTTGGATTTGGAGATTAAACAGGAAGCATCCATGTCATAGGCTGAATATGAGCCGTCGGATGGAAGCGCGAAGGGACCAGATGAGGCTAAACAATGAAAAATATGTGTTTGAAAACCTCTGGAACAAAGAAAATTTTCTTCGTTCCATACCTATAGGTGGGTCGACCACCCTTCCCTCCTCGGTTGATCAACCGATCAACCCAGGGCCTGGTTAGGTTGACCTCTTGGTCGATCTAGCCCAATATTTTTTTACCTTTCTTGTTTATTTTGTTTCTAGCTTATATTAGCTTGGATTCTGACATTCTACATATGGAAATTGACCAGAAAATTGCCATGGACACAACAGTGCAACTCTCGTGGCTCAATTCTGATAATTTCACAATGTTATTTTATTATTTCATTAATTAAATAATTAAATATTATGGGTTAAATTTTGGGTTGTTACATTCTCCCCTCCTTATGGGATTTCGTCCCCGAAATCTCTAAGGACGAAAGAATGAACTAAAATTTTCATCCAAGTTCTACAACCAAGTATTCAATTATCATTCATTACTTCTATTGTCCTTAAGTTTTACTAATGCGATTTATGATACTTATGCAATTAGTGTAGTGTCAGTGTCCCTAACTAATGCAAAAGATTAGGCAGTCCACTGATTCAGTTGTCCTCCTTTTATGCAACCATGTCCGTGCCATGTATCCGAATGAATAAAAAAAATTCCCTATTGATGAATGAAAGTTCTATATGCATGCTATAATCATCATCCAAATGTAATAATCATGTGATAATCATCTATTTACAGCAACCATGGAAAATAAAATAAAGATGCAAATGCACACACATCCATATGCATATGCTCTACTGTCCTAGTTAGGCCGATCCCTGAGAGGTAATAGTGCCTAGTGTAAGTATATGTGTCCATAACTTCCGCTAGCAAACACTTGCAACCACTTGCATCCATCATTCACAACATGTTCTAATAACATGTTTACATCAAATCCTACCATCCATTGGTTAAATCTTAAATTCTACCCATTCAAAGGATAATAAAGGAAAGAACCTATTCAAAACTAAAGATGGAAATTAGGAAATTCAGAAAATTGCTATCAAAGAAATGTGGATATGAGATATGAATTTTCTCCAAATCAAATTTAGTCTTCTCCGAAGTCATTTTATCCTCCGTAGACTCTATCCGATGCGAAAGTGACTTGCGCGATCTTCCATAAAGAGCTTCGAAAGATTCCACTCTAATGCTAACTTGAAAACTACTATCATGTGATAATTCCACTAAAGGAAGATGCTTTTTCCAAGTTTCTTCAAAATAAAAAATACACGTCCTCAACCATATGTGCCTAACAATCTTACTAATTTCACTTTACTGTTCTTCTTTAGCCTGCTCACATGAATCGACATTTCTAGGTTCTCACCAGTGCCCTATATGCTTTCAGGAAACTCTATTATTACTTCCAAAAGTAATTACTACCATCTCCCTTATAGCCTTACGCCTATTCCGTCACTCCTTAGGGAATGATTCCTATCTATTCCGCTTTTAAGATCTTGGTTTGGTATTTATCACTTTATTTAAAAAAACTAAAGCTTAAATTTTAAAACATCAAATCCTAAAATATTTATCCTCAAAAATGTTATCTTTAAATTCTTCTTAAATTCAAAAATACTCAGTTGCTTAACATTTTATGTTTCTAGATTTGCATCATTACATCTTTTTGAATTTACATCATTTCCCATACTAGAGGGAAAAACTATCAAATTCTAAGTCCAACTTATCCTCGCTTCCTTTTAAAGACCTTTTCAATTTTCTATAAAATTTGAATTTTCAAATTCTACTTTTATTGAGTTTTTCTTCTCAAAAACTTATTTATTTTTTCACCAAACCATTTCCTTCTAAAACATCCTTAAAATATCCTTATGTGTTTTTAAAACATTTCTTATACTTACTTAAATAATACGTGTATTCACAAATCATATTTATTTCTATTCTTAGAAATTTTCTTTGAAAAATATATTTTAATTTGGGTTCAAAACAGATGTTGCGTAAAACACCATTACTACAACCTAAAGATACCAGCATCTTAACTTAATTAAAAATAAAAACTAATAACCCTTATCTACTACGTAAAACATTTCCCTTGGGAGTCACTTACTATAACCATTGCATTATAGTTTATGCTCCCTTTCTTTTCACGGAAACATCTATTACAACAATAAATGTTGTAATATACGTTTTCAATACTTAATACATTTTCTTTTTTTATATTTAAAATCTCTATTTACTTACAAAGAAACTAGTGAGCTATATATGTTCCATAATTCTTCAAAAAAGAATTTCTTTTTCAACAAAATTTATATCATATAGAAACCAATTTAAATTTCTTATCATATTTCCAAAAATTCAATATTTACTTTTAAAAATATTGACAATTCTTCTTTTCAATTCTAATAATTTCATTTTATCGGGTTAGACCAAAAAGTGGGTTTTCCTTCTTACCACCCTAGCAGTATCCTTCCTAAATCTCGAGAATCTTATTTCTTTACTAAAGTCTTTTATTCCTCTTCTATGCTTATATTTTTCCTAAGGCATTTCTATTAATTCCGCTTATCTGAAGCAATCATAATTTCTGAAATTATCCATACAAGGCCTTTTTTCTTTTCTCATCAACCGCATCTATTGTACATCTCCAATCTTTGCCTACAATTCTTTGAATTTCCACAATACAAAACTTGATGTATAAAACCGTTTATCAAACTCTTCCTATATGTAGACCTACTCTATGTCCCAAGAACCCACTTCCTTATGCCAAAAGCGACACTTTAAAAACTTTTCTCTCAACTGATGAACACGAGGTGTACGAAAAACCTCCTTAAAATGTCTGAAACATCTTTGATGACTCGAACGAAATCTAGCTTTCCTAGTGATCGATAAAAGGAATTAAGGAAGCTCAACATGAACGACCCATGTGGGTCACAAGAGACCTCGAGAGTCCTACCAATGCATGTCTCTAATCTAACGACTCTCCTTTCGCAGTTAAATATCGCTTCACAAGTGGATACCCCATCCATTCCCAATTCATATCATACCCCAAAAATCCCAATACATAGGCATCACAGTCAAATTCTATGCCTATATACAAATTTTTAGACTTCTATAGACCATAGTTAAATGTGCCTATCCACCCATGGGGTTTGAAACAAAATGAGATCTACTACTAAAGAGATGTTTAACTGCAAACAATCTACTAAAGATAAAAGAGTATGATGCTCCAAAATTGAAAAGAGTCTAAAAGGAAAAATTAGAAATAGAAATCAAAACTTCTACAGTGATTTTCCAACCTCTATTTTGTCCATTGCAAGAAGGTGCTGCATCCAAAGCCTGTATCTGTGTTGTAGGCGTGTTCACTCCCTGCCTTGTCTTCTGAGGACATGCTTTATTAAAGTGACCAAGCTATCTACAATTGAAACACTTCCCTTTCATTGCTGCCTTCTTACAATCCTCTGAGTAATGACCAATCATCCCACAACTCTTTCACTTCTCATTTCTCTTGATCTGCTTTTGAGGTCCTCCTCCTTTCTTTTTATTCTCGTCCTTTTTTCTCCCATTTCTTTAAACTTTCCGACTTAGGGGCCTCCTTAAACTCTCCCTCCTTAGCTACATCACACATAAGAGCCATCTCTACTAAAGACTCATAAGTAGCTCCCATCGGCACGTGAGTCAACAACAATCCCTAAAGGGGCTAAATCAACCCCTTCGCAGACTTCATAACTTTCTTATGCGGCGTATTCACCAACTCCATTACGACCATGACAATTCATTGAATTGATTGATGTACTCCTTCCTTGATGAACTCCCTTGCTACAAATTGATAAACCGCTCTAACTAAAAACTCTTCTCTGCTTGAGACAAAAACTTCCCATCGAATCACTTTCAGAATCCTTTCCAATTCACCTCTCTTCCTTCTAACTCGATGACCACCCACCAATACAAAGCCTCCTCTTTTAGCTGCCAAGATGCAAGCTGAACTCGCTGCTGATCATCCAATCCCAATAGTTTGAATATCCTCTCGGTGTCTCTAAGCCAAGCTCTCGCCTCCATAAAAGCCTCCTTACCAGAAAAATTCTTTCCACCCAAACTCTCAAAATCCTTACAAAGCTTAGAGAATTTGAAGGCGGCGGGTGGGTTGATGGGATTCCCATCCGCTGGTGCTAGGTTGGACGCTTGCTCGTGCACCTCTGGAGTTGTGGCCTATAGATACCGACGAAACCACGCTATGACTGGAATGCCCTTGAGAAGGTTCGGGGCATCCGCCATTCTAGGAAAAGAAAATGATAGTTTAGGAAAGAATCGAAGGGAGATTGAATTGGACTTTTGAGGGAATTCTTATAAAAACTCTTGTATACTTAAAAACTATTTCTAAGAGTTCTTTTCTGAAAACTACTATCAAAACAAGTTATTTTAAAAAATACTTTATCTTTTAAATGAAAATTAGGAATCCTATAACCTTAGGCTATGATACAAATGAAACACCCCACACCCTTTAATATACAAAGAAGGACACACGAAAAGGCATGGTGTGTTGTAGGTATAACTAAAACTAGCAGAGACTAAGATTCATAAGACAAAAAATAACAACAATGATAATATAATGCAGCGGAAGCAATTATAGTATTTTGCTAAAATAAAATTCCATAATATAAGATGATAAAAATAAGTCACCAAATACCCAATCTATTACTTAAATAGGAAAGGAGAAACCAAATCAGTCTTCTCCCACCACGTGTCCTTTCTGAACTACTCCGTTTCCTTTTCCATCTTCTCTTCGTCAACTGTTCCTCTCCCTATCCCCTAACTCCTCTCCTTCCATTCCACTTTTCAACCCGCACACCCGCCTAACATTTTTCTCCACTTTCACTCTCCCCTCTCCTCAACGTCCCCCCTCATCTTCCCATCCTAGATCCATAAAGCCACGCTCTCCCTAGTGTTCGCTTTGGGTCTTCTGCCACCCCTTTTCCCATCTGCCCACACTCGGTTCCCCTACTCTATGCGCTTTAATCCATATCTGCCTGCGTACCTGCCCTCCGCTTCAACCCGGCTACGATTGCCTGCTTCGACGTATTGGGCGAGGGCCTAACCCTCCACTCCAAAATAGGTCAGTAATTTTTTATTATTCCATTCTCCGTTTTGAGGCTTACTAATAATGTGTCCATGAATTACCCGATCTCCACTGTACGCATGACCCAACTTTTATCGTTTTCATGTACCTACATTTCTGATGTTCCGATTTACTGCACGGTGTTAACGCCGTCCTCGAACCACAAACCGTACATTAGCACAACTACACTGTATAAAACTGTTTCTGCTACTGCAAGCTAAGGGTCAGTTGATGTGGACTTCTGAGGTGGAGTTGTTACCACTTACATTTTGACAATTTTCTATAGTCACTCGCCTATCATCTTAACAAACATGACACCAATTTGTTTCATTGCTTTGACTCTCATTGTAAATTCACAAACCAGATAAAAATGATTGCGTATTTGTAACACGGTGGTTTCGCTCACTTTCAACTATTTTAAAGTTGCTCTACCATAACCAATACGGTGATTACAGTGTTAAACGATAGTATGATACAGATAACGTTCGCCAGAATGTACTAAAGTCTGATCAAAGAAAGTAACAGATTTTTTTCCCTTCCGTCAATTTCAGTCGAACCCATATAATCAAATCCAATCCGACTAAAAGATCTTCTGTAGGAAACTGATTTTCCTCATCATCATGTTAATTTAACACCACTTTAACTGCACTGTAGTTTATTCCACATTGTTCACCTTGACGTTATTGTTTAACTGCATTACAATCTGCAAACATCTCCGGTTCTGTATGTCCTCCTTCTCATTTCCATAACTGTACGATGTATGAAAATATGAGAGAACATGTATAGAGTTTAACAGCTTTTTACTACCGCCTAATGGGAGGTGTGTACATGAAACAGTTATTGGTAAAGCAACATTATGGAAGTCAGTTAGTGGGTCATCCATATTTATTTCCACTCTGTTAACAGTTTTAATTGATGAACATAACAAACGTTTACGGCAGTTCTATGTTTCCCTTCCATCTGTACAAAGATATTCATGTTTTTCGCAGCCAGCCTTACAACCCCCTTATGCTTCTTTGAATACGCAATCTTTCACACATTGGAAATGCCAGTAAGGCATTTAAAGTTTTCTTACAATACAAGATGTTACCTTTGACAGTTATGTGTGTTGCGAGTTTATGAAACATATATGAAATAATGTATTACGATGAGCTCAGTTAACTGTTTTAAAAAACGGCTGCCCTACACCTCTGTTTGGAAAGTATCATTACCTGTTTGTTCATCTACAGTCACTAATTAATATATTATCACAACTTAATGATTTTAGTTTAGCAAGCAAAAAGGTTAACAAGTTATTTGATCATTTATCAAAACCTGTACATTTATGGTATAGATAGTAATGCTAGCAGCTGCCTGGCAACTAATACACATAACACTGGGAACATGATGCCTTCCACTCTTATTCACGTTTCACCGTACTGTTTGTACATTTCTTCTTGTTAAATGTGTCATTACAGTTAGGCAAAGTATGATATACAGTATGGTCTTTTTTGCCAACATAGCTCATACAGCCCGGTAACTTGCTCTCCACCGTTTTTTTAGGAAATCGGATGGGCTGATACTGTCTGCTGAACAGTGAAGACTTTTGACTCCTGGAAAGGTACTTATCTGCTGACCCATGCCTCATGTAACGACCCTGAATTTTTATTAATTAAAATTAGAATATTTAATTAATTTTAAATATTAATAAGTGGAATTTATAAGTCGAATAAATTTTATTCGAATAATTGGATTTAATTGAATAATTAAATCGATAATTTAATATGTGAAAGTATGGAAATAATTGAAAATAGGGTTAAATATGATTGAAAATGATTTGTAAAATTTTATTTTATCATATTGAAGTTAGAACGATATTTTAGAACATTTAAAATCGAATTAAAAGTTAATTTGTGAAAATTGAATATTTTAATATTTAATCGACTAGTGAAAATAGCCAATTTTTGAACAATCTCAGAATTGGACGAAACTAGTTCCATTGGATTCGTAATAGTTAGTTATTACCGGATTTCAATTTTCGTAGCAATCGGATTTACCGTTTGATCGTGGCAGCTCGAAACGCATCGAATTGTTTTTAATATTAAATTGGCGAGTTAAAATAGCCATTTTTCAAAAAGTCTCAGATTTCGACGAAACCAGTTTCATCGGATCCGTAATGTGATATTATTATATGGTTTAAAATTTTGTGTCAATCGGATTTACCGTTTGTCCGGTACAAATTAAAACGCCTAGAAAATCGTTTAAATCGGTTTAATTCAAATTGAACGTTTATTGCCATAACTCGCACAGATGACCGAATTAGCTTCCGAAACCTATTCCATTGTGTCAGTGTTCGTTTTATTTCCTATAAATAGCCCACCTTCACAAGAAAAAAAAAAAACTAAAAACCCTAGTTGCTTTAGCCAGCCGCCACCGCCTCATCAATGGCTGAGAATGCTTCTTCTTCCCCCTCTTTTTTCTCCAAATCCATTAACAATTATCAGAAACTCCAAACTAGGAAATCGTAGAGCACATCGAGTACTCCACATCCAACGGCTGTGATTGAATATGGGCGAGTGGATCATGGGATAAT
Source organism: Allium cepa (assembly GCA_030765085.1). Lineage (NCBI taxonomy): Eukaryota > Viridiplantae > Streptophyta > Magnoliopsida > Asparagales > Amaryllidaceae > Allium > Allium cepa. The sequence continues at coordinate 670,998,199 of CM060939.1, read as the reverse complement.
GGGCCGCCTTCGCCTTCGCTTTAGGCGCGTATTCCGAGGTAGGGGCCTGGCCGAGCATGGCCGCACGCAGGTCGAAGGTGGAGGGAGTTATGGCCTTCGATTTGGCACTTCCCGATCGTCTCCAGGTAGCTCGTGGTGGCGGCGTTTGCTAACCCTTGATTATGAAGTTGGGTTGTTTGTTCGGCCTGTAGAAGACGTGCGTGAATGGGAGGGGAAGGAAGAAAGGTGTTGCGTGGAATGGCCCTGATGCTTCCATGATGAAATCAACGGCTGATGTTAGCTGTAGGTTTAAAAAAATTATATTATGTTGTAAATTATTTATATAAAAATTCGTGTAACTTCAAATATGCGTATCTTTTTCATACGAGGTCGAAAACGCGCGAAACAGGAAGCGTTGGAATCGTATGGACGAGCACTATGCTATGGAATTAGATTAGAGTCGTTTGGAGTTAGTGAGAATTTTGGGTAAAATTAAACGTCCGTTTAATTTTATTCGAAATAAATCGCTAAAGAGAAATTGAAATCAAGGTGAGAACTTCTCACTCAATCGAATCACTTTCGATTTTAATTTTAAATAGTTAGATTTAAAATTATTGAATGCATGTTTGAATGATGATTGTTATCTATTGATTGTTAAAATAGACATTATGCGCCGTTAGTAAGCGGAGGTTATTTATTAAAAACATATACCGCGAATATTTCATAAACAGTAAAATTGGTATTATATATAATAGCAATATATATATTGGCATATGTATGTATTGCAGTTATTGATTTCCCGCATTTGTATAGCGGATGAGACCCTATTGCGCCGTCTATTAAGCGGATAATATTTTAAATCCCATATATCGCGATAATTCCGTACTGGAGCGGAATTGGTATTGTGCTAATGTTTGTGGATGCAGGAAAACAGGTTGGAGGGATCCAACTGGATTCCTCAACAGTATTTATTTGATTATGGATATTTTGATATTCGTTGATTATCATATCGATATACGATATCGTTGTTGTCGTGATTGACTATTTGGTATGTAGCATCGTTGGACCAAATTTGGAATTTTAAAATGATTTTTAAAGTGATTTTTGAAAGAAAACGTTTATAAAATATTTTTGGAATTGATCCATTATAAATAAAAAACGTTATAATTTTAATGTTATAAAAATTATGGTTTTTGAGAAATATAGTTAAAGGTTGATTTTTGAAAATATGGGATTAATGATTTTATAAAAGAGTTTAAATCGGGATTAATTGAATTTATTATGAAAAGTTAAAACGTAGGATTTATCGAATTTGATTAATTTATAAATCAAAGAGAATGGTGAAATTATAAAGGACTTTAAAGACGTTTTAAAAGAATAATATAAATTGATTTATATAAAAGAATTTATAAATTGATATTTATAAATTAAAAATATTTGAGTTATAAAACGAGTTTTTATAAGTGTTAGAATGAATTGTGAATGAATTTCATAAATGAATGAAATTTATAGAATTATAATCGGTGAAGTTAGAAATGGAATTGTATAAACAGTAGGTTTATAGAATATGTAAAGTTATTTGAAGAATAAGTTTTGGGTAAATAATTGAATCTTATAAGTTATAAGATTTATAATTATGAAGTTTAAAGGAACGATTTTGTAAAATAACCGTTTTATAAGTATTTAACTTATAATGTGAACTTTTGGTTTATAATTGAGTTATAAATCGAATAGGTTAATAAAGGAATTTATAAAGGAAGTTGTTGTAAAATAAATAGAAATGGAATTTATAAACATTGTTTTATAAATTCGCAAACGACTTATTTTGATAAGTAAATTGTTGTAACTTATTTATGGAGTTATATTCACGTTTTAGACTGTGAATAAACCTTTAAAATAAAATGTATAGAAATGATGAAATTGGTTAACGTAGTATATTCACGTTTTTGAATAGTGAATATTTTGTTAAAGAAAATGTTTTAGATGTGATGTTTTAAATAGAATTAAAACGATCTAACGATGTTTTTAAATGTGTTAAGATTCAAAACCATAGATTTCAACATTCATTGTTGAAATAGACGTTTTCGAGAAATAAAAAGGAAATGGTGGACTATAACACTGTTGTTATAGTAAATGATTTCCGAAAGGAAATGTTTTGTATAGTATTGGGATTTATATATCTATTTTAATTTCGAATCCCTATACTAGTGATTTTGGGTTTTCGTAACGATATTTTACGCAACATTCATTTTGGCCCAAATAAATATGTTTAAGAGAATGATTTCCTTAAAGAATGAAATATATACTTAATCTCGATTTAAGTATATTGAATATTTTCCAAGTGTAGAAAATAAATGGATTTGAGAATTACTTAATAAGTAAGTATGGAAATGTTTTCCAATATAAAGTGAATATTTCGAGCATTTATCCTTTTGAAGATAAATTGAAAATGAATAATTGAAATCGTATATTCGTAGATATTTTGGAATGTAAATTCACTATGGAATTTATAAAAGAAAGTGGAATTTGTTTAAAAATAAATATTGATTTATTTTTGTGGTATTGAAATTATATATCTTGTAAAGATATTTTTGAGAAATAAATAATTTGGAAAATAATTTGGAATCTGGTGATGTTGTGCATACCCATTGATAGTTCAATAGCCGACTATCAATATTTCCCTTTGAATGGGTATTTATTGTGATTTGCTTGAAGTTGAATGCCACACTTATTTTTGAATAAGCGCTCACTATTCGGGTTAACCGGGAAAGGACCATGGGGTCGTATAACCCATTCCGAATATGTGATACGTCGTTATGAATTGCATTTGAAGATCGGTGTTGAAGACCGGGTATTTGCGAGAGCGATAGGATGACCTGTCGATTGACTCTGCACCGAGTTGCTCCAGTATAGAGTTCTCCATATGTGATGGGGAATCCGATCAGGATTGCGGATATCCGGATTGCAAGGACTTCTTTGTAAGTGCCTTCGGTTCTGTTCGAGCCCGAAACAGACTTGTATGGATTGTATGTCTGACATTACAAATTGAGATATAAAGCCGATTTCTTTCAAATATATTTCTTTTGGTGGTGGAGAATTTATTCTCTTAGCTTAACACCCTTCTCTGAGACGTACGAGCTCAGAGGTTATGTAGTTGAAGGTTATCAGCGATATATTCCCAATTTGGTAATGTGACATGCTGAGTGTTGCTGTGAAATGATTATTGTGTTGATTATTTGTGATAGGATCATTTGTTTGATCTTCTATCTTGATGATCATTTCTATGATCATTTTTTGACCCAAAGCATGACTTTTGTATAAAGTATGTTTTTGTGGACGTGACTTCGTCGAGCCTCACACCCCGGAATGGTCAAAACAGGAAAGATGCAGCAAGGTTATTAGGGGTAGCTCCCTTTAGGGTATGTGCATTTCCTTCTGGAAAAGGGTGGTATCATGGTATGGAGCCCAGATACTTACTCATGTTGAAACACTTTATTTATGATTGTGTGATGATGGTGACGAGCGCTCGGTTAAAGGTCCCAAAGGACCGGGGGATGGCATACTCGTGTCAGTTGTTACCTAGTTTGAAAGGTAACCCGGCCTTGTGTTGGCAGAGATCCGGTTAGGTTCTCGAGACGTCCTTCCAGAGGTGTTCTCATGTGGCAATGGGAAGTTCCTTGGCCTGATCATTCGTTGGAAATCCAATTCCCAATACGAAACCTTGTACGGTATTAGTTGTAGAACCTGCCATTTACTTATGGTGGTCACCACTGTTTCGATGGTAGCTATAGTAGGCATAGCTCGAAATGTCTATGTTGGCTAAGATTTATATTCTACTTTCGAAATAAATTTTTCCTACATTATGCACTAGTAATAATATCAAATGTTCTTTTTAATACGTATCAAGCATCTTTGACTATCATAAGGAGAAATCTCCTTCGATTCTGCGTTTGCATTGTGTGTGTGTGCGGGAGGCCTTATGGTAGTCTCATTTTTAAAAGCATTACGAATTGACTTTAAAAATATTCCTCTATTTTGATTTTTAAAGATAAATAAACTGTTTTGAGTTCTCACACCAGTCACATGACTGACTCGGAGTTTATTGTTTTCCTTCCTAAACTCTGGGTGCCCACCAATTTCCACACGGGCAGTCAAGAGTTAAGGTTTATCTGGATATTCTGGAGTTGCTGGAGGCAAGCTGGATGGCATGGCGTATTACTAGTATATAGTATTTCTTTTCCGCTATTTGATGTTATCGTGTGGTACACTCTGATGATATGATGTAATGAGATGTGATGTAATGTAATAACTGATATAGTTCTTTGTTTAAAGATTATTCATTTATCTATTATATGTTGTTCCGCTGCGATTGTGAGATTCTGATTTTGTTCAGTTGTTTTCTATTCCGTTCTATTTTCTATTTTCTTTTCTCTCTATTTTCTATCTTCTTATCTCTTCTTCTGTCTCTTTCTTTTTCTTAAAACATTGAGAATTCGTATTTCTGTTCATCTTGAATTAATCTATGGAGATTAGTGTATATTCAAGGAGTACGGATTTGCGGGCCCTCACACCTCACATTGTATTCATACTAATTTTTGGCCTCATGTACTTACTCTTCAACATAGTTTTCCCTCAAAATTTGGTATTAATGGGTTTTATTCAGTTCTTGCTAATTTTAATCATTTTCACAGTCTGAAGATAAAAAAAATTTCTTTCTCCACTGCCTCTTTGTATTATCGGCTCCTATCAGCGGCATATTGTACTTTATACATTCATTGTACTTTATACATTCACATACACACAGTCCCACACATTTATGGGGACAGACGGACAAGTGAAACTTAATTTTTTCACTACTTTCACTATGCAACAAATACCACACATGGTTAGTAACAGTTCACATTGATCACATGGCGTTACTCATATCATAATGCCATTAAATTTACTGTGTAGTGCACACGTCCACTGCGCTTCTGTCCTGTCTGCTGGGCACGGTTTGTTTAATTTTTTAACACGTGCTTCAACTCAACTAAATTAATCACTATTTTAACTTTACGCACATGTCCAACCACATTTTGTTCTTAATTTCACATGCATAAATTTAAGGCTGTGATAAGTAATTGAAATATACAATTACTTACACGTAGTAGATTGTAACGCACTGATGTTAAAGTTAACCTTATGTTCATATACAACCAGATTATGCAGTAACATTTTTGTTCCTTCAAACTGAATTATTTTTGTAGTAGGCATTTTGAAAATTAATTTGAATCGTTTATGCTATTACTATAAAATGGAATATTTCTCCAAGCCTGAATGTTCGCAATACATTGAAGAAAATTATTTCCAGGCAGTCAATGCTTTATGCCTTTATCTCATTTTTTATTCTTCTGCTTTTTCTTACTCATGATTACGATGATCAACTGATCAGTATGTATCTACTTTGGTATCTATTTGTTATATATGAAACAAAATAACTGATCGTTGGTATTCTTTCACCTTATTGCATTTCAAACCAAAAGCAAGTTTCCTTATTTTGTGTTCCATTTTTGCATTCAGACCCATTGTTTGTTTGACTATTCACAAGCTTTTCTATATTTAAAATCTTTAATTAATGACAACTGAATATGTCAGTTGGGTTCGAACAACTGTTTTTAGTTTTTCTTTTTCATATATTTCATTTTTATTAATGATTTCTAAATTTCAAATTCAGTTCACATTTTGTAGTCAATTTAATTCGAACAACGTAAGAATGAATGTGAATTTAAGAATATTGAAATGGTTTTAAGAAAAGGGCATCACACATTGTAATGGTCGTGATTCAATATTCTGAATTAACATATGTAAAATTTGTTTTTCTTAACCTTAGTCTGTTACTGACAAATATAATTTGGCCATATGTTGTGATTGGGAGTTTTTATGCAGTATATTCATGAGCATTACTAACTGTACCTAATTACATTTTTTTTCTATTTTAGAAAACAACCGGTGGATGATCAATGTATTGTATTTATTTCTTATGTAGTATACGTTTTACCTCTTCAGCTTATTTTTTATTTAGTTTGATTTCATCAAAACATTATTTATTTAACATTTTGGAGTTTTATCTCAGTAGAAATGTAACGACCCAGAATTTTAAACAATTTAATTTGAGAATATTTAATTAATTTTAAATATTTAAAGGATGGTTTGAATTGAATTTCAAATTATCAGAATGAATTTGACGATTAAATTATAGAATTTAATCTATTGAAAGTTGAATAAAAATTTGAATCTTCAATTTTAAGCTGATTAAAAATATTTCAAAGGCTTGTAAAATTTATATTGATAATATTGAAGATTATAGAAGCTTCAGAATTGAATTTGGAAGTGAATTGTACAGTTTTGAAATTAAATCGTTTGAATCGATATTCAAAAATAGCCGTCCGAGGCACAGTCTTGGAATTCGACGAAACCAGTTCCATTGGGTCCGTAATATTGAATTATTGCCGGATTTCAAATTTCGTATTTTTCGGAGTTGATATGTGAGCACACGACGTGTAAACGCGTTGAAATTAAATTCGATTTAAACTTGAATTTAAAATTTTAAATTGGTCAACATAACACACGTTGTCTTCCCTTTCTTACGCCTAGTATCGCGCCTGAGATCACGAAAAATAAATCGTGCCGAGCATGCTTCAGTTCGTTTTAAACACCTTCCCCCTTTTCAATTCTGTTTCGTTCAAAATTATTCAGAAATTTTTTTTTTTGATTAATGGCCGAACTTGAACTTCTCCCTCCCCAGTTTTTCGATTTTCAAAAGAAACTAAATAAAAAAAAAAAACCCAAATTTACATTCATGGCCGCAGCCGATTCAAAGGGAAAAAAATATAATAAAAAAAAAAAATGGGGGCGCGCGTGGAGTAGGCGGCTAGGGCACGGCGACACTAGCGCATGCGCGCGCGCGATGTGGCTGTGGGAATTTGAGGGCACGGCGGCGTGGGGAGGCGACGCCTCGCGCGTGGGCCGGGGTCGAAGAGGGTTGGGTCGCGCGTGATTCAGAGGCGATGGCGTGCGCGAGCTAGGGCTTGGGGATTATTACAGTGAGGTATATTGTTTTTTTTTTGATTTAATTTAATTTAAATTATGCTGTAGAGAAAAAAAAAAGATCATTTACAGTAAAGTATAAATATAGATTTTTAATTTCTTTTATAGGAAAACAGGTTTTAACATATATATGTGTAAACGAAATTTTTATAAAATATATTACAGTGAATGTATATTTACAGTTTACAGTAAAACGAAAATAAAATAAATTTAAACAAGTAAAGTTAATTCCTGTTTTATTTTTATGGAAATATCTAATTATAAATATATATACATGTGTTCCAATTTATTAATTATTCTAAAATAAATTTTTAAAAGGTGATTTGTTTGTTTAGTTAACATGTTTAGAAATTTATTTTTTTTGTCGCTAAAAATAGTTTATTTATGAAAGTTTAGTTTAGATTTAAATTTTTAGTTAAATCATTTATTAAAGACAAAATTGGGTCAAACGAAACTATTAGTGAATTAAACTATTTTAGTTGCAAATTGAAAAATAGAATATGAATATGGAAGCAGAAAGAAGAAAATTTAGTTTTAAAATTTAATTGTAGTTAAATAAATTTGTTTGAGTAAATTTAGTTGAAATTTAAATTTTATTAGATAAAATTGTTAAGAGTAATATGTTTGAAATTAAAAAGGGTTAGTTTGATATAATAAGTAGGAAAATTTATAAAAGGAAATTTAAATTTTATTTAAAATAAATTTATTAAAGAAGAAATTGGGTTAAATAAAACTATCAGTTAATTTAACTATTAAAATGAAATCACCAATGAATCGAAATTATCAAATGAAAATTTATTATTCGATTATTTCGAATATTAATAAATTGTGTAAATATTTATACAAGGTATAAATGAAGAAAACAAGTTGAATTGGAAGTGGATTGCAAACGGGAATAAAGGTGAGAACTTCTCACTCAAAAAGGATTTATTTCAATTTTAAATAGTTAGATTTAAAATTGTTAGTTGTGTTGATTGAATGATTGAATGATGATTGTTATATATAGTTATTGGATGTGAATAGACCCTATACGCCGTTAGTAAGCGGAGGTTATTTATTACACCCATATACCGCGATATTCCACCTTGAAGTGGAGTTGGTATTATATTATATATATAGCAATATATATATATATATATATATATATATATATATATTGGCATATGTATATATTGCAGTTGATTGATTTCCCGCATTGTATAGCGGATGAGACCCTATGCGCCATTAGTAAGCGGATGATATTTATTTAACCCCATATACCGCGATATTCCGTCTTGAAACGGAATTGGTATTGTGCTAATGTCTGTGGATGCAGGGAAACAGGTTGGAGGGATCCAACTGGATTCCTCACAAATATTTATTTGATTTCATATATTGTGATATTTGATTGTTTATCATGGATGATATATGATGTTTGAAAGTCGTGATTGACTATTTGATGTGTTGCATCATCGGATCCAAATTTTGAAATTTAAAAACAACGATTTTAATTTCTAAAGTGATTTTTTGGAAATATACGTTTATAAAATATATTTTTGGAATTGATTCATCTTAAATAAATAAACGTTATAATTTTAATGTTATAAAAATTATGATTTTTGAGAAATACAGTTAACAGTGATTTTTGAAAATATGGGATTGATGATTTTATAAATAGTTTAAACTGGGATTTTTGAATTTATTATAAAAAGTTTAAAAATAGGATTTATGAAATTTGGTTATTTATAAATCAAAAATGGTGAAATTATAAAGGAGTTTAAAGACGTTTTAAAATAATAATATAAATTGATTTATATTAAAAGGATTATAAATTGATATTTATAAATTAAGAATATTGGAATTATAAAACGAGCTTTTATAAGAGTAGAATGAATTGTAAATGAATTTCATAAATGAATGAAATTTATAGAATTATAAACGGCGAAGTTATAAATGGAATTTTATAAGCAGTAGGTTTATAAAATTTATAAGAGTTAGAATGAATTGTGAATGAATTTCACAAATGAATGAAATTTATGGGATTATAACGATGAAGTTATAAATAGAATTTTATAAATAGTAGGTTTATAAAATTTGTAAATGAAAATAAAATAAAATTCATAAAGTTATTAAAGGAATGGATTTGGATAAATAAATGAATCGTTATAAGATTTATAAAATTTATGAAGTTTAAAGGAACGATTTTATAAACAAATAAATTATAAGTATTTGACTTATAATATGAATTTTTAATATATCATTGTGATATGAATTGAGATAGGTTATATAGTTGAAGTTATCAGCGATATATTCCCAATTTTGGTAATGTGACATACTGAGTGTTGCTGTAAATGATCATTGTGTTGATTATTTGTGATAGGATCATTTGTTTGATCGTCTATCTTGGTGATCATTTCTATGATCATTTGTTGACCCAAAGCACGGCTTTTTGTATAAAGTGTGTTTTTGTGGACGTGACTTCGTCGAGCCTCACACCCCGGAAATGGTCGAAACAGGAATTGTGCGGCAAGGTTTTCAGGGATCGCTTCCCTAGGGTATGACCATTCCTTCTGGAAAAGGGTAGTATCATGGTATGGATCCCAGATACTTACTCATGTTGAAACACTTATTATTATGGTGTGATGTTGGTTAGAGAGCTCTCGTTTAAAGGTCCCAAAGGACCGGGGGTGGCATATCTGAGGGTTTGTAATATTCCTTGGGAAAAGGGATTCCCGGCTTTGTTTAGCGGAGAACGGTGGTTCTCGGGATGTCCTTCCAGAGGCGTTTCCATGTGGCAATGGGAAGTTCCTTGGCCTGACCATTTGTTGGAAAATCCATTCTTCAAATACGAGACTTGTACGGTTTTAGTTGTATTACCTGCCATGGAATGTGGCGGTAACCTGCTATTGAACATGGTAGCTATAGTAGGCATAAGTGCGAAATGTCTATGCTGGCTAAGATTTATATCTTTATTTTTGAAATAAATTTTTACTACACTATGCACTAGTAATAATATCAAATGTTTCTTTTTAATGCGTATCAAGCATCTTTGACTATCATAAGGAGAAATCTCCTCCGATTCTGCGTTTGCATGTGTGTGTGTGCGGGAGGCCTTATGGTAGTCTCATTTTTAAAAGCATTGCGAATTGACTTTAAAAATATTCCTCTATTTTGATTTTAAAGTAAATAAACTATTTTGAGTTCTCACACCAGTCACATGACTGACTCGGAGTTTATTGTTTTCCTTCCTAAACTCTGGGTGCCCACCAATTTCCACACGGGCAGTCAAGAATTTAGGTTTATTAGGATATTCTGGATATTCAGGAGTTGCTGGAGGCAAGCTGGATGGCATGGCGTATTACTAGTATATAGTACTTCTTTTTCCGCTGTTTAAAATTGTTTGTTGTTGTACACTCTGATGATTTGATGTAATGTAATAAAATGTGATGTAATAACTGATATAGTTCTTTGTTTAAAGATTATTCATTTATCTATTATATGTTGTTCCGCTGCGAATTGTGAGATTCTGATGTTGTTTCTTTCTGTTTTGTTTTTCTTTCTCTCTACTTTTACCTGTTTCCTTCTTTCTTCTTTCTTAAAAAACCATAAGGGTTCGTATTTTCGTTCACCTTGAGTTAATCAATGGAGATTAGTGTCTATTCAAGGAGTACGGATTTACGGGTCTTTACAATAAACCACACCCTTATGCAATAAACATTTGTAACAGGAATGAAATGGTACAATAAGCTTTTTCTCATGAAATCAACCGTTAAAGGCAGAAGTGAGGAAAGAAAGGCATTTTATAGGCTATCAAATTCTTTCTCTTCAAGCTAAAAGCTTGCAACAGTAAGTGCTTAAATTGAATCAGTAGCCTTTGTCAAGTAGCACGGTGATCTGTCAAAGTCAATAAATTAGGCATCTAAAAGGTTATTGGGATATAGATAATGGAAAGGTTGTCTGAAATGTTCTATATAGTAGAAATAAAATCATGCTCATGGTATTTGATATTTTTATTATGAAAAATGTTTTTATTCTGTGCATACAATAATATGCACCTCAAATAAAGTTAAGTGTATGTTTATATTTTTCAAAGGTGCAAGTTTCTATTAAAACTAATTTCAAAGTTGCAACTAACGATGGGAAATCTATTTCATCAAATTAAAAATCTACTTCTTTAATAACTAACAATTTTGATAGGTGTTGTTTTGTCTTAAGGCAGTTATATCCACTAATAAAATATTTTCCTGTTTAAGCAATAAGAAATGCTTGCTTACAAGATTTAATATTTGGTTTACATGGACCCTAAAATCTCTCCACGTATGTATTAACATAGTAATGTTACTCACCGTTGTAATTATATTTTTAGATAACGACTCATGAATAAATCATTAAATGCTAATAAGGTAATATTACTCATATTCATTTTCTTCTTATCAGTTTTTCTAATACCAGTTTAAAATTCGTATTACCATATCGACACGCATCTCATCATTTATCAGTCATCAATACCAACATTTATTGTGAATGTACAAGCAACCTTTTGCTATAAATCATTTCCACGCTTTTTGTAAAGACCCGTAAGTCCGTACTCCTTGAATAGACACTAATCTCCTTTGTTTAATTCAAGATGAACGAAAATACGAACCCTTAGGGGTTTTAAGAAGAATTTAGAAAAAGAAAGAAGAGAGAAGAGATAAAGAAATAGAGAAATAGAGGGAAAAGAAGATAGACAAATTTTTAGAAAACAGAGAATTAGAAAAACAGAGAATTTGAAAAATAGAAGATAGAAGAATTTTAAAAAATAGAACGGGAAGAAAGAACAACAACAGAACAACATCAGAATCTCACAATTCGCAGCGGAACAACATATAATAATAAATGAATAATCTTTAAACAAAGAACTATATCAGTTATTACATTACATTTCATTACTTCACATCATATCATCAGAGTGTACAACAACATACAACAATTAACAGTGCAGCGGAAAAAGAAATACTATATAAATAATATGCCATGCCATCCATCTTGCCTCCAGCAACTCCAGAATATCCAGAATATCCTGATAAACCTAACTCTTAACTGCCCGTGTGGAAATTGGTGGGCACCCAGAGTTTAGGAAGGAAAACAATAAACTCCAAGTCAGTCATGTGACTGGTGTGAGAACTCAAAACAGTTTATTTATCTTTAAAATCAAATAGAGGAATATTTTTATTTCAATTCGCAATGCTTTTAAAAATGAGACTACCATAAGACCTCCTGCCACACACACAATGCAAACGCAGACTTGGAGAAGATTTCTTCTTATGATAGTCAAACATGCTTGATACGCATTTAAAAAGAGCATTTGATATTATTATTAGTGCATAGTGTAGGAAAAATTCATTTCGAAAGTAGAATATAAATCTTAGCCAGCATAGGTACCATTATATTATGCCTACTAATAGCTACCATATTAAATGGCAGGTTCTACAACTAATACCGTACAAGTTTCGTATTGTTTCTTTGGATTTCCAACAAATGGTCAGGCCAAGGAACTTCCCATTGCCACTGAGAATGCCTCTGGAAAGACATCCCCGAGAACCAAACCGGAACTCTGCCAACACAAGGCCGGGTTACCCCTAACTGGGTAACTACTGACACGAGCACGCCATTCCCCGGTCCTTTAGGACCTTTTCAACCGAGCGCTCGATATCCAACATCACACCATAATAAATAGAGTGTTTTCAACATGAGTAAGTATCTGGGCTCCATACCATGATACCACCCCTTTCCAGAAGGAAATGCACATACCCTAAGGGGAGCTACAGCAACCCCTAATAACCTTGCCGCATCTTTCCTGTTTTGACCATTTCCGGGATGTGAGGCTCGACGAAGTCACGTCCACAAAAACATACTTTATACAAAAGCCATGCTTTGGGTCAACAAATGATCAACACAATGATCACTAAGATAGACGATCAAATAAATGATCCTATCACAATAATCAACACAATGATCATTTCAGCATCACTCAGCATGTCACATTACCAAAATGGGATATATCGCTGATAACTTCAACTATATAACCTTTGAGCTCGTACGTCTCAAAGAAGGGTGTTAAGCAAAGAATAAATTCTCCGCCACCAACAGAAATATATTTGAAAGAAATCGGCTTTATATCTCAACTTGTAATGTCAGGCATACAATCCATACAAGTCTGTTCCGGGATCGAACAGAACCGAAGGCACTTACAAAGAAGTCCTTGCAATCCGGATATTCACAATCCTGATCGGATTTCCCATCACTTATGGAATCTCTATACCAGGTGCGACCCAGTGCAGAGACAATCGATAGGTCATCCTATCGCTCTCGCAAATACCGGTCTTCAACACCGATCTTCAAATGCAATTCACAACGACGTATCACATATTCGGAATGGGTTATACGACCCCATGGTCCTTTCCCGGTTAACCCGAATAGTGAGCGCTTATTCAAAAATAAGTGTGCATTCAAATTCAAACAATCATATCAAATACCCAATCAAAGGGAAATATTGATAGTCGGCTATTGAACTATCAATTGATATGTATACATCACCAGATTCCAAATAATTTTCCAAATTATTTATTTTCCAAAATATCTTTACTAGATATATAGTTTCAACACTTCAAAAATAAATCAATATTTATTTTTAACAAGTTCCACTTTCACATATAAATTCCATAATGAATTTATATTTCAAAATATCATGCATATACAATTTCAACTATCCATTTCAATTTATCTTCAAAAAGATAAATTCTCAAAATATTCACTTTATATCGGAAAACAATTCCATACTTATTTATTTATAAGTAATTCACAAATCTCTTTTATTTTCAACACTTAGAAAATATTCAATATACTTAAATCGAATTAAGTATATATTTCATTATATTAAGAAAATCCTTTCTTAAACATACCTACTTGGGCCAAAACGAATGTTACGTAAAACATCGTTACGACAACCCAAAATCACTAGTATAGGGATTCGAAATTTAAAATAGATATATAAATCCCAATACTATTCAAAACATTTCCTTTCGGAAATCATTTACTATAACAACAGTGTTATAGTCCACTATTTCCTTTTATTTCTCGAAAACGTCTATTTCAACAATCAATGTTGAAATCTATGGTTTCGAATCTCAACATATTTTAAACATCGTTAGATCGTTTTAATTCAATTTAAACATCTCATTCAAAACAATTTCTTTAACATATCATTCACTATTCAAAAACGTGAATATACTTCTTTAACAAATTCCATCCTTTTATTCATTTTAATTCAAAGAATTATTCACTGTCTAAAAACGTGAATATAACTCTATTTCTAAGTTATAACAATTAACTTATCAAAATAAGTCGTTTGTGAATTCATAAAACAACGTTTATAAATTCCATTTCGATTTATTTTTAAAAAAAAACTTCCTTTTTATAAATTCCTTTATTAACATATTCCAGTTTATAACTAAATTATAAACTAAACGTTCATATTATAAATTAACTACTTATAAACGATTATTTCACAAAATCGTTCCTTAGAATTTCATAATTATAAATCTTATAACTTATAAGATTCATTTATTTATCCAAAACTATTATTTTAACAACATAATAAATTTTATAAACTTACTGCTTATAAAATTCCATTTATGACTTCTCCGTATAAAATTCTATAAATTTCATTCTATTTATGAAATTCATTCACAATTTATTCTAACACTTATAAAAGCTCGTTTTATAATTCCTACGTTCTAATTTATAAATTATCAATTTATAAATCTTTAATATAAATCAATTTATATTTTTCTTTTACAACGTCTTTAAATTCCTTTATAATTTCATCATTCTGATTTATAAAATAATCAGATTTTATAAATCCTATATTTAAACTTTTATCATATATTCAAAAATCCAATCTAAATTATTTTATAAAATCATTAGTTCATATTTCTCAAAAATCGACTTTTAATCGTATTTCTAAAAATCAGCTTTTTGACTATATTTCACAAAAACCGTAATTTTTATAACTTTAAAAATTATAACATTTATTTATTTATAATGGATCAATTCCAAAAATATAGTATATTCTCAAAAATCACTTTTAAAATCATTTTAAAATCCCAAAATCTGGGTCCAATGATGCTACACATCAAATAGTCAATCACGACTAACAACGATATCATATATCAATATGATAATCAATCAAATATCAAAATATCTGAAATAAAATAAATACTGTTGAGGAATCCAGTTGGATCCCTCCAACCTGTTTCCTGCATCCAAAAACATTAGCACAATACCAATTTCGCTCCAGTACGAAATTATCGCGGTATATGTTCTTATTAAATATTATCCGCTTAATAACGGCGTAATAGGGTCTCATCCGCAAAAAAATACGGGAAATCAACAACTGCAATATATACATATGCCAATATATATATATTGATATTATATATAATACCAATTTCACTGTTTATGAAATATTCGCGGTATATGTTTATATTAAATAACATCCGCTTACTAACGGCGCATAATGTCTATTTTAACAATCAATAATTTACAGTCATCATTCAAACATGCATTCAAATATTTTAAATCTAACTATTTAAAATAAAATCGAAATCTATTCGATTGAGTGAGAAGTTCTCACCTTGGTTTTAATTTCCGTTTAAGCTTTTATTTCGAATAAAATTAAACGCGCGTTTAATTTTACCCGAAATTCTCACTAACTCCAAACGACTCCAAACCAACTCCATCGCGTAGTGCTCGTCCATACGATTCCAACGCAACTGAGTTTGCATTTTTTCGACCTCGTATGAAAAAGTTATGCAGTTTTGAAGATTACACGAATTTATTTAAACTAATTATACAACAAATTTTATATTTTTATTTTAAACCTTCAAATCCATCTCAGCCATTGATTTCTGTTGCTCAAGATCTGGACCGTGCGCGCATACTTCTTCCCCATCGTCACTCTACAGGCCGAGCATGACAAAATGAACCCAAAGCTCCTAATTAGGGTTCAACCTCTCGGCTACAACAACCACCACGAACACGATCGGAGACTACCATACTCTTGCTCGTCACAAACTCCACCCCCACCAGGGATGCGGTCGAACTCGGCCCCCTTAGGCACCCTGAAAAACGTGCGCAACCGAGTAGCTTTAAGCACGAATTCCCATCAATCCGCAGCTCCGTTCTCCATCTCGACCGTTGGATTCGATGTGTTCGATGAGATCTACGATTTTCCAGTTGAAAGTTTAAGCTAATAGCTGATGGATTTGGTGGAATCGAAGGAGGAAGGAACGACATTTTCTGGCCATTAATTCAAAAGTGGCGGCTGCAAATATGGCTAGGGTTTTAGTGTTTTTATTTTTATTTTCTTAGAGTGAGGTGTATTTATAGAAAAAAGCAAGCGTAAACACTATTCATCCCGGGAATTCCGAACTCCGATTTAGGCGCCGTAACCAGTGTTTCTAAGGTTTATCCCGCGTTCCGGACACAATGGAACAGGTTTCGGAAGCTAATTCGGAAGTATGTGCGAGTTATGGCTGCAAACGCTCAATTTGAATTAAACCGATTTAAGTCGATTTCTAGGCGTTTTAATTCGTACCGGACAAACGGTAAATCCAATTGACTTGAAATTTGAAACCTTACAATAATATCACATTACGGATCCGATGAAACTGGTTTCGTCGAATTCCGAGACTTTTTGAAAAATGGCTATTTTGACTCGCCAAATTTAAATTAAAAACGATTCGATGCGTTTCGAGCTGCCACGATCAAACGATAACTCCGATTGACACGAAAATTGAAATCCGGTAATAACTAACTATTACGGATCCAATGAAACTGGTTTCGTTCGATTCTGAGACTGTTCAAAAATTGGCTATTTTACAGTCGATTATTTAATATTAAAATATTCAATTTTCACAAATTAACTTTTAATTCGATTTTAAAAGTTCTAAAATATTTCTATAACTCCAGTATGATTAAATAAAATTTTCCAAATTATTTACAATCATATTTAACTCAATTTTCAATTATTTCCATAATTTAACGTATTAAATTATTGATTTAATTATCCAATTAAATCCAAAAATTCAAATAAAAATTTATTTGACTTAAAAATTCACTTATAAATATTTAAAATTAATTAAATATTCAAATTTAAATTATTAAAAATTCTGGGTCGTTACAATCTTTCCCCCTTAAAAGAATTTCGTCCTCGAAATTACAAATAAGAAAGGTTACAGAATTTATTAACTTTCCAAAATTCATAATTAAACTTCTTACAATAACTTTACTAAGTTTTCAAATCATACTTAGTTATCTTTTCAAAAACAAATTATATCATTTAACTTTCAATTCCAAATCAAAGTTAAAGTTTTCACAATTTTCCCAATTTACTCAAATTTTTTCTAACGCCTTAAATTTTCGGAAAAATTCGCCATAGTCTCCTTTGCGCGGCTCGATCCGAAAAAAAAATGACAGTATATATATCACAAATATACATCTCATCAAGTAATGAGGCATCCCGAAGGGAAAAAAGTGTAAAAGTACTGTATTTAATCCGAGATATGTACCTTATATTTTATTAGCAAGCATATACGGCTAATATAGCGCTAAAGCGAACTCCAAATGCGAAGCAAACGCGATCCGCACCTACTAAACTCAACAAACAACATGAGAACATGCATATATGCAAATAGTCTCAATATACAACATATAGCAACATAACAACTACATAATATAGCAAATGCAATATATATTCAACCATCAACCAACTAACATTCAACAAATTCATTCATATTCTCATTAATATTTAATGAATTGGTTTTCACTTTAAATCACATTTGATTTATTTACATTGGATTTTATCAACATTCATTTTCAATTCAATTAGTTTCAATTAGTTAACATTCACTAATTAAATCCAATTCACATTCAATTCTATTCAAATTTATTTACTTCTAATTTGAATTCAATTGCATAGCTTTAAATTTCACTAATTCAATTTCATTAACTCTTAATGAATTATATACAATCAATCAACAATCATATACCAACCAATGTATATCAATTACAACCAAATTCCTTTACTTATATTCATTCTCATTCAATTTATTCAACTTCCAATAACATTAGATTTTAAATGAATTAACACTTATATTCATTATTTCATATCAACTTAATTTTACATTCAATTGATTTACATTCAATCCATTCATTCAATTCAATTACATAAGTTATATTCCATTTAACTTTAAATTCACTTTACATTTTATTTACAACTCATATTCATAATTATAGTTTCACTTCTTATATATATAAGTTTATTTCACAATTGTACATCACTTTAATTATAACTCATACTTATAATTCATTTGCTTATACAATTATTCTTTAATTTAGATTATTCAAACAATCTAACAATCAATTTATATACATTTAATAATTCTGAAAAATTATTCCTTTACATATAAAAATATAATCAAGGCAAAATCATTCCATTTACCCAATTTAAAAACAATATTGTGTCGAATTGTTCTATTCAAGTGTTTAGAAACCCCTTCGGCTCAGTTTCGAGGCTGTGCTGACGAAGGTTCATATACCACTCAACAAACCAATCATCACAATATAAAACAATTTTTTTTTTATTCACTAACAAATACGCTCTCATAGCTATTATTACACTCAAATTCATTCTAGAGCACTACTGACTCTATCTCTAATGAGTAATACCCAACAGAACCATGGTTGTCGCTTAACCATAAGCTCCGATACCAAATGTAAAGACCCGTAAGTCCGTACTCCTTGAATAGACACTAATCTCCTTTGTTTAATTCAAGATGAACGAAAATACGAACCCTTAGGGGTTTTAAGAAGAATTTAGAAAAAGAAAGAAGAGAGAAGAGATAAAGAAATAGAGAAATAGAGGGAAAAGAAGATAGACAAATTTTTAGAAAACAGAGAATTAGAAAAATAGAAGATAGAAGAATTTTAAAAAATAGAACGGGAAGAAAGAACAACAACAGAACAACATCAGAATCTCACAATTCGCAGCGGAACAACATATAATAATAAATGAATAATCTTTAAACAAAGAACTATATCAGTTATTACATTACATTTCATTACTTCACATCATATCATCAGAGTGTACAACAACATACAACAATTAACAGTGCAGCGGAAAAAGAAATACTATATAAATAATATGCCATGCCATCCATCTTGCCTCCAGCAACTCCAGAATATCCAGAATATCCTGATAAACCTAACTCTTAACTGCCCGTGTGGAAATTGGTGGGCACCCAGAGTTTAGGAAGGAAAACAATAAACTCCAAGTCAGTCATGTGACTGGTGTGAGAACTCAAAACAGTTTATTTATCTTTAAAATCAAATAGAGGAATATTTTTATTTCAATTCGCAATGCTTTTAAAAATGAGACTACCATAAGACCTCCTGCCACACACACAATGCAAACGCAGACTTGGAGAAGATTTCTTCTTATGATAGTCAAACATGCTTGATACGCATTTAAAAAGAGCATTTGATATTATTATTAGTGCATAGTGTAGGAAAAATTCATTTCGAAAGTAGAATATAAATCTTAGCCAGCATAGGTACCATTATATTATGCCTACTAATAGCTACCATATTAAATGGCAGGTTCTACAACTAATACCGTACAAGTTTCGTATTGTTTCTTTGGATTTCCAACAAATGGTCAGGCCAAGGAACTTCCCATTGCCACTGAGAATGCCTCTGGAAAGACATCCCCGAGAACCAAACCGGAACTCTGCCAACACAAGGCCGGGTTACCCCTAACTGGGTAACTACTGACACGAGCACGCCATTCCCCGGTCCTTTAGGACCTTTTCAACCGAGCGCTCGATATCCAACATCACACCATAATAAATAGAGTGTTTTCAACATGAGTAAGTATCTGGGCTCCATACCATGATACCACCCCTTTCCAGAAGGAAATGCACATACCCTAAGGGGAGCTACAGCAACCCCTAATAACCTTGCCGCATCTTTCCTGTTTTGACCATTTCCGGGATGTGAGGCTCGACGAAGTCACGTCCACAAAAACATACTTTATACAAAAGCCATGCTTTGGGTCAACAAATGATCAACACAATGATCACTAAGATAGACGATCAAATAAATGATCCTATCACAATAATCAACACAATGATCATTTCAGCATCACTCAGCATGTCACATTACCAAAATGGGATATATCGCTGATAACTTCAACTATATAACCTTTGAGCTCGTACGTCTCAAAGAAGGGTGTTAAGCAAAGAATAAATTCTCCGCCACCAACAGAAATATATTTGAAAGAAATCGGCTTTATATCTCAACTTGTAATGTCAGGCATACAATCCATACAAGTCTGTTCCGGGATCGAACAGAACCGAAGGCACTTACAAAGAAGTCCTTGCAATCCGGATATTCACAATCCTGATCGGATTTCCCATCACTTATGGAATCTCTATACCAGGTGCGACCCAGTGCAGAGACAATCGATAGGTCATCCTATCGCTCTCGCAAATACCGGTCTTCAACACCGATCTTCAAATGCAATTCACAACGACGTATCACATATTCGGAATGGGTTATACGACCCCATGGTCCTTTCCCGGTTAACCCGAATAGTGAGCGCTTATTCAAAAATAAGTGTGCATTCAAATTCAAACAATCATATCAAATACCCAATCAAAGGGAAATATTGATAGTCGGCTATTGAACTATCAATTGATATGTATACATCACCAGATTCCAAATAATTTTCCAAATTATTTATTTTCCAAAATATCTTTACTAGATATATAGTTTCAACACTTCAAAAATAAATCAATATTTATTTTTAACAAGTTCCACTTTCACATATAAATTCCATAATGAATTTATATTTCAAAATATCATGCATATACAATTTCAACTATCCATTTCAATTTATCTTCAAAAAGATAAATTCTCAAAATATTCACTTTATATCGGAAAACAATTCCATACTTATTTATTTATAAGTAATTCACAAATCTCTTTTATTTTCAACACTTAGAAAATATTCAATATACTTAAATCGAATTAAGTATATATTTCATTATATTAAGAAAATCCTTTCTTAAACATACCTACTTGGGCCAAAACGAATGTTACGTAAAACATCGTTACGACAACCCAAAATCACTAGTATAGGGATTCGAAATTTAAAATAGATATATAAATCCCAATACTATTCAAAACATTTCCTTTCGGAAATCATTTACTATAACAACAGTGTTATAGTCCACTATTTCCTTTTATTTCTCGAAAACGTCTATTTCAACAATCAATGTTGAAATCTATGGTTTCGAATCTCAACATATTTTAAACATCGTTAGATCGTTTTAATTCAATTTAAACATCTCATTCAAAACAATTTCTTTAACATATCATTCACTATTCAAAAACGTGAATATACTTCTTTAACAAATTCCATCCTTTTATTTATTTTAATTCAAAGAATTATTCACTGTCTAAAAACGTGAATATAACTCTATTTCTAAGTTATAACAATTAACTTATCAAAATAAGTCGTTTGTGAATTCATAAAACAACGTTTATAAATTCCATTTCGATTTATTTTTAAAAAAAAACTTCCTTTTTATAAATTCCTTTATTAACATATTCCAGTTTATAACTAAATTATAAACTAAACGTTCATATTATAAATTAACTACTTATAAACGATTATTTCACAAAATCGTTCCTTAGAATTTCATAATTATAAATCTTATAACTTATAAGATTCATTTATTTATCCAAAACTATTATTTTAACAACATAATAAATTTTATAAACTTACTGCTTATAAAATTCCATTTATGACTTCTCCGTATAAAATTCTATAAATTTCATTCTATTTATGAAATTCATTCACAATTTATTCTAACACTTATAAAAGCTCGTTTTATAATTCCTACGTTCTAATTTATAAATTATCAATTTATAAATCTTTAATATAAATCAATTTATATTTTTCTTTTACAACGTCTTTAAATTCCTTTATAATTTCATCATTCTGATTTATAAAATAATCAGATTTTATAAATCCTATATTTAAACTTTTATCATATATTCAAAAATCCAATCTAAATTATTTTATAAAATCATTAGTTCATATTTCTCAAAAATCGACTTTTAATCGTATTTCTAAAAATCAGCTTTTTGACTATATTTCACAAAAACCGTAATTTTTATAACTTTAAAAATTATAACATTTATTTATTTATAATGGATCAATTCCAAAAATATAGTATATTCTCAAAAATCACTTTTAAAATCATTTTAAAATCCCAAAATCTGGGTCCAATGATGCTACACATCAAATAGTCAATCACGACTAACAACGATATCATATATCAATATGATAATCAATCAAATATCAAAATATCTGAAATAAAATAAATACTGTTGAGGAATCCAGTTGGATCCCTCCAACCTGTTTCCTGCATCCAAAAACATTAGCACAATACCAATTTCGCTCCAGTACGAAATTATCGCGGTATATGTTCTTATTAAATATTATCCGCTTAATAACGGCGTAATAGGGTCTCATCCGCAAAAAAATACGGGAAATCAACAACTGCAATATATACATATGCCAATATATATATATTGATATTATATATAATACCAATTTCACTGTTTATGAAATATTCGCGGTATATGTTTATATTAAATAACATCCGCTTACTAACGGCGCATAATGTCTATTTTAACAATCAATAATTTACAGTCATCATTCAAACATGCATTCAAATATTTTAAATCTAACTATTTAAAATAAAATCGAAATCTATTCGATTGAGTGAGAAGTTCTCACCTTGGTTTTAATTTCCGTTTAAGCTTTTATTTCGAATAAAATTAAACGCGCGTTTAATTTTACCCGAAATTCTCACTAACTCCAAACGACTCCAAACCAACTCCATCGCGTAGTGCTCGTCCATACGATTCCAACGCAACTGAGTTTGCATTTTTTCGACCTCGTATGAAAAAGTTATGCAGTTTTGAAGATTACACGAATTTATTTAAACTAATTATACAACAAATTTTATATTTTTATTTTAAACCTTCAAATCCATCTCAGCCATTGATTTCTGTTGCTCAAGATCTGGACCGTGCACGCATACTTCTTCCCCATCGTCACTCTACAGGCCGAGCATGACAAAATGAACCCAAAGCTCCTAATTAGGGTTCAACCTCTCGGCTACAACAACCACCACGAACACGATCGGAGACTACCATACTCTTGCTCGTCACAAACTCCACCCCCACCAGGGATGCGGTCGAACTCGGCCCCCTTAGGCACCCTGAAAAACGTGCGCAACCGAGTAGCTTTAAGCACGAATTCCCATCAATCCGCAGCTCCGTTCTCCATCTCGACCGTTGGATTCGATGTGTTCGATGAGATCTACGATTTTCCAGTTGAAAGTTTAAGCTAATAGCTGATGGATTTGGTGGAATCGAAGGAGGAAGGAACGACATTTTCTGGCCATTAATTCAAAAGTGGCGGCTGCAAATATGGCTAGGGTTTTAGTGTTTTTATTTTTATTTTCTTAGAGTGAGGTGTATTTATAGAAAAAAGCAAGCGTAAACACTATTCATCCCGGGAATTCCGAACTCCGATTTAGGCGCCGTAACCAGCGTTTCTAAGGTTTATCCCGCGTTCCGGACACAATGGAACAGGTTTCGGAAGCTAATTCGGAAGTATGTGCGAGTTATGGCTGCAAACGCTCAATTTGAATTAAACCGATTTAAGTCGATTTCTAGGCGTTTTAATTCGTACCGGACAAACGGTAAATCCAATTGACTTGAAATTTGAAACCTTACAATAATATCACATTACGGATCCAATGAAACTGGTTTCGTCGAATTCCGAGACTTTTTGAAAAATGGCTATTTTGACTCGCCAAATTTAAATTAAAAACGATTCGATGCGTTTCGAGCTGCCACGATCAAACGATAACTCCGATTGACACGAAAATTGAAATCCGGTAATAACTAACTATTACGGATCCAATGAAACTGGTTTCGTTCGATTCTGAGACTGTTCAAAAATTGGCTATTTTACAGTCGATTATTTAATATTAAAATATTCAATTTTCACAAATTAACTTTTAATTCGATTTTAAAAGTTCTAAAATATTTCTATAACTCCAGTATGATTAAATAAAATTTTCCAAATTATTTACAATCATATTTAACTCAATTTTCAATTATTTCCATAATTTAACGTATTAAATTATTGATTTAATTATCCAATTAAATCCAAAAATTCAAATAAAAATTTATTTGACTTAAAAATTCACTTATAAATATTTAAAATTAATTAAATATTCAAATTTAAATTATTAAAAATTCTGGGTCGTTACACTTTTCCTCTTCTTAATTTGCATTTTGTTTGCAACTATTACTTTACGATTATTTAAAAGGTTCTTTACCAGTTGAAAATTACAGGCATGTTTATTCTTTTACAACTATATGCCTTTGTAATCGAGGTTAAGTAACAATATGCATCCCACTCAAATTTTTCTTTTGTTAAAGTTAACCTTATGTTCATATACAACCAGATTATGCAGTAACATTTTTGTTCCTTCAAAATGATTCATTTTTATAGTAGGCATTTTGAAAATTAATTTGAATCATTTATGATATTACTATAAAATGGAATATTTCTCCAAGCTTGAATGTTCGCAGTACTTGGCACTCTGCATTATACATTGAAGAAAATTATTTCCAAACAGTCAATGCTTTATGCCTTTATCTCATTTTTTATTCTTCTGCGTTTTCTTACTCTTGATTAGGATGATCAACTAATCGGTATGTATCTACTTTGGTATCTATTCTGTTATATATGAAACAGAATAACTGACCGTTGGTATTCTTTCACCTTATTGCATCTCAAACCAAAAACAAGTTTCTCCTTATTTTGTGTTCCATTTTTGCATTTAGATCCATTGTTCGTTTGACTATTCACAAGCTTTTCTATATTTAAAATCTTTAATTAATGACAACTGAATATGTCTGAGTTAGAACAACTATTTATAGTTTTTCTTTTTCATATATTTCATTTTTATTAATGATTTCTAAATTTCAAATTCAGTTCACATTTTCTGGTCAATTTAATTCGAACAACGTAAGAACGAATGTGAATTTAAGAATATTGAAATGGTTTTAAGAAAAAGGCATCACATATTGCAATGGTCAATGATTCAATATTGTGAATTAACATATGTAAAATTTGTTGTTCTTAACCTTAGTCTATTACTGACAAATATAATTTGGCCATTTACGATGTGATTGGGAGTTTTTATGCAGTATATTCATGAGCATTACTAACTGTACCTAATTACATTTTTTTCTGTTTTAGAAAACAACCCAGTGGATGATCAATGTATTCTATTTATTTCTTATGTAGTATACGTTTTACCTCTTCAGCTTATTTTTTATTTAGTTTGATTTCATCAAAACATTATTTATTTAACATTTTGGAGCTTTATCTCAGTAGAAACCACACACTTATGCAATAAACATTTTTAACAGGAATGAAATGGTACAATAAGCTTTTGCTCATGAAATCAACCGTTAAAGGCAGAAGTGAGGAAAGAAAGGCATTGTAGAGGCTATCAAATTCTTTCCCTTCAAGCTAAAAACTTGCAACAGTAAATGCTTAAATTGAATCATTAGCCTTTATCAACTAGCAGGTGATCTGTCAAAGTTAATAAATTACACATCTAAAAGGTTATTGGGACATAGATAATGGAAAGGTTGTCTAAAATGTTCTATATAGTAGAAAATAAAATCATTCTCATGGTATTTGATATTTTTATTTTGAAAAAGATTTTTATTCTGTGCATACAATAATATGCACCTCAAATAAAGTTAAGTGTATGTTTATATTTTTCAAAGGAGCAAGTTTCTGTTAAAACTAATTTCAAAGTTGCAACTAACAATGCGAAATCTATTTCCTCAAATTAAAAAACTACTTCTTAAATAACTAACAATTTTGATAGGTGCTGTTTTGTCTTAAGGCAGTTATATCCAATAATAAAATATTTTCCTGTATAAACAATAAGCAAAGCTTGCTTACAAGAATTAATATTTGGTTTACATGGACCCTAAAATCTCTCCATGTATGTATTAACATAGTATTTTTACTCACCGTTGTAATTATATTTTCAGATAACGACTCATGAATAAATCATTAAATGCTAATAAGGTAATATTACTCCTATTCATTTTCTTCTTATCAGTTTTTCTAATACCAGTGTTAAAGTGGTATTACCATATCCACACGCATCTCATCATTTATCAGTCATCAATACCAACATTTATTGTGAATTTACAAGCAACCTTTTGCTATAAATCATTTCCACGCTTTTCCACTTTATAATTTGCATTTTGTTTGCAACTATTACTTTATGATTATTTAAAAGGTTCTTTACCAGTTGAAAACTACATACATGTTTTTTCTTTTACAACCATATGTCTTTATAATCAAGGTTTAATAACAATATGCATCCCACTCAGATTTTGCTTTTGTTAAAGTTAACCTTATGTTCATATACAACCAGATTATGCAGTAACATTTTTGTTCCTTCAAAATGATTCATTTTTATAGTACGCATGTTGAATTTTTTTTTGAATCATTTATGCTATTACTATAAAATGGAATATTTCTCCAACCTTGAATGTTCGCAGTACTTGGCACTCTGCATTATATATCAAAGAAAATTATTTCCAGGCAGTGAATGCTTTATGCCTTTATCTCATTTTTTATTCTTCTGCTTTTTCTTACTCTTGATTAGGATGATCAACTGAACAATATGTATCTACTTTGGTATCTATTCTATTATATATGAAACAGAATAACTGACCGTTGGTATTCTTTCACCTTATTACATCTCAAACCAAATACAAGTTTCTCCTTATTTTGTGTTCCATTTTTGCATTCAGACCCATTGTTTGTTTGACTATTGACAAGCTTTTCTATATTTAAAATCTTTAATTAATGACAACTGAATATGTCAGTTGGGTTCGAACAACTGTTTTTAGTTTTCTGTACTTCACACCTTACTGTTATAGCATAGAGCAGGTAAGATTTTATCAACCACTGTTAATTAATAATTCTATTTACTACATACATAAATACGTTGTTATGTGCGGATCAAATTAAAATTATCTGTAGGATGATGTTGTACTGAGAGGAGTAAAAGGATGTAAATCATGATAAGTAATCTGTAGTCGGAGGTTGACACATGGTAGTTTGCTAATTTGATCACGGATGTGGGAAGTAATCATGTTTAGGAACAGTAAATTCAGGAATATAAATATACAGAACTAGAATATAAATTGCTATGTTCTGCTTAGACTGCACAGTTCGCATACAAATTGACTACTAAATTAACGTCAATATCACCGTCGTTGGATTTCAGTCAAGTTTTGACGTTATGAGGTTAGTTAAATGTTTAAATTCCTTTTGACAGATGATTCCCGTATCAACTATTCCTACTTTCTTACCAGATGTTAGATTGAAAGCTGAATGTTCAATAAATCAAATGGTAGCTGTACTTTTCAATTTTTATTGCATTACTTTGTGGGTTCAATGTTTTGTTCGAACCATATAAACGAGTTGTTTATCGTACGACGTACCGTGTCAAAAATAGTGAATGTGTTCTACAACTGTCTACTTTTATACTTTTGTACGTCCTCATCGCGTAATACTCCTCCTACTACATACTGTTTTTTTGCTGTAAATGTCCTCTTGCTCATACTTTGCTACACAAGCCTTTCGGCTACACTGGATGTTTGTTACTGTATGAATGACTGATGGACCACAGTCTGTATGTAAATAACCATGTCGAAATCTGTCTCTCCCTGCTGTCACAAGTTCATCAATTTGCAGGGAAGTAGTACCATATTATTTGTAATCAGTATGTAATGCTACTTATTGCCCTTGATGCTGGCTGTACATACTCCATGCTCTATACCTGACCGTTGTAACCCCTTTTAGGTTTGTTGCTTAATCAGAAATTATGGATACCACAGCTGTGGCTAGAAATGCTAGAGCTGAAAGAAGAGGTGCAATCAACGGGAGGAAAAGAAAAAGGTCTAAAGTTTTATAGCAGGAGGGGACAGCGAATGGGAGACACAAGCGAGTCCTGTAGAGATGTGTCATTTAGGGCAAAGATAACTTCAGGACGAAGTCGCCGTAATAGTAGGTTCTGTTGGTGTACATAATGTTATTTCATTTAGGTATTAACAGACTACAACTACTGCTTTCCACTGTAACAAAAACAGGGAAAAAAGAAAACAGAAGAAATGCCTCACCGAGTTCACGCATCAGTATGTTTGGAAAAATAGGCACAGGTAATGGTGTACTCTTATTCTTCCTGTCTGTTACGTACTATAATATAACATGGAATAACCCATTTACCTGTTGCGCTTTACATATTTACGTTTGCTAATATCCACTTGAGCTATTGTATGGTTTACGCGGTAAAGTTCACTTTACTGTTAAACAAACTTACAGCGGTTCCTCTACCTCTTTGTTTACTCTTAGTACGTTTACAGTACGCATATGTGTTAAAAACAGTGACTCATAAACTGTTGAAATAGGAGCTGCAATGCAGCCATGGAATTTTGGTGGTCCTGCCTATGTTTGCTCAAGTCGTAATGCAACAGTTTGGTACGAAGAAAGGACCAGGAAGTCAAGAAGACCCGTGAATCCGAAGTTTTCTATTTGCTGTAAGGGCAGTAAAATTAAGTTGATATGCACGTAAATGTGCACATTTTTATCGCCATATTTAATCTATTTAAATTAAATAAATGATCATATTGGGTATTTTAACTTGTTTTAACCAAAATCCATATTAATTCCAAATTTTCACATATTCATCTTCATATAAGGGCAAAATGGTCATTTGTGTGCATATATTAATTTGAGAGAATTTAATTGGAAATTTCTATAATATTTTGTAGGAATTTAGCTTCCATATTGGTGGGTTCATGAGGAAGTATGCATGCACAAAATGGACATAAAGGAATGAAGATGAAAATAATTCAAAGTGAAGATCATGGAGGACCCCACCTATCCACTTACCTTAATGTACAAATTAAAGGCTAATGCATATGTTTATGTAGTTAATGGCTTCATGTACACTTAATGGGGGATCAAGACATGTTAATGATTACTTGGCCTCCACAATTCCTAAGGGGCATTTTGGGCATTCCCCAAAAAATGAATTAGGGTTTTAACACTTGTATAAATACCCCTTATGTTTCATGTAACATCATCTCTTCTCTTAGTCTCTCTTAGGCCTCCTCTCTTCCTCTTCCTCTTCATTAGTTTAGATCAAATAAAAGAAAGCTCTCTTTTTCTTTTCATGGCTACTTAGCCATTTTTATTTTCATGTAATTTTTTTTTATGTTATTAATACATGCTCTTTCCTTTTACATGCCTCTTTTTTATGTTGTAGTGTAGATCTCTTTTCTTTTATGCAAGTTAATTAGCTTATCTTTTCATTTTACTCTCTTTTTCTTCTTCTTTTTATTCAATGTTGCTTGCTACGTTGGTTGATTTGATAACAAATATGAGAGCTTAATCCCTACAATTTATGGGTAATGAAGCTCTCTAGTATGTAGATGCAACATTTTGATGTTTATACTCTCTTTTTGTGCTTTAATGGAAACACTTGAAGTGGGTTAATGATGTTGTTTAGCTTTGAATTTGATAGTCTATGTTGTTCATACCAAATAGACTATGCTTAAACAAACATAACACAAATTGCCTCTTCATCTAAGTATGATTATGGCAAAGAAGTGAATGTTGAAATTAAAATTTGATAGCCTATATTTCTAAACAATAGTTAATAGGCTATGCTTAAAATAGATTTTGCTTTCAACTTTGTTGTCATATTTCATGAGAGTTAAATGTGTATTAGTGGTTGTGTTATAGTTTGATGGTTTATATTGGGCTAATTAATAGCACAAATATATCATACTTATGATAAGCACATCAACTAATTACACTAATGACAAGAAAAGGGAGATCATAACTTTATTTTGTTGATTTATGTGACCTAGAGAGTGGAAATTGACTCTAAATTGTCTTAACACTCATAT
Organism: Allium cepa; assembly: GCA_030765085.1. Lineage (NCBI taxonomy): Eukaryota > Viridiplantae > Streptophyta > Magnoliopsida > Asparagales > Amaryllidaceae > Allium > Allium cepa. The sequence goes on along the minus strand of CM060939.1, from coordinate 670,967,941 downwards.
TTTTATCAATTTTCTTTTGCTTGTTTTTCTTCTTTTCTAGTTTAACATTCTCTTCAACCTTGGTTTAATTTGATTGAATAGATTTTTAAAATCATCAATTCCCTGCGGATCGACCCGTATTCGCCACGTGCTACATTCGTACCCCGTGCGCTTGTGGTTATTTTTAATTTAAATTCGTCCGACGGTTTTCTAAACCGATAGAACTTCCGTCGACGAACATAAGTTACCACAGTATAAAAAATGCCCTGCCTATTTACATAACCTACTTGATTACAATGGTGGCCATGATAGTTCTAATTTCAGAGAGAACATACAAGTATACAACGGGATATTCGCGTTTACATCTATGGGTGGGCGTATTGATAATTCAGTGAACATAGGTCGGGGTCCTTATGTATTTGGAATTAGCGGGAAGAATTATCATAAAATTGGCTCTATGCTACTCACCGATGGGCAAGCTAAATTTGCACAACTATATATCTATGACACGGCCAATGAGGGTACAAAAAGAGTTAATGCGCCTGGGTTGTCCTCTAGCCAGTCAACGAACCCTCATATTATTAAAAATTTAATATCTATGTTCAATGACTGTAATGAGCTTGCTAAGGTGTTCCAGATGGCTAGAGACAGGTATGAGAGTAGTATTTTGACCAATGTTTCGCTTCGTTTGGTGGAAAGGAGGGATAGAGATGGTAGGCAGTACAATATTCCAACAACTTCTGAGATTGCAGCGTTGGTTACAGGGAATGGTAGGCGAAGTGAAGGTTATAGGGACATCATAATCGAGGAGAAAAGTGGACTGCTTAAGAGAATTAACGAGAAACACCCCAGTTTTATGGCCATGCAGTATCCACTCTTATTTCCCAACGCAGAGGATGGTTACAGACTTAACATACCTTATCAGTCCATCGAAACAGCTGATATCAGTCAGGACGACATGGTAACCATGCATGAATATTATGCCTACATACTGCAATACAGAGAGGGAGATGGTAATACCTTGCTTTATGGTGGGAGATTGTTGCAGCAACTAATAGTTGATGCATACTGTTGCATTGAGGAGGTCAGATTGAATTGGATTAGAAATAACCAACATAATATCAGGTCTGAACTGTACAAAGGGCCGAAGGATGCGGTTGCAGCGGGTGACACATCTGCTTTGTCTATTGGCAGGAGAATGGTTTTGCCATCTTCTTTCACAGATGGGCCTAGGTATATGGTTCAAAACTACCAAGATGCAATGGAAATTTGTCGATGGGCTGGTTCTCCAGATTACTTTATCACATTCACATGCAACTCTCAATGGCCGGAGATTAAGGAGTGCTTAAAAACAATTCCAGGTCAAAGGGCAGAAGATAGATCGGATATAATTTCACGTGTTTTTCACATCAAGTTGCAGCAATTAATGCATGACATAAAGGAAAAAAGAACATTTTGGAAAACTAAATGCAGGTCTGTCACATCATGCACTAAAATTTCCTTCAAAATACTTACGTACACTAACAATATTGATTACTTTTGATAAATATTTTTACAGCTTTGTACGCTATTGAATTTCAAAAGCGTGGCTTGCCTCATGCACATATCTTATTGTTTGTACTGGGGAAGGCAGACCAAAAACGACAACCGACGTGGATAAGGTGGTCAGTGCCGAATTGCCAGACCGTGAGGCAGATCCTGTTGCATACCAATCAGTCAGTCAGTTTATGGTCCATGGACCATGTGGCGTTCTTAATCCTAACTGCCCATGTATGATAAACGGTAAATGTTCAAAACATTACCCAAAACGGGTTAATTATGAAACGGCGTATGACAAACATGGTTTTCCAAATTACAGAAGACACAACAATGATAACTTTGTCACCACATTACCAGGGGTTAATCTAAATAATTATTGGGTAATACCGCATAATGTGAGTTTAGTTGTGAAGTATCAAGCACACATTAATGTTGAGATATGCAATCGTGCGAAGTCCGTTAAATATCTGTTCAAGTACATTCACAAAGGCCACGATAGGGCTGCTGTTGTAATTGAGGAAAACAATGTTACAAACTAGAATTTTGTTCGAGAGGTTGATGAAATAAAGACTTATATAGATTGTTGTTACATATCAGCTTCAGAAGCAAGTTGGAGAATTTTCAAATTTGATATTCACTATCGAAAACCTGCAGTTGAAAGATTACATTTTCATCTACCTGAAGAGCAAAACGTAGTTTTTCACGATGACGATAATTTGGCTGAGGTAGTATGTCAACCTGCTGTTAGCAATACTACTTTCACTGAATGGATGGAAACTAATAAAATTAGTGAGGAGGCACGTAAGTTAACATATGTAGATTTGTTTACAAAATGGGTATGGAACAAAAAAATTGGCAAGTGGACAGCACGGAAAAAAGGGGACACAATAGGTAGAGTTTATTTTGTTCATCCAACTGCGGCGAACGATTTTATTTACGTCTGCTGTTAAACATTGTCAAAGGACCAACTAGCTATGAAGAAATAAGAACCGTTAATTCCATTGTTTACGACTCCTTTAAAAATGCATGTGTTGCACGCGAATTACTTGAAGACGATAATGAATGGAACATAGCATTAACCGAGGCATCACGTTGGGCAACTGCAGCGTCTCTACGTGAACTTTTTGTTATGTTGCTGCTATTCTGCAAAGTATCCAACCCACTACAACTTTGTAATAGAAATTGGAAAATGCTGGCAGAGGATATTGAATGGCGTTGTCTTCATACGTACGAACAACAAACTGATTGTCTTGATGACTGTCAACTTAAGTTGGAGACTGTACGGGAAATAGAAAAGATTATGAGTAAAAGTGGTAGATCTGTAGCAGAGTTTAACTTCATCCCTCCTTCAGACCTTATCTCTATTTGCACAGGTCATTCTAGCTTACTGACAGCCGAAAATGATTATGATATGGAAATGTTAAAAGCTGAGTCACAACCGCTTCTGTCATCTTTAAATTTTGAACAACAAAAGGTATTTAAAAATGTACGTGATTCTGTTGACCGGAACGAAGGTGGTTACTTTTTTTTTTACGGAAGCGGGGGTACAAGTACAACTTTTCTATGGAAAACCATTATCACTTACTTCAGAGCAGAAGGTAAGATTGTTTTAGCCGTCGCTTCTTTTGGTATAGCGTCCTTACTTTTACCTGGTGGTAGAACTGCCCATTCAAAATTCAAAATTCCACTCATTGTGGATGATAATTCAACATGCAATATATCAAAACAATCTCCTTTAGGACAGTTGCTAAAATCAACTGATTTAATTATTTGGGATGAAGCACCTATGATGCATCGTAATGCCCTTGAGGCATTTGAAAAAAGTTTATAGGATATAATGCAGGTTGGTATTGATGACGGACCTTCCATGCTTTTTGGAGGGAAGACAGTGTTACTAGGAGGTGATTTTCGACAAACTTTGCCAGTAGTTCATAAAGGTACCAGAGATATGGTGGTCTGTGCTTCCATCAGCAATTCATATCTATGGGCAAAGTGTAAGGTTTTCATCCTCATAGGAAACATGAGACTACAACATTCAACATGCAACTCCTGTGAAATGGAGAAAGTTGAGAAGTTCGCACAATGGGTGCTTGACATTGGAGATGGAAACTTGGATGCAATTTCAGTATACAGTGACGATGATCCTTCTTGGATTACTATACCTTCTGAATATCTTATCGACGTTGGAGATTGTGGTATTAAAAATATGGTTGACATGATATATCCTGATTTGCATAATAGGTTACCAAACAAAGAGTATTTACGTACACGCTGTGTGCTCGCTACGACTAATGAATTTGTTGAGCAAATTAACTCCTACACCCTTTGTCAAATTAAAAGTGAGTTAAGATCCTATTTCAGTGCTGATTCCATTAGTCCTTCGTCTGAACAAGTGGACGATCAACATACCCTTTATCCTACCGAATTTCGTAACACTCTAAAAATATCTGGATTACCTATCTGCAGTTGAAGATAGGAGTTCCAATTTTGTTGTAACAAAATTTGAACCAGAGGTTAGGCCTTTGCAATGGAACATGGCTAATTGTAACTCAACTTGCTGAAAGGGTTATTGAAGCAGAAGTAATTACCGGTACTAATATCGGTATGAAGGTACTCATTCCTCGCATCATCCTTACGTCAGCGGATGCAAAATGGCCATTTGTGTTACGTAGGCCACAATTCCCCGTGAAGGTTTGCTTGTCAATGATGATAAATAAAAGCCAAGGACAAACATTAGAGAATATAGGAATATATTTTCCCCGCCCTGTTTTCAGCCATGGACAACTGTATGTTGCCGTATCAAGAACATCTTTGTACCAGGGTATTAAGTTTTTAATTGGTCAGTTGGAAGGTGTACGCCGTGGGCTAACCAAAAATATTGTTTATAAAGAAGTTTTCAACGGTTTATCAGGTACTCAACATCGTTTACTACATGCATTTTACTACCGACTTTGACAATCACTTCTTTTAACATTCTTCCTTTTGCTTTCACGCTGAGGTTACGGAGTGGAAAATGCGGTTACATTACCAGATTCTGTTGTTCCTATTTTTACGGAGTACCATATATTCAACTACACACTGCAAATTAATTTCTCACTATTTCCTGCTCTCTCTACCCTCACTACTGCTGTCTTAATTTGTAATGTATCTTTTTATTCCCCTGAACTTGGATATTTGTAACATAGTGGTATGATATATTCATTATTAACACAGCTGATTACCTGTTTTGTCTGATTACTTGATATTATGTGCAACAATATAGCAACAATACAGATTTCTCAATTGACACATACTATTCTAATACGGCAGGTTTTGCGTATTACTTAAATAATCATAATAACTGGCTCTGCTCATTGACAAAATAATTGGTGACAAGGGAATTGACGTCATCAGGATTATCATTTGCTACATTGATTTCGATAGTATATAATTGTTTCACTTACTCTTTGTACAGTTTCTTCCTACTGATAAAGCAACCTGAGCACAAATTTTAAAACATATAAATTACAAGTAATCAACACAAGCATTAATTAGTGCTTATTTGTCCATTATGACCCAGATATCCAATCAAGTTAGCTCAAACACCAAATTGAATATAGATTATTATTCAAACTATATACTCTAATGTTATGCACAGTTCAATACTTTGAATTTAAATTTACGATCCATTTAAGTATTTGAGTGCTTATTTATATCAATTTACTTCAACGTGTTTGTCTGCCACATTATTGAATACCTTTACATGTTTTACTGTTACTGGTATACAGTCAGTATTAATTCAGCTTCCAAAGTTCAGAATACTCAACGATTCTCATGTGCTCCTCTTCACATCTTTTGTTTACTTAATTTGGGTGTTCGCTAATAGTCACATACTACATAAACACATCCAAAGAAACATTTTTAGGGTATATGATATTGTCCTCATTTATAACCACTTATAGAGCACTACTGTTTAGGCAATGAATTACTAATATTTACTCTATGAAATAAACTTACTATATGGCATTCATTTAGTTACAACCTCGTGGCTTCAAAGAATTAACAATTTATTACGGTCAAAGTTCTTATTAATTAACGACGTCTCTATTTTTTTCTTCACACTGTTTCTTTCTTTAATTTCATCATTTCTTAATTCCTCAAAATTTGATGTAGCTAAAAATTAAGAAATGATCAAAATCCAGCTAGCAACAATTTATTACTCTCAAAATTCATTTAACTTTCATATATTTCATGATGTATGCAAAATACTTGATTAACATAATTTTTTTTCGAACTTCAAACAATGTTTCAAATTACAGGACTTGACAGTAGATCGCAGAGTGAGAACGCAGAAACATAGAATCGTTGTTTATTGAGACTTATGGTGTTTCCATATTTTTATAGCATTATTTTTTCTGTTAACATTTTATTTCTCATTTCATTCACTCTTTGAAAAATATTATTTAAATCTTTCATCCTCACTTAGTATCCATATATATAGACAACATTTATTACACATTCATAACTGTTGGCTAAATTTGCAAATGATATAAAATATGCGTACATCAACGCAACTACCATCAACAATTTGTGAGCAATTCAGCAATTGGATTCTTCGGGCATGAATGAGAAGTGTATTATCCAGTGGAGGTGGAAAATGAAATATTCATTTTTTCCTTAGTGGATAACAGTAAATTACAGTAAGTAAGGAGCGAATGTGTAACATGAATATAAAGCAACGATAATACTGTTGGAAGAGACGGCGATAATCGGTAATCTTCTGTGGAAGACAATTTTCTGCTCTTATTTAAATAGAAACTGAAATTTGTTTTTACAGCATATTTTCCTTAACATTTGCCGATTCATTTCATTAACAGGTTCATATTGGTTGCTGTTGAGATGAGCATCAAGGCTTGCTTGCAAATTGCTCAAGTTGATTATACCTTTTTGCTCATTTCAACTTCACCATCTACCCACTTACAATAACATTGTGGTCAGATTTTAACAAGGTACAGTTTCATAATATACGACAATTTCTGTCCATTTTCAACTTAAACTTACGAATTTGTTGTCCATTGTGCAGTTTTATTGAATTGATAATAAGAGATAGTGATGAGGACAGGGATTTGCCAGTGAGTTCTTGAGAGAAGATCATGCTCCTTGTGTGCTAAATGCTCAACAGGTATATTATTATGTACGTCTCTATTTCCACAGCAATTATGGGGGTGGTAGTTTACTCAACTGTTGTACTATCAAATCGACTACGGAATTATGTGATATAGTTCTGTGAATGTATAACAGTACAGTTATTAATGGTTCTACATGCAACCTAATACGTTCTCCATTTTACTCAAAAAAAGGTCAAAAGTTAATCCATTTCATCCAACTGATCAGAAATACATTACCGACCCGATCATCAATACATTGCTGATCAGAATATATAGCAACTCCGTTGGTATAAAAAAAGGTATCCAACACAGTGGATTAACACTAAAATTCCAACTGACCATTTTTTTAAGAAATCAACTACATGATAGGTGTTTTTAATATTGGGCTTTATGAAGTACAGAGCTGCCAGTAAACTAAAGATTACGTAAAATAGAACTGATAGTAGGTGCACTTACCACAACTTGAACTTATTCGCAGTCGACTGTTGGATTCACGAAGTAGGAAACAATAGTTAATTATGGAAAAAGTTTACAATTTTCTCTTTGATTCTATAACTTTTACACAATTATCTCATATCTGTTCATCATTCATATATCAACACGTCAATTTCAGTTTTTTAAAAACTACATCGCATGTACTACTTCAACCAAGCAAGAATTAATTGGTTTAATATTGCATGTACTGTGCACGCCACCTACCCTCAATTTCTCATCGTGGTGGTTTGGAACAAGACCTAGCTATGGAAGAGACACTCCTGGTCCTTAGTGCAGTATTTAACTAGACAGACGGACATTTAGGTATACCAAATGTTGTTGGATACAGCGGTTGTTCTTCTCTAATCGTAATGTACAATTTTTGACTAATTATGTAGTTTTCAATACCGGTTTATCACTGCACGATACACTACTTCATCATAAATGTCCCCCCTCCATTTGCAGACAGCAAAGACGAGGATCGTTCATCACTGCATCTCTTCGTTACCGACACTGGCGTGGTCATTCCTTTCTCCAAATTTGGTACGTTCTAACATGTCTTCATTTACTGCCGTAATTGCTACTACTACGCATTTACTTATCATCACATTCCAACTGGTAATATACAGCAAGGCAATGGTAGGAACAGTTGGCAGGTTCAGGATTTAGTAACTATTTTGAATATGACAGAGAGTTTCTAGCAGAGGAAAAAAACATAAAACAAATGTGTAGTATCTATCTACTACTTAAATAGGAAAATAGAAACCAAACAATTGTCATCATGACACGTGTTCTCTGTATAAAATTTTGTCACCTAACATGTTCGCGTACCGTAAAATTTCATTACTCTCTTTCCTTTCTTTACTTACTCCAACCGCTACTTCATTCTTTCCACCCTGTGTCTTTACTCTTCACTCCCACTCATCTTCCCTAAACTCAATTTCGTTCCTTTTAGTGTCTTTTTATTTCTCTCTTAATTCTTCGTCATTCCTCGCATCCCTTCTATGCAACCTCAACTTTCATAAAACAGTCACTAAATCTAGGGATTTCAAGATGGATGTTGGCTATGGTTCATCATACGAATTGATGTATGAATTTGTTATTGCTTATTTACATCATTTATCTATCTCTTATTTAACTTAACCAATCTTATTCTCTTTATGAAGAAACTGTTTATCTATACAAATCTTAAGTTTATTATGTTGAGATGGTTAGATTTTACGCTGATCACATGTCTCAGCCATTGTGTTAAATATTAACTTCTGCAAGTAATTCCATATTTATTTTTGATATATTTCATTTTTATTAATTATTTTTAAATTTCAAATTCAGTTCACATTTTCTGGTCGATTTTATTCGAACAATGTAACAATGAATGTGAATTTAAGAATATTGAAATGGTTTTAAGAAAACGACAGCACATATTGTAATAATCATCATTCAATATTCTTAATTAAGATATGTAAAATTTGTTCTTCTTAACCTTAGTCTGTTACTGACAAATATAATTTGGCCATTTATGATGTGATTGGGAGTTTTTATGCAGTATATTCATGAGCATTACTTACTGTACCTAATTAGATTTTTTTTCCTGTTTTAGAAAACAACCCGGTGGATGATCAACGTATTTTATTTCTTTCTTCTGTAGTGTACGTTTTACCTCTTCAGCTTATTTTTTGGTTAGTTTGATTTCATCAAAACATTATTTATTTAACATTATAGAGTTTTATCTCAGCAGAAACTACACCCTATGCAATAAACATTTGTAACATGAATGAAATGGTACAATAAGCTTTTGCTCATGAAATCTACCCTTACAGGCAGAAGTGAGGAAAGAAAGGCATTGTAGAAGCTATCAAATTCTTTCTCTTCGAGCTAAAAACTTGCAACAGTAAGTGCTTTCAGCTGAAGTCCACATTTTTTCCTATTTATTTGACTTTTCCACTAACTGTCCCAACGGTTTTAAAACATGTAAATTACAAGTAAACAATAAAAGCGTTAATTAGTGCTTATTTATCCATTAGCACCCGTACCTCCAATCAAATTAGTTCAAAGTCCAAACTGAATATAGATTATTATTCAAACTGTATAACCTAATGTTAGGCACATTTCAATACTACGAATTAAAATTTACAGTCCGTTGAAGTATTAAAGTGCTTATTTGCAGCAATTTACTTCAACGTGTTTGTCTTCCATATTATTGAATACTTTTACATGTTTTACTGTTACTGGTATACAGTCAATATAAATTCATCTTCCATAGTTCAAAATACTCAACGATTCTCAATTGCTACTCTTCACGTCTTATGTTTACTTAATTTGGATGTTCGTAAGCAGTCACACAGTACATAAAAACATTTTTACACACATAAGCACATCTTCCTGCATTGTGAATAAATTATTCTCCAACTTATTAACTTAACGACATTCTATTTGAACTTTGAAATGCGGCTCATGATTGCAGTGATATATATATATACACACATATATATACACATATACATATACATATATACTTATACATATACATATACATATACATATACATATACATATACATATACATATACATATACATATACATATACATATACATATACATATACATATACATATACATATACATATACACACACACACACACACACACACACATATATATATACGTTCATCATCCATTTTTCATAAAGAAATAGAGTTGAAATTTGTTTCTTCATGTCATTTATCATATAACTGTGTTGCTTCTTATTTGCTAGCTTTCTGCTCTGATACGACATTTTCAACAACCAATGATATTTGTTCCTTTACTTCTTTTAGGAATACAGAGGTATACTGGTTATGTTTATAATTTATAATTTAAACAGAGGTATAGTGAAGGTGGAAATGAAATATTCATCTTGTCCTCAGTGGATAGCAGTACATTACAGTAACCAAGGAACAAATATGTAACGTGAATATAAAGCAAGGACAATTCTGTTGGAAGAGATGTCGATAATCAGTAACCTTCTATGGTTGACAATTTTCTGCTCTTTTATAAATACATACTGACATTTGTTCTTACAAAATATTTTTCTTATCATTAACTGATCCATTTCACTGACAGGTTCATTTTGGCTGTTGTTGACATGAGTATCCGAGCCTTGCTTGCAAATTTCCCAAACTGCAGAGCACAAAAAAGAACAATTTGCTGCCCGCAGAAACGGAAACAAGGCTGGTCCCGAAGTGTTGAACCATAGCTGCACATAACGTACGACATCGGATCCCACATTACCGGCTCATAACATATGGCTAAATGTAATCACATATTACTGTCATTCTCAGCCTGAATGAAGGCGGAGTAAATGTACGCAACTACCGTGGAAGCAGTTCGGACAGTAACAGGAAGAAGAAGGCGTATAGACGGTGGACACACCTCAAATATTTTGTCACGGTCTTGAGACCTCTATATGTATGTATTATTATGAGTAAATTGGACGAATAAGTAATTTAAGTACCAATATTTTTCTACTCAGTTGTCCCCAATCTTCTTATGAATAAAGTACACACTTTTCCTCTGATATAGACTGAAAGATGAATTGGTACTGAATCTCATTTTCCATTGTCCTCTTTCATTACGTTCTTTGACACCAATTTGGATAGCAGAACATAATGTATGACAATATTGTTATCTTCAGCTGAATGGTGTGTAAATTAGTAACTTTCACTCTATCAACATCACACGACTCATATTAACAACCGCATTCTTCTATATTCAGCTTTCCAGTAATATACAGATGATTGAAGTAATATTTTTGTTTATAACTGCTCTCCTTGCTTTATAAGTTTAACCTTTGCCTTTTGATCATCTTCAGTTAAACATAACTGCATACTCATATTTCACTACGTGCTACTCTATTAATTCCCTGTATTTTTAGTGATCATGCACATACTAGCTTATTTTTATCCTCACTTGCCATCAACTACGTTACCACCTTTTCAATATGTGAATGTCCTAACGCACTGTTGTGTCAACCTGTTCATATTTCATCAGTACGTACAAAATAAAATCCTACCACACTGTTATGCCACCTGTTCATATATCATGACTACGTACAAAATAAAAAATATAACTGACTTCAAATATGGTGTATAGGCAGTACACCTGCAATCCATCCATGAACTCCAAATGTTTCATACACAGCCAGCTGTTATCACCAAGTACTAAACTGTTAAAATGCACGTAATTTTTTTGGTTTGCAACTGTCCTGTACATACAGTTATTTCCCCCCAGTCAACCAATCAAACCCATTTCCTTAGGTAACTACAACCATTACGAACAGATTGAACCCAACGTTGGTACACATGTTCAAAAAAAGGCTTTTCTACACCGCGCATCAGTTACGCTCTTCAGTTTCAAACTACAAATAACTCCTCATGTTCATTTGTTGTCCACCCTATGCCTCAACAAATTGTTATGTCCCACTGTACACTGCTCCCTGGGTACTTCCCTCACTCTGAACAAAATAAAAATCCTTCAGCCACTGAACCTTCTACACCACCTAGCACACTACAGATGATCAAATTTCTACCCATTCTACTACCAGTCTGTTAGCCACTGCTGTTAACCTTTCTTTTATTTCTTTCAACAGGTATCAGAATGGCAAACCAATATCAACTACTGTCTAAGTTACAACTGGGTCCTAACTGGGATCACATACATGTACGACTGTCTAGGATGTGGAATTCAATCTCCAATGCCGCTAAAGAGATTTACTCGACAAATATTCATCTTCTCGACATAAAGGTAACTCATAAACACACTTAACATATGCACATTTTATTTACCCCTTAGTTCTGCGCTGCAACTGAATCACACTTTACCGTACCGCAGGGCAACCAAAAGAATGCTATGGTGCCAAAGAGTTTGGTGGACAAATACTCACAGACGTTTGAAGAACAATGCTTATACGAGATTGAAACGTTCAACGTCTACCCTTCGTAGAATACGTACCATCCTATAGATGAGGAGTTGATGATCATCCTTCGTACTGACACCAAAGTCAAACTGCTGCCACCAACACTGTACAATATTCCAAGATACAAATTTGGTTTTGTTGATAATGAAACTCTAGCTCAACGCATAGATAAGGTGGCTCAACTTACAGGTGCACTCATTTTTCATACTACTACACGCCATATCCTACCACTCTACCGTTTCCACTAGCACCTCTCATCATATTTTTTTTACATTCCTCCATTTTTCGTCTTCTAACCAGATGTTGGTGGGGTACTACGAGGAATTTTAGATGTTGTCCAACTGACAACAAAGACCGGATGTCAAACATCTAAAAGAAAGATTGCTGTTTACACTGGAAGGTTTAACATTTATTATTGTATCACATTTACGTCCATAAATTTTCTCGCTAACACTCTCCATTTCAACTTTTACACAGTTTAAAAAATACAACTATTACTCTATGGGCTGACAAAACTGACCTCATCAATGTGGCCGCTATTGACTCGGAAAAACAACCACCGTTGGTGATATTCACTTCTATGGTAGTCAAACTATTCAAATGTGACGACCGCCCATGACTCCCGCACTAAAACAAGAGAATGGTGCGCTAAAAGGCGTGCCAGGCAGCCATGGACGATAGTCAGGGTAAGATAAACAGAAACTCTATCGTACAACTCACAGCGCATGGACAAAATACAATAGAGAAATATATGTATATAGTGAAGCTCATAACAGAATATCATCATATAGACTTCATAAAGGTTTGATACAAGCATCTGAACAATCAATACATCAAGCCTCACTACATAACACTGAAAACATATACAAGCAGCGGAACATCCAGTACATATAGTAAGAAAACTAATATGCTAGCCTCCAGCTCGTCTTCGTCATCAACAGCGTTGGTAGCCAAGAACAGCACCTGTCACCTGCTACCTAGTCTGCTCATCCCAACATGGATGAACAGCCCAAGGTAATAAGAGTTGAACATAAAACCTTGAGTCAGACGACAGTCTTAGTGAGCAGTAAATTAATTATCAATCATACCAAAAGAGCATAAAGGATAAAAGGAATAGGAACTCAACCATCCCACTCCACCTCATTCTACAGTGATAGCCCCCAGACCCACTAAGCATGAACAAGCATAGCAAAGCAGACAATTTAAGTAAAGTAATTATCACTCGAGTCAAGGTCGATGTTTTCCAAGCACAAACCCCCAAGGCCTAAACCAAGATCAGATAAGCACCCAGAAAAACACCGCTCTTGAGATCGAATGATGGTACAATCAAACATTCATGACTCTGGCTATCACTGTTATCATTGCCTCGATATCATCGTTAGTTGAATGACCGCTAGTCAAGGGCTAATGGTAACTCCGGTTCTAGATAAACTCTGCACGTCATCGTGACCTGTGCCTAGGACTTACCTACTCTGCCCAGAGTACTCGACCACCTACCTGTAGTCTTTTGGGTGTCCCGACCACCTACCTGTGGTCGTTTGGGCATCCCATGTACTCTTGCTTTGAGTTTACTAGAACCTTCAACAACGATGAGATCCAAGCCTCCTAGTCATCCTCCTCGACGACTATTCCCATACTAGCCCAAGCTACTTCTCGAGCAATCCATTATCAACCAACTCGAACCATCCCTCGAGTTATCAATATGCTTGGAATGATCCCTGCCTGGATTACGCCAAGACTACATCACATCATACTTCGCTTCATCGCATCATAGCAAAGTCCCATCTCAACATCATGGTTTGCCTCATCGCATCATGGCAAAGTCCATCATCATCATCAAATCTATTCATATGAGCCTCCACATCCGCTTCATATGCCACAAGCAGCTTTCACCATTCAAAAGCCTTTCCACTTAACTTTTGAATTATCTTCGATCAACTTGTCCAAATCAACTACTAGCTAATTTGAAACAATCAAATCAAACATAAACCAATCATTAATCCAAGCAATCAAACATTCAACAAGATCTAATAAGCAATTACAACAACAATGGCAATTTGGTAATTAAAGTATCCAAATCTAACAAGCATGAATCATAGGCAAATGTCTCTATAACTTGATGAATGAACTTATACAAGTAATCATGTAGCAAAATAGGTGTCAAAACTTCATAGATGATAGATCTACATGCAGACTTTAGGAAAATGCAAGAAATCGCTATCTTTAACGCATAAATAAGCCACCAATCCAATATACTCCCTTGGGTCCGTGTGAGAGATAACTACCACTCACCGAATCACCTAAACAACTCAAAAACAATCAACTCCAGATCTGGACAGCAAGGAATCAAGCCTGATCCGGTAAAATCTCGCTTCAATCGATGGAATCTCTCTTTGTTGGATGAAGATCTTCAACTTTGGCTCTTGGATCTTTGATTTGATCTTCAATCTTGGATGGATGTTAGCACTAGATTAGAGAGGAGAAAAGAAGTGAAGAAGTGTTGTAGTCGAGCTCTCAAAATGGCAGCACTTCGTCGCTTCAAAATCCGGTGCCAAAAAGTGAGCCAAAGCCCTCTATTTATAGGCTGAATCCTTATCTCGTCTGCCCATAAGTCGGTCACGACTTAACCCATGAGTCGTCCTCCCTATGAGTCGTCCACGACTCACGACTCAAGCCAGCATACGACCTACCGACTCACCTCAACACAGCACAACCCATACACGACTCAACACACACGGCCTAGCAACTCACGACTCAACCTCAAGGCCGCACAGTTCCTAAGTCCTAAGTCGTATGACGACTTAACTAGCATGCCGACCTAACTCTAAGCCGATCTAACATGCGCACGACTTAACCAATGTGCGACTCAACACAGACACAAGGTCACACAACTTAACCCTATATGCGACCTAACGACTTAGCCTTATGGCCGACCTAGCCCCTAGCCGACTTACGACCTAACCTTAAGTCGCCGATTCAATTGAGTCGGTTATCTCCTTAACCCCACTTAGTTTCCCTAGGTCGGTTAATCCATAAACCGTTAGCCCTTAAGTCGATCACTACCTATGAGTCGCTCGAATCTATAGGTCAGTCTTCTATGAGTCGGCTAACATCTATAGGTCGTTCAACACCTTAACCTGGTAACCTTAAGTCGCCTAAACCTATGAGTCGCTCAAACCTTATAAACCGCTAACCCTATGAGTCGGCCACCTACCTTAAGTCGCCCCATACGACCTAAGCTTCCCACGACTTAAGGATCACACGAGTTAGCTTCCATACAACTTAAACTATGGTCGACTCAAACTATAAACGACTTAACAACAAAAAGATTTTAAGCATATAGTTAAACAATGTTTCGGTCTGTAAAAATATGGGTCGTTACATCAAAAGTAAACTGTTTTTACTCCTTTATATTTCATTGCTAAATACCAATATTATCTCCAAATTAATAATTGTAGGAGAGTTTACATTTTCATCCACCAACGCTACACAAGTATACTTCAGCACCGACTGTCCAGACGTAGCAACATTACTTTCCGGGTATACCTCCAACTAATTTCTAACAACTACTGCTGATGCATGCAATTTCTCCTCAACCTCATTGCGATTGTATTACATTTCAGTGTCACTGACAGTGAAGGCAGTACCGTTACATCGATTGAGCGTCAACGGCCTACATCTTCAACTCCTTACGAACCAGAAATTAGAAGTACCATCGCTAATATGTTAGACGACATACGATCTAATGACTGCCATGTAATTCAATATCTTCTATTTCTATCATTATGTTACCTTTACTTTTTGATTAACATTTTTCACTTTCTCCATCCTATGCAGTCAAAGAAGTATGTCGTTAAAGCAACACTGATAAGGATTAACACATCATCAGGCTGGAATTATCTTTTGTGTCCCATTTGTAGGAAGACGGTGACAAAGGAAGCATCCAGTTTTAGCTGCTCTAAATGCAATAACAATATTACCCATCCGCTTAACAGGTCTGTACAAGTTAGTTTATCGTTCAATTTCAACTCCCTTACATTATGTTATATCATCACAGGTATAGGATATCTATGGAAGTTTTTGACCATACCGGTACTGCGACTGCTTTTGACAAAGATGCTGCCTACCACTTCAAACGGAGCGTCGATGAGATGATGGATATATCCAAAACGGTACACATCTTACAACTACATTACTTTATCAATTTACAGTGCTAACTTCAAACTATCCAACCTTAGCACGCAAATACTGTCCCACTACTTCCTCCCCTGCCTTAGCCTACCTAACACTACTTTCTCTTTTTCAATAAACCAACGGTGACGAAGTAATTGCTAAACTGTTCACCAGCTTGATGGGTACAGAAGCTTGGTTTGAATTCAAACCGTCAAAGTACGACATTATGAATTATGGAAAATCGCCGACTGTTAGTAGAATTTCACATATTCACCAACCTAACAACCCTCTGGCTGATCGACCTGACCCATCCGAACCAAAGGATACATAGGAAGGTGATGGTACCCAGCTAATTACTGAATCCAGCACTATCACAAAAACTGGTGCAACTCTTTCTCCAACCTTTGTCCATTCTTCTAACGATATCTTACATACATTTTACCAACCAACACTTTTTTTTTCTTCCTTAGCTGTGTTGAACAGAGAGAAAATTAAAGTTAAGCACGTCTGTACTCCAACCCACACTCTACCCTTATTTCCACATAACACACAAACTAACTAACATATAAACTCCCCTTAACTGTAGGAAGCTGAGGACCGTGTACAGGATGGCAGCATATCAGAACACACCGTTGGCCGGGAGAATGAACCTAACTGTCACACACTGCCTAATGGTAGGCAGAGAAAACGTGGACGACTGACTGGTAGTAAGAGGAAAAAGTAGGCAGCCATATGAACAATTGCAAGACAAACCATCGTACGTCCGCGTCACCATCCGAACTCTGTCTTCCCAAGTCCTATCTTTTGTGTTATGTTTGCAACTATCCATCTTTATTTCTTCCTGTACCTATTTCCGCCTTCCGTTACAGACGAAAAAGGCATCTCTGTTTACATAGTGCATCTGCTTACGTACGTTTGAAGCTATGTACTACTGTTTGTACCACTTTATTTTTAGGCAATGTTCTGTGTAATAAATGTCGCACTTTTACACTGTCCAGTTATTTTTTCCGTATATACACTTCACTTTACTGCTAACCACTGTTTATATATGCATTCTCCAATACTTCATACACTTCTACCCACCCATAGCTGTTAGCGGTCTTTCATGCATTTTTATGATGGTTACTCGCATAGACCCTCTTACTCTCCTGTTTACTACAAATATGAAAGACAATTTGCATTCATTACAAACTTAACTTTCAACAACAGCAACTTACTTAAAAACACCCATTTTTAGACTCATAAATGTATCCTATGTTACAACTGCTAATCTCATGCTTTACAGTTTGAAGCATATGCACACTGCAATCCTGGCGATGGTTTCATGCAAAATTTTTGACACAAATCTCATATTCTTAACTAACATCTTCTATTTTACTGCATAACTGTACACAGCACCACCTCTTCATTCCACTTTTCTTCCTTTCGCCCCTATACATACATTTCGTACACACGATAGTGCAGTATAGTGTCGTCGGTAAAGTATTGTACAATGTTTGTTTTTAACTCTTTTTCGTATTATATCTACACTAACAATCCACCAGTCCTGTTGGTACTAGCAACCTACATAATATAATTACTCACAATGATGTACGTAAGGTGGATGGTGACAACGTTCAGTACACATGCGTGCTTTCTACAACTCCGTACTACAAATTTTCAAACAAGCACTGTCAACATGATACACAAGTTAATTTAGTAAAGAACTGTCAGCGCACCCCTTGAAAAACACATCAGTCCAAAATATCTACGTCTGATTGGCTATCGGAATAAAGTAGTATAGAAATCTACTGCATGAATAATATACGATGTACTCTTAATATAAAAGATGTAGTTAAGTTTACTCTTCATATTCGTTGACCTAGAAAAAAACTGCATCTTCAAATGTATATTCTTTCCTTCTTGGATGACATGCTACAAAATGAGTTTTGAGTAAACATTAAATGACTACGAATTCATAGAACTCAAAATTTTTATTTATCTTACAAATAATATGTCAACAGATACGCTTATGAAGTGTAGGAAAGTCAAGTATCTTAAACAATTTGGCACTTTGTCCAGCTTTGCAACATACGTCACTTACTGTATCATGTAATTTCATGTTGTTTTTATCACACTTATATATTAGGCGACATGAACATGATTTGGAAAGTGTTCTTTATCCACATATTAACTGTACAGTGACAAAGGACGACGTATTTATTATTGATAACAGTAAACTCTTCTCTTTAATTACAATTGAATCACAACGTTCATCATATTCTCTACTGCCTCTGCCTGACGGTGCATCCTGATTGGGTTTGAAGTCACCAATAATTGTTCACGTTTCATTTTCGATTTGTTCAACGCTTTTTCTAAATTTTACCGTCAATTACACATTGTCTAATTATCAATGTACAGTCAGTTACAGAACTTACAATTACTTATTTTCAACAACAAACAGGTTCACCACAATCTAGCAACTAATATATTGTTTGCAACCAAAAAGACTAAACACCTAAAGGCCCAACTTATTTCTAAATATTTAGTATGTCCGTACTTCAAATTTTTAACACTATTTTATTTTCTCCCAACAGTTTCCAACTACCTCAACACTGCCCATAACACTGTAGGGGTTAAGAACTAGCACTGCAGATGATGTGTACATATTGCTTCAACAAACAGTTGGACTACATTCATCTGGACCTACTATTATAGGTAAATACCAGCACTGCCCGTGTGCGTAGCACGGGCCACGCACTAGTACATCATATGAAAAGATATCCATACAAGTCTCATGAAATCAAAAGCCCAAAGTCTCAAATTATCAGAGTACAATACATCCCTCTCAAAATACCAGCTCAACAAAAGAACTAAAACTGGAACCGAAGGAAAGAAATACACGATAGAATCTCCAATAAGTCTTCAAGAAGCTACGGTCTACTTTCCTTTCCCCTGACTGCCTATGTGGGGAAAAAGGGAAAATAGAGGAGTGGATCAAACTAAAAGTCTGGCGAATGATATTAATTACTAGAATCTTTAAGCAAAGTAAAAGTAATAGACCTTACAGTAGTTCTAATACATAAAAGGAAACAAAGGAAATATGAAGAAGGAATAAGCTACAAATAAATACGACTTAAGTAAATTAACACAATAGATTAACTTTGATTGTTTGCACTTGTCTTTGATAGCTGCTTTGATTAGGTTGAATTCCTAATCCTATTAGGCCGAAATCCTATTAAGCATGCCCTCATCCGACTTCAAGCTATGTGAGACACCGTGTCCATAGAAAATATGGAGTGCTGTTGGTACAGGTCCCAAAATCTAGTTGCGTCCCTTGTCCGAATCCCCAGATTTAGTCTTTTAATTATTGATCTCCTATCTACCCTAAACAGAATAAGCGTGTTCCAAGGGAAATGCTGCTGGTACAGATCCTTTCTTTTAACTATTGACCACCTACCTACCCTAAACAGCATAAGGGAAATGCTGCCCGTACGGATCTTTTCTTTTAACTATTGACCACCTATCTACCCTAAAGAGCATAAGGGAAATGTTGTCGGTACAGATCTTTTCTTTTAACTATTGACCACCTATCCACCCTAAATAGCATAAGGGAAATGCTGCCGGTATGGATCATTTCTTTCATCTTTTCTAATTAACTTAGATAAATTATTTTAAATAAGCCTTCGTTACTATTCTTACTACCTGTGCTTATTAATTTATCCTAACTCTTAAAATAAGCCTCATTTTGTTTTGTTTTCTTATTATAACCTACGTTATAATCATGCTTATTACTTAACCCGGGGTCTAAGGTTGAAAATAAGCTTCTTTCATCTTTTACTCTTTTAGTTATAATTCTAGGTTATAACTAGGCCAATCTCTTTAACTTAGTCTAATTCTAATACATCACAAATTCAGTCCAATTCCATTTTTGTTATAGTCCTTACAATTTACATCATATCTTTCGTTATTTCAGTGTTCTTATAATTTTAATTCTTATTCGCGTTTTATCTATTCTAATCCATACACGAAGAAGAAGGAGAAATAAAGCAACTGAAAATAGAAGAAAATCCAAAGCCTAGGAAAAAGATGTAAATAAAGCATAAATAAATTAAAACATTGTAATTAACTATAAATAAGTGGAAAAGCTATTATTAACAGGAGTAAACTGAAATAAACTGAAAATAATTCTAAAAACTATAAATAACTAATAAAAAGGTTATTCCAAAAATCATAGTAAAACTACAACTATTAGAAACTCTATTATTTTAAATTACTTAAAGAAATCTAAAATAATTACAATCACTTACTTGTTGTCGTAAACTCTTCCCTTAAGGTCTTCCCGGATCCACTTAAGGGTATTAAAATATTTTTGTTACAAAAATTCTCTGCTTGAAAAATTATTCCTTTTAGGGCCTTTCCTGAAAAGGTGAACCAAGCAGAGAAAATATAGAATGAGAAAAAGTGTTAGGCCTGGGGTTTTATTTATAGGGATAGAGGTGGATCTTAGACAATTGGATTTGGAGATTGAATATGATACATCCACATCATAAGTTAAATAGAAGCCGTCGGATGGAAGCACAAAGAGACCAGATGAGGCTAACGAATGAAAAATACGTGTTCGAAAACCTCTAGAATGAAGAATTTTTTTTGGGCAGTTCGACCGAGCGGACGACCGCCCCGCCCTCATTGGTCGGCCATCCGGTCAACACAAGGCGTGGATATGTCGACCTCTTGGTCGACCTAGCCCTATATATATATATATATATATATATATATATATATATTCTTTTCTTATTTATTTTGATTCTAGCTCATATTAGCTCGGATTCTGACGTTCTATATATGGAAATTGACCAGAAAATTACCATGGAGACAGTGGTGCAACTCCCGTGGCTAGATTTCAATAATTTCACAAAGTTATTTTATTGTTTCATTAATTAACTAATTAATTATTATGGGTTAAATTTTGGGCTGTTAAAATTTCTCTGCTTTTCATTGGTTTTGCGTCTTATTTAATTTAAATCATTTACCGCTTTCTTTCAAATATCTATTCTCGTTTACTTTCCCTTGTCCTCGTTATTTAATTTGCTGTTCCTATTTCTTTTTAACCTTTAATTTCCTACCTTGTTTTAGTGGACTATTGTAACTTGTTTTTCTTTTCATTTCTTTTTGTTTCACTTCTATTTTACTTATATTGCACATATTCTTTTCTTAGACTGTTTTTATCACATTTATAATTATTTTAATTTATACTTGGGATTTTCCGTATTTCAATGCATTGGAATTATATTTCTCCCAAATGAAATGTTTAACAGTATAAATTTCTATATCTTATCCAAAATGGGACGTGGTGCTATATAATCCAATACAAAATACAGTAAATATCCATATTTTATACGTCTCTTTCTTTTTAGGTGTATTCCTTGTCATCCCAACCGTTACACTTTTATTTATCAATATAAAACTTGATAATGTATAGAAATTCACATTATAACATGCTATATAATCCAATAAATTTTTATAATACTTAAATCCTTATATTTAATTGAGATAACTCGATTTACCATTTTATTTGCACAAGTCATATTAAGTTCAGGAATTTGGAACTATTACATATTCTTTAAATTTTAGGGACTATCGATATCTAATATTTTCCTAATACATGTAATATACAATTTAAGTTATCAATAAAGAATATGAATGCAGAGTTTATTATTTTATTTCACGCATACAAATTTTAGCCTATAACTCCAAATTTACATTTTAGGCATACAGGAATAGATCTACAAAGATATAAATCTAACATTATATAAAAATATAATTTCTCACTCACCTTTTTAGCTTTCCAAACCTCTAAATGTAATCCTATTATTCCAATTTGACTCCCTATTCAGATTTATACACTACAAGCGTATATAGATCTACTAGAAATATAAATTAAAAATGGGATCTGGATTTTGATTTGAATTTTAGATCCGGATTTGCAGTTTACCTTAGCTTTAGCAATTTGATTTGAATCCATTCTCTTCCTCAATCATCTTCTACGAGTCTCTAATTGTATACATATAAACTAGAACTATTTCTAAGCAATTAGAATATTAGAGGAAAAGAGAAAATAGAAGAGTTCCGTCGTCGCTCCAAAAATATAAGTTTATAAGTGAGGGTCCAGGTTTATATTTATAGAGGTTCAAATCAATGCTAGCCATTCGATAAAGCTGGATTAAATCTGGTCTGTTTAGGCCATAAGTTACTGTCGATTTTATTCCAACAATGGTAGACCACTCTTAGCCAAGGGTCGACTGCTAGCGTTCAACCTAGGTGAATCTTGGATTAACCTATGATTTGTTTAGATGGTGATTAAGAGTCACTTGATTTGTTCCATTTATTTCCTGTGTTTACCAAGATCGATATAATTTGTCTCTCACTTTTCATATTGGATTTAAGGTTAACATTTCTCAACGTTTAAGTTTCCTTTAACTTTATAAATTAACGTCAGTTAATTTTTATTAATATAACAACATATATAATTATTTTCGATTTGAAAATTTCAAACGTTAATAACATTTTGTTTGAACTCCAATTGGAAAACTTTATATATGAAAATTGACCACAAAATTACCATGAACCCAGTGGTGCAAGTTTCAAAGCCAATTTATGAGGTGTACAAAAATTCTATTTTCCAACATTATCATTTATTAATTAATTTCTTTTTAACCAATTGCCGTAAAATTACCGGTGTTACGTTCTACCCTTAGTAGAATTTTGTCCTTAAAATTCCTCATGGGTCAAACAACGTAACATAACGTACAACCATTCCAAGTTAACTAATCAATTAGCATGCAAACAATTTTGCAACCAATCATGTACAAGTGCATGGTGTATCACAACATATATGATATGCATACTGAGAAATTCTAAATTGGCGCCTCCTACATGACTGCATCGTTTAAAACAATTTTGAAAATATGATGTAAACAACTTAAATATACTGGCAGTTCTATATGTATCCAAATTTTGAAAATCAAAAACTTGTTATTGCATCCAAACTTTTTCATACTTCCATAAACGGAAATATCGTTCAACAAATTTTTCATCCAACTATTACAATCCAAAATCCTAGTACACCATTGCTAACATACAAACTTTAGAAAAATCCAGTTTTCTAAACCTAAATTCTTATGCCGGAAAAGGGTATGGATGGAAAATTATATATTTCCATCCTTCTTTTATGTATCTACTATACCTTGAAACCTTTTCTTTTGCCCCCAATTCTCTTCCAACTTTTCCAAGTATAGTCCGCATATGTAAATTTTATTTTAAATCTTTAAAATTTTAAAACAGAATTATTTTAAAACCAATTTCGTACGTCTACCGACATGGTATGGATGAAATGACTCCATACCTAAAAAAGATTTTTCCCTGGCCTCTAACCATATTTTATTTTATTTTCACTTCTGTTGCGTAGTAAAATTTACATTGGCTTGCTCGTCAACCATTCCCCTAATGCTAATTATGTGGCATTCCGAAATTTAGAAAATTTCTTCTTTTTTTGCTCAAATATATAACTTTTTGAAACATTGGTCAAGATTTTAAACTTTAAAAATTTTCATCACATTATTTTTCAAAAACTTTTCACAACGGTATTTTTTTTAAAACCAAAAATTTTGAATTTTTAAATTATACGTATATATACTTTCAATCCAAATTAGGCACACCACATGGAATTGGGTTTGAGTCAATAGTTTAACGTCCACAGCGGACTCTATCTAACTATGCGGTAAATTAAACTTTTTAAAAACTTTTATTTTATTTATAATATCAACTAGCACACGAATACATCTATAAATTTCAGCTTTTAAGGTACATAGGCATTGACCCATGGCTTTGTAATAAACTACCCTTATACTTCGCTCGCCAAAATTTATCTTCCTTAAAGTTTTCTACTTTTTGGAATTTAAATCTTATTTCTTTTACTCTAGTAGCTAATTAAATAAAATTTCTAAATTTATTTTATACTTCCAGCCTCTTACTATTTTCTTTTCTTTTGCATTAGTTAAGTGTATTTCCTGAAATTTCCTTGTCATATTATTTTTCCAATATTATTGCGGTCAACACAGAAAACACATAAAAAGGAACATTTCCATAAACGTCTTATGCGCTTTTGCATAACATAAAAACTAATACTTACAACCCAACTAAAAGAAATACAACCGCTGGAAGGAAATACAAGTACTACTAGCTACTAACTACTACTATTTATGGACCTTCCTAATGTGTAATCATTCTCCAACCCTCATATCTTAATTGTCCTTTATGTCTTTTGATGAATAACGTCCATCTATTACCATTACCACACCCAATTATGGAACAAATTGTGCATCCTCCTACATTGTAGTGGGTAAGAAATACAAAATATGCACCCTTTGAATAATACACCAATTGGCTTGGCGGAATAACCTTTTCGCCTATATTTTTCCTTATTAAGTTTGAGTCTACAATGTCCTCTATGTGCGTTTTCTATCTCATTACCATCTATTACTATCTTCTCTTAATCCTAGTCCCTTGGTTGTATTCTCAAATCTTGGTATTTACTTCCTTTACTCTTGATCATTCCTACGAGCATACCCTAGAACTCATATAAGTGTATTCTAATACCATATATTGTTCCTTTGTGGCTCTTCTTATGTTTTGCACACATGTTCGTTAAGTCATTCCTAAGTTCTCACCAATATTCTTTATACTCTACGGGTATTCCTTATTGCTATTATATGAGTAGTCCTTGCCATCTTCTTCATAGCTTTATCTTTTAACCCATCTTACCTAGGCAGTCATTCATTTACTCTATATTTAAAATTTTAGTCTTTGCTATTTTTCCTTCAAAAATTAAAACTTAAAATTATTGATGTATTTAGTCCCAAGACTTTTATCTTTAAAGTACAACATAGAAACTTTTTAGCGAATTCAAAAATAACTCAGTGTTTTAACTTTTAAAATTATAATTAAATTTTTAAAGTTCTTTTCATTTTAAAGACCCTTTTACTTATTAAAAATTGGGATTTTTAACCCAAACCATTTATTAAGTTTTCTTTTAAAACCTCAATTGTTACACTAAACTATATCTTTTCAAAAATGCACTTTATAGTGTTCCTAAACATCTTTTATAATTTTAAACAATAAAAACTGGAGTAGATAAGAATAACTCCCACTCCATCATTTTCTTATCACTCATATTATCTCCACTTCAAACCCAGGTGGAGTCTCTAATGTCATGTGAGGGATATTTTTAAAGATACTTGTAATAAATGCACAAAAAATGAAAATGTCCATTTTCTTTGTTTTGCTTTAATTTTTTATGTTGCTTCTAATTAGATTACTAGCATTATTTTCAATATAATATCGTAATGTTATTTCTAGTTACTAATATTATTTTATGTATAAACTCCTAGCATTATTTCTTAATGTTACTACCAATTTACTTTCTTTTACCTAAATTGCTCTTATTTAATTAGCTTATATTTATATAGTTCTAGTCTCAATTTACTATCTCTTTAATTAAACCATCGTAGTGCATTTTCCTACTACTATATTTTCCGGCACTAATCTTCTTTTTCATTCTTCTCACCCCGTTTCAAACTTGAATCACTTCCTATTGTCCATCCCTGAAAAGATTTTTCCAACTTAATTTTTTTTTCATCTTATTATGCTACATGCACTGTACGATAATTTTTCAAACCAAATAAATTTTCTTTTTATAAAAACCTCTTTTGTTGGAATTTTAGTTTTTAACATATTTCAATTTTCACTAGAGCTTTATATTTGAATAAAATGTAGGTATTTTATTTTTCCAAAAATTTAACATCTACTTACTCTTCAAAAGTAAGGTTTCTCTGTTTTAAATAAACACTTTGAAAATCATTTCAAATATTTCACTTATATATTTTATCTCTAACTTTTATATTAAAATCATTTCTACTTGTATATTAAATTCTTTTATACGGGGCCGGACTTGGAGTGAATTTCTATTCATCCCTTCTTTTTGACTATTCTTCTTTTCTACCTGTTTTCTGACTTATCTTCTTTCTCAAAATATTAAAATCCGGTTATCATCTTGGAGCGATTATTTTACACCTTCATTTGGGAACTCAATTGCTTTTGGATAACTGAAACAAATGCACTCTTATTTTCCCTTTATTTGAACCTTTTGTACATTATCAATCGGTATTGTACGGGTATCTACAATCATTGGTCTATTAGGGACCCAACTAGGTAGTCATGTACTATCGAGCTTCAGGGCCCTTCCATATGTTGCACTCATGCTCTTCTTAATTCAATGCCTCTCCCTATGGTCTATTTCCTTTGGGATAATCTGGTAGGCGTACATCTTCAACTTCTTTCATTGTTTTGACACATAATTAACCTATCCATCTTTTGATGGATAGTTGCAACTACTCTATAGTTGAAATATATAGGATTTGGCATATAATATATTTATATTTATAGGCAAAACACAAATACGTTCACTCAATGTTCCCTAATTTTTCAAGATCGACTAACCTAATTTTTGATGCTAAATGCAATAAACTATACTTAATGGGCCTAATTTTTTGCTAAATCGAAAACCCAAATCCACCAAAGTACGGATCGTTGATTTCGTGTCCTGCAAATAAACAAATAAATGCATACCAGAGCACTATCGATATAGCCCACAGTGGAATAGAAAAGTATAATAAAACATATAGTTACTGACCAAGGTTGACACTTTCAATATTTGGTGTCCCTATTAGTACCGAGCATGCATGCGAAAAATGTCCTTCCACCGTTCCTGCCTTGCACCAGTACCTATCCTTCTACATATATCATGTGGGTTGTATTGAGGAAGGGGTGGAACAATGTTTGGTGACTGGTGAATTATAATTTTACATATAACACTAGTTTATATCGATTGTCTTCCAATACATTTTATGTCTTTTCATTTTTCTTAGCGTCTCGACTCCATTTACACATGCGATATGCCCCATCTGCTTAATGTAGTCCATAATTATATATGTCTTTGTAAATATACAGGTACCACAATTCGCTTTTAGACCACCATATTATCGTCGCTAGTAACTATAATCTGGCACATGTCAAGATCCATTAGCACAATATCACGTCTGTATGGGCCTACATCTTGTATTATGAATACCAGTAGCACTACACATTGGGGAAGGGAACCCGAAATGTCGACTTATTGGCGTGTCTTATTGTCTTCATTCGTGTCCACCACTCGATGGTAGTTTATGCCTCGTTGTACGTCTCGTACTGCCTAATGTGGCATTAAAATAGCATAGCCATATTCTATCTTGCAATGGGTATTTTCTACTTGTCTGCTTTCGATTTTGGACTTAGCTCCATTGATTATAGAGGACTCAGCTCCTCAGACTACCTCATTCATTTTTAAAAGAACTCTTTTATAGGTTAACTAGCCTTACTCTAACAAATAAACTAGCAAACAATAGCGGCAGTGCAATAACGAATGTGACCTACCCTAGTAGGAGGCATAGTCTGTTAGGTGTAACCTTGTCATTTCCATTGACCATGCATGACCGATAACACACTCAACTTATGTACAACTACTACTCCTGATTTGGTACCAATACATACTGACATAGTGTCAAGCTGCTGACTATCCTATTTAGATTATCTAATGCAATCAAACAATACCCTCCCCTTAATTTATTGAAACAGACTCTACTAGGGTATTCCTTCAACTATACGATACTGCACGGGTCCTATATTTGGATATGTTCCACATCAGTATAATATATACACAACTGCTAATGACCCCTTGTGATAGGCAAACTTCCAACACATTCTAATGACTGTCATTCTTATCCATTTAAGTTATTTACATACTTATAAAATTTACATCCGCCATTACGCATGCTTAAGGCTATACATATATGTGTGTGTTTATATATATCTTTGTTAATTCTCATTTAATTACTATGCCTCTATCATTCACTGTTGACAATAATTATTTACTTTTCTATGCGTTTACATCTTATTTAATTTGAATTCATTTATTGCGTTCTTTCAAATATATGTTCTTATTCACTTTCCTTTATCCTCATTATTTAACTTCCTATTTCTATTCCTCTTTAACCTTTAATTTCCTTCCTTGTTTTAGAGGACTATTATAACTTGTTTTTGTTTTAATTTCATTTTATTTCACTTCCATTTTACTTATATTGCACATCTTCTTTTCTTAGACTGTTTTTATCACATTTATAATTCTTTTAATTTATACTTGGGGATTTTCTATATTTTAATGCATTGGAATTACATTTCTCCAAAATGGAATGGTCAACACTATAAATTCCTCTATCTTATCCAAAAAAGGAATTTGTGCTACGTTTGGAATTACAAGCAATTATCTTTTCATAGTTATTGAAATAGATAGTACAAAATACATCAAATATCCCTATTTTATATGCCTCTTTCTTTTTAGGTATATTCCTTATCATCCCAACTGTTACACTTTTATTTATCAATCTAAAACTTAATAATATACAGAAATTCGCATTATAACAAGCTATATAATGGTATAAATCAAAATACTACTTAAATCCCTATGTTCAACTGGGATAACTCAATTTACCATTTTATCTATATAAGTCATATTAAATTCAAGAATCTAGAACTACAACATATTCTATAAACTAGTGCGAACCCATTCTACACACATGGGTTTTGGCTTAATAGTTTGTTAGACTCTCTATGTTATTGCATTGTTTATATTTTTACTTATTTGTGAAATACCAAAATTGCACTTTTTTATTTTCCATGCAATTTTGTATGCTTCATTTGGAAGGCAATTAAAATTCAAAAACTACAAAGTTGAGCAGCATTACCATTTGGTATTAAAGTAACACTAACAGTTGTAATTGTCTAGCAGACCAATATAAGTTTTAAGACAATCTCGAACATATTATAATAATAGTTTTCAAGTTCCTAAAAAAGTAGTTATGAAACTGCTTTTTTACTCAGATAACACCTTACGCTTAATTTGAATAAAATGCTTATTATTGAAAATGAAAGAAAGCATAATGCAGACGCTGTAGTAAAATATCTAGCATTCCATTAAACTGGA
This sequence comes from Allium cepa, assembly GCA_030765085.1. Classification (NCBI taxonomy): domain Eukaryota; kingdom Viridiplantae; phylum Streptophyta; class Magnoliopsida; order Asparagales; family Amaryllidaceae; genus Allium; species Allium cepa. Next base: position 670,938,560 of record CM060939.1, on the reverse strand, counting down.
TAAGTTAGAACCAGCCACTTCCATGAATAGCTCATCAAAGTTTGATTAATATAATATTAAAAACGCTACACAAACATGTTTTAATAAATATAATACACATAATTTCTCTAGTAAAAGTAATACAATATGTATACGTAATGTACCGCTAACTATCTGTAACAAACTTAGCTTCTCTTATTTGCAATATATATAATGGTTTGCTTTGGGTTTGGATAACCTACATCTAAAAGTAGACACACTTCAGTACCCATTCCTAATTCCTAGTGCAGTTAGTCATACCAATATAATATAAGGCAAAAATACAAAAATAAAGTCATTTAAAATGATTATAGGCTAAAATTTCAAATTGCTACCTACAACAAATTATTCAAAACTGATAATCTTCTTGTGCCTAAAAAGCCATTGTAATGCTCTACAAAAACATCATGAACTGAGTGGAAATGGTGCATTTGCCGACTATATCATCATTAATACAATGATGAAGACCAAAATTATTGACAATCATATCGCAAAGTAGTATATTTGAATGTTGACAATACACTTGACATAACCTTTCAACTAACCATACTAAAAAATGAACCGCCAACAAATAGTTATGAAGAAGGAGAAACCATGCAAATCATAACCATGAACCTATCAAAATAGATACCATAAACTTAACAAATTCCACAATTTTGTGTTATTGGCTGAAAACATCTATAACTTTGCATTTTTTTGCCACAACATAAATTAAAAATGATCAAAGTATGTCAAGGTCAGTTTACCAATGATCCCATTATAGGAAAGTTAACTTATTTGAGAAACAAATAATATTAGAAAAGATACCTAAGAGGATAGTGTTTTTATATTTTCATTTTATAGTCAAAATTGTTGAGAATTTATTAAAATGATCAGGAAAACAGACCAATATAATGAATTAAAGGCCATGTTTTGTTTTAATAAAATGTTAAATAAAATCATACAGTATATATAAAGCATGTCAAGACATATACTTTGTAAAATATATAAAGCTGGTCTCAAATGGATAAAATTACCCTTGCCATCTTTTTATTTGAAAAAAACTAATATCTTTGAATAATTGTACTCGTTAGAAAATAATTGACTTTCTAACAAAGTTAATTTCTGAAGGAAAAAAAGAAACTTTTGCTTTCTCAAGATAGAATTCGAGTGTTTAAAAATATTAGAATTATTTTTAAGATATTTCCATTTTCTTATTAAAGTCAAACGCTTTTGAAAATATCTTTTGATATATTTGCATTCCTTTTTTAATATTTTAGCTTATAAAAAAATCAGAAAACTTTTGGAAAATATTCAATTTATTTTTCTAAACTAATTTTCTTTTCAAGTTTTCTCTTTTTTTTGTTTTAAAGTTGGGAAAAAATATGCTAATATCTAATTTTTCTAGAAGAAATAAAAAATACCATAAATTTATAAATTTAATGATAAACATCTTTTTAGAGGAGTCTGTTGTGGAACGAAATTTTTTTACAACGTTGTTTTGTTTTAGATACCATTTCCTGTAAGATACATTTTAGATTTTTGGGGATAATTAAGCATTTTTGTACAAAGGATTTTATTTTGTTTGAAAATACTTGTATTAATATCAATTATTATTCTAGAACTATATGTATTAGAATTAGAACTTAATTTATTTTTGTCAAAAGAAATCCAAAACATAGGAATGAAGATGAACTTTAGAAATGTGATGAAATCATGATGTAATACACGGTTCTTATTTTATATTAGTGTGGAGCTCGTGCATATGGCACTGATGCCAATATTGTTTAGAACATAATTTATGATGTTATATATTTGACTTAACTATTTGGGCAATGATAAATATTCCATATATGAAAAATTTAACGAAACATATTTCAATATGAAATTAGCTGGTATAAATTATATAGGCAGAAATATTCGGTGGAAATTAACAAATCAACTTATATAGTAAACTATAGCTAACAATTGACACCAGAAGCAAAGGTATATGGTCGATTTCGTAAACTTATTTTTTCTACAGAATCAGTACTTCCTATTGTAAGTCATAGTTTTTATCGTTAAGATTAAGTGATGACAAAAATATTGATAACCATCTAGTGAAGCAATTTAAATCAATTATTTTGCACAGTGAACCTTATAAAATTAAATAGTTAATTCCTTCAATTCACTCATGCATTGGAGAAAATTATTTACAACTCAAAAACATGCACAAATAGTTAGTAGCTTGCAGTAGGAGAGTAAATTGCAAATGTAGTCTCAATAGTTACTAGTTAGAAGCGGAAGTACATTACCCTATTTTTTGTTGATCATTTAGCTCTTGTGAGGTCTACCTATAATCCTTTACACTACATAAATATATTGCACCCCTGCTGTTAGAGTATTAGAGGTGTGCACAATAAATTAAAGTGTTCGTATTTTGCTATGTTCACCTTATGTGTATCCCCCTATACTTCAAGATTAGGGATACACTACCAAATTTTAATGTAGAGGATCCTACTCCTAGAATAGCCATTGCAAGATAGCTTTATCATGAACTTATTTTCTTCTAGAATCTTTTCCAAAGGGAGATTGTTTCGTAGGGTCCCTTTTATCATGTTTAGATGGTAAACTCCTCACATTATCTAAGCAAGAATACAGATTTTTGGGCTTTTTATCATAACCGTCAACTTTAACTTGGTTCTATCTGATTTCAGATGACTGAAGAGCCCGTTAAAAAAGCCTCAAATGTAAAAAATAAAATTTATGTTCCTAAAGTTTATCAGATATCATACCTTTCCACCACATCAACGGTAGAAAGTGAATAACTAACTGTAATACGGAGTAGTGATCAATGCATCAGTCATGGAATATGAAAGTCAACTACCAAAAGCGTCGAAAAACCATCACAATGACAGTGACTAAACTTTATTTAACACCCAAAAGAGTGAATTTTAAATTATACGAACAAAAAAAGATATTGTATTTGTTTTTGCAAAACAAAATATAATGAAAAATCAATTCAGCAATTTTGGCCATAGTGAACAAAATTGACTTGTGTTTCTTAGAAGTACTATGATATTGGCAACCAACATTATAAGAAAAACACAAAATGTAAAAAAAATGAATCAAGCTGCACACAGAAAGGGACATAGATCATTTTTTGAAAGGATTCCATGTAATTAAATTCAAAGATAAACCAAAAATTGTTATTTTAGAATTCTTACAGAAATAGAACCATTATGCAATTATGTGGAGATTAGGTCAAAAAACGATTATAATCCATTGAAACCAAATGAAAGGTAAACTATGTGACCTGATATACTGTCCAAAATCTAATGATCATGATATAGATTTATCTTATTATTTTATAGCTTTATATACCAAAATTAATCATGTTACTATAGTATAGCCTTGATAATGCATGAGTAACTCACTAATCTTGCATTCATGCCTTAAGTAGTTATCAGTTCTTTTTTTGTGAATTTTCACATAGCTTGTTGATTGCTACTGCAAAATTTCAAGTAAAACTTCTAAACAAATTTAAACTGCTTGCTTGACACATCAACGTGTGACAAATCAATCCATAATGGTTCAATCTGAAGTAGTTTAATAGTTCATCCAATTGATCCAAACAAATAGAAAGAATTTCGCACCATAAAAGTAATATTTGAAACTATAGTCACACCTAATATGTACAAATGTAAGTTGGAAACATGGGTGGCTACAACACAATATTGGATCTTAAGGCTGTTTAGACAGTAGAAGTGGTGAAATGTGTATTGATTACTTACTTATGAATATAAAACTGTATTTACTCAAATTGCAAACAAAAAGAAGTAATCAGAGAATAATTAAGTAATAAAGTAATATGCAGTAATGTAAATAACACCCGGATTTTTATGCTGGTTCGGATTAACCAATCCTGCATCCAGTCCTGCACTCTATCGTGCAGAATTCCACTATAATCGCTTGCTTTCCACGGATGGCAAGAACACCTTTACAATCTTGGTTTCACGGGATACAAGAAACACCCTCTTGATTTCACAGGCTATAAGAACACCTTCTCCTTATCACTAATAACAAACTATGTCAAGTAGTCGTATCTTTAATACAGATTCTTGCAGATTCGGTACAATGATCCTATATACCTCCAATGTCAATATATCTTTGAATTCTTTGAGGAATAGGATGAAATCAGAGAGTGAATAGTGCGAATTAAAGTATAACTCTCTGATATTGTGTGGTTTGCAAATCAGTGAAGAATTGGAGTGAAACAGTATTGATTTGCAAGGAGATTGAAAGAGTATGCAATGGATTACTTTTGCAAATGTTTGGAGAAGAAGGAGTAAGAGAAAATAAGAATCCTTGATGTTAAAATTCGTTTTCAGATGCCTTTATATAGTAGTTGAAGAGATGTGTCTTTTGGTGAAGAGGTGGAGGGAAATGTCTCTTCATTTAAAATTTGAAATTCTAAAAAATGGGCACCTTGTCGACAATCCCCTACCCCCCTTGTCAACAAGAATGTGTTGCAAAATGAATAGCAACACTAATTAGTGTTGCAAATTTTCAACATTTCAAATTACCGTATATTTATGGATCTTTGTGATTTGATTGAGGTCAATGGTTGATGATCTTCAAGTATAATTGCCATGAGATCTTTAACAAGATATTCTAAGGTTCAACCAACTCGTCATCACTTCAAACACCTTTATCCTTCAGCATTTTTCTCTAATTGGGTTTTGTTCTTCAATTGCTCTGATTGACCTACTTCTATAATCCATCTGCTTCCACTGTATTCTTGTTAATCTCTGTAAATGTCTCCATAATATATCTGATATGACTGCATAACTTGAAGATACGTTAGTAGTAATATTTATGTGGTTGTTGTCATCAAAATCAATACCTAGGGTATTAACAATCTCCCCCTTTTTGATGATGACAACCATATAAATATTTGAGAGATAAAATATAATACTCATTATTTGACTCCCCCTAACTCTATGCACTCCCCTACCATTTTGCCTAGTATATTTATACCTTTTCTCTCCCTTTTTCATCAACTAAAAGGACGAAAAAAGAGTCACTTAAATCACAGCTAGACAATATGCAGAGTTTGTCTATAGAGATAAATGCTTATAAATAAAACACATGAGGGGAAACCAAATCAATTCAAAACATGAAATAAACTTATCTGATAATAAGATGAGTTTTAGAGTTACCGACTTTGCCGATGCCAATAACAAATCCTTTTCATATTTATCCAATGTTCAATAGATTTCTTGTTATATGCTTTGAGCATTTACTATCTGATATACATTTTTTGGTACCTAAAAAATTATAAAATATGCACACTGGTACCCTTTTTATTCTGGGATCCGTGGGGTTAAGTTTTCGGATGCCAAACCCAAGAAGAGTTGGAATGTCCTTTCAAAATGTAATCATTAAATGAATGAACCTTATTAACAAAATTATCAATATATTTTTCTTTTTCAATATCATCCAACCTTTTTGGAACCCATAAATTAATGAATCTATTTGGAGGTTTTAACTTTAATTTCCTAGATTTTGGTTTGAACTTGGTAGTCTGAACAAACTTAGTATTTTGAATACTATTTTTCTTTGATTTTGCCTTAGGGGTGTATCCTAGTCCATGTTTATTCCTAGTGTATTGATATGTAGATAATAATTTTTCTACATTATCCTTCTCTTTGTTATATTTATCAACATCGGTTTTCATTTTGTCAAAATCCTTATTACATTTAAGAATAACATTGTCTAAAGATGTTATTTTTTCATTCAGATCAGTGATCTGTGACTTCATTGAAAGATTTTTAAGGATTCATTTTCACTTTTTAGTTTTTCAAAACTTCCAAGTGTCAAATCATTTTCATCACTATACCCATTAAGTCTTTCAGTTTCATCTTTTAGACATTGTTTTTCTTTAGTTAACCTTTCAATAAATATTTTTAATCTATCTATCTCTGCCAAACTATTGTTGTGGTCTTTCCTAAGTATATTATATCCCTGATACATATCATTCAAAATGTTAGTAATTTCTTTATTAAAATTCCATACCTGGTCATCCTTTGCCATGAAGCATATGTTGGCATTTTCTGTTTCTTAATCACTATCACTTGATGATGTATCTGAATCATCCCATTTTGCATTGAATGCCTGTTTCCTCTCCTTATTGAAAGTGTTTGACTTTGATTTCTTCAGTTTGGGATAATCTCTTTTCAAATGACCGGGTTTATCACATTTGAAACACTTAACAACATTTCCATTTCTAGAATTATTGTTGTTTGTTTTTTGAAGTTTGTTTGTTATCCAATACTTCAAAAATTTCTTGAACTTCTTGGTCATAAACTCGATATCATCATCAATAGCATCATAATCTGGTTCATCTTTGTCGATCATAGCATTGAGTGCTAGTGTTTTCTTTCATTTGCTCGATTCTCTTTTCTAATCTGCAACTTTACTTCATAAGACATTAGGTTACCAATTAAATCTTCTATTTTCATAGTACTAATATCATTGGCTACTTCATTTGCCAGAGTCTTCTCATTCCATTCACTAGGAAGTGAATTCAAGATCTTTCTGACTTGGTCTTCTTCAGTAATTTTCTTTCCTAATGATATTAAGGCATGTACTATATCTTGAAATCTAGAATACATATCAGAAATAGACTCATTTGGTTTCATTTGAAATAGTTGAAACTGGTTAGTTAGCATAGATATCTTTGTTTGTTCTACTTTATTGGTGCCTTCATGTGTGACTTGCAGAGTTCTCCAAATTTCATATGCAGAATTACAAATAAGCACTCGATTAAATTCATTTCTATCTAAGGAGCAAAATAAAATGTTCATGGCCTTAGAGTTATTAAGTGCTTGTGTCTTTGGTCTAGTGTCCATTTTGAATATTCAGTTTGAGGCTCTATGTATTCTATTTGGGTAATGTTCCAAATGTTCAAACCATTAGACTGCAAATAACATGTCATCCTACAAGCCCAATATGCATAACTACTGCCATCAAATAGAGGAGGTCTAGTGGTAGATTGCCCTTCAAATGTTGGAAACTGGGGTGGCTATAACACAATGTTGGATCTTAGGGCTATTCAAACACTAGAAGTGGTGAAATGTGTATTGACTACTTACTTATGAATATAAAACTGTATTTACTCAAATTGCAAACAAAAAGAAGTAATCAGAGAATAAGTCGGTAACAAGGTAATATGCAGTAATGTAAATAACACTCAGATTTTTATATTGGTTCGGATTAACCGATCCTACATCCAGTCCCGCACTCTATCTTGCAGAATTCCACTATAATCGCTTGCTTTCCATGGGTGGCAAGAACACCTTTACAATCTTGGTTTCACGGGCTGCAAGACACACCCTCTTGAATTCACAGGCTACAAGAACACCTTCTCCTTATCACTAACAACAAACTATGTCAAGTAGTCATATCTTTAATACAGATTCTTGCAGATTCGGTACAATGATCCTATAGACCTCCAATGGCAATATGTCTTTGGATTCCTTGAGGAATAGGATGAACTCAGAGAGAGAATGGTGTGAATTAAAGTACAACTCTCTGATATTGTGTGGTTTGCAAATCACTGAAGAATTGGAGTGAAACAGTATTGATTTGCAAGGAGGTTGAAAGAGTATGGAATGGATTTCTTTTACAAATGTTTGGAGAAGAAGGAGTAAGAGAAAATAAGAATTCTTGATGTTAAAATTCGTTTTCAGATGCCTTTATATATTATTTGAAGAGACGTGTCTTCTGGAGAAGAGGTGGAGGGAAATGTCTCTTCATTTAAAATTTGAAATTTTGAAAAACGGGTACCTTGTCGACAACCCCTACCCCCCTTGTCGACAAGGGTGTGTTGCAAAATGAACAGCAACACTAATAAGTGTTGCGAATTTTTAGCATTTCAAATTCCCTTATATTTATGGATTTTTGTGATTCGGTTGAGGTCTATGGTTGATGATCTTCAAGTATAATTGCAATGAGATCTTTAATAAGATATTCTAAGGTTCAACCAACTATTCATCACTTTAAACACCTTTACGCTTCAGCATTCTTCTCTAATTGGTTTTTTTTTTCAATTGCTATGATTAACCTTATTCTATAATTCATCTGCTTCCACTGTATTCTTGTTAATCTCTGTAAATGTCTTCATAATATATCCGATATGACTGCCAAACTCGAAGATACGTTAGTATTTTTATTTATGTGATTCTTGTCATCAAAATCAATACCTAGGGCATTAACAATCTCCCCCGTTTTGATGATGGCAACCATATAAATATTTAAGAGATAAAATATAATACTCATTATTTGACTCCCCCTAACTCTATGCACTCCCCCTATCATTTTTCCTAGTATATTTATACCTTTTCTCCCCCTTTGTCATCAATAAAAAGGGCGAAAAAAGAGTCACTTAAATCACTGCTAGACAATATGTAGAGCTTGTATATAGAGATAAATGCTTATAAATAAAACACATGAGGGGAAACCAAATCAATTCAAAACATGAAATAAACTTACCTGATACTAAGATGAGTTTTAGAGTTACCGACTTTTCCGATGCCAATAATAAATCCTTTTCATATTTATCCAATGTTCAATAGATTTCTTGTTATATGCTTTGAGCATCTGTTATTTGATATACATTGTTTGGTACCTGAAAAATTATAAAATATGCACACTGGTACCCTTTTTATTATGGGGTCCATGGGGTTAAGTTTTGGGATGCCAAACCCAAGAAGAGTTTGAATGTCCTTTCAAAATATAATCATTAGATGAATGAACCTTATTAATAAATTAACAATATATTTTTCTTTTTCTATATCGTCCAACCATTTTGGAACCCATAAATTAATAAATCTATTTGGAGGTTTTAACTTTAATTTCCAAGGTTTTGGTTTGAACTTGGTAGTCTTAACAAACTTAGTATTTTGAATACTATTTTTCTTTGATTTAACCTTAGGGGTGTATCCAAGTCTATGTATTTCCTAGTGTGTTCATATGTAGATAATAATTTTTCTAGATTATCCTTCCCTTTGTTAAATTTATCAATATTGGTTTTCATTTTGTCAAAATCCTTATTACATTTAAGAATAACATTGTCCATAGATGTTATTTTGTCATTCAGATCAGTGATCTGTGACTTCGTTGAAAGATTTTCTGATTTTAAGGATTCATTTTCACTTTTTAGTTTTCAAAACTTCCAAGTGTCAAATCTATAAGGAGATCGCCTATTCTTTGCATTAGTATAGGTTCACATGCATTTCACTCTTGCATATACATAAACCGTATTAGGAATTTATTGAGGACAATGATTGTCCGTGGATGATGGATGAGTAAATGGTCGTAGCTATTAATTATTGTGCATACGAGTTACATTTTTCCTTCTTTCGAGATTTCGAGAATGAAATCCTTTTAAGGGGAGAATGTAACTCCTCGTAAATTTAGTGGGAAATTTATTAAGGATATTAGATTTAAATATATTAAGGGCTGTAATGAAATTTTCAAAAATGTCCAAATTTGGCAACAAAGATTGCACCACTACATTCGTACCAACTTTTTAGATAATTTTCATCTATAACACTTTGAAATCGGAGTTAATATGGAGAAGTTATGGAAGTTTGAAAATTTATAAACATAATAAATTAAAAATAAAAACCTTTCGAATAAAACAATGTCACTGATCGACAACCTAGGTGTGCTGGTTGACATGAAACGATCGACTATTCTACCCTAGTGGTCGACCGTTAACATTTAATTTTGATGATCTGGAGTGATGATCGAATGGCGACAATTGAAAACAAAATATTCTTCTTCCATGTCAAGTTTCTGTTTTACGTCTATCATGAGAGCAAAGATTCGCTAGGGTCAGATGGACGGTCCATATCAATTGTAACTCCTATAAATAAATACCAAACTTAACCTTAATTTCATTAAAACACTTGCTGCATACCAAAACTCCACTAAAAAAATTTCTCTCCACTTAAATTTCTTTAAAAACCAAGTAAGAGCATAATAGTCATTGGATCAAGGAGGGGGAAGCTAAATGTCCTCGATTCTTCGATGAAGTTTATAGTTTGAGCTTGGATTCGAGGTGAGTGGGAATAGTTGATTATTTACAGTTAATGTTAACATATTCTATCTTATCTACGAGTTAGTAATCAAACTTCAAACCTTAATTGTTTAAATGTAAAATTTAAATTAGAATTTGAAATTAGTGTAAATCGATTAATATCATTTTACTCCAGTTGAAACTCTTTTTATTATTGAACAGAAACCCTAAAAATTAGTTAATCCTGAATTAAACAAGTAATAATTAAACTATTATAAATCTGTGAATTTGATATCAATAAAAGTAGGGTATAATTGCAAAAACTGATTAGTGTAAATCGATGCCTAGGGTTCATTGTGTAACTCCAGAATTTATCGGATTAACAAACAATTAAATCGAATAAAAATCGGTAACCCTAAAATTTACACCGTAGGCGGTTGACCATTCAACCTTGCGGTCGATCGATAGGGTATAGCGGTCGACCCGTTGATGTTTGAAATGCTTAACCTGGACCTCGGCCTAAGGACTGGGTTAGAAATAAGATTATTAATGGCACGTATAACCATACTGTGTACATATGTCTGGATGTTTGAGATAGTAAGGAAGCTAGTTCCCTATAAGATGATGCTAGGATGTTTCAGGATTGGGTAAATGCATTGGAGGTGATTCTATCACAAATGCCACTAATAGGAGATTCTACAACAGACTCGCAACATTGATCGATGCCTGAAGAAGTCTGTAGGCCAGACATAACTTCCTTGGTATTCACGATTTTGTCGTGGTGTGATATTGTGTTGTTGATGAATCCTGGCATATGTAATAAGAGGCGTATACGACGATCGAGAGGTGGACATAAATGTAGACGATGAGACACACTGGCAAGTTGGAATTGTGGACTCCCCTCAATGTGTAGTTAGGTTACGTGTAGTTGTCGAAAATTTATTCCCTTGTGGTAATTATAGGGAAACATATGTGAGATAATTATTCATAGGTGTAGTGTGGGATGTAGTCCCATACGGAAGAGTTATAAGATGTTCCTACGTTGAGTAGCTCCAATGGCGATGTTCCTATGTTTAGTAACACTAATAGGCCGTGTTCCTATATTGAGTAGCTCTAGTATCAGTGTTTTCATATTGAGTAGTTCTAGGAGTAGTGGTTGATCATTCGTTATTGAGGTTTGATCCATAGTTCAATCATTGTAGAAGCCTACATAAGTTGTTTGTGTAGGTGTGATAAATGAAGACCCATAAATATAGGACCCTAGGAATGCATGAACACTTCACTATATGCTAAACATGTACTTATTCAGCAGACTATTGTCTGACCCACCCTTTTTCCTTTCTTTCCGCACCATAGGAGGACAGTGCAACAAGTGATTGGACCAGATTTCAGTACGTAGAGAGACAAGCTCATCACAGAAGTTACTTATCCTTTATTTACTCTTCATGTAACTGTCATTCTTATTAGTACTAAGTATATCTTTTACCAGACTATGAGTGGTAGTACCATGTACTTTGTATTTGGCTACGTACTATTTTCATAGACTGTGGTTTGAGATATTTTAGGAGAGGGTTATTTTTTGTACTTATATTTTTATTCCTTCCACTGTGAGTTCGGAAAGTGTAGTATATCTTAGATCATCTGTTTTTTAGTCTCTATAATGTTATGAAAACCCGATAGCTTGTACTTCTTGGCATTGATGCAAGTTCGAAAGTCGCCTTATGCTTTGTATCGGTGTGTTGGAGGGTGCGGGTTGCCATAAACTAAGTAACTGAAAGGGGATTTTTTCTTGATTTACATTAGGTTAGTCTAAGTGGGACGTCAATGGAGGAAGGTTAACAGGCTATGTCAGTATATTTATTAGACCGATATTTTGCAATAGGGCACCAGTAGTCCCAAGCGGTCAGTAGCTAATACTCGGATTATGCCTTGATGGATTTCACTTCCAAATAGTGTAGAATCCGTATAGGATATGCACATACATCAAAGTTAGTTGGTTAGATGTTTATTTGTCGGAGGTGGGCTAGTTAACCTTTAGATAAGTCTTTAAGATGCGTTAGAAGTACGATAATAAAATTATAAATTATAAAGCCATATATATAGGTCATCGTTCTTTGTAGCTAGAGTCGATTGACAAATGTTTGCATTGCAAATGGCCTTTTCCAGGAATTAAGGTATTAAATGGTCCTTGGGTCTGCCTCCTCTCTATTTAAGAAGTATTAAGTGGTCGGGGTTTTTGAGTAGTACATCGTTTAGATATATACATATATATCCATGTGTGTATGTATATGGGCGCACGCGCACACACACAGGTATATGTATATATATATATACATATATATAGTTATACCTCGGTGGAGGTTAGGAATATCATACGGGCACTTAGGATTAAATGGATTAACCGTAAATAATATACATAACACTTAAATGGAAATAAATCGGCATAGATTAGTGTTATGGGTAAAATATGTAATTTTTCCAATCACCAGAACATTGTTCTAATCCCCTCCTCATTACAACTCACATGATAGATTTAGAGAGATGAGTTACTGGTGCAACATAGGAATGATTGGCGGTGAAGTCTTCTTATTCATGCTCGACGTCGACAAGGAATTAGTTATCCAAGAAATACTATTGATTCCAAAATAACAGCCTCAGTCAGTATTTATGTTCTGTTATATTTTTCAATTTCGCTGTGAGTTATACCGATTGCACTCTAATATACTTGTGTTTATTATAGGTTACCGTAACCAACGATCTATGCCTTGATGGACTAGGGTTTCGATTTCGTCGAAATTCGGACCCATTGAGGTGTGGGTTATAATAAGTCGCTTATGTGACTTAATCGTTCCTTGTGTAACTTAATCATGCTCTGTGTATTTGGTTTCCGATGGAAAGTTTTTATTTGTGTATTTAGCAATAAAAGACGGCAAAGTAGATTTCTTCTACCTATGAGAGTTAAGAATGATTTTCGAGTAGGGCTTAGAAGTAAATAGTGCTCTAATCTACCAACTTCACTCTTGATGTAACAACCTAATTTTTGGTGACAATTAATAATAGTTATTATTAATTAATCAATATTTGATTATTAAAATTTAAAAATAAATAATTTGAATTTTAGAATACCAGAATTTTATAGCAAAGCGATTAGTAATGAATTAAATAATATTAGAAGGAAAAAGACGAATGAATCGATTATTTTAGAAATGATGATAAATCAAAATTTTGTGGAATAAAAGTTTATTTGATAAGGGTAATAGAATTATTATTTTAGTTTAAAATTAATTAGTAATTGATTTAAATAAAATGATTAATTAAGTAAATAAAATCATAGAAAATAATTTTTTGTAAAATAAGTAATGTTGTGATTATTTTGGAAATGATTTTATGAAAAAATTAATTTGTGTTTGGGCTTGAATTAGAATTGTTTTACAAACCGAAGAAAACAAAGTAAATAAAATAAAATGAAACCAAGGCCCAATATCACAAGCCCAAGCCTTTTAACTAACCTTCCTAATAATTCTCATTTCCAAAGAAATCTTTATCCAGATTCTTCACGTTCAAATATAAATACAACCTAAATGAAAACATATTTTCATTTCAGAAAATGTTAATTGCCCTAAGCCCTACCACTTTGAAAATTAAATTAAAATCAAATAAATTCCTATAAATTCCCGAATTCAAGTATATTTCTCGACACTTTGCTATGCCATTATCTACAAAAAGGTCTGGTTTTTTTTAATCATTTTTGTGGCTCTAGAAATGGATATAATGAGGGAAAAAAGAGGAATAAGGGAAGAGACAATGGAATTTGTGTATCTTCATTTTAAATTCAGGGACAGGGAGACCAACTAGATTTGGGAATAGATGGAGACTAGGGTTTAACATCACAGTTATCATCTTGTATTGTATTTATACTCATGTATGTATAAACTTAAATTGTATTATGGATCAACGTTATATATTATATTATGTATTTTAGTGAACCTGACTCTGTGTTCTCTATTCATGTACTGCATATATTGTGTATTACCATATCCTCGAAGCATTCGTGTTTATTGCTTTATGTCGATGCTGTATATGGTTGTTGGTAAGTTGTATTCGATGTTTTAATACGTACTAGTGTTAACCCAATGTAATATTCATGTGTGTACCCCGTATTGCCTTATTCTCCATATTATCCAACAGTATTACTCTATAATACTCTTGGGTAGTATGGATATAAAGGCAGGGGTGTTGCAATTGGTATTAGAGCAGGTCTAGAACAATACCTCGTATATCAGGGAGACGACTCATTGGCATAGATGAGACTCGGAGTTCTTGTTCCTTTGGGTGCGATGGTTAGTTAGCATATAATAAGGCATATATACATATATTGTACAATGATTACTGGGGTAATCATCTGGGACGTATTTGTATTTCATTTACATATTATACTACTATCTATTAGGTATAAAATAGAAATTGATTGACCTGTGGTGGCATGGTATAAATTATTGTATTCTGATCCGTTAGGTATCAGAGTGTGTAGCAAAAAGGAATAGATTACTTTCTACTGATCACCTTGGATGGTTGTTTATATTTATGCTTGAATGGTTATAGATTACTTGTGTTAAATTTGTAAGTTTTGATATTTAGTCCTTGTAGCGTCTTCAGTGATGAAGGTCACCGCTAGGAATTTTCAAAATATGTATCTTATAACATGTTATTTTATATGTGTATATGTATATCGTTGACAAAAGGTTGTAAAGTAATTTTAAAATTGATGTTTTCTAGGTGTTGTGTGATGGTTACATTATGGGAAGTAATTTATTATTTTATTTTTATGAAAAGCATATGTAAATATTTTAATGAACATAAGTACATTTTTATATTAAAATCTTACGATTTTAATCCATATCTATGTAAGCATAGAATTAGTAAATGTTTTTTACAAGTAAGGAAATATTTTTATTAGAAAATATTTGATGAATATATGTTCATAAAAGTTGCGTCTGGTTAAGTTTAAGTAAAAGTAAATTGTTATCTTAGAAGGCAATATTTTATAAGAGCATATGAATAAAATGTTTCAAGGAATTTTAAATAGATTGGAGTTAATCTGTCTATTGAGTGCTTTAAGAATTTTGATCTACACATCTGGCCAACATCATCGATAAGGGTTCCTAAATGCTAGGACGATGCATACAAACACGAAGTTTTGAGAAGTTTAGGAAGCTTTGAAAAGTTTTGAAATGTTTGTAAAGTTTTATAAAGTGATGAAATATTTTGTAATGCATTGAAATTAACATTTGGTAGTAATATTTTGAAGAAGTTATATATAATGTTTTAGGAAAGATTTGAATAATATGAAGAATATTTTTGAAATAAGTATAATGATTTTTGAAAGTGAAGGATTATTTTAGTGTATGTGTATGTGTGTGTATTTCCATTCTACTTTCTAAAATATTGAATTATATAGTCAGGTTATGGTATTTATATTATAGATGTAATAGTGAGAAATTTTGAAACAAAATAGTATTTTAAACGAATTTGTTTTCAGATGTTTAGGATTAAGAAAATATATTAAAAAGTAATTATGAATTTGAGGGTATGATTGAATAGATCATAATTATTAATATTTGGAATTAATTTGTAGGTTTTAGGATATTATGTTTATGTGAATATATATATACATATATATATATATATATATATATATATCATTTAACATGGTTTTGATATTTGGATGAGGAATTTTGGGAAATGGATTGGATAATTTTGAATTCAAAGTAAGATTTATAGTATGATGATGATTTTAAGAGTAAAAAATTATTATTTGGCATTTTGTAAATTATTGAGAAGTTATAAGTTTTATGTTAAATAATCAATGAAAGGTCGTGTCATTGACTTAATGTTACTTTATTTGATGACTAATGAATTATTTGTGATTGTAAAGATACTTGTTGTGAATCTATATCAATGGATGAATTATTAGCTTTGTTATAGATTCTTCCTAAAGAAATTTCGAGGATGCAATTTTATTAAGAGAGGAGTTTGTAACAACCGAATTTTCAAGGGTCACTAATAATCGTTGTTAATTAATTAAAATTTATTTTTAGAATTTAAATCTAGAATACCAGAATTTTATAATGAGGTGATTAGTAATGGAATTAAATAAATTTGGAAAGAGAAAATGAATGAATCGATTATTTTGAAAATGAAGATAGATCAAAATTTTATAGAATAAAAGATTACTTTTGAAATAAGGTACCGTCTATTTTGAGGATGAACCCAAGAGAGAGGACAACGTTAGCATTCATTTGAGGACTAATGTTAGAACACATGGAGAGATTCGTGAACTGTTCAAGATGTTGAAATCCTTGTAAAGGTTCAAGATCTGTTTGAGATGTTGAAATCTAGAGAGAGATTTGAGATCTGTTCGAGTGATGAAGACTCATGTGTTGAGATGCTAAACGTGACTTCACCATCAGTAGTGATAGAAACTAGAGTAGGATACATAGCCAAAGGGTTTAGCTAACCTATAGGTATCAACTCTATTCTAGAGATTCTTTTGGATTGCTAGCACAAGCAATGATACTTAGTGCCACGTTTTAGGGCGTGGACCAGCTACGCTTATTATATAGTAATTTTATCTAAAGGCATACGCTGCTCGAAAGGATATCTTTGACTATTATTAGGAGGCTCGTTCTTGATTTACCGAGGGCACCTCTTATGGAAATCTATACATGTAAACAAACCTTAACAGTTTTGATTGTACACTCAATATTGTTGTAGTGTAACCAATGTGAGCATTACGACTATTTTTTAATTTATATTCTACACCAAAATATTATCTATTATATCATCATATGTAGTTATTAGATGGTTTGGAACTTTTGAGGGGAATATCATTCTGGTGATTCGGTTGGTCTCGAAAGGTGCTGTTATGTGGTCATATGTTTCTTGAGTTTCTCGTACCAGACTTTTATCTGACTCATGATTTTATTTTAATCCCTCAAGTGCTATTTTGAGCAGTTTAGGAAATCTAGGTTTTCACTGATATTCTTCGAAGCTCAAGGATAGCTAGATGCTTTCACCTACCATAGTATTTTTATTTCCGATGTACTATAGTATGTATATATCAGTAATTGCGAGGACAAGCTATTATAACTATCTAGGCTAATGATAATACTTAGGATTGTAACTTTGAAATGCTATGTATCTTAGAGTGATAGTTTGTACTGCTTTTTGATATTATATGCCATCGTTCCATTATGAGTTTCTGATGTTTATTCTTTCTTTCTTGTTTTGATTCTTTTCAATTTATCCTAATAATTTATCTTTCCGACACTCAAGTGCTCGCTGCATGAATAACGTGGATGTATTAGTATCAACAAATGGAGGGTTGAAAAAGTAGATCGTTACAAATAATATTTATTTATTCATATTAGAAAAAATACTAATTCATAGCTGAATTTCTTTCCGCATTTATAAATCCATTGACTAATCAACTGAATCAACTGACTGATTAAATAATTAGTTTCCATCCAACAGTAATTATCCTCTTTTAACTTTTTTTCCATGTATAGCCTAATTGATTGATAAACCAATTTATTTTCATCTAGGACAAATATTTGAATCACACAAATGTAACACTACACATTTATTCAAATATTACAATCTATCTTTATTACCACATCTTAACAAAATATTAGTCCATGCCATATGATGTCAAGCTCAAGATGAACTAGTCTGGGCAATGGTGCCAAACAGAGCTTTATTAAATCACGTCATAATTTTAAAGTAGCTTTATCTTTTAATACTATTGTAATGCCAGATATAATCCCATATTCACCAACAAATTCAAGGATGACAAAAAATAATTAATATATATTCTCATCATCTCTACCACTAATGAAGAAAATTCGTTGAATTAATTTACTTGACGTCTTTTTGAAATTCCGAAAATGCACTTGCTTTTCATTTACAATAATATAAACAGCCCGTGTGCGAAGCAAGGGACAATTATAGTAATATTTTAAGAGACTATAATAGGTTCTGCAACTTTCAAGCATGCACTGAACCATGAAAATCGCTTATTAGGATCTGTACTCGATAGGGATTGCTTATTTTAAATGATCCCCCAGTTAGTTGTCATTGATTTTTAAGAAGGTTTTGCAATTCCTTAGACAGTTGAATTAAGGTCAGCGTAGGCATATCATTGGAATTTGTTGTTGCGAATTAACCAGCTTGTGATGGTTAACTATTTATGCTGAATAATAAGATTTTGACCATTAATTAAAACTCTTCCTTCACATTACCCCTTATGGGTTTGATTGTCCCATCATGCATATTTACATGAAGCGTTGTCCACATATTATAACATTATCGCTTTTTATGTTTATTATGGAGTCAGATGACTAGAATTAATCATTTGTGTTTGCATGTACATTTTTTTCTAGCCTACAACATCAATAATGATTTTACTGATGCTTATTGTCATAGCATTACGTCTCAACATGAGCTCTACAAATTTATGTAAAAATCACTTGTAAGTCATCAGTGGGTGGTAACCGACATCCTGGAATATCGCCCACAACCCATGTCTATAGTTGAAGTTGAAATGGGTGAGTTTCTTTTTTATTAAAATCAGTTTGTTGTTGTTGAATTAAATTGTTGATGCCTTAATTCTTGAAGTGAATCATGTACCTTTTCAATACTTCTACAATATTTATCAAGTTATTAAATGATTAGCTTTGGTCAAAATCAACTGTCCTTTACTTTGAAGAGTTTGATATTATTGAATAAATTGTCATTTATTTCATAAAAAGAAAAAAGTGGATAGTTATCAAATGAACAAACAATCAATTAACAAAATTCTTGTTATCCTATAAAAACACTAGGAAAAAAGTGGATAGTTATCAAATGAACAAGAACAGGGTTTTTTTTGCCTCACTATTAGCATATCTATTAATTGCATTTGAAATAATAACAATGCTAGCCTGTAAAACTTTAGATACTAAAATGATATCCAGTAATGAAGCCTTGACATTCTACTAGAAAGGCTAATATTTTCTTCAATTTAATAATGTTGAGGGAAAAAACATAACCTACTTTATCAGGTGACATGCAACATTGGCCATTTGGTTTGGCTGACCTAGTTGATAATCGAGCAAGCAGCTTGTTCATAGCAACTCTTGCACTACCTGTGCATTATGTAGTCTTAGCAATCTCTTTCCTTATTCTTAATGCTAAATTTTCAGGATCTTCAAAAGATTTGCTCATATCAAGAAATGCTTCATCGCAGCTCACTGCCTGTAGCATATTCTGGCAAATTGTTGTTAGTGAGATACAAATGAAGAGTGTTCATAATTAGTTATATTAAATAACTAGTCTAGCATCAGAACCTCCCCAGCTAAACTATTGATATTAATTTTCATTGTTCATCATCATAGCCCTTCCCTTTTACCTAATTTCACATCACCAGAAAAAATTCAAACAATCATCATGTGTTGTTAAAAATACAAATTCTCTTATTTACAAACCTGAACTTTGGTGCAATATTTGTGCAATATGCTATAAAACTTATCAACAACCTACAATTAAAAAAAATCTAAGTATAAAACTAATAAATCAAAGTCATAGCCTATAGACATAAGGTAAAACTGATAAATCAACAACCTGCAACCTACAAACATCTCGGCTTTTACTCCTGCGAACAAGTAACAATAATCAAAGTCATAGCCTATAGCCCATATAAATAAGGTAAATAAAAATTCAACTCAAAATAAATTTTCACCATAATCTCGTGCAGGATCGCAAAGGATATTTGTGACGACCCGCAAATCTATACCCTTCGAATCGACAATAATCCACACATGTCTGACCCAAAAAGCACAGACTGACGAAAAGTCAAGAGAAAGAAAAGAAGAGAGAAGAAGAGAAGAGAAGAAAGAGAGAAGATAGAACCAAACAAAACAATACAGAATCTCACATCGCAGCGGAAAATATATAATATCATATCAATGATCTTTACAAAACAGAAACTGTATATATACATACATAATCAGAGTTCAACAATCAATCAATAGTTATCAGCCTGAACAGTTATAATTACATGTCCTCATAATTGCCGATAATATACAACATCAAACAAAGCACAACGGATAATCAATAATTAAAACAGATACTCATATATGAAATGAAGATCTCCAGCTCCGCTACTGAAGCTCCAAAGGAATCAAATCTAGACCTGTAAATATACTCGATCTAACCCGAGCATTGAAAGGGAAGAACGCCCGGATCAGTCTGGTAAACCAGCATGAGAAACACACTCAACTGAATTTATTAAGTTACCAGACTTTTCCTTAGTTTTCAAAATAAAAGTATCTCGTAAGACAAGTCTACACATAAACACGGACATGTTTTTACCTTACGATAGCTAAAACATATCATATCAAATCCTCTTATATATAGCAGTGTCTACTATATACAAATAATATTAATCATAGCCGAAATTGTTACATTGATTAAATTCTAGCATATAGCCCAATTGGGTAATACAATCAAAATGGCAAGCACGTAGTGGAGTTTGGATTTCCATACAAATGACCAGGTGAAGGGACTACCTTCCGAAGGGGTACACCTCTAGATGGATGTCCCGAGGCAGAGAACATCTTCCCTCTACCAACATAAGACCGGCCCACCTCTATAACTAGATGGTACCGAATATGTCATCCTCCGGTCGTTACCGACCTTTACCGAGGGCCCTCATACCATACAAACTACAATAATCAGATACACGACGTCATAGCGTGTAAAGATATATCTAGAAGAGGATGATCATATCCTAATGGGAATGACCCACTTAGCCTTGCTGCATCTAACCCTATTTTGGTCATTTCCGGTTGATGAGGATAGAGGTAACGATTACCTTTCACAAAGCACAATCACATCACTTAGAATGCCACACGGCCATTTTCGTTGACTACTAATTGCCTTCCACAAAAATACAACCCTTAAGCTCGTATGATTCAAGGAGGGTGTTAAGCTAAGAGAAGTTGCCTTCTCCGCCAACACTGATGTACGTTTGTAAAAATCAATGTACGTAATCTATAGAAATGCAATGTCAGACAAACATCCATACAAGTTGTTCAGGAATAGGACAAACCGAAGGTATTTTCCTACCGCATCCTATCGGAAAATCCCTAGGATTAGTAGCTAATAATCCTCGCATTGGATATTTCATAAATGAAGAGACTACTGCTACTGGATGTATATCGGGATTTTAACCCCAAACGATCAACAAGTAGTCCCCCACTATGAAAATCCGAAATATCAATATCATCACAAGTAACCTGCACAATCGTCGCATATACGTTGGTCCGAAGTGGTTTTCAGATAAATCTGATCCCGGTCTCTTTGCACCAACAACGCAAAAGCGTTTCTCAACCTCACACAGCAACTAAGTCTCATAGACTTATCACGTCTCCAACTTTCAACATGCTATCCTTTGGGCCAAGAAGGAAGCTCGATAGATTGGAGTAATACTCCTTAATATACGAATCAACATCCTCAACACAAACGATAATCAAGCCTACACAGAAGGTTACGTACTAAGTGTACGACTAAATAGTTCACACATCAAGTCGAGGAACTAAAATTTGGCTAAGTTCAATATCCGGTTATTTAACTATGAAAACATACAAACAAATAGTCAACACCATAACAATCACTAGGCCCTTTTTATTAATCTTTTCTTTTTATTAAACCATTGCCAAATATTCACTTCAATTTATCTTTAGAAAGATATAATCTGAAAACATTTCACTTCATATTGGAAAACATTTCCAAATACTTATTTAATAATAAGTAATTCACAATTCAATTTATTTTCAACACTTAGAAAATATTACATATACTTAAATCACGATTAAGTATATATTTTACTCTTTAAGGAAAACATTCTCTTTAAACACATTTATTTGGGTCAAAACGAATGTTGCGTAAAACATCGTTTCGACAACCCAAAATTAATAGTATAGGGATTCGAAAATTAGATAGATACATAAATCCCAATACTATACAAAAACATTTCCTTTAAAATATCATTTACTATAACAACAGTGTTATAGTCCATCATTTCCTTATTTCTCGAAAATGTCTATTTCAACGATGAATGTTGAAATCTATGGTTTCGATACTTAACACATTTTAAAACACCTTCAAATCATTTTACTTTATTTAAAATACCACTTTTCAAAACATTTATTTAATTCAAAAGGTTATTCACTTTGCAAAGCATATCATTTTATTCAATATATTATTCACTGTCCAAAACCGTGAATATACTTCTCCAACCCAAATTCATCATTTCTACATATTTTATTTTAAAGGATAATCCACTGTCCAAAATCGTGGATATATCTCCTCTACCAAATTCATTACTATATTTCACTTATCAAAATAAGTTGATTTCACATTTATAAAACAACGTTTACAAATTCCATTTATTATTTACAAAACTTCAATATATAAAATCCCTTTATTTGCAAATTCCATTTATCTCAATTATATACCAAAAATCAAATTTATAAGCAAATTTCTTATAAATCATTTATTTACAAAATCGTATATTTTATAACTTCACAAATTTAATAAATTTCATTCACTTATAAAATCCATTTATAACATCATTTTAACAATTATAAAAACTCCTTTATAATTCAATTATTCTGATTTATAAAAATTCAATTTTATAAATCTTGTTTATAAACCATTTATATTAGTCAAAAATATCAATTTAAACCATTTCACAAAATCATTATCTCCATATTTTACAAAAATCACATTCCAATTATATTTCCCAAAACATCATAATTTTTATAACATAAAAATTATCATGTTTATTTATTCAAAATAAAATCAATTCTTAACGATTCAAAAATTCAATAAAACATTTATTTCCAAAATCACTTTAAAATCCTTTTAAATTTGGAAATCATCACTTCAACACTTTTAATTTTCCAAAATAGGCCCAATGCTGCGACAGCACCAAATACATCAATCACGGCAACCAAAACATCATATATCATATGATAACATAATATATCACAATATCTGTAAGTAAATCAATATTGACGAGGAATCCAGTTGGATCCCCCCAACCTGTCACCTACAACAAATATACATATTAGAATATGTGTACAATGTCCGCTTCAAGGCAGACGCGCGTACAAATGGTCATCCGCTCATACACGGGAACCTATAGGGTCAACTACTCCACTAGTCAGGTATATATCTGTAACGACCCAGAATTTTAATTTATTAAAATATGAATATTTAAATTAATTTTAAATATTAATAAGTGAATTTATAAGTCAAATAAATTTTTATTTGAATTATTGGATTTTATTGGATAATTAAATCGATAATTTAATACGTTAAATTATGGAAATAACGGGAAATTGGGTTAAATATGATTGAAAATGATTTGCAAAATTTTATTTTATCATATTGAAGTTAGAATGATATTTTAGAACTTTTAAAATCGAATTAAAAGTTAATTTGTGAAAATTGAATATTTTAATATTTAAATCGACTAGTGAAAATAGTCAATTTTTGAACAGTCTCAGAATTGAACGAAACCAGTTCCATTGGATCCGTAATAGTTAGTTATTACCGGATTTCAATTTTCGTGTCAATCGGAGCTATCGTTTGATCGTGGCAGCTCGAAACGCATCGATTTATTTTTAATTTTAATTTGGCGAGTTAAAATAGCCATTTTTCAAAAAGTCTCGGATTCCGACGAAACCAGTTTCATCGGATCCGTAATGTAATATTATTGTAAGGTTTCAAATTTCAAGTCAATTGGATTTACCGTTTGTCCGGTACAAATTAAAACGCCTAGAAATCGGTTTAAATCGGTTTAATTTAAATTGAGCGTTTATTGCCATAACTCGCACAGATGTCCGAATTAGCTTTCGAAACCTGTTCCATTGTGTCCGGAACGCGGGATAAACCCTAGGAACGTCAGTTTCGGTGCGTAAATCGGAGTTCGGAATTTACGGATGAATAGTGTTCGATTTTCTTCTATAAATAGACACCCACACCCTTCATTTATAAAAAAAATAAAAATAAACAAAACCCTAACTAAACTGCAGCCGCCTCTATCATATGAACGGCTAGAGATTCACCATCAACTTCCCCTCCGATCTCCCAATCCATCAACATTTAGACTAAGGCTTCAACTGCAAACTTGTCGAGCTTCGCGAGCTCTACGTTCTCAACGGTGGAGATGTGATTTGGAGCAACATGGAGTGAGCTACAGGGGGCCGACCATGTTGACTTGCGCACGCCATATGAGGTGGAAGGGGGGCCGAGCCTTGTGCCATTCAGGCCGAGCATGGAGGGGGTCAAGAGCTTCGATTTGCAACTCCCTGATCGTCGTCAAGTTGAGTGATGGAGGAGTAAAGTTTAACCCTAGTATTTGCTAATGGGTTCATGTGTGTTGTGGCTATTACTGGAGATGTGAACGTGAAGAGGAGAGAAGGGGGGACGGCCCAGATTGCAATATCTTGAGATCAACGGCCCATGTTAGTTGTAGGTTTAAAAATTAAAATATGTTGTAAATTTTAAGTATAAATTCGTGTACAAACTTCAAAAATTCATATCTTTTTCATACGAGGTCAAAAACGCGCGAAACCAGTTGCGTTGGAATCGTATGGACGAGCACTACGCGATGGAGTTGGTTTGAAGTCGTTTGGAGTTAGTGAGAATTTTGGATAAAATTAAACGTCCGTTTAATTTTATTCGAAATAAATCGCTAAAACGAAATTGAAATCAAGGTGAGAACTTCTCACTCAATCGAATCAGTTTCGATTTTATTTTAAATAGTTAGATTTAAAATATTTGAATGCATGTTTGAATGATGATTGTTATCTATTGATTGTTAAAATAGACATTATACGCCGTTAGTAAGCGGATGTTATTTATTAAAAACATATACCGCGAATATTTCATAAACAGTGAAATTGGTATTATATATAATAGCAATATATATATATTGGCATATGTATATATTGCAGTTATTGATTTCCCGCATTATTTGTTTAGCGGATGAGACCCTATTGCGCCGTTATTAAGCGGATAATATTTAATAAAAACATATACCGCGATAATTTCGTACTGGAGCGAAATTGGTATTGTGCTAATGTTTTTGGATGCAGGAAAACAGGTTGGAGGGATCCAACTGGATTCCTCAACAGTATTTATTAGATTTCAGATATTTTGATATTTGATGGATTATCATATTGATATATGATATCGTTGTTGTCGTGATTGACTATTTGGTATGTAGCATCATTGGACCAAGTTTTGGAATTTTAAAATGATTTATAAAGTGATTTTTGAAAATATACTTTATGTTTGGAATTTGATCTATTTTAAATAAATAAACGTCATAATTTTTAATATTATAAAAATTATGATTTTTGAGAAAAATAGTTAAAAACTGATTTTTGAGAATATGATGCTAACGATTTTATAAAATAGTTTAATCGGGATTTTAGAATTTATTGTGAAAAGTTTAAATATAGGATTTATAAAATTTAATTATTTTATAAATCAAAATGGTGAAATAATAAAGGAGATTAAAGACATTTTAAAAGAATAATATAAATTGAATTATATTAAGAGATGTATAAATGGATATTTATAAATTGAAATATTGAATTATAAAACGAGTTTTTATAAGTGTTTGAATGAAGCGAAAATGAATTTCATAAATTGAATGAAATTTATAGAATTATAAACGGTGAAATTTTAAATGGAATTTTATAAACAGTAGGTTTATAAAATTGATAAAGTCATTAAAAGAATATATTTGGACGAATAATTGAATCTCATAAGTTATAAGATTTATAATTATGAAGTTCAAAGCAACGATTTTTGGTAAAATAGTCGTTTTATAAGCATTTAACTTATAACATGAATCTTTAGTTTATAATTGAGTTATAAACTGGAATAGGTTAATAAAGGAAGTTGCTATAAAAGAAATAGAAATGGAATTTATAAACGTTGTTTTATAAATTCGCAAACGACTTATTTTGATAAGTAAATTGTTGAAACCTATTAATGGAGTTATATTCACATTTTTGAATAGTGAATAATCCTTTGAATTAAAATGAATAAAAGAATGAAATTTGTTAACGAAGTTTATTCACATTTTTGAATAGTGAATAACACGTTAAAGAAAATGTTTAGATTTGATGTTTTAAATTGAATTAAAACGATCTAACGCTGTTTTAAAACGTGTTAAGATTCGAAACTATAGATTTCGACATTTATTGTTGAAATAGACGTTTTCGAGAAATAAAAGGAAATAATGGACTATAACACTGTAGTTATAGTAAATGATTTCCGAAAGGAAATGTTTTGTATAGTATTGGGATTTATATATCTATCTTAAAATTCGAATCCCTATACTAGTGATTTTGGGTTGTCGTAACGATGTTTTACGTAACATTCGTTTTGGCCCAAATAAATATGTTTAAGAGAATGATTTCCTTAAAGAATGAAATATATACTTAATCTCGATTTAAGTATATTGAATATTTTCTAAGTGTTGAAAATAAATAAAATTTGTGAATTACTGATGAATAAATAAGTATGGAAATGTTTTTCCAATATAAAGTGAATATTAGAGGATTTATCTTTTTGAAGACAAATTGAAAATGAATATTATAAATCGAATTGAAGTCGTATATTCATTAATACTTTGGAAAGTAAATTCACTATTGAATTTATAAAAGAAAGTAGAATTGGTTTAAAAATAAATATTGATTTATTTTTGAAGTGTTGAAAATTATATATCTAGTGAAGATATTTTGGAAAATAAATAATTTGGAAAATTATTTGGAAACCGGTGATGTGTGCATATCCATTGATAGTTCAATAACCGACTATCAATATTTCCCTTTGAATGGGTAATTGATGTGATTTGTTTGAATGTGAATGCCACACTTATTTTTGAATAAGCGCTCACTATTCGGGTTAACCGGGAAAGGACGATGGGGTCGTATAACCCATTCCGAATATGTGATACGTCGTTGTGAATAGCATTGAAGATCGGTGTTGAAGACCCGGTAATTGCGAGAGCGATAGGATGACCTGTCGATTGTCTCTACACTGAGTTGCAACGGTATAGAGACTCCCTAAGTGATGGGAAATCCGATCAGGATTGTGAATATCCGGATTGCAAGGACTTCTTTGTAAGTGCCTTCGGTTTTGTTCGAGCCCGGAACAGACTTGTATGGATTGTATGTCTGACATTACAAGTTGAGATATAAAGCCGATTTCATTCAAATATATTTCTGTTGGTGGCGGAGAATTTATTCTTTTAGCTTAACACCCTTCTCTGAGACGTACGAGCTCAGAGATTATATAGTTGAAGTTATCAGCGATATATTCCCAATTTGGTAATGTGACATGCTGAGTGTTGCTGAAATGATCATTGTGTTGATTATTTGCGATAGGATCATTTGTTTGATCGTCTATCTTGGTGATCATTGTGTTGATCATTTGTTGACCCAAAGCATGGCTTTTGTATAAAGTATGTTTTTGTGGACGTGACTTCGTCGAGCCTCACAAACCGGTAATGGTCGAAACAGGAATTGTGCGGCAAGGTTTTCAGGGATAACTTCCCTAGGGTATGACCATTCCTTCTGGAAAAGGGTAGTATCATGGAATGGAGCCCAGATACTTACTCATGTTGAAACACTTATTTTTAGGGTGTGATGTTGGTTAGAGAGCTCTCGTTTAAAGGTCCCAAAGGACCGGGGGTGGCATATCTGAGGGTTTGTAATATTCCTTGGGAAAAGGGATTCCCGGCTTTGTTTAGCAGAGGACGGTGGTTCTCGGGGCGTCCATCCAGAGGCGTTTCCATGTGGCAATGGGAAGTTCCTTGGCCTGACCATTTGTTGGAAAAATCCATTCTCCAAATACGAAACTTGTACGGTATTAGTTGTAGAACCTATCATTCACTTATGGTGTCGCAACACTGTTTGGATGGTAGCTATAGTAGGCATAGTTCGAAATGTCTATGTTGGCTAAGATTTATATTCTACTTTCGAAATGAATTTTTCTCTACACTATGCACTAGTAATAGTATCAAATGTTCTTTTAAATGCGTATCAAGCATCTTTGACTATCATAAGGAGAAATCTCCTCCGATTCTGCGTTTGCATTGTGTGTGTGTGCGGGAGGCCTTATGGTAGTCTCATTTTTAAAAGCATTGCGAATTGACTTTAAAAATATTCCTCTATTTTGATTTTAAAGATAAATAAACTGTTTTGAGTTCTCACACCAGTCACATGACTTACTCGGAGTTTATTGTTTTCCTTCCTAAACTCTGGGTGCCCACCAATTTCCACACGGGCAGTTAAGAGTTAAGGTTTATCAGGATATTCTGGATATTCAGGAGTTGCTGGAGGCAAGCTGGATGTCATGGCGTATTACTAGTTTATATAGTATTTCTTTTTCCGCTGCATTGTTGTTGTTTGTTGTTGTACACTTTGATGTAATGAAATGTAATGTAATGTAATAACTGATATAGTTCTTTGTTTAAAGATTATTCATTTATTATTATATGTTGTTCCGCTGCGAATTGTGAGATTCTGATGTTGTTCTGTTGTTTTCTGTTCCGTTCTATTCTCCATTTTTCTATATTTTCAAATTTTCTATTCTCTTTTCCTTCTATTTTAAAATGATCTCTTCTCTATTTTCTGTTTTCTTTTCCCTATCTTTCTCTATTCTTTCTTATCTTTCCTCTCTCTATCTTTTCTGCCTTCTTATCTTTTTCTCTCTTTTTCTTTTTCTTTATCTTAAACCATAACATTTCGGGTTTTCGGCCTTCGATTTCTCGACAGTCGATAAAGTGAGTGTCGATGTTGAATTTTCGAAAGTCGAAAATTTTCGGGACGTTACATTTGGTATCATAGCTTATGGTTAAGCGACAACCATGGTTCTGTTGGGTATTACTCATTAGAGATAGAGTCAGCAGTACTCTAGAATGATTTGAGTGTAATAATAGCTATGAGGGCGTATTTGTTAGTGAATATAAATTGTTTTGTATTGTGTTGACTTATCGGTTGATTGTTTATATATTTCGGTCGATGTAATCGAGCTAACTATCGTAGAAAGGGGTTTCTAAACTCTTAAACAAGATAAACCGACACGATATTGTTTTAAATTGGGTAAATGAAATAATTTTACCTTGATTATATTTTATATATAAAGGAATAATTTTTCAGAATTATTAAAGTGTATATAAGTTGATTGTTTAGTTGTTTGAATAATCTAAATTGAAGAATAATTGAATAAGTAAAATGAATTATAAGAATTGAATTATAATTAATGTGATTTACAATTGTGAAATAAACTTATATATATATGAGAAGTGAAACTATATGGATATATTTATGAATATGAGTTGTAAATAAAAAAAAAATGAATTTAAAGTTAAATGGAAATTTACTTTAGAAATGGAAGTATAACTTAAGGGATATTGAATGAGGTTGATATTAGTATCAAAGTAAATTAATAAAGTGAAGTGATAAATGTGAACTTAAGTTATGTAAATGAAATTCAACTTTAGAAATTGAATTGAATTAATAGATTGAATGATAATCAATTAAATGTAAATAATTGGTATGAAATAATGAATATAAGTGTTAATTCATTAAAATCTAATGTTATTGGAAGTTGAATAATAGAATGAAAATCAATTTAATTAAACTAATTGTAAGCAAAGGAAATTTGGTTGCAATTAATATACATTGGTTGTTATATGATTGTTAGTTGATTGATTGTATATAATTCATTAAGGGTTAATGAAATTGAAAGCTAAAGTAATTGAAATTCAATTTGAAGTTAAATGAATCTTGAGTAGATTTGAATTTGATTTGGAAGTGAACCAACTTGAATATGGATTAGTGAATATAAACTAATTGAAAATGAATGTTAGAAAGAACATCCACTGTTAATGAATCAAAAGTGATTAAATTGAAAACCAATTCATTGAATATTAATGAGAATATAAATGAATATTGATTTGGTTATGGATGTTGGATGATAGTTGGTTGATGTTTGCATTTGTTGCTTTAGTTTCATTTGTTATGTTGGCATATATAGTTATTATGTTGCTATATGTTGTATATTGATACTATTGTCTACATGCATGTTCTCATGTTGTTTGTTGAGTGTTTAGTAGGTGCGGATCGCGTTTGCTTCGCATTTGGAGCTCGCTTTCGCGCTATATTAGCCGTATATGCTTGCTAATAAAATATAAGGTACATATCTCGGATTACATATCGTACTATTATACTTTTTCCCTTCGGGATGCCTCATTACTTGATGAGATGTATATTTGTGATATATATACTGTCATTTTTTTTTCAGATCGAGTCGCGCAAAGGAGACCATGGCGAATTTTTCCGAAAATTTAAGGCGTTAGGAAAAATTTGAGAAAATTGGAAAATTTTGAAAACTATAACTTTGATTTGTAATTGAAAGTTAAACAATAGTAGTTGTTTTTGAAAAGATAACTAAGTATGATTTGAAAACTTAGTAAAGTATGGTGAGAAATTTAATTCTGGATTTTGGAAAGTTAATAAATTCTGTAACTTTTCTTACTTGATAATTTCGAGGACGAAATTCTTTTAAGGGGGGAAGATTGTAACGACCCAGAATTTTAATTTATTAAAATATGAATATTTAAATTAATTTTAAATATTAATAAGTGAATTTATAAGTCAAATAAATTTTTATTTGAATTATTGGATTTTATTGGATAATTAAATCGATAATTTAATACGTTAAATTATGGAAATAATGGGAAATTGGGTTAAATATTATTGAAAATGATTTGCAAAATTTTATTTTATCATATTGAAGTTACAATGATATTTTAGAACTTTTAAAATCGAATTAAAAGTTAATTTGTGAAAATTGAATATTTTAATATTTAAATCGACTAGTGAAAATAGTCAATTTTTGAACAGTCTCAGAATTGAACGAAACCAGTTCCATTGGATCCGTAATAGTTAGTTATTACCGGATTTCAATTTTCGTGTCAATCGGAGCTATCGTTTGATCGTGGCAGCTCGAAACGCATCGATTTATTTTTAATTTTAATTTGGCGAGTTAAAATAGCCATTTTTCAAAAAGTCTCGGATTTCGACGAAACTAGTTTCATCGGATCCGTAATGTGATATTATTGTAAGGTTTCAAATTTCAAGTCAATTGGATTTACCGTTTGTCCGGTACAAATTAAAACGCCTAGAAATCGGTTTAAATCGGTTTAATTTAAATTGAGCGTTTATTGCCATAACTCGCACAGATGTCCGAATTAGCTTTCGAAATCTGTTCCATTGTGTCCGGAACGCGGGATAAACCCTAGGAACGTCAGTTTCGGCGCGTAAATCGGAGTTCGGAATTTACGGATGAATAGTGTCGATTTTCTTCTATAAATAGACACCCACACCCTTCATTTATAAAAAAAAAAAAAAACAAAACCCTAACCCTAACTAAACTGCAGCCGCCTCTATCATATGAACGGCCAGAGATTCACCATCAACTTCCCCTCCGATCTCCCAATCCATCAACATTTAGACTAAGGCTTCAACTGCAAACTTGTCGAGCTTCGCGAGCTCTACGTTCTCAACGGTGGAGATGTGATTTGGAGCAACATGGAGTGAGCTACAGGGGGCCGACCATGTTGACTTGCGCACGCCATACGAGGTGGAAGGGGGGGCCGAGCCTTGTGCCATTCAGGCCGAGCATGGAGGGGGTCAAGAGCTTCGATTTGCAACTCCCTGATCGTCGTCAAGTTGAGTGATGGAGGAGTAAAGTTTAACCCTAGTATTTGCTAATGGGTTCATGTGTGTTGCGGCTATTACTGGAGATGGTGAACGTGAAGAGGAGAGAAGGGGGGGACGGCCCAGATTGCAATATCTTGAGATCAACGGCCCATGTTAGTTGTAGGTTTAAAAATTAAAATATGTTGTAAATTTTAAGTATAAATTCGTGTACAAACTTCAAAAATTCATATCTTTTTCATACGAGGTCGAAAACACGCAAAACCAGTTGCGTTGGAATCGTATGGACGAGCACTACGCGATGGAGTTGGTTTGGAGTCGTTTGGAGTTAGTGAGAATTTTGGATAAAATTAAACGTCCGTTTAATTTTATTCGAAATAAATCGCTAAAACGAAATTGAAATCAAGGTGAGAACTTCTCACTCAATCGAATCAGTTTCGATTTTATTTTAAATAGTTAGATTTAAAATATTTAAACGCTGTTTGAATGATGATTGTTATCTATTGATTGTTAAAATAGACATTATACGCCGTTAGTAAGCGGATGTTATTTATTAAAAACATATACCGCGAATATTTCATAAACAGTGAAATTGGTATTATATATAATAGCAATATATATATATTGGCATATGTATATATTGCAGTTATTGATTTCCCGCATTATTTGTTTAGCGGATGAGACCCTATTGCGCCGTTATTAAGCGGATAATATTTAATAAAAACATATACCGCGATAATTTCGTACTGGAGCGAAATTGGTATTGTGCTAATGTTTTTGGATGCAGGAAAACAGGTTGGAGGGATCCAACTGGATTCCTCAACAGTATTTATTAGATTTCAGATATTTTGATATTTGATGGATTATCATATTGATATATGATATCGTTGTTGTCGTGATTGACTATTTGGTATGTAGCATCATTGGACCAAGTTTTGGAATTTTAAAATGATTTATAAAGTGATTTTTGAAAATATACTTTATGTTTGGAATTTGATCTATTTTAAATAAATAAACGTCATAATTTTTAATATTATAAAAATTATGATTTTTGAGAAAAATAGTTAAAAACTGATTTTTGAGAATATGATGCTAACGATTTTATAAAATAGTTTAATCGGGATTTTAGAATTTATTGTGAAAAGTTTAAATATAGGATTTATAAAATTTAATTATTTTATAAATCAAAATGGTGAAATAATAAAGGAGATTAAAGACATTTTAAAAGAATAATATAAATTGAATTATATTAAGAGATGTATAAATGGATATTTATAAATTGAAATATTGAATTATAAAACGAGTTTTTATAAGTGTTTGAATGAAGCGAAAATGAATTTCATAAATTGAATGAAATTTATAGAATTATAAACGGTGAAATTTTAAATGGAATTTTATAAACAGTAGGTTTATAAAATTGATAAAGTCATTAAAAGAATATATTTGGACGAATAATTGAATCTCATAAGTTATAAGATTTATAATTATAAAGTTCAAAGCAACGATTTTTGGTAAAATAGTCGTTTTATAAGCATTTAACTTATAACATGAATCTTTAGTTTATAATTGAGTTATAAACTGGAATAGGTTAATAAAGGAAGTTGCTATAAAAGAAATAGAAATGGAATTTATAAACGTTGTTTTATAAATTCGCAAACGACTTATTTTGATAAGTAAATTGTTGAAACCTATTAATGGAGTTATATTCACATTTTTGAATAGTGAATAATCCTTTGAATTAAAATGAATAAAAGAATGAAATTTGTTAACGAAGTTTATTCACATTTTTGAATAGTGAATAACACGTTAAAGAAAATGTTTAGATTTGATGTTTTAAATTGAATTAAAACGATCTAACGCTGTTTTAAAACGTGTTAAGATTCGAAACTATAGATTTCGACATTTATTGTTGAAATAGACGTTTTCGAGAAATAAAAGGAAATAATGGACTATAACACTGTAGTTATAGTAAATGATTTCCGAAAGGAAATGTTTTGTATAGTATTGGGATTTATATATCTATCTTAAAATTCGAATCCCTATACTAGTGATTTTGGGTTGTCGTAACGATGTTTTACGTAACATTCGTTTTGGCCCAAATAAATATGTTTAAGAGAATGATTTCCTTAAAGAATGAAATATATACTTAATCTCGATTTAAGTATATTGAATATTTTCTAAGTGTTGAAAATAAATAAAATTTGTGAATTACTTATGAATAAATAAGTATGGAAATGTTTTTCCAATATAAAGTGAATATTAGAGGATTTATCTTTTTGAAGACAAATTGAAAATGAATATTATAAATCGAATTGAAGTCGTATATTCATTAATACTTTGGAAAGTAAATTCACTATTGAATTTATAAAAGAAAGTAGAATTGGTTTAAAAATAAATATTGATTTATTTTTGAAGTGTTGAAAATTATATATCTAGTGAAGATATTTTGGAAAATAAATAATTTGGAAAATTATTTGGAAACCGGTGATGTGTGCATATCCATTGATAGTTCAATAACCGACTATCAATATTTCCCTTTGAATGGGTAATTGATGTGATTTGTTTGAATGTGAATGCCACACTTATTTTTGAATAAGCGCTCACTATTCGGGTTAACCGGGAAAGGACGATGGGGTCGTATAACCCATTCCGAATATGTGATACGTCGTTGTGAATAGCATTGAAGATCGGTGTTGAAGACCCGGTAATTGCGAGAGCGATAGGATGACCTGTCGATTGTCTCTACACTGAGTTGCAACGGTATAGAGACTCCCTAAGTGATGGGAAATCCGATCAGGATTGTGAATATCCGGATTGCAAGGACTTCTTTGTAAGTGCCTTCGGTTTTGTTCGAGCCCGGAACAGACTTGTATGGATTGTATGTCTGACATTACAAGTTGAGATATAAAGCCGATTTCATTCAAATATATTTCTGTTGGTGGCGGAGAATTTATTCTTTTAGCTTAACACCCTTCTCTGAGACGTACGAGCTCAGAGGTTATATAGTTGAAGTTATCAGCGATATATTCCCAATTTGGTAATGTGACATGCTGAGTGTTGCTGAAATGATCATTGTGTTGATTATTTGCGATAGGATCATTTGTTTGATCGTCTATCTTGGTGATCATTGTGTTGATCATTTGTTGACCCAAAGCATGGCTTTTGTATAAAGTATGTTTTTGTGGACGTGACTTCGTCGAGCCTCACAAACCGGTAATGGTCGAAACAGGAATTGTGCGGCAAGGTTTTCAGGGATAACTTCCCTAGGGTATGACCATTCCTTCTGGAAAAGGGTAGTATCATGGAATGGAGCCCAGATACTTACTCATGTTGAAACACTTATTTTTAGGGTGTGATGTTGGTTAGAGAGCTCTCGTTTAAAGGTCCCAAAGGACCGGGGGTGGCATATCTGAGGGTTTGTAATATTCCTTGGGAAAAGGGATTCCCGGCTTTGTTTAGCAGAGGACGGTGGTTCTCGGGGCGTCCATCCAGAGGCGTTTCCATGTGGCAATGGGAAGTTCCTTGGCCTGACCATTTGTTGGAAAAATCCATTCTCCAAATACGAAACTTGTACGGTATTAGTTGTAGAACCTATCATTCACTTATGGTGTCGCAACACTGTTTGGATGGTAGCTATAGTAGGCATAGTTCGAAATGTCTATGTTGGCTAAGATTTATATTCTACTTTCGAAATGAATTTTTCTCTACACTATGCACTAGTAATAATATCAAATGTTCTTTTAAATGCGTATCAAGCATCTTTGACTATCATAAGGAGAAATCTCCTCCGATTCTGCGTTTGCATTGTGTGTGTGTGCGGGAGGCCTTATGGTAGTCTCATTTTTAAAAGCATTGCGAATTGACTTTAAAAATATTCCTCTATTTTGATTTTAAAGATAAATAAACTGTTTTGAGTTCTCACACCAGTCACATGACTTACTCGGAGTTTATTGTTTTCCTTCCTAAACTCTGGGTGCCCACCAATTTCCACACGGGCAGTTAAGAGTTAAGGTTTATCAGGATATTCTGGATATTCAGGAGTTGCTGGAGGCAAGCTGGATGGCATGGCGTATTACTAGTTTATATAGTATTTCTTTTTCCGCTGCATTGTTGTTGTTTGTTGTTTGTTGTTGTACACTTTGATGTAATGAAATGTAATGTAATGTAATAACTGATATAGTTCTTTGTTTAAAGATTATTCATTTATTATTATATGTTGTTCCGCTGCGAATTGTGAGATTCTGATGTTGTTCTGTTGTTTTCTGTTCCGTTCTATTCTCCATTTTTCTATATTTTCAAATTTTCTATTCTCTTTTCCTTCTATTTTAAAATGATCTCTTCTCTATTTTCTGTTTTCTTTTCCCTATCTTTCTCTATTCTTTCTTATCTTTCCTCTCTCTATCTTTTCTGCCTTCTTATCTTATTCTCTCTTTTTCTTTTTTCTTTTCTTAAACCATAACATTTCGGGTTTTCGGCCTTCGATTTCTCGACAGTCGATAAAGTGAGTGTCGATGTTGAATTTTCGAAAGTCAAAAATTTTCGGGACGTTACATTTGGTATCAGAGCTTATGGTTAAGCGACAACCATGGTTCTGTTGGGTATTACTCATTAGAGATAGAGTCAGCAGTACTCTAGAATGATTTGAGTGTAATAATAGCTATGAGGGCGTATTTGTTAGTGAATATAAATTGTTTTGTATTGTGTTGACTTATCGGTTGATTGTTTATATATTTCGGTCGATGTAGTCGAGCTAACTATCGTAGAAAGGGGTTTCTAAACTCTTAAACAAGATAAACCGACACGATATTGTTTTAAATTGGGTAAATGAAATAATTTTACCTTGATTATATTTTATATATAAAGGAATAATTTTTCAGAATTATTAAAGTGTATATAAGTTGATTGTTTAGTTGTTTGAATAATCTAAATTGAAGAATAATTGTATAAGTAAAATGAATTATAAGAATTGAATTATAATTAATGTGATTTACAATTATGAAATAAACTTATATATATATATGAGAAGTGAAACTATATGGATATATTTATGAATATGAGTTGTAAATAAAAAAAAAATGAATTTAAAGTTAAATGGAAATTTACTTTAGAAATGGAAGTATAACTTAAGGGATATTGAATGAGGTTGATATTAGTATCAAAGTAAATTAATAAAGTGAAGTGATAAATGTGAACTTAAGTTATGTAAATGAAATTCAACTTTAGAAATTGAATTGAATTAATAGATTGAATGATAATCAATTAAATGTAAATAATTGGTATGAAATAATGAATATAAGTGTTAATTCATTAAAATCTAATGTTATTGGAAGTTGAATAATAGAATGAAAATCAATTTAATTAAACTAATTGTAAGCAAAGGAAATTTGGTTGCAATTAATATACATTGGTTGTTATATGATTGTTAGTTGATTGATTGTATATAATTCATTAAGGGTTAATGAAATTGAAAGCTAAAGTAATTGAAATTCAATTTGAAGTTAAATGAATCTTGAGTAGATTTGAATTTGATTTGGAAGTGAACCAACTTGAATATGGATTAGTGAATATAAACTAATTGAAAATGAATGTTAGAAAGAACATCCACTGTTAATGAATCAAAAGTGATTAAATTGAAAACCAATTCATTGAATATTAATGAGAATATAAATGAATATTGATTTGGTTATGGATGTTGGATGATAGTTGGTTGATGTTTGCATTTGTTGCTTTAGTTTCATTTGTTATGTTGGCATATATAGTTATTATGTTGCTATATGTTGTACATTGATACTATTGTCTACATGCATGTTCTCATGTTGTTTGTTGAGTGTTTAGTAGGTGCGGATCGCGTTTGCTTCGCATTTGGAGCTCGCTTTCGCGCTATATTAGCCGTATATGCTTGCTAATAAAATATAAGGTACATATCTCGGATTACATACCGTACTATTATACTTTTTCCCTTCGGGATGCCTCATTACTTGATGAGATGTATATTTGTGATATATATACTGTCATTTTTTTCGGATCGAGCCGCGCAAAGGAGACTATGGCGAATTTTTCCGAAAATTTAAGGCGTTAGGAAAAATTTGAGAAAATTGGAAAATTTTGAAAACTATAACTTTGATTTGTAATTGAAAGTTAAACAATAGTAGTTGTTTTTGAAAAGATAACTAAGTATGATTTGAAAACTTAGTAAAGTATGGTGAGAAATTTAATTCTGGATTTTGGAAAGTTAATAAATTCTGTAACTTTTCTTACTTGATAATTTCGAGGACGAAATTCTTTTAAGGGGGGAAGATTGTAACGACCCAGAATTTTAATTTATTAAAATATGAATATTTAAATTAATTTTAAATATTAATAAGTGAATTTATAAGTCAAATAAATTTTTATTTGAATTATTGGATTTTATTGGATAATTAAATCGATAATTTAATACGTTAAATTATGGAAATAATGGGAAATTGGGTTAAATATGATTGAAAATGATTTGCAAAATTTTATTTTATCATATTGAAGTTAGAATGATATTTTAGAACTTTTAAAATCGAATTAAAAGTTAATTTGTGAAAATTGAATATTTTAATATTTAAATCGACTAGTGAAAATAGTCAATTTTTGAACAGTCTCAGAATTGAACGAAACCAGTTCCATTGGATCCGTAATAGTTAGTTATTACCGGATTTCAATTTTCGTGTCAATCGGAGCTATCGTTTGATCGTGGCAGCTCGAAACGCATCGATTTATTTTTAATTTTAATTCGGCGAGTTAAAATAGCCATTTTTCAAAAAGTCTCGGATTTCGACGAAACTAGTTTCATCGGATCCGTAATGTGATATTATTGTAAGGTTTCAAATTTCAAGTCAATTGGATTTACCGTTTGTCCGGTACAAATTAAAACGCCTAGAAATCGGTTTAAATCGGTTTAATTTAAATTGAGCGTTTATTGCCATAACTCGCACAGATGTCCGAATTAGCTTTCGAAATCTGTTCCATTGTGTCCGGAACGCGGGATAAACCCTAGGAACGTCAGTTTCGGCGCGTAAATCGGAGTTCGGAATTTACGGATGAATAGTGTCGATTTTCTTCTATAAATAGACACCCACACCCTTCATTTATAAAAAAAAAATAAACAAACAAAACCCTAACCCTAACTAAACTGCAGCCGCCTCTATCATATGAACGGCCAGAGATTCACCATCAACTTCCCCTCCGATCTCCCAATCCATCAACATTTAGACTAAGGCTTCAACTGCAAACTTGTCGAGCTTCGCGAGCTCTACGTTCTCAACGGTGGAGATGTGATTTGGAGCAACATGGAGTGAGCTACAGGGGGCCGACCATGTTGACTTGCGCACGCCATACGAGGTGGAAGGGGGGGCCGAGCCTTGTGCCATTCAGGCCGAGCATGGAGGGGGTCAAGAGCTTCGATTTGCAACTCCCTGATCGTCGTCAAGTTGAGTGATGGAGGAGTAAAGTTTAACCCTAGTATTTGCTAATGGGTTCATGTGTGTTGCGGCTATTACTGGAGATGGTGAACGTGAAGAGGAGAGAAGGGGGGGACGGCCCAGATTGCAATATCTTGAGATCAACGGCCCATGTTAGTTGTAGGTTTAAAAATTAAAATATGTTGTAAATTTTAAGTATAAATTCGTGTACAAACTTCAAAAATTTATATCTTTTTCATACGAGGTCGAAAATACGCGAAACCAGTTGCGTTGGAATCGTATGGACGAGGACTACGCGATGGAGTTGGTTTGGAGTCGTTTGGAGTTAGTGAGAATTTTGGATAAAATTAAACGTCCGTTTAATTTTATTCGAAATAAATCGCTAAAACGAAATTGAAATCAAGGTGAGAACTTCTCACTCAATCGAATTAGTTTCGATTTTATTTTAAATAGTTAGATTTAAAATATTTAAACGCTGTTTGAATGATGATTGTTATCTATTGATTGTTAAAATAGACATTATACGTCGTTAGTAAGCGGATGTTATTTATTAAAAACATATACCGCGAATATTTCATAAACAGTGAAATTGGTATTATATATAATAGCAATATATATATATATATATTGGCATATGTATATATCGCAGTTATTGATTTCCCGCATTATTTGTTTAGCGAATGAGACCCTATTGCGCCGTTATTAAGCGGATAATATTTAATAAAAACATATACCGCGATAACTTCGTACTGGAGCGAAATTGGTATTGTGCTAATGTTTTTGGATGCAGGAAAACAGGTTGGAGGGATCCAACTGGATTCCTCAACAGTATTTATTAGATTTCAGATATTTTGATATTTGATGGATTATCATATTGATATATGATATCGTTGCTGTCGTGATTGACTATTTGGTATGTAGCATCATTGGACCAAGTTTTGGAATTTTAAAATGATTTATAAAGTGATTTTTGAAAATATACTTTATGTTTGGAATTTGATCTATTTTAAATAAATAAACGTCATAATTTTTAATATTATAAAAATTATGATTTTTGAGAAAAATAGTTAAAAACTGATTTTTGAGAATATGATGCTAACGATTTTATAAAATAATTTAATCGGGATTTTAGAATTTATTGTGAAAAGTTTAAATATAGGATTTATAAAATTTAATTATTTTATAAATCAAAATGGTGAAATAATAAAGGAGATTAAAGACATTTTAAAAGAATAATATAAATTGAATTATATTAATAGATGTATAAATGGATATTTATAAATTAAAATATTGAATTATAAAACGAGTTTTTATAAGTGTTTGAATGAAGCGAAAATGAATTTCATAAATTGAATGAAATTTATAGAATTATAAACGGTGAAATTTTAAATGGAATTTTATAAACAGTAGGTTTATAAAATTGATAAAGTCATTAAAAGAATATATTTGGACGAATAATTGAATCTCATAAGTTATAAGATTTATAATTATGAAGTTCAAAGCAACGATTTTTGGTAAAATAGTCGTTTTATAAGCATTTAACTTATAACATGAATCTTTAGTTTATAATTGAGTTCTAAACTGGAATAGGTTAATAAAGGAAGTTGCTATAAAAGAAATAGAAATGGAATTTATAAACGTTGTTTTTTAAATTCGCAAACGACTTATTTTGATAAGTAAATTGTTGAAACCTATTAATGGAGTTATATTCACATTTTTGAATAGTGAATAATCCTTTGAATTAAAATGAATAAAAGAATGAAATTTGTTAACGAAGTTTATTCACATTTTTGAATAGTGAATAACACGTTAAAGAAAATGTTTAGATTTGATGTTTTAAATTGAATTAAAACGATCTAACGCTGTTTTAAAATGTGTTAAGATTCGAAACTCGAGTTATAAATTAAATTCGACTTAAATTGTCAATGAAGTAAATGTAAATGAATTGTGAGTTCATGAATTTTGAGGGTAAATTGAAAATGGATAATGAATTCAGAACTTGAGTTATTAATTAAAATTTATTGTGAAGTGTTATCAAATTAAGTATAATTGAAATATATCGAATAAAAATGTAAATGGATTAAAATAGTAATGGTTTGAATATGTAAATGAAATCCAATAAGGGAAATAGATTGGATATGTCCTTGGAATCAATTGAGTTAAGTTGAGTATAATAGAGTAAAATTGGCTGGTGAAATGAAAATGAGGTTAAGTAATTCGACTTAAGTGGAATAGATGAAGGAGAGTTGAATTGAATTCAACTTAAACGAA
Organism: Allium cepa; assembly: GCA_030765085.1. NCBI lineage: Eukaryota > Viridiplantae > Streptophyta > Magnoliopsida > Asparagales > Amaryllidaceae > Allium > Allium cepa. The sequence continues at coordinate 670,896,924 of CM060939.1, read as the reverse complement.
GTTTGATAATATTGGATTGGTTTTAAATCAAGTGAAGGTGATTTTTAATTGAAATAAAATTCGGTGAGTTGCCGATAATATTTAATGGAATGAAATTCTTAAATAAATAATAGTAAACCATTTAAATTGTTACGGAATTGAAATAATGAAAGACAATAAAGAAATGGAATGTTTTAAGTCAATAGAATGGATTTAAAATGAATGTGGATAAGGAATGAAACACTATTGAATATATCGTGCATAACATTGAAATAGTTATTGGATAAAATAGTTTGGATTGTTTCCGAGCTAAATAAAATAGTCTGGAATAAACTAGAATGAAATGTAAATAAATGGATTGTAAATGAAATTTAAATGGAATGTGTCGAGCTAAATAAATGACTGTGAATGAATTAAAATAAAAAGGAAATTTAATTGGTAATGGAGATGGAAGCTAAGTTGTTAATGGTTTTAATGGACTAGTTTGGTTAATAAAATTGAAATGCAATGAAACTGAGAATATATGGATTGTGAATAAATCCGAAATGGAATAGAATTAAGCGTAAGTTGAGTTGGGGTCAATTTAAATTGATTATAAAACTCAAGTGCTTATTTATCCACATAAATCTCGTCAAATTGCAAAGAATACATTGTTATTGAATGTAAATAGAAGTTATTAAAATGCCTTGGATGGATAGGAGTAAAATAAATTGGTTTTGAAAGCAATTGAATTTAATATGAGTTCAGTTTGCTTAATACTAAACTAAATGTAAGCAATTGAGTTATAAACCATTCAAAGTAATGAGGTTATATACGAATGGATTGAAAAACATTCACATTGGATGAGAATGGTTTATAAATTAATTGAAACAGTTGAATTAGCATGGAAACTATATAAGTTGCTTACGAAAAAGTGTTTGGTATGAGTATCTTTTAGAATTCAGATGTTTTAACTATTGTAAACAAGTGAAATGTAGTTAAACTTCATTTATATGGCGCTTACATGTTTAAACTGAGTAAGTACAGGTACCGGGAAGCCGTTTGGCTGGATTTTGGTCACGCTAGATGCTAAAAATAATAAGCTGCATGCTTAAAATGCTAAATGAGGTACGCCTATGCAATAAAAATAGGATATATGAATTGTTTTTGGTTTTTCCGACCGTGTGGGTTGATGTATATATATATTTATCTCTTTTGTCAAATTGCAAAAGCTCCTCCGTACAAAGGGGACTCTGGCAAAAAATTTCGGAAATTTAGGGAGTTAGAAAAATTTTGAGAAAATTTTGATAATTCAAAATTTGGTTTTAAATTGAACTTGAGTGGTTAAACAAGTAGTATAGTTTGAAACTATGGGAAAGTTGAGAAGTTAATAAGGAAGATAATGGATCTTTTATAAGAGATAGTTGGTAAGTTGTTGAGTTGTTAGAAACTGTTTGGTTTTGGAAAAGTAACGGGTTTTGAGCCATTCTTCCTAGTTAGTAATTTCGGGGACGAAATTCTTTTAAGGGGGAAGGAATGTGACGACCCGGAATTTTCGAGCATTTAAAATCGGAATATTTAATTGATTTTAAGTATTTAAAGGTAAATTCTCAACTTAAATTACGAATATCATAATTTATTTGACAATTAGATTGTTGAATTAAATAATTTGAATTGGATAAAATATGAAACCTGAGATTTTAAGCCTGTTAAAAATATAATTTGAAAGCTTATAAATTTATATTGATAACATTGAATATAATAAAAGTGTTAAAATGAAATCTAACATTGAATTGGTCAGTTTTGAAATTCAATCATTTAAATTGAATTTAAAAATAACCTTCCGAGGCACAGTCTCGGAATTCGATGAAACCAGTTCCATTGGGTCCGTAATATTGAATTATTATTGGATTTCAAATTTCAGAATTAGTGTGTGAGTGTACAATATATAAACACGCTAAAATTTAATTGATAATAATTTACTTAGTCAAGCTTCTTGTATACACCATCTCTATTGTATTTATATTTATAATAATACAAAAGGTATAAGTATGTATAAGTATAGGATAAGTGACATGACATGGTGAAGACAAGTGGCATAATATAGACCATACACCTATCTTAAGATGAAATAGAATTATGACACATATATCACTTAGGTGTATACTTCTAGAACACCTTAAATGATTACCAAATAAGGTATGTGTCATGAAATAAAGCTTGCATAAAAAAATGAAGGACATGTATCCATGTGTAGAAACCTCTTAAGACACCTAAGTAGACACATAACCCCATTAGGTGTCCATGTGTAGAAACATCTTAAGACACCTAAGTAGACATGTGTCAACAATCTAAAGCTTGTGCAAAGAGAAGAAGACAAGTGTCCAAAACTAAAATTACCAAACTAGCCTTGAAAATTACTATATAAAGGGTGGAAATGTTCACTTATTTTTGGATACTTTCACAAAGCAAAAACAAAAGTAAGATAAAGTGAAAGAGCTTGGAGAAAGCTAAGGAAAAAGAGTCAAGTCAAATACACAAGTTTAAGGTGAGAAAACCTATTTAAATTTCTAGTATTCATGTTATTCTTGAAGAAATGATAGTTATAAGTAAAAATTGTTCGGTTCTATCAAAACGCAGCTTAGTAATTTAACCATAACTTTCTCAATCCTTAATGAAATTTCGATTTCTTGGATGTTCTGGAAATCTTATTTCATATGCTACAACTTTTATGTTTTGTGTTTTCTGTAATTTGAAAGTTAGCTATGTCAAAATTGAATCTTTCTATTGTAATCCCGAAAGCAAAACCAATATTAGCTCTATGCTTAAGGCTGAAACTAAATTGGCCATAACTTCTTCGTTCCTCAACCGATTTCGATAAATTTAGATGTTCCAGAAAGCTTAGACTTTGTTTTAAAACTTTTATGTTTTGAGTTTTCCAAAATTCGAGGTTATCTTGGCCAAAATTGTAATTTTTTATCGCAGTCCCGAGACAAAATGACATAAGTTGTGAAATTCAAATCTTAGAATTATTTTATCCATAACTTTTACAATTCTTATCGGAATTCGGAAATTATTAATGTTCCGGAAAGCTTAGGAACTAAGCTAAAGCTTTTGCTTTGTTCATTTTGCTTGATTTCGATGTTTTCTATGCTAAAATTGAAATTGTTGGTCGCTGTCCTGCAAATGCATAAGTTCAGGCTAAGTTTAATGTTTTTAGTAAAATGGTCATAACTTTTGAATCGTTAATCCAAATTCGACGTTCTTGGTCATTCCGGAAAGATAACGGAAAATCCTATAACTTTTATTTGTATCGTTTTCTGAAATTAGTTGATTAAAATATTGAAAAACCTCTTGCAAACTCGCTGTCCTGTTGTTTTATGCAAACCTGAGCTAGTATTTTGTGCATAACTTTTGCGTTTCTTATCCAAATCCTATAATTTTTAAAGTTTTGGAAACTGAAGGAAGAATGTGATAACTTTCATTTGTATCACTTTTTAATTAATAAAATTCTGTATATGGGAAGGAATTTTTGAATAAGCAGAAGGTTAATGAAGTTTGAAACTTCAATGATATTATTTAATAAAAACAAACATTTATTTAATATTTAAGATTTAACTTAAGGAATAAAGAAGAAATGGAAAAAAGCCTGACATTCGTATATTTTAGTTAAAAGTTTAAAATCAAACGGAAAATAACAACAATAATAATATGTCCGTAACTAATGAATTTTTGAAATGAATTGAGTAAGTAAAGAAACTTACTTCAAATAAAATAAATTGGAAATCAATTTCGGGGAAATTGATTTAAGTGATTGAGTTGGAACTTTCTCTGGATGGCCAAGTACATGTTTTAAAAGGTAAAATTGTAAATATAAATTAAATGTTGTAAAGCTGTTTTTAAAGAAAGCAAGTTTTGAGAAATTTATTATTTCTATTATTTAAAGTTTAATAAGTATTTTCTTTAATCTATTCTAGCAGTAATTATTAAGAAGTAACTTAGTATTTTGTTTTAAAAGTAGAAATCTAGTTTTATAACCTTATTTCAAACATTCATATAGTATGTATTTTTAACAAATTATTAAAGTAATTTTAACTTAAATGTTTCAAAATAAAGTGCTTTAAATTATTTTAAAAATCTATTTTTGTGCTTGGTGATTTCAGAGGAGATATAAAATATTTGGGAAAGTTGATTCTGAAAAGAATGATGGTTTTGAAACTATTTTCAAAGGATTGAAAATAGAAATATATCTTGTGAAGATATTTTGAGGTTAATAAATAATTGGAAATTTTATTTATTGTTGGATGGTTGTTTGTGAATATTAATTGATAGTTAAATAACCGACTATCAATATTGGACAAATGCGCTGATCGTTTCGAAGAGACCGGGATCGAGATTTATTTATCGAAAACCACTTCGATCCGGTTTGTATGTTTCATGTAAACGATTTTGGATTCGAAGATGGAGCAGTGAAGTGCAAGGGCTAGTCGCTACTAATCCTGAGGATATTTCCAAAATGGATGTAGTAGGAATAGTGCCTTCGGTTCCGTTCGAACCCGGGACGGACTTGTATGGACGAATGCTTTCGGAACATCGTCAGGAGGGCGATGGGCATTCTAAGTGAAACGTTCTAAAAAGGTAACGCTTAGCCTCAAGCCTCATCAACCGGGAATGACTGAAAATCAGGGGATATGCAGCAAGGTTAGGTGGGTCATGCCCAAGCAGGACAAGATATTTTCCCTGTCTAGATGTCCCTTTTTATATATTTCGGCTTAGTGGGTGGTTGGTCGTGCCAACCACGGGGTTTATCTTTTTCGGGACTATTCAGTAAGGAATGGTTCCGACCTTGTGTTGCAGGGGATGAAGGGAGTAATCCTCGGTACGGTGATCTAGGCCCCGTACTGTGACAGGTGGTACCCCAGTGCCTAGTCATTAGTTGGAAATCCATTCTCCCTACGAGCCTTGTACGAGTTTTGTTTGTATTACCCACTCTGTGGCTAGTAGCTGGAATTTAATGAATGTAACAATTTCGGCTATTTTATAAGTATTTGTATATAGACCCTATTATAATATCAAAGGATTTCTATAAAAATTGTTTTAGCTATCGTAAGGTAAAAACCCGACATGTTTATTTGTGGCGTGGTCTTACGAGATGCTTTTGTTTTCAAAGGATTTTTGAAACTTTAATAATCAATTGGGTGTGATTTTCTCACGCTGGTATTCCAGACTGACTCGTGTGTTATTTAACTGTAATGCTCGGGTCAGACCGAGTATTATAGAATACAGGATGTGATGCTGTGGAGCTCAGGAGACGAGCTGGAGGACGATACGTATATCCGTACTTGTTCTGTATATATTCCGCTATGATTGAGTTGCTGTGTATCCATTTGTATGTTGTTGTTGAGTCGTTGATCGATGTACTCTGATGATGTAATATATAAACAGATATATTTGATTTTGAGTAAAGATCATTTATTTTCTATTATATTTTAGTCCGCTGCGATGGTTAGATTCTGATATTGTTTTCTATTTTCTTCTTCTACCTCTTTTTCTTTAACCCAAATGGTTCGTATTTCTGTACAACTTGAGTTGATTTAGGTAGAATAGTGTTGACTCAAAGGGTACGTATTTGTGGGCTGTTACAAGTCAACTTAATATACAGAATTTATGAACTCCCATCCTTGGTCATATATACCAAACTGACTTACCTACCACCTTCAGATGATATTTGTATTGGTGATAGATTGTTTACATTCAATATATCTACATATTGAAATTATGATAAATAAATAAAAACTAACCCTAGTTTTGAGAAATGCAAGCGACCAATCCCAAGTAAATCAAAAAATTGATTTTTTCAATAGTTTTGGAAGGAGTGCTCACTGATCAACGATAAAGGCGACTTACGCGAGAAAAGCAAAGCGACAAGTGGTAGAGTTTACATATCCAAAGACAAGTAAATTGGGAATTTGTTTGCTTAGGGTTCTAATTGAGAGGCGGTAATGGGAAAGAAAACACAGGAGCAAATTGGAAAAGAAGCGGCCTAAAAAATATATTGCATGCATGCTCCTAAATTTTGACGTCTAATTTTTTACAGCATGGTTCAACGCCATCTATATTTTCCTGTGCTTTAGACGAAAGTAATAATTTCAACCAGTAATTAAATGCTATTATTGGTTGCAATGTATAACTCATTTTCTTGTAGTGACAGGAGATTAAATTTCTACACCAAGTGGAAAATAAAAGGCCCAATTAAGAGTGAAAACTAGTAAATAACTATAAAGGAAAAAAACACACACAATCTCTATTACTTCAACAGGTGGCGAGTGTGGAAGATTCCATGGTTCACTAGATGTATTTGGACCCATAAAATACATTCTGTGAGTAGGTTTCATGACTCTTCAACCCTACTGGTTTCTAGTACCTGAATGCAGGATTGCAAGGTATCAAGAGTCAAGATAATGATTAATAATGCTAGGAAACATTAGGATAACACCATGTTAGAGACCCGCAAAAATACCTCATTTAATGATTCTAAGAATGGGAATGAATGATCAATCTATGAACCTTGCTAAGTTGGGGCTGGCCTAGGTAAATCAGCTATGCCAGAAAATTTCATCCTTGTAACACTTAATACTATAGCTAACAATACAAGTAGACCAACAAGAAGAAGACCAAATAACCAAGGTCAACCAAAAGTGTACATTAACTCTTCTACAGTAGTGTAACAGTGTGGCAAATGGTACTGTTCAGATACACACTTATAAGGACAAGGGGCTTTAGTAACACCAACTGGTTAAATATACATGCTAATTAATATTTACAATCCATTCATAAGTCATAGCTGTGTTTTGAAATAATACAATGTTATACTAGTCTTCAATCTAGTTGTTTTGATGTTAAAATAGCAGAGTGGACCTTTATTTCTGTAAGTCTTCTTTTACACACATACATTTGTTTGTAATTTTTCAAATTTGATTAAAGAATATGGAAAAAGTGTACACTTTTTAGGCACATTCAACACTTGTTTTTTGAAAATAAAAAGGCCCTTATATGTCACAGGACCCATTAGAAACAATTTATATAAATGATACTTCTGGTCAAACAATTTACATCCACAAGAACTCAGTCACAAACCTAAAGCTATTGTTCTTAAATTATTGTTCAATGATTCATTAGTCATAACTATACCTCTATCACTCAAAGTGGAACCTTATTCTCCTCGTCTAGGTTGATATGAACATTTAACATAAAAAATAGCCAAGTAAGACACGATGTGAAATAAATTCAATTCCCATGCAATAACTTTGATATACAAAAATTGAATCTAATGCTTTATTGTTGTCATCCCCCATAAAACATTCTTATCGGTATGGGAAAGGATTCTAATCACATTCATTACTTGAATGAAAAATGAACATAAAACATTGCTACCGTGAAGATAGTTGTGTGATCCTATGCTAAAATTACAATGAAAATAATTTTAATTTTTAGGACTAAGTTTAACAAAAGTATAAACAAATTTACACTGTGTATAAAAGCATATAAATAAAAAATAGTTATAAAAATCTTCTAAAGCTTCAATGTGTATTCCACATATTCGTACTGGATGATATGGACTGCATGACTGGTCACACTTACCTTCAACAAATGCTCCAACGCATTTAGTGCTGATACCTTATTAGAAATTTGCTTAATTATCCTTAACACAATTAGTTGACAACATATACAGTGAACTATTAATGGAAAAACATTCATGGTGAGTTAGTTATGTTATCACATATATATTTACCATTATACCTCTCTTCTATATTAGTAGTTATCTAAATTGGATCAACTGTATATAATCACTAAATTGTATATCAACAAATTATATATATATATAGACACACACACACACACACACACATATACCTACACATATTCATACACACACCCATGAGTAAAATGTCCAAATATCAAATATTTCAAGTTGCTTAGTTTATATATAGATGAAAGAACAAATTATAATCCTAACAAGTACCATTCAATATCTTCTAATAAATTTTGCATAATAGAGACCATGCTGCATCATAAACATACAACACAACAATCGGTAAGAATAAAGTTAGAAGGCATGAAACAGAAAGATGAAGAAAGAGATAACCAATTCCTTTACTTGAATCAACAACAAATACCTAAAAAAACTTACAAATAGACAAAGAAATAAGGACTGCATATGACTGTAAGAAACAAGCATTTAACTAACAAGCAAAAGACACTATTTCTTACCTTGAAGAGACTTCTTCTCTATTCTCATCAGGGAAGCAATGATGAAATAAGGACTACAAGAAATACCAATGCATTTTACTTGCAAATTCTACACAACTCACATGATGAAAAATTGATAAGTGAATATACACTTAGTGTTAAGTAGTTATAGGAAATGTCACATACTGAAGCAGTATAAAGTATTAAAAAATAAAAAGTGAAACGGCTTACTCAAGAAGATTAACCCACAAATTTTTATCATATTATGATGTCAACAAGGAGAAGTAAAATAAGCAGAGTGGTTATCTGGATGAAAATAGAGAGAATACAACAGATACAAAAAACTTGACAAACGATGATATCTATTTTTCCAAGCATTCGTATAATTCGGTATAAATTAAAAATAGATTTCAGAATATTGTTTGCAAAAAAAATCATAACTGAAGAAGCAAAAAAGGAAACTTTTAAAGCTATTGATATATAGGAATTGAGGAAAGCTGCATTTCAAATAGATATTAATAATAGTCTGGGTATAGATGAGTTCAATGCACAATTTTACAAATTCACTGGGATGAAATTAAAGAGGAGCTTTTTCAGGTTATCTCTCATGCTTTTAGTTTAGGGAAGTCTACAAAAGAGATAAATCACACATTTATCACTTTAGAGCCTACCTAGGTTCGGTCTCATATGCAGCAGTTTAAAGCCTACCTAGGTTCAAACACCTTACCCGCTAATGCTTTAAATACTGATGCTTATGTTAGCGATTTAAATGACATACTGAATAGTGAAATCAGAAGAAAAATAAGTAATATATGTACTGATAATTCATTAAGAAATTAGTTTAAATAAATGTAATCATGAAGCAGCATACAATCTCCTAATCGATATCTTTGAAAAAATTGCAGTTGCAAAGTTCCCTCCTTTTTGTAGCGATTGCAAAGAAATACTTCAAAATTTTCCCCAGACATATCTTCAAACTCTGCTGTACAACAATTGCATGCGAACCGCACCGATCTTACCCTTCTTTTAAGTTTTTGCATGAAGTAGAAGTCTATGTTTCGCTCGTGCATATTTCCAAATTTGCGAACAAAAAGTTAAACTATGTTACAGCCTGAAAGATATAACAAACTACCAAATTACAAAAAAAAAATTAAAGACAAACATCGAAACAAATATGTATTATCTCACTGATCAGCACAGAGGATTATGGGAAATCAAAATTGGTGAAGTACAAAAATATGCATAGGTAAACAAATTGTGCAGCTAATATAAGCAGCACTTAACATGTACTACAACGTGTATGTTCTGTGGTGTCTTTTAACACTGGTTCGGTTAACATAGAACTAGGGTAAAAAAATTAAAATCAACAGTAAACACATGCACGAGAAGTGACTAATTCACATATCACTGTATATAAGGATATGAAACATTTTTTCTGAAATAATGTTTATACATGATAAAACATGGGCTTTGGATTCACAAAGACATTTTTGAGCAAAATGATAGAGTAACTTCCAGTCCTCACTGACAGTTGATAGTCTTGACTATGCTGAAAAGTTGGTGTGCTCCTTGTCATATTCTGAACCGGGTAGATGAAATTTTCAGAACTTATGAAGATGGTAGCGGTTAGCTCAGCTGAACACGACATGTTAGTCATATTTGGGACAGCTAAAAAACCAAAAATGGTGCATAAAGCTTATCATCATCGGGTAAGGAAACAGTCAGAAATAGTCAATGGTGTTTTTTATAAATATCTACAAGTATAAACAATCAAAAACAATGTTTATACTCGATTACTTCTAATACTTCTTTAACATTGGACGTTGTATGTGATACTTCATTTGTATGTATTACATTGCACACATTCTCAACAAATAATGTTACATGCATTCAAAGGTACTATAACATTGGCTGAACCAGAACCATGCTCAAAGAAGCTCTCAATTTTTGGTGATGAGTATGGAATAATATGGTTTTCTCTTTTACTTTTTAAGGACTTCAACTCATTCTCTAACAAATCAATTTCATATTCAATTTATTCTCTCAAGAATTTTAACTTTCATAACTTCTAGCTTATTTGTAGAATATATTTATTAGGTCTGGAATCTCCAGTGCAGGCTTATCATAATCCATGTGTCTTAATCTCTTGTAGAATTGATAGCTGGCCCTAATTAAAAGACAACAAAGAAGATTCTATTTTCCTTGTTATCCAAATTCTTTAAATAAACTTATTAACATACAACAATCTTAATAAACTCGCTAATATCATTTTACCCACAAAATCGATCCTACAAATTCTGATTTAGGGCAATAGAAAAACACATACTGAAATTACAAAATCGATAAACTAATTGACGAACCTATTTTAAACCTAAATAAAACCGACGAATGGTTGAAAATAAGTACCTATAGAGGGAGCAACTAGCGGTGATTATTCGAATTCGAAATCGGAAGAATAGTGAAGGAAGATGTTTGAACGATGAAGTGGCATTGATGAAGGCGGATTTCGATGATTAAAAGAGAGGGTTAATTTCGTTTTCGATGGTGGAGGTGTCAAAGAGATGAAAGGCTGAGAAAAGTAAATAGGCGAAGTGAAAAAATGAGGCCGCAAAGTTACATTATTTTAGGTTTTCTCAGCGTTCACACATAAAAATTTCCCTCCAAGATTTTCGTTGACGGCATTGAAAGGAGAAACGATGAGGACAGCTGCTATCAAAGGTGTTTTTTCTTGTGGTGATGTCTTTTCAAGAAAGAAACTTAGCACATAACAAACAAACGATATGAGAATAAATACCAAAATAATTCATCGTATCTGATAAAGGAGACGAACCTGTAGATAATGAGCTTCAAGAGACCAATGGAGAATTAACATCATACTTCAACTTCTCCACTTCATATTAAGTGTGGAGATATGCAATATTATCTACCTCAATCTCATTCTTAAGAATTTTGCTAGACTTCCTAAGTCTACACCAATAGATTCTTAACAAGGTTAGCATCATTGGTATTTATAACAGAGGTAATGCATTTGAAAATACAAAAGTATGTAAAAAAAATTCCATTAATGTAGAATTATGGATTAAGTTATCGTTATATTTAATAATTCTTTAATCATATGATTTTGAATCATACGGTACAAATTAATTGTATCTCAAATGATTGAGCTCAAAGCTCCCATTCAATGGGAGCGATATAAGAGATGATTAACTATTCAGACCGACACATATAGATGTATGCGGTTCTGACGACTACCTTGCACCTCTGGCACCCAGTGGGCTACTATGATGCTCGACCAATGTTGGACACTTTCCAAGGGTGAAAAGAAGAGAAGAAATCACAGAACCTATCATATATCTCACAATGCATCGAATAAAATATAATAATAATCATCATAGATATAAAATATACGAGACTGTAATAACTAAATGAACCATAATATGAGAGTACATAGGTACACAAAGTTATACAAGATAGTGATAGAGTTTATACAACTAATAATAAACTCAAAAGATAAGCTATCTTTAAATATAATAAACAAACATAGTCCAGGGTCCAGAGTGTCTGACAGTGGAATAGGCAATAGTAAGTCCATATATTATACGAGTAAGCACCATCTGCTGCTCGTTATCTATACATCAACTACGTACCACCTAAACCCAATATCTAGTCTACTCATTTAAGAGTACCTAAGATAATAACAAGGAAAACATAAAACCTCAAGTCAGATAACAGTCTGGTGTTAGTATTAAAAATCTCAAAATACTATACAATTTGATATAGTAAGAAACAAAGGCATAAGAAACATACCTGACATATCCCTGCAACCAATGAGTTAGCACATAAAAACAACAATATGCCACTCTACTACTATCATAAAAGTATACTACATCCTATGTAAAGGTCGGGGTATCTTGGTATTAACATCTATAATACTTAGATCATATGACATCCTTAGAATGACAAACTGTTAGAAAAGCAACCATAGTAAACAAACCATCCATCAAACAATCATCATCGTCACTCAATGTGCCCTGGATATATGATAACTCGTATGAACATTCATTTGCCAGGTGTAACATCCCGTCTTTTGGATAGTTTAAATCGACGATAAACAGCACACGTCAGACACAAGCCATACAAAAGAGCGGATTGTTATTGGGGGTGAATAAGAAAACCAAAGAAAGAAAAAAACAGAATCTCGCAGCGGATTGACAAAATATAATAAACAAATAACAATTCATGAAGCCGTTTACAAAACATTTGATTATACTAATACAACGCAGAATCAGAGTTACACATCCTATGTGCAAGGTCGAACAATCCATAAACCAAACAAACAACAGATCCTAACATTAATTAAGTTTATTTTTATTAATTTTATTTTTCACAAGATTTGTTGTTCATTTGTTTCTTTTCATTCATTCAGTGATTACTTTCTCTAATTTTACATTTATTTCTTACAAAATTTTGTTCCCATTCATTCATTCAGTGTTTATTCATTTATTACTTACAAAAATTCATTTTCATCTATTCATATCATGTCAATTTCTTTTTATTGCATTATATTTATTCATCATTACTTAATTTCATTTATTTACCTTTAGCTATACATAGCTTCAAAATTAACTTAAGTTTATAGTCTTTCACTTATAGTATTCATCTTCCTACTTATTTGTATAATAAATAACTTCAACATTTACTTAAGTTTATAATTAATTTATTTAGAGTATTCATGTTCAACTCCATTGCTCGGTATATCAATTCATTAACTTAAGTTTATAATCTTCTACTTACAATACTTACTATCTATCACATTTTATATAATAAAATGTGTTTATAACTTAGGTTTATAACAACTATAACATCAAATTCTTATTTATAAAAGTAATTCATTAAACACTTCCATTGTTTAAGTTTTGCTTGTATAATATTCTATTACATTTTCTTATTAAACATGACAACTTTTAAAATTTTGGTAAGTTTTATATATATATATATATATATATATATGTGTGTGTGTTTCTAAGAATGAAATTGAAAGTTACACAAGTTCATCTTATTTCATTTTAGCAAATATATGTTCAATAGTTACCGTTTCTTATGTTTTATATTCTATTTATTTACATGTTACTCGTTTCAAGTTTCTCATATGCTTCATTTATGCTTTAACATATAGTTTCTTATTTTCATTTAAATATTTCAATTATTATATAGTTAAAATTTTCATTTCACTACAATAATTGAAACTATTAATTAACAGAAACTTAAGAACTAAATACTGGGTTCCATTTCAAATCATTTTAAAAATAATAGATAAATGTACATACTTACAACTTAATCCAATTATATTTAAAATAATTTAAAATTAATATTTGTTTATCAAAATAAGTCTACAGTATAACTACTACAATGGCCTTTCCACTTAGAAACTCGAAAATAAATGTCGATGATGTGTGCACTCATCACCGAAATTATTTTCCAGCGACAAAGAGGGGAGTATATAACTTATTTCTTTCCAAAATTTCTTTAAAATAATTCTTTCGAATCATATTGGAATATTTATATCAAAAAATACTTCTAAATAATATTATTGTTATATTCCAAAATCATTCGAAAGAAATTTTTCAAAAACTCGGAAATTAAGTTCTAATTTCAAATTTTCATTCATTTTATTTTCAAATCTTATTTTCAACTAATATTTATAAATTATCACTACCTAACAAACCAATATATTACAACCAAATATATCATTTATAAATCATTATTTATATATATAATAATATACAATAGACAAAATTATTTCATTTACCTATATTTCAAAATAAGTATTGTGTCGGTCTGTCCTATTAAGTGTTTAGAAATTCCTACCGATGTCATAGTGTCCTATGCACCAATCAGAATTTATAAATACAAAACGAAACAAATTAACACAATATAAAAACCTTTTTATAACACTAACAAATATGCTCTCTCATATATATACACTCAGCGACTCATTTTGGGGTATTACTACCCTATTAATAATGAGTTAGACCCCACAAAGCTAAGGTTATCGCTAACCAAAGCTTTGATACCAACTGTAACATCTCACCCTTTTGGATAGTTTAAGTCAACGATAAACCACGCACGTCAGACTCAAACCATACAAAAGAGCGGATTGTTATTGTGGTAAATAAGAAAAGCAGAGAAAGAAAGAAAACAAAATAGAATCTCGCAACGGAATGACAAAATACAATAATTAAATAATAGTTCATGAAGCTGTTTACAAAACATTTGATTATACTAATACAATGCAGAATCAGAGTTACACATACCAGAAAATAATAAATAATAATGCAGCGGAACAACGTGATGCAGTGGAACAATATAGTAAGTAATAATAATATCTTCGTCTTCGTCCTCCAGATATATGGTCTTCAAACCTGAAATGCTAAGGCTGACCCGAGCGAACTGAAAAGACAAAACACTCGAGTCAAACTAAAAGATCTTATGTAAGTTAAATCAACGGTAAATATGCGTGTGACGGCATTAGAGGTGTTTACGAGGTTTGACATCTCCTATCCAGTGTCTAACGTGAGTGCATTAACTTAAGAGATGTTCGAGATTCACATCTCCTATGGATCCGTTAAATTATCTGCTGTGTAGTACAGTATGCTATTATAATAGTGTCTAAAGTAAAGTAAAATATTAAAATAGCGTCAAGGCATTATATTTCCCCCCTTAACACATTTTATATATTCCCATAGTCTATACAGTACCGTAATCCTACCCATACTGGACGTCGTTAGAGGACACTCCATAGGTATGGTACAAAACAAACTCGTAGAAGGCGTACTAGGGTAGGTGACGCGGCACAACTAGGCAATGCCAGGGTACATATATCAATTACACTTCTGGACTGGTGGTAACGCATAGCATCTACTACCGTTCATCTCGAAACACACTTCCAAGAAAAATCGCAGGTGGCCACCAAATAATTCAAAAGTCAGAATAGAGTATCGATGAAGTGTGCCCGATCGGAGGAATGACGTCAGTTGGATCGTCGATTGCTCCTGTTTTACCCACACTAAGCCAACTCATGGGAGTCGGGTCCATGTATATACATCATATAGGATCGTCCCCACCATCCTACTTCATTCTGGAATCTCCACTGCGTACACAGTTGTCAAAGTGGTTTTCGTTATTGGAAGAGATTATGACAATATCCTATCCCGGTCTCTTTAACAACCAATCGCTTATTACACACCGGATGGTTCTTTTATATTTCAAAAGTTAATTCACAATTTGTAACAAAATATCATACTCTCAAAGCCGTTACTTTCGAAATTCACCTTCGAATCATATTCACTTTCAAAAACTTATCGTTTCCAAAAATCAAAATTTATTCCAGAGTCATATTTCCAAAATAGGTTCCACCCTTACTTCAAAATCGTCATATCCCATTAGTTAACATTTAAATCCCAACTTAGTTTATGACATCATTGTCCATATTCACTTTAAAATCGAGAATTTGAATATAGCCCATCCACTTTACTTAGTTTGGAATTTAGAAGAAAATAGTCTTAAATTGTTATAAATAGTTAATATTGATTTAAAATAGATTAAATAAAATTAAATAATTAAATAGGCTTAAAATAGATTAATTAGATTTAAAATAAGTTCAAACAGGTTAATTAGTTTAAATAAATTAAATGGTTTAAAATAGGTTAAAATGATTTAATAAAATTAATACAGGTTAAAATAGTTTAATACTTTAAGAATCTTAATAATTATAAATTTTGAAATAATTTATTTTTAAAACATTTTATATTAAAACATGAATTTGGAATTAATATCAAATTAAACTATTCATTTCATTTCAACACATTTGGACCATTTTCAATTTCCAAGATAACAAACCAAATTCCAAACCTTTCAATTTAACGTTTCAATAAACATTAAATTTCATATCGTTTCAATCCATGTTCAAAATATCAATTCGGATTACTCCAATTTCAAAATATTTCAATGTTATTTTCAAAAAACTTCAATAACTTAATTTCGATAGAATTTCGTTTATACTTAAAAGTTTAACTTTAAACTTCCAATTTAATTTCTTAAAGTAATTCCTTTTAAACCAATTCACATTTTAACACAAAACTTGATTTTCCAATAATACCTCCATTTATATACGTCAAATTTTATTTCAAGATATCATTTAATTAATTAAAAAATTAAGAAGTTCAAAATCATTAAATTTAACCAATCCGGTGTCCGTATATAATTTTCTACCCTAGGGTCAAGTGATACAGATATTTACCATTTCAATCTGCAATTTAAAATTTTATGGTTATTTATCATTTCAAACCACAATCTTGAATTAAATAAAATCCATAAAATCGCTGGTGTCTATCATTTCAACCTGTAACGATTTTTCTTTAATCTATATATCATTCAAGTATGTATCATTTCAACCCATAGTGAACTTAGAGTTTATAACGAAATAAAATACAACATCCATTCATCCAATATCAATAATCAACATCCATCACAATCATCATCCAAATCAATCAATAAATATCAATATAGAACTAATAATCGATGACAAGTATTTAATTGGAAATTTATATTCAATAATAAATTAAACAACGATTTAATTCAAATAAATTTAAATTAACTGAGATGATAATTTAAAATATACCAAACAGTCATAAATAAATTCCCAATCACATCATAAATTAAATTTAACAAACATAAGAAATTTTAGAAGTTGTGGGTGGGTTAAAACACTCATCTTTGAATTTAAATTGAATTTAAATCCAATTTAAGCCCAAAGTTCAAACAGTCTCTGAATTCGTCCAAACCAGAATCAAGTCTGGAATTTCGATACGATCCTAACACAAGAAATTGCGTGTGAATCGGACCTCGTATGCAAAAGTTAAATGCGTTAGATCATTTGAAAACAAAATTTAAATTAAAACGAAATAAATAACTTACACTCCACACTCTGCCACGTCATCGGCTCCAAACTGTACACGCGAAATCAGCTCATCAAAACCCAAAACGAGCTTACACAGAATAGCGCCGCCACATACACCGGCCAACGCACGCCGCCAAAGGCCACTTCGACCGAATCCAACGACGTCGGAGGCCCCACCGCCCAAAACTGTCGCTCTGATGACCACACAGCCATCTTTGGCCACTGGTTTCTGGTCCGCCATCACAAGCATTCAAACAACAAAATTTTCAAACTCTGGTCGCCTTGAAACGAGCAGCTACATCCTCGAGACCTGCTCGACACCAGCTACACAACGGCACCACCCGATCGACAAACGAATGCAGATCCACCGTTGGATTGACCAAAATCCAATATGAACGGCTGTAGTTCATCTTGAATTTCAGGACAAACAATGCATTGAATTGAAAAACGAATAACACCAGAAGATTACGCTTTTCAAGAGCTTCAAATAGATATATAATTTGTTTGGATTGGAGGAGTTTGAATTTCTGAATTTGAATTCGATTTGAAATTGCAACTGGGAATTTGGGTTTGTCTGCCATTGGAAAGAGGAGGAGCAAATGAAATTGTACGTACTAAATTCAAAATTAAAAGATGACCTAGGTTTTATAACAATATATATATAGGCAAAACAAAATATAAATGAATGGGCTCGATTGGTTTTGAAAGTTGAACGATACACAACCCGAAAAGCCCGTTCTGTCTCCGGAACGAAGATGGGTCATCCCATATATCAAAATAGATGATTTCAAAAATTTTAAACTCAATGGAACATGTTTCAATCGTAATTCCAACGTATGAAGAAGTTATGCTAAAATCAGTTTATTTCAGATTGATTTCAATTAAATTGATTTCTAGGCGTTTCGAGCTTGTACGATCATACGACAAATCCGATCGTTTCGAAACTTGAAATCCTACAATAGTTCATCGTTACGGATCCATGAAATTGGTTTCGTCGAAATCCAAATCAGTGGCCAAAATGGCTATTTTTCCAGTTAGTTAAATAAATAAATTATTAATTAATTAAATCACTTTTTCAATTCTGATTCTATAATTGACAAATTTTATTAATTTCAATTTGATTACTTAGACATATATAACAATTTAAAAAAAATTCCATGTTAACTATTTCACTAATTCTCATGTTTACTTCCAATTCAATAATTTCATTAATTTCAAATTAAATTTCAATAAGTCCATTTAATTGACCTTTCATCCTATTATTCAATCCCTTATTGTCAAATGGATAAAATTAACATTGGTTCATGATTTATTACATTAATATTCTCAAATTTCATCCTAATTTCCATTTATGTAATATTTAAATATTTAGTTTCCTTTAATTGTAATTAATCCAATTATTAAAATTTAAATTTCAAATAAATTAATAAATCTTGATACCCATTCTTTTTATCCAACCAATTGTCATATTTACATTTAATTATATTTACAAGTGCATTACTTACAAACAAATGTTACAATTTCTTATTATAACGCTAATTTCATTCAATTATCATTAACAATACATTATTTCATTAGTTAATTAACTATTTACATTTTTTTTCTTCTATTCAACTTATAAACAAACATAACCTTTATATTATTTCATTAAATTGGAACTCCATTCCTGTCGCTAATAAATAACTTAAATTAACACTATAACCTTTCATCCTGGTTCTTATTTCATAAATAGATCTCAAATTTTTATTTCTTTCAATATTTAATCAAAAAATCTTATTAAATTAACTATTTTAATTATTGAAAATTACGAGTCGTTACACTCTTCCCCACTCAAAACTTTTCGTCCCCGAAAAGGAAAAGGAAGGGAACAGAAGGAATTTAAAAATCAATATATCTTATTCAAAACGTTAAATTTATACAAATAAATTTACAAAATTAAATAATTTTAAATAAAATATATCAATGTATAACCATTAAATCCTTTTACACTCAAACTTAATAAAGTTTGGAAAACATTTTTTTTTCAAAATTTTCTAAGTCCTAAATTTACGAAAAAAATCGACAGAGTCTCCTTTGTATGGAGATGCTCGGGAGAAAATATAATATCATCATAATATCTCAAGATAATATATCCCAACAACGGGAAAATATATATAATACCGCTAGAAAACCGTAATCTGAGAACGTACCTATTTGTCGACAAACAACACTTATATTATAAAACCAAAAGCAGTAGCAATTTGCTTCTATAACCTTTATTTCACTTATACAATCCAAAAAGAGCTAATAATTATATAAAATGAAATGTTTAAGTTGTTTCAACCACTAACAAATAAATCAATATAAACAACAATTATTTGCAACCATAGCATACAACCATAATATGAAATCAAAACAAATTAATTATCCATCCATATCAACCAAAACAAATAGTTTGTACGCGCTTAGACACTTTTAAATTGCATAGAATGACAAATAAACTATTAAGTGCATCATTTACTCAACAGTATTAGATGAAACATAACAGATTATTCATACATTCAAACATTTAAAAGTATCATTTCTCGAACAATCCATAAACCAAACAAACAACAGATCTTAACATTAATTAAGTTTATTTTTATTAAAAAAATTCACAAGATTTGTTGTTTACTTTTTTCTTTTCATTCATTCAGTGATTACTTTCTTTAATTTTACATTTATTTCTTACAAAATTTGGTTCCCATTCATTCATTCGGTGTTTATTTCATTTATTACTTACAAAAATTCATTTTCATTTATTCATATCATTTAAATTTCTTTTCATTGCATTATATTTATTCATTCATTACTTAATTTCGTTTATTTACCTTTGGTTATACATAGCTTCAAACATTAGCTTAAGTTTATAGTCTTTCACTTGCAGTATTCATCTTCCTACTTATTTTAATAATAAATAACTTCAACACTTACTTAAATTTATAATTCATTAATTTATAGTATTCATGTTCAATTCCATTGCTCAACATATCAATTCATTAACTTATGTTTATAATCTTCTACTTACAATACTTACTATCTATCACATTTTACATAATAACATTTCAATTATAACTTAGGTTTATAACAACTGTAACATCAAATTCTTATTTATAGAAATAATTCATTGAACACTTCCATTATTTGTGTTTTGCTTGTAACACTCCATTACATTTTCTTATTAAACATTACAACTTTTAATATTTTGGTAAGTTATATATATATATATATATATATATATATATATATATATATATATATATATATATTTCTAAGAATGAAATTGAAAGTTACACAAGTTCATCTTATTTCATTTTAGTAAATGCATGTTCAATAGTTATCGTTTCTTATATTTTATATTCTATTTATTTAAAGGTTACCCGTTTTAAGTTTTTCATATGCTTCATTTGCACTTTAGCATATAATTTCTTATTTTCATTTAGAGGTTTCAATTATTAAATGGTTAAAATTTCGATTTCACTACGATAATTGAAACTGTTAATTAATAGAAACTTAAGAACTAAATACCAGGTTCCATTTCAAAACATTTTAAAAATAATAGATAAATGTATATACTTACAAATTATATATCCAATTATATTTAAAACAATATAAAATTTATATTTGTTTATCAAAATAAATTTGTAGTAAAACTACTATAGTGGCATTCCCACTTAGAAACTCGTAAATGAATGTCGATGACGCGTGCACTCATCACCGAAATTATTTTCCAGTGGCAAAGAGGGGAGTATAGAATTTATTTCTTTCCAAAATTTCTTTAAAACAATACTTTCAAATCATATTGAAATATTTATTTCGGAAAATACTTCTAAATATTATTATTATTATTATATTCCCAAATCATTCAAAAGAAAATTTTCAAAACCTCGAAAATTAAGTTCTAATTTCAAATTTTTATTCATTTTATTTTAAAATCTTATTTTCAACTAATATTTATAAATTATCACTACCTAACAAACAAATATATTACAGCCAAATATATCATTTATAAATCATTATTTATATATATAAAAATATACAACAGGCAAAACTATTTCATTTACATATATTTCAAAACAAATATTGTGTCGGTCTATCCTATTAAATGTATAGAAATCCCTGTCGATGTCATAGCGTCCTATGCCCCAATCAGAATTTATAGATACAAAACAGAACAAATTAACACAATAAAAAAAACTTTTTATAACACTAACAAATACACTCTCTCATATATATACACTCAGTGACTCATTTTAGGGTATTACTACTTTATTAATAAAGAGTCAGACCCCACAAAGCTAAGGTTATCGCTAACCAAAGCTCTGATACCAACTGTAATATCCCGCCTTTTTGGACAGTTTAAATTGATGATAAACCACACACGTCAGACTCGAACCATACAAAAGAGTGGTTAGTTATTGTGGTGAACAAGAAAAGCAGAGAATGAAAAAACCAAAACAGAATCTCACAGCGGAATGACAAAATATAATAATCAAATAATAGTTCATGAAGCTGTTTACAAAATATTTGATTATACTAACACAATGCAGAATCAGAGTTACACATCCTATGTACAAGTCGAATAATCCATAAACCCAAAAAACAACAGATTCTAACATTAACTAAGTTTATTTTTATTATTACTTTTTCACAAGATTTGTTTTTCATTTTTTTCTTTTCATTCATTTAGTGATTACTTCATTAATTTTACATTTATTTCTTACAAAATTTTGTTCCCATTCATTCAGTGTTGATTTCATTTATTACTTACAAAAATTCATTTTCATTTATTCATATCATGTCAATTTCTTTTTATTGCATTATATTTATTCATTCATTGCTTAATTTCCTTTATTTACCTTTAATTATACATATCTTCAAACGTTAACTTAAGTTTATAGTCTTTAACTTACAGTATTCATCTTCCTACTTATTTTTATAATAAATAACTTCAACATTTACTTAAGTTTATAATTCATTTATTTATAGTATTCATGTTCAATTCCATTGCTTAGCATATCAATTCATTAACTTAAGTTTATAATTTCTACTTACAATACTTACTATCTATAACATTTTATATAATAACATTTCAATTATAACTTAGGTTTATAACAACTATAACATCAAATTCTTGTTTATAAAAGTAATTCATTGAACACTTCCATTATTTAAGTTTTGCTTGAATAATATTCCATTACATTTTTTTATTAAACATTACAACTTTTAATATTTTGGTACGTTCTATATATATATATATACATATATATGTTTCTAAGAATGAAATTGAAAGTAACACAAATTCATCTTATTTCATTTTAGTAAATACATGTTCAATAGTTACCGTTTCTTATATTTTATATTCTGTTTATTTACAGGTTACCTATTTCAAAATTTTCATATGCTTCATTTACACTTTAGCATATAATTTCTTATTTTCATTTGGAGGTTTCAATTATTAAATAGTTAAAATTTCCATTTTACTACAATAATTGAAACTATTAATTAACAGAAACTTAAGAACTAAATAGCAGATTCCATTTCAAATCATTTTAAAAATAATAGATAAAAGTATATACTTATAACTTACATATCCAATTATATTTAAAACAATTTAAATTTTATATTTGTTTATCAAAATAAATCTACAGTAAAACTATTACAGTGGCCTTCCCACTTAGAAACTCAAAGATGAATGTCGATAATGCATGCACTCATCATCGAAATTATTTTCCAGCGACAAAGAGGGGAGTACAAAACTTATTTCTTTTCAAAATTTCTTTAAAATAATTCTTTCAAATCATATTAAAATATTTATATCCGAAACTACTTTTAAATAATATTATTATTATATTCCAAAATCATTCGAAAGAAATTTTTCAAAACCCTGAAACTTAAGTTCTAATTTCAAATTTTCATTCATTTTATTTTCAAATCTTATTTTCAACTAATATTTATAAATTGTCACTACCTAACAAAAAATATATTAAAACCTAATATATCATTTATAAATCTTTATTTTTATATATATAAATGTACAGTAGGCAAAATTATTTCATTTACCTATATTTCAAAATAAATAGTGTGTTGGTATGTCCTATTAAGTGTTTAGAGAACCCTATCGATGTCATAGCGTCCTATGCACCGATCAGAATTTATAAATACAAAACGGAACAAATTAACACAATATAAAAACCTTTTTATAACATTAACAAATAAGCTCTCTCATATATACGCACTCAGCGACCCATTTTAGGGTATTACTACCCTATTAATAAAGAGTCAGACCCTACAGAGCTAAGGTTATCGCCAACCAAAGCTCTAATACCAACAGTAACATCTCGTTTTTGGATAGTTTAAATCGACAATAAACCATACATGTCAGACTCAAACCATACAAAAGAGTGAATTGTTATTGGGGTGAATAAGAAAACTAGAGAAAGAAAAAATAAAACAGAATATCGCAGCAGAATGACAAAATATAATAATCAAACAACAGTTCATGAAGCTGTTTACAAAACATTTGATTATACTAATACAATGCAGAATAAGAGTTACACATACCATAGAATAATAAATAATAATGCAGCGGAACAATGTGATGCAGTGGAACAATATAGAAAATAATAATAATATCTTCATCTTCGTCCTCCAGAAATAAGGTCTTCAAACCTGAAATGCTCAGGCTAACCCGAGCGAATTGAAAAGACAAATCACTCAGTTCAGACAAAAAGATATTATGTAAGTTAAATCAATGGTAAATATGCATGTGACGGCGTCGGAGATGTTTACGGGGTTTGATATCTCCTATCCAGTGTCTAACATGAGTGTAGTAACTTAAGAGATGTTTGGGAATCACATCTTCTAAGGATCCGTTAAACTATCTACTATGTAGTACAATACGCTATTATAATAGCGTCTAAAGTAAAGTAAACTATTAAAATAGCATTAAAGCATTAGATTTTCCCCCTTGACACATTTTATATATTCCCATAGTCTATACAGTACCGTAATCCCGCCCGTACTGGATGACATCAGAGGGCGCTCTATAGGTATAGTATAAAAGAAACTCGTAGAAGGCGTGCTAGGGTAGGTGACACGCACAACTAGGCAATGCTGGGGTAGATATATCAATTACACTTCCGGACTAGTAGTAACGCATAGCAGCTACCACCGTCTACCTCGGAACACACTCACGACGGGTGGGCACCAAATAAATCAAAAGTCAGAAAATAGTATCGACGGAGTGTGCCCGATCGGAGGAATGACCTTACTTGTCCCGTCGATTGCTTTTGTTTTAGCCACCTAAAGCCAACTCATGGGAGTCGGGTCCACGTATATACCTCATATAGGATCGTCCCCACCATCCTACTTCATTCTGGAATCTCCACTGCGTACACAGTTGTCAAAGTGGTTTTCAGTATTGGAAGAGAGTATGACAATATCCGATCCCGGTCTCTTTGACAACTAATAGCTTATTACACATCATATGGTTCTTTTATATTTCAAAAATCAATTCGTAATTTATCAAAATATCATATTCTCAAAACAGTCACTTTTGAAATTATATTCAACTTCGAATCATATTCACTTTCAAAATCATATCGTTTCCAAAAATCATAATTTCTTCCAAAACAATATTTCCAAAATAGGTTCAATCCTTACTTCAAAATCATCATATCCTATTAGTTAACATTTAAATCCCAACTTAGGTTATAACATCATTAACCATATTCACTTTAAAATCGTGAATTTGAGTATATCCCATCCATTTTACTTAGTTTGGAATTTAGAAGAAAATAGTCTTAAATAGCTATAAATAGTTAATATAGATTTAAAATAGATTAAATACAACTAAATTATATTAAATAGCTTTAAAATGGATTAATTATATTTAAAATAATTTAAAACAGGTTAATTAGTTTAAATAAATTAAATATTTTAAAATAGGTTAAAATCATTTAATAAAATTAATAGGTTCAAATAGTTTAATACTTTGAAAATCTTAATAATTAGAAATTTTGAAATAATATATTTTTAAAACAGTTTATATTAAAACATGAATCATGAATTAATATCAAATTAAACAATTCATTTCATTTCAACACATTTGGACCATTTTCAATTTCCAAGTCAACAAATCAAATTCCAAACCTTTCAATTTAACGTTTCAATAAACTATTGAATTTCATATCGTTTCAATCCATGTTCAAAATACAATTCAGATTACTTCAATTTCAAAATATTTCAAGGTTATTTTCAAACAACTTCAACAACTTAATTTCGATAGAATTTCATTTATACTTAAAAGTTTAACTTTAAACTTCCAATTTAATTTCTTAAAGCAATTCCTTTTAAACCAATTCACATTTCAACACAAAACTTGTTTTTACAATAATACCTCCATTTGCATAGTTTAAAATTTATTTCAAGATATCATTTAACTAATTCAAAAATTAAGAAGTTCTAAATCATTAAATTTAACCAATCTAGTGTCCGTATATAATTTTCTACCCTAGGGTCAAGTGATAGGGATATTTATCATTTCAATTCGCAATTTAAAATTTTATGGTATATATCATTTCAAACCGCAATCTCGAATTAAATAAAATCCATAAAATCGTTCGAGTCTATCATTTCAACCCAAAACGATTTTTCCTTACTCTATAGATCATTCAGGTATGTATCATTTCAACCCATAGTGTACATGCAGTTTGTAACGATATAAAATACAGCATCCATTCATCAAATATCAACAATCAACATCCATCACAATCATCATCCAATTCAATTAATAAATATCAATATAGAACTGATAATCGATGAAAGGTATTTAACTGACAATTTATATTCAATAATAAATTAAAAAACAATTTAATTCAAATAAATTCAAATTAACTAAGACGGTGATTTAAAATATACCAAACAGTCATAAATAAATTTCTAATCAGATCATAAATTAAATTTAACAAACATAAGAAATTTTAGAAGTTATGGGTGGGTTAAAGCACTCGCCATTGAATTTAAATCTAATTTAAGCCCAAAATTCAAATAGTCTTCGAATTCGTCCAAACTATTGTCAAAATGTTCGAAATTTCAATACGGTTCCAACGAAAGAAACATCGCATGAATCGGACCTCGTATGCATAAGTTATACGCGTTAGATCGTTTGAAAACAAAATTTAAAGTAAAACGAAATAAATAACTTACACTCCACACTTTGCCACGTCATCGGCTCCAAACTGTACACGCGAAATTAGTTCATCGAAAACCTAAATGAGCTCGCACAGTACAGCGCCGCCACATACACCGACCAACGCACGCCACCTCAGGCCACTCTGACCGAATCCAACGACGTCGGAAGCCCCACCATCCAAAACCGCCGCTCTGGTGACTACATGGCCATCTCCGGCCATCGATTTCCACTTCGTCGTCACAAGCATTCGAACACCAAAATTTTCAAATTATGGCCGCCTTGAGACGAGCGGCTATATCCCCAAGACTTGCTCGACACTTGCTACGCAACGGCACCACCCGATTGACAAGCGGATGCGGATCCACCGTTGGATCGACCAAAATCCAATATGAACGGCTGCAGTTCATCCTGAATTTCAGGACAAACATTGTATCGAAGCGAAAAATAAACAACACCAGAAGATTACGCTTTTCAAGAGCTTCAAATTGATGTATAATTTTTTTGGATTGGAGGAGTTTGAATTTGATTTGAAATTGCAATTGGGAATTAGGCTTTGTTTGCTATTGGAAAGAGGAGGAGCAAATGGAATTGTACGTACTGAAATCAGAATTAAAAGATGAGCTAGGTTTTATAACGATATATATATATATACAGGCAGAACAAAATAGAAATGAATGGGCTCGATTGATTTGGAAAGTTGAACGATACACGACCCGAAAAGCCCGTTCTATTTCCGGAACGAAAATGGATCATCCCGTATATCAAAATAGATGTTTTCAACATTTCTAAACTCAATGGAACATGCTTCAAGTCCTAATTTCATCGTATGAAGAAGTTATACTAAAATCAATTTATTTCAAATTGATTTTAATTAAATTGATTTCTAGGCATTTCGTGCTCGTACGATCAAACAACATGTCCGATCGTTTTGAAACTTGAAATCCTACAATAATTCACGTTATGGATCCGATGAAACTAGTTTCATCAACATCCGAGTCAGTGTTCGAAATGACTATTTTCCGGTTAATTAAATAAATAAATTATTAATTAATTAAATTACCTTTTCAATTTTGATTCTATATTGGACAAATTTTATCAATTTTGATTACTTAGACATTTATAACAATTTAAAAAAAATTCCATGTTAGTTATTTCACTAATTCTCATGTTTACTTCGAATTCAATAATGTCAATAATGTCAAATTAAATTTCAATAATTTCATTTAATTGACCTTTCATCCTATTATTCAATCCCTTATTGTCAAACGGATAAAATTAACACTGGTTCATGATTAATTACATTAATATTCTCAAATTCATCTTAATTTCCATTTATGCAATATTTAAATATTTAATTTATGCAATTATAAAATTATTAAAATTAAAAATTCTAATAAATTGATAAATCTTGATACCCATTCTTTTTATCCAACCAATTGTCATATTTACATTTAATTATATTTACAAGTTCATTGCTTACAAAAAGTATTACAATTTCTTATTATAATGCTAATTTCATTCAATTATCATTAACAATACATTATTTCATTAGTTAATTAACTATTTACATTTGTTTTCTTCTATTCAACTTGTAAACAAACATAACCTTTATATTATTTCTTTAAATTGGAACTCCATTCCAATCGCTAATAATTAACTTAAATTAACATTATAACCTTTCATCTTGGTTCTTATTTCATAAATAAATCTTAAATTTTTATTTCTTTCAATATTTAATCACGGATCTTATTAAATTTACTATTTTAATTATCGAAAATTACGGGTCCTTACACCAGGGATTAATAGAAAAATCATAGTTTTTAGTGTACTCACCAACCAGCCCATAGCTGACACTACATCCATTCCACGAATACGAGGCAGCCATTCTAAGTACCCAATAGGCGTTCCCCAAATACCTCTACTTACGAGTGCATCAGAAAACACTCTCAGTATCAATAATCCCTTAGCACGTATATACGAGCCATTTCCTTGCTCTATCTAGTTTCCATTCATCCTTAAGGAACTATTCCATGTTCCTTTCTTTTCATGATAGAGCCATTTGACATTCCATCCATCGGTTACCCTTCCTAGAACCCGTCCTTGTGGATAATAATCCTCATAACCTAATCAATCGATTTTCAACCTCCGGAATACTTATAGACATCCCCATCAATCATAGAATCATCACCTCAAAGTCTCGAAGCCATCACATCGACGCATCTCGACCTTTCTTCTTCCGCTATCCTCTATCCTTCATCATGCTACTACGTCAACACCAAACATCAAACGAATGAATGAACACCTTCAGCATGACCAATACGATATACTATTTTCCCTTAAGAAGTTTGGCCAAGATTGGCCTCCTCAATTCATGTCAATAACAACAAGAATTGCATAATGTCGATGTCGTCATGAATTACTTGGTTAAGTTTCTGGCTAAGTACTTCAAGCTGAACTCATGCTCCCTTTTTGCTTGCCTTGAGCTTCTCTTCATCAAGCTTGAAGTCTTGAGGTTCCTTACTCCAATCCATATGCCAAAAAAGAGGTGGGTACCAATCAAAAAGATGTCGAAATCAAGCTGTATACTTTACCAAAATCGAAGCTAAGTCTCCCCATCCTCAACGTCCTTTCCTTGCGGTAAGCCTGCCCTGAAGTTCCTTAACCAAAACTCAGAAGTACAGCCTTCACTGACCTGAACTGAAGCTTCCACTGACCTGAATTAAGATCGGTACTAACCGAAGTTAGGCATCCAAATCAATTCCATTTCTCCTGCAACTAGAACTGTATCCTCCTCTCCTCCTTTAGAACCCCCTCTTCATATATCGTGTGATTTTAAGCATTTTTGACCTCATTTTTTCCAAATCGATAACCATATCCTATCAACTCTAAAAGCACTAACAATCATCTCAAAGTATTACACAAAACAACAACCATCATCCATAAGCATACATCTAACATATATAATTCATCCAAACATGGTTAACATACAAAATTATGCATTGATCTAGTTTCATGCTAAAATGAGAATATGATTCATAAGGGGTTACAAAACCATTTAAAATCCACCTTTTATCTTTTTAAGTTCAACCATAAACATATATAAAGGTTAAATTAATGTTAAAAATCATTTTAACATAGAAATCATATAAAAACTTCATTTTTAACTATATGAACATGCATAAACTAGTGATTGACCTAATCCCCAAATTAACAACTTTTATCCCAAATTTGAAAATAGACAGTAAACAATCCGAATTCCAACCAACCAAAATAATAGATCTACAATACCTTTCCTAATCACCGTTCTAATGAAGGTTTAGGCTAAGATTAGTATGAAAAAAAGGAGCTTTCGGATGAAGTTAAGGGTAATGGAGGTTTAGAATTGCTTTTGGGAAGTGGAAAATGAATCAAGTCCGTCCTATCAGTCCCAATTAGACACAAATCCTGAAATGGCTTAGCAGACTTAAGTTTGGGGTTAACTAATCGCCCACTAATCTAGCAACAGCAGTCTGATTCTAAATTGGCCAACGGTAAGTCTGTTTTCCTATTATGACCACTCTATAGAAAATGAAACCATCATCTTGATCAAATGTAAGTGATTTCTGACTCTAATTCAATTTGTATCAAAAGTTATAGGCCTCACAAGAATTCCTTGGTTTGAATTTCCAATAAAAATTCTAAAGGTGGAATTTGTCCTTAGCGCTCATTTTCTAAAATTTCAGAGTCATATGACTTCATATGATTTAAACTATAATATTTTACGATCCTTACACTCTCTCCTTTAGGAGTTTTATCTTAGAAACCCCTAAATAAATCAGAGAATAGTAAACAATAATTATCCCCATATGCTTAACAATCATATGCAACCATCAAACATATCAAATAAGCAGCCATACAATCAATAGTATAGATAAACATTTCCTAGGATGCAAGATATTATCTTGTATGATTTCAAACTTGAAAGTAAATACAACAAACAGTAGGCCTTACCATGCAAAGAATTCCGAATATGCGGCCCTCATGCTCTCCTTGATTTCGCACATGCAATCGCTTTCACTTTTATCCCACTAAACCTTTACTAACTCAACTATCATCCTCCTAAGCTATTTTATATCACTTCTGACAATACAAATTGGTATATGAGGTCTCGAAGCTTCTGGTTCGATCTCTTCATCAAATTGTTCTGGTGCAATCGTCATGCTATTGTCTTGCACAATCTTTTGTAAGTGAGGGGCGTGGAATATGTTGTGCACATCTGCCATCTTCTGAGGTAAGTCAACCTTAAACGTTAGATTCTCAATCCTCTCTACTATCAAAAAATGATATACGAATCTCGGTGACAACTTCCCCTTACTATCGAACCGAACAATATGTTTCAGTGGAGATATCTTCATAAATACCATATCATTGACAGAGAACTCCAAATCCCTGTATCTCTTATCAGCATAGCTCTCCTGCCTATCCTGAGCTTCTTTCATTAGTTGCCGAATGATCTCAATCTTCTTTGAGATCACCCTAATTATATTTAGCCCAAGTATTATTATTTTTCCCGCTTCCTACCAACATGAAGGAGCGTTACGTAGGTGGCCATATAATGCTTTGAATGGTGTCATACCGATACAAGACTGATAGCTTTTGTTAAATGCAAACTCAACCAAGTGCAGATAATCATCCCTCAAACCTTCAAAATCGAGAATGCAAGCTCATATGAGATCCACTAATATATGATTCACTCTCTTGGTCTACCTATCAGTTTAAAGTTAACAGCTTGTATTGAGATGCAGCTCCTTCCTTAACATCTTTTTAAAACTCTTCTAAAATTCTACTAGTAAATAAATGGTCTCGATCACTCAAAATGCTCTTCAGCACACCATGGAATTGCACCATCCATTTCACATACAACTTGGCCAATTTGGATGTCATTCTACTAGATATGGCGGGTATTAATTAGGCATTCCTCGTCAATCTATCGGCTATCACCAAATGCTATCAACCCTCCTCTAGTCCTAAGTAATCCATCAATAAAATCCATCGATACTTGTTCCAACTTCCACTTGGGAACTTTCATTGGTTGCATCAACTCACTTGGCTTCTTTTGCTCCGCTTTTACGAACTGGCAGTTCATACACTTCGATATAAATATCCCGACATCCTTCTTCATCCCCTACCAATAATGTGCATGCTTCATATCACGGTACATCTGATTAATGCCATGATGTATAGTTAACCCAAAGTGATGGTGCTCTCGTAGCACCTCATCTCATAATCCTCAACATCGCGAATGGACAATCTCTCGTTCTTACGTAGCCATCCATCTTGGTCGAACCCATATAGCTTTATCTCCTCAGACTCTACTCCTTTCTCTATATTCATCATGATCTTCTCTAGTTTAACATCTTGCCTCTGACTAGTACCGATCCTCTCAACCAAAGTTGGTCTAATAGTCAAGCTAGCTAATATTTCTGGCTTAGCTTACATCGAGGTCTAAAATCATAACCAACGATAAACTCCAACCACTTCCACTCAAGAAACATTGCCCCTAAGCTAGCATGTTTTCTACTTAATGCATCGACTGCTGTATTTCCTTTACTGAGCGTATAAGAAATGCTAAAGTCTTAAGAGGCTAATAAATCTGACCATCGCCACTAACAAAGGTTAAGATAATACTAAGAGAAAAGCTATTTCGAGGATTGGTGGTCCGTGAATAACTTGAACCTTTCTCCTAATAGATAATGCCTCTAAATCTTCAAAGAAAACACAATTGCCGTCAATTCCAAATTATGGGTCAGGTACTTCTTCTCATGCAGTTTCAACTGTCCACCAGCGTAGGCGATAACCTTACTTCCTTGCTGTAGTACCACACCCATTCCTATACCACAAGCTTGAGTGTGTACCGTCATCTTCTCATTCCCCCTTGGAATGGTCAACACTAGAGCACTCGTTAACCTCTCTTTTAGACATACGAACGCATGCTCACACTTCATGCCTTAAACAAAAGTTTGATTCTTCTTCGTTAAATTGGTTAATGGTGCTGCTATCTTTGAGAAGTCCTTGATAAAATGTATATATTATCCCACCAGCTTAAGGAAGCTTCTCATATGTGTAGCATTTTTGGGTTGGTTACAATTTTGAACCATTGCCACTTTGTAGGGTCTATTGCGATGTCATGCTCAGGGACGACATGACCTAAGAATCTTACTTCCCTCCTTTAGGAGAGACACGTTAAAAACCTCACTTTAAACCTGTGCTTCCTCAAAGCTTCAAGCATAATCCTCAAGTGCGTCTTGTGTTTCTAGGTCATCTTAGAATAAATTAGAATATCATCCATGAACACAAGCACAAACTTATTTAGCTAATCCCTAAAGACATGGTTCATGAGATCAACAAAGTATGTCGGAGCATTGATTAGCTCGAACGGCATAACCAACCACTTATAGAAACCATATGACATATGAAATATAGTGATTGGCGCACTCTCCTCCGCTATTCGTAGATGGTGAAATACTGTCTCGAGATCCAACTATGAGAACACCTTCGCACCTTGGAGATGATTGAACAATTCATTAATATACAGGAGTGGATACTTATTCTTTTTCATTACCTTATTTAGCTCATGGTAATCTACACACAACCTCGTAGCGCCATCCTCCATAGTGGTGAATATTATGGGTGCGCCCCATTTAGATATGTTCCTAACATAGAAACCTTACCTCAACTGGTCATTCACTTGCACCTCTAATTCCTTCTACTCTACGTGTCGTATGCCTCAATGGCATAACTATCGATCTGGCATTATTCACTAAATCTATGTAGAAATCAATCTCTTAGTGTGGTAGAAATCCGGTCACCTCATCAAATATATCTGAATGCTCCTTAACGGTAGGCACAGATGAAAATTTATCTTGTAGGACCTCTAGCCAATATAGAAAGCTAACCATAACCTCATCCTTTGGTAGACAGCCAATCTCTACCTTCCATCCATCCTCGATCCTAATTATCACTAACAACTTCTCGCAGTCCACAATTACCACATATTTCCATAATTATTTGATCCCTAAGATATTCCCGAACCCAACGAAACTCAAATCAAATCAACCACAAACAAAAGAGCATCCATGTATTGATAGGACTAAACCATGACAAACCATACAATGACTAGTAGGGCCACCAACATTGTTCATCACTACTAAAGGCCGCTCGACTATTTCAGGTTTCAATCCCAATCTATCTACCGAGTCACAAAGTTTAAAGGAATATGAAGCCCTGATGTTGAACAAAACACATATGAAAACACCATAAATAGAAATCATACCTTGAATTGTAATACCTTTTCCTTTTCCTTCGCTGAGGATGCACTCAACAAAGTCAAGACAACATCTAAAGCATATGCCTTCACCATCTACTTCACTGGTTCCAGGAATCTCTTGTGCATATGTCTGAACTTGCCACAGTTATAGCACTACTTCTTTCCTCCAGACTTGCAATCCTTATCAAGTGGCCCTTATCCCCACAACAATAGAAGATGGGATCCCATTTTGGCTTCTTCTAAGCATTGTTTCCTTGAAGCTGCTTCCTCTTCCCATTTCATTCTTCTTGCCTCCACTGCCTTGTTGTGGTTTTGGTTCTTCCTTAGCAACAACAATAGACTTGGGTTTAGGGTATAAACTCTCAAGTCGAAGGTCTTTCTTAACTATCTTCTAAAATGACTTATCAATGTGCCCCACAAGCTTCTCACTTTAGTAATCATCTAATCCCATAATAAGCTTCTCATTCTTCTTTAGTAGTGTGTTAATTAAAGACATCCCATACTTTGACAAGGCATCAAACTCAGCCACATCCTTAGAGATAGATATGTACCCTTTTTCATCTCAGCTAATTACCTAAACAATACCGACTTTTGGGTGGTCGAAATAAACTTCTCATCGAATCTTGTTTTGAATAGGTCCAGGTAAAGTTCTTAGGTATATGGCAACCTTAATAGTGTTCCACCAGTTCATGTCCCGCCCCTGAAGCTATCAGGAAGCCAAACTCCTTCTCATTACATCATCTAACTCCAAGTCATCGAAAATCCTCTCGTAGGTGTCCAACCAATCCAGCGCTTCCATAGCCCATTCTGTTCCTTGAAACGGTTTTCCACCAAGATTGAAAAATTCCTTATTTAGCTTCATGAAATTTGACTCTAGGCACCTGCACTTGAGCACCAATAACAGTATTAGGAGCGCTCACTTAGGCATGTTGCAGCATGATCACCATCATCATGTTGAACATAGCTTGTAAGTCAGGGTTAACAGAACCCAAGCCCACTCCTTCCTCGACTTTAGAGATGGAGTTTCTCGTAGTGATTCTTGTATACCGAATCATTCTTAATATGTAACAATTAGTCTCTCATAAAGAAAAATGCATCGATGATACTCGTGTGTTCATATAACTTATTTACTATACATACTACTATATAGTTTTGAAAACCAAGATATATAACAAGTATGCTCTCTCTCTCTCTCACACACACACACACACACACTCTCTCTCTCTCTATCTCTCTCGATCCAGTCTAGGATGATAACTCCTTCCGCATCTCTACTGGATCATGGTATCAACTCAGGCTAATCACGTAACCTAATCTCAGATACCAAATGTGACGACTTCCGTACACCTCCGACACCCAATATACTCGAAGGAGTGCACTGCTAAGATCTCGCCCGATGCAAGACAGTTGCCAAGGATAAAACAAAGAGAAACAACCACAGAACCTATTATATATCTCACAACATATCGAATAAAATATAATAATGAACATCACAAAAATAAAATAGGCGAGACAATAGAAACTAAATAAACTATAATATTAAAGTACACAAGTTCAAAAAGTTATACAAGATAGTGATAGAGTTTATACAACTGATAACAAACTAAAACATAAATGATCTCTAAATATAGTAAGAGAACACTAACTAGGAGCCACAATGTCACATAACAAAATAAATAATAGCAAGTTCATATATAATATGAGAAAGCACCATCTTCTCCTTATGCTTTGTACAGCAATTGCATACTACCTAAAACTACTATATATTCTATTCATTTAAGAGTACCCAAGATAATAAAAAGCAAAGCATAAAACCTTGAGTCATATAATAGTCCGGTGTGAGCAATAAGAAATCTAAAAATACTATACCAGTCCATGTAGCAAGGAATAAAGGTATAAGAATCATACCTGACCTGTCCCTACAACCAAAGAGTTAGAACATAAAAACTACAACGCGCTTTTGTACTATCGTCATAAAGGTATATTTATACTAAGTACAACGTCGAGGTGTCTAGGTGTCCATATCTACATTACTTATATCATAGACCTCTCTAGAGTGACAGACTACTTGAAAAGCAACCACAACAAACATGACATCCACCAAACAATCCTCACTTAATGTGCTCTAGATGTCATTTACGTTTTTTTGGTGAAAGAATGGAATTGTGTTGTTACTAAGCTATCATCCGTTGGAAAATCACGGAAAGTCTTTTGGATTAATGAATAGACCAGACCTATAATATAGGAGTTTGGACTGCATCTTCTTGAAGCGCAAGACTTAGGTGCGTAGCGGCATTATGCCACTCAAAAAGTACAACCCGGTAGGAAGGATCACACATCGAGAGCCCTAATTTCATAGGAAATTCATCTATGATAACTTGTATGACCATTCTCTACTAGGGATTAATTGAAAAGTCCTAGTTTTCCATGTACTTGCCCACCAGCCCATAGCTGACACAATATCCAATCCACTAATCTAGAGTATACAGATCTATTCCATTGATCCGGAGTAGCCATTCCAAATACCTAATGAGTGTCCTTACAACACCCTTGCTTACTGGTATGTTAGAAAACACTATGAGTATAAATGATCCCTTAGCACTCATACTCGATCCCTTTTCTTGTTCCATCTAGTTTCCATTCATCCTTAAGGAACCATTCCACATTTCTTTCTTTTCATGATAGTACCTTTCAACATTCTATCTATGGGTCATCCTTCATAGAACCCGCCCTTATAGATAATGATTTTTACGACCGCATCGATCTAGTCACCACCTTCGAAACACCTTTAGACATCCTCATCGGTCATAGAATCAACACTTTAAAGTCCTAAAGCCATTAGATTGAAGCATTTCAACCTTGATTTATCTTCTAATCTTCTTAATCATGCTACCATGTCACAACCGAACATCAAACAAATGAAAGAACACCTTCGGCACAACCTATAGGACATACTCTTTGCCTTATATGAGTTTTCTAAGATTTGCCTTCTCGATTCATGTCGTTAATGACATGAATTGATCTATATCAGTGCCGATATGATTTACTTAGCCAAATTTCTAGCAAAGTACTTCATGCTGATATCATGCCCCATTTTTGCTTAACTAGAGCTTCACTTCATCGTACTTGAAGTCTTGGGGTTACCTTCTCTAACCTACGTGCCATAAAGGAGATTAGTATTAATTAACTAGAGGTCAGTACTGAGTTGTATACTTCACCAAAATCAAAGCTAAGTTTCCCTAACTTCATGTTCCTGATGTTGCCTCAAGTTTGCCCTCGAGTTCCTTAGCCAAAAAGAAAAGTGCGTCCTTCACTGACCTAAAATGGAGCTTCCACTAGACTTATTGTTTCCTGGGGATTTGACCAGGCAACTTAGTACTCGGCATCCCCACCGTTCGGCTCAACTGGATCATTCGTCAATCGGCATCCAAGAAGCACTCGGCATCCAAGTTCGTTCGACGTCTATGGAACGTTCGGCATGGCACATTCAGCATTGAGAGACGTTCGGTATGGAATAACGTTCGGCATGTGAGAACGTTCGGCATGGGAGAATTGTCCAGCATCAACTACCGTTCGGCCCAAACATTGTTCAGCCAAACTATCGTTCCGCCAAGACATCGTTCCACCAAGTCCCTAGTTCAGCTTCCAGTATCGTTCGGTGCAAATGCTTCCCACGGCATCCAGAGTGTTCGGCTTTGCTGTGCTTGGCATGAGGAGATCGTTCGGCATACCAAGGACGTCCGACATAAGATCGTTCGGCGTCCAGAGATTGTTCGGCCTCCCGAGAATGTTCGGCAACCAAAGATTATTCGGCACTCTTTCAATATCGTCCGGCTTCGATTGATTGCTCGGCCTACTCTTCCCACGCAACACCGCGTCATTCGGCATGAAGATGATGTTTCGGTATTTGGCCGTTCGGAATGTTCGTGTAACGTACGCGATTTTTCATTGTCGAAAAACCGAATAGTTAGGGTTTTAAAAAAAAGAAGAAAACAGAAGAAGAGAGAAAAAGATAGAAAATAGAGAGAAAAGAAAATAGAAAATAGAACGGAATAGAAAACAACTAAACAATATCAGAATTTCACAATCGCAGCGGAACAACATATAATAGATAAATGAATAATCTTTATACAAAGAACTATATCAGTTATTGCATTACATCACATTTCATTTCATTACATCAGAGTGTACAACAACAAACAACAACAAACAACGGAAAAGAAATACTATATACTAGTAATACGCCATGTCATCCAGCTTGCCTCCTGCAACTCCTGAATATCCAGAATATCCTGATAAACCTTAACTCTTGACTGCCCATGTGGAAATTGGTGGGCACCCAGAGTTTAGGAAGGAAAACAATAAACTCCGAGTCAGTCATGTGACTGGTGTGAGAACTCAAAATAGTTTATTTATCTTTAAAATCAAAATAGAGGAATATTTTTTAAAGTCAATTCGCAATGTTTTTGAAAATGTAACTACCATAAGACCTCCCACCACACACACAATGCAAACGCAGACTTGGAGGAGATTTCTTCTTATGTTAGTCAAAGATGCTTGATACGCATTAAAAAGAAACATTTGATATTATTATTAGTGCATAGTGTAGAAATATTTCGAAAGTAGAATATAAATCTTAGCCAGCATAGGTACCATTATATTATGCCTACTATAGCTACCATGTTAGATGGCAGGTTCTACAACTAAAACCGTACAAGTCTCGTATTATTTCTTTGGATTTCCAACAAATGGTCAGGCCAAGAAACTTCCCATTGCCACATGGAAACGCCTCTGGAAGGACGTCCCGAGAACCTAACCGGATCTCTGCCAACACAAGGCCGGGTTACCTTTCAAACTAGGTAACAACTGACACGAGTATGCCATCCCCCTGTCCTTTGGGACCTTTATCCGAGAGCTCTCTAACCAACATCACACAATGATAAATAAAGTGTTCAACATGAGTAAGTATCTGGGCTCCATACCATGATACCACCCTTTTCCAGAAGGAAATGCACATACCCTAAAGGGAGCTACCCCTCATAACCATGCTGCATCTTTCCTGTTTTGACCATTCCGGGGTGTGAGGCTCGACGAAGTCTCGTCCACAAAGCCACGCTTTGGTACAAAGCCATGCTTTGGGTCAACAAATGATTATAGAAATGATCACAAAGATAAGTGATCAAACAAATGATCATATCACAAATGATCAAACCATGATCATTTCACAGCAACACTCAGCATGTCACATTACCAAATTGGGAATATATCGTTGATAACCATCAACTACATAACCTCTGAGCTCGTACGTCTCAGAGAAGGGTGTTAAGCTAAGAGAATAAATTCTCCGCCACCAACAGAAATATATTTGAAAGAAATCGGCTTTATATCTCAATTTGTAATGTCAGACATACTATCCATACAAGTCTGTTCCGGGCTCGAACAGAACCGAAGGCACTTACAAAGAAGTCCTTGCAATCCGGATATCCACAATCCTGATCGGATTCCCCATCACATATGGAGAACTCTATACCGGAGCAACTCGGTGCAGAGTCAATCGACAGGTCATCCTATCGCTCTCGCAAATATCCGGTCTTCAACACCGGTCATCAAATGCAATCCATAACGACGTATCACATACTCGGAATGGGTTATACGACCCCAAGGTCCTTTCCCGGCTAACCCGAATAGTGAGCGCTTATTCAAAAATAAGTATGGCATTCAAATTCAAACAAATCACAACAAATACCCATTCAAAGGTAAACATTGATAGTCGGTTATTGAACTATCAATGGATATGCACAACATCACCAGATTCCAAATAATTTTCCAAATTATTTATTTCCCAAAAATATCTTTACAAGATATATAATTTCAATACTTCAAAAATAAATCAATATTTATTTTTAAACAAATTCCACTTTCTTT
Organism: Allium cepa; assembly: GCA_030765085.1. NCBI lineage: Eukaryota > Viridiplantae > Streptophyta > Magnoliopsida > Asparagales > Amaryllidaceae > Allium > Allium cepa. Next base: position 670,857,312 of record CM060939.1, on the reverse strand, counting down.
TATAAATTCCATAGTGAATTTTCATTCCAAAATATCCATGCATATACGATTTCAATTATTCATTTCAATTTATCTTCAAAAGGATAAATTCTCAAAACGTTTCATTTCACATTGGAAAAACATTTCCATACTTATTTATTCATAAGTAATTCACAAATTTTATTTATTTTCAACCTTTGGAAAAATATTCAATATACTTAAATCGAAATTAAGCATATATTTCATTCTTTGAGGAAATCATTCTCTTAAACATATTTATTTGGGCCAAAATGAATGTTGCGTAAAACATCGTTACGACAACCCAAAATCACTAGTATAGGGATTCGAAATTAAAATAGATATATAAATCCCAATACTATGCAAAACATTTCCTTTCAGAAATCATTTACTATAACAACAGTGTTATAGTCCACCATTTCCTTCTATTTCTCGAAAACGTCTATTTCAACAATGAATGTTGAAATCTATGGTTTCGAATTTTAATGCATTTAAAACATCGTTAGATCGTTTTAATTCTACTTAAAACATCACATCCAATACATTTCCTTTAACATATTATTCACTATTCAAAACGTGAAAATACTTCGTTAACAAATTTCATCATTTCTATTCATTTTATTTCCAAGGATTATTCACTGTCTAAAACGTGAATATAACTCCATAAATAAGTTACAACAATTTACTTATCAAAATAAGTCGTTTGCGGATTTATAAAACAACGTTTATAAATTCCTTTATTAACCTATTCAATTTCCTATCTCAATTATATACTAAAAGTTCATATTATAAGTTAAACACTTATAATTTATTTGTTTGCAAAAAACGTTCTTTTAAACTTCCCAAATTATAAATCTTATAACTCATAAGATTCATTTATTTACCCAAATTTATTCTTTTAATAACTTTATAAATTTTATAAACCTACTGCTTATAAAATTCCATTTATAACTTCACCGTTTATAATTCTATAAATTTCATTCATTTACGAAATTCATTTACAATTCATTCTAACACTTATAAAAACTCGTTTTATAATCCCAGCATTTTTAATTTACAAATATCCATCTTATAATTCTTTATATAAATCAATTTATATTATTCTTTAAAACGTCTTTAAACTCCTTTATAATTTCACCATTTTCTTTGATTTATAAAATAATCAATTTTTATAAATCCTATATTTAAACTTTTAAAATGAATTCAAAAAAACCCGATTTAAACTATTTTATAAAATCATTAACCCATATTTTCAAAAATCAACTTTTAACTATATTTCTCAAAAATCATAATTTTATAACTTTTAAAAGTATAACATTTATTTATTTAAAATAAATCAATTTCCAAAAATATCTTTACAACGTATACTTTCAAAAATCACTTTAAAATCATTTTAAAATTCCAAAATTTGGCCCAATGATGCTACATACCAAACAGTCAATCACGACTACAACGACATCATATATCGTATATGATAATCAACGAATATCAAAATATCCATAATCAAATAAATACCGTTGAGGAATCCAGTTGGATCCCTCCAACCTATTTTCCTGCATCCAAAGATGTTAGCACAATACCAATTCCGTTCCAGTACGAAATTATCGCGGTATATGGGATTTAAAATATTATCCGCTTAATAGACGGCGCAATAGGGTCTCATCCGCTATATAATGCGGGAAATCAACAACTGCAATATATACATATGCCAATATATATATATATTGCTATTATATATAATACCAATTTCACTGTTTATGAAATATTCGCGGTATATGTTTTTAATAAATAACCTCTGCTTACTAACGGCGCATAATGTCTATTTTAACAATCAATAGATAACAATCATCATTCGAACATACATTCAAGAATTTTAAATCTAACTATTTAAAATTAAAATCGAAACCGATTCGATTGAGTGAGAAGTTCTCACCTTGATTTCAATTTCGTTTTAGCGATTTATTTCGAATAAAATTAAACGGACGTTTAATTTTACCCGAAATTCTCACTAACTCCAAACGACTCCAATCCAATTCCATAGCGTAGTGCTCGTCCATACGATTCCAACGCAACTGGTTTCGCGCGTTTCCGACCTCGTATGAAAAAGTTATGAATTTTATAAGTTTACACGAATTTTAACTTAATAATTTACAACATTATTTTTATAATTTTATACCCAAGCATATCCACCGTCCATTTTCAGATCCAACGCCCCCCATCCTTTCTTCTTCCTTCCCACTCGCGTATTCACGTACGCATCCTGTAGAGAAACTGAACCCATCCCCCTTCCAAAAACCCTAATACTCGCGACTTTCCCGAGCCCTTCCACATCGATCAGATGATGCCATCTCGTAGAGCTTCACGAATGCTACCTTCGGCTAGAACCATGCAGAGCTCGGCCTCATCTAGGCGAAGAAAAACGTGTGCGAACTGCGTGCGTTCAAAGGACGATTTTCGCCGATCCTCTTGACTAAAAACGATCATAACCGTTCAGATTAAAGATCTCACTTAGCTCTACGTTGTAGTTGTAAGTTTTTCGAAATGAGTTACGGATTGGAAGCATTTTGAGAAAGAAAATGGCGACTTTCTGGCCATTGAAGGAAGAAACGGCGGCTGAAGCTTGAGTAGGGTTAGGGTTTTCAATTGTGAAGAGATGGGGTTCTTTTATAGAGAATCGAATGAAAACACTATTCATTTCTGAATTTCCGACTCCGATTTACGCGCGGTGACCGGCGTTTCTAAGGTTTACCCCGTGTTTCGAACACAATGGAATGTGTTTCGGAAGCTAATTCGATCATCTGTGCGAGATATGGCAATAAACGTTCAATTTAAAATTAAATCGATTAAACGATTTTCTAGGCGTTTTAGCTTGCACCGGACAAACGGCAAATCTGATTGACACGAAATTTGAAACCATACAATAATATCACATTACGGATCCGATGAAACTGGTTTCGTCGAAATCCGAGACTTTTTGAAAAATGACTATTTTAACTCGCCAAATTAATATTAAAACAATTACGATGCGTTTCGAGCTGCCACGATAAAACGATAACTCTGATTGCTACGAAAATTGAAATCCGATAATAATAAACTATTACGGATCCAATGGAACTAGTTTCGTCCAATTCTGAGACTGTTCGAAAATTGGCTAATTTCACTAGTCGATTAAATATTAAAATATTCAATTTTCACAAATAATCTTTAAATTCGATTTTAAAAGTTCCAAAATATCATTCTAACTTCAATATGATAAAATAAAATTTTACAAATCGTTTTCAATCATATTTAACCCAATTCTCAATTATTTCCATAATTTAACATATTAAATTATCGATTTAATTATCCAATTAAATCCAATTATTCAAAATAAAATTTATTCGACTTATAATTTCACTTATTAATATTTAAAATTAATTAAATATTCAAATTTTAATTAATAAAAATTCTGGGTCGTTACAGTTCGGGTCGGCAAGCAGAGTTTACTCCATTTGGGTCGTGATATCCAGCTACCAGGCCCACCAGGGAAGTCCAACCCACCTTCGTCTATAAATAGAGAGGCAGGGGCACAGTGAAAAGGATCAGTTTTTGGGGAACCCTGGGGAAACTCTGCCGCATTCAACACTCACTCAAGATTTAATCTTTAGTTTTGCAATTGTATTCAAGTAATTAGAAACGGATTGTATCTATAATCAACTATCAAGGAAATCAATAGAAATCAACTTCAAAGTGGACGTAGGCAGTTACGCCGAACCACTATAAATTTGGTGTTCTTGTTCTCTACACTGAAATTTACATATTGTTCTCTATTTTAATTTACTTTCTTCATTAATCTCTCTACACAATCTCTCTAAGGGTGTTAGTGACCAATTTCGATGCTAACGTTTTGGTGCTTTCACTGGGAATTGAATTCTCGGGCTATTTGGATCTGCTTTGTAGCTACTGGATTGCATAAATCCTCCAGAGGAGATCCAAGATCATTGAAAAGGCATCTGTTGATTCTATTCATTGTTATAACCAACAACTCTACCATGGGAAGACCACGAACCAGATCGGCCTCCCATAACTCAGATGTCCACGAAACTGCTAGCGTACAACAAGTTGGACCTAGAAATCAGCAAGCAACAAGAGGTGCAGGGCCCTCCACCCAAAACCAAGCAGAATTCGTTTCCCGAACAGAGTTCAACGACTTGATAAGAGAACTCAAGGAAAGTAGAAGGCAACTTGCTGAGCAGATTCAAGCCAACACTAACCTCATGACTCAGCTCGCTCAGCAGCAGCGCCAGAATGCTAGAGGTAACCCTGCCCCTTATTCTGAATCTGATAGTTCAATGTCAGCTGACGAACCTCCTAGGCGTAGACGCCGTAAGGATGAAGGTGCACAAGCAGGCATTGGGAATCAAGCCCGCGAAGAGACCGGACACCCGAATCTCCAAGACCTAAATCAGGCGGGACACCAACCCGCATGGTCCCGTGGAACGGAACCCAACCTTCCATCCTCCATACAAACTCCAGACTTAACAATTATGGTCAGGCAGTTGATGAGAGAAAACCAAGGCTTGACCAATAAAGATTGGGGAGTGTCTAGAAGCCATACTCCATTTACGGATGGTATCCTATAGGCTGAGTATCCCAAGAAGTTCAATATGCCGACTATCCCAACCTACGAAGGGAAGACTGATCCCAGGCAGCATGTGATGAGGTACGGATGGATGATGGATTCTGCAAGAGCTAATGATGCAACCAAATATAGGTGCTTCCCAATCACTCTGTCCGGAATTGCCACCATGTGGTTTACTCGATTTCCCCCATGATCTATATCCAGCTTTGACGAATTGGGAATGAAATTCATAGAGCAATTCAGGATACACACCACTCATCCAAAGGATGTGATGTCCTTATCAAGCATAATCCAAGCCGTGGGAGAGTCATTGAAAGCATACTTGCAGAGATTTCATGTTGCTGCTACCAAAGTGAGCAATCCAAAGGACCATGCAATTTTGATGGCGGTAATGCATGTTGTGGATCCAGACTCTGAATTTGGAGATTGGTTGGCGGGAAAGCCCCCAACCACACTGGAACGTTTTTATTCGAAAGCTCATCAGTTCATAAGAAGGGAAGAAGCTCGATGGACAAGATGAGACAAGGCACTAGGGCATGCTCAGGAGACTGTGAAAAGTACCATCGCCATGAAGCAAATCGGCGAAAATTCGAGAAAAGCTCAAGTCAACGTCCAAAACAAGCCTAGGCAGTCTAAAGGATTCGGAGGTGGAAATCCCGAAAAGAAAAGAGAGATGGAGAAATGGAAGTCAAGGATCCCGACCTACAATGAGTACATCCCACTCAACGCATCACTTGAGAACATCTATTTGTCAACTTGCAACACTTTTCAGTATAGAAAACCATGCCCAAAGGAATCAATGGAGGAACGGAAGCGGATTGGGAAGTACTGTCGCTTTCACGAGTCTTATGGACACAACATAGAGGAGTGCAGACACCTCCATGACGCTATAGAAAAGCTGATTAGACAGAAGAAGCTACAGGAGTTCGTCAAAGACCCACAAGACAGAAGACAAGAGACATCGGACCCCGGACGTGGGCCAGCTCCACGCCAACCAGAACAACCAGCTCGAACTGTGGGTAGATTGGTTATCAACACGATTGCTGGCGGACCTCATCCTGCGGATAAGAATTGGCAGGAGATGGAGCGATATGCTAACTCTTTAAGACATGCATAGTATGAGTGCTGTTCGAATATGGAGGATGGGACCCCGGCAAAGCAGCAGCACACGATGGATGATGATATTGTATTTAGGAGCAGAGATGCGGATAAGGCGGAGGCCCCTACCATCGACCCGATGGTCATATCAATGAAAATCGGGCCGGCATTTGTGAAGAGAATTCTGATTGATTGTGGAAGTTCCGTTAACATCATCTTCAAGAAGGCGTATGACCAAATGAAGCTGGAGACTAAGGATTTGAAACCGTCTAAAGCCAGAATCCATGACTTTAACGGCGCATCAACAGATGTAGTGGGATATGTGGAGTTACCAGTTGAACTGGGGCAAGGCGAGCGTAGGAGGGTACGGATCCTACCATTCATAGTGTTGGACGTTGACTCTCTATATAACGTATTTCTAGGACGTCCAGCCTTGGTAGAATTTAGGACAGCATTGGCCCCTTGGTGTCTGACGTTAAAATTTCCCATAGACAGTGATGTTGGAGTGGTGCACAGCGATCAGGCGACTGGACGTGCCTGCTATATGGCCGAGCTGAGAGAGGCTCAGCATAGAGAGAAAGGAAAGGTTGCGGACCGCTCCGTCCGCATCCGAAATGCAAACGATTGACAAGTAGCGCCCGAGCCTTGGCTCGGGCAGCACTCTTGGATCCATAGAGACATAGATCCGAGAGACGATGATGGGGGACCAAGGGAAACAAATACACCACCGGCTGAACTAACAATTGATATCCTAGTCAACCGGGATGACCCGTCATGAATTCTTAAAATTGGATCACAACTCGACCCCGTGGTGGTCGAGAACCTCACTGACTTCCTCCGAGCGAATCTTGATGTCTTCGCTTGGACACATTCTGATATGTGTGGGATTTCTCCTACAATCATGAGTCAAATGTTGAACATGGACCCAAGACATGTTTCTGTGAAACAGAAAAGGAGAGGCCGTGGCTCTCAAAGAGGAGGTGGACAAACTCAAAGTCAATGGGTTCGTCCGCGACGCCCTCTACCCTGAATGGGTTTCTAACCCGGTGCTAGTAAAGAAAGCGAGTGGAAAATGGAGAACTTGTGTCGATTATTCTGATTTAAACAAAGCATGCTCGAAGGATAGTTTCCCGTTGCCTAGGATCGACCAGCTGGTCGATTCAACTGCCGGGCATGAGTTACTATCATTTATGGATGCGTACTCTAGATATAACCAAATCCCGATGCACCTCCCAGACCAAGAGCACACCAGTTTTGTCACAAACGTTGGGTTGTATTGCTATGTATTCCTTTTGTATTGAAAAACTCAGGAGCAACTTATCAGCGTCTGGTGAATCGGATGTTCAAAGACCAGATTGGTAAAACGATGGAAGTTTATGTGGATGACTTTCTCGTGAAGTCGCGGCAGTTAAACGACCACATCCGAGACTTAGCGAAGATTTCTGACATACTCAGATAATATGGAATGAAGATCAACCCTTTGAAGTGCTCATTCGGCGTAGCGTCGAAATATTTTTGGGTTTCATTGTGAATGCACGAGGAATCGAGGCTAACCCGTAGAAGATTCAAGCCATCCGTGATATACAAGTGCCCAGAACCATAAAGCAGGTGCAAAGCTTGAACGGAAAGGTGGCCGCGCTGAGCCGATTCATATCCAAGGCCACAGACAAGTGTATTCCTTTCTTCGATGTCATAAAGAAAGGAAAGAGGAATTTCGAGTGGACATCCGACTGTGAGGAAGCATTCAGAGCTCTTGTAAGGCACTTAGAAGGCCTCCCGGTATTGTCGAAACCAACAGACCACGAAATGTTGTACATATACTTGGCTGTATCCCAGCACGCTATCAGTACATCCTTGGTCCGCGAGGAAGACCGGGTGCAAAAACTGGTGTACTATGTTAGTAAACGTTTGACGGGGGCAGAAAGAAATTATCCAAAGGTTGAAAAACTAGCCTATTGCTTGGTGATTGCATCACGCAAGCTTCGTCCGTATTTTCAGGCACACTCGATCAGTGTCTACACTGATCAACCTTTGCGGCAGATACTCCAACGACCAGAAACTTCCGGGAGATGCTTAAATGGAATATTGAGTTAAGTCAGTTTGACATTGCCTACCTGCCGCGAAGGGCCATACAAGGGCAAGCACTAGCTGACTTCATTGCTGAATTTACTATGACAGACGAATCAAACGACCATAACGTCATACCTCTCGTTCGATGGAAGATGTACACCGATGGGGCATCTAACGACCGTTGTTCGGGGGTTGGCATAGTTCTTGTAACTCTTGAGAACCGATCAGTCTGCTACGCTTTGAAACTCGAATACACAGCAACAAATAACGAAGCCGAATACGAAGCGTTGATCGCCGGCTTGAAACTTATCAAAGAACTGGGAGTGAAATCGGTTGAAAGTTTCAGGGACTCACAGCTGGTGGTGTACCAAGTGCGAGGAGACTTCCAAGCAAGGGGGCAGAGACTTGCACCATATTTGGTTTGAGTTCAGGAGTTGCTAGCGAATCTCGAGTATTATGATATTTCACATGTCCCGCGTGAGCGAAACAGAGCAGCTGATTCATTAGCGAAATTCGCAAGCACAGGCGACGCACAGCAAATGGGATTATTTCCTGTTGAGACCCTCCATGCTCCGAGTATAGATATGATGGAGGTAGATTTCATGTTGGAAACAGAAATCGAGAAGGAATCATGGTTGACCCCAATCAAGCAGTACTTGCTATTCGAGATCTTACCCAAAGAAAGGAGCGAAAGACAACAAGTCCTTCGTAAGGCTTCTCGTTATGTAATACAGGATGGAATAATGTTTCGAAGGGGATTCTCGACACTACTACTCTGATGCATTGTCCATGATGGGATAAAACAGGTCCTGGAGGAAGTCCATGAAGGGGAGTGCGGCGACCATACTAGGGGGCAGACATTAGCAAAGAAGATCCTCTGTTATGGATACTAATGGCCAACTGTGAATCGGGATGCTACAGACTATGTGAGAAGATGTGATAAATGCCAGATATATGCGAAAATCCTAAGAGCTCCGCCGACGGAACTCACGCAAATGGTTAGTCCCTGGCCATTTGCAATGTGGGGAATTGACCTAGTCGTTTCTTTACCCATAGCCAAAGGTGGAGTGAAATATGCAATAGTTGCGGTCGACTACTTCACCAAATGGGCAGAAGAAGAGCCTCTGGCCACAATAACCACCAAGAAGGTTATTAATTTCGTCATACGAAATATCATATGCCGCTTCGGCCTTCCACGGACCATCATTACAGACAATGGGACTTAATTCAAAAGTAAGGAGTTCAAAGAATTTTGTCAGAAATATGGCATTGAAAAGAAGTTTGCAGCGGTTGCCCACCCGAAAGCCAACGGACAAGTGGAAGCCGTAAACAAGATAATCAAGTCCATATTGAAAAAACGTTTGGAAAAGGCTAGAGGAAAGTGGGCGGATGAACTTCCAACTATGCTTTCGGCCTACAGGACCACCCACAAGACCGCGACTGGCCACACCCATTTCGCATTGGCGTTTGGCGCGGAAGCTGTCATACCCGTGGAACTTGAAGTTCCATCACACCGGGTAACTTATTACGACCCCGAGTCGAACCGGAATCTTTTATTGGAATCGTTGGAATTCATTGATGAAAAACGTGAAGAAGCCAATTTGAGAGCGGCCGCATACAGACATAGAGTCGCTAAATATTATAAAGAGAAGGTCCGACCAAGAATTTTTAGTGTGGGAGACCTCGTTTTGAAACGAGTTTTTCCGATACCGTCTCATATGAATCCTGCATGGGAAGGTTCGTACGTCATCGAACGGAAGCTTGGAGAAGGAACTTTCAAGCTAGCGACCGTCGATGGTGCGACACTCCCCCGAGCATGGAACAGCGAGCACTTGCGGCATTATTATACATAGTCTATTTCTTTCATGTATTAGTTGCACTTATTTCCAGTACGCTTTTGTTTGTAGTTCTTGACATATAGTAAGACAATTCAGCTTGCTCTCATTAATAAAGGCTTGAAGCCATCTTTTCCATAAATGACTAATGTTTCTACGTATGATGATCCTGTGACAGGCAAACGAAACCGTATTATTTTTGCTGACGTACGAACACGTGAAAACAACTCAAGATTTCCAAGTCCCCCGAGTGCGGACTGGAGTACTCTACGTCCCCGGAGCGTGGACTCGAGTATAAACGATTCAAAATCTCCAAGTCCCCAGATTGCGGACTGGAGTACTCTAAGTCCCCGGAGCGCGGACTCGAGTATAAACGATTCAAAATCTCCAAGTCCCCGGAGTGTGGACTGGAGTACTCTAACCCCTGGGGCGCGAACTCGAGTATAAACGACTTAAAATCTCCAAGTCCCCGGAGTGCTGACTGGAGTACTCTAAGTTCCTGGAGTGCGGACTCGAGTATAAACGATTCTAAAATCTCCAAGTCCCCAGAGTGCAGACTGGAGTACTATAAGTCCCTGGAGTGCAGACTCGATTATAAACGATTCTAAAATCTCCAAATCCCCAGTGTGCGGACTAGAGTACTCTGAGTCCCCGGAGCGCGGACTCAAGTATAAACGACTCAAATCTCCCAGTCCCCAGAGCGCGGACTGAAGTACTCTAAGTCCCCGATGTGCGGACTAAAAAATATTCTAAGTGCTTGAAGCGCAGAAGGAAGAATGAACAACTCTCTAAGAATTTCCGAGCTATATGAAGGTGAACCAAGAAGTCCATGTTATTCACAACAGCTCGGATTTGAATCACAATCATACAAAAATTGAACGACAAGAGCCTTTTGAAAGACAGAAAAAAAGGAACTAAGCTTTATCAGACAAAGTTTTTATTACAAAGTTCGGATTAGACAATCTATTTACAAAGACTACGGAAGTAGATGAAAATAATTACATAACTTAAAATAAATCTCGTTGAACAAGAGTAATGGTCACTTCTTGTGCTTCTTCGACTTCCTCACCTCCATGGTCTTCTCAGACGGCTCCTCCCCTGTGCGTTTACCCTTGGTACTCTTCTTTGATGTAGGGGTAGCAGCTGAAGAAGTACGGGGAACATCCACGGGCTTGGACCTGCCAGGGAGAATGACCTTCAATGGCTTGTGCAAGGGATCGTCTGGGTCCACAACTTGAGGCTCGACCTTGATCTGGGCCGTCTCTCTCTTCTCCTTCTCGAGCTGCTCCTTCATACTTAGCTCAGATGTGTGTTCGAAGGCGCCTGTAATCTCTACTTCATAACTCCCCTCGATGGGAGAAGAAGTCACAGATTTGTCTTTATCCAACGCTCCAATCACCTGAGCATCTGGCCTGGGAGCCTCTCCCGCCTGAGTGGCCTCACCTATCTTTTCCTCCACCTCCTTGGCGACATTGCTCCTTGGAGTGGGCCCGGGATCAGAACAGCCTGTGCAAAATCATGAAAAAAAGCATTAGAATACAATAGTCCTTCATAAAGAATGACGACTTTTGAAATCTTGAAGTGAAGAGTTATCTACCAGGCTGCGGTAGGCTCTCAGCTGTCAAGGGGGTTTCACCCTCCGGAATGGGAGACAAAATATGGACGCCAAGGGCGGGGTCCTCCGGATTGTAACCGATATGCTGCTTACTTCTTTCCCTTTCTTTGAGGAGGAGCCTTTGCAATAAATAGCTTTAGCTGCTGACAAGTCGGAAGGCTCGTTCCCCTTGAGGAATTCTTTTATCAAGGCCCCCTCATAAATCTCTTCGGTACCGTGCTGGGCCTTTCTGATTTCGATTAAAGTCTCCCACGCCTCGGCCAGAGATTCAAGATAACCCTCCCCCAAGAAAGTCAAGTCTCGATGCATGAGAACGCGGGCGTTGAACTCAGCAATTAGCGGGTCAAATATACTTTTGACCTCCTCCCTGCCTTCTACTCTAGCCGCCTCAAGACGCGAGTCGATATCAATGGACGCTATCTTCTTGCCCTCTTCACGGGCCTCACTCTTTAACGCCTCGACTCTAGAAAGCTCGCCCTCAAGTTTTTCTTTCAAGAGTCGAGTGGCAACGATCTCATCACAGTATCATTATGACTCCTCTTGGGCTTCCGTTTTCTCTTCCTTCTCTCTGCGGAGATGCTCCTCAAGTTCCTTGACTTGGAGGCCGAATGCGTCCCTCTCCTTTTGAACTGAGTCATTCTCTAGAGCCAAAGCCCCACATCGTTGAACTGCCTCGTCGAGTTCTTTCTTATGAGTTGATTCCGGATGAGTGACGGCCTCAGCGGTGTCCTTGGCGCTCTGATGGGCAACCTTAAGTTCAGACTTGTAAGTTGTAATCTCTTCATCTTGAGCCTTAATGATGTCTTTGTCATTGATAGCCTGAAGCTTCAGGCGATCAATTTCATGTGGCGCTCCACGGAGGCTTCAGAAAGTTTTTCAGCCAAATGAACAAACGCGTCATGTTGAACATAGACGTTGTTGGTACAGGCGATGGCACTCTGCTTGACATGTCCGAGGATAGGATGAATCGCCTGGAGGAATTTTAGGTCGTCGAAGCAGATTTTTGGAAATTTATCTTTAAGCTCAGCCAGCCTCTCCGATACTGTTGGGTCTGTTGCAGGAGAGGGAGGAGACGACTTTGAAAGTTCGGCTCTACTGTGAGAATCTCGGGACTGTCGAGTAGAAGAGGAATCAGAGTGTTGGTCCCGGGGAGCATTAGATTGCGACCTTTTATGGCCGCACTTGTCTTTGCTTTGCTCTGGATGAGAGGAAGTATCCTGGTGGTTTTTGGCTGATAGTAAGTTTTCTTCCGAGATGACGAATCTCGGGAATGATAGCCTTTATCGCCGTCACCATCCCTATTTCGACGTCTTTCGGAACCCGAGTCCCGTCCAGATTGATAAAAAAAATAGCCGAACCCCGAAGGCGATCAAATCCATGCGAGCGTCCCATGTCACCTGCATAGAATTTAAATAACAACGAATCAGCAAAGAGTAGTGTGATGATGAAAATCTAAGTGCAAACTGAAGTGCAAATGTTCGTGTGTGTCCTAATGTTTCCCCCCGATGGGCGAATGAATCTTCAATGCCTCCAGATCGTCAAAGTCGTAATTGGCAGGTCATCCGGAATGGAGAGATTCGATAGGCCCTTAAAGAACTTTCTACGTGTTGTGAAGAAGCCTCTCTCTCTGTTGGAATGAGCATAACTTTTGAAGTTCCGCCAACCTTCTCCTTTCTAATCTTGTACGTCAATCCCTTTTTCCTCTTTGAAGGGGAAGATGACGTTTCGATATCGTGTACTTCGACTATCGGATCCTGAGAGGGACCCAAGTTCTCGCCTCGTGCTTCGGGTGTTTCATTCCCTTGAATTTCCACCTCTTCCTGTGCATCAAGGGTGTGACGTGATGACGACTCGGCTAATTTTTTCCCTTTATCGGATGCGAGCTTGGGTATGGGGACGCCCTCAGGAAGGCTTACCCGACGACCTTCTACTAACAGTCCGAACCTCGATAGTGACTCATTTGAAATGAGAGTTCGGATGTCTCGTTCTTCGGCGGGAAGAGCTCTAATAGCTTCAACGGCCTTAGAATATCCGCAGCCGTCAGGACATGGATTGATACCTGAGAAGATGAAACAAGAGTTAGAAAAGGCATAGCTTTGACCAAACATGAGTATCGTTTCAAGAAGAAGACTTACTTCCTTCAACCCATCTCCTTACGAAACAAAGAGGGCAGCGCACATAGAACCATTCCTGTTTGTACAAGGAAAGCTTGCTCCACGCCCTGGTTAAAATATGGCATTTGTGGTGCGGTTCGAGGAACACAAAGGAGGGGCTATCTCTCCGCTTCTTGATCATATAAATATATCTGATGTCGCCAGGAGTTGGAGGCCTAGAGAGGACGATCATGAAGAGGATGTAGGTGCTATAGATGAAGGCGTGACCGTATGGGTGCAGTTGCGATGGGGCGATGTCAATGTATTGCAACACATCATGAAGAAATAAGTTAAACGGTGGAACAATGCCGACCCAGCACATGAACTTATTATAGGCGGTGTATCTAACTGGGGGCAGGTGTGGGCGATCATGCCCCGATGGAACCAGCACGTCGTCAAATGGGATTCCATGGATAGAGCATATTCACCGGAGCGCAGCTTCATTGACCTTCAAAGCTTGAGAATCGACCGGGTTGTCCAAGAAAATTGATGCTTCCAGGGCATCGGGAGCTAAATTATGAGCGGGGGAAGTCGACGGGTTAGAAGTATCCGCGACCCCTTGTTTAGAAGACGGCCTGGGTCTATCCGAGATCATGGCGGAGCTAGATTTCTTAGACATCTCCGATAAATATTGAGTTTGACGAGTGTACCTGTTTGAACTATACTTGAAAAACAATCGACATCAGAATTAACAACACAAGAATTCCCCCCCGTGTGGTGTGTGAACTAGTGCGATCATTCATGTGTAAGCGCTGAAAAATTGAAAGTCACAGAGTTAATAATATAAAATTGAGCTTCGAATCGTCGTCTTTGAAGACCGCGATCGCTGACCGTCTCAAAAAGCCTACCTTATGGTGTTTACAGTTTCGGATTTAGAAAATGTTAGAAGAAGTTATCCGAATATGTCGATTTAAATTCAGGTTCGTGTCTACCAAAACTAGGAAGTTATCAGTCCGGATCAGTTCGATATGCTAGTATGCTGGAGTCCTTGTCCTTGTTTTGTTATGTGATTAGGCAAGGTAAACAAGTGTTCGGCCAAAGCTAAGGGATGGTTCGGCATTCATAATGGCTCAGCCTAAAAGTTGTTCGGCCTGAAAATTGTTCGGCCAAACCTTCGTTCGGCCTAGCTACCGTTCGGCCTGAAAATTGTTCGGCCAAACTATCGTTCGACCTAACTATCGTTCGACCTAGGTAGCGTTCGGCAAAGTATCGTTTGGCCAAAATTCTGTTTAGCCGAAATTACACTCGGCATCCTACCTAACTCATACTTCTGCCCTAACCCTCCATCCCACTGCTCGGCATGTGACGAGTCATGCCGAACCACAAAGTTATGCCGAGCCCCAACCTCGGCACTCCGTCCTTAACTACGGTTTCATTTTTTCCTCTCTTCCTCCGTCCATGCTGAACAACAAGGACAGGTCGTTCGGCTAGTCATGCCAGTCCATGCCGTACGACATCCTAACCACCTCCTACTCCCCTCTATTCTTTTTTCCTCCAATCTCGTTCGGCGCAAGGGAACCATGCCGAATCACAATACAACTCCCAACAGCTCCCTTGTACGCTCGTCTCTAGTTACTCCTCCTTTCCTCCTCATCATTTAACTCTAACTCTAAAAATATATTAAACCGAGACTCGACTCTTTCATACACCTATCTTCCTCTATGAACTTGAGCAGTTATGGAAAGGATTTAGATAGAAAAATTGATACCTAGTTAGTAAATCGAGACTTGGAAAGGATTGTTGAATCTTTGGAGGCTGTGAACTGGCGAGGTTAGCAAATACAAGGTAGCGGAGGTAAAAAAGTGGAAAGAGAAGAAGAAGGAACGTGCAAACCTTTATAGGGAAGAAGAAGAAGTCAAAGCGATAATGACCGGTAGAACCGGTCAAAGCAGCATCGTTCGGCTTCGGCTTTCATTTCGCTCGGCATGCATGGGATGTCCGGCTTCGGTTGTATCGCTCGGCATTCGCGTTACGGTCGGCACACACCATCCCACCCGGTACTCACAAGAAAACAACCTCCAAGAGTAATCGGCCCAGGTTCGAAGCGAAGCACAAAGGACTCATAGTCCAAAGCGTATCACGTTCGGTCACGCGATACACTTTGGAGGGCAAGTGTTTCCTGGGGATTTGACCAGGCAACTGAGTACTCGGCATCCCCACCGTTCGGCTCAACTGGATCGTTTGACGACCGGCATCCAAGAAGCACTCGGCATCCATGTTCGTTCGGTGTCTATGGAACGTTCGGCATGGCAGAGCATTCAGCATTGAGAGACGTTCGGTATGGAATAACGTTCGGCATGTGAGAACGTTCGGCATGGGAGAATTGTCCGGCATCAACTACCGTTCGGCCCAAACATTGTTCGGCCAAACTATCGTTCGGCCAAGACATCGTTCGGCCAAGTCCCTGGTTCGGCTTCTAGTATCGTTCGGTGCAAATGCTTCCCACGGCATCCAAAATGTTCGGCTTCGCTGTGCTCGGCATGAGGAGATCGTTCGGCATACCAACGACGCCCGGCATAAGATCGTTCGGCGTCCAGAGATTGTTCGTCCTCCCGAGAATGTTCGACAACCAAAGATTGTTCGGCACTCTTTCAATCTCGTCCGGCTTCGATTGATTGCCCGGCCTACTCTTCCCACACAACATCGCGTCATTCGGCATGAAGATGATGGACCGGCATTTGGCCGTTCGGCATGTTCGGGTCGACGCACAGAGTTTACTCCATTTGGGCCGTGATATCCAGCTACCAGGCCCACCAGGGAAGTCCAACCCACCTTCGTCTATAAGTAGAGAGGCAGGGGCACGGTGAAAATGATAAGTTTTTTGGGAACACTGGGGAAACTCTGCCGCATTCAACACTCACTCAAGATTTAATCTTTTGTTTTGCAATTGTATTCAAGTAATTAGAGACAAATTGTATCTGTAATCAATTATCAAGGAAATCAATAGAAATCAACTTCAAAGTGGACGTAGGCAGTTTCGCCGAACCACTATAAATTTGGTGTTCTTGTTCTCTGCACTGAAATTTACATATTGTTCTCTATTTTAATTTACTTTCTTCATTAATCTCTCTACACAATCTCTCTAAGGGTGATAGTGACCAATTTTGATGCTAACACTAATTAAGACAAATACCGACATGAAGTTGGGTATCCAAATCTACATTTCAATCCTATCTACTATAAAATCACTAACACACATCTTAAAGCAATATATGAAATAACAATCAGCATTCATCAACATACATTCAACACATACCATTCACCCAAACATGGTTAACATACAAGATTGTGCCTAAATCTAGTTTTATACTAACTAACAATATGATTCATAAAGGGTTATAAAAGTATTTAAAATCCACTTTTATCTTTTTAAATTCGGTCAAAAACATATATGAATGATAAATTAAAGTTAAAAATCATTTTAATAAAGAAATAATATAAAAAACCTCATTTTTAATTATATAGATATGCATAGAATTGTGAGTGATCATAAATCACTTATCTAATACCTAAATTACTAACTCTTATACCAAACCTGAAAATGGACAGCAAACAATCTGAATTCCAAACAACCAAAATGATATATCTACAATTTCCTTTGCTAATCATCCTTCTAATGATGGGAGGAGATTTTGATGAAATTAAGTGTAATGGAGGTTTAGAACTATTTTTGGGAAGTGGTAAATGAAGTAGGTCTATCCCATCAGTCCCGATTAGGTACAAGTCCCAAAATGAGTAAGTGGGCTTAAGTTTGGGCTTAACTAATTGCCCATTAATCTGGCCAGCAAAAATGTAGAATTAAAACGGCCATATCTCCTAAATTGTAAGTGCATTTCCCTATTATGAACATCAATCTAATGGAATTGATTTTAGATCCTAACTTAATTCCTATCGAAATTTATTGGCCTTACAATAATTTTTGGGTTTGAACGGTCCAATAAAAATTCTGCAGGTGGAAATACCATATTAGTCATTTTTCAAAATTTTAGAATCGTCGACCTCATATGATTTAAATAATAATATTTTACGATCCTACAATATGATAAATATAGGTCTTACGATAATGGTAAATCTAATGGTACTAAAACATATCCACTTACTTTGTTAAATTCGCGGATGAATTATCATAGAGAAGAACATGGGCATTTGAAACACAATTAGTGTATTTATGATAAATTCATTGAATTTAGAATGAAAGTAGAAAACATAATATTCAAAGAAAATAAATATTCGATTTGATTGAATAACATTGTAAATTTCGATTGTTGAAATTAACGAAATGGATTCCCCATTTAATGTACTTAATTTAGTTCGGATTTTACTTGCAAAATATCATTTAATATGATTTTTAATTTTGGTATATGTATGTTGAAACTAAAATTCTAAATAATAATATAGAATATTTTGTTGTGCTTAGTAACTAAACTATCTCAAAGCCTGTGGGATGATTCTAAGTTTGTGGGTTATAAAATGGAATCCAATAACCTATGCAAAATGTCATTTAATACATCAAAGTTAAGAAAATATTTTGATAGAAAAAATAAATAGTTTGAGTTTCAGTCAAAATACAGAGGAAGTGTGCGTCTGTAAGAAAGCATTATAAAGGTACTAAAATATTTCAAAACTATAAGTAAATACAAATTTATGATTATTAATGATGTACTCGTGTTAAAATCATTTTAGTTTGGTTCTTTAATTCTAGATATTGGATTCAAGATTGACATATTTTATAATGAGTCTAGAAGGATGTTGGGATTGTCCTAAAACAATACAAACACCGTATTAAAATGTTTAATATGCCGCATGTAAGATGAATTTCTTATGCATTAGCTATAGAGATTATCATACATGTTATATTATCTATAGTATCAAATTTCACTTATGTATTTGATATATATGGTAAGTATCAAATCCAAATTAATATCACTAAATGAAAGTGTAGTGTTTTCTCGAGTAAAATACTAGAAAATTGTTTATAGAAAACAATGAATTCTTTATGAAGGAGTATGTGGACTTGAACTTCATAATTGATATTGGGATAGTATGTCAATCCTAATTTTATATTCAAGCTTAAATTAATAACTTTAGTTGAAAATGTTATAAACAATAATTAGTGGTAGATTTGACCAAAGGCCTGCCTTGACCAGCACGACGATAAAATAATTATATATAAATGCATAAATTTATAGTTGAGCTATGGGTGATTCAAACATTGAGAATCCATTGACATTGTTATATGATAATAGTGTTGTTATACAACATCAAAGAAAGATAATTAACATAGTAGATAATTAAAATAATATAGCATGCATGCACACTAAGGGACTGACCCGATTACTTTTGAAGGAAACCAATCGAAGGAGTTTAAATAAGATTCCATAATTGACTCCAAGTGCAAGTGGGAGATTGATAGAGTTAGGGGTATGCCCTAAGGGTAATTATGTAATTCATTACATACATCTACCTCGATAACCAATTTTGTTCATAATAAAGGTGTTTGAATTCTATAAACACTACAATAAAAATGGTCTTTTATAGCGGCATATAGTTGTTATTAAACACAACTATAGCGGTTTGATAAACCCTGTATATCGGCATGTTATAAAAAAGAATTGCACATTTATAACACAAAAGCAACCGCCATAAAAGAGCATGATTTCATAGCATAGCCTCTATAAAATAGTTATTCTATTGCGTCTATTTCGTGCTATATATCAACATGTTTATAGTATATTCTACGTCCATTTCTAGCATATATATACCGCTATAAAATGTATGGATATAATAACGCCTATTTGCTGCTTTTCTTTGATAGCAACCTCATACATTGCATTATCTTTTTATCACACTTTTGTCATATAGTTACAACACTTTTTAGGAGCTATGCTTTATTTTACTACATATTTGATGCACCCCAATACTACATTTTAATAATAACAATCAAAATGAATCTTATTTAAATAGATAACAATTTGAACAATGTATGAATGAAAAATATAATAATTAGCAAATGTAACGCATATTCATGATAATAAAATAAAGTATCAACTAACAGAAAATAAGTTCAATACATGAGTTACCAAATTCAATGCTTATTCATGATAACAAAAGACAATATAGTTCAAAGTTAACATCTATGAGTACCAAATGCATCACTAAGAACTTGAACTACTCAAAGCCTTTCTTCATGCATGTCTTCGGTCATTGGTAGCACTTATTGAAAATTCAGAACAATTTTAAAATAATTATATAAAACTGTGATATGATACATAATTTATGTAATATTATCCCTTCGATATGATATATAAATGAGTGTTGTTTATAAAAAAAAATACATAGTTCAATTTATGCCGTGAACACTTTCATAACTCCAGCATGAAGCATACATCAAGTTTGAAATTTTAAAAAAAAAGGGTGATTAATCCGTACTCCCAATAAATCAGTATAGTTGTTTCATTTTTAGGTTTTACGCGGAAAAAACATTCTCTGAATCACATCTTCATTCATTAGTCTAAATGACGATTATGTGTGTTTGTGTACATGTAAACTTAATTCTAATGATGGTTGTACATTAAGAATATTTTTGTGAAAGGAAATCTCTTAGCAAGCACTAAATTGTATCACTTATCATTTCAGTTTCGGATGTGAAACTCACAAATTCAAAAATTTAGCAAGGGAAGCCAAGTTGATATATATTTACTTAATTATCTCAATACAATTTGTATTTTGCTTGAAGTTATTTATATAATAAACTTGCACCTCAACATGTCCAGTACATGTGCAAATATGAAATATAATTTTTCAAATTAAAATAAAGAAGTTATTGCCAAATATTGAAGTATGATTATTTGTGCATTTTAGTATTTAGTGACACAAAATCCAAACTTAGATGAGAGGAATGTATATTTGGTAGAAAAAATTTAGGAAGTTAAAATTTAATAATGTTTCGAATATGTACAAGTTTAATTTTCCCAAGCAACAATTGTTCATATTTTTTCTAAATTAATTGTTCAAATTTTGTTGAAATTTTTTATATTATATTTATTGGAACATAATATTATATTTTATTGAATAATTTCATATTATATTTTTTTCAAAATAATATGAGAAGAAGTTTTCTGTAAGTCAAAATAAGAATGGAAAAATACTTTAACGGTATATCCATTAGAAGAAGAATTCCATACTTCAGGCTTAAGACTTACATCTAAAAATTATGGAAGCCAGATGGTTATTTACAATACATGACGCAAGAAACAATTGCTATTTTGTTCAATTTGCTGAAAAAGAAGACTATTATTCAATTCTGAATAAGAAAATTTACACTTATTATGGAAAACTCCACGGTACAAGAATGGTACCTAAAGAAATTAATTTATACGTTGTTAAAAATTCAAATATGGGAAAACATATATGATCCTAAAAACATATATGATCTTGACATGGAACTGCAAAGCCCTGATGCAATTTCTACAATTACAAGTTATATTGGCAAACTAACTCGATTGGATGCAATTACTGAAGAAATGAAAATGACCAAATTTATTAAGGTACTGGTTGAAATAAATGTACAACCCCTATTACCAACATCAATTCCTATAATAATGCATGCTGGAACCAAAAAGGAGTTCATGGTACCTTACGATTATATGTATCACCTAAATGTTCCACATGTAAGCTCTTCGGCTGTAGGGATTAGGAACTTATATACAATCTGAACAAGTTAAAGCAAAGTGCATTCCTAAAATTATAGACAAGCCTAATGGAGACACTATATAACAGAAAGACAAAAATGAAAACAAGTTCAATGATATATGGCAAAGTAATGCAACAAAAGGACAATACTGGTTCATTGCATGACCGACCTGAATTCTTCCATCAAACAATAGTACTGAAGAACCAGACTCGTTGAATTTTCTGGATGAAAAATTGCTTAATGAAATCTTAAATGTTAATAATAGTTGAGACCTCCGCAGATATAGTTGAAGATGAGCTACCTGACATAAATGATAATACAGACATGTTAAATTATGTAACCACAGCAAGGAATATTTGGTTGTATGATAGTTATTGGACAATCTACACAACCACAATCTTTTGAAGAAATTTAAAAAAAAGCATGGATAGTTCTTGGTTATAGAAGTTGATGAATTGTATATATACTCATATCTCTCACAATTCAAACATACTGAATAAGGTGACATGGCGACTTAGGTGAATGCTGAAAGTTACTGTGCGGATCGTGCTATATGGAATTATACTTTACTAGTGCAGAAATAAACTAAAAATACTATAGCAATGTAAATAAGTAAAAATAAAACAAGCACACCAGGAATTTTTATACTGGTTCGAACTTCCCGTTCTACGTCCAGTCCCAGACTCCTTCTGGAATTTCACTAACAACAATCCTCACTTAACCCGGAGGAACATGTTTACAACAACCCTTGAACAGCTGAACAAGGGACCTGAGCAGCAAAACAGAATTTCGCCTCAACAGCAGAAGAGGACTTCACTTGCCTGAACGACAGAACGGGACTTCAACTTATACAGAAAGTATATGACACAGTGTGTTCTGAATAACACGAATTTGTCTCTTGATAGTACAATCTTCCTATAATCTTCTCCTTTTGAAATATATGTGTGTGTGTATGTGAAGAATATGGAAGTAAATGAATGATTATGTAGAAATTTGAATGCTCAAAATGTTAGAATCAGTGTAGTATAGAAATAGAAAGCTTTCGATCAATTCGGTGATTTAAACAAATGATTCTAATATGTTTATATAGAGTATAAAGAGTTGTAATCATTCACGAAAAGTTATCATGAAAGAGTGTGGATGCATCTCTTAGTAAAAGGTTGTAACTCTTCATGAAAATGAAACGTCTTTTCAAAAAATATAGCAGTTGAAGAAGTTCAGCCGTCTGAAAATAAATTTCAGACTTCTGAAATTTGAAACGTGCAAGCCATAAAAGAAATAGGCTATTTTTTCCTAGATTCAGACGTCTGAAACTTCTATTTCAGACGTCTGAATATTGTTAAAATTTTAAAATTCATTACAGATTCAGACGTCTGAATAGGTCATTTCAGGCGTCTGAATTTGACCTGAATTTTCATTTTTAGCCTTGTGCAAGAGTGATTGATTAGGTGTATATATATTTATCCAAAGGAGAAATTTTCACAATATTTCAATTCTAAACAATGACACAAAACAACATATATGCAGCATGAAGATTATATGATTCCAGTCTTGTAGATATCCCTGCAAAAGTATGTTAGTATTAAAAAATAACGTATATGTTAGTATTAAAAAATAACGTATATAGTTTGTCGTAGTCAAAATACATATGAAACATCGTAAACGAGGTTTCAACATTCTCCCCCTTTTTGACGATGACAACTATATACTAAATTCCCCTTGTCAAAAAGCATCAACATCTTTTTCTCCCCCTTTGTCATTGCAAAAAGGTAATCAATAATTTAGAAGATAAACCAAAGTAGTCTTGAATTAAAATAGATTACAAATTAGTTAAGATAATAAGGAGTTCATGACAAATAAAAAAACATCATAATAGTTCATAAATAAACATGAACAAAAAGTAATCAGAATCTAGGACTTGAGTCACTTCCAACCGCATCATCATCATCATCATCATCATCATCTTCACCGTTGTTATCCCTCGAGCTTGATGACAATTGAAAGGGAGTGGGGTTGAAAACTTCGGTAGATGACGAGGTTGAACAACCAATTCGTTCCCAAATTTTGTTTAGAAAACCACGAATGGAATTAAAACGTTTTTCAGATTTCTTTTCAAGTTTGACCATTCGGTTGTGAAGCTTTGCTTGATTTTGGGAAAATTTAACTAAGGCATTCCTTGAGCTTGAGTTGGGAGAAAGAATCACAATATCATCATTGTCTTCTTCTTCCGATGTAGGAACACTTGGTTGAGCATGAGGAGCTTGATGACGAGGTTATGGCCGGTTTTGATTACGGTTGGCAACCCATTCTTGAAAAGAGATATATGCCAAACTTCCCGGTTGTTTTGGCAACCCCATAAGACCCAATGTTTTAGACCCAAGTTCTTTGATTGAAGAAAATTCGGACTCAGGAAACGGAATGTTGAAATTTTGAAGAATTTTCATAATGTAAGCACCATAGTGGAAAGTCTTATATCGTCTCCGGCGATTCACATCCATGAATTCTTCTAAAATTACTTGAGCCCAATTTATAGGTTGACCGGAGTATATAGCATATAGGGCTTGGAAATTTCTTTTATTAATAATCTCATAACTTCCCGTCCGCGGAATAACGGATCGAATTAATGCCATATGTAGAATGCGAGCTTGAGGACGAAGTTGAATGGAAGTGAGTCGAGTAATGTCATCATTCAAGAATTGGTGTGAGAATTCATCTCTATCATCAAAGTTTAAAGACACATCATTCTCATCTAAATCATTGCCGGTAGATGGACATTGTAGTATTTCACCAAGTCTTGCAATTGGTAGATATATTTTAACACCACATACCAAAGTCCAAATACAATCATTGCGATTGTAAGGAGTATGATGGTCTAGATTCATATTTGCATAAAATAATTTTACTAAAAGATGATTAATCTTAATATTGTTGGCAGCAAAAGAAACTAAAGACTCTAACCCATCAGTTCTTACAATTTGAAGAACACGGTAGGCGCTGAATTCCTCAAATTTGATGAAAGCTCCAGGAAAAAAGTTAGATCTACCCATTTGAGCAAATTGTTGCCTAGCTTGTTCATTCCATAGCCACTGATCAATGTTTGGTGTAGATGAAGAAGATGATGGTCTCGATCTCTTTGATTTTGGTGCCATTTGATTGCATGAGAAGATAGATAAAAGCTTTAATGGAGGAAGAAAAATTGAAAAGAGAAGATGAAGTATGAGAATAAAGCAAAGGACAGGTTGAATAAAGGGGTAGGTGTCTTGAAATTCGTGCAAAATTTCAAAATTTGAAAAGTCACCAGATTTCAGACGTCTGAATGAAACAAAATTGAAGCAGAAAGAAATTAGTGTAATTTTGCCTATTTTCAGACGTCTGAAATTATTGTTTCAGACGTCTGAACCTGAAGAAAGAAATATTCTTCTATAATATTCAGACGTCTGAAACAATGAGTTCAGAAGTCTGAAATTTGAATTTTAGACATATGCACAAACCTTTTTATATAAAATGAAAGAAGAAAATTATATTATTATTTGAAAAAATTACAAGTTATAAATATGATCATTTTAACAAATATTTAGATACAGAAAATTATTTGTCCAAATCGCTTGGAGTTTTGCACTCTTCCGGTTCGATCTTGGTTATCTCTTTGTATGGTCGCAAAGGAGACCAATATGATCGACGTTCCCAAGAGTTTGGAGAAACCGGAGGGCGTTGTGGACTCGGCTCCCATGGATTCCATCCAAATGAAGTTATTTGATGAGATGTTGATGGTTGAATTACATCTTTCTTTGGAGATGTACCACAGAATTTTAATGCTACTTGTTCAATGAAACTAAGTCGTTTAGCATTAACTTTCTGTTCGTAATACATCTCTCGTTGCAAATCCAATTGTTCTCTTTGGTAATGATGAATCTCAGATATTTTCTCTTTGGTTGATGGAGAACCAAAGAAAAGAAACCGTCGAGATTTCTTCTTTTCAGGAGTATAACCAGAACATTCACATGAAGGACGAGGTCTATCCTTTTCATGAGGTGTTGGAGTTGCCAAAATTTCAATAGATGATGTAGAATAGGATGATGGAGAATTGTCAGAGTTAGATGCCATGGAGAGAAGCATAATTATCAAGTTGAATTCCATTGTAGAAAGAATTTCTTTTGGTAAACAGAAATCATTTGATGAAAGAAAAAAAAATTGTATGTATTAATCGAAGATGGAAGGCTTAATTATAGAATATTTTGTTTTAAAGCAATGGTTGAAAATCTTTAGTTAGTTTTGTCCATTTGTTAAAAAGGAAAGAAACTAACGGTAAAGAACAAAGTAAAATAATTTTAGCCATATGAAATTTTCAAAAGAAAATTAACTGTAAAAAAAATGTAACAGAAAACTCATAGAAGAAAAGTGTGGCTAAAAGATGTAAGTTAATAATATCCATACGTTTGTTGAAAAATTAAAAGGTGGAAGAAAAAATTTAAATTAAGTACAAATAAGCATAGTTACGACCTTTTATTAGAATAAACAAATATGTTAGAAACTAGCATTGTTAGTAAATGTCAAGTTTGCAATATATCATAGACAGAAGATGATTTCTATGAAACTAACTAGATTTCAACCAAGGAAACAAAAAAATGAGCTAAGGAACAAATATTAATACAAGTCAAATTAAATATTTATGGAATTTTAGTAATAGTTAACTGTTAGCAAGAGATTATGAAGCAAAGTTACAAAACTTAATATGTTATTATAAATTTTTAAGAGAGACAATACCAAGCTCTCGTCTTAGTTTGATAAAAATATTTTCTAAAAGTGGTTTCGTAAAAATATCAGCCAACTGATTTTCAGAAGAAACAAAATCTAGATTGATTGTTCCTTTTTCAACATCGTCACGAAGAAAATGATGACGTATGTCAATATGTTTTGTCCGTGAATGATTGATAGGATTTTTAGATAAATTAATAGAACTTGAGTTGTTACAAAATATAGTTGAGTTTGATAAATTTATATTGAAATCTTTAAGTGTTTGTTGCATATAAATTACTTGAGTACACGCCAAAGCAGCAAAAATATATTCTGCTTCACATGTAGAAAGAGAAACACATTTTTGTTTCTTACTAAAGCAGGATACGAATGATTTTCCAATAAAATGGCACGTACCACTTGTACTTTTTCGATCTGCTCGAGAACCACCGAAGTCAGCATCACTATATGAAACTAATTCGAATGGACATTCTTTAGGATAGAACAGACCAAAATCCTCTGTGTTTGTAAGATAACGTAATATCCATTTTACTGCTCTTAAATGTGAATCTTTTGGATTGGCTTGAAATCTAGCACATAGACAAACACTCATCATTATGTCAGGATGACTTGCAGTTAAATATAGTAATGATCCAATCATACTTCGGTATACATTTTGGTCAACACTTTTGCCATTGTCATCTTTTTCAAGATGTGTTGTTGTACTCATTGGAGTTGGTTTGGCAGAAGTATTTTCCATTCTGAATCGTTTGATTAAATTATTACAATATTTTTATTGATCAATAAAAATACCATTTTGAAGTTGTTTAATTTGTAGACCAAGAAAATATGTTAGTTCTCCCATATGAGACATTTCAAATTCTTTGGTCATTATTTCGGAGAAGTCCTGACATAATTTGTCATTAGTAGAACCAAAAATGATATCATCAACATAAATTTGAACCATTAAAATATCCTTTTTCGAATGTTTAATAAAAAGTGTTTGATCAACTTTTCCAATTAGAAATCCCAAAGAAATTAGATAAGTCTTTAATCGGTCATACCAAGCACGTGGTGCTTGTTTTAAACCGTAAAGAGCTTTCTTAAGTTTGTAAACGTGATTAGGAAATTTCTCTTGAATAAATAAGGGAGGTTGTTCAACATATACTTTTTGTTTTATATAACCATTCAAGAAAGCACTTTTAACATCCATTTGATAAAGTTTGAAATTATGAAAACATGCATAGGCCAATAAGATTCGTATTGCTTCTAGTCTTGCAACTGGAGCAAACGTTTCTTCGTAGTCAATCCCTTCTTCTTGATTGTATCCTTGATCAACTAGTCTTGCTTTATTTCTAGTGATGTTACCTTGTTCATCTGCTTTATTTTTGTAGATCCATTTCGTTCCAATAACAGTTTGATCACTTGGTCTAGGAACTGATTCCCAAACTTCATTGCGTTCAAACTGGTTTAGCTCTTCTTGCATTGCAATTATCCAGTAGTCATCCGTGGAAGCTTCTTTGGGATTCTTTGGTTCGATATTAGAAAGGAATGCTACATGGCCCATTTGATGTAATTGACTTCTAGTTCGAACATTCGAATTAATTTCTCCAATAATATTTTGAATAGGATGATCTCGTAATATTTTTGGTGAAGATCTTAATTCATCATTATTGTCAACAATGTTTTCATCATTTTCAAGATTTATAGTTTCTGTATTTGTAATGTTATCTGGAAAATCTTCATCATCTTTTATACTTGGTTTTTGTAGAACATTTTCATCGAAAGATACGTGTAACGTTTCTTCAACAGTATTTGATCTTTTATTAAATACACGATAAGCTTTGCTACGATCTGAATATCCTAAAAAGATTCCTTCGTCGGATTTCGCATCGAATTTTCCAAGCTGATCTTTTGTATTTAATATAAAACATTATGAACCAAACACTTTAAAATATGAAATATTTGGTTTTCTTCCAGTAAAAAGTTCATAAGAAGTGTTTTTCGTTAGAGGTCGAACAGAAACACGATTCAAAACATAGCAAGCAGTTGCAACAGCTTCTGCCCAGAAATGTTTTGGAAGAGTGCTTCCATTTAACAAAGTTCGTGCGCATTCTTGTAGAGTTATATTTTTACGTTCTACAACCCCATTTTGTTGTGGAGTTCTAGGAAACAAAAAATTATGAAAAGTTCCTTTCTTTTTACAAAAATGATCAAAAACTTCGTTTTCAAATTCTCCTCCATGATCACTTCTTATATTCTTTATTTTTAAACCTTTTAAATTTTGAATTCGTTTGACAAAAATTTTAAACTGCTCAAACGCATCACTTTTATTTTTTATAAAAATGGTCCAAGTATATCTAGAAAAATCATCTACTATTACAAACACATATCTATTATGTTTTATGGATTGAACTTGAGTTGGTCCAAATAGATCCATGTGTAGTAATTCAAGTGGTTGTAAAGTAGAAATAACTTTCTTAGATTTAAAAGATGATTTAGTTAATTTTCCTAATTGACATGCATCACAAATATGATTGACCTTGAAATTCAATTTTGGTAATCCTCCAACTAAATCATTTTTAGAAAGTTTGTTTATAGTTTTGAAGTTGATATGACAGAATCTTTTGTGCCACAGCCAAGGATCATTTTCATTAGCTATTAAACACATATCTGAATTATGATTGATTTTCGTATTCAAAACATAGATATTTCTGTCTCTATTTCCTTCAATTATAAGATTTTGATTTTTATCAAAAATGCTACACTTATTTTTAGAAAAATATATTTTGAAACCTTTGTCACATAACTGGCTGGTACTTAAAAGATTGTGTTTTAAATTTTTGACTAATAAAACATTAGAAATAAGAGGTAAATCAGATGTACCGACATTGCTGGTGTCGCCTTTTCCAATGATATAGCCTTTGGAATTATCTCCAAAAGTGATAGAGCCTCCATTTGAGTAAGTAATGTTTGATAGCATATTTTTGTCTCCAGTCATATCTTTTGAGCAACCACTGTCGAGTATCCATTTTCCTCTGTTTATAAGAGGTCCTACAAAAAATAAGAATAACATTCGTACCCACTTTGTGATAGGGTCCTAAGAGTTAGGTCTTAGGAAACCAAACCCAAGTAGGTTCAGTATCCCCCTTAAAAATATAATTTTGATTTTTATGAACAGTTTCCAAAAAAGTATTTATATATTTATTCCTAATCAAACTATTGTTTGTTTTAGGAACCCATATTTTTATGATTTTAGAATTATTTTTCCTTTTTGGATAAGTATTAGTATAAGAAATATTTCTCCTAATTTCCTTTTTAGGTGGAGATTTTAATTTCTTAGAGTATCCTAGTCCCTTCTTATTGGAAGTGTATTAAGAATTTTCAAAAATATTGGATAGATTTTCTCTACCTTTATTAAAGTTGGATATATTTCTAGTAATATTATCTAACTTGGTTTTGAGACAAGTGTTATCTAATTCTATCATTTTGATCTTAGTTTTTAGCTTATGATTTTCAGAGACAAGAGAATCATTCTTTTCTTTTTGAGTTTCAATTTCTTGACTCAATAAAGTAAGTTGAGAGTTACCATTAGAGAAGCTATCTTGAAGTTTTCCAAGTTCTTCTTCTAATATTTTCTTTTCATCGTTAAGCATATCTCTCTCGAATTCAGCTTTCTTCTGATTTTCTAGAGCTTCTTTATATTTTCTTTTGATGCTTTTTAAATTATCAAGAAGTTCTGAATTAATTTCAATCATATCATCAAAAGTAAGATCATTTACCTCATTTCCTGTAGCCATAAAACAAACATTTGCTTGTTCATTCTCACTATCACTGTTGTTTTCTGAAGAAGAAGAATCTGAGTCATCCCATGTCACTGAAAATGCTTTTCTTTTAGACTTGTCCTTTCGATTCTTATTGTGATATATCTTCTTTTATTCTGGACAATCCTTTTGCATGTGTCCTTTCTTTTGACAGTTAAAGCATTCTAGTATAGATGAAGATGGCATATTCGAATTGTTGTTGAAGTTCCTTTTCCCGTTGTTTCGATTTCCTTTTCTATACTTCAAAAACCTTTTAAAGTTTTTAGCAATGAATGCTAAGTCATCTTCATCTGAATCTGATTCTTCTTTTTCAGCATGGAATGCCATATTCTTTTTATCTTGTGCTTGTACTCTTTTAGCCTGCAAATTCACTTCATAGGACATTAGATTTCCTATTAACTCTTCTGGTTTCATGGTAGAAAGATCATTAGCTTCTTCAATTGCTAAGACCTTTCTTTCCCATTCATCAGTTAAAGAGTTAAGGATTTTCGAAACAATATCAAAGTCAGAATACTTTTCTCCAAGTCCTAGTAATGAATGATATATAGCTTGAAATCTAGAGTACATATCGTTTATAGATTCATCCCGCTTCATTCTAAAATTTTGAAATTGACTTTTGGGCATGAATATTTTGCTTTGTTTAACCTTGTTAGTTCCTTCGTGAGTAACTTTAAGTGTTCTCCATATTTCATAAGCAATTGTACACATGCTAACACGGTTAAACTCATTTCTATCTAAGGCACAAAATAACATATTCATAGCTTTGGCATTAGCAGTCGCATCTAGTTTTTGTGTGTTTGACCATGTAGAATATTCTGTTGTAGGAATGTTATATTCAGTTTGAGTAATATTCCATGAGTCAAAACCACTCGCTTGCACATAAATACGCATTCGAGTTACCCAATAATTGTAATTCATACCATTAAATAGTGGAGGTCGTGCAGTTGATTGACCTTTAATAAAACTAGTGTTAGTGACAGTGTTAACAGTACTGGTGTTGTTTTCCATCTTAGCAAAATATCAGATAACTTTGTAACGGTTATAAGAGAACCTGCTTTGATACCAAATGAAAGTTATTGTGCGGATCGTGCTATATGGAATTATACTTTACTAGTGCGGAAATAAACTAAAAATACTATAGCAATGTAAATAAGTAAAAATAAAACAAGCACACCAGGAATTTTTATACTGGTTCGAACTTCCCATTCTACGTCCAGTCCCAGACTCCTTCTGCAATTTCACTAACAGCAATCCTCACTTAACCCGGAGTAACAGGTTTACAACAACCCTTAAACAACCGAACAAGAGACCTGAGCAGTAGAACAGGATTTCGCCTCAACAGCGGAAGAGGACTTCACTTGCCTGAACGACAGAACAAGACTTCAACTTATACGGAAAGTATATGACACAATGTGTTCCGAATAACACGAATTTATCTCTTGATAGTACAATCTTTCTATAATCTTCTCCTTTTGATATATATGTGTGTATGTGAAGAATATGGAAGTAAATGAATGATTATGTTGAAATTTGAATGCTCAAAATGTTAGAATCAGTGTAGTATAGAAATAGAAAGCTTATGATCAATTCGGTGATTTAAACAAATGATACTAATATGTTTATATAGAGTATAAAGAGTTGTAATTATTCGTGAAAAGTTATCATGAAAGAGTATGGATGCATCTCTTAGTAAAAGGTTGTAACTCTTCACGAAAATGAAATGTCTTTTCAAAAAATATAGCAGTTGAAGAAGTTCAGCCGTCTAAAAATAAATTTCAGACTTCTGAAATTTGAAACATGCAAACCAGAAAAGAAATAGGCTATTTATGCCTAGATTCAGACGTCTGAAACTTCTATTTCAGACGTATGAATATTGTTAAAATTTTAAAATTCATTACAGATTCAGACGTCTGAATAGGACATTTCGGACGTCTGAATTTGACCTGAATTTTCATTTTTAGCCTTGTGCATGAGTGATTGATTAGGTGTATATATATTTATCCAAAGGAGAGATTTTCACAATATTTCAATTCTAAACAATGATACAAAACAACATATATGCAGCATGAAGATTATATGATTCTAGTCTTGTAGATATCCCTGCAAAAGTATGTTAGTATTAAAAAATAAGGTATATAGTCTGTCGTAGTCAAAATACATATGAAACATCATAAACGAGGTTTCAACAAATGCAGTGTGTGTTTTGCCACATCCTTCACCTGTATCATATAAATGAATCATTTATGTGCACCCTAAATATCCGAGCATAGATAAAAATCGATGTCATAAAAAATTTACAAAACACAAAAACAAATTGCATGTGTTTGACAAAGGTAATTCTAAAAAGAGGGAATTAGGCTGGAGGAAAAACCTGAGAACACTTTTAGTCTGAAGGACAGAAGTTTTAAAATTTAGCTTGAAGGACAAAAAATGATATATTCATATAGCATTACACATCCATAATGCTATATTGATATAGCATTACACATCTATAATGCTATATACAACACAATTTTATAAGTTTCTGCATGCACAAACAAGCAGCTGTGTAATGCTATATGAATATAGCATTATGGATGTGCAATGCTATATGAATATATCATTTTTTGTCCTTCAGACTAAATTTTAAAACTTCTGTCCTTCAGACTAAAAGTGTTCTCAGGTTTTTCCTTCAGCCTAATTCCCTGTTCTAAAAAAATAT
This sequence comes from Allium cepa, assembly GCA_030765085.1. Lineage (NCBI taxonomy): Eukaryota > Viridiplantae > Streptophyta > Magnoliopsida > Asparagales > Amaryllidaceae > Allium > Allium cepa. The sequence continues at coordinate 670,824,971 of CM060939.1, read as the reverse complement.
AATATAATTTTTTTTCAATAAATTTTTGCACGATAACATTCCCATCACCAACAAGCTACAGTTAATTGTTCATATTTTTTCTTAATTATTATCGAGTTTTCCAAATAATGTATCTTTTTATTATTAACTCTGACCTGAGAAGAAAGAGAACCTAACATTGACAAATTCAACTTCTAACCATAAAATACTTATCCCCTAATGCATCTTTTGAACTAGTAATATCTGAAAGAATGAGTGGGGTCTCATCTCCTCCGAATTATTTTGTATCCAAAACGATGACCACTGTGATCCAAGTAATCGAGTAGTTCAATGGAGTTCCAGCATTTGAAATAGCCAAGAAACCACCAAAAGCAGATGTCATGCGGCTAAATAAATATATTGAGTGCTCGAAGAGTGGATGAATGTGTAAAGGAGCCTTAACGTGGATGTCCACATAAATATGAATGTCCAGGCCAAGTGTGTTTAGAACAAGAGTTGGTAACTCAGTCCATATTTCAAAGTAAATGTATACAGATCACGAGCAATTATGAGACCTGCTTTTAACAAATTCACAAATGATGAACCAAGGATTGCATACATATCATATATCATGTCAAATAAATTATAAAAAGGACAAAACTGACCTAATATAATTTTATGTAATGTTGCACAAGTGAATTCTTAAGCATTGGGACTGTGCATACCAGCAAAAATCTAAGGTGAAGGTTTCTCATTTTTCATTAGGAAAAATAAGCAAATAATAGGTACGGCTTTAATACACTTTAAAACATTCTCGTGGCTTCAAAAATCTACATTATGCAAAATATATTTAAAGCAAGTATTGTGCTTTAATTCACCTAAAATATGTAAAGTCATAGGTGAATGATTTAACTTGATGTTATGGTAACAAAATTATTGTATTTTCTTACATTATGAAAGGAGAGCTGAAATATAATAATAAAAGATAGATTGGTAGTATAGATTGATTGTAGGTTATGACTGTGTACAAAGCTAAAAAAAATAGTCTCGGCAATCTTTGGTTTTATAAGTAAACTAACAGTTCTACTAAAGGTGAAACAAACCAAAAGAAAACTAGATGGCAAAGAATAAGTAGCGAAACATGTAAGTATGCACAACATACCTCTTATGCTTTCAACTCAATGCTTTGGTGCAAATACATGTATGGTAGAAACACAAAACACTACAAAGTCAATATGGTAAAGGGATTGTCTTAGTCAATAGTTTTCAATAAAACCAAACATCCACACATTGAAATTTATGTAAACAAAAACAATTTCATATCTGCTACAAAAAATATTCTCAGTAAAGAAAAACATAGCCCATTTACCAATGCAAATAATAACATAAAACAGTATTTAGCAAAGTTCTTCAAATTACAAAAGTAAACAATAATAAAGAATTCTAATATGTCAAATTGATGACCATATATACATATACATTATAAGCATATACATATCAACGTTGTATGAACTATGAATGCGTCAAATGTGATACCACATCTATGAATTCAAAAACTCCAGTTGTGTATGAAGCAAAACAACAAAATCTTTTCATTTAGCAGTAATTACTTAGTCGTTACTAGTTAATAATCATACAAATGCAGTTCAATATTCTTTATTTTAAGTTATTATCATAAAAGATAAGTCCTTCACAGGACAGTGGTATGTTCTTTGGACTGTCATAGTAAACACAGTGGGATCAAAACCAGTTGACATGAATTAACCATGTTGAAGAAAAGATGGATTATAATGAACAATATACTCTAACTTATGAATAAAAAAGAACGTATTTGAGACTCTAGAACATAAGACAAACTTTGTATCTTTTTCAACCTAGCAACCTCGATTCTCTTCTCAATAACTACATCCCTCCTCTCCACAATATCATGCGAGACATAAAATAATGATTTCTATATTGTCAACACAAAAAATATAAATCAACTTTAAGATATTAATCTTATATAAAATTCAACATTCAATCTACTAACCTCAGCTTCAGTGGTCTGAGAACTGAATGCTGTTTTGCCTTCGCATTAACGAACCTCCATTGCAAATACCTATTGTCTAATAAAATGCCTAGTAATTTTGAATGATAAGAGTAAATTTCTACAAAGGAAAATACAAGTACCTATTGCATTTACCTAGCTAGAGCAATTCCCCAAGTAGCCAAGGCATATATGGTTTTTTCCAACTTCTAGTAGGTGTTTCGACTTGCCAATTTCTTTATATCCACCCAAAAAACTTACAATACCAGTGTGATTAACATAACATATAATAATAGTTGCATTTTAATGATATTTAGAATAAAGTGGTATAATATATATATTATGTACAAGTGATTTGACAATAGAATGATAAAATCTAGTACACTTTTCAAGTTACAAATCGAAGTTCAATTAGCAATTATATTATCTTCTTTTGTAGAACAAACATTTACCTCGGTATTAACTGAGGATTAGTGATAAATAAGGCCGACATCCTTAGTTAAAACTGAGGGTGATTGTCTCATTAAAACTGAGGCAACATTTACACGGGCTAGATGACTTTCAGATACTCTTATTTCGCTATTATGGTATTTATTATTGCTATTATGGTTTTTAGTATTACTATTATGGTTCTATATTATTGATTTTTATTATTGTTAATATTGCTATTATGGTTTTATTTTATTAGTAATATTATTAATATAGTTAATTTTCAAAAACATCAGTGAAATTATTATATTATCAATTTAGTGATTTATCATAAGCATTTGATGAATTATTACTACTATTATTATTATAAAATTTAGTAATTTTTATCAATCTTAGTAAAAAATTATAAATTTAGTTAAAATTTAAAACTTAGTTAACTTGGTTAATAATTTATTAGTTTATATAAATAAATTTAAATTTTATAAAATTAGTTAATTTATTATTGTTTTTGTTAATATATATAGTTAATTTTTATAAAATTTAATTAACTTGGTTAATATTTTATGATTTATTAATAACAATAATATATTTTTTTGAACTGGTACTTTATATACAACAAATCATTGGGACAACATATCCCATATCAAATAAACGTTCGAAAGCAAGTTTAAACTTGTGACATCCTGCACCAAAGCCAAATCAATTAACCACTTGGACAAAGGTGCCTGTCTAATAACAATAATATTATTATATAAATTTAGTTAATTTTTATAAAACTTAGTTAATTTGGTTAATATTATATAATCTATTATTAGTATTAACTTAGTTAATTTTTATAAAACTTAAAGTTGATATATTATTATTATACGCTCAGTTAATTTTTATAAAACTTAGTTAACTTGGTCGTTACTTTATAATTTGTTGTTATTATTATTCTAAACTTAGTTAAATTTTATAAACTTGGTTTTTTTATTGTTATTATTACTATTATGACCATCGTCATTATTGTTAGTATTATCTTTATAAACTTGGTTTGTTTGCATAGAAATAAAGATTAACATAGTACAAATATGATCAATATAAACGGTATAGATTTGGAAGTTTGGACTTCACAAGATATTTCACAAATTTCTAGCTTTATTAGAATCCCAAGCGGATTAGATGATATAAATGAATAAAAAGGAAAGTCATAAAATTTGCAGAAGTTTCTATACAAGTAATTGCCCAGTCCAAGTGATAAGAAGGAGGCTAAGCAATCCCATTTTATAAAATTGGAGCATTTAACTATTACTCGTTGAATTCTAGCTTAACTGGAAATAAATCTTTGAGTTTTAATTGTACAAGCAGGAGAAAATAAGCTTTGGATTTCAATTATACAAGCAGCAGAAGCGGGAGACGTTTTGGCTTTTAATTATGCTCGTTGATCGATATAATATAACATCCACATGTAAAGAAACATATTAGTTGTTAAGAGCATCGAACAGTCTATAAAAATAGAATTTATTTCCCATTCACTATACATGTTAAATTGATTTTTAGGATTTATTACAATACTGGGATGTATAAGAAAAGAAATTCGAGTTTCATGGGTTGGACTGAAAGAGGCTAAAGATTTTTCGTCTGATGTAGAATCTTGAGTATGGTGTTAAAAAAAGTTGAAGGCAATTTGGATTCGGTTAAATTTGATGGAAAAAAGCATGCATTTTGATTGATTCAAGCTGTGAAAGAAATCATAAAGCTGTTATTTTGGTTAGCTAGTTTGGTGGCAGAAATATACACTAGAACTGTAAAATTTGTCATCATGATATGCTGCCGTTGCAATTTTTACCAAATTTTTCGCAATTTTGTGTTTTAGAATGAATCAAATTGTTCCATTTTTTATGAGGCAGATTTAAGTGCAACAGAATAACATGAGGTTTGATACCTAGAAATTTTGAAGAGAACAACACAATATATAAGGAATGTGTAGAAACATAATTCTTGGATTCAACAATCTTTCATAATCATCTTCAAGAACTTGAGGCATATCTAATTGCAATAGGTAACATGGGGTTCGATCCCTGGTAATTTTGAAGGGAACAACACAAGCAAATTAACAATGGTTATGCTTATAATCAAGCTATAGTGTAATAAAATGTACACGTACCATGACTTATTAGTTCATGATGAGTTGTTGTAAAACTGGAGGCCCTTGGGGTTTATTTTCCCTCTTCCACTTGATTATGAATTATCGATGCACATAATATTATGACATGAAAATTAAGATATCGATAGAATTCACAACCACAACCAGCATTTGATCATACTTGGAATGAGCCGTGACCAAGAGACTGAAAATCTGTAACCTTCTAGTCTAGTTTCTTTCATGAGTCTGATGTCTTTCTACATATTTAGAAGAATATATTAGCATACTTAGAATAATAAATTAGGACAATTTGATATCACTTATCAAATCTTCATAATAAAATATTACGGCCATTATCATTGTCAATAATACCTTGTACTTGTGATAACCATTGAATGTCACATCAGCTGTAACGCCTTTCCATGTCCTATAATTTGTACAGACACAAGATGAAGGCAACATACATGCTTGTATGGTCATAAATTTCAAAGGATGAGTTTAAGAAACAGGCATATAACGTGTTTCAAACATTAATATTAGAATTTTCATACACAATGATATCTAACCAGTGTGCAGAAATGTCCCAAATGCTAGGACTCCTTCCAAATTTGCTTGCTACCCATTCAACATGTGACAACGTCTTTTTTATAATTTTTCAAAATTACCTTTTTTTCAAAAATCGACTAAGAACAGACTAACACGAATAGGTTGGGTACACTAATGTATGATTTATTGGTAAGGTAAGTACAACCATCAACAGCAGCAGCGGTAGTAGAAAAAAAAGAGAGAATAAAGAAAAATAAGCACCTGGTAAGCTGAAGTACCAGAACCAAATACAAATTCATTTGGGAAGTCATCCCTACTTAACTTACTCTCTTCACTTGTTATTATAATCCATGATAGAAATAGAAAGCAAAGAAACTTCATTCTTCTTCCTCTTGTTTGCAGCACAAAAGGCAATAATGATATGAAGGCTATTACTTGCTGTTTCGTGTATTGTAGAGCAAATGAAATATCTTGATGGAACAGGAGCAACCATCAAAAGAAGGCACTTATAGTTAACATATAAATAGATGGAAATCAAGTGCTAGATCCATGAAATTGAATCGATAAGACAATATTATATACAAATAACTTATCTTAATTAGATGTGGACCCTTGTTCTCAATGTAGTTTGGAAGGCCACTGCAAGTGTATGGTTGAGGATGATTCAGGGGAGATGCATTACTTCTTTATGTTGATGCTCGTGTTTGTAATTGTAAGTTTACTTTTATTTCATTGCAAATTAAAATGAAATGCAAATAATTCAAAAATATTTGAAATGCTGGCAAATATTTTAATTTCTCATTTAAATGTTCGACTCATCTTTCTGTATGCATAGACAAATTTGAACATATGAAACGAAAACTTTCTCTCTTTGCTATGGTATATTTGTAATCCAAATAAGAAAAAATGTAACGACCCGCCGCCCTGACCGCCTCTAGTCGGTAATTAAACCAACTAGAAACGTTCAATGCTTTTTAAAATACATACTGAAAAAAAAAAAAACACAAAACTTGAAGTCCAAACCAAACAGGTCCCAAGGATTTAAAACACTATCCCCAAAAGGTCTGTGCTAGTATGCACGAAGTAATTTTATGTTTCTACAGGCAAATCATTATTGCCTCATTTTATAGACTTAACAAATAACTGAAAGAAGTAACACAATTTTAGTCAGAACCAACAGTTGCAGGAGCGCTGCTGCCTTGCCATATTAATTTTTTTTTATATGTTCATCCCCAATGATTTCAGTTTGGGATTTAAGTGGCACATTCCATCTGCTAATATTTGTTGTTTTCATGTAGCTTGTATCATTTGCTCCATGCACTTGTTTCACTGAAAATTGTACTTGCTTCACTGCCCTGTACACGGTCTGGATTTCATGCTTGCTCTATGCATTTTGTCACTTGAACTTTTGTGACACTTGACCATTTGTGGTTTCTGACCTATGCACATTTGTCATTGTTGATGTTCTTCTCTTATGTACATTTGTGATCTTCATTAGCATATGCTCTGCCTTTGAGCTACTGTGTCGGCTGCATTTGTTTCACTGTACTTGCTTCACTGCCTGTGCACGATCCGTGTTGCATTCTTGCTGCTGCTGCATGTTTGTTTGCTTCATGTTTTTGTTCAAGTTGGCACTAGTTTTGCTTTGAGCATTCCTTTGTGATCTTTGTGATTTGCATTTGCACGCTTGCTCTTGTTGGTGCACACATGTGTTGGCGAGGCAGTGCACATGGGTATGAGTACACGTGTGTACTGCAGCCATACACGTTCGACAGAATTAAAAAAAAAACAATAGACATACGTTGGCCAGGCGCAAGTCTAACAATCTCCAAGTACTAAATATACTTGCTTCAATTCCCAGTGAAAATACTTTTAAAAATTCTTTTAAAAATGGATATGGAAAGCACATTCCCCCATGGATCGCAGTTTACTCGGCGGTTCCGCTACTATCCCAGTAGAGTCGCTTGTAACTGTGGATATCTCATCCCTTGAATTTCGCCATGGTTGTTGCCAAAGATCGCGGTTCACACGGCGGTTACGCATTTGTAACGACCCGCCGCTCTGACCGCCTCTAGTCGGTAATTAAACCAACTAGAAACGTTCAAAATGACGGATGGTTATTTAGTTTATAACATTTAAACAGAATCAGCCACAGAATCACAGAATAATCATAATATTATTCATAAATGAATTTTTCTTTTACATATATCAGAGTTTATACAATAAATTACATTTGAGTTTATACAGCGGAACAATTTATATTATTAAGTACAAAAAAAGAAATTTCTGAAAAGCTTTAGTGGAGTGCTTTAATCCCCCTCTCTCTAACTTCGCGGCCTGAAAATCTTCAAGCTGTAAAAATACTCGGTCTGACCCGAGCGTTTATTGCAAAACACAAAAACACTCGAGTCAGGATTAATCTTAACTCAAGTAAATAAATTTGTAATGAACTGAATAAAATGGATCACATGCATCAATTCAAAATCTATTATGGATTTTCATTATTAACAGCTTTAATTTTTAAAATCTGTCAATCCCGTGTGGCTGCAGTACACACATGTACTTTGCACACAGGTGCACTGCCTCGCCAACACGTGTGCACAGCTCCATTCAGAGATACAAAATGACCAACAACAATGCACATGCAGTAATGGGTGAACAGTCCACAAGAGTGCAACACAGTGAAGATGACAGTAAAAAAAAAAGTCAAAATGGAAGCAGTGATACAAAGGCCAGAACAAAGCCCAAACAAAGAACTTCAACCAAACCGGGTTACAACAGGGACAATACTTTTAAAATTTATGTTGTTTCTAAACTGCAGTTACAACAGGGTTAATGGTGCAGTACAGGCAGCAGAAGCGACGAAACAAATTGGATTAGTCCAAATAAAAGAGGATGTAAATAATATAAATTCCCACAAATGAGCATAAGGGGTGTACAGGAGTACACTTATATCAAACCAGCAAGAACAAATCTGGGCAGCCGACCAAGCCAAACTACAGGGACGTGCAAATCAAAGTAACATACTTTGGGCTATATGTTCAATTTCAAGGTATAAAGCAACAAGGACAAGATAAGTTAATGCATAGGCATAGTGCTTGACTAACTGTGGTGAAGAATAAAGATGAACCAGAGCTAGTAATCCATGTACAGGCCGCAACAAAATGCACCACCAAGCAAAACCATGGTCAATGCAAGTGCAGAAAATCAAGTTAACAATTCCTTAGTAAAGAGCACAACATAATACTGCTTGTACAAGGAGGTTGCCTATTGGAACTTGGTTTAGTTAATTTTTAAACCAAATTTTAAACTTATTTAAGATATTTCAATTTTTAAAAACTTTGAATTCAAACTCTATATGAATTCAGTTACAACTTGTGCTAGAATCAAAATCCACCCTTAAAAGTTGAATTCATTCAAATTCTTAAAACTGCAAACTCTCTGTTATAAACCTGAAACAGTTAAAAAAAAAATCTAGATTTAAACAGAATTTAAAACTTTGTTTAAATTTAAAAAAAAATCATTTTTAAAAACTTTGAACTCAGTACTCCATTTGAATTCAGTTCTAATTCATACTTGAATCCAGGTTTCAACTTAAAATATGAAATCCATTAAAATTCAAAACTACAAACTCTCTGCTTCAACTCTGTAAACCTACCCGAGCCCAACCTATATCTGCTTCGAGTTTTAAAACCTTTGCTTCGAGTCAGAAGAATAAAACCCGAGGAATGGCTCGAGTTGAAACCCTGCACACTGCTAATATTACTGAGTTCAACTCAGCAACCCAATCAACCTGTAAACATCCAAAACATATCACCAGCCTCTCTGATCCTCCATCAACAACCCTCCTCCATCCTTTCACCTCAATACTTCCCTAACATAAACATCTAACACCTGACATCCACAGCAGATTTTCAAAAAAAATAAAAATAAAATTCCATTTCTGTTTAAAACAGAAATCCTTTTCCCTTAACAGATTATTTAAAACTGTATATTTGTTTTACAATTCATGTTTTCTTTAACATACATTCCTGTGATAGACTTGTTTTTAATATTTTAAGATTCTTATTTTGAAATCTCTATGCTAACTGTCCCTTACAGTAAAACAGATTTCAAATTTAACCTTAACTATGATTTATAAATTTAATCTATACTAAACAACCATCCCTCATTTCCATAACAAATACAACCATCACAGATACAACAGAATATTGATTTAAGAAATCTTGTTTTTATTTCCATTTAAAAGTCTAATTTCTAAAAACAGAGTCAGGTAAAAATATACCTGTAATAGCAAACATAAATATACATATTTATGTATATGTACACAGAATATAGGTATCAATCACACAATCATACATATTTCTACTCATTACACATGTATAGAAACAAAAGCTTATAAATGGTGAAGTTATTCACTAATAAAGGCACTGCAGTTTTGATTCCTAAAAAAAACTGTATGCGCTAGTTTTCTTATTTTTGCTTAGGCATTTATTTTAAGGAAGAAACTGTTTTTAAAATAAAGGTTTACTCATTTCAATTTAAAACAAACAGAACAGTTTTGTTTTAAACCATTTGATTTCTGTAAATAAACATAAGCTCTGTAGTTTAGGTTTGATTTTGATTTCTAAAAAAAAACTGTTTTTAAAAGATAAGAAGCTTACTCACAATAACATGTAAATGCATAAACACATATTCACATGTATACTTTCAATTCCATACCTAAACAACATTCAAGCACCACACAATGGATTCAAGGGTTATAGTAGCACATCAGATCCATCAAAGAATAGTTTCAAGCTTGTAAATTTTGTTATTTTCCAAATGTAGAATATTTTACAGGGGTTCAAAACTGGGTTACTCAGACCTTTAAACTGAAATTATTCACATTTGGCATGCAACATAACACACAGCAACAACAAAGAACACCACAAGCAGAAATAGGGGTTTTACAGACACATTCATTCAACACACATGAACAGAAGCTCAAACAAGCACATGCAACAAATTTTTCCTCATCTAGATTAAAAATCCATCACATGCAGCAAAACCAAAATAGGCAAAGTTTTTGATAGCATCTGTCCTCATCAGTTTAAAAGCAAATTTTAATAGCATCTGTTCATATCAATTTAAAACAAAATTATAGTATCTGTTCTCATCAGTTTAAATCGAATTTATCAGAGCAATTGATAGCAAATATCACCCAAAACATAGCATGCAACCAAGCATTCAATTCAAACAGATCTAAATACTTGAATAAAAGATTAATCGTGAGCAGAGAACTCACCATAACTCGAATCGAACAGCCGAGGTGGGAATTAGCACCCTCGAACGAAGATTGAAGCCCCAAATTGGATCGCAAGCCCTAGTTTCCGGAGAGGAACGAAAATGAGAACTGAAGCCGCCATTCTTTTTCTTTTTATTTTCGTTTAGGTTTTTTTTTTCCGAATGAGTGAAAAATATGAAACGGGTTTGGATTGAATTAACAAGGGAACGGTATCAAAAATAAACATGGGCCGATATTACTACAAAGCCCACTCAACCCTTAACAAAAATTTTGAAGGGAATTTAAATAAATTTACAAACTTCAAACTCAAATTTTTTAAATTCAAATATGTTCTTCATATTAACTTGAAAAATTCAAATAGCCTCATAGTTTCAAATCCAAATTTAATTCAATTTTTAATTTACATAAGTAATAATCCTTATATCCAAGTTTTTTTTTCTTAAGTCATTAGTTTGAATTTCAATTACAAATTAAATATTCAATTTCAGCTCCAAAGTCAAGTTTAAATTTTTATTCAACTTCTTATAGATTAAATTTAAAAATTTAATCGCCAATTTCATTGTTATATTGAAAATTCAATTTAAATTATCATTCAAATATTTAAAATTAATTAAATATTTACAATTTAAATTGTTCAAAATTTAGGATCGTTACAATCTCCCCTCCTTAAAAGAATTTCGTCCCGAAATTACAAGTAAGGAAAAATGATTGTTGAAATTTCACTAATATTTATATTTTACTCAATTTTATCAAGTTTGAAACTTATTACAAATAAATGAATGTAGGATTCATTCTATTTGTTTTATTTTACTAACTTTGTTAATTAACTCATCATTTTCTACAATCAAGACACAAAAATCTTTACTGAAATTTTCAACTTACAAAACCAAATTTTAAATTTGAACTTCTTCATTTAAGAAATTTACATAGTATAACTTTTCCAAAGCTGTGGACTTTTCAAAACATTCCAAAAATCCTCTTCCTTAATTTATTAGGTTGGAATTTATATCACCTTAATTTCAGATAATTGATTTTCTATTTAAAGTTTGAATATACTTGCTAACTCGAAATTTAACAAGTCTACTGTCGTTCTTAAAGACATTAGGCATACGCTGGCCAGGCGCAAGTCTAACAATCTCCAAGTACTAAATATACTTGCTTCAATTCCCAGTGAAAATACCTTTTAAAAATTCTTTTAAAAATGGATATGGAAAGCACATTCCCCCATGGATCACAGTTTACTCGGCGGTTCCGCTACTATCCCAGTAGAGTCGCTTGTAACTGTGGATATCTCATCCCTTGAATTTCGCCATGGTTGTTGCCAAAGATCGCGGTTCACACGGCGGTTACGCTACTATCCCAGTAGAATCGCTCGTGACCGTAGGCATCTCGCCCCTCGAATTACGCTTTGGTTTGTAGATTGCAGTTTACACAGCGGTTACGCCACTATCCCAGTGGAATCGCTTGTAACTGTAGGCATCACGCCCCTCAAATTACGCTACCACCCGAGTGTAACTAGATCGCGGTATACACGGCGGTTACGCCACTATCCCAGTGGAATCGCTTGTAACCGTAGGCATCTTGCCCCTCGAATTACGCTAGCACACTATACCAGTCCAAAAGGACATTCCAACTAATGGAAATACTACGTAGCTACGATTTTCAAATGGACACTCTTCTCGAGTTCCAACAACCTTCACAAATGTTTAAATGGAAGGTATTTTTCCATATCCTCAATTTGGAAAACATAATATCATACATACATATATAATATTTCATTTCACATTTTTGTACATATCATACTCATGTACTTACATAAGTTTTCCACAACAATTACTTTTCCAAACTAATTGGTTTTCGAATTAATCGTATTCACAAATATACGTTATGAAAACCACAACATTTCATACCCATAACAAATAGAGGTTTCACAAATTTTTCCATTTCATTATCCATTTAAAATTTTCCTCTAAGTCGATTTGGAAATTTTTAAGGTTATCTCAAACCTAATTCACATTCATAATCCAATTTATTATCGACTTCACACTCGATTTGGATTTCACGTTACATCGTCAATCCTCAACACATAATTGATGTCTATCGATATATAACCTCTGAGCTCGTACGTCTCAGAGAAGGGTGTTAAGCTAAGAGAATAAATTCTCCGCCACCAACAGATATATATTTAATAGAGATCAATTGATATGTCGTCAATTCACGACGTTAGACATACAATCCAAATCATCCATTTAAAATTCAAAGTTCAACTTATATTGTTTTTGTGTGTCAAAGTTAAACTCAATTTAACTCAAAATTCAATCACTTTGAAATTTTTCCAAGTTGAACTAAGTGTTCAAATTTCCCAAAAATAATATCTTTACAAGATATAAAATTTCACACTTAACCATTTGAAACAAATTCAAATATTCACTTTTCAATTTATCTTTAAAAGATAAAATCTCAAAACATTTACTTTTCACTTTATCTTGAAAAGATAAAATTTCAAACCTTTCATTTCATATTGGAAAATATTTCCATACTTATTCAATAATAAGTAATTTACAAATCCATTTATTTTCAACATTTTGAAAATATTTGATATACTTAAACCAAAATCAAGTATATATTTCATTCTTAAAAGAAATCATTCTTTTAAACACATTTCAAAACAACTTAAAAATGGATTAACTTTATTTCATAATATTATTCTCCCAAAAACATTCTCATTTAACTTTTCCAACTTCGACTTAACTCATAGTTTGAATTCTGCATACATTTCAAAATATTGGTTTTAAACCAACTCCAAATTTCCAATATTAAGTTTTCCACTTAACTTATTTCCATGCCCATTCAAATTCAAATTCTTCATTGAATCTATTTAAATCTCTTATAAATTTTCATTAGATTCATATCTCCTTTTATATCTTATTTATTGTTCAAATCCATAGATATAACTCCTTTAATAAGTTACAATAATTTACTTATCAAAATAAGTCATTTGCGGATTTTATAAACATCTTTAGAAATTCCATTTCTATTTATAAAACTTCGTTTCATAAATCTCCTTTACCAATTCAATTCAATTTATATAACTTAGTTATATACCAAAAGTTCATATTATAAGTTAAATACTTGTAATCCATTTATTTACTAAATCGTTCTTCACCACATTTGAAACCAATTTCAAAAGAATTCAGAATCAAATTTCTCAAGTTATAATTCAATAATCCATTTGATTATAATCAAATTGACATATCATTTTATTTTCCAATTACTACTTTGGAGATATTCAAAATATTTGATTTAAGCCAATTTAAACCAATTCATTAATTCTCTTAACTTATATTTCATTTTCCATAACTCTCAAAAATTCGATAATGAGTTTCCGAATGATCGAAACTCAAGTCTAACGAGACCTCACCGAAGAGAAACGGTCGCAAACCTAAATTTAGAGAGGGGAATCTTCAAAATAATTCTAATTTTCAAAATACCCTTTATTTTAAAGAATTTTTTTTTTTATACTTCTTTAGATTTGAAAACACTTTCTTTAAAGTGATTCTAGTAACTATTCATATTAAATGCCATAAACTAAGCTTTGTGTAAACCAAAGCTCTGATACCACTTTTGTAACGACCCGCCGCCCTGACCGCCTCTAGTCGGTAATTAAACCAACTAGAAACGTTCAAGATCACGGATTGTTACAAAAAAACTGAAGAAATTATCATAAACAGATCGTTGTCAGCATAAGCATTTTCATATAGAACACTTGATTATAAAATTCTAAGATTACATTCTACATCTAAAGATAAATATTCTACCAAAAGGTAACTTTCCTTTGCAAAATGTTGACAACATTCTGCAACGATGGATATAAATATTATTTCTACCTGCAGGATGAGACAATTCTTAATGAGGAAATGAAAACTGCCTCTGGCGACCAAGGTGGTTTTATGGGAATTGTTGCCCAGGTTTCAACCTATCAAGTAACTCAAACAATGCCCAGATTCAAGTAATCTATCTTTGGAAGAGATGATCTTTCAGTCAAATATAACCATGAGCTAATACTTAGTAGTGTAGAAACATAAAAAAATAATTGAATGAAGTGCAATAACCAAACATTAGATAATGAAGATATAGCCAGCCAAAGATAGATTATCGTAATGCACTAAATAATCTGGATTGTTAGCTTTTCAGTTCAAAGTCTTAAATAAATGGCTGAACCATGATCTGATTTTCATTAGAGAAATTGTTCAAACATATTAGAATATGAACACATGTTTGACTAAAGTATGTGCTCGCTATTTTCAATTTTATACAATTCTAGAATTGGGATTTGGATTTCAATTAGGGGTAAATTTCGTGATCCCCCACCAATAGACACACACACACAATAGACCATTGTGGAGTCCTTTCAGCGATAGAACTAAACATGACTCCTTAATCGTGCTAAGCTGTAAACTACAAAATTATATAAAGAGCATAGTTCAATTCTTGTCATTTTTACCATCTAAAAGCTCGAAATCAGAATCATATTTAATCGATATAGGCAAAATGTTATATTACAAATATCAGAAATAAATAATAAGAGAGGATACTTCATAAACAGTGATTAAGAATGTAATTATTGTTTTGCACCTGAGATTTGAAGAGATTAGGATTGAATTGTGAATAAACTTGAGTAAAATTGTTAACCGGCAAAGAGCTCTTGAAAGATGGTATCTCTGAAATGATGAAGTAACCAGTTGAAATTTACAACCATAAACGAAGTTTGGAATCTGGAAGATATTGATGAAGAGCGAAATCGAAGATCAAAGATTAGAGATTAGGGCTCCTAACGCCATCGACCTCATAACTATTGAAGAGTGAACCGTGGAAAATCGGGGATGGAGCTAAATTTCGAGGATTGGAGATGAAGTAGAACTTTGATTAGGGTTATTTTGCTTTAGGAGGGAAACGAAAATGGTTGAGTGTTATTTTTGGAGGGAGACGAAATTGGGTGTGTTTTTGGGAGGGGGATGAAAATTTAGGGCCAAAGTGTTGCATATGTACACACGAAACAAATTGTGTAAAAAAACAAATATTTAAAGGTAAACAATAACGCTTTAGAATAATATGTTATTAAATGGTGTTATTAATAATATATTTTCTTGTAGTGAATATACTTTGTTATATCGTGATGTGGTTGATCAAGTAATTAATTTAAAGTATATTAAATAGAAAATCCATAAATAATATAATATATGATAGTAATTACAATGTGGGTCATCATGAGAAATCTATCACTGAAAATAGCATAGTATTTTAAATATTCCTAGTCATGATGTTTCGAGACAGAATATCGAATCGTCCATTCAGATTAGAATACGAAACATTCTTTAAATGTTAAAAAGTGTATTACTTATGGTTGCTAGGGGCACCAAGGGCTTACATACTGATAGTAATTAGATAACTAAGGAACTACTTACTTGAGAGTTATCTATTAGTTAATATAACTAAGGTCAAACAAAGAAACTCGAAGCAACAATGTTATATAGTTCCTACCAGGTAGAAACATACTTGATCATATCCTTCTCACTCATGAGCTCCTTAAAGGATATAATCGTAAGAATGCTGCCCCGAAAGCTATGTTAAAACTTGATATCATGAAAGCTTTTGATATGTTACAATGGGATAGTATCATACGTATCATGTGTTATATTAACTTCCCACCCCACTTTATTGCTTGGATATATGAATGTATCTCTACACCAACATATTCAATCATTGTCAATGGTATAGCTGTTGGCTTCTTTAGAAGTAAGCAGGGTATAAGGCAGGGAGACCCGATATCAGCCTATGTCTTCATCATGGTAATGGAACTTCTGACTAGTATGATAGACAATCTAATAAACCAAGGAAAGTTTAAACTCCATCAGACGTGCAGTAATCCTCAGATCTCTTCGTTGATGTTTGCTGATGACCTTGTTGTGTTCTGTTCGCCGGACATCACAACTATCAACAATATAATGAATACCCTAGATCGGTTTTATGTGATGACTGGGCTAAAGGTTAATATCCAAAAATCAGAGATCATTTCAGCTGGAGTCAACATGGAACAAGTGGCCGAAATATCTCTTGCTACTGGCCTATCTCCTTCCCCTACCACTGTTTCCTACTTGGGCCTTCCTCTGGCAACATCTAAAATAACAACTAATCAATGTCTTCCGCTATTTGAGAGGATTACAGCGAGACTTAAGTGCTGGACCACTGGGAAGTCGAGTCAAGCTGGTAGGCTTACTATAATCAAATCTGTTATTTTTGCAATGCAAGTTTACTGGGCAAGAACATATGTGCTACCCTTTAAGTTAATGAAAATGATAAGAAGTGCATTTATGCGATTTTTGTGGACGGGAAGGACAACAGGAACGTATATTTCCCCTATCAGGTTTAGCAGAGTTGAACAACCCATGAACAACGGAGGACTTGGTGTCATCAACGTAAAGCAATGGAATAAGGCGGCGTTTGCTAAACACATTGACACCTTTATCAACAGTACTGATAGCTTATGGGCTGAATGGTCTCGTCAAAATGTTGTAAAACGAAAGAGTTTTTGGAATATGACTAAGCCACAGAACCTTAGTTGGACGTGGCAATGTATTTTCAAGATAAAGGAGGAAGTTCTCCCTCTCAACCAAATGAATACCAACCCTATATACGGTGTGAGTTTCTAGGATGATCTGTGGCTCGGCAAAGGGATGATACTACGGAGACAACTTGAGTACAATGAAATTCTGCAGACAGGAATTCACCATGCAGCTAAGTTTTGGGATGTTCTTTTTAATATACAAAGTACTTATACGTTTTCATCCAATCAGCGAATACAATATATTTGGAATATGATCAGAAGCTTTTCGCCGCTCTCCTCCACCTCAGATAAGTTTGTTTGGGGTGAGCAAAAGACTAAGTATAAAATTGGCAACGTTTATGAATATATGATGACGACCACTGCTCAGCCTAAATGGAAATGGAGTAAGAGAGCATGGAATAAGGATAATAGTATGAGAGAGAACCTATTACTGTGGAAAGTGCTTAATCGTGCTATCCTAACTAAAGCCAAACTAGCGAGCATTGGTATGATTGTTGACGTTTTGTGTACATTCTGCCACGAACAGGTTGAAACAGCTGAACATTTGTTCTTTGAATGTACTGATATTAAACAAGTTTAGACTTCGGTTATGGCAAAGCTAGGTTGATTCAGTATTTCACATGACAATCAGAATGAGTGGAACATAATTCATGCGATAACAGGGCACACGAAAGAAGATAGGAGAATTTTTCTCTCTGTTCTGAAGAGTTTTATTGCTGCGGTTTGGAGAGAACGAAACACCCGTGTGTTTGATAACAGCAACGAAAAATCTGACCTCATGTTCAAGCAATGGGTTATGCATGAGATCAGAAGCTCTCTCGGAATGCTTACTTTGGCCTTCGATCCAGGAATTTACCATTCATTCTGAGTGTTTCCTTTGTGTTTTATTTTTTTCTTTTTTCTTCTTTATTATCCAGTTTTTTTGTAGCACTTAGTTCCCCTCTGTTTTCTCTGAGCCTAGCTCTATGTTGTTTCTGTTGTAATCCATTTAGTGCTGCAATAAAATGGTCGGGGACCATCCAACCCCGTCGGCCTTGCCAAAAAAAGAATACTATGGATCTTCAATGTTGATACTCCACTTTGATTATAGTTAAATCATGGCATGATGATCAATCATGGGACTATAGTTAGGTTTGATTTAAAGCATTGGAAGTGAAACACTATTCAATAGAAAATTCGCCTCTTCGGTTATAAGTGGTTATTATCACAATCAACTATAGTAACCTCAAAGTCAATGTCTCTGGCCCGATCGGTACAGTTATTGATAATTGTTAGTACATAACCAAGGATTTTGTGTTTGCAGTAATCAAATAAAATGTGAACGATATTGGAATTTTGACCAAATCAAGATTATATAAGTCCTTAAGTAATATAGAATTGACGAAGAGAATTAGTGCAAATAATCAATGCTACCAAGTAAAACTTATAACGGTAAATAGTATTTTTATCGAAAAGATGTGTAAGCGACAAATATAGCCAAAATGTCGCTCCATTAGCTAAGGTGACATATGAACGTTAATTCTTGAATTGTTCGATATAAATAGCTGACTGAATTTACACTTTTGAGTCACACAACCGTAATATGAATACTCCAAAAAAGCATATGATTTTATTGATTTATAATCATTGATATTTATGAAATATGAATAATTATATTTTATTTGGTTTGATGTTAGAATGCTATTAGTATATAATAAAAACTGCACATATAAATTTATGTATGTGGTACTGGTAAAATATTTAAATTTTAATTAAAGCAATTAATTACCAAATTGTGTTGAAAATTTATAAAGCCTTTATACCTCTTTTTTGGTAGACCATGCATGATAAAAGATGGGGGATTTGATTTAGATTTAATGAAGAATTAAATATGGAGTATTTTCAGGAAGGACTTGGAAAGATTTCAGATGTTTCTTTAAAACAAAATTCCTTTCATTCATTCTTCCTGACAATTCATGTTCTTATGCTCTCCTCTCTCTCTCTCTCTCTCCCCCCTCTGCTGAAAGTCCAAGGCCTCTATGATAAAATTCCAAAAAAAATTCAAATGAAATAAAATATATAAGGTGGTGTTTGCCTTTGGATCCTTCAAATATCCAGTAGTTTATTTAACAAGTATAGGAGTTTTACTCTTCGTTCGGTGTGATTTTTGGCTTCATCTTAAGGTAATTTTCTAAATTTATTTGATTATCTAATACAAGATGGTAATGCAGTTTAGATTCTCGTATGCTACTTCTTTTTTATTATATGTTCATCTTTTACGTATGGTTTAGATCTCAAACATTATACAATGAAATTATATATGCCTAGGTTGTTTGATCGAATTTTGTTATTGATTTTGATATTAGCGTTTAAAAAACCATACTTATTTGAAACTGATTTTAATTAACTAATAAAATTTTATAGCTTATTATATACAAAAACATAAGTAAGCCACATGTGTTGATTACTTGAAATCATTTTGAAATTTGAATACACGTTTTGTATGTTTATTGGTTTTATATGTAAATTCATTTGGTTATTATTACATATTCTTAAAAGTTGTTTCAATTCAAAATTCATAAATGGACTTTTATGCAAAATCATAAAACATTTTGGAATTCTTTACAAGTTAAAGTTAGCTTTCTATCTGTTAACTTTAAGTTTTAAAACGTATAAAGCTATAAATTGATAAACTTTTTTTGTTTTAAATTTAAAATTTTGTTTGCAATTATTTGTACTGGTATACACATATGTATGTTATTCCAATTTAAAGTTTATACAAGGAACTTTTGTGTAAAATTGTAAATGTAATTTTAAATCCCTTCTAAGTTAAAAGTAAATTTAAAATTGTTAATTCTAGAATTCAAAACATATAAAATAATCAAAATTTATTAACATATATACATATCTTCGTGCGTGTAATTATTATTATTATATATGCATATACAATGGCTATCTTATATAATTAAAAAACTTTGGACGGCAAAGGCATATATAAATGGACAAATGTACACATTGCTGTCTAATTCTTAATGCCTACAAACATACACATTAGCCATGTACACTTTTTATATGTTGCACTTTCACTATACATATATCGGCATATTTTATATGCTCATTATAATATATTTAATTCAAATTAAATTAAAAACCCTTTATCCAAATTAGATAAAATAATATTTAATTTAAAACTATATTAGATTGGATCCGATAAACACTTCAGACTTCATAGGCCTAATAGATCCAAAATAGAAAACAAATTGAATCCTACATATTCCAGCGACTTCCGACTGGCTGTGTTCCTATTGGTTACATCTGAAATCACGGTATACGTATAATACATATGTATTTATTCCTCAGATCTAAGTTGGGTTTCTTACTGTTCCACTTATATTATACATTTATATTATAGGTTTAATTCATTTATAACTGTCTAAAATATAATTTAAATTATATAATATTCACATGTATATTATTAATTAAATTATAGTTAAATAATTTTAATTTATTAATTTAGTTAACTAATTATTAAATTATTTTAAAATTCAAAATTTTATTTTATTCATCCTAAACAATTTAAGATGAATATTAACTATAACATTTATAGTTGTGTGTGTTATATCATTATAAATATATATATGTGTGTGTGTATGTATGTGCATGTATGCGCTTTTATTAATTAACATTCAATTAATTTATTTATCAAATAATTTTTTTATTTAATTAAATAATTCTTAAAACTTTGAAATATTTTTTAACTCGCCTTAAACAATTTAAGATATATATATATATATATATAACTATAACATTTATAGTTATATATCTACACATATATCAATGTATTTATGTTTATTTTAATTAATTAACTTTTAGTTAATTATTATTCAGTTAGTCCAATTAATTAAATAATTTTTGTGAGTGTTAATTTTTTTTAAAAACAATTTTGAAAAATGTTTTATAAATTTTATTAAATTTATTTTATATTTTAAACTTAACTTTTAAATTTAAAACATATTTCAAAATTTCAAAATGAATTTTGAAAACTAGTCCAAGACCCAATTTAATTTAGGCCTTTACAATTAGATCAATCTTTAGGATTTACTTTATCCATTGGGTCAGGACCATACCCAAGGAAGGGAAAATACTTGATTATTCAACTCTAAACCTAAACATTGCCATTCTAGACAACAATCGAATAAGTAGACTTTATTAGTTGGCTTTAGATTTGATAATTTGGAATGCATAGACATTTAGGCTCAGATACCATTGTACGAACGAGGTCGGTCTATTGCGGGTGAAATTGGTTGATTTTTTTTACAAAAAATTCCTATTTTGGATCATAGTATTCATGTAAAAATCTGTCATTTTCAACTCTCTGATTTAACACAATTCAAGATGTGTAAACTCCAAACATCAAAAAGGGCAAGTCATTGGAGATTAGTAATAAGAGATAAAATAATAAATATATTCTATATATCTTTTTCTGAACTCATAGAGGAAAGTAACAATATACAATATAGTTATACTGAATTCAATGTATATATGCAAGTCAAACACAATCAAATCCAATCCCGATACATATACATAACTCAAAATCAATGTCAGATGATTATTCATCTACAAGTTTATATACACAAGCAACGCCATCATCATCCATGCCTTGAAAGGTTTACTTGATCATACATGCACTATTCCATCGTTAATGATGAAAACAAAACATGAAAATATAAAAAGGGTTAAATTATAGTCTGGTGGGTGATATATGTCTACTCTAATACACATTCTAATCATTACCGAATAATATTAAGACAACAATGATAAACATCGTATCTTAGTCCTATTTCACCTACATCCAAAAAGTTAGTTAAAACAATACAATGAACATAGCTAATTCATAAACATGGTCTTAGTCCAATATGATTACAATGGTCGATGATATGGTCTAACCCATATACAAAGCCAAGCATACCCTATTGCATTAACACATGGTCGATGGGTATATGTCTTTTTCATTTTTAATTGATGCATAATCCCCTATATATTTACTTGATTGCTTGGTTGAATCGATGGTTGGTTATTGGATGCAACTGGTCATTTGTTACCGATTATTTGATGATATACTTGAATTGGTTAGAATTGTATTGTGAATTATGATTTGATTGTTATTTAGGTATTTTTTTGTTAGATGGTTGGTTTGCGATGTTTGTAAATAATCGAAAGATATTGAGAATTGTTTGAAAAGAGGTAAATGAATTGAAAGATGTAAATTTAAATCAAATAAATTATTTGAAAGTGGATAAAAAATTTTGGAATGATTTTTCATTTAATATTGAGATTATTAAATTAATGGAAATTTTAAAAGAAGAATAATTTGGGAAGATAAAAAGTGGAATAATTTTGAGTATTTTTAAAATGGAATTATATTGGAAAAAGAAATTTTGGGGATTTTATAAAATAAGGGAATTTTGTAGATTTATATAGTCATTAATTTATCGATGATTTTAAAATTATTTAGAGGATGTTTATGTAATGAAGTCGAAATCTATATTTTTAAATGATGAGTAATTTGAATCTAATAAATGAGAAGTATATCAAATGATATTTTGATGTACTATAAAGTGAGTATAAATTATTTTATTTATGGAGTGAAAATTTGTATTAGTTATATATGTGAAGTGATTTTTGGAAGAAATATATATATATATATATATATATTTTAGTTTTTACTACCGAAGTACTTTGGGAATAAATTATATGAAGTAGAATTGGAGTTTGATTAATTATTTATCAATAATATTGGTTTTAAGAGGTTTGAAAATAAATGAGGAATTTAAATGATGATTCTGAAATTGTCAACTTGAGTTTGAAAATATTATGGAATGAGAATATTCTTTTGATTTGATGTTTTGAAAGGTATTTAAAAGATATAAACTTCCTTGAAGTATTATAATAATATTTATTTGGAAACTAGAAGAGAAAGTATTTTTGAGATTTTAATTTATTTACAAGTTTGAATAAAGGTTCTTTTGAAATCAAAAAAATTATTTGAAATGTAGATTTTGAAATTAGATGTGATAATCATAATTATTTTAAAGAGAAAGAATAACTAAAATAGATGTTTGTTGTTAAATTGAAGTATTTTATAAAAGAAGGAATGTAAGTGAAGTATATTTAAATAAAACCCGTCATATTGTTAATCACTAATTGAATTATATATATGGATGTGAGTATGAAAAATTGTTAATTTTTCGTTACAAACAAAATAAAGTTAAATTGCCCGTTGTGTTGAATTATAAATAATGAAATGAAGTAAAAATCAAGCGACAGACGATTTAACAAGCGAAGCGAAAATTTATTTAATATTGATTAATTGAGGCTGTGGTGTATATTATTGTATTTCACCGAACGATATGGAACACCCACGTGGCATATATTTATTTACTCAACTTAGTATAATGTCGAGTAATTCATTAAAGATCGAGTACTTAATACTCAGATATTAGTGAATTATTCTATATTATATATAAATATTAATCGATATTATATGGATTTCTGACTTGACGTGTGAGGTATATTATATTATTTCTTATTTTATTATAAAGTGGGAAACGATTATCGTCGCTTTTGCGTGGAATGAGGAGTACAAAGTCCTTTATTAGATGTGATAGCTAGAATTTTTGCTAGCCCCAACCTAGCTTGACCAACCATGGGGTAGCTCCCCAATGGTTGCAACGACATGGCCGTCTCATTGCATGGTCACATTCCGCTGCATAGGCCAACGGGACGAATTCAGTACAAGGAGAGGTGGTTGATGATGGGAGCGAGGAGCGAAGAGGCGAGGAAGCGACGTGCTTTTATTATGTTGCTAAGGACTGATGAGGACGCTCACAAAAATTATACAAATAGGTCACCCTTTGCATTTGATAGCATATGATAAGAGGATTTGGAGTTTATGAGCTATATAGAGGATTGAGTAGTTGAGTTTGTTAGAAGAGCAATGATTACGATGTAAATCGGGGTATGAGTTGTGTTTGTCGATTTTCTTCTAAGAAATTACGAGGACGTAATTTTCTTAAGGGGGAAAGTCTGTAACAGCCAGGCTTTCTACACTATATAGATAAATTAAAAGTGCTAAATTCATGATGTGATAATTAATATATTTTGAAAATAATTTTTTAGTTAATTAAATTCTTTTTAATGTAATAAATTGTATTAAAGTAAAAAATTATATTTGAATAATTTGTTAAAATCAAACAAGATGTTTTAATTAGAATGAAATATTTTAAAGTGTAAATAATTTTAAATGTTTTGGAATAGTTGAAAAATAAATTTATTTTGTAATAGTGCTATAATTAATGAATAGCAATAAGCTAGCTTAAATAGAATAAAATTTTCAGTTATCAATATGTAATTTCTAAAATGAGGTGTGAATCAATTTATACTAGATTGAAATTCATTCGAAAATTAAAATTCAAATTTAAATTGATTAGGAATTAACTAAAATTAAATTAAATTGAAATCGGGCCTAAGACAATTAAGGCCCAAACTCATTTTCTTCTCTTCATACTTCTGGAAAATTCCCTTTTCTTCCCGACTATGCTCGAACCCATTTCCTTTTATTGTATTAGCCCTAGTTATCCCCAAATTCATTCATGCTAAAATTAGAATTCGTGAATAAAAAAAGGAAGTCACGATCAGCATCGAGGCGTTGGTGTTGGAGCATGGAGGCTCGACTTGGCAACACATTGAGCCTTGGAGCATACGACTTGGTAATTAATGAAGAGGAGAATCACAAATTTAGAGCTCGCATTCAAGATGGCGTCACAACCTAAAGGCTTGGCGTTGCGCATGATGATGGACTACGGGGGAATGGAGGAGGTGAACGACATCTGGAGGCATGTGCAATTGGCCATGACCCGATCAAGGTGAGGCGACGTTTTGGGTTTGGGGGCCTGCTGTTGGCAAACTAGAGGAGGAGAGACTGGAAATGAAGGCAACTGACCCAGGTTTTGCATGGGTTTGGGCGCAATAGTGGTTGAGGTAGTGAAGGGTGGCGCTGGTGATGTTGAAGATGAATGTCCTGAAGGTGTATGGTGGTGTTATTTGAGAAGCTGATGTGGATTACTGTCTAGGATTTCACGGCTATGTTGTGACAAAGATCGGTTTGAGCTGAAGTCAGTCACTAATTTGGAAGTCCAAGCGTTATTTTAGTGAGCTATCTCACTCACACCTATGTGTTTTCATTTTAATTGATGCATAGTTCCTTTGTATATTTACTTGATTACTTGGTTTAATCGAAGATTGGTTGGTGGATCTAATTGATTGTTGATGATCAATGTTTGACGTTGTTCGGATTGGATGAAATTGGTAATTACTAGACGATATTGATTGTATGAGCATTGTGTGTTTTGGGTTGAGATTTGTTGTGTGTGTACTGGTTGATTTCGATGATGATATTAGTTGAACGTAACATTTAAACTGATTGAAATAAAGGCAAATGAAGTGAAGGATGTAAATTTGAAACAAATAAATTTTTTGGGTGATAAACAACAAATTTTAGAAATGTGTTTATTTTTGTTATTGAGATTATTGCATTAGCAGAAAATTTGAAAGAGGAATGATTTTGTAAAAAAATTTATAAGTTGAATAATTTTGAGGATATTGCAAATTGAAATTATTCTGGAAAAATGAAGATTTTAGGATTTTATAAAATAAAGGAATTTTAAAGATTTATATCTTTATTAATTTATTGACGATTATAACGAAATTTAAAGGATATTCGTGAAATGATGTTTGAAATCTATATTTTTAATGTAATGAGTAATTTGAATTTAATAGATGGGAAGTTTATAAAATAATATTCTGAAGACATCGCGAGTTGAATGCAACTTAATTTATTTTAAATATTGAGTGGTAATTTTCATTTATAGGGATTTAATAAGAAGTGAATTTTTGGATGTTATATCTATTATTTTTAATGGATTAATAGATTTAAAAGAAGTCTTTGCAAATAAATAAGGATTTTAAATAATGACTTTGGAGTTGTATATTTAGATTTGCAAATATTTTGAATTGAGAATATTTTTGGATTTTAGTTTTTAAAGGCATTCGGAAGATATAAATTTCTTTGTAACATTTCCATATTATTAAAGTGGAAATTTAAAGTGAAAGTGTTTTTGAGATTTTAAAATTTTATCGACGAGTTTGAATAAATGTTTCTTTAGAACAAAATTAATCGTTTTGAAATATGGATTTGAAATTAGATGAGAGAATCAAAATTATTATTATTTTAAAAAAGACGGAAATAAATAAATAAGATGTTTTGTGATTAAGCTTAAATGAAGTATTTTTATAAAAACAAGGAAAATAAAAAATAAAGTGAAATATATTGAAATAAAAATCTTCAACTCCTTAAATACTAATTAAATGATATTCTGATGTGTGTATGGATGTTGGTTGACTTGTTTTCTACGAATGAGATGGAGTTAAATTATCCGTTGTGTTGAATTATACATGATGAAAATAAAGAATAATGAAATTAAATAAAAAGTAGGCGACAAGTGATTTAATAAGCGAAGTGGAAATTCATTTAATATTGATTAATTGAGGGTGTTTTTGTATATAATTGTATTTCATTGGATGGTATGGATGTCCTTGTGAGGTGTATTTATTTACTCAACACAAGAATTATGTCGGGTAATTCATTGAGGACCGAGAATTTGATACTTAGATATTGGTGAATTAATCTAGATTATACATAAATATTAATTGGTATTATTTGGATTTCTAACTTGACGTGTGAGGTAAATTATATATTTCCTTATTTTATTTTAAAGCGGGAATATGATTATCTCCACTTTTCAGTGGAACAAGATATGCGTAAGTCATTTACGTTGATGCGATAGCAAGTAGTTTTTGCTAGCCCCATCCCATCTTAACCAACCATGGCGTAGCTCCCCGATGACTGCGGCGACATGGCCCCCTCGTCTCATGGTCACAATCTGCTGCATAGGCCAATATGATGAATATAGAATGGGGTGAGGAGCGAGGAAGTAAGGAAGCAATGTATTGTGCAGCTAAAGACCAGTAAGGACATTCACAAAAATCTTACGAGTAGGGTCTCCCTTTGCATCTTGGAAGTAGCAAGGCTCAGGTATAGACTCGACTTCTGGCAATAGCAATAACAACAACACATATAATAGCAATACTAGTAATGAAAATAAAAATGAAGAATAAATTGAATAAATCTAATAATTTTAAATAAATATGAATGAATTAATGTTCAATGTGTGTTGTATGTTGTGTTTGATGTTTGCGATGTGTGATGTGTGATGTGTGAGCTGTGTTGTGGGTGATGTGTGTGATTGATGTTTGATGTATGTCGTGTGATGTGTATGATAGCATTTGATGTTTTATGTATGTTTTGATGTTTGATGTATTATGGAAGTTGTATAATATGTTGTGGATGTGTTACCATATTTCTGGTTGGATTTGCCTTATAAAGCCGTGTTTGTTATTCCTTGAGATACCATTTGTATTCTCACTATTGATTTTAGACATAGTCTGACCCATTTATTTTTTATATAATATTCTTGTCAGTCCAAGGCATTTGAAGTTCATGGACAATGTGACCATATTTTTCTTTCTAGGCTTAGTTGGAGGCCGATTACTAGATGTATTATATATTATGTATTTGGACTCGTGTATGTAAATATGATGTGGATTAGATGTATTGAACTAACTTGTATAGTTATTCAAGATTTAGTAGGAATTTGACTTTTTGTATCCCACTCGGACTTATGTGATGTATTATATTTTTATAATCAATGATGAATAAATATAGTTATTCAAATTCCACTTGTTTAATATAATTTCAAAACTCATCATTCACCAAACAATTTTAATTCACATAATCGTCAAAATTATTCAACCTATATATATTTTTCCAAAATCATTCGCTTCCAAATTGTTCGACCAGTAATATTGGTATAGATGAAGAATATAGACCTTCATGTGGCTCTAAAGTGAGTGGGAGGTAGTTTTCTTAGGCAAACTACAAAGACCTTAATTTGAATCTAGTGTCGAATATTTTAAGATTTAAAATTTTGATGAGGTAAGATAAGTGAGAAGGTTCAGTAGTGATCCAAGTGGCACAGTGGAAGCACGATGGGCTCATAACTCACAGGTCCTATTATCAAAACCTGGCTTTGATATAAAAAATGTAACATCCCACCTCTTTACCCATATTACCGAAGAGTATTTGTAACGACCCGAAATTTTCTAACCCGAAAATTCCAGATAGTTATGAAAAAGAAGAAAGAGATAGAAGAAGAAGAACAAAATCAACAACATCTCACATTCGCAGCGGATAAAAATTAATAATAAATAATAACTGTTTACAAAAGAATACTATATCTGTCGATTACATTTAATATACATCAGAGTTTCACATACATTCAGTCACTGAATATATTCACTTATCATGTCTCAGATTAATAATAATATAAATACAGCGGAAATACTCTATACGCTATAGCCATCCAGCTCACCTCCTGCTCCAGAACGTACCTACCTGAAAATCCGTAATACTCGGTCTGACCCGAGTATTACACCAAAGTAACACCCGGGTCAGGCTGGAAACCAGCGTGAGTAAACCCAACTAACACGGAATACCAAAACAATCTACTTATATAAATCCGGGTAACTTATATCAATTTAACAAATTCACAATTTGTTATAGACAACACTTATTCCTCACATCAATTTCTTTTTAAATCCGAAGTGGTTTCGGGTGTTTCCTAATACCTGATCCCGGTCTCCTCGGATCTCGTGTCATCCCAAATTATCCAAATGGAATACACAACATTTCATATCAAAGATATCAACTCATTCAAAGCATCCCATATCATTCAATCATCCATAAACAATGCTTAATCACATACAAATTAATTCAATTGATTCTAATTGAATTTTCTAACCATATTCACTTAGATTATTAATTAATTCCAAATCAATTAATTAATCAACTCTTCTATATCCATTCATCTTAATTAACAACCCTGGATTAATTATCCTCCAATTCCATTCAGGTAATTCTCTTTAATTAATTTCACGATATTAATTACTCTTACTAAATCAATGAGTAATCTTTAATTACTTCCCAAATTAATTTACTATAATCCATTACGTTAATTCTTAATTACTTATATTAATTGACTTCTCATATGTCACTTATTGTGAATTAATTAATCTCAATTAATCAAATCTTTAAATACTCCATTAATTATATAAATTTGTGATTTCCAATTATATTTTACTTTAATTCGACCACAATATTAATCATTCTCGATCACCCCCGACCTGTAATTAACTATCTCCTTATTTACTTCATTAATAAATTAATTACTCCGTAATTTTTTATTTCAATTAATCTCTTGGTTAATTGCACAAAGTAATTCTGTTTTATTAATTATTAAACCACAAAATGATTTTCTAATTAACTTAACCCTTCATTTGTTAACCCAAACCAATTATATATTTCGATAACTTATGGTACCGAAATATTCAAGTAAACCACAACATTCAGCAATCCAAATACCAAAAATATTCATCACCGAATATCAATCATTCCAGTATGTACTATATAGTACTATATAATGTGGCATCACAATCCAATTCAACCATTCAACCAATCTTTAAAATTTAACCATTTAAATTTAAATAAAAATTCAGAAGCGTGAGGTTTACTCACCTTTGATTTTTTTGTTTGGCAATACACTACAAACCAGCTTGTTTCCATCAAGCTTCAGCCCTTGCATAAATATTAGATGATTTTATTAATATTTGAAATAAATCGATCAATCAATTACTATCCATTTATTTAATTTACACCAGCAATTTTGGCTTTAAACTATTGATTTAATTTCAAACTAATGTCCTTTCAATAAGATATTTTCAACGACTGCAAAAATTAAATAAGCTGATTAATCACCAGAAAACATTATCTTTAAAACAAACTAGTAGCCCTAAAATGTGGATATGTATATTTATGGTTATTCCTGTTCCTTTATTAGAACTACATGCTTGCTTTTGAAAACAAAGCTACATACCAATTTAAAAAAAATTCTCATCTCTAAGTCCAACTGTCTATCTTATACCTTTCCTTGCAGTTAAAATTTTCTTCAAACTATATACTTATTTTTTTTTCAATTCTGCATTTATCTCAAATTTAAATTGAAGAGAAAAAAAATGCAAATACCTTCAACTCGAACCAACCCCCTTCCTTCGTGACATCGCAAGTCAACACGGCTCCCCACCCATCATCCACGCGATCCCCACTAGCAGATCGCACGCGATGTTCCACCCTCGAAGCCCTAATCGAGCCCTGAACTCTCGTCGCCTCCGCGACCCAACCACGCGACTTTGCGTTCGAACCTCGGTCTTCCATCGCGCGCCTCTCCTCTTGCGTATGAATTCGAAATCGATTCAGGTGATAGAAGCTTGAACGAGAGCTTCGGCCATTAATTTGATTTTCATTTCATTTTTTTTCCTCTGAAGGGTGCGGCCATTATCCCTTTTTTTTTTTGTTAAACGGCTTCGGCCATATTTGTTTTTTTAGAGATTTGAGTTCGATTCTGCTTCGAGACTAAGGGGGAGGACGGGGATGACATATAGGGTTGGGGATGGCGTCCAGAGTACGCTTCGTATTGAAATATCTTGCTAATTTCTTCTTAAATTTAATTACTTTGTAAAAGTTCAAACGCCTCGTTAATCGTTACTTGAAATTTTTCGAACTCCTCTTAAGCAATGTCGTTGGGTGATTACAAGGTTTTACCCACGTTTCGAACACGATGGAACGTATTTCGGTGGCTAATATGATCGCATGCGCGAGTTACGAAAGTAAATGATCAATTTGAAATTAAATCGATTGGAACAGTTCTAAGCGTTTTAAGCTACCAGGGTCAAACAACAACTCCGATTGCTACGAAAATTGAAATCCGATAATAACTAACTATTACGGATCCAATGGAACTGGTTTCGTCGAATTCCGAGACTATGCCTCGGAAGGCTATTTTTAAATATCGATTTAAACGGTATATTATTAAAACTGAACAAATCATCTTTATATTAAATTTCAACCATTCTATTATCTTCAGTATCGTCATTATAAATTTTATAAGCCTTCAAACTACTTTAAACAGGCTTAAAACTCCAGATTCAGCGTTTTACCCAATTTCAAATTCTATGATTCAATATTTAAACTATATATTTCAATAATTTAATTATTAAGTAAATATTGATATCTTGCATTTCAAGTTAAAATTAACTTTTAAATATTAAAAATAAATTAATTATTCCACTTTAATTTGTTAGAAATTTCGGGTCGTCACATTCCTCCCCCCTTAAAAGAATTTCGTCCCCGAAATTACTAGTTAGGAAGAACGGTTCAAAACCCTTTTACTTTTCCCATAACTCTCAATTCAAAATCCTACAAATTATCTTTTATTAAAGACCCACTATCACCTTAACCAACTTCCCAAAACCTCCATAGTTTCAAACGACCCCTTTTTACCCAATCATTCAAATTACAATTTAAAACCAAACTTGGATTATCAAAATTTTCTCAAAATTTTTTCTAACTCCCTAAAATTCCGAGAAATTTTGCCAGCGTCTCCTTTGCGCGGCTAGCTCGATACAACTACAAAAGGCCTCTACGGGCTTCCAAATTCCAAAAGAAAACAAAAGTCAAGTGGCTACATCAAAAACCCAATCCAATTTCATACAGAAACTTAAATACATACCTTTTGTCGGGCAATTCACATTTATCCTTTGGAATCGAATCCAATTTTCTTTTCCCCTTTTTATACCTGCATATCTTATCAAGCAATAATATCCCATTGTAACCTTTTAATCATTTTATACATTTTCTTACATAAGTTTGCACATATACTTTTATGCAAATTCGTTTTTCCCCGTTTCAAGCAAATTTAATTTATTTTAAATTTTTGTATATTGAATTTATCTTTCAAGTATAACTGATTCATATTAGTTTCATTTACTAATTTACTTTAATTTCAAATTTGAAATTGTTTGTCGTTAACAACATTTTCCAAAATTTTCAACAATTTTCTAATTCCCAAAATTTTCGGAAAATTTTGGCAGAGTCTCCTTTGTACGGAGGAGCTTTTGCAATTTGACAAGAGATATAAATATATATAAATCGACCCACCCGGTCGGAAAAAACAAAAACATTTCATATTTCCTAATTTTATTATGTAGGCGTACCTTATTTAGCATTTTAAGCAAGCAGCTTATTAATTTTAGCAATTAGTGCAACCCAAATCCAGCCAAACGGCCTTCAGATACTTATACTTACTCAATTTAAACATATAAGTACCATATATGGAGAATTTATTAACATTCTACTTACTTTCAATAGCTAAACATATATATTAATAAACACCTAGCACCAAACACTTCCCATAAACAATTTACATGCTTTAAAGCTAATTCAGTTTCTTTTCAACCAATTTATATGTCGATTCATTTAAGTTTTAATGGTTCACAACTCAATTTCTGATATTCCATCTATTATAATCCAAACAAGCCCATATTCACTTCAAATGATTCAGAACCAATTTTATTTAATCTCTATTAACTCACAGGAATTTAATCACTTTTGTTTATGCCAAACGACAATCATTGTTATGCAATTTCGATGATATTCGCTAAATAAAGTATCTATTTTAGTTTATAAATATCTTAAATTAATTTTCAACTCATTTCATATTTAATTCCATTTCATTTCTAATTTATTCACCCACCATTCATTAGCTCGACACATTTCATCCTTATATACAACTAGCCATTCCCAAATTAATTCAATCCAAGCTTTTATTTAATGGGCTTTCACTCTTATTCGAAGCCAAACTTCCATAAATTTTAAACTTAAGTGAATTTTCTTTAATTTATTCCAACATCAAACTTAAGTTTACTTCTATTTGATTTTCATTTAATCAAATTCCATTAAATTCAATTAACCCATCCATTTAAATTTTAACTTTACTTCATCTTCTCAATTTATCAAAATAATATCCAAGCACATACTGAACTCATTTATCCTTCAAATTAATATACCACCAATTTAAGTTCAGTCTGATAACTCAATTCCAATTAAAGCTTTGATTTAATTTTTATTCAATCAGGCTTCATCCATTTATTACTTAATTCAATTAACTCATTTATTCACCCCATTTTAGAATTTCAATTCATCTACTTAATTCATTTCCAAATTTATTATATTTATACAAAACCATTCTAAATTTATTTCTACTCACTTGGGTTTTGTTTGCAACCCAAACTATTTTTATTATTATTCACTTTCATTTCATTCGACAACACTTCCATTATATCAAATTTACTTGCAAATTACGTTAAATATTATTCAAATCACTTGAATTTTATTTGCAATTCAAACTATCACTTTCCAATCCATCTAAATTTTATTTTTACACCATCTCTTCTTATTTAATCCATTTTAGTTAACCGAGTTAAATTTTTATTAACCTTCTCAATCAAATAATTATTTTGCCAATTGACTTACTTCCAATTTTATATCAAGATTCGATTTTATTTCAAAGAATCGCATCATTTAAATTTTACCGAGTCCAATTTTATTTTATAATCCCAGTTTGGATTTCCCCTTTATTTTAAAACTTAGAAATGCCTTTAAATTCAGATAATACAAATTAAAATAGCTTTTTATAAAAATATTTCTTACAACCCGATGTCTCAACCAGTCCATCCTTGTTCTCACAGAAATTCAGTCATACGTTGATCGGGCGTAGGACTGAAAATCTATAAGTACTTGGTAAACCCGTTTTCAACACCCAGTGAAAATACTTGGAAAATAATTTTATTGAAAATATTGAAAGCATTTTGAAATAGAGGAAATATCCTTGGTGAGAATGCTCTGGAAATCATCATCCCCATCCATGGTCACAGTTACATCCCAGGGTTACGTTGTCGTCGCAGCAAAAGTCCATGCAACTGCAGGCTCTCCGCGGCCTCTCAACTACGCCATGGATCCCACACAACAGATCACAGTTACATCCAGGGTTACGTTGTCATCACAGCAAAAGTCCATGTAACTGCAGGCTCTCAGCGGCCTCTGATTTTCGCTGTCGAAACGAAACCTCTCCACTTCTACATAGGTCGCAGTCTGCCGATATAAAATCAAACGCAGACCGTTGGCTCTCAGCGGCACACACGACTTCCGCTATGTTATACCATAGGTCGCAGTCTACCGATATAAAATCAAATGCAGACTGTTGGCTCTCAGCGGCACACACGAATTTCGCTATGGTATACATTACTCATAATCCTCAGGAACTAGTTTTGTCCGGACTCCTCACAGGATCAACTTTAGAACCCCCCTTGGGCTCAAGACAGCACCACCCGGTGGCACTCCTGAGAAGTCCATTTCAAGGGAGCGCCTTTTTCCCCAGAGCCATCATCAAAACACTTTATACTATACACATATAGTATCTTTCAAATCATACACCTAGTATGAATTTTATCAAAACTCCTTTACACAAAATCGATTATCCCCAAAATCGATAATTCTCAAAATAGGCTTTCCAAATTTTAAATATTGATTTTATCCAAAATCAAAAGCCTTTCCAAATCCAATGGTTTCCAAAACCATTTCTAAATCCTCATAAGATCCTTTATATATATATATATACAGATATATAAAAATTTTAAAACTTTGGATCCTTTCAATCTCGTATAAAACTCCTTTTATACTTCAAACATGTTCAAAAATCTTTTTCTTCCAGCAATAGATTCAATAATGGAAGATTTATCTTATATAACAAAGATATATAACCTTGTTTGTTCAAAATCAAATATTCAAATTTGATTACTTTTTCCAAGATCAATTTCCTTTCTATTCACATTTCCTTTAATTCCCATTGAATTGTCACTTTAATTCTCACCTCAGTTGGGTATTTAAACCAATTAACAGTTTGAACTCCGACCAGTTTTAGTAAATAGCTTGAAAATTTTAAAAATAGATAAGTAGTTGAAAATAATTATTAGTTTACCAAATAGCTATAAAATAATTAACTAATTGTAAAATAGTCGAAAACTAATTGAATAGTTTCAAAGATTCCAAATAATTGCAAAATAGTTGTAAAATAGTTGACTAATTGTTAAATAGTTGGAAAATAGTTAAATTGTTATAGAAATCTTAGATAATTGCAAAATAGTTGTACAATAGTTAAAGAGTTCCAAAAGTAGTGGCAAAAACCAGTATAAAATAGTTTGGGTTTTAAAAAGAAAGTTTTATAGTAAATAGATAAGAAAATAGATTTGAAACTATTTATATTAAAACAATTTACATTGAAAATGGTCTAGAGTCAAAACTGTTCACTTTCCCAACAATTCAATTTAAATTAACCCAATCCCAATTTAATTAACTCCAATTTCCATTGGACTTAACTCATTCCCAATTCAAATTGAATTGATTCTCAATTTCCTTCAAACTTCAAATCAAATTCCATTTGATCTTTAAACTTGTACAACTTTAATTATAATTTAAATTTTACATCTTCTATTTATAATCAATTACATTCACATTTTGCTTTTAACTCAGAATTATACATTTTATTTGGCCAATATATATTTGTATTATTCCATAAACGTTTTAAACAAGATTCCAGAGTTTTAAACAATTTTCCAAAATTTCAATATCACCTTAGAATTCAACTATATCCAAAATTCTTGGCAAATTCAATTATCCCTTTGAATTTCAAAACCAAACTCAATTCACAAACAATTCCAATTTA
Organism: Allium cepa; assembly: GCA_030765085.1. Lineage (NCBI taxonomy): Eukaryota > Viridiplantae > Streptophyta > Magnoliopsida > Asparagales > Amaryllidaceae > Allium > Allium cepa. The sequence continues at coordinate 670,789,145 of CM060939.1, read as the reverse complement.
AAACAATTTGGTAGCGATTTCTCTTCTAGAAACTCGAAAATGAACATCGATGATGCTGCAGTCATCACCGACGTTATTTTCAGTGACCAAAAGAGTTCAATGCTTTTATCTCTCTAAAAACATTTCCAAATATTTTTAATTTCAAATCTCCCAGATTTCAATTTCAACACAAAAATATTTTTGAAATAATACTATTATTTCTCCAAAACCTTTTTAAACCACTTTCAAATCCAAAGGAATTTTAAATTGTCCCAAAAATTCCAAATTCTCAATCCAACCAATTCATATTTAAGCATTACTCTGGAATTTTCATCTTACTTTATTTTCAAATATTTTCTGGAATTCTATTTCAATTTATAATCTCATTTATTTATAAAGTTTATTTCAATTTATAAATTACATTTACATTTACAATCTATATTCCAAATTCCATTTTGTTATATAAGTTTATTCTTCAACTTTGGTTATAAGTTTCAATTTGGTCGTATTTTATATTACTCCTTAACTTAATTCCAATGATTTAATAACCAATCGCCTAAATATTCCTTAAAAGGAAATGTTGCTATATATATCAAAATATATTTTTATATAAAATCATTTAAAATCTTTATATAAGAAAATAACAAGTACGCTTTCATATATACATATACTCAACCCATTCTAGAGTACTACAGACTCTATTAAATGAGTAATCCCCACCAGAGCCAAGGTTCTCGCTTAACCTTTTGCTCTGATACCAAATGTAACGACCTGAAATTTTCTAACCCGAAAATTCCAGATAGTTATGAAAAAGAAGAAAGAGATAGAAGAAGAAGAACAAAATCAACAACATCTCACATTCGCAGCGGATAAAATATAATAATAAATAATAACTGTTTACAAAAGAATACTATATCTGTCGATTACATTTAATAAACATCAGAGTTTCACATACATTCAGTCACTGAATATATTCACTTATCATGTCTCAGATTAATAATAATATAAATACAACGGAAATACTCTATACGCTATAGCCATCCAACTCGCCTCCTGCTCCAGAACGTACCTACCTGAAAATCCGTAATACTCGGTCTGACCCGAGTATTACACCAAAGTAACACCCGGGTCAGGCTGGAAACCAGCGTGAGTAAACCCAACTAACATGGAATACCAAAACAATCTACTTATATAAATCCTGGTAACTTATATCAATTTAACAAATTCACAATTTGTTATAAACAACACTTATTCCTCACATCAATTTCTTTTTAAATCCGAAGTGGTTTCGGGTGTTTCCTAGTACCTGATCCCGGTCTCCTCGGATCTCGTGTCATCCCAAATTATCCAAATGGAATACACAACATTTCATATCAGAGATATCAACTCATTCAAAGCATCCCATATCATTCAATCATCCATAAACAATGCTTAATCACATACAAATTAATTCAATTGATTCTAATTGAATTTTCTAACCATATTCACTTTGATTATTAATTAATTCCAAATCAATTAATTAATCAACTCCTCTATATCCATTCATCTTAATTAACAACCCTGGATTAATTATCCTCCAATTCCATTCAAGTAATTCTTTTTAATTAATTTCACGATATTAATTACTCTTACCAAATCAATGAGTAATCTTTAATTACTTCCTAAATTAATTTACTATAATCCATTACGTTAATTCTTAATTACTTATATTAATTGACTTCTCATATGTCACTTATTGTGAATTAATTAATCTCAATTAATCAAATCTTTAATTACTCCATTAATTATATAAATTTATGATTTCCAATTATATTTTACTTTAATTCGACCACAATATTAATCATTCTCGATCACCCCCGACCTGTAATTAACTATCTCCTTATTTACTTCATTAATAAATTAATTACTCCGTAATTTGTTATTTCAATTAATCTCTTGGTTAATTACACAAAGTAATTCTGTTTTATTACTTATTAAACCACAAAATGATTATTCTAATTAACTTAACCCTTCATTTATTAACCCAAACCAATTATATATTTCGATAACTTATGGTACCGAAATATTCAAGTAAACCACAACATTCAGCAATCCAAAGACCAAATATATTCATCACCGAATATCAATCATTCCAGTATGTACTATATAGTACTATATAATGTGGCATATCAATCTAATTCAACCATTCAACCAAACTTTAAAATTTAACCATTTAAATTTAAATAAAAGTTCATAAGCGTGAGGTTTACTCACCTTTGATTTTTTTTGTTTGGCAATCCACTACAAACCAGCTTGTTTCCATCAAGCTTCAGCCCTTGCATAAATATTAGATGATTTTATTAATATTTGAAATAAATCGATCAATCAATTACTATCCATTTATTTAATTTACACCAGCAATTTTGGCTTTAAACTATTGATTTAATTTCAAACTAATGTTCTTTCAATAAGATATTTTCAGCGACTGCAAAAATTAAATAAGCTGATTAATCACCAGTAAACATTATCTTTAAAACAAACTAGTAGCCCTAAAATGTGGATATGTATATTTATGGTTATTCCTGTTCCTTTATTAGAACTACATGCTTGCTTTTGAAAACAAAGCTACATACCAATTTAAAAAAAATCTCATCTCTAAGTCCAACTGTATATCTTATACCTTTCCTTGCAGTTAAAATTTTCTTCAAACTATATACTTATTTTTTTTTCAATTCTGCATTTATCTCAAATTTAAATTGAAGAGAAAAAAAATGCAAATACCTTCAACTCGAACCAACCCCCTTCCTTCGTGACATCGCAAGTCAACACGGCTCCCCACCCATCATCCACGCGATCCCCACTAGCAGATCGCACGCGATGTTCCACCCTCGAAGCCCTAATCGAGCCCTGAACTCTCGTCGCCTCCGCGACCCAACCACGCGACTTTGCGTTCGAACCTCGGTCTTCCATCGCGCGCCTCTCCTCTTGCGTATGAATTCGAAATCGATTCAGGTGATAGAAGCTTGAACGAGAGCTTCGGCCATTAATTTGATTTTCATTTCATTTTTTTTTCTCTGAAGGGTGCGGCCATTATCCCTTTTATTTTATTTTGTTAAACGGCTTCGGCCATATTTGTTTTTTTAGAGATTTGAGTTCGATTCTGCTTCGAGACTAAGGGGGAGGACGGGGATGACATATAGGGTTGGGGATGGCGTCTAGAGTACGCTTCGTATTGAAATATCTTGCTAATTTCTTCTTAAATTTAATTACTTTGTAAAACTTCAAACGCCTCGTTAATCGTTACTTGAAATTTTTCGAACTCCTCTTAAGCAATGTCGTTGGGTGATTACAAGGTTTTACCCACGTTCCGAACACGATGGAACGTATTTCGGTGGCTAATTTGATCGCATGCGCGAGTTACGAAAGTAAATGATCAATTTAAAATTAAATCGATTGGAACAGTTCTAAGCGTTTTAAGCTATCAGGGTCAAACAACAACTCCGATTGCTACGAAAATTGAAATCCGATAATAACTAACTATTATGGATCCAATGGAACTAGTTTCGTCGAATTCCGAGACTGTGCCTCGGAAGGCTATTTTTAAATATCGATTTAAACGGTATATTATTAAAACTGAACAAATCATATTTATATTAAATTTCAACTATTCTATTATCTTCAGTATCATCATTATAAATTTTATAAGCCTTCAAACTACTTTAAACAGACTTAAAACTCCAGATTCAGCGTTTTACCCAATTTCAAATTCTATGATTCAATATTTAAACTATATATTTCAATAATTTAATTATTAAGTAAATATTGATATCTTGCATTTCAAGTTAAAATTAACTTTTAAATATTAAAAATCAATTAATTATTCCACTTTAATTTGTTAGAAATTCCGGGTCGTCACAGTATTACTGCCGAGTAACACGAAGAACGAGGTAATGTGGATGAAGTACACGTGAATATTCTCTTAAACCAACACCGAATACGTCACATAATATGAAAACCGCTCACCTTGACGTAAACAGTCTCGGTACAAAGCAATAAACACATCTAGTTTCCAAGGATAGAACAATATACAATATAAATAAATCATAAAGAATATAGAGTCGTCAACACAGCGATAGAAATATAATATGTCGCATAAGTCTAAGTGGGATATAGAAGTCAAATTCTAATTAAATCTCAATTATATACAAGATAAATGCAGTACATCCAAGCCAATATTGCGACGACCCGACTTTCTACTCCCAGAAAATCGCGTCATCTTGAAGAAGAAAGAAAGGGATAGAAGAAGAAAAGAAAGAGAAAGAAGATCACAAACAACATCAGAATCTCACAGCGGAACGAATAAAATATAATATATCACATAATACTTTACATAGTATCATATACATCAGAGTTTTACAGCCAATACAACACATACTAGACAGTTATAAACACCTGTCTAGTTATACATCTCTAAACAGTACAAGAAACAACTCAGAGAGACGACTCAGAGATACCAACACAGCGGAAAATAGATAACTACAACGCAGAAGTCTCCTGCTCCATTTGCTCCTCCATAACTCGTCAAAGCAACCCTGAATCACTTGACTACTCATACATAATATGAGTACCCAAGAGTTTAATAAAACAGAAAATAAACACTCGGGTCAGACAGGGGTCTGGTGTGAGTAAATAGTTTACAAGTTGCTTAACTTTTAGAAAATCCTTTGAAACAAAAGGTATCACGTAAGACTTCCCACACATAAACATGGAAAAGTTTTTACCTTACGCTAACCAAAACATTTGATAGGAAATCCAGTGATATTATAATAGTGTCTAGGGTTTTCAAGTAAATATGAAATAGCCGAAATTGTTACATCTATTAAATTCCAGCTACTAGCCACAAAAGTGGGTAATACAAACAAAACCGTAGGGTCTCGTAGGGAAAATGGGTTTCCATCAATGGCAGGGCTACTGGGGTACCGCCCGTCACAGTACGTGGTCTAGATCACCGTACCGAGGAGCCACCCTAACTCCCCTGCAACACAAGGCCGGAACCGTTCCTTACTGAACAGTCCCGAACAAGACCACCCCGACGGTTGGAGCTCAAAAACCGTCCACACAGCCGAAATATAAAGGGACCTCTAGACAGGGATGTATCTTGCCCTCCAATGGGCGCGACCCACGAAGCCTTGCTGCACCTCCCCTGTTTTAGCCATTCCCGGTTGATGAGGCTTGAGGCTGCGATTACCTTTAAAGAACACATCTATCTTAGAATGCTCATCGTCCACCTGACGATGTTCTGAAAGCATTCGATCCATACAAGTTCGTTCCGGGTTCGAACGAAACCGAAGGCATTATTTCGTTACACTCGTATTGGAATCACCCTCAGAGTTAACGACAATAACCCTTGAACTCTAAATCACCATCTCGAATCTATAAGTACTATTCCGTCAAACTCATTACGGAATCACCCACAGAGTTATACTGACGTATAGCCCTTACACCTCGAGTCTTCACTTGCTCCACTTGGATTAACGACCTAACGTTTAATTGGAATCGATGTGGTTTTCGGAATTCCAAATATGGAAACCCGATCCCGGTCTCACCGAAACCAAACGCCATTTTAATGTCCAAGTTGTACTTAAGGGTTTAAACAGTTTAAACTTATATTCAGGATGATATAATAAACAGATAGATGAATAACATTATCACAACAGATAATCATATCAAACATTCATCTCATAAACAGCATATCACATAACAGATATATCCAAATCATCCAATATCATTTAATCACTCAATATTAATCAACATTCAATATCAACCAATCATCCAATATCAATCAATATCCAAAGCAGAATTGATTAACTCCAAATCAATTTAATTAACCTATAATTAAATTAATTACTATCCTTTAATCACTTGGATTATCCTAATCCTGCATCATTTATTTATTACAAATCAAATTAAATTAATCATCTCTTAATGATTATCTTTAATTAATCTTCCTTGATTAATTATCTTTAATTACATTCAAGTAATTATCCTAAACCATATTCAGTAATTAACTTTTAATTTCTATCATAAATTATAATAATTAACGATCCTTTATTAATTAATTAACTATAATTAATTACATTAATTCTTAATTAATTACATTAATTCTTAATTAATTACAATTAATTAATCACACTTAAATTAATTACTATTATTAATCAACCTTGATTAATTCATTAATTAAATAATCCTTATTAATTAATTAACCTTTTATTTAATTAAATAATTAACTTATAATTAATCATCTCATTAATCTTTAAACAGTAATTAACAATTTGTAATTACTTAAATTAATTAATTAACTTCTAAATTAATTAACTCTAAATCAATTATATTAATCCTTAATTGATTAATCCATTTAATTAATCTTTAATTACTTCATTAAGTAATTATTATTCAATTTAATTAACAATTAATCCTTAATTAATTACTTAATTAATTAATTACATTTTAATTAATTACCTTTAGTAATTAATCTTAAATTAATCTTATTCATTAATTAATTACCTTAATTAATTAACTAAAATAAATTAAGTAATTAATTCTTAATTACTTACATAATTAATTATCTTTAATTACTTCATTAATGAATCTTAATTACTTTCTTAATTAATTACTTAACAAATAATTAATTCCATCATTACTTAATTCTTAATTAATTAATTAATTAAATACTCCATAATTAATTAACTTTAAAACAATTATATTAATTAATGCTTGATTAATAACATTAAGTGATTATCCATTAATCACTTCTACTTTAATTAGTTCCATAAATAATTACCATTCTAATATTATTCAATTATTAACCATTGATTACTTTATTAAGTAATTACACTTAATTAATCCATAATTAAGTGATTATTTCAAATTAAATAAATAATTAACTAATTACTTAAAATTATTTTTAAAAAAAATTAATTAACTTCTTATATTTTAAAATCCTTAATAAATTAAGAAGGCATTTATCTTAATTAATTCTTTACTTAATTTCAAATCATATTTAATTAAATATTCTCAAGTTAATAACAAAGATAAATTAACCCTATTTATCTTCATAATTAAGTTATTTGAATTAATCAAATTTTAATAACTTAAAATCAAATTATTCTATTTGGATTTCAAAATCATAATAATAACTTATTTGAAAATAAACATTTAGAAACAAAATTAAAATCTAAAACATTTTAAGTTTCCTAATTGAAACTTATCCATTTTAAATAAAATTTAAAACCCAAGTTTTAAATTATTACTTTAAATTTTAACTTAAACTTCGCTTTAATACTTAAAATTGAAAACACTTCTTTTAAACTAAAACTCAAAATTTAATTAAGATAATTACTTCCCAAATACAAATATCATAAACAATTTAAATTTGAAATAAACTCAATCAACACTTTAAAAGTTGATTTACATTTTTTTTTCAAGACAAGTCTTTAAATTGTAAATAAATTTTCTTATATATAAAAACTTAACTTGATTATATGATTTAAAACTTGATTTCATTTATTTCAAATAACAAGTTTAATATATGAACTTGTACTTTTCTTTTTACTGAACTATTCAAATTAGCATACTAAAATACTCGAGACAAACCACAAAGATACCCGAGTCAAACCCCTCAACTACTCGCCTAACACTCGAAGCAAAAACCCAGTCCCTCACTTCGAGTCACCACCTTGAAAACGCGAGAACCCCATCGAGACAAAACTCGACTTCTCCTAAACAAATACGCAGTGCACAGGAACGTGCACTCGTGCACATGCCCACCACCCTCCGGCCATACTTGGTCGTCACGACCATCGGCAACGGTCGCACTAACACCCCCGATCCTCAAACCAAACCCAGATTCGATAATACGTCCACGAATCAAAATTTCGTATTCGAGCTCGAACCTACAGCAACGACTCGACCTTAAACCCCCCAACGCCTCTGATGAACTTGCCACCGGAAGCTCCGACATCCACTCCAAGGCACCGCTGTACCATCACGCTTCCATCCATCCACTCGCGATCGCACTCGATCAACTCCACGGCATGCAAAATCGACGAACCCAACAACAAGAAGAAACAGTACAGAAAACCCTATTCGTCCCAAATCATATTGATTTAACCATTGGAAAAATTAAATAGCATTTTTCCCATAATCTATGATCCATAAACTTGCTTCGAACCAAATCCCAGCTACAATCATCAAGTCGTTCCTCGGAAATTTACAAAAAACCCAAATTCCACACAAACCCAAATTCACATGAATTCCTCAATTAAAAATCATGATATATACCCTAAAAATCATAATTCTTTGTCCTTAACACGTTCATGGAATCCAAATCAGGAAACATACAAGATGATTTTTGACATGCAATTGATTTTTACTGTATATTTTCATTTTAAAAATTATTTACTAAAATAAAAATCCTAAGTCCATTTTAAAAATCATCCTTATGCAAAAACAAACAACTTTCATGTAATCATCAAAGTCAAATTTTGATGTTTTATTGGGAGATTAGAAATTTTTCTTTGAATGCAAACTCTGGTCTGAAGAAACAGGTAACAGAGTTTTAAATAAACACAGTAACCATTTTAATTTTTCAAGCATTCAATACATCCAATTCAACATGCATTTGATTTAAAGCAAATATTTCCTATAATCATCATGATATCATCACAAAATCAAGATTAATCTAGAATCAAACTGTTTTTAAAATCCATTTACTCACCTGTATTATTTCAGAGCAGAGCAGGCTTATGGTATTAGAATTCTTATTCCAGGCTTTGAATATGTTTAGATCTGCAAAAGCTTTGATTTTTGTTGATAAAATCCTACTGCATGCTGTCGTAATAGAATGCATGCTTCCAATTGCAGGTTGAATTGTTCCAGTTTTAGCTTTCAACTTGAATTTTCATTTGCTTTGATTCCATTTGCATGCCTTTAATTTGCAGTAGATCATCCAATTGTTATACATGTTGAAGTTGCAAATTTTGTTGTTTACAGGTTGAACTAGATTGAATATGCAGATCTGAAGCTTCATTGCAGGTTGGAGATTTAATTTGCAGATTATAGTTTTGCAGGTTGAAGATTTACTTTGAAATGCAGATAGGATTTGCAGGTTGTATTTCATGTAGATGCATATTTAAATGTTGCAGATTTTCTCTTATTTGAAAAGCAGATTTGATCTATATTTGTATTTGCAGGTTGAAGTCTTTACTTTTGCTTTTCATTAAATTCAGATTTGAAAGAGAGTTGCCATTAAAATTAGAAAGAATGAAGAATTTTTTTTTTTTTTTTTAGAAAACTGATTTTTCTTCTTAATACATTTATTAAAAATTACAATGAAAACATTGCCACTTGTTTTTAAGTTGGACAAGTGTCCTAAACATATTTTAAAAGTTTACAAATGTTAAGAAAAATGATTATTATGTTTATATACTTATCTTACTAAGTACTATGCTTTGTTAATTATATAGATATGTATTTATATTAATCTATTCTAAACTATAGTATTTTAAGTCAAGACAATCAACACATACACAATTGAATTTTAATAATCCTTTATTTAGCTTAATTGTAGATATAAACTTACATCTTTAATTCACTTTATTAAAGAAATACTCTAAAGCTAGTTATAATATACATCTTATATATGTTATTTTAAATCTTAAACATTCATTTTTTTTTTTTTTTTATGTAAACATTTTAAAAGAAAACAAAACAAAGCTTTGTTTAAATTCATTTTTAAACTACCACATTTTAAATATTTTAAAGAAAGACAAAACAAAACTTTGTTTAAAACCCCTTTAAACTATCCTATTAAAATAAGTAACAATCTTATATTTGAAAATAAATGAATTAGTCTTTGAATTAACTTTTGAAAATATAAATTAAAACAAAGCTTTAAATTACAATATCCATTCATATCTAAATTATCAATTGATTAAGATTAAATTTCAAAACAACCCAAACTATAACATATAAATACATATATATTATAATTTGAAAATTCATCTTTAAAACAAAAGATCTCCTATTCACAATATATATCAAATGTATATATTATAAAGAGAATAAAATTTTATTAGCTTTTGAAAAACAATTCTTATCAATTTTATTGCCAGATTATAAATTCATTAACCTTTAAAAGATTACATTAGCCAATTTTAAATTAAAATTACAATGAAAATTATCAATCCAATTAAATTATTAACACAGATTATTAAATTCTTATTGCCCAAAATTCCGGGTCGTTACAATCCTCCCCCCTTAAAAGAATTTCGTCCCCGAAATTTAAAAGCAAATGTAATTTAATAATCCAGTACAGATTTTAAATTTCAAACATTAAAGCATTCCTATCAACCAATTACTAACAACCATAACAATCAATCATACAAACAATCCCTAACTAATTATCCTGATATAGATCAGAAGGAATCCTTCTAATACTATTTCGAGTTTCCCAAGTAAAAATCATCGGGAGACTCGTTCTACAAAAGCCAACTAACTACACCACCTACATCCAGAGCTCCTCTCATCTCTAGATCCATCAATCTGAACAGAATATCAGATTATACTCAAGTCTAGTACAACTTACAAATCCAATAGAACTACAGATTCAACAACCAACAATGAATCATACACGTACTCCCTCAGAGATACGTGATACACAATGAATTCCAGTTATCCCAACTGGCAATTCAATCTTATCCTATCACTGCTCTCTTAACCAGAGAAAACTTAACAATGAAGTCTCCACTTCAAATCCCAAACTCCTTATCTCATATCTGCATAACTCAACAGACAATCCTGGGCTACCAATCTTCTCCCGATCAGCTCAATCTATGCTGATGCTTCCAGAAACAACAAGACCAAAGCAAACAAGCTTCAGGATTCCATTCAACAGAAAAGCCTTCCAATATCCGTCGAAATCCAGAACATAAGCTCTATTCCTCAAACAATAGCAAACTGAACTTACTTCCTTCCTTACACAGCTGCTACCTCGCTTCCGCTGCACAACTCTGATTCTGAAATAAATGAGAATACTATTGATGAACACGAATACAAACTTATCCAATATATCCGGGAAACTTTGTTCATTAAATCCATAAAAATCTGAGTGACTTATATGACTCAGTCACACAACCTCAAAACAGAATCCTATTCAAAAGCTAAATCAGTCCAATTCCAATTTCCAAAGATATCAGAGTTGCTATACCAACTCTCCTTGCTTCAAGAACCATCCTACTACCAGGCTAACTTCAAAAATTGCTTCTGGAACCAAAACAATATGGAACTCAACTCCAGATACAGACAACCTCTAATCACTTCAGTAGCTCCTACTTCTACATGAGAACCCTCAGTCTCAAACAAAAGATAAATTCCCAAATGAATTTTCCAAATTAATCGCAAGTCACTTTTGCGATCCTACCTAATTCAGATTCCAAAGAAAACTGTCCTCACTTTACCAAATAGAACAGCTTAAAGCTTCTCCAAACAAGGTTAACTCTCCAAGAAAAACTTCACCATCTTCTCGGACTGCTGAAGAAGAACCACAAGATTCTTGAACCATCGGAGAAACAACCACACTGCTGCTTTCTAAACTCTACCTCGATGATACTGCAAAGGCAAAGGACCTTCTCGTCAGCACACCCAACACTTTTCTTTAAGAATCATCCAACTATCAGGCTAACTATCCAAAATCACTTCTACACAGACGAGTCTTCCCTGAGGCAGGTAAAGACTGCTCCTCAACCACTTCTAAAACTGCTTCCAAAGAAAACATCTTCGGAAAATATCCATGGATACTGCATCTCATCACGCAGTTACCAAGATATCATCTCTTACTTATGCACTTCCGACAGATCCAAACTCAGAAAAATACGCTCACCCGAGCGCAATCCAACTTACACTTCCGGGATAAACTCCGAATCTTTAAAAAGATTTCCTTCGGATATCAGAGAAATCCTTACTCCAACTACAAAATTCACACGAGACGGTATTAGGTCTACAGTCTCAACAAACACTTCCAATCTCAACATATGGACCTCATCCATTAGTGGTAGTCGTGTTACACACACACCACTACTACTCCATCTACCTCTAAAACTTACGTTGGCAAATCCGAACAGATAACCCAACAGATCAGGTAGATATAAATATATATATAGTTATATATAAAAATTACAAGTACGCTCTCTCAAGAAGACACTACTACAGAGCTTAGGCATTCGCTCAACCTAACGCTCCCTAAAGAAAGACACACTTCAGAGCCTAGGTATTCACTCAACCTACTGCTCTGATACCAAGTGCGACGACCCGACTTTCTACTCCCAGAAAATCGCGTCATCTTGAAGAAGAAAGAAAGGGATAGAAGAAGAAAAGAAAGAGAAAGAAGATCACAAACAACATCAGAATCTCACAGCGGAACGAATAAAATATAATATATCACATAATACTTTACATAGTATCATATACATCAGAGTTTTACAGCCAATACAACACATACTAGACAGTTATAAACACCTGTCTAGTTATACATCTCTAAACAGTACAAGAAACAACTCAGAGAGACGACTCAGAGATACCAACACAGCGGAAAATAGATAACTACAACGCAGAAGTCTCCTGCTCCATTTGCTCCTCCATAACTCGTCAAAGCAACCCTGAATCACTTGACTACTCATACATAATATGAGTACCCAAGAGTTTAATAAAACAGAAAATAAACACTCGGGTCAGACAGGGGTCTGGTGTGAGTAAATAGTTTACAAGTTGCTTAACTTTTAGAAAATCCTTTGAAACAAAAGGTATCACGTAAGACTTCCCACACATAAACATGGAAAAGTTTTTACCTTACGCTAACCAAAACATTTGATAGGAAATCCAGTGATATTATAATAGTGTCTAGGGTTTTCAAGTAAATATGAAATAGCCGAAATTGTTACATCTATTAAATTCCAGCTACTAGCCACAAAAGTGGGTAATACAAACAAAACCGTAGGGTCTCGTAGGGAAAATGGGTTTCCATCAATGGCAGGGCTACTGGGGTACCGCCCGTCACAGTACGTGGTCTAGATCACCGTACCGAGGAGCCACCCTAACTCCCCTGCAACACAAGGCCGGAACCGTTCCTTACTGAACAGTCCCGAACAAGACCACCCCGACGGTTGGAGCTCAAAAACCGTCCACACAGCCGAAATATAAAGGGACCTCTAGACAGGGATGTATCTTGCCCTCCAATGGGCGCGACCCACGAAGCCTTGCTGCACCTCCCCTGTTTTAGCCATTCCCGGTTGATGAGGCTTGAGGCTGCGATTACCTTTAAAGAACACATCTATCTTAGAATGCTCATCGTCCACCTGACGATGTTCTGAAAGCATTCGATCCATACAAGTTCGTTCCGGGTTCGAACGAAACCGAAGGCATTATTTCGTTACACTCGTATTGGAATCACCCTCAGAGTTAACGACAATAACCCTTGAACTCTAAATCACCATCTCGAATCTATAAGTACTATTCCGTCAAACTCATTACGGAATCACCCACAGAGTTATACTGACGTATAGCCCTTACACCTCGAGTCTTCACTTGCTCCACTTGGATTAACGACCTAACGTTTAATTGGAATCGATGTGGTTTTCGGAATTCCAAATATGGAAACCCGATCCCGGTCTCACCGAAACCAAACGCCATTTTAATGTCCAAGTTGTACTTAAGGGTTTAAACAGTTTAAACTTATATTCAGGATGATATAATAAACAGATAGATGAATAACATTATCACAACAGATAATCATATCAAACATTCATCTCATAAACAGCATATCACATAACAGATATATCCAAATCATCCAATATCATTTAATCACTCAATATTAATCAACATTCAATATCAACCAATCATCCAATATCAATCAATATCCAAAGCAGAATTGATTAACTCCAAATCAATTTAATTAACCTATAATTAAATTAATTACTATCCTTTAATCACTTGGATTATCCTAATCCTGCATCATTTATTTATTACAAATCAAATTAAATTAATCATCTCTTAATGATTATCTTTAATTAATCTTCCTTGATTAATTATCTTTAATTACATTCAAGTAATTATCCTAAACCATATTCAGTAATTAACTTTTAATTTCTATCATAAATTATAATAATTAACGATCCTTTATTAATTAATTAACTATAATTAATTACATTAATTCTTAATTAATTACATTAATTCTTAATTAATTACAATTAATTAATCACACTTAAATTAATTACTATTATTAATCAACCTTGATTAATTCATTAATTAAATAATCCTTATTAATTAATTAACCTTTTATTTAATTAAATAATTAACTTATAATTAATCATCTCATTAATCTTTAAACAGTAATTAACAATTTGTAATTACTTAAATTAATTAATTAACTTCTAAATTAATTAACTCTAAATCAATTATATTAATCCTTAATTGATTAATCCATTTAATTAATCTTTAATTACTTCATTAAGTAATTATTATTCAATTTAATTAACAATTAATCCTTAATTAATTACTTAATTAATTAATTACATTTTAATTAATTACCTTTAGTAATTAATCTTAAATTAATCTTATTCATTAATTAATTACCTTAATTAATTAACTAAAATAAATTAAGTAATTAATTCTTAATTACTTACATAATTAATTATCTTTAATTACTTCATTAATGAATCTTAATTACTTTCTTAATTAATTACTTAACAAATAATTAATTCCATCATTACTTAATTCTTAATTAATTAATTAATTAAATACTCCATAATTAATTAACTTTAAAACAATTATATTAATTAATGCTTGATTAATAACATTAAGTGATTATCCATTAATCACTTCTACTTTAATTAGTTCCATAAATAATTACCATTCTAATATTATTCAATTATTAACCATTGATTACTTTATTAAGTAATTACACTTAATTAATCCATAATTAAGTGATTATTTCAAATTAAATAAATAATTAACTAATTACTTAAAATTATTTTTAAAAAAAATTAATTAACTTCTTATATTTTAAAATCCTTAATAAATTAAGAAGGCATTTATCTTAATTAATTCTTTACTTAATTTCAAATCATATTTAATTAAATATTCTCAAGTTAATAACAAAGATAAATTAACCCTATTTATCTTCATAATTAAGTTATTTGAATTAATCAAATTTTAATAACTTAAAATCAAATTATTCTATTTGGATTTCAAAATCATAATAATAACTTATTTGAAAATAAACATTTAGAAACAAAATTAAAATCTAAAACATTTTAAGTTTCCTAATTGAAACTTATCCATTTTAAATAAAATTTAAAACCCAAGTTTTAAATTATTACTTTAAATTTTAACTTAAACTTCGCTTTAATACTTAAAATTGAAAACACTTCTTTTAAACTAAAACTCAAAATTTAATTAAGATAATTACTTCCCAAATACAAATATCATAAACAATTTAAATTTGAAATAAACTCAATCAACACTTTAAAAGTTGATTTACATTTTTTTTTCAAGACAAGTCTTTAAATTGTAAATAAATTTTCTTATATATAAAAACTTAACTTGATTATATGATTTAAAACTTGATTTCATTTATTTCAAATAACAAGTTTAATATATGAACTTGTACTTTTCTTTTTACTGAACTATTCAAATTAGCATACTAAAATACTCGAGACAAACCACAAAGATACCCGAGTCAAACCCCTCAACTACTCGCCTAACACTCGAAGCAAAAACCCAGTCCCTCACTTCGAGTCACCACCTTGAAAACGCGAGAACCCCATCGAGACAAAACTCGACTTCTCCTAAACAAATACGCAGTGCACAGGAACGTGCACTCGTGCACATGCCCACCACCCTCCGGCCATACTTGGTCGTCACGACCATCGGCAACGGTCGCACTAACACCCCCGATCCTCAAACCAAACCCAGATTCGATAATACGTCCACGAATCAAAATTTCGTATTCGAGCTCGAACCTACAGCAACGACTCGACCTTAAACCCCCCAACGCCTCTGATGAACTTGCCACCGGAAGCTCCGACATCCACTCCAAGGCACCGCTGTACCATCACGCTTCCATCCATCCACTCGCGATCGCACTCGATCAACTCCACGGCATGCAAAATCGACGAACCCAACAACAAGAAGAAACAGTACAGAAAACCCTATTCGTCCCAAATCATATTGATTTAACCATTGGAAAAATTAAATAGCATTTTTCCCATAATCTATGATCCATAAACTTGCTTCGAACCAAATCCCAGCTACAATCATCAAGTCGTTCCTCGGAAATTTACAAAAAACCCAAATTCCACACAAACCCAAATTCACATGAATTCCTCAATTAAAAATCATGATATATACCCTAAAAATCATAATTCTTTGTCCTTAACACGTTCATGGAATCCAAATCAGGAAACATACAAGATGATTTTTGACATGCAATTGATTTTTACTGTATATTTTCATTTTAAAAATTATTTACTAAAATAAAAATCCTAAGTCCATTTTAAAAATCATCCTTATGCAAAAACAAACAACTTTCATGTAATCATCAAAGTCAAATTTTGATGTTTTATTGGGAGATTAGAAATTTTTCTTTGAATGCAAACTCTGGTCTGAAGAAACAGGTAACAGAGTTTTAAATAAACACAGTAACCATTTTAATTTTTCAAGCATTCAATACATCCAATTCAACATGCATTTGATTTAAAGCAAATATTTCCTATAATCATCATGATATCATCACAAAATCAAGATTAATCTAGAATCAAACTGTTTTTAAAATCCATTTACTCACCTGTATTATTTCAGAGCAGAGCAGGCTTATGGTATTAGAATTCTTATTCCAGGCTTTGAATATGTTTAGATCTGCAAAAGCTTTGATTTTTGTTGATAAAATCCTACTGCATGCTGTCGTAATAGAATGCATGCTTCCAATTGCAGGTTGAATTGTTCCAGTTTTAGCTTTCAACTTGAATTTTCATTTGCTTTGATTCCATTTGCATGCCTTTAATTTGCAGTAGATCATCCAATTGTTATACATGTTGAAGTTGCAAATTTTGTTGTTTACAGGTTGAACTAGATTGAATATGCAGATCTGAAGCTTCATTGCAGGTTGGAGATTTAATTTGCAGATTATAGTTTTGCAGGTTGAAGATTTACTTTGAAATGCAGATAGGATTTGCAGGTTGTATTTCATGTAGATGCATATTTAAATGTTGCAGATTTTCTCTTATTTGAAAAGCAGATTTGATCTATATTTGTATTTGCAGGTTGAAGTCTTTACTTTTGCTTTTCATTAAATTCAGATTTGAAAGAGAGTTGCCATTAAAATTAGAAAGAATGAAGAATTTTTTTTTTTTTTTTAGAAAACTGATTTTTCTTCTTAATACATTTATTAAAAATTACAATGAAAACATTGCCACTTGTTTTTAAGTTGGACAAGTGTCCTAAACATATTTTAAAAGTTTACAAATGTTAAGAAAAATGATTATTATGTTTATATACTTATCTTACTAAGTACTATGCTTTGTTAATTATATAGATATGTATTTATATTAATCTATTCTAAACTATAGTATTTTAAGTCAAGACAATCAACACATACACAATTGAATTTTAATAATCCTTTATTTAGCTTAATTGTAGATATAAACTTACATCTTTAATTCACTTTATTAAAGAAATACTCTAAAGCTAGTTATAATATACATCTTATATATGTTATTTTAAATCTTAAACATTCATTTTTTTTTTTTTTTTATGTAAACATTTTAAAAGAAAACAAAACAAAGCTTTGTTTAAATTCATTTTTAAACTACCACATTTTAAATATTTTAAAGAAAGACAAAACAAAACTTTGTTTAAAACCCCTTTAAACTATCCTATTAAAATAAGTAACAATCTTATATTTGAAAATAAATGAATTAGTCTTTGAATTAACTTTTGAAAATATAAATTAAAACAAAGCTTTAAATTACAATATCCATTCATATCTAAATTATCAATTGATTAAGATTAAATTTCAAAACAACCCAAACTATAACATATAAATACATATATATTATAATTTGAAAATTCATCTTTAAAACAAAAGATCTCCTATTCACAATATATATCAAATGTATATATTATAAAGAGAATAAAATTTTATTAGCTTTTGAAAAACAATTCTTATCAATTTTATTGCCAGATTATAAATTCATTAACCTTTAAAAGATTACATTAGCCAATTTTAAATTAAAATTACAATGAAAATTATCAATCCAATTAAATTATTAACACAGATTATTAAATTCTTATTGCCCAAAATTCCGGGTCGTTACAAATATCATATACATGCCTGAGTCTAAATACATAATATACAGTACATCTAGTAATACAGCCACTAACTAAGCCCAATAAGGAAATCTGGTCACATCGTCCTGAACCTGAAATGTCTCGACTGACACGAGTATTATGTAAATAATAAATGTGTTAGACTATGTCCAAATTTCAATGGTGAGAATATAATCGATATCTCAAGGAATAAGGCACATGACATAATAAGAAATCAATCCAAAGGATTAATAAAACATCCACGATACATCAAACATCTAAATCCATCAAACATCAAAACATCCATCAAACATCAAAACACTATCATACACATCACATAACATACATCAAACATCCATCGCACACATCACGCACACCACATAGCTCACACATCATGCATTACACACATATACCATCATGCATTACACAAAGCATATATCGCACACATCATACACCTCACACATCGCACACATTGCACATCGCATATATCGCATACATTACATCTTAAACATTATTGCATTCATATTTACTTAGCAGTATTATATTTATTCATTTTATTCTTCAATTTTATTTTCATTACTGCCACTGCTATTATATGTACTGTTGTTATTGCTACTGCTAGAAGCCGAGTCTATGGTTAAGCCTCATAGCTTTTCAGATGAAAAGGAGACCCTACTCATAAAAATTTTTAGAGCATCTTCACCAATAATTAGCTGCACAATACCTCGCTTCCTTGCTCCTCGCTCCTCGCACCCATCGTTAACCTCCTTGCCTCGTTTTGTATTCATCCTGTTGGCCCGTGCAACAAACTATGACCATGCGATGAGGGGGCCATGCCGTCACAACCATCGGGGACCTTCCCAATTGTAGAATATACCAGTGTATGATTTTTTTTGATGATAATAAGCATACATACATACATACATACATACATACATACATACATACATATATATATATATATATATATATATATATTCGTTTAAATGTATTTTTTATTGTACTATTTAATTTTTCCATATTATTAAATAATATTTCGTTAATAAAAAAATAACTCGAAATTCTTTTAAATAAATATTTTATTTAAACAAATACTTTATTACAAATTCAAATAGTACAAATTTAAGCTCTCACTATATTCACACAATTCCAAATACAAGTTTCAATTACAACACAATTTTCACTATACAATTTTACATACATGTTTCACCTCAATACATATTCACTCATCACTCTATTTGATCTTCAACTCTATTCCAGCCTGTATCCAGCATTTGATCTATCTGCAAAATAAACATTGACGAAGTAAAATTGAAAATGAAATATTTTCCAGTGCACAATGAAGTGTATGTTTGATAATATTGCTTGCCTCAGTTATTTGGTTGTTTGTCATCATTTTTAATTCATCTTTCTATTTCGAACTAGAATAAAAAATGCACGAACGACTTATGACATGCACAGTGCATCACTGTACATGCCACAAGGTCGTGCATACAGATATGCACTTGCTTGTTAAAATTGCTGGGACGGATGAACACAAGGTCAAACCCAAGCCAAGACTGGTTTCAACTCAAGTGCAATGTAAACACAAACCAAAACTAACCAAGATTAGTCCAGGTAAACCGTGGACCAAAGTGCACCAGACGTGTACAAAGGATAAAGCAAAAGCAGGAACCACATAAGGAAAGCTTCAGACTTGTCAGATCCAAATGGGTTAACATGAATGCAAAGCAAGAACATGCAACCAGAGTTCATATGGAACCAGACCAGCAAATGTACAAAGGCATGTGGAAAGCAGTTGAATAATAAGATAAGCAATCAAGTTCAGTTTCAACATGTACATGAAAGTATATAAAATGTTCAAGCAAAATCGGAATTCAGGGTCAAGTATAGTGAAGATATCCAAGGAAGATATCAACATGAAGTGCACAAGGATACACACATATATGTACACAGTAAACAAAAGTTTAACTTGAAACAAATCAACATGCAACCAGAATTAAGGACAAAGATAAATGCAAGTGAACTTAGCTAAATTGAAAAAGGCAAGCAGATGAACATGGCAACTTAACAAGCCAGTGGCAGCAGTTTTCAAAGAGACTGCACTAACGAAGGCACCAAGTTTATCAACCTAGCAAACATTACAAGGAAATGAATATGGAAATCGACAAGCAACTATCACAAAATCATTATGACCAGAGAATACAAGTGCACTAAATGCATGCAAAGTCAAAACGCAGATACTCGGGTGGACAGAGCATAGCCATAGCAATCGCACACATATATACATACATATATGTATATGCATGAAGACATCATATCAAACTCAAGCAAGGCTAACATCCAACACTCCAAGACCAAAACAATGAAATGATAGAACCTTAGACAAACTAATTATAGTACATCAAATATAGTGAAGCAGCCGTGGGTCGTACTAATGAACAAGTCAAAAATCCTAAAA
This sequence comes from Allium cepa, assembly GCA_030765085.1. NCBI lineage: Eukaryota > Viridiplantae > Streptophyta > Magnoliopsida > Asparagales > Amaryllidaceae > Allium > Allium cepa. Next base: position 670,768,309 of record CM060939.1, on the reverse strand, counting down.
AACAGGGAACAAATTAAGGAAGGAGTAAAAACAGTCGTAGAGCACTTCATGATGAACAAGTCAGACTTCAGGAATTCAAAATTATCTCAAGTTCAAATGCCAAACTGTAAGCGAATGATGAAAAAGTCATAGGCAGCAAAGAACAAAACAAATTCAAGTACATTTAAGCATATTGAAATATATCGAAAATATATTCAACCAATGAACAAGTCAAAAATCATCAAAATCATTCAATCAAGAATCGAATGACCGAGCACAGTAATTGAAAAATTCAAATCAAAATATACGAAATGAAATTATAGGGTCTTAATCCCTATAAATAACCAATTCATCATCGGTAAAATATCATGAGTTCAAAAATAATCAATGAAGCATTCAAGAGACAAAAACATACCAAAGTCGAACTCAAACCCTCTGGAGCAATCGAATTACACTGATCGAAGGAGCAGCAGTAGGAAAATTGAGGAACGAAAGCATCGAGGATTTCAAATTGAATTTCTGTTTCCAAGCGACGGCTCTAATTCAATAAAAACCTAAATCAAAGACAACAAAAGTGAAAGAGGATAATCGGCTTGGATATACAAATAAGAATAAGAGCATCTTTTTTTGGGACCGCATGTTTTTTTATTTGGGCTGATAATATTTTTGGTTTGGGCTAATTTATAATCTAGGGTTTTAATTAAATTTCTATTTTTCCTTTCTTAACTTTGTAAAAACTCTATTTTTAACTAGGTTACAAACTACATGGCGTAGTTCAAAGAATTTGCAACTCAGTGGCTGAGCTGTGGCAGAGTTTTGAGCTTAGATTTAGGTTAATCAAGTTAGCGGGTATTGCAAGTTTACATGTTTTTGTAAGCGTCCGATTACTTAATTTCTAGTAGAAACCTTGGGGGCAGCATGTAACGAACCGTATTTTTGGTTATTTTAAATTATTAAATTGAATGTAATTATTGTATAAGTATGGGTAGAAATAAAATTTAATGATTTATTTATATTGATTTATTGGATAATTAAATTATTTAAAATTTAATGTTGGAAATTATTTGAATAATTTAATTTTGGATGTAATGTGATTAGAAATGGTATCAGAAATTGATTTAAATTTTATACAAATATGAATGAAAACTATTTATCTTTAAGATCTGAAATTAAAATTGGATAATTAGAAATTGGGAATTTTATATTTTGATTAACGAGTAAAAATAGCCATTTTGGCCACTATCTCGGATTTCGAGAAACCAGTTTCATCAGATCCGTAACATTGAATTATTGTACGATTTCGAGTTTAGTAGCGATCGGACTTGTCATTTGGCCGTACGAGCTTGAAATGCGTAGGATTTAAATTCCAAATTTAAATAAAATAATTCGATTCGAAAAGATATCTTCTGAATACGATCAAATTAGACCTCTGGAATAGTTCTATTGCGTTCGGAATAGGAGTAAAACATTATGTAGGCTAGGCAGCACGCTTCGTTAGGGGTTCGTGACTTCACGGATCGATCGAATCAAATATATTCTAATTACTATAATGTAATATATATAAAAAACTCGTTCAAGCCATCCCCTCTTTTAGCCACATCTCTCTCTCCCCTCTATTTCAAATCGCACGCATTCAACCAGATCGAAAAAAACAAACGTGCGATAAAAAACAAACGAGCGATAAAATAAAACAAAACAAGAGGGCACGTGCAATCGAAATCACGTTCGATTGGGGGAGGGGCAGCGACACTTGGATATTTGTGCGATGAGATGGAAAGGCGAGCTGAAGGGTGGCGCGAGTGGGGAAGTCTCGGCATCGACTTAGGGTTTGGGTCATGGCGTGATGGAGGCCGAGGTAGCTACAGGAAGAGGCGACGAAGCCAGGCGAGGCCGACGTCGGTGGGGTCTCAGGCGAAGAAGGCATAGGGTTTGGGCGTTGATAGGCTGAGACTTTGGCGATTGCGGTGTGAAAAAAAGTAGGAACACGAGTAAGTCGCGTGCGCAGGGGGAAGAGAGAAGCTTGAATAGTAAAGTTAAGTCTCATTTTAGTTAATTATATTAATTTTGTTAGTTAGGTTTTATTTATATCGAATATTAATAAATTCGTAATTTTTTCGTACGAGATCTGTATCAAGTGAAATGAATTACATCGAAATCATATCGGCATAGTCTACGAGATGAGATTGAATTGGCATTTGTTTGAAGCTAAAGTTATTGTCAATTCAGATCAAAAGGTGAGTGTTTATACGCTCACAATTGACTGAAATACTTTTATGTTAGTAAAATTTATATCGTAAAGTGACTGATTGCTGTTTGATAAATTTTAACTAACACCTAAATTAATTGATAAATTTTAAGTTGACAGTTAAAATAGAATTAGGATTTAACTGCTAGTAAAATTCTCGAATTCTAGATTACTATTAGATTATTATGAATTTTATTGACTGTTTGGATGATTGGTTGTGATGGATGCTATTGGTTGATATTTGGATGGTATTATTTTGATATATCATGTTATTACCCTGTATATAATTTGCAGTATATAAAACTGTAAATTGACTTATTTCGAACAGACTAAGTAATAGGATGAAACGTTATATACCTAAGACATTTATTTTGGATTGAGATAACATATATCCATCCCCTGAAATTAAATTTGAATAACTGATTCACTTGGCCATAGGACAGAGAATTATATCCGGACACCAAATTGGTTAAATTAAATAATTTTAAAATTTGTTTTGAAATTATTTAAATGATTTGATTTTAAGAAATGAAAAATCAAATTTATGGAAATCAAATTATTTTTGAATTCGATCTTAAAATGTTGAAATTTAAATTTAATAAAAGAAATTGTTTAAATAATCGAATTTGAGAATTTGAAGTTATAATCAAAATATGATTTGAATTTTAGGTGTCGATTGTTTCAAAGAATGGATTTTTATTCGAACCTTGAATATTTCTAAGAAATGTGATATGAAATGATATTTCAAAATTTGAGTTTGGAATCGAATTATAAATTGAAAATTTGTATTTAAAATTTGGTATGGGAAGTAAATTTGATTTAAGTGTTTAAATCGATATTTGAAATTAAATTTTAAATTGGAATTTAAATTAATTTGAAATTGGAATTTAAATTAATCTAGAATTGGAAATTAATTTGAAATTGAATTTTTAATTAATTTGGAATTGGAATTGGAAATTAATTTGGAATTGAGATTTAAATTAAATTGGAAATTGAAATTGAAATTGGAAGAAATTTGTGAATTAAAAGAAATTTGTATGGAATCGAAATTTATTCAAGTTGAAATCAGAATTGAAGCGTTTAAATCGAAATGGAATTTGGAATTGATTTGGGTTGGAAATTGGGAAGTTGACCGGTTTGACCTTGGAATTATTTTTAAAATGAGTATTTTAATATAAATGATCTAAAATCTATATTCTTTAAATATTCAAACTATTTTGATTTTTGCAAACTATTTTATTATATAAACCATTTTTTTATTCAAATTATTTCTATTAAACTATTTTTAACTATTTAACTATTTTAAACTATTTAAACTATTTTCTAAAAATCAAACTGGTTAAAGGGTAAATTGTTTATATTTAAAGCTTGGATTTAAACACGAACTAGGTTAAAGAGAAGATAATAACCTAAATGGAATTCGAATCAAATTTTTAAGTGAAATTGATTTATCGGACAAAATTGATAATTTTGAATATATGATGATTTCGAAATGGATTAGATTTTAAAGCGAATATATGCTGATTTTGAAATGGATTTGATTTTGAAACGAATATGATATCAAGTGCAAATTGTTTTTGAAATGTAAAAGAACCAACCGGTGTGTAAAATGATGATCAGTTGTTAAAGAGACCGGGGCCTCTTATTGAAATACTCTCTTTCAATATGGGAACCACTTTGACAACTGTGAACGCGGTGGATGATATCCAAAATATAGTGGTTGAATTGGCGACGTTTACTGGAATGAAGTAAGAGAACGATGATGGATAGCCTTGACATTCGTGCCATAATTAAAATGACTAAAACAGGAGCCTATGTCTGGCCATTGAGGTTAGCTACCTCTAGTGACGTTGATCCCTCGTATTACTATTGTGGTTTTGGATTCGATGGGTGCACCTTATTTGTCGTTTGGACTGATAGTCGCGGTCGGCCACAGATGGGTTACGACCAGCCAGAAAGGGTAAACTGGTAGAATCCTACCTTGGGTATTGCCTCATGTGCCTTGTCATATTTATCCCTATACGCGCCCATTACGATTTTAGTTTAAAACTGTAAAATGTGTTAAGGTGGATCAATATAAAGCCTTAACGCTATTTTGATATTTATTTTACTGATAGACATTATCTATTATAGCGTAAACTATTATATATAAATAGTATAACGGATCCTTAGGAGATGGAAAATTCCGTAACATCTCTTAAGTTATTGCTTTCGTATTTATGATATTAATTTGACTTATATAAGAGTATTTTAGTCCTAACTCGAGTGTTTTTCCTTTTCATTACGTTCGGGTCAGTCTTGAGTTTTTTTCAGCGTATTGAAGACTATTCTCTGGAGGATAAAGATGGAGTTTTGGTATATTACTATTACTATTCCCCCCCATCACGCTATTCTGTTGTATTGATTATTTATTCCTGATGTGTAGATATAACTCTGATAAATGTGTATAGATTACAATCAAATGTATAGTAAACAGTTTTATGAATTGTTTATTTGATTATTATATTTTATCGTTTCTGATGTGAGATTTTGTGTTTTGGTTTCTTCTTCTCTTCTTATTTTTCTTATTTAACCCCACTGATTATCTATGTTTCGGATTGTTTAAGTTGGACATGTGTGGAGTATTGTCGATCTAAACCTTCCGAAATGTTGGTCATCACACAGTACGTAGGCAGGATTTTACCGAAGCTGGGTAAAACTGTGTCTGATCTTTACTGCATTACTTTATGTCTTTGTTTTTATTTCCACATTAGTTTTTAGTAGACCCTATTCACCCCCCTCGGGTGAAAACGATCCTACAAGTTGTATTAGAGCTAGGATCAAAAACCATTATCTGTTAAAAAAATTCGATTTTTTCTTTCAATGGCTTCTTTTAATAATGCTTTTGCTGAAGGTCAGTCCATAGCTAGACCACCCATGTTCAATGGTGAATATGCATATTGGAGAACTAGAATGAAATTTTTTTCGAAAACCATAAATGCATGAGAAATTATTGAAATGGGATATAGCACACCAACAGTAATGGTAGGGAATCAAGAAGTTGATAAACATATGGATCAATGGATAGATCTTGAAAATAAACTGCTAATGCTAAAGCTATGAATTCTATTATTTATTCATTGGATCAAATTGAATTTAACCTGTCTCACCTTATTTAACTGCGTAGGAAATCTTGCACATGCTTGAAGTGACTCATGAAGGAACCTCCCAGGTTAAAGAAACCCGCCTTGCCAGGCTTAGTAGCGAGTACGAGAACATCACAATGGCATAGGATGAAAGTGCAAAGAAATGTATGGATGACTTTCTAATCTTATATACAAATAAAAATCCCTAGGAAGACCATACAAAAAACTGGACATAGTCCGAAAGATTCTCAGAATTCTTCCATGAAATTTTGAAGCAAAGGTGGCTGCCATCCAAGAACCAAAGGATCTGAAACAGGTTAAAGTTGAAGAACTCATTGGAAACCTCACCACTTTTGAGTTAGAAATCAAATTCAAGGAAGAACGTAAGGTAGAAGATATGTGAAAGAAATCAACAGCTCTCAAAGGAACGATGGAAAGTGAAGATGATGATGGTAATGATGAAAGAGCAGCTGAACTGGTACTGATAATAAAGAGATTCAAAAGATGGAACTGCAAATATGCAAATCCAGCCCAAAATCAACAACTAAAGAGCAGAATCGTCAAAGTTCTAGACAACTCAAAAAACAGGAAGTCATTTGTCACAAGTGCAATAACTCTAGTCATATCAAGACAAATTATCCTCAAAATCGATTCAGCAAAGGAAAGAAACCGAAAAAGAGATGTTTTGCAACAACTCAGGATGAAAGTGATGGAGATGATAATGAAAGCACCGGCAGTGAGAGTGAAAGAGCAAATCTGTGTTTTTTTAGGAGAAACAAGTACGACGAGCCAAGCGAGGTATGAAAACTTACTCACTCACAAGTACTTATATATTTTCATAAAGTAAATGGCTATTTTGAAACACTTAGGGAGAAGTATGCTATAATTGAATCACAAAAGGATAGTTTGGTAGAACTAAATATGCAGTTTGATCAAATGATTCGAAACTATAGAAAAAAGAGGCCTAAGTGTGATAAATGTCCATCGTTAGAAGAGGAAATAAAAAAAAATCAGAAACTAAAATTAAATCGCTTGGAAATGAAATTCTGATTTTGAAAGAAAGTAAAAATAGTAGGACAGAAAATTCTATTAAAAAGTGCACTTTGTTATTGAATGAAAATGAATCTCTCAAGTCACAAGTCCAACAATTGTCTACAACTTTAGGAAAATTGTCCAAGGAGAAAGATCACTAAATATGCTATTAGGGAAACAAACTATTAATACTATTATATGAGGACTTGGGTATACTTAATCTTAAAAAGGTAGAAGTGAAACTAATCATGTTAACTCCAAGTGCATGATGGAAAAATTGGACACAATCAAAATAATTGCGGTATAGACCCGAACATATGAAAACCATACCAATTTGGGTTCCTAAAGGCACAAATGTAAAATCCATTAAACTCAAACAAATCTGGGTCCCAAAAGGAACAAACATAGATTTTCTTGATTGTACGCAAACTTATTTTTCAAAATTTTTTGTCACTAATAATCATGGACCTATAAAATCAAATAGGTCGCTAAACTCTTTTCTCGTGTAGATATGTTGGCAGGCTAAGGGACAGTAAGAGTGGTACCTGGATTCTGGCTATTGCAGGCACATGCCGGGCGACAAATCAAAGTTCCTTAGCCTAGAGAAGTACAAAAGGGGCGGAGTCACAATGGGTAACAACGATAACTGTAAAATTATCGGTAAAGATAAAGTAGGCAATCAACTGGGAAAATTTGAGCCAAAAGCTAACGAAGGCATGTTCATGGGATACTCTTCCAAAAGCAAAGCTTATAGAGTATACAAAAAAAGGATGAGAACAATCGTGGAGTCAATAAATGTGAAATTTAATGAAGGCATTGATGATTAAAGCAAGGAAATAATCAAAAGCAATGTCGAATAGGAGAACGAAAAAGATGAAAGTGAGAATTCAAAAGAAATTGCAATGTGGAAGAAGTCCAAAGTAATCTGGAACCAGAGAGATTGAAATTCAAAGCAGATCATCCTCCAGAATTGGTAATAGGTAATCCAACCGCAGTTATTCTAACTCGTTCCTCTTTTAGAAATTTATGTGATTTATGTCTATGCAGTGGATTTATTTTAGAAATTGAACCCAAAGACATAAATACAACTCTCAATATTGAGAGTTGGTTTATGGCTATGCAAGAAGAGCTAAATCAATTTGAATGAAATGATGTTTGGATTCTAGCACCTAGACCTAAGGATTATCCAGTTGTAGGAACCAAATGGATTTTTAAAAATAAATTTGATGAATCTAAAAACGTGATTAGGAACAAAGCTAGGTTAGTTGCTAAAGGTTATATCAAATTGAAGGAATTGATTTTGATGAAACTTTTGCACCAGTAGCAAGACTAGAATCCATTAGAATCTTGTTAGCTTTTGCTTGTTATAAAGGATTTAAACTTAGACAAATGGATATTAAAAGTGCTTTTCTTAATGGAATTTTGAAAGATGATGTATTCATTGAGCAACCTGAAGGTTTTGAAAGTCAAGAATACCCTAACCGTGTATATAAACTTAAGAAAGCACTATATGGATTAAAACAAGCCCCTAGAGCTTGGTATGAATATCTTCGAAAATGGGTTCAAAAAAGGCTATGTAGACACCACATTATTTCTATTGTAAGAAAATGATGGCCTATTGATTGTTCAAATATATGTTGATGACATTATTTATGGTACCACTAGCAACCTTTTGTGTGAGAAATTTGAAAAAGTCTTGTAGGATAAGTTTGAAATGAGCTTGGTAGGAGAGTTGAAATTCTTTTTAGGATTTCAAATCAAACAAAGCGAAAAAGGTACGTTCGTCTCTCAAACAAAATATATCAGAGAGCTTGTCAACAAATTTGGATTGAAAGATGCTAAACCTGAAAAAACTCCCATGAGCACAATAATTCAACTTGACAAGGATGAAAAAGGTAAGGTAACTGATCAGAAGAAATATCGAGGTATGATTGGATCACTTCTTTATCTTACTGCTTCTAGAGCAGTCATTGTGTTCTCTTTTTTATGTGTACGATTTCAATCAAATCCAAAAGAATCTCATTTAAAAGCTGTAAAAAGGATCATAAGGTATCTGTTGCACACCTCACGGTTTGGTCTATGGTACCCAACTAATGATAACTTTGAGTTAAAAGGGTATTCAAATGCAGACTATGCTGGTAGTCTGGTTAGTAGAAAAAGTACTAGTGGAACGTTTTTTATGTTTGGACATTTGATAGGTGCATGGTCAAGTCGAAAAAAAAATTGTATCACATTATCTACCACTAAGGTAGGGCATATTGCTCTATGCAGTTGCTTTGCTCAAATCTTGTGAATGATATCAGCCTTGCAAGACTATGGTCTAATTTTTAAATGCGTTCCCCTTATGTGTGATAGAAAAAGTGCAATTAATCTCTTAGATAATCCCATACATCATTCTCACACCAAGCATATTGATGTTAGACATCATTTCACTAGAGATCACATTTCCAAAGAAAATATCTGCATAAATTTCATTCCAACTGATTCTCAATAGGCAGACTTTTTTACAAAACCCGTTCCAGAAAATAGTTTTTGTTGACTTCATCTTAGTTTAGGCATTTTAGAAATGTGATTTTATATTTTTTTAAGATTTGATCTTAAATGCCTATGTTAACTAATCTAACTCCCTATTGATTATCGAAAAGATAAATAGTGACTGAAAAAAGTGATGAGTGTTGATCTTGATCATACATTATGTCTTGAGAGAGTATATTTAGAAAATTTCTTTAAAAATTTAAACAAAATTTGTAATAACTTTGGTTGGTAAAAATTCCGTGACCATCTCTATTCCTATCTTTCTACGACAATCACTCGTCAAAATCCAATATAGTATGACCATCTTTGATTATGTGCTTTCATGCTCATTTAAAAGTCCTCACGGTTATGCATGTATGGAACACATATCAAAATTGGATGAAATATGCAAGTTGATTCTAACCCCATTTAAAAGTCCTCATGGTTATGCGTGGTTAGAAGATGCTTGGAATTCATTTTTAATAAAAATAGGGAGTACTACTAATCTTATTTAAAAGTCCTAATGGTTATGCATGGTTAGTTAGTATTTAAATTCCTATCATAAATATACCACAAATGGACATGACTATATGGTTTTCTATGCTGACATCACCCCTATCACTCTAAAATGGAATATGCGTCTAACAAAGTATTTATGATTATTGTTTGATTTTTTTGAAATTTAATATTCATACTCGATTAGGTATTAATGTTGTATTAATGCCTATCATTTTATCACTCTTATCTAACATTATTACTCTTTTGCTGATAATAAAAGGGGAAGAGAAATTAAGATTTTGGCAATAAGTCATTTTTTTATTCTCATCTAGGTTTATTTTTATTTTTTTGCATGTTTTTTTTATTTATTTTCATGCATATGTGAAGGAGGAGCTTTGTTGTAGGGGGAGTATTCAAACAAGGGGAGAAAACTGAATTCATCAAGAACAAACACATTTAATAGAGTCAAAATCTTAACATATGTTTGTTATAATCAAAAGGGGGAGATTGTAGAATATACCAGTGTATGAATTTTTTTTATGATAATATATATATATTCTCGTTTAAATGTACTTGTTATTGCACTATTTTATTTTTCCACATAATTAAATAAATATTTGTTGAATAAAATAAATAACTCAAAATTCTTATTTAAACAAATACTTTATCAAACGAATACTTTATTACAAATTCAATAGTACAAATTTAAGCTCTCACTATATTTACACAATTCCAAATACAAGTTTCAATTACAACACAATTTTCACTATACAATTTTACATACATGTTTCACCTCACTACATATTCACTCATCGCTCGTATTTGATCTTCAACTCTGTTCCAGCCTGTATCCAGCATTTAATCTATCTGAAAAATAAACATTGATGCAGTAAAATTGAAAATGAAATATTTTGCAGCGCACAATGAAGTGTATGTTTGAAAATATTGTCTGCCTCAATTATTTGGGTTGTTCGTCCTCATTTTTGATTCATCTTTCCATTTCAAACTAGAATAAAAAATATGCGAACAACTTGTGACATGCACAATGTATCACTGTACATGCCCCAAAGTCATGCATACTGATATACACTTGCTTATTAAAATTAGAGGGATATGTGAGCACAAGGTCAAACCCAAACCAAGACTAGTTTCAACTCAAGTGCAATGCAAACAAAAATCAAAACTAACCAAGGTCTGTCCAGGCAAACCATGGACCAAACTGCACCAGACATGTATAAAGGATAAAGCAAAAGCAGGAACCACACAAGCAAAGCTTCAGACATGTCAGATCTTAATGAGTTAACATGAATGCAAAGCAAGAACATGCAACACAGTTCATATGGAACCAGACCACCAAATGTACAAAGGCACAAGGAAAGCACTTGAATAACAAGATTAGCAATCAAGTTTAGTTTCAACATATACATGAAAGTATACAAAATGTTCAAGCAAAATAAGAATCCAGGGCTAAGTACAGGGAAGATATCCAAGGAAGATATCAACATAAAGTGCATAAGGATACACAATATATGTACAGAGTTAAAAACAATTTAACTCGAGGCAAATCAACATACAACCAGAATTAAGGATAGAGATAAATGCAAGTGAACTTGGCTTAATTGAAAAAGACAAGCAGATGAACATGGCAACTCAACAAGCCAGTGGAAGCATTTTTCTAAGAGACTACACTAACAAAGGCACCGAGTTTATCAACCCAGCAAACATTAAAGGAAATGAACATGGAAATCGACAAGAAACTATCAAAAAATCATTATGGCCTGAGAATTGAGTGCAAAAAACATAAGCAAAGTCAGAATGCAAGCATTCGGGTGGACAGAGCATAGCCATAACAATCACACACATATATACATACATATATGTATACACATGAAGACATCAGATCAAAATCAAGCAAGGCTAACATCCAAGACTCCAAGACCGGAGCAATGAAATGACAGAACCCCAAACAACTAATCATGGTACAACATGTTGAATATGCTAGTATATGATTTTTGTTTGATGATAATAAACATATACATATATATATATATTCATTTAAATGTATTAGTTATTGTACTATTTTATTTTTAACATAATTAAATAAATATTTGTTGAATAAAATAAATAACACAGTATTCAAATTCAGATAAATATTTTATTCAAACAAATATTTTGTTACAAATTTAAATAGTACAAATTTAAGCTCTCACTACATTTACACATTTTCAATTACAATAAAATTTTGATTACATCACAATTTTTCAATTTGCTTATTACTCCTCACTATATATTCACTCAACACTCGTGTTTTTATCTTCGTCTTTGTTCCATCTTGAATCTAGCATCTGGGCTATCCGCAAAATAACCACTGACGTAGTAAAATTGAAAATGAAACTATTTTGTAGTGTAAATTAAATTGTGTTTTTTTGAAAATATTATTTTCCTTAGTTATTTGGGTTGTTCATCATCATTTCTTTTGAATTCATCACACATGAACAACTTGTGACATGCACAGTGTATCATTGTACATGCCACAACGTCGTGCACACCGTTATACACTTGATAAAACTGTAGGGATAGGTGAGCACAAGGTCAAACCCAAGCCAAAGCTGGATTCAACTCAAGTGAAAATGCTCGATCAAAGCAATAACCAGCAATACAAATATGCAACTACCACCAGATAAAGCAATGACATGAGACAAGTAATGCAGTTCAAACTTCAAATGAATCAAAGAAAAATTCAGAACAGTCTCCAAAATGAACAGTCACAGTGCAGACTCATGAAGTCTCAACCATGTGGTCAGGTGCAAGTTTAGTTCCAGTAAAAAGGTAAGACCATATCAACATAACATGTATCAATTCAGGCATGAACCAAACAAAGCAGTGGAACAAGTCCAGTTACAACTTGAACTAGCACAGTATATACATGCATATGGTCAGAGCAACATATAGTGCACAATGGATATACAATTACTCAAGTTCAACGTGCTCACATAACAAAGTGGTGACCACAAGGACAAGAGGCAATTTTGACTTGAAGCAATTTTCAGCTTTAACATGAACAAATTAAACCAGATTCAAAGAAATTTCAACCAGACAGTATCACAAGAAGGACCACTAGTGCAACATAAACAAGATTACAAATACAAAAGCAAGTATGCAAGACTTCAAGACCACATTCATATGAAACCATGGACAAGTACATACACATATTCAATAGCAAACACAAAGGCAAAAATCAAGCCAGCAAGTATGCAAGACTCATAATCAGAAGCTCAAAGTGCGCAGAACTATCAAGACAGCAACCCAAACTGACATGTCAAATGCATTCAAGGCTAATAAGCATGGTGCATCATCAATACAGCAAAATACCAAGAAGTAATAACCAATTAATAAAAATGCACAAGGACAAGAAAGCACCAAGTTTGCTCAACTAGACAATGGCAACAAAACTACAAAGATAAGACTCGAGTGAACCATACCAGAGGAGTATGTACAAATGTATCAAGACAGTATCACTCGACCATACCAACCAGACTTCGAATCTCAAATCAAAACATATACAAGTGCATAAATGTATATATGAAGCTTCAAACAATATCAGACATGTACAAGTTCAAGGAACTGGTTAGAGCACACACATATATACATACATGTATGTATATATGTATATAGTTGTGAAGACCAATTTAACTCTAACTAGGTCAATAAGTTGCAGTTCAAAACAAAGTCAAATATTTTCAATAAAATGTCATATGGAAAAGCATGTCGTGGGTCACGAGCAAGGTCAGCAGGTTACTATGACGATGTAAGTAAAGTTTTGATAAGGAACAAAACAACAAGTTAAAGCAATATTCAAATTCATTGATTGAATAAACAAGTTATAGTCAAAAATCACATCAACCCAATACATTATCTCAAATATTCAAATACCAAAATCAAAGGTGAAAAGGCCGGAGCAATACAGTAACATGTATTAGATGAAAAAGTCAGATATATCAACATCTTTCAAGCAAAAAATCCATGGCCGAGCATAACAACGTGGCATGTTCAAACAGATTTATATAAACAAAAATTAAGAGGTTCGAACCCTATATATTTCCCACATCATCATCGAAAAATAGGTGCATTCGAGTTTAATAAAAAATCAGAGAGCTTGAACGAATTACAGAAAACAAATCCATAACTCGAATCGAAGTCGAGAAGAAAAATCGCGTATCATTTTATCATTCATGCTCAACAATTTGAAGCAACCGTATACAAATCAAAGCCATAAGTTGATTGAAGAAGCAAACTAAAGAAAGATCATAATTCAATCAAACAGTTTGAATCGACGGCCTCAATTTCCAGAACCCTAGCTTTTTGAAAAGGAACGAAGGATGGAAAAAGATCAGCCAAAGTTTTAACACACAAGAAATAAAATAAAAGGATTTTTGTGGGCCGAATCTATTAATGTTTTGGGCTTAGAGTTAATAATAATAGGGTTTTATTTATTTTACTTGTTTTTATTTTGTAATCTTTTATATTATGTGACTTTCTAGTCGTGTGACGAAGACGAACTACGGTGGTGTAGTTCGAGAATTCACAACTCAGTGCCTGAGTTGTGGCAGGGTTTTAAGCGTAAAGTTAAGTTAGTCAATAGCGTGTGTCGCAAGTTTACATGTGTAAGCGCCTAACTACTTAATTTCGAGTAGAAACCTTAGGGGCAGCACGCAGGCAGGGTTTTGTCGAAGCTGAGTAAATCTGTGTTGATCTATTTCTACTTTTATTATTCTGCTATTATTCGTGCTGCAATTATTATATATACTTTTGCATTAATTTTTATTATTTTTAGTATCACCCTATTCACCCCCCTCCAGGGTTAAATAGATCCTACAAGTGGTATTAGAGCTCGGAACAAAAACCAATTTTTGTTTTAAAATTTTGATTTTTCAGAAACCAATTTTCATTTTAAAACTTGATTTTTTTTAAATGGCTTCTTTTAATAATGCTTTTTTTGAGAGTCGGTCCATATTTAGACTACCTATGTTCAATGGTGAATATGCTTACTGGAAAAATAGAATGAAAATTTTTCTGAAAACCATTGATGCTTGGAATATTGTTGAGGCAGGATATAGGACACTAACTATAAAGGTAGATAATATGGAAATTGAAAAACCTATGGATCAATGGACAGATCTAGAAAATAAATTACAAAATGCCAATGCTAAAGCTATGAATTCTATTATTTGTTCATTAGATCAAATTGAATTTAACCATGTCTTACATTGTCTAACTGCATAGGAAATTTGGTACACACTTGAAGTGACTCACAAAGAAACATCTCAAGTCAAAAAATCTCGCCTTGTAATGCTTAGTAGCGAATACGAGAGCTTCGCAATGGCCAAGGATAAGAATGTCAAAAAGATGTATGGACGACTTTCTAATCTCGTATACAAATCAAAAGCTCCTGGAAAACCATACACAGAATTGGAAATAGTCCAAAAAATCCTCAGAGTCCTTCTACAAAATTTTGAAGCAAAAGTCATTGCCATTCAGGAATCAAAAGATCTGAAACAAATAAAGTTGAAGAACTCATCGGAAATCTCACCACTTATAAGCTAGAAATGAAATTCAAGGAAGAATACGAAAGAGGTGATACACGAAAGAAATCAATAGCTCTCAAAGGAACAATTGAAAGTGATGATAATGATGATGGAGCAGCTGAATTGGCACTATTAATAAAGAAATTCAGAAGGTGGAATCACATGTATGGAAATCCAGCTCTAAATCAACAACTGAAAAGCAGAACAGTCAAAGTTCTAGACAACCCAGAAGAGCAGGAGATCATATGTCACAAGTGCAACAAACTTGGTCATATCAAGCCCGTTGTCCTCAGAATCGACTCAGCGAAGGAAAGAAACCGAAAAGGAGAAGTTTTGCAGCTACTTAGGATGAAAGTGACGAAGATGATAAAAGCACTACAGTGAGAGTGAAAAAGCAAATTTGTGTCTTCAAGGAGAAACAACCGATAGTGATGATGGCGAGCCAAGCAAGGTATCAAAACTTACTCATTCTTGATTACTTATATATTTTCATAAGGTAAATGGATGTTTTGAACCACTTAGGGAGAAGTATGCTAAAATTAAATCACAAAGAGACAGTTTGATAGAATTAAATAAACAACTTGACCAATTAGTTAAAAACTATTGAAATAAAAGCCCTAAGTGTGACAAGTGTCCATCATTCGAAGATGAAATTAAAAACAGAAATTATAATTAAATCAATTGAAATGAAATTCTGATTTTGAAAGAAGTGAAAATACTAGGAGAGAAAATTCTATTAAAAAGTGCACTCAATTATTGAGTGAAAATGAATCTCTCAAAACACAAGTCCAACAATTGTCTACAACTTTAGGAAAAATTTTCAAAGGAGAAAGATCGTTAAATATGCTATTAGGGAAACAAACTGTTAATACTGTTAGACAAAAAATTGGGTATAATCAATCTGAACGTGTTAGAAATGAAATTAATCAAGTCAATTCAAAGTGCACGATTTGTGGAAAAACTGGACACAATCACAATATTTGCTGGTAGACCCAAACTTGTGAAAACCATTCCAATTTGGGTTCCAAAGGCACGAATGTAAAATTCCATAAAGTCAAACAAATATGGGTGCTGAAAGGAACTAACATAAATTTTCTAGGGTCTACACAACATATTTTCATAATCATTTGTGCTAACAACCATGGACCTATAAAAACAAATAGGCCACAAAAATCTTTTCTCGCGCAGGTATGATGGTAGGCTAAGGAACAACAACAGTGTTACCTGGATTCTGGATGTTCTAAGCACACCATGGGTGACAAATCAAAGTTTCTTAGCCTAGTACAAAGGTGGCAGAATTACAATGGGCAACAACAAAAAATTATCGACAAAGGTAAAATAGGTTATGGTACATTTGTCTTGAATGATATATTAAATGTTGATAATCTACACCATAATCTAATTTAATTCAGCCAATTATGTGATAAGGAAATAAATGATGATTTTTATTCTGATTTGTGCATAAATATTGACCAATCATCTTTTCATCATTGAAGTATTTCATATAGATTTTCTTGGACTAACTATATTGCAAATTTAGGTGACAACAAATGTTTTTTTATTACTCTAGAT
Organism: Allium cepa; assembly: GCA_030765085.1. NCBI lineage: Eukaryota > Viridiplantae > Streptophyta > Magnoliopsida > Asparagales > Amaryllidaceae > Allium > Allium cepa. The sequence goes on along the minus strand of CM060939.1, from coordinate 670,751,759 downwards.
ATACGTGGATATGTTTTTTTATCTTACAGCTTCTAGATCTGATACTATGTTCACTAGTTGTTTATGTGCACATTTTCAATCGAATCCTTAAGGAATCATATTTTAAATACTATAAAAAGGATTATAAAGCATTTATTGCAACTCCACGATTTGGTCTATGATATTTATCTAATGATAACCCTGAGTCAAAGAGAAATTCAGGTGCAGATTACACTGGTAACCTAGTTGATAGAAAAAGTACTAGTGTTACGTGTTATACATTCACATCATTTTCAAAGAAAATATATGTGTATTTTTCATTTCAACTGATTTTAAATTAGCAAACATTTTTTCATAAAACCCCTTATAGAAAATAGTTTTTGCTGACTTCGTTTCAGATTAGGCATCTTAGAAAATTTGATTTTATAATTATTTTTGGATCTGATCTTAAATGACTACATTAACTAATCTGACTTCCTATTGATTATCGAAAAGATAAATAGTGATTGAAAAAGTGATGAGTGTTGATATTAGTCATACATTATAACTTAAGACAGTATACTTAGTAAATCTCTTTAAAAAAATTAAACACGAGTTATAATAACTTTTGATGGTAAAAATTCCATAACCATCTCTATTTCACATTTATAAGGTCCATCGCTCATTAATATCCATTATGGTATGTCAAAATGTGGTATTTTAAACGGAAAATTATTCGTTTTTATTTTATTTTTTTATTTAAAAACGTCCAAAATATTCACTCTCATTTAAAAGTCCTCACGGTCATGCATGGGTGAATTACTTGGAATATTTGTCTATGTGCTTTCATGCTCATTTAAATGTCCTCACGGTTATGCATGTATGGAACACATATCAAAATTGATTATTAAATAGACAAGTTGATTCTAATCCCATTTAAAAATTCAAACGGTTATGCATGGTTAGAAAATGCTTGAAATTCATTTTTTAAAAAATTAGGAATAATACTAATCTCATTTAAAAGTCCTAACGGTTATGCATGGCTAGTAGATATTCAAATTTCTGGTATAAGTATAGCACAAACAGGCACAGCCTTATGGTTTTATATGCCAACATTACCCCTATCACTCTAAAGTGGAATATGCGTCTAACATGTTATTTATGATTTTTGTTTGATTTTTTATTGAAATTTCATATTTATACTCGACTGGGTATTGACGTTGTATTAATATCTATCACTTTATCTCTATTTTTCTAACACCACTACTCTTTTGCTGATAACAAAAGGGGGAGAGAAAAGTTAAGATTTTGGCAAAGAAAGTTCAAATATTTTTTTGCATAATCTTGGTTAGGTTCATTTGCATATTTTTTACTTATTTTCATGCATATGTGAAGGGGCAGCTTGGTTGCAGAGGGAGCAAATAGATTTCATCAATGACCAAATACATTTAGCACAATCAAAATCTTAAATATATATTTGTTATCATCGAAAGGGGGAGATTATTGAATATTCTAGTATATGATTTTTGTTTGATGATAATATATATATATATATATGTATGTATGTATGTATGTATGTATGTATGTATGTATATTCATTGAAATGTATTTGTTATTATACTATTTTATTTTTAACATAAATAAATAAATATTTATTGGATAAATAAATAACACAGAATTCAGATTCAAACAAATATTTTATTCAACAAAAATTTTTATTACAAATTTAAATAGTAAAAATTTGAGCTCTCACTGCATTTACCCATTGTAAATTATTGTAACTTCGATTACATCACAAATTTTCAATTTACGTATTACTCCTCACTATATATTCGCACAATGCTCGTGTTTTTATCTTCAAAGTAACTCTGTTCCAGCTTGAATCCAGCATCTGGGCTATCTGCAAAATAAACACCGAAGCAGTAAAATTGAGAAAGAAAATATTTTGCAGTGCAAATTAATGTGTGTGTTTTTGAAAATATTATTTACCTAGGTTATTTGGGTTGTTCGTCATCATTTCTTTTGAATTCATCACACATAAACAACTTGTGAAATGCACGGTGTATCACTGTACATGCCATAAGATCGTGCATACCGATATATGCTTGATAAAATTACAGTGACAGGTGAGCACAAGGTTAAACCTGAGCCAAAGCTGGATTCAACTCAAGTGAAAATACTCGATCAAAGCAATAACCAGCAATACAAACATGCAGCTACCACCAGATAAAGCAATGACATGAGACCAGTAATGCAGTTCAGACTTCAAATGAATCAAAAGCAAAATTCAGACCAGTTTCCAAAAATGAACAGTCACAATGCAGACTCATGAAGTTTCAACCAAATGGTTGAGTACAAGATCAGTTCCAGTAAAATGCAAAGACCATATCAACATAACATATATCAATTCAGGCATGAACCAAATAAAGCAGTGGAACAAGCCCAGTTACAACACGAACTAGCACAGTATACACATGCATATGGTCAGAGCAACATATGGTGCACAATGGATATACAATCACTCAATTTCAACATGCTCACATAATAAAGTGGTGACCACAAGGACAAGAGGAAATTTTGATTTGAAGTAATGTTCAGCTTTAACGTAAACAAATTGTACAAGACTCAAAGAAATTTTAACAAAGACAGTCTCACAAGAAGGACCACCAATTCAACATAAACAAGACTACAAATACAAAAGAAAGTATGCAAGACTGCAAGACCATATTCATATAAAACCATGGACAAGTGCACACACATATGCAACAGTGAACACAAAGGTAATAATCAAGCCAGCAAGTTTGCAAGACTCATATCAGAAGCTCAAAGTGCAGAACCATCAGGACAACAACCCAGAATGACATGTCAAATGAATTCAAGGCCAATAAGTCTAGAGCATCATCAACACAACAAAATACTAAGAAGTGATAAACAATTGATACAAATGCACAAGGACAAGAAAGCACTAAGTTTACTCAACTAGACAAAGGCAACAAAACTGCAAAGATAAGACTCGAGTAAACCACACCAGAGGAGTATGTACAAATGTATCAAGACAGTATCGCTCGACCATACCAACCAAACTCCAAGTCTCAAATCAAAACATATACAAGTGCACAAATGTATACATTAAGCTTTAAACAAAACTAGATATGTACAAGTTCAAGGAACTGGTCAGAGCACACACATATATACATACATGTATGTATATAGTTATGAAGACCAATTTAACTCTAAATAGAGTAATAAGTTGAAGTCCAAAACAAAGTCAAATATTTTCAATAAAAAGGTCATATGGAAAAGCAAGCCGTGGGTCAAGAACAAGTTCAGCAGGTTACTGCGACGCTATAAGTAAAGTTTTGATAAGGAATAGATGAACAAGTCAGAGCAATATTCGAATTCACTTATTGTATAAACAAGTTAAAGTCAAAAATCACGTCAACCCAATACATTATCTCAAATATTCAAATACCAAAATCAAAAGAGAAAAGCCCGAAGCAAATACAGTAACATGTGTAAGATGAAAAAGTCGGAAATATCAACATCGTTCAAGCAAAAAAATCCATGGTCGAGCATAGCAACGTGACAAATTCAAATAGATTTATATGAATGAAAATTAAGGGGTTCAAACCCGATATATTTCCCACATCATCATAGGAAAATAGGTGCACTTGAGTTTAATAAAAAATCAGAGAGCTTGAATGGATTACAAAAAACAAATCTAGAACTCGAATCGAAGTCGAGAGGAAAAATCGCGTACCATTTTATCATTCATGCTCGACAATTTGAAGCAACTTTATGCAAATCAACTCCATGAGATGATTGATGAAGCAAACTGGAGAAAGATCATCGTTCAGTCAAATAGTTTGAATCGACGGCCTCAATTTCCAGAACCCTAGCTTTTTGAAAAGGAATGAAGGAACGAAAAAGATCAGCCAAAGTTTTAACACAGAAGAAATAAATTAAAAGGATCGGCTCTATTAATGTTTTGGGCTTAGAGTTATAAATAATAGGGTTTTATCTATTTTACTTGTTTTTATTTTGTAATATTCTTTTAAACTTGTAATTTTCTAGTCGTGTGACTAGGGACGAACTACGGTCTGTAGTTCGAGAATTCGCAACTCAGTAGCTGAGTTGTGACAGGGTTTTGAACGTAAAGTTAGGTTAGTCGATAGTGGGTGTCGCAAGTTTATGTGTGTAAGCGTCTGACTACTTAATTTCTATTAGAAATCTTGGGGTACAGCGTAGGCAACGAAGCTGAGTAAATCTGTGTTGTTCTATTTCTGCATTTATTATTCTACTATTATTTGTGATGCAATTATTATATATATTTCCACATTAATTTTTATTATTTTTATTATCACCCTATTCACCTTCCTCTTAGTTGAAATTGATCCTACAATGCAAATATAGTGAAGCATCCGTGGGTCCTACAAATGAAAAAGTCAAAAACATATCAGAATTCTAAACCAAACAGAGAAAAAATTACAGAAGGAGTAGAAATAACCGCAGGGGACTTCATGATGAATAAATCAAACTTCAAGAAATTAAAATTATCTTAAATTCAAATGCCTAGCTATAAGCGAATGACGAAAAAGTCATAGGTAGCAAAGAACGAAAAAAATTAAAATACATTTAAGCATATTCAAATATATCAAAACCATATTCGACTAATGAATAAATCAAAATTATCCAAAATCATTCAATCAAGAATCGAATGGCCAAGCGCAGTAATTGAAAATTTCAAATCAAAATATATGAAATTAAATTATAGGGTTTTGAGCCCTATAATTACCCAAATCATCATCGACAAAATATCACAAATTCAAAATAATAACCGAAAGCATTCAAGAGACAAAAACATAACAAAGTCGAACTCAAACCGTTTGGCGCAATCGAATAACACTGATCAAAGAAGCAATGGTAGGCAAATTGAGGAACGAAAGCGTCAAGGCAATCGAATTGAATTTCTATTTCCAAGCGGTGGCTCTAATTCAACAAAACCCTAAATCAAAGACAACAAAAGTGAAAGAGGATAATCAACCTGTATATACAAATAAGAATAAGAGCATCATTTTTTTGGACCGCACTATTTTTTTCATTTGGGCTGGTAATATTTTTTCTATGGGCTAATTTATAATTTATACTTTTAATTATATTTGTATTTTTCCTTTCTTAACTTTGTAAAAACTCTAGTTTTAACCAGGTTATGAACTATGTGGCGTAGTTCGGAGAATTCGTAAATCAGTGGCTGAGTTGTGGCAGAGTTTTGAGATTAGAATTAGGTTAATCAAGTTAGCTGGTACTGCAAGCTTACGTGTTTTTGTAAGCGTTTGATTACTTAATTTCTAGTAGAAACCTTGGGAGCAGCACGTTGGCAAGTTTTTGTCAAAGTTGGGTAAAACTATGTGTGATCTTTACTCCATTACTTTCTAGCTTTGTTTTTATTTCCACATTAACTTTTAGTAGACCTTATTCACTCCCCCCCTCTAGGATGAAAACGATCCTACACCTATGATAAGTCAAACTAGGATGGGGCTAGCAATAACTTCTAGCTATCACATCTACGTAAGGGACTTCATACAGCTCACTCCACTCAAAAGCAGGGATAATCATATTCCCACTTTAAAATAGAATAAGGAAATATATAATTTACCTCACACATCAAGTCAGATATACAAATAATATCGATTAATAACTATGTAAAATATAGAACAATTCAGAAAAAATCGAGTATTGAATACTCCGTCTTCAACGCATGATCCAACATTATACACCTCACATGGACATACCATAGCGCCCGATGAAATACAACTATATACGTTAAACCCTCAATTAATAAATATTAAATAAATTTCCACCTTGCCTATTAATCTTCTCTTACTTTAATCATTCCTCAATTCATTATTTTTCATTTTATTTTCCTATAACTCCACAAAATGGGTAATTTTACTTCATCTCTTTCATAGCAAACACATCAACAATCATACATTTACACATCAATTTATTACTCAGTTAATATTTAATGAGATGAAGGGTTTGTATAAATATATTTCACTTCATCCTCTCATTTTTATTAAAATACTTCAAATTAATTTAACAACAAAACCCACTTTTATTTATTTCCCTCTTTTAAAATAATTGATTATCACATCTAATTTCAAACTCAAAGTTTTAAAACAATTTATTTGGTTTTAAAGAAACCTCTATTTAGACACGTCAATAAGTTTTTAAAACCTCAAAAATAATTTCTCTTCAAATTTCTACTTTAATAATACGAAAATACCACAAAGAAATTTATTTCTTCCAAATACCTTTAAAATCTTAAATCCAAAAAATGTTCTTGATACAAAATATTTGCATACCAAAATATACAACTTCAAAGTCATTATTTAAAATCCTATTTTGTCTTTAAACACTTCGATTTATTTAATAAATACCTTTTTAAATTAATCCCCTTTCTTTATAAAATAAATATTAATTCTAAAAACCTTATAATTGTAATCATGGATTTATTCCAAAGAGACTTCATTTCAAACTCATTAATAAATTAAAAAACCCTTAAGTCCTTTCATCTCAAATCACTTCTTCAATAATATATTATAAAATATGAAGAAGTTTATATTTTTCAAATGCCTTTAAAAAATTCAAATCAAAAGAGTATTCTCAATTCATTTATATTTTTCAAACTTAAGTATATAATTTCAAAATCATCGTTTTCCAAAATATGTCCATTCGAAAAATTCTCAAATTTATTTCACTTATATTATTTCTTCAATATCATTCCTCATTTAAATTTTCCAATAATCTCAAATAATTACATTATATTAAATAAAACATCTTTTTAAAATCCGTTATTTATTTACAAACTAATTTATTTGCTTTAAATTTACATCTTTTAATTTATTTACCTCTTTTTCGAACAATTTTTAGTATCTTTCAATTGTTTGCAAATGTCTAATTATTACTCAGATATCGCAAATCAACCATCTAACCATGGTCATCAAAACAACAATTAAATCATTGTTCACAACACAATTCCATCTAATTTAAACAACAGAAACCTACAATCATCAATAAACAACTAATTTCATCCAATAAATCAACCATCTATCCAACCAAGCAACTCAAACATATATATGGGGAATAAGCATCAATTAATAGGAAACAAACATAGCTGTGCATGAGATAATGCATCGAAATGAAGTTTGAATTTCCAAATCTGCGACTCCTCAACCTTCGCCACTGCTAGCTTCACCTCAGACCAGCCACTACAACTCTTACCTTCACCTCAACATCACCACCACTCAATCGCTGGCTTCCTCCTCTTCCCCGCTAATTTAGATCCGTGACTCTACTTGCAGCCCTAGGTCACATCTCCCCCAATATAAAACTTACCAACACCTGGCACTGCCATCCCCACATCAAGCAGCAACCACCTTCGACCTGACACAACCATTGCACCACCAACCATTGCACCACACTCACCTCTGATTTGCACTATATAGCCTCTAATTCCACCAACAGGTCGCACAAACCACCATGTAAAACCCTCACTTCCTCCTCTGTGTCGCCACTAGTCGACCAACACCTTCTGTCCAAGTCACGTCGACCATGACGTGCACGAACCAAAACTCTAACAAAATCGCATCACCTCCATCCTAAGTTGCAACACACCTCATCCAACCACGACCGCCATCTCGCTGTGGTCGACTGCATCTCGAAGTGTCGGGCATCGGCTTGAACTCACACGCGATTTTGACTTTTTTTTAAACGCCATGAATTATTTTGGGAAAGAGGGGTTAGGGTAAAATTAAACTAGCGAGCTCAGGTTTAAAGAAGCATGGAGGGTATTCGAGAGAAATGCGGATGGTGTACAAGTTTGGGACTTGTTTGATTGGGCTAGATTATAATTAATTTTTCTTTGCCCATTTATTCCCTCTTTTCTTCTAAAAATTCATTTATTTCAACCTCAAACAAACATTATTTATATTTCAAACTATTTCAAAACATTTTATTCAATTCAATAAATTATTTGAAAAGAATTTATTAGTTTATTTTAATTTATTGCATCAAAATCATTTATTAATTAGAATTTAATTATCTGTAAATTTATTTTTAAAATATAATCATCACAAAATCGAATTCAAACACTTTTATTTGAATAAAATTTATTTATTTATATGACGTAGAAAGCGAGGTGTTACAGACTTCCTTTTAAGAAAATTGTATCCTCATAATTTCTTATAGGGAAGTCGACACACACAACTCATACCCTATCTTTCTTCGTAATCAACACTCTTCTAACTAACTCAACTTCTAGATTCTTTACGTGGCTCATACACTCCAACTCCTCTTATCGTATGCTATGATTTTAAATGGATTCAAATAATGACTTTTAGTGGTTTACTTCGCCAATTGGCTGCAGTGTTGATCGTGCGATCAACATTGCCTCGCCATCGACTACAGCTGTCCACTAACACTCGATGGTGGCAATTATCACATCAAACATTTAAATATAAAAATAATTTATTATATTTGAAAATAATTCATTGCTTCACTATAATAATACTCACCTTCATATACAATTCATAAAATATCAAAATATTAAAAAATAAATTATATCTCATCTTTTTTGAATGTATATATGTTATTCCTTGAGATATCATTTTTATACTCACCATTGAATCTAGACATAGCCTGACTTTTTATTATTTATATAATACTCGGGTCAGTCTGAAACATAATAGGTTGAGGAACGAAGAGACCAGTTTGTAGGATTGATTTCACCCTAGAGGAGGGATGAATAGAGCGCTACTGATAATTATAAAATTTAATGCGGAAATATATCAAATAATTGCAGCAAAGATAATAGCAGAATAATAAAAGCAGAACTAGAACAACACAGATTTACCCAACTTCGACAAAACCCCTGTCTACGTGCTGCCCCAAGGTTTCTACTAGAAATTAAGTAGTCAGACGCTTACACGCGTAAACTTGCGACACCCGCTATTGACTAACCTTACTCTATGCTCAAAACCCTACCACAATTCAATCACTGAGTTGCGAATTCTCGAACTACACCACTATAGGTCGTCCCTTAATCACTCGACTAGACAATTTCTCAAGTTTAAAAGAAATTACAAAATGAAAACAAATTTAAAATACAAAACCCTATATAAAGTTGAAGCTTAAAATATTAATAAGGATCAGCCCAATTTAAAAATAAAAGAGAATCCCCTTTTTTCTTGTTTATGTCTTCGGCCCGTATCCTTTGAGAAAAATGTCTGCCTCTTTACTCGTTCGTTCCTCTTTTAAACTTTTAAGGCTTTGTGAAATTGGAACCACCAATTGATTGTTGATCGATTGAATTGATATTCTCACGCCAATTGCTTTATTGATCAATTTCTTGCCTTGGCTATACTCGGTTGCTCCAACTATTCGAGATCGAAAGATGCGTGAATTGGTACATGAATGCCTTTTATTGATTATTGGTTATTCTCGACTTTGATTCGAGTTTAATGATTTATTGCTCACTATTTTTTCTTGAACTCGAATGATTTGAGCGAATGATGGTAAGGGTAATTTATAGGGTTCAAATCCCTTAATGTTCGTATATTTTTCTTTGAATTCTTCACATTGTTTACACTTGTCCATTCGATTTTGTATGAGTGCTTGAGATTAATCTTGACTTGTTCAATTCATATTTTTTTTTGATGTACTTTTCTTGATTACCATGCTTGTTTGGTTTTTTGATTTTCGTTCAACCATACGTTTTGCTCCTAAGCTTTGAATTTGCTTCATTTTATTTCAGCATTGACTTGTTCATTGTACTTGCGATATTATCTGGACATTTTCGAATCATGTTACTTTTGCAAGTTGATTTCTTTTCTGCTCTGACTTGTACATTTTGAAATTCACTACACCGTCACTGTGACTAGCAACTGTGATTACCGTAACCATATAAGTATGTATATACATACATATATGTATGTATATATGTGTATGATTTTTATGCTTATCCCTTGGTTTCACGTGAGCTTGTTGTTGTGTTGATGTTATTCAAGTGGGTCTTCACTAGTTCACTGTCACTATTCGCTTGAAGTTCTATATCCAGTAGCTTGTATTCACGTTGGCATGACACCCTATGTTTACTGTAATGTGTTACTGCCTTTTTTTATGTGTTTGGTCTATGTGAAACTGATTTCATGTTTGGGCTCTTTTGGTATGATACATTTTTGCATATGTTAAACCTGGGCTTCCTTGTATCTTAGTCTGATGAATGTTGATCAAGCATTTCCATACTAGTCAGTTTGCTACATGTCATTTCATTCATGTTATACTTGTACTATTTTCAGGCTTCAACATTACCTTGTATCTGACCATATGCGTTCTCTGTTTACTTGAACTTGTGCTAATATGTGTATGTATATTTGCATATATGCATACATATAAGTTTCCCATTTAGTCCACTATTCTCATGTTTGCATTTTGCTTGAAGTTGTAGCCTTGCTTGCATATTGAAATGCTTCCATTGTGTTGTTGAGCTTCTTTTTCACCGTTTCCAGTTGATTATGTTGCTTTGCATTTTGTTCTGGTTTCATGACTCATGTGTACATATTTATATACTTGCTAGCATGGTCTGTTTTGGATTCTTATTGCATGAGAACTTGAACTCAACAATTTTGTGATTTATTTGGATTGCACTAAGTTAAATCCAGCCTCGGCTCGGGTTTGACATTGTGCTTACATGTCCCTGCAATTTTATCAAGTGTATATCAGTGTGCACATTTTATCAAGTGTATATCAGTATAAAATAAAATGTGCTTTGGAAAATATTATTTTCTTCAATTAGTTGGGTTGTTCGTCATCATTTTTGAATTCATCTACACGAACAACCCAAGTAATTGAAGCAAATAATATTTTCAAAAGCATAATTTATTTTACACTGCAAAAATGTCTCGTTTTCAATTTTACTGCTTCAGTGTTTATTTCGCAAATATCTCAGATGCTGTATTCGGGCGGGAGCAAAGTCGAAAATAAAATACGGATGAATGAGTGATATGTAGTGAGGTGAACAATATATAGTGAAATTTGACATGTAATCGAAATTGTATTATAGTTGAAAAATGTATATATGTAGTGAGAGCTCAAATTTGAATTATTCAAGATTGTAATAAAATATTTGTTTGAGTAAAATATCTGCTTGAATTTAAATTCTATGTTATTTATTTTATTCAGCAAATATTTATGTGAAAATAAAATAGTACAATAACAAACACATTTAAATGAATATAGGTATATATATGTGTGTGTTTATTATCATCAAACAAAATCATATACTAGCATATTCAACGATTTCCCCCTTTTGATGATAACAAAAATATGTTTAAAATTTTGAATCTATTTGGTCATTAATGAACTCTATATGCTCCCTCTATTTTAATTCTCCCTCTTTACAACAAATCTCCACCTTCATATATGCATGAAAATAAATAAAAATATGCAAATGAACCTAGATGCAAATAAAAAAAAAAAAATATTTGACCTTTATTTGCCAAATCTTAACTTTTCTTTCCCTCTTTTAATATCAACAAAAGATTAATAGTGTTAGAAAAATAAAGACAAAGTGATAGACATTAATATAACATTAATATCTAATTGAGTATAAATATTAAATTTCAATAAAAAATCAAACAAAAATCATAAATAGTCTATTAGGCGCATATTCCACATTAGAGCGATAGGGATGATGTCGGCATATAAAACCATACAGTTGTATCTATTTATGGTATACTTATATCAGGAATTTGAATATCTACTAACCATGCATAACCGTTAAGACTTTTAAATGAGATTAGTAGTATTCCTAATTTTTATAAAAAATAAATTTAAAGCATCTTCTAACCATGCATAACCATGGGGACTTTTAAATGGGATTAGAATCAACTTGTCTATTTAATAATCAATTTTGATATGTGTTCCATGCATGCATAACCGTGAGGACTTTTATATGAGCATGAAAGCACATAAACAAATATTCCAAATAATTCACACATGCATAACTGTGAGAACTTTTTAAATGAGAGTGAATACTTTGGATGTTTTAAAAAAATGAAAAACGAATAATTTTGCCGTTTAAAATGCCACGTATTGACATATTATATTGGATTTTGATGAGTGATGATCGATAGAAATATGATAGAAATAGAGATGATCATGGAATTTTTACCAACAAAAAGCTTTTTATAACTCTTGTTTAATTTTTTAAAGAAATTTACTAAATATACCGTCTCAAGTCATAATATATGATTAATATCAACACTCATCACTTATATTTCAGTCACTATTTATCTTTTGATAAACAGCAGGGAGTCAGATTAGTTAACATAGGCATTTAAGATCAAAATCAAAAATATAGAATCAAATTTCTAAAATTCCTAAACTGAGACAAAGTCAACAAAAACTATTTTCTCGAAGGGGTTTCGTAAAAATGTCTGCCAATTGAGAATCAATTGAAATGAAATTTACACAGATATTTTCTTTGAAAATATGATCTCTAATAAAATGATGTCTAACATCTATATGTTTTGTCCATGAGTGATGTACAGGATTATTTATGAGATTAATGACACTTTTGCTATCATATATTAGTGGTACATGTTTAAAATTTAGACCATGGTCTTGCAAAGTTTGTATCATCCATAAAATTTGAGCAGAGCAACCACTTAGAGTAATATACTCTGCCTCAGTGGTGGATAATGCAATACAATTCCGTTTTCTAATTGACCACGCGGCTAACGAATGTCATAACATAAAACATGTTCCACTAGTTCTTTTTCTATCAACTAGATTTCCAGCATAATCTGCATCTTAATATCCTTTTAATTCAAAGTTATTATTAGCTGAATACCAAAGACCAAAATGTGTGGTATGTAACAGATATCTTATAATCCTTTTAACAACTTTTAAATGAGATTTTTTTGGATTTGATTGAAATCATGCATATAAGAAGACAGAAAACATAATCTCAGGTCTAGAAGTAGTAAGATAAAGGATGTGATCCAATCATACCTCGATATTGCTTTTGATCAACTGCCCTACCTTTTTCATCCTTGTCAAGTTTAATTTTTGTAGTCATGGTTTTTTTTGCAGGTTTAGCATCTTTCAATCCAAATTTGTTGACAAGTTCCGTAATATACTGCGTTTGTGAGGTGAATGTATCTTTATCACTTTGTTTGATTTATAATCCTAAAAAGAATTTTAACTCTCCGACCAAGCTCGTTTCAAACTTCTCTTGCATGACTTTTTCAAATTTATCATACAACAAGTTGTTGGTGGCACCGTAAATAATGTCATCAACATATATTTGAACAATCAAAAGATCATCGTTTTCGTGCAATAGAAATAATGTGGTCTCTACACAGCCCTTTTGAACCCATTTTCAAGAAAGTAAGTGCTAAGACATTCATACCAAGCATTAGAGCCTTGTTTTAATCCATATAGTGCTTTCTTAAGTTTATATACATGGTTAGGGTATTAATGACTTTCAAAGCCTTTTGGTTGTTCAACAAAAACATCTTCTTTCAAAATTTTGTTAAGAAAAGCACTTTTCATATTTATTTGTCTTAGTTTAAATCCTTTATAGCAAGCAAAAGCTAACAATATCTTAATGGATTGTAGTCTCGCTACAGGTGCAAAAGTTTCATCAAAATCAATTCCTTCAATTTGATTATAATCTTCGGCAACTAACCTCGCTTTATTCCTAATCACATTTCTAGATTCATCAAGTTTCTTTTTAAAAATCCATTTTGTTCCTACGAATGGATAATCATTAGGTCTAGGTGCTAGAGTCCAAACATCATTTCGCTCAAATTGATTTAGCTCTTTTTGCATAGCCATAAACCAGTTTTCATCATTAAGAGCTGTATCTATGTCTTTGGGTTTAATTTCTGAAATAAACCCACTGTATAGACACAAATCACACAAATTTCTAAAGGAGGAACGAGTTTGAATATCTGCGATAGGATTTTCTATTACCAACTCTAAGGATGATCTGCTTTGAATTTCAATTTCTCTAGATCCAGATTTCTTTGGACTTCTTTCGTGGTTGTGGTTTCTTTTGGTTTTTCATTTTCATCTTTTTCGTTCCCGTCTTCAACATTGCCTTTGATTGTTTTCTTGTTTTGATCATCAATACCTTCATTAAATTTCACATTGGTTGACTCCATGATTGTTCTTGTCCTTCTGTTGTATACTCTTTAGGCTTTGCTTCTGGATGAGTATGCCATGAACATGCTTTCGTCAGCTTTTGCCTCAAATTTTCCCAGTTAATCATCTGTATTAAGAATAAAACACGAAAAGCCAAAAACTTTGAAATATGCAATGTTTGGCTTTTTGTCGAATCATAGTTCATATGGTGTTCTCTTAAGAATCGGCCTAATCATGACTCTATTCTTTACGTAATAGGCTGTATTTACTGCCTCTGCCCAAAAAGACAAGGGTAATTCATACTCGTTTATAATAGATCTAGCCAACCCTTGTAACGTTCGATTCTTTCTCTTGACTACTCCATTTTGTTATGGAGTACATGAGGCAGAGTATTCATGTCTAAATCCATTTTCATCGCAATAATTTTCAAATTCATAATTTTTAAATTCTCCACCATGATCACTTCTTAGTGAAATAATAGAAACTCCTTTTTCATTTTTGAACTAATTTTGTGAATTTGGTGAAGTAAGAAAAAATTTATGATTATCTCTACTACTAAAAAAGAAAAATCGTTAACTAATTTACTCGATTCTTTTTGAAATTCCAAAAATGCCCTTACTTTCAGACGCTTAAACAAAATATCAACGTATACGATAACACTAACAGCCTTGTGCGAAGCACGGACACGTACTAGTTTAGCTAAGAAGTATACCCATATGTATCTAGAGTAATCATCAACCAATACGAAACAATATTTCTTGCCACCTAGACTTGCAATATAGTTAGGTCCTAACAAATCCATATGAACTAGTTCAAGGACTCTAGAAGTTCTTACATTGTTCTTGACATGGAATGATGATTTTTTAAATTTTCCTATAGCACATCTTTGCATAAAATTTCTATTTCGAAATCATGTGATGGCAAACCTCTTACCAAATCTTTTCCTTTTAATTTTTTTAATAGATTCATGCTAGCATGCCTTAATCGTCTATGCCATAAATTTACTTCTACATCCTTAGCTACCAAACATTTTCAAAGAGCGAGATCATCAAAAGATAGAGAGTATATATTACTTTTCCAAAATAAGGTT
Source organism: Allium cepa (assembly GCA_030765085.1). Classification (NCBI taxonomy): domain Eukaryota; kingdom Viridiplantae; phylum Streptophyta; class Magnoliopsida; order Asparagales; family Amaryllidaceae; genus Allium; species Allium cepa. The sequence goes on along the minus strand of CM060939.1, from coordinate 670,736,500 downwards.
TCTTTTGATGATTGGTCAACAATTTTGCACAAGTCATAATCAAAAACAACATTCATTTATTTATAACATAACTGGCTAATTGAGATCAGATTATGGTGTAGGTTTTCAACATGTAATATGTTGTTTAAGGTAAACTTACCATTACCTATTTTACCTTTACCAATAATCTTGCATTTCTCATTGTTGCCCATTGTGACTCTCCCACCTTTGTGTTTTTCTAGGCTAAGAAACTTTGATTTATCGCATGTCAAGTGCCTGGAGCAACCGAAATCTCGATACCATTCTTATTGTTCCTTAGTCTGCAAACACACCTCATTTGGTTCTTCACTTTCACTGTCATTTGTTTATCCTAAGAAACACTGATTTACTTTTTCATCATATTCATTACTAAATCTGTCAAAAGACGAGTTTGAGAGGTTCCTTCATGAACTACTTCAAGTGTGTGCCAGATTTCCTACGCAGTTAAATAATGTAAAACACAATAAAGTTCAATGTGGTCTAATAAACAAATAATAGAAATCATAGCCTTGATATTAGCAGTTAGCAGTTTAATTTCAGAATTTGTACATTGATCCATAGGTTTTTCTATTTCTTGATTATCTATCATAATTGTTGGTGTCCCATAACCCGTTTCAACAATATTCCAAGCGTCTATGGATTTCAGAAAAATTTCCATTCCATTTTTCCAATATGCTTATTCACCATTGATCATTGATGGCCTAACTATGGACTGACCCTCAGCAAAATATTGTTAAAAGAACACTTTTTTTTTAAAAATCGAATGTTAAAAATAAAAGTTGGCTTTTGTTCCTAGCTCTGATACCACTTGTAGGGGGGTGAATAGGGTGATATTGATAATCATAAAAATTTAATGCAGAAATATATAAAATAATTGCAGCACAGATAATAGCAGAATAATAACAAGATTCACCTAGCTTTGGCAAAACCCTACCTACGTGCTGCCCCCAAGGGTCTCTACTAGAGATTAAGTAGTCGGACGCTTACACACGTAAACTTGCGACACCCGCTATTGACTAACCTAACTCTACGCTCAAAACCCTACCACAACTCAGCCACTGACTTGCGAATTATCGAACTACACCACTGTAGTTCGTCCCCTAGTCACATGACTAGACTGAAGAAAACTGTGGTGGCTATAAAACAATGTTGGATCTTAAGGCTATTCAGACAATAGAAGTGGTGAATTGTGTATTAACTACTTACTTATGAATATAAAACTGTATTTACTCAAATTGCAAACAGAAAGAAGTAATCAGAGAATAAGTAAGTAATAAAGTAAAATGCAGTAATGTAAATAACACCTGGATTTTTATCTTGGTTCGGGTTAACCAATCCTACATCCAGTCCTGCACTCTATCGTGTAGAATTCCACTATAATCGCTTGCTTTCCATGGGTTGCAAGAACGCCTTTACAATCTTGGTTTCACGGGCTACAAGACACACCCTCTTGATTTTACAGGCTACAAGAACACCTTCTCTTTATCACCAACAACAAACTATGGCAAGTGGTTGTATCTTCAATACAGATTCTTTCAGATACGGTACATGTACCTATAGACCTCCAATGGCAATATATCTTTGAATTCTTTGAGGAATAGGATGAAAACAGAGAGAGAATGATGTGAATTAAAGTACAACTCTCTGATATTGTGTGGCTTGCAAATCAGAGAAGAATTGGAGTGAAATAGTATCGATTTGCAAGAAGATTTGAAGAGTATGCAATGGATTTCTTTTGCAAATGTTTGGAGAAGAACGAGTAAGAGAAAATATGATTTCTTGATGTTAAAATTCATTTTCAGAGGCCTTTATATAGTGGTTGAAGAGACGTGTCTTTTGGTGAAGAGGTGGAGGGAAATATCTCTTCATTTAAAATTTGAAATTCTGAAAACTGCTATTATGTCGACATGCCCAAGTACCCCATATCGACATTGGTGTGTTGCAAAATGAACAGCAATACTAATAAGTGTTGCAAATTTTCAGCATTTCAAATTACCTCATATTTGTGGATTTTTGTGATTCGGTTGATGTCAATGGTTGATGATCTTTAAGTATAATTGCCATGAGATCTTTAACAAGATATTCTAAGGTTCAACCAACCCCTCATCACTTCAAACACCTTTATCCTTCAACATTCTTCTCTAATTGGGTTTTTTTCTTCAATTGCTCTAACTAACCTTCTTCTATAATTCATTTGCTTCCACTGTATTCTTGTTTATCTCTGTAAATGTCTCCATAATATATCTGATATGGCTGCATAACTCGAAGATATATTAGTAGTAATATTTATATGGTTGTTGTCATCAAAATCAATACCTAGGGTATTAACAATCTTCCCCTTTTTGATGATGACAACCATATAAATATTTGAGAGATAAAATATAATACTTTTATACTTGACTCCCCCTTACTCTATGCACTCCCCCTATCATTTTGCCTAGTATATTTATACCTTTTCTCCCCCTTTGTCATCAACAAAAAGGGCGAAAAAGAGTCACTTAAATCACTGCTAGACAATATGTAGAGTTTGTATATAGAGATAAATTCTTATAAATAAAACACTTGAGGGGAAACCAAATCAATTCAAAACATGTAATAAACTTATCGAATAATGAGATGAGTTTTAGAGTTACCGACTTTGCTGATGCCAATAACAAATCCTTTTCGTATTTATCTGATGTACAATAGATTTCTTGTCATATGCTTTGAGCATCTGCTATCTGATGTACAATGTTTGGTACCTGAAAAATTATAAAATATGCACACCGGTACCCTTTTTATTCTGGGTCCATGGGGTTAAGTTTTGGGATGCCAAACCCATGAAGAGTTTGAATGTCCTTTCAAAATATAATCATTAGATGAATGAACCTTATTAATAAAATTATCAATATATTTTTCTTTTTCAATATCATCCACCCTTTTTGGAACCCATAAATTAATGAATCTATTTGGAGGTTTTAACTTTAATTTCTTAGGTTTTGGTTTGAACTTGGTAGCCTTAACAAACTTAGTATTTTGAATACTATTTTTCTTTAATTTAGCCTTAGGGGTGTATCCAAGTCCATGTTTATTCCTAGTATGTTTAGATGTAGATAATAATTTTTCTAGATTATCTTTCCCTTTGTTAAATTTATCAACATCAGTTTTCATTTTATCAAAATCCTTATTACGGTTTAGAATAACATTGTCTAGAGATGTTATTTTGTCATTCAGATCAGTGATCTGTGACTTCATTGAAAGATTTTCTGATTTTAAGGATTCATTTTCACTTTTTAGTTTTTCAAAACTTCCAAGTGTCAAATCCTTTTCATCATTATACCTATTAAGTCTTTCAATTTCATCTTTTAGATATTGTTTTTCTTCAGTTAACCTTTCATTAGATATTTTTAATCTATATATCTCTGCCAAACTATTGTTGTACTCTTTCCTAAGTATTTTATATCCCTGATTCATATCATTCAAAACATTAGTAATTTCTTTATTAAAATTCCATACCTAGTTATCCTTTGCCATGAAGCACATGTTGGCTTTTTCTGTTTCTGAATCACTATCACTTGATTATGTATATGAGTCATCCCATTTTGCATTGAGTGTCTGTTTCCTCTCCTTATTGAAAGTGTTTGACTTTGATTTCTTCAGTTTGGGACAGTCTCTTTTCAAATGATCCGTTTTATCACATTCGAAACACTTAACAACATTTCCATTTCTAGAATTATTGTTTTTAGTTTTTTGAAGTTTGTTTGTTATCCAATACTTCAAGAATTTCTTGAACTTCTTGGTCATAAACTCGATATCATCATCAATAGCATCATCATCTGGTTCATCTGCGTCGATCATAGCATTGAGTGCTAGTGATTTCTTCTTATTTGCCTGATTCTCTTTTCTAAACTGCAACATTACTTCATAAGACATTAGGTTACCAATTAAATCTTCTATTTTCATAATACTAATATCATTGGCTTTTTCAATTGCCAGAGTCTTCTGGTCCCATTCATTAGGAAGTGAATTCAGGATTTTTCTGACATGGTCTTCTTCAGTAATTTTCTTTCCTAATGATATTAAAGCATGTACTATATCTTGAAATCTAGAATACATATCAGAAATAGACTCATTTGGTTTCATTTGAAAGAGTTGAAACTGGTTAGATAGCATAGATATCTTTGTTTGTTTTACTTTATTAGTGCCTTCATGTGTGACTTGCAGTGTTTTTCAAATTTCATATTCAGAATTACAAATAGACACTCGATTAAATTCATTTCTATTTAAGGAGAAAAATAAAATGTTCATGGCCTTAGAGTTATTAAGTGCTTGTGTCTTTTGGTCTAGTGTCCATTTTGAATATTCAGTTTGAGGCTCTATATACTCTATTTGGGTAATGTTCCAAATATCCTAACCATTAGACTGCATATAACATTTCATCCTACAAGCCCAATAAGCATAACTACTACCATCAAGAGGGGGTCTAGTGGTAGATTGACCTTCTACAAAAGTGTTAAAAAATGTGTTACTAGTGTCATTAGCCATTTATACTTTTCAAAAACCAAGTAATGAATTTTTGAAAACCAATGCTCTGATACCAAATGAAGAAAACTGGGGTGGCTATAACACAATGTTGGATCTTAAGACTATTCAGACACTAGAAGTGGTGAATTGTGTTAACTACTTACTTATGAATATAAAACTGTATTTACTCAAATTGCAAACAAAAAGAAGTAATCAGAGAATAAGTAAGTAATAAAGTAAAATGCAGTAATGTAAATAACACCTGGATTTTTATACTAGTTCGGACTAACCAATCCTACATCCAGTCCTGCACTCTATCGTGCAGAATTCCACTATAATCGCTTGCTTTCCACGGGTGGCAAGAACACCTTTACAATCTTGGTTTCATGGGCTATAAGACACACCCACTTTATTTTACATGCTACAAGAACACCTTCTCTTTATCACCAACAACAAACCATGGCAAGTGGTTGTACCTTCAATATAGATTCTTGCAGATTCGGTACAATGATCCTATAGACCTCCAATGGCAATATGTCTTTGAATTCTTTGAGGAATATGATGAAATTAGAGAGAGAATGATGTTAATTAAAGACAACTCTCTGATATTGTGTGGCTTGCAAATCAGTGAAGAATTGGAGTGAAATAGTATCGATTTGCTAGAAGATTTGAAGAGTATGCAATGGATTTCTTTTGCAAATGTTTGGAGAAGAAGGAGTAAGAGAAAATATGATTTCTTAATGTTAAAATTCGTTTTCAAAGGCCTTTATATAGTGGTTGAAGAGATGTGTATTTTGGTGAAGAGGTGGAGGGAAATTTCTCTTCATTTAAAATTTGAAATTCTAAAAACTGCTAGTATGTCGACATGCCCAAGTACCCCATGTCGACATGGGTGTGTTGCAAAATGAACAGCAACACTAATAAGTGCTGCAAATTTTCAGCATTTCAAATTACCTTATATTTGTGGATTTTTTTGATTCGGTTGAGGTCAATGGTTGATGATCTTCAAGTATAATTGCCATGAGATCTTTAACAAGATATTCTAAGGTTCAACCAACCCCTCATCACTTCAAAAACCTTTATCCTTCAGCATTCTTCTCTAATTGGGTTTTGTTCTTCAGTTGATCTAATTAACCTTCTTCTATAATTCATTTGCTTCCACTGTATTCTTGTTTATCTCTGTAAATGTCTCCATAATATATCTGATATGACTGCATAACTCGAAGATATGTTAGTAGTAATATTTATATGGTTGTTGTCATCAAAATCAATACCTAGGGTATTAACATACACAATTGCACAAGTTAAAAAGAAATTACAAAATAAAAATAAAAAAATACAAAACCTATACAAAGTTGAAGCCCAAAATATTAATAAGAACCAGCCCAATTTAAAAATAAAAGAGAATCCCTTTTTTTCTTGGTTATGTCTTCGGGCTTGTATCCTTTGTGAAAAATGTCTGCCTCTTTGCTAGTTTGTTCCTCTTTCAAAATTTTAGGGCTTTTTGAAACTAGAACCGTCGATTGATTGTTGATCGATTGAATTGATATTCTCACGTTGATTGCTTTATTGATCGATCGTTTTGCTTTGACTACACTCGGCTACTCCAATTAGTCAAGATCGAAAGATGAGTGAATTAGTACGTGAATGCCTTATATTGATTATTGGTTATTCTCGACTTTGATTCGAGTTTAATGATTTATTGCCCTCTGTTTTTGCTTAAACTTGAATGATTTAAGCGAATGATGATAATGGGTAATTTATAGGATTCGAATCCCTTAGTTACGTTCGTATGTTTTTCTTTGAATTCTTTACATTGTTTACACTTGTCCATTCGATTTTGTATGAGTGCTTGTGATTAATCCTGACTTGTTCAATTCATATATTTTTCTGATGTGCTTTGCTTGATTACCACGCTTGTTTAGTTTTCTGATTTTTCATTCATCCATATGTGTTGTTCCAAAGCTTTGAATTTGGTTCGTTTTATTTCAGCCTTGACTTGTTCATTGTACTTGCGATATTATCCAGACTTTTTTGAATCGTATTACTTCTCCAAGTTGAGTTCTTTTCTGCTCTGACTAGTGCATTTTGAAATTCACTGCACCGTCACTGTGACTAGCAATGTGATTACTGTAACTATATAAGCATGTGTATATATACATATATGTATGTATATATGTCTATGATTTTTATGCTTATCTCTTTGGTTTCACGTGAGCTTATTGTTGTGTTGATGTTATTCAAGTGGGTCTTCACTGGTTCACTGTCACTATTTGCTTGAATTTCTATGTCCAATAGCTTATATTCATGTTGGCGTGACACCCTATGTTTACTATAATGTGCTACTTTTTTTTGTGTTTGGTCTATGTAAAACTGATTTTGTGTTTGGGCTCTTCTAGTCTGATGCATTTTTGCATATGTTAAACCTGGGCCGCCTTGTATCTTAGTTTGATGAATGTTGATCGAGCACTTCCATACTGGTCAATTTGCTACATGTCATTTCATTCATGTTATACTTGTACTATTTTCAGGCTTCAACATTGCCTTGTATCTGACCATATGCATTCTCTGGTTTACCTGAACTTGTGCTAATATGTGTATGCATATTTGCATATATGCATACATATAAGTTTCCCAGCTAGTCCAATGTTCTAGTGTTTGCATTTTGCTTGTAGTTGTAGCCTTTCTTGCATATTGAACTGCTTCCATTGTGTTGTTGAGTTCTTTTTCACTGTTTCTAGTTGATTACGTTGCTTTGCAATTTTATTCTGGTTTCATGACTCCACTGTTGAGTTTGTTCACATGTGTACATATTTATATACTTGTTAGCATGGTCTGGTTTTGGCTTCTTGTTGCATGAGAACTTATACTCGATAATTTTATGATGTATTTGTATTACACCTGAGTTGAATCCAACCTTGGGTTGGGTTTGACATTGTTTTAACCTGTCCTTGCAATTTTATCAAGTGTATATCGGTATGCACAGCCTTGTGGCATGTACAGTGATACATTATGCATGTCACATATTGGTTGTGTAAATGAATTCAAAAATGATGACGAACAACCTGAATAACCGAGGCAAATAATATTTTCAAAAACACATTTTATTTTACAGTTGCAGAAATATTTCTTTTCCAAATTCACTACTTCATTGTTTATTTTGTAGATATCTCAAATGCTGGATTCGGGCAGGAGCAAAGTCGAAAATAAAATATGAGTGAATGAGTGATATAGTGAGGTGAACAATGTAAAATGAAATTTGAGATGTAGTCGAAATTGTGTTGTAGTTGAAAAATGTATATACGTAGTGAGAGCTCAAATTTGTACTATTCAAGATTGTAATAAAATATTTGTTTGAATAAAATATCTGTTTGAATTTAAATTTTGTGTTATTTATTTTATTCAGCAAATATTTAAGTGAAAATAAAATAGTACAATAATAAATACATTTAAATGAATATATATATATATATATATATGTTTATTATCATCAAACAAAAATCATATACTAGCATATTCAATACGGTTGTGATTAAAGGGCTTAGTTGGAGATTAGATTATTTTCTATTTTATATATCATGTTATAGACTCGCGTGTATATATGTTGTTGGATTAGAGGTATTAGATTTATCTTGTACATTTATTAGAGATTTAGTGGGAAGTAGCTTATTTTTATATCCCACTCAGATTTATATTATGTATTATATTTATGGCCACATTGATGACTCTATGTTCTCTATGATTTATTGTATTGTGTATTGTTCTATCATTGGAAGCCACATATGTTTATTGCTTTGTACCGAGACTGTTTACTTCGAGGTGAGAGATTTTTATATCATATGATATATTCAATGTTGGTTCAAGCGAATATTCACATGTGTCTCACCCACATCGCCTCATTCTTCGTGTTATCAATAGTATTATTCATTAATACTCTTGAGTAATATGGGTATAGAGGTGGAGTGTTACATTTTTGGTATTAGAGCAAGTTTGGAACAATACCGAGTATTAGAGACACGAGTCCTGACTTTAGACGCGACTTAGAGTCCCTGTCCTTGTGGGTGTGGAGTAGATTACTGTTTATTGTTAATTGATAGTAGGAGTATATGATGACTACGGGGTAATCATCGGGGGACGTATTTGTACTTTTCTTATTATATAATTTTTTTTACTTTTATCTAGTGTAAATCTCTATACGAGATATACATGAATCGATGGAGGTTCAAGAGGTGTAGAAGTAATTGGTCTGGCCAGTAGTGTTGGTATTGAAGGTGAATGTTAGACCTCTGTGTAGCTCTGAAGTAAAAATGAAATTGTTCAATTAGAGAAGCTACGAAGGACTCTAACTCGAATCTTATATCGAATACTTTATGATCTGAAATTATGATGGAGTGAGATGAGTAAGACGATCCAGTAGTGATCAGAGTGGCATAGCTAAAGTGTATAGATTGCTTTCCACTAAATATTTTGGTTGTTTGACTGTTTTGATTGGGTGATTGACGTTTTGATTTCTTTACGTGGTTGTATTGATTAAACAATAAATTTTTATGTAAAATTAGATGTGATTAAAAAATATATAAAGATGGGAACTTATCTATTTATTATTACGGTTAGATGATTAATGGTGTTTGGGATTTTGTAAGTCGAGTATTTTTTATTGTACTCGATTGACTATTTATAAGTCTTTTGATATAAGCAAAAAGAAAAAAATTGGTATAATATATATAGTTTGAAGAGATGTTTTATTAGAAGTTTGTGAATGATTTTATAAAAGATTAAGTTGTTCTAACAAGTAAATATTTAAAAACAATTAAAGCTGGCTTTGTGCAAAAAATTTCTATCAAATGTTTAAACAATCTGATAGATGTATCTTGCTAATGTTATCAAGGGAATTCCTAAACACTAGAACGAGACTTATAGACATAAGATTTCAAAGAGTAATCAATTATTTTAAATAGAGGAACAAGTTTTGAATTATATTAAAAACCAACATTTGAAATAATATTTCAAAGAGGACTATATTAATTATTAGTGTGACATTAGAGGGATTTATGTAATATTTTGGAGCTAGCAAAATTCAATGAATGAAGAGTTATTATTTTGAGAAAAATATATAATTTGAGGAAAAATGTAAATAATAATTTTGAGGAAGCTGTTTTGAAACAAAGAGGAAAATTCTTTTAAGACGATCATTTAGAAAAGATGAGGTATGAAAATTGTATAATATTTTGAAGCTCGGAAATTATTTTGACTCGAATGTGTGTTATGAGAGTATGTGTTATTATAATATAGTAATGATTTATTTGGAAAAATAATAAACTAATTTTTCTATATTTAGATATTTGATGTGATAAATGCAGCCATCGAGCGTTAACAGACAGCTAAAGTCGATGGTGAGGCAATGTTAATGGCACGATCAACACTGTAACAAATTAGCGACGTAAACCACTAAAAATTCATGATGTGGCATTGTCAATAGTTGTTTTGAAAATATCTTTCAAAATGAAATTGAAAAAATATTTGTTTGGAAGCGGAAGATATTTGTGAAAGCAAGATTTTGATTAAAAGAGTATATTAATTCATTTTGAAAATATATTTTAAAATAAACCGATTGTGGATGGCTTTGGAATATGGGAATAAATGTTTTGCGAAAAGTTTAGAAAGATTTGATCGAGATTTTGAAAATTTAGTATCAAGGTATTTTGAAGTTTTGAAATAATAGCAATATATTTGGAAGTGGGGGAAAATTATTTTTATTAATATGATCATAACTTATGATGGATTGATCTGACTGTCTTGATTCTTCAATTGTTGGTTAGGCAATTGCATAAGTAACAACTTTGTTGTTTATCACTTTCCAAAATTTTGAAGTTTGTGAAGGTTTAAACATGAATTAATGAGAGTAGTTTTCGCCGCCGCCCAGTTTAAGATTGGCAAAAAACTGGGCTGAATTCATTCACTCTTAACTTTTAAACAATTTGTTCGATTTCGATGATTTTACCCATTTTGAAAAGCATAAGAAATAACTTTTGTTTGAAGTGTTTCATGAAATTTTAAGGTATTAATTGCCAAAAATGAGAGTTTTATATGTGGGAATGCACCTAAATAACTATTTTAGATTTTGATGTTTTATGAATTACCATATTATTATTTGGATATTTTATGTTTTGATGATCTAAGAGTTGCTTATTAATACTAATATAATATTCCATAACTCCATTGTAAATTTCTTAACAATTTGATGACTATTACTCTTTAAAAGCTTGTCGAGAGGTGGTCAATTTAAAATGCTTATTACCTACATATTAAAATGATACATACTTGTTAACTCTAATATGAACAACTAATGTTTGAAATTGAGTTCAATATAAAGTACATATAAAGCATGTTTTGACTATTTGGCAATGATGGCATGTTTTTGCTTGCTAGATAACAAGAAAACTTGCTTAAAAATGCTAAGTGAATGTATGTTATTACAATATACTAATACATTTTGTGATATTATATTGTGTCCTCGTGTTTCGGGATGCCCCGTGTTGGGATGCCTCTTCAAAGATGTATACCCTGTAATTGTATTATGTTTTGATTTGTTAGAGCGCTCTCGATATAAAGGAGACTCCGCCAAAATTTTCTGAAAAGTTCGACAATTGAAAAAAATTTCATAAAATTTATCCTATGCGAAGAATAGAAATTCGTTAATTGAATCTATATAAAATTGTTGCATATGGTAAGAGGAGTTGGAATGTGTAAGACACATAGAGGAGCGAGTGATTGGATGTGATAGAAAAGCGTTGATTAGGATAAAAGTCAGGGTATGAGTTGTGTTTATCAACTTTTCTATAGGAAATTGCGAGGACGCAATTTTCTTCAGAGGAAAGTCTGTAACAGCTCTACTTTGTACGTCGTATAAATATATAAATTTTATTAAAATAAATGTGATTGAATTTTATTTTTAATAATTAATAGTATGAGAAATTTTTTTTGGTTAATTGAATTCTGTTTATTAAATTGTTTTGTCATAATGAAATGAATTGAATTAAATTAATAAATTATTTTCGAATAATTTTTGAAATCAAATAAGATGTTTTGATCAGTATGAAATATTTTTAAATGTAAATATTTTTAAATATTTTAGGAACAGTTGAAAAATAAATTTATTTTGTAATAGAACGATGGATTATTTAATAAAAATAAGCAAATGTCGGATTGAACAAGATTATGTAGTTATCAGTATGTTTTGGACAATGAAGTATAAGTCAATTAAAATTAAATTGATTTAAATTTATAAATAAATTGAAAGAGTTAATAATTTGGAATATAATTTGCAAAGTGAGGAGTAATTGAACTAAATTAAATTGGAAATTTTCTTAGAATCTAAACGAAGAGAGGATTAAAAAAAGGGCATAATATATAAATTAATAAATTAGGCCCAAAATTATTTCATCCTAGGACCAAACTTAATTTCCCTTCTCTAGGCTCCTAGAAATTTCTTCTTACTTCCTCACTTTACCCAAAACATGTATCCCTTTATTTCATTTGAGCACTAAATTCCAAGTTAGGGAATTCATGATACACACACATACACAATCGCGACAGTCGTGATTCAAAGCAACATCGGACATAACGAGTGAGGGCAAAGCGATAGCATGGTGGGTGAGCTTGGCTTGTGATCGAGATTGGGGGCGACATCAACTTGCAGCTGGAGGAAGACAGCGACTCAGCAGAAGCTGGGGCCATGGCTTGTGCGATCTGAAGTGATGCACGAACCTGGCAAAGCACTGTTCGAGAGTAACGCTGAAGGTGGAAGAGCTCGAAATCAGTTTTGGGGGCGGGGTATCGTAACTTAATTTTTGTACGATTGGAAGCTAGAATTGCCACGACCTTTCATGGCAACGGGGAACTCTAACAGCTACAGCAAAGCGATGATGAGGTGGAGCACGACTCTAGTGCAGGCGGTTGTGTGAGCGGAGCTGTGCGTGGAGAGAGCGATGCAAGGTGATGTAGCAGTTTTTTGTTGAATGTTTTTTCAAACAGGATCCCCTATAGAGGGGGTCCAGGGGTGAAAACCTTCAAGGTGGGGTGTGGTGGCAACGCCCCCGCTACGCGGTTCGACCTGTCCGGTCAGGTCGCAGAGGTCCAGAAGGCAGCGTCCCATTCAAAACGGCACGTTTTATTAACTATTGAATTCAAATTCAACAGCCAACGGTAACAACCGTTAGAAAACGGTCACGACCGTTCGAATTGGCATCTGTAGACGAATAGACACCTCGCTCCTTATATGTATAACAGTGCATTGCATCAACAGAAATTACACTTCTCTTTCTTCTATGTGTAACTCATATGACATTATTCTTCTGAGCGTTTCTTCTGATCTGTGCAAGTAATCACAACTTGCACAGATAATCTCCATTGTATCCTGAAAGAAGGTTTTCGTTCTACCCGCTGTGATAAAGAAGGGGAAAACATTCTTGAAAGACAACGATTATTTCATGCCTTGGAGTGATCGGTCTTATATTAGCCTGCTTTGATCAACAGTTTTGGTGGGCTTGAGGTGGAAGGGTTGTGCAATTTAGATTGGAGCAGCGACTATTGAGGGCTTGGGACGTGGCTGTAAACGGTGGTGATAGTGGTGCACGATGATAAAGGGCAGCAATTCAGTTGCGGTCATTCCCGCTTGGAACTTTGATGAGTTCTCGCACACAACTGTCTTTTAAATTTTTAATTGATGCAAAATCCCCCGTATATTTGCTTGATTGCTAGGTTGAATCGATGGTTGGTTATTGGATGTGATTGATTGTTTGTTGCCGATTTTTTGAATATATAGTTGAATTGGGTATAATTGTATTGTGAATTATTATTTAATTCTTGTTTAGATGCTTGCTGTTCAGATGCTTGTTGTTAGGTGGTTGGTTTGCGATGTTTGAGTAGTAATTAGATGTTTGTAAATAATCGAACGATACGAGAAATTGGTGGAAAAGGAGGTAAATGAAATGAAAGATGTAAATTTGAATCCAATAAATTACTTTGAAAGTAAATATTGAATTTTGGAATGATGTTTTATTTAGTATTGAGATTATTGGATTAATGGAAAATTTGAAAGAGGAGTAATTTGGGAAAAGTAAATAAGTGGAAATTTTTTGCGAATTTTGAAAATGGAAATTACTTTGGAAAAAGAAAAAATTTTGGATTTTATAAAATAAGGGTATTTTGAAGATTTATATATTCATTAATTTATTGATGATTTTAAAAATATTTAGAGGATATTTAAGTAATGAAGTTTGAAATGTATATTTTCATAATCATGAGAAATTTGAATCTAATAGATGAGAAGTATATAGAATGATATTTTGAAGTATTACAAAGTGAATATAAATTATTATATATGGAGTGAAAATTTGTATCAGTTATATAATGTGAAGTGAATTTTGGAAGAAATTTGTATATTTGAGTTTAACTATTGAAGTATTTTAGGAATAAATAATATGAAGTAGAATTTGATTTTAATGAATTATTTATCAATGATATTGGTTTTAAAGAGGTTTGAAAATAAATGAGGAATTAAAACGGTGATTTTGAAATTATAAACTTGAGTTCGAAATTGTTATGGAATGGGAATATTTTTTTGATTTGAAGTTTTCAAAGGTATTTAAAGGATATAAACTTCCTTGAAGTACTATAATAATATTAATTTGGAAATTAAAGGTGAAAGTATTTTTGAAATATTAAAATTTATTGATGAGTTTGAATAAAGGTTCTTTTGAAACCAAATAAATTGTTAGAAATATAGATTTTGAAATTAGATGTGAGATTCAATAATTATGTTAAAGAGAAGGAAATAATTAAAAGAGATGTCTGATTGTTAAATTGAAATGTCTTTATAAAATAAATTGTTAGAAATACAGATTTTGAAATTAGATGTGAGAATCAGTAATTATGTTAAAGAGAAGGAAATAATTAAAAGAGATGTCTGATTGTTAAATTGAAATGTCTTTATAAAAGAAGGAAAAATGAAGTGAAATATATTTAAATAAAACCCTTCATCTCGTTAATTACTAACCGAACAATATATATATATAAGGATGATTGTTGATTTGTTTTTATGAACGAGATGAAGTTAAATTACCCGTTGTGTTGAATTGTTGTTTGAACCAAAAATAGCACAAACACCCATAAGATAAAGAAGAGAATAAAAAGTGAAGAAATTTAAATGAAAACGAGCAAGAAAGAACATAGAACAATTTATAGTGGTTCGGCTAATCTTGGCCTATGTCCACTTAGTGATTTTATTGATTATCTTGTTGATTACAAGCAGGAGTTTTGTAGAACGGTACAAAGCTAACAATGATTACAAGAAATTGGAGTTAAGGAAAGAAAGAGCCAAAAGGTCCTTTGAAATGAGCCCTTCCCTTCTATTTATAGACGTACGAAACCTAAAATCTCGCCCCAATGATCTCCATTGCGTTTTCCACGCCATAGACCAATTATCCAAGAAAATAGGTTGACATCTCAGCCGTTTTTGTGGATTGGTACCAATTCATTGGCTTGGGATCAATATCAGTCCATGAGATGGACAAATTTTTTGTCTTGAGCTTCTTGTTTTGGCTCGATTGGTGGTTAACTTTGTGATTCCAAAGCCGTTTGGACCATTATTTTCTTGTTTCTGAGTCCAAATGACGGATTTATGAAGAACACGGTTGCTAATTCAAGTGCTCATGGAGCTTGATAGAGAATTACATGGTATGGATAAAACAACACATGAAATGGGCATTTAGCATCAACTAGAATGAGTAAGACGAGTCGGAGCAAGTTTGGTGGAGCTTTCATGGATCGGTAACTATCCATGAGTTGGATCGGTACCGATCAAACTTCTTGTTGGATTTTGGCCTTTTGTTTGTTGTGTTAGTTTGGTTTTAGCCTTGTGACTTCTTTTGTACCTAGCTTTTGGACTCTGGGTATGTTACCTTAAGGAAATTGGTCGTCATTATATGAAGTGGGATCGTACCAATCCATGAGTTGGATCGGTACCGATCCTATACTTTGATGGATTTTGGCCCCTTTTCTTCTAAGCTCGTCTTTCTTCCACCTTCCGACTCTGATTGTACTCATTCTCCGAACCTTATTGGCTATCTCTCCGGGATTCCTACCATGATAGTTTCTAAGTTCGATTTGTTCAGTTCATCCAGATTCTGCCTGGCCAAAAAGTGTGATAACACTTGCCCTCAATGTACATCTTGTTTCAAACATGGTGTGCTTTGAATCAAGACAAGTTATAAATACTGTTAAGGATTCCACTCTGTGCACCGAATGGTCATTACCCTTCTTCGAATCGCTTTTGTGAAGAGTTACGTCTATAGCTATCCATCGTAATGCTTGTACCATATCAAGTGTTAGAAATTTGGACTATGCTCTCATGAACAATCATTCCAAGCTCAATAATTTTGAACTGGTTCCTTCTTTGGATTTTTCACGTTTGGATTTATTTTCTTCCAATTCCAACTGTTGAATGTTGAATATATTTATGTACATGCATATGTACATAGGTGCACATTCTTGTTGGATCTCAAGCATATGAACATGCTTATGCAGGCATGGATAGGCCACCTTTGCCAATTTTGTTGCCTTAAGAATCAGATTTCTAGGTTTATATAACCTAACTCTTCAACCTTTCTCTTCACTTTTTCCCATGCTTTCCGCCTGGTGTTGTGTGGATTTGGCCCCTGTTTTGTTTTTAGCTTAGGCATCAATAAAACTTGTACTTTTCTTTTCAAGCTCTATTTCGAATGTGAATATCAAAGACTTTTGTGTTTCCCAAGCCTTGTACAAAATTTCTTAAGTATTTGAGAAATGCGCTTTCCATTCGATGTACTCAAGATCCATTCCTTTTTATGATTATTGTTAGACTAAGCCATTAGCATGTTCTGTGATTTGCCGGTCTTTCGTCGTTTTTTGAACGTAAAGCAATCATTGAAGTGCCAATATTTGGGCATTTATATTTAACCATATCGAGTTCTAGAATCTGATCAAAATTTGATCATTTGGATGGGTGATTTAAGTATTCCTTTTGAATGAACTTTAAAGGCGACCGTGTCTGCCTCTGCACATCGATCGAGGTTCATATGAGATCTTGCCTAACTTCGGGCATTGGCCTTTTGCCTTGACCACTCTGGGTAATGTTTGAATTCTCTTGTTTCAGACCAATGCTAACTTTGGGCGTTGGTTGAGGCTAACCACTTATGATAGCGGCTCAGGTATCCTTTTCCAAGATAGTGATCTTTGATCGCGCCAAACTCCGGGCGTTGATTCGAGCTATCTACTTAAAATTGTAGTATGTACATCCTCATCGAAGATGTTTACTTGTTATCATGCTTGCCCTGGGAATTGCCGAATTTATTATGAGATCTCGCCTACTCCGGGTGTAGATCTTTGTCTCGCCTGCTTCGGCCAAGATGTGAGTGCTCTACCAAACTTTGGGCATGAGATGTAGAGGCGAATAGTCTTATTCAGCCTTTCGAATGTTTATACTCCTACACATGCTCCAAGGATAAGAGTTAGCAAATGGACAGTCAAATTACATCCTTTTAGGTTTATACTCCTACCCCCATATCAAGGGCAAAAATTAATGGTTGGATGGTCACGTCATGCCCATTTTGGTTTATACTCTTGCCCTAGTATCAAGGTCAAGAGTTAGTAGATGGATGATCAGGTCATATCCTTCTTGGTTGATATTTATGCCCTACGTTAAGTGCAAGAGTTAGCATATAGATAGTCAAGCCACGTCTATATTGGTTTATACTTCTTCCCCCGTATCAAAGGTAAGAGTTGGTGTACGGGCAGTCATATCACGTCCGTTTCGAATTTATACTCATATGCCCTCATCAGGGGAAAGAGTTAGCTGGTATCGATCTTCGGACACCGAGAGTGTCATGGCTGCAAATCCATACCCCTTTGAGCCAACAATATTCTTCATCTGTTCAACTCAAAGCGGATGGAAATACAAACTATTAGGGTTAAAGAAGAAGAGGTAGAAGAAGAAGATAAAACAACAATACAAAATCTCACAATCACAGCGGAACAAAATATAATATATAACAACAGATTTTCATACAAAAGAATTTGTAACTGTATAATGCTTACAATCATCGGTGTATACAACAACAATAGCCAAATACTGGACAGTGGTAATAACTTGTCTTCACAAACTGAATACAATGCTTACATTGCACAGTGGAATATATGTCAGATATGTGACGTCTCCGTCATCCAGCTCGTCTTCTGAGCTCCATAGCATCATATCCTGTATTTGTAGTACTCGGTCTGACCCGAGCATTATAATAAAATAATACCCTAGTCAGTCTGGAAAACCAGTGTGAGAAAACACACTCAATTGAATTATTAAAGTTTTCAGAAATCCTTTGAAATCAAAGGTATCTTGTAAGACCACGCCACAAATAAACATGCCGGGTTTTTAGCTTACGATAGCCAAAACATTTTTATCAAATCCGTTTAATATTATAATAATGTCTATAGAAAGTAAAATAGAATCTAGCTGAAATACTTGCATCTCACGTTCCATCATAGTTGGGCACAATCAAAACCGTATGGGCGCTTATTGGAGAATGGATTCCACACAATGGCAGGGCTATTGGGGTACCGCCCGTCACAGTACCTGGCCTAGATCAGAGTACCGAGGAGCACTCTCGATCCCTACAACACAAGGCCGGCCTGCCCCTAATCTGGATAGACCGAATAAGATCACCCCGCAATTGGGATCAGCAACCACTTAGCCGAGATTAACAGGACTCTTGACAGGGATGACCTTACCCTAATTGGGTGCTACCCACTTAGCCTTGCTGCACCTCCCCTATTTTAGCCATTCCCGGTTGATGAGGCTTAAGGCTATGCGTTACCTTTTTAGCACACATTCACTTAGAATGCTCATCGTCCTCCAATGATGATGGTCTGATAGCATTCGTCCATACAAGTTGCCCTGGGTCTGGACAAACCGAATCACCATCATCACGGTATTCATTCGCTACGTTCAAACTGGGTCGAAGTGGTTTTCAGATTATTAAATCTGATCCCGGTCTCTTTGAAAAGATCAATGCACGGGCCAATATTGATAGTTGGTTATGTAACTATCAAATTAAACAATCATCCAACCAATTATTTTATTTCCCTGAAAAACACCAATCCTTATTAAATTTGAATTTTTAAATAAGTCAAATCACTTTATCCAAAAATTCTTACACCTAAAACATTTAAAATAAAACTACTTAAATCACTTTATTCAAAATAATAGTTATGAAATTCTGAAAGAAATTTTTGAAGTAAGACTTTATCCAAAACTACTTCCAAAATTAAAGTTATTCTATAAAATATAAACATTTAAAAAATCCCTTTTAAATCGTAATACTCATTCAACCTTTAAAAATAATTAACTATGATACCTAACTTAATAAATATTTACCTTTAAAATTTTAAAATAATTAAATAATAATTTCCGTAAAAGCATTCTTTTAAAACGACTTTAAAACATTTAATTTATACTTAGAAATCTTATTTTGAAAATATACTTAGCCTTCAAGAAAAATACACTTTCCATTCCAATATAACCCGTCTAAATCATTTATAAACCCTTTTCGATTTATTACCAGTTTAATTTACGTCCCAATCCCGTAAATTTTCTTTCCACACTTTTAAAAATAAAACCACAATTTATTTTTAAAACGAATTACCCATTCCTTTATTAATTCCCCCCTGAATTTATAAATCCAAGTTATCCACTGATAAATATTCACTTTATTTATAAACCCAATTTACAAATTTCATAGTCTCATTCCCTTTTTAATCACTAATTTCAAAAACACTTAATCGATTTTCAAATCGATTTCCTAAATTAAATTTCCTTTAAATTTTATTTCTCGATTTATCCAAATTTTTTCCAAAATCCATTAATTCCCAAGCCACTCCTTTTTTATAATTTAAAACCTTATTTAAATATGAAATATCAATTTCATACATTATTCCAAAATTCTCCTTTTATTTTTCCCATCCCATTTAAATCCTGAATTTAAAAATAAATCCTTTTATCTTTAAAACCGTATCACTTAAATCCTCAAAACTCTTTTTATTCTCATTTATTCAAAATCTCTATTTTCTCATTCCTTAGAATTTATTAAATAGGTTTTCAAAGTCAACTATTTACTTTTCTCAAATTCACTCTTTTTATTTATTCAACTTCGCTATAATTAGTTTACTTAAAAATCCACTTTTCATTTTCTTCCAAAAACCCAATACTTATATTTTTGATATTCTAAAATGCCAAAATATATCCAACCTTATCGTAACGCCCAATAAATAAAATTTTATGAACATAACCTGTCCAGACAATCAAATAAATCATATCACTGAATACGTATAAATAATTTCAATATTTTTGAGGAATCCAGTTGGATCCCTCCAACCTGTTTCCTTGCATCCACAGATGTTAGCACAATATATAAAAATACCAATCCCACTTTGAGGGGATATCGCGGAATATAGGGTCATCCGCTGTTATGTAGGGCACATAGGGTCTCATTCGCTATATAATGGGGAATATCAATCACTCCAATATACATACATACATACATACATACATACATATATATATATATATATATATATATATATATATCTAATATCACTTCCAGAATGATAATAAATTATAAACACAAGCAACCAATCAATAATTTAAATTTTAACTATTTAAATTCACCCATAATCCAATTTGAGTGAGATGAACTCACCTTTGACTTTTAATTAGCAATCCGATCTAATCCGGCTTGTTTTCTTCACGATTTCAGACCTTGTATAAACATTATACAGTTTATTAACATTTGAACTAATCGAACGATCCATTACCATTTAATAAATTCAATTAACTAATAATTTAATTTACACTAATTTTTCCTATAATAAATAAATAAATTTTAAGTTACCAAAATAATTAAATAAGTTAACCTCCTTAATACATTATTTTAAATACTAGTAAGGGAAAGTATGTATAAATGTATATTTATTTTATTTTTCTCTTTGAAACTACACATACTAAAAAAATAACCTATGTACATTTAAAAATCTAATTTTTATATAAACTCTACAACATTTTAAAAATCCTATATATTTTTCAAAATCTTCTATTTATATATTTTATTAAACTGAATGGTCTTTATATATCTTACTGTAACATTTTTTTTTCTGTATATATTTTAAATCTCAACCAGTAAATTGACGTATTATATATATTTTCTAATCTATACGTATCAAGACAGTAACTTTCTTCCTTTTTAAAGTATATATGTGTGTGTGTGTGTTATTAAATTTGAAATTGAAAAAAAGGATCGTGTATACCTCACATCCCAACGCGGCCACGAATGATGACTGCACGCCATCGCTAGAAACCTCTACCTCGACGGTCTCGAAATCTAACCTTGCCGGACTACCAGCCCTCGGTCACACACTCGCCCATACTTCCCACGTCGCGCCGTTATGAGGAAATCGGACCTCCCCATCATCATTGCTGACCTTCAAGCCCTAAAAATCAAGTCGTGACCCAACCATCGTGCGCTTCCTTCCCACAATCGAGCAGCCTCCAACTTCTCCGCGACATCGCCTCCCTGAGTTCGAGAAACTCACAGTCGATTGCGACGAGCAAAAATGAACGAATCTCATTCGATTTTAATTTGGGAAAATTTGAACGTAGAACGAGACGAGTAAGAGGAGGCTGTCGCCATTATTCTTTTATTCGTTTATATTTTTTTCTGTTGATTTTTGATTATCAATTGTGAAGAGGGAAGAAGAGAAAGTGGACTCTCGATTATATTCACTGGAAAAAATTGAACTAGCTTGCCTATATAAACGTATAAATTTATCTTTTTTATATAATTGGCCTGCTATGAAATGAAGGGGGAAAGAGATATTTGAAAGGATGTTTGCGTGCTGAATGCCTGCTACAGTGGCTTCGAAATGAAAGGGAAAAGGTTTGATGTGAATGGCACTTTGACCTATCAACAAATAAATATATAAATTTTTAAAATTCCTGAAATTATAACTTAAAATCTTGACCTCCTATTGAGGTGTGCCGCTAGGCGTTAATGATGTTATGGCCCTATTTCAAATGCAATGGAAAAGGTTTCGAGTCCTAATTCGATCGCATGGAGAAGATAGCTTTTTGGACCCAATTATTATATTGAATTTTCGATGTAGATTTCAACGCGTTTACAAACTGTACGGCCAAACGATGACTCCAAATGCTACGAAATTTGAAATCCAATAATAATACACTATTATGGATCTAATGGACTGGTTTCATCGAATTCCAAGACTGTTCCTCGAAAGGCTATTTTTAAACGTCAATTTAAACGATATTGTTCCAAAACTGAACAAAACCCTTTTAAATTCACTTTTAATATTTTTATTATCTTCAGAATGATCAAGATAAATTTCATAAGCCTTCAAATTATTTTTAACATGCTTAAAAGTCCCATTTAATTTAATAATTAAATCACCCAATAAATAGTGATATTTGAAATTCAAGTTTAAAATTAACTTTTAAATATTTAAAATCAATTAAATATTTCAGTTTCAAATGTTCAAAATTCTGGGTCGTTACAGAGAGTGATTGAACTTCAAGATTTCGATCATGGACTATGAAAGTTTGGTTAGCATCTATCTTTGGGCACCTGTATACCACATTATACACATATAGATTCATTCGAGTTGGTCATGTTTCACAACTCTTAAGCTATGTGAAGATAGAATTGCAGAACGATAGGTTCTACTGTATTACATGGATTTAATCAATTATGTGTAAATTTATTTCTAAGTGAAATAGCATCATAAGTGCTCGCTACTCCACGCCCTAGAAAGTGAGATCTCGTCCACTATTACTAGTCTCAAATTGTCATCTCTAAGCTTTTTTTCTATTTTTCACGGACCTTTCCAAGTCATACCCAAGTTTCCCAGGCCAGGGAAGATTCATTTGAACAAGTTCGTCGATCTCAAAGGTTTGATCCCTAACCTTGGCGTTGTAATATCGAGCGACTCGATTTTGATGTGTAGCTGCTTTCGAGTCAGCTTCATCGCACTTCTCATCGATCATATCAAGAGACTCCAATGGGAGCCGTTCATTCGTCCTTGGATTGTAGTGATGCGAAGGTACTTCCAGTTCAACCAAAATCATAGCCTTTGATCCGTAGGCTAGGGAGAATGGAGAATGGTCGGTCATTAACTTATGGGTTTTCGATAAGCCTAAAGTACAAATGGAAGTTCATCGACCCACTTGCCCTTAACCTTTTCCAATTTCTTCTTAAGAATGGACTTGTTAATCCTGTTTACAGCTTCAACCTGTACATTCGCCTAGAGGTGTGCCACCGTAGAAAATTTCTTCTCTACGCAATGTCAATGGTAGAAATCCTTAAACTTAGTGTTGTCGAATTGGGATCCGTTATTGATAAGGATTTCCCATGGAACTCCAAAATGATAGATAGTATTCTTGACTACAATGCCGATCACTTTCTTCTTGGTAATTGTGGCTAATGGCTCCACCTCAACCCATTTGGTGAAGTAATCAACCATGAAGATAGTGTATTTCGTGCCACCTTTAGATCTTGATAATACACCGATAATATCAATCTCCCAAACTACAAACGACAATCTGACCATTTGAGTAATCTCCGTCAGTGGGGCTTTTGGAATCTTAGCATACCTGTAGCACTTATCCCGCTTTCTAGTGTAATGAACTGAATCTCGATTGACAGTCAGCCAAAAGTACCCAGAGCGAAGAATCTTCTTCGCTATGGTTTTCCCCCAGTGTGGTCACCATAGGCCTCCTTGTGAATTTCCCCCAGTGCGACACACTAAAGAACAGGGATAAAAAACCCTTCATATACAGTGATCCTTCATGCATTATATATCTTGGAGCTTGGCAAAAGAGTTTCCACTGTTCATTCCACCTGTCGGGAAGGATTCCTCCCCGTAAGTAGTCCGGTATCAGAGTCATCCATGACTCTCTATTACTTAAGCCTCCAAGATCCAATCAAATTCCATCTAATTGATGCTCGGTGCTAATAATATTTCCACTGAAACCAAGTCCATGAGCTATGCATCTTCGGAACTGGTCAGCTTAGCCAGTGATTCACCTTCGCATTTTCCTCTCTACAAATATGCATTATTGTATGATATTCAATTCCACTACGTAGTTCGAGGAGTCGGTTTAGATTAGGGGCTAGCCTTGCTCCTTTTGCCTGAAAATCTTTCCGCACTTGATACACCACTAGTTGAGAATCACAAAAAATATGTAAAGTTTTTATCTCGAGTTCTTTGACAATCTTTAGTCCTACAATCAATGTTTCATACTTTGCTTCGTTATTTGTTACAGCAAATTCGTGTCTCAAGGCATAACAGATTAAACATTCCTTGGGAGTAAAGTGCAACTTTGGAACATCATTTGTCTGATGCACCATTTATGTACAACTTTCACCTAACACTTTGCTTACCACTACTCTCCGAAATTTCGTCTCGCGCAATAGCTATGAAATCTGCAAAAGCTTTATAGTGGGTTGCCATCCGAGGGTGATAGGTTATATCGTAATGGCTTAATTCAATGTTCCATCTCAACAACCTTCCAGAAGTCTCATGTCGTTGCAAGATTTGTCGCAAAAAGATGGTCATTAGGAATTTTGATCGAATGAGCTTAAAAATAGGGGCGGAGCTTCCATGAAGCAATCAAAAGACAATATGCAAGCTTTTCCAGCTTTAGGTAATTTATTTCTGCTCCTATCGATCATTTACCGATGTAATAAACTGAACATTGGATGCGGGCTTCCTCATGCACCAATGCAGCGCTCAAAGCGTGCACCAACACTACCAGATATAAAAACAAGTCCTCATCATCCACTAGATTCAAGAGGATGGGGGGTCTCTCCAAGTGATTTACCATAGCCTGGAATGTGTCTACACATTCCTGAGTCCAAGCGCAAATTCCTTTTCCTTTTGGACTTTACCCTTCTT
This sequence comes from Allium cepa, assembly GCA_030765085.1. NCBI lineage: Eukaryota > Viridiplantae > Streptophyta > Magnoliopsida > Asparagales > Amaryllidaceae > Allium > Allium cepa. The sequence continues at coordinate 670,711,927 of CM060939.1, read as the reverse complement.
AATCACATTAAAGAAGGATGCATTTGTCTATGGCTCTAGAGATTAATCATCTCAGGACAGTAACCCTTTCAATTAAGCTCTGGACCTCCATAACTATCTTGGAAGGCTCCATGTCGCTTAACGTCTTTATCGTTTTTGGATTGGATTCAATCCCATGGGAGTTCACAATGAGCCTAAGAATTTCCCTAATGCAACCCCAAAAGAGATTTTCAATGGGTAGAGCTTTATCCCGTATTTTTTGAACATTGAATATCTCCGCCAAATTGTCAATGTGATTTCCCAAATGCCTTGACTTCATGAGCATGTCGTCCACATAGACTTCCTTCGAGCATCCAATCTAATCTTTGAACATTATGTTTACCAGTCTCTGGTAGGTTGCTCTAGCGTTCTTCAGCCCAAACGACATAACCAGATAGCAATACAGTCCCAAGTCAGTAATAAAGCTGGTATGTTCCTGATTTGGTACATGCATTGAAATCTGGTTATATCCTGAGTATGCGTCCATGAATGAATGCAATTCATGTTTGGCTATTGAGTTAACCAACTGATCAATCCTTAGAAGTGGGAAGTTATCTTTTGGACACACCTTATTCAAGTCAGAATAATCGACTCACGTCCTCCATTTCCTATTAGCCTTCTTTACAAAGACTGGATTGGATACCCATTCCGAGTATAAAGCCATTGTCCTTTAGCTTCTCCACTTATTCTTTAAGTGCAGTAGATCTTTCCGGACCCAGGCTGTACACGCTTCTGTTTTATAGGAATGCATTTGGGATTTATGTTCAATGCATGGGTCACTTTCTCCAGTGAGATCCCACGCATATTAGAGTGCGTCTAGGCAAACACATCTAGGTTCACTCAGAGAAAACACAACTCCTTTATCATCTTGACACTAAGCCGTGATCTGACTTTCAAGAACCATGTTGGGGCATCCGGATTGACTAGGTTATTAAACGTTAGCTCGGCTGTAGCTACTCTTCCATATAGTGGCTCTTTTAGTAGGTCCATATGCTTATGAAACCGACTGTGTCGCTCGAGCTAGGGCTCAGGCATTACATGTGATGCATCCAAATCCCCTATGTTGAGAGTCCTATCTGAACCTTTTCCTTTCTCTCTTTGCCTCATCTCCCTTATCTCAACGACATAACATTCATGGCCAAGCCTTTGATCTCCATGTACTACTTCAACACCATTCTCTGTAGGAAATTTAAGCTTTAAACATAGGGAGCTATGGCCGCTCTGAACTCATCCAGGATCGATTGGCCCAAAAATGCGTTATAAGCAGAGTAAATATCCAACAGAACAAAAGTTACGACCTATACTCACCTGCGGTCTTCCCTCTCCTCGACGGCTCTATATATCCAACGGGCTTCATAATTGTCCCGTTAAATCCCTGGATTCGAGATTTACATAGTTTCAAGTCCTTTCTCTCCAGAAAAATCTGGTTGTAGGCTTTTTTGGAAATTTGAACCGAATGTTAGCCTATCTACCACAGTCAACCAACACCTTTCATGCAATCGCAGGGCCAATCGTGACCGTTGTAACCAATGGGTAAATCATCACGGCTTATACCCCATCTGCATCTCTATTCCAAAAAAAATGTCATTTCTCATGGTTCTGAATTACTTTGTCGGAGTTCATTCCTCAACTGCCAAATAGCTCTCATACTCGATATGCTTTAAAGCACTAGCATACTTGTCCATCTCATTTAAACTCTTGTCAGTTGGATATGGTCCACCGATGATTATGTTTATCGCCAAACATTTTTCAAGTCACCTAGGCTCCTCACCACTAGGACCAGTTTGTACCCGTTGGGATATCGACCCAGGGGGACTAGAATTTCCATTGCCCGCTGTTCTACGGGGATTCCATATACCGTTGCCGCTTTTTCTTTCGAATCGGCTCCTCAATCACAGCGCGAAAAGTGCCTGAATTCATTAGTATTATGATCATGCTCTCATGAAACTGCAGAACTTCCAGATCTCTTCTCTTTCTCAGTCGACTCGCTCGAGGCTGGCTTCCTGTACTGCTTAGTACCTTGAGTTTCCAAATAAATGATTTCGATTGAGTTATTCAGTTCAATATAATTATCGTATTTAGGAATCATGGGACGCTTCCTATTATCAGGTTTTCGTTTCCTGCCCTATTATCGCTCTTTTTCTGGCTATCATTCTTGTTGCTAATGTTCACATCCACATTTTCAAAAATTCCTCTAGATTGCTTTATAGTAACATTGTTTTGTACCACTTCATCTGAATTACCAGCACCGCTTCTCCGAAGACTATTGCGCGCTTCTTCCAAGCGTAAGTACTGGCTGTCTTTTCTATAGAAAGCATTCATCATCGCCGGGGGTTTTCTCTCCAACCATTCCCCAAAATCCATCTCGGGTCGAATCCCCCTAAACAACGGCATCAATACTATATTATCATTAGGATTTGTTACTTCCGTCACAGCGGTATGGAATTGATTCAAGAAATCTTTTAATGGCTCTTCTACTCCATAGATGAGGTGTGATAATGACATAACATATTTCAGACATGCAATATGTAAACGAAACGACTCAGAAATTTTCATGAAAACTCATCGAAAGATGATATGATTCTCTATGGGAGCCAAGTGAACCACATTGTCGCTACTTCTTCTTGAAAAATTAGAAAACAACAACATCTCATGGCATCAAATGCTCTATCAGAGTCCATATGCCATTCATACTTCATCAAGTGCTGCATAGGATTAGTCTTTCCACCATATAGTGGCATCGTTGGCATCACAAATCTTTGTGGATACTTATCATGCTGAATGTTCTCAGAAAACGGATTTCGGCTAGGAGAAGTTCCCTATTTATCATTACTTCTGAATTGGTTCTCACTCACAAGTCTCTGACTGTATCTTCAATTACTCTAGGTTTACAGGTTCCGCTGAATGGCAGTGATCGTGATCTGTTCCAAGCGTTCAGCTCGTCGAACACTCTCGGGCATACTCTCGATACCTGGGTTCTCCAGACTTTGGGAGATTCTTTCATCCTATGCCCCCCCGTATTTGATTTTTGTGCGTAGCATTAGCAACAGTTGTCCGGTATTCAGCATTCTAATCATCGACGGCACATCCAATAGTCTAATCCAAATCGCCATCCAAAGGGCGAGCATTGGACCCACCATCAGTTGGATCTGTACCAATCCATCCTTTTGGATCGGTACCGATCCACAAACTCAAGCCTCGAGTTAATCTTCCTCCTTGATATGACGTCCTAACAATGTTTTGAGTCTTCTTCTACTTTCTATCGCTTTGCCTCTATCTGGATGGTGAGGAGCTTTCAGATTCTGAACTTCAATCCCTTCTGCTTCTCCTTCACATGTTCTATGTTTGTTCGTTCAATAGCCTCAACCTCTGTTGCATCTACTAATTCATCTGGTTATGACTCTCCATGAATCTTTCCTCCATCTGTTTCATCATCCGATCCATTTTCTCTCTGGTCATGACATAAACTACATTTTGGATTTTTGGTTGCTTTGTTTGGACTGCTCCATCCACATAGTGAATGTGTTGATTCTCAACATCGTTAGTTGCTCTAGAAGTTGTAGCACTATCTGTCCTTGATGGGGCCATGGAAAATAGCTTTTTTTAGATTATTGAAAATCTCGATAGTAGAACTATAAGATTGGAAAATTAGATCTATCTCTTGGATGTATGAAATCCAATAGTAGATGATGGATTCACATAGCCTGAGAATAAATGTTCTCAACGAAAGCACCAAAATGATTGAACCAAAAATAGCACAAACACCCGAAAGATTAAGTGTAAAATAAAAGGTGAAGAAATGTAAATGAAAACGAGTAAGAAAGAACTAACAACAATTTATAGTGGTTCGGCTTGGCCTACGTCCACTTAGTGATTTTATTGATTATCTTGCCGATTACAAGCAGGAGTTCTTATGGATTGGTATAAATTCGACAATGATTACAAAAATTGGAGTTAGGAAAAGCAAGGTCTAAAAGTTCCTTAGAAATGAGCTCTTCCACTCTATTTATAGATGTAGAAAGCCTAAGATCTCATCGAAATGATCTCCACCTCCTTTCGAATGCCATAGACCAATTCTCCAAGAAAATAGGTTGACAACAATTTAGGTGGATCGGTATCGATCCATGAGCTCGTATCGGCACCGATCCATGAGATAGCCAAATTGGTTGTCTTGAACTTCTTGTCTTGGCTTGATCGGTATATAGCTTGGCGATACCAAACTTGTTTGCAACATTATTTGCTTGTTTCTAAGTCCAAATGATGGATCTATAGAAGAACGGAGTTGCTGATTCAAGTGCTCGTGGAGATCAATAAAGAGTTACATGTGACTGACAAAACAACACATGATATAGGCCTTTGGCATCAAGTAGAATGAGTACGAGGAGTCGGCGCAAGTTTGGTGGAGTTTTCGTGGATCGGTACCGATCCAACTTCTTATCAAACTTTAATCTTTTGTTTCTTGTGTTGGTTTGGCTTCTGCCTCATGACTTCATTTGGACGAGGATTTTGGACTCTGGGAATGTGACTATAAGGAAATTGGTTGTCTTTGGATGAAGAAAATCGAATCGATACCTATCTATGAGTTGGATCGGTATTGATCCAACACTTTGATGGATTTGTGCTCTTTTTCTTCAGAGCTCGTCTTGCTTCCACCTTCTGACTCTGATTGTACTCATTCTCTAGACCTTGTTGGTGATCTCTTCGAGCTTCCCACCTTGATAGTTTCCAAGTTTGATTTGTCTAGTTTATCTTGATATTTTCTGGCGAAAAGGCGGGATAACAATTATAAAATAATGAAAGTAAAGAATAATGAAATAAAGTAAAAAGGAAGCGGTGAGTGATTTAATAAGCGAAGCGGAAATTTATTTAATGTTGATTAATTGAGGGTGTTGTGTATATGATTGTATTATTGTATTTCACCGAACTATGGAATGTCCATATGGCGTGCATTTATTTACTTAACACTAGTATAATGTCGAGTAATTCATTAAAGATCGATCATTTAATACTTAAATGTTGGTGAATTATACTATATTATACACAAATATTAATCAATATTATATGGATTTCTGACTTGACATGTGAGGTATGTCATAATATTTGTTATTTCATTATAAAGCGAGAAAATGATTATCTTCGCTTTTGAGTAGAACGAGGAGTACAAAGTCCCTTATATAAATGCGATAGCCAGAAGTTTATGCTAGCCCCATCTTAGCTTGACCGACCGCGGGGTATCCCCCTGATGGTTGCAACAATATGGCCCCTTGTTGCATTGTCACGGTCTACTACACATGCTAACGGGACGAATTCAGAACAAGGCAAGGTGGTTAACAATTGATGCGAGGAGCGAAGAAGCGAGGAAGCGACATGCTTTTATTATGCAGCTAAAGACTGGTGAGGACATACACAAATTTTTTACGAGTAAGTTCTCCCTTTGCATCTGAGAAGCTATGAGGCTCAGGGGTAGACCTAGCTTCTGGCAGTAGAAATAACAACATCACATATAATAGCAATAGCAGTAATGAAAATAAAGGGAAGAATAAAATGAATAAATCTAATATGACTAAATAAATGTAAACGAATTGATGTTCAATGCGTGCTATATATTTTGTATGATGTTTGCATTGTGTGTGATATGTGCGATATGTGTGACATGTAATGTATAGATGCATGCGATGTATGTTGTGTGAGCTATGTGTTGTGTTTGATGTGTGTGAGGGATGTTTGAAGTGTGTTGTGCGATGTATGTGATTGTTATCTTATGGATATTTTGATGTTTGACGGATTATCAATGTTGTTTGATGTGTTATAGATGTTTTATTATTCCTTTAGATGGATTTCTTTATTATGTTTGTGTATATGTTATTCCTTGAGACATCGTTTATATTCTTACCATTGAATCTAGACCCAGTTTGATCCATTTATTATTTATACAATACTCAGGTCAGTCCGAGACATTTCAAGTTCAGGGATGATGTGACTAGATTTGATTATGGTGCTCAGTTGGAGGCTGTATTACTAGATGTACTATAAATTATGTATTTGGACTCATGCATGTATATGATATTTGTTAGACATATTGCGTTTATCTTGTAGATAATGAAGATTAAATGGGAATTTGTCATTTTGTATCCCACTCAGATTTATATGATATTATATCGGTGCGTTGATGACTTTGTGTTCTCTATGAGTCATTATAGCGTGTATTGTTCTATCCGTGGGATCCACACATGTGTATTGCTTTTTACCGAGACTATTTATGTCAAGGTGAGATATTTTTATATTATGCGATGTATTCCGTGTTGGTTCTAGAGAATATTCATGTGTGTCTAACCCACAACGCCTCGTTCTCCATGTTACTCGACAATATTATTCGTTATTATTCTTGGAGTCTTGGGTATAGTGGCGGCTTGTTACCGTGTAGTAATCACCAACTATAACAGTTGAGTGTTCATGTGTGTGTGTGTATACACACACACTCACATCTAAATCATTCAATTCAATCAAGTCTGAAATTAAAATGTCACCAAAACATAGCTCGAAAACCCATAAAAACAAGCCTTGAAATAATTGAGAAAAAGATATACGAATCATCCCCATTAGGTCAGGATCAAACTGACCTAATGTATAGCCACCGATCGACCTGTGGTGGATTTAGGCGGAGCTTAAATGGCTCTATCAATTCATATAGAATATATATTTTCAATTTTCTTTTTCTTTTTCTCATTCATTTTTAAATCGATTTTCATTCCATTTTCTTATCAATTTGATATGATCTTCTACTATTTTTCTACTTTAGATTCGCAAAGTGAATCACATCAAATTTTGTTTATATAACTAGTTTCAGAATTTTATAAATACACTTTCTTATATATATGCTTTAAATTACACCTTAAAATGAATATGACTAGAAACGTCACTTTACACTTTATAAATATTTTTATATACATTATATACATATTTCAATATAATTCATTTCATTATTCAAAAACATTATTTTCCCATTTCTGATTAAGTCAGTCATATACATAATTTAAATTTTATTTATAAGTCATATTTAATTTCTGAAAAGTATCATATAACTCCATAGATCATTACATAACATTTTACTATGATTTACCTTAGTATTTATCATGCATTATACATATTGATGTCTCAGTGTACATGTTTCAACCATCTTCTTCATCAAAATCATTATATGTATAATATATATATATATATATATAGTTGGTTTTTAATTTTACTATCTAACTTTCATAATTTATCATCTTAAGTTTCAGATTTCATAATTTCTTTAATTCCATATGAATTCCAATCTAAAGTATCCAATATTCGCTGGTTTATTAACTACTTAAATCCATCTCGATTAATCTATCTTTACATTTAAATTCAACATCAAATCACTATTTATTTTTGTATTATTTAATCGCTAATTATTGTTTAAACTTTAACCATAGACCATAATTATTGAAGAATTACTAGAGAATCATTAATTATATACTGGATTAGGTGTAAACCACTCACAACGATTAGAAATCCCCTAATTTACTTGCGGTACGGAATTAGTCTTTGCTCAAAATATAAGTATTTTAAATCTAGTTGGTATTAGACTACAATCCTCGCCTTGATCTTTGATTTGATGGTTGAATTTTTTTTATTAATTATTGAAAGAGAAATTTGAGTTTGAAATAGAGAAATGGTTTTGTCTTTCAGAGAGAAGAGGGAAAAAAGAATACAAACAGAGAAATGATTTTAAAGTTTTAAATATGAGAACGATCTGCTACAAATAGGAAAATAAAGTGTCTGCTCAATTGTGCTATGCCAGCCCAAATTCAAAATTCAAAGTCTGATTTGCAAAAATGACAATAACTTCATCATCTGTACTCTGATTTAGACAAACCAATACATGGCATACATTAGAAAAATGAGACGCTCACAATGGTGCCAGTTTCCTTTCCAAGTTCAAACGTTTGAAAATATTGAGTTTGCCTTTTTTTTAAATTATTACATTTATTTACTTAAATTATGAAACATACTAGTTATTACGCTCTCTCCGCCACAAAATGAATTTCGTCAACGAAGTTTCACACATAATATACAAGTCAACAATTCATATCAGTCTAAGCTTATCTACTCATACAAACATATAGACGAACATGCAAACATGCATCATGTCATGTAATACTTAACTATATGAAAAATGCAATTTGCTAGTCGGCTTCCTTAACTAATTAACCTCCTAAGTGAGTGCAATTTTAATGGCATATGGGATAGCGCAGCATAATCCCGGTATACCAACATATATGAAATCAACATGTGATGCTTTGTAAATATATATCATGTGTTTGGGGTTCAACCATGCTACCAGTCTATATTAGTCTAAATTAACCACAAAGCATCAAAATCCTAAGCATCCAATATCTAGCATCCAAACCTTAATTCTAACAGAACAAAACTGGTTTGAGGAACATACCTATAAAGGGGTAAAGATGATAAACCATCATCTTCTCCTTAGACTTCCATGTTCTCTCCATCATGTCATTCCCTCGTCGCACTCTCACGAATTTCACAACCTATTTCTAAGCCACTTCACTACATACTCGAGTATAAGGGTTAGTCCATGGGAAGAACTTGACTCTGACTCCAATTCTACATCGTTTAATTGAGTTGGCTCAATTACAGTGGTCGAATCATGTACATATTTTCACAAATTTAACAAATGAAACACATTATGGAATCCTGCCATCTTCTCTAGGAGTTTCACTCTATAAGAAAGACTTCTTATCCGGTTCAACATATGGAAATGACCAATGAATCATGGTGCTAGCTTTCAAAAGTTTCCAAACCATATTGCACTCCTAAGTGGTATCACCTTTACAAATACTAGGTCTTCAATTGCAAATTCTAACTTTAATTCTTTCGCATGTCTATAACAACTCTGCTTTCTACACTGTAAAATAAGCAAATTTAACTAAAATAAAAATATTCAAGTTCGATCATTGATAATTATTATTATTTGAATTCCATTTAATAAAATATCTATTTTCAGTAAACTGAATTAAAGTAGTAAATTCTTTCCAAAATAATATATTAAAATTGAATAAATTGTTTTTATTGAATAAAAATTATCCAATTATTTATGTATAATTTGTAGAGTGAAGTATTTATCAAATTAAATTAGATTGGGAACTTAATTATAAATTAATGAGAGAGTAATATAAAATGAAAAGAGTGAATGAATGGGCAAAGCAAATTAATCAAAGATAGCCCGAAATCACCATGGCCCAAGCCCCTTTAAAACATTCCTTTCTCTCCATTTCTAGAAACTCCGCCACATCTCTCCCTTCATGCTCAAACCTGACTTGCCTATACCTGGTTTGCCCTAAATCTCGATGAGAATGCATGCACCAAATAAAAAAAGAATGAATCATGGTTGATTGAAGGTAGGCGCACAAACCTCAGCCCTAAATCGACCACGCAACACCAATACAAGTTCAACCCGGGAGGTGCGGACGTGACACAAGGCTATAGTGATTGAAGCATGGATTAGGGGACGACGATGGTGCTTCAGTGCTATTGCTACATGGCTTAGGTGGTCACAAGGGAGCGTGGCTGCTAGAAATGTAAGTAAGTAGCTGTGACGGAGGGACTGACGATCGACGGCTGGTTCAAACAAGTTCCAGCATCTTTTGTGTTATAGCTTGTGATGGTATAATCTTTGCTTACAAATCGGTCAGTTTTATACTCATGTCTATATTTATTTCTACTTTCTAGTGATATATATTATCCTAATTTATTGGTTGAATTGCTTGGTTGTGGTATTGGTTTTGAATATTTGATTGGCTGTTGTAATATTGAATGTGATTTTGGTGCTTGTGTAACACCCCTAATTTTTAATCACATTATTCAAAAGATTTAATTAGATAAGTTAAATAGAATAATTTAAATCTTAAGTGTTAAGGGGATTGAGAATTGAATAAATACTAAGTGGTCGTGCTTAACTAATTAATTAAATGGGCTTAAGAATGGCTTATAGGCTAATTAGTTTACATAAAGGTATATTAGGTATTAGCCGCACCTTAATTCCATAACCCATATATATATATATCCATGACTTGCCATCCATTCATGTTTATTTCTCATTTTCACAAAAATAAAACGCAAACACAAAAGATGAGCTGGCATGTGAGAAATGCAGATTATAGATCTTTAGGCTAGAATAACACTAGATGGGGGTAAATAGTGTTTTGTGGATTTTCTAAATCTTTTTGAAACTTATGTAATTTAATCACCAACAAATGCAATTCACAGACATAGATATAGTTACAGAATCACACACAGATGCAAATGCTAAATAAAAGCAATAAAGGAAAGAAAACACCAAAAATTTATATTGGTTTGGAGTTACCCTATATCCAGTCCTGTACAATCGCAGGGATTTCTTATCAACATAATCTCCTAGATTACACCCTCGGTTTCAAGGCTACGAGGTACACCCTCCTATATTCGAGTCCAGGATAAACTCTCTTGATTTAACCAGGCTACAAGATCACCTAATTGATTTTCGGTGCTACAATCACACTCAATTGATTTTAACGCTCAACCGCACCTTTTGCTCAACAATTTGATTTGCAAAAGATTCTATAACTCTGAATAGCACTGAGATCTTATGGAGAGTGTGGCAGAGAATCAAACAAGAGATAATCAAGTTTGATTTACTTGGTATTTCCGCAGAGTATAGCTTAGGATTTTTTAGAATAGATGTGGAGATGAAGAGGAGAGAAAATAAATGAAATCTGGTAAAAATTCGTTTAGAACTTACTGGTATTTATAGTAGAGCAACAGCCATATCTACTCATGGAAGGATACGACGAATAGATACTTCTTTTGAAAATTGAAATTTGAATATAACAGACATCATGTCGATGTGGGGGGTTGAGGGATGTCGACAAGCTCAAGGCAAAAATGATGTTTTGATTTTCTTATTAAAATTGGTTTCTATAATTTATCAAAACAATTTCTAAACTTTGTAAATATATTTGGATATAGTTTAAACGTATAATAGAGTTTAGAAAGTAATTTTTAATATATAATCTTAATCTACAAAGTGATTTAAAATCTAAGTATATAAACATTCTAAAGCTAAATACTTAAAACAAGAGATGGTTTAAAAATAAGGACAATTTTGAAATCAAAATATTAAAAATGATAAAAATAGTTTTGAGGCTAAAATATTTAAAACCAAGAGAGATGTCTTTATGGAAAGAAAGTTTTGAAAACATGTTTTAAAAACAAGAGATCTATTTTTGAAAAAATATTTTTATAAAATTAGTGGGTATCATAATAGGACCACTATATGTTCCACTAGATATTATCGTGGGTTCTATCCCACTAGGGTTCCATCCTTTTAACAGGCTCGAAGTGGATTCCATTTCACGAAAAAATTTCGAATAAAGATGTAAGTGCTTTCAAGAAATTTTAACATAATTCTAGACTAACTACATTATCTTATACTGTTTGAAATCTTGAACTCTTGATAACTTGATTTCTTGATACTTATGAATTTTCTATCTTGATATCTTAGATCTTTAAATTCATCGGTCTTGTATCTGTATACTGTACAGTCGTCATTCTTAGTACCTGCATATTTATATCCTGCATATTCATATATATCTAAACTATAATGTTAGTATTTATATTTTATAACAAGTCCTAAGGTTGTTTCCATCAAAACCATCATCTCAATGGCTAATAGGCCATTTTAAGGAAGAAAATAAGAGAAATTCATCAAGCTAAGGAATTAAAGCAATGAGAATAAATAATCTCAATCCAATCTCTTTATCTTAATCAAGGTGAATAATAATTTATACCATCTCTATTTTATTTTATGATATGTTTTCGAATTTAAGATTAAATTCGATTTTATGATGATTTGGATGATCATATGCATGAATTATAATTTGTTAGATTTCAACAAGATCGGTTAAATATGATTTTCCATGATTTTAAGGGTAAAATAAATTGAAATTGATATTTAAATACCATGGAAAAATTTTATGTTATGTTAACATGATTTTGGAGATGCGTTTTAATTTTGATAATTTTCCAAGCTATGGAAAGATTATGATGGATTTTCAAAGGAAATATGGTTGATTGGGTTTAGAAATTTATTTTAGAAATTACATTGAGAAGTTGGGTCTTAAATTTTTGATATGTTAGATAACATGATGAATGTGAATTTCTGTAATTTTTAGGGATTTTTCCTAAGTGATTTGCTATGTAAATTAAATTATTTTAGAAGAAGGACTTATTTGCAATATTGGTTTTTCTTAATGGAAGGGCTTATTGTTAAATTAATCTTGATTGAGATCTGAAATTAAGCGAAAATTATTTTGGTAAAGAATTTGAAAAGTTGAGGCAACCAATCACATGTTTACATGTAGGCAGGTTAGTTAGAAACTAATTGCTTTTATTTACTTTAATTCAGCCTTTACCAGAAAAAGTATGTTCCACCTCTTTTAGAAGTTGCCTTTCAACCATATGCTTCCGCCTCGACCGAGTAGAAACTGTAACGACCCGTTAAATTTGATAATATTAAATGGATTAACTTAATATAATTTTTAATCTAATTTATAATAAATGTAGGAGTTGGATATAGTAACTGAGATTAAAGATTTAACAATTGAAATGTTATATGGCAATAGGTAGAATAACGAAGATTTGTGTTGTGGTTATAAGTCATAATTAGTTGATTAAAATGGTATTAATGAAATAATAACTGAATTGAATTGCAATATATAAACATCAGAAAAATTTAATTGGTGGATTAAATTTGTTAAAGTTCATAAGTTTTGTAATTTAGTTTAGTAGAACTTTAAATTATAAATGAAGATTGAAATAAACGATAAATTTAATTATGTAAATGGTGACTCAAGACCTAGGTTATAGGAATTGGAACATAATCCAATTTGAATTAAGTAGAAGAAGGATTTGGTTAATATGTAAGTTATTGTTCAAGGTATTGAATAAAAACTTGGAATCCAATCATAATTTAATGATAATAACGTTAGTATTAGAGAATAAATATATTTCAATGCAGTACCCGAATGAACGGAATAAAATGAATAGAAATGAAATGTAAATTGGCACATTTGGTTGAAAGTTAATTTTAAGAAACATATAAATGTTGAATTTGTGAATATTAATATAAATATTAACTTGAATGGGATTCATTAATACAAAGATGTAATAAGTGTAGATAGTAAAAATTTAATGGCTGTAGTAGATAAAAAAAAATCTAGTAGTAACATAAAATTTATTTATATGGAAAAAGAGTATAGATTTAAACAAATTTATGAAAATTTGATAAGAACAGTGGTTGTAATCAGTTTGGTTATTTAATATTTGGAAGATAGAGATTTGTAAATCCGTTAATGAATTTATAATGGGAAGGAATGGTAAGAATGTAAAAATTATAAGCATTTGATTCAATTAAGGGAATTAAATTTTAAATAAATGGTCATTTAATAAATTCAACGTTCTGTGAGAAATCATAATAGTTGTGTAAAATGTGTACAAACTTCGATTTGGAAATTTATTGGATTTATAACGGTTTTGGTATTACATTTATGAGTTTAAAAGTTATTCCATTTTGTAAAGTAATAAAAGCTTATTTAGGTGACTAGAATTTAGCGTAACGACTATTGTGTGTTACCTATTCTTGTTGCTTGTTAATTTAAGTTTTGGGAATCAAATTCAATTTATCCGCCAATTTACCGCAGTTAAAGTGAAATGAATTGGTGAATGAGTAATGTTAAATGCAAATAAGATATAACCAAGAAAAATCCCATTTATAATAATTTATGTAGAATAAAGTAAAGAAACCAGGAAATGAAAATGTGAAAATGTGGATGCAATGAGATCTTAAGTAATAATAACTTTGTTAGGTAAGTGATAACGGATTTTTTTTGTATAACCAAATAAAGATCCAAATTTATTTGGAAATTAATTGCAATCAATTGAATTTATTGCAATTAAATGGATTTAATATTTAATAGTTATGTAATTATTATTTGGAAGAAATTGGAGTTATTTGTAATAAGTATGAACCTAATGTTAATTTTTCTTATAGGATTGACAATTGATATGGAATGAAAAGAAGAAAATTTGGGTCAGTAAAATTTGGAATTTATGCATAATAAAATGGATTCTAACGTTAAATACTACGTTATTGAGATTTAAATTAGACTTAAAGAATAATGATGTGAATCAGGAACTAATGTTATGGCATCTTTATTTTAGGTGAAAGTTGAGAATATAAAGATTAAAAATCCAAAGTATGGGTTTTGAGAATATAATTTATAAAATTCTTAAATATAAGAAAGTGTAGAAATTAACATTGCAATTAATATACTGTCAACTTTTAATTCACAGCTAAACCTGTTAAATCTTTTCAATTGATTACGAATCATATAAGAAATAAAATTTGGCCAATTTTAGAATTTAATATAAAATTTGGATTTTTATAATTTATTTAATGAATATTAAAAATAGCCATTTTGGCCACGGACTCGGATTTCGACGAAACCAGTTTCATCGGATCCGTATCGGTAAATTATTAGAGGGTTTCAAGTTTCGTATCAAATCGGACTTGTCGTTTGATCGTACGGGCGTGAAACGCCTTGAAATCAATTTTAATAAAATCAATTTGAAATCAATTTGGAAATTTTGTTTTCAGCATAACTTCTTCATACAATCAAATTTGGACGTGAAACTTTTTCCATCGCGTTCAGAATATTTTAAATTACCTATTTGGATATATAGATTTACGAAATTTCGTTCCGGAGACATAGCGGGCTTTTTGGGCCATAGTTTGTTCCGCACGTTCATTCTACGGTCTATCTACGCTACCTCTAACCCTCTATATAAACCCAGCTATTCAGCCCTAGCCTCCGCCTAATTTCATTTATCTGCGCGTATTTTCTTCAAGCTTCTCTTCTTCTTCAATGGGGGTTAACCCTAGATCCAGTCAGTTCAAAAACAAAATGAAAATTCAAAATCTCCAGAAAAATTCCCCAAAAATATATGTCAATGTTCTCGGAAAACGTAATCTCATGGTGTAATTCGTTTTTCGAATGGAGTCATCGTTTGCTCAGAATAAATTCAAACAGTTCGTGGCCATTCATCGGCGCCGTAACAAAACTCGCCCGATCGGAAAACTGTTTCTGGGTATTGTGGAGATAACCGAGGGGTTTGCATCAGTATGGTTTGTGGGTTGAATCGACGGTTAGATCGACTGGAAAACTTCGACTAGGGTTAAACGAGAGTGGCGGCTGCGTGTTGATTCAAGGCGAACGCATAGGTCGTCGCGATGGGGGGCCTCGGCTGGAGGGTGCGGCGGTGTTCCGGAGGATGCGGCGTGGCATGGATCGTGGGCGCGTGCGACATCAATGATTAGAGGGGTGCGTTTGCAGTTCAAAGTCAGTGGGTACGTGCTGCGTTCTGGGAGAAGATGACCATCACGTGAATGTAGGTGACGTGGCAAACAAATAAGCTTAAATGTGTTCCATTTTGTATTTTATATTTTATGTTTTCATTCGCAATTTTCGACATAACGTTCTCATACGAACTCCGTTTGACGCGAGATTTTTTTTGTTAGGATCGTAATTTAATTCCGGACTTGGTGACGCTGGTTTGGACGAATTCCGAGACGGGCGAATTTTTGGGTTTAAATCGAATTTATATTCGATTTAAATTCAAAAGGTGAGTGTTTTAACCCACTCACAACTACTAGAAGCTTTTATGTTTGTTAAATTTATTTTAGAAATGAATAGAAATTTATTTATGAGTATTTGGCATGTTTATTTTATTCATATCTGTTGAATTGTATTTATTTAATTTAACTGTTAATTTAATTAATTTATTGCGTATAAATTTACAGTTAAAATTTATTTGTTTGTATATGAACTGCTAGTTAACAGTTATATAATTTATTACTGAATATAGACTGTAGATTAATAGCTGTTAAATTTAATTTGAATAAAATTGCCAGTATTACCTGTTATGTAGTACAAAAAATAATAATATTGTTATTGATTGATATTGCTTGATGATTGTGATTGGATGATGGGTGATGTTGATGGATGTTTTATTGTATATCATTAAATTGCAAATTATCATGCATATTTCCTTTCATTCGGGATTGTGGTTGGAAATGATATACAACCGCAAAATTTTATATCTTTTAAATTGCGGATTGAAATGATAAATATCCGTATCACTTGACCATAGGATAGAAAATTATATACAGGCACCGCGGTCTATATATAACTATTTTAATGTGATTTCTATGGTTTGGATCGAATACGGTTTATAATAATCTTAAATTTTATATTGTATAAATATTATTCTTCCATATATATACATATGAAGTTGAAAATTTTGAAATTAAAAGGTGTATAAATCTCTTTATTAAAAATGGAAGAAAATTAAGAAAATGGAGTTTAATAATTTATATCATATGTTTAAATGTTAAGTTTGGAAATTTTAAGATATGATATTTATAATTGGATTTTTTCCCAAAATAAATTGAAATGAATATGCTAGTATAATTTGAATTGGGAAATATATATATATTTTATTACTAGAAATTGAAGTCTTATTATTTATGGATTATATATGAATATTCAAGACTAACTAATAGAACAATTGATTTGTTGAAAGCATAAAATCCAACTTTAGTTTGAAATATTGATGCTCAAAATGGATATACGTATATATATATAAATTGAAGTGGTTTTGGAACTTGAGAGAGATAATACAAATTTTGGGTTAGACTTTAATAAAGAAATGTATTTGTAAAGCCATGAGAACTATTTTCTTTACAAAGTAACATTTAAGTTAAACCTTTTAATTCATATACCGTTGAATATCCAAACCATTCAAGTTTTAAAAGTTATGGTTTTAAATTATGAGTTTCGAAATATTATGCTTTGAAAGGATATTTGGCTTTCAGACGTTATAAATTTTAAAGCATTTGGATTTTTGAAAAGGTTTATATTTGGGACAAAGGATATCATATTGTTTTGGGTTTAAAATGATATCGTATTCGTAGTTTTAAAATGGAAATGTTATTCTGGTTTTAAAGTATAACCTATTTTTTTTAAAATGACCGCGGTGTTATAATAACGATGGGTTGGCAAAGAGACCGGGATCGGATATGGACATACTCTCTGTCGATACCGAAAACCACTTTGACTAACCGTGTACGCGGTGGAGATTCCAGAATGAAGTAGGTGGTGGCGACGTTTCCTGTAAGGTAAATACGTGGACCCGACTCCCGTGAGTTGGCATAAGGTGGCTAAAACAGGAGCGATTCTCAGGCCAATGAGGTCATTCCTCTGATCGGACCCTCCTCTTCGATATTATACTTTGATTTTTGATTGATTCAGCGGCCACTTCTATATTTTGATTTTGGGGAGTTAGTCCGAGGTGGGCGGTAACTGCGGCTACGCGTTTCCACCAGCCTGGATAGCAATTGGTATATCTACCCTGGCATTGCCTAGTTGTGCCGTGTCACCTACCATACCGAGCCTTTACTACGAGTTTCTATTTGTGTCGTACCTATGGAGTATCCTCTGGTAGCTTCCCGATCAGGAGGTATTACGGTACTGTATAGACTATTGGCATTATTTGTGTTAAGGGGAATATTGGGTCACTCCTTAACGCTATTAAAAAGTAAGTTTATTTTACAATTAGACACTATTATAATAGCGCAATATACTACATAGTAAATAGTTTAACGGATCCTTAGGATATGTAAATCCCGAGCATCTCTTGAGTTACTGTACTCATATTTATTTCTGTTAATTTAACTCACATAAGATCTTTTAGTTCTGACTCGAGTGTTTTTGTCTTTTCAAATTCGCTCGGGTCAGTCCGAGCGTTTCAGGATCGAAGACTTTAGCTTTGAAGGACGAAGATGAAGGAGTCGTATTATTATTATCTATAGTATTGCACCACACTCATACTGTTCCGCTGCATTTATTGTATTGGTAGGTGTAACTCTGATATTTATTGTATAAAGCAAATCAAGTGTTTGTAAACTGTTTTGAACTGTATATTTATTATTATATTTTATCCTTCCGCTGTGAGATTCTGTTTTGTTTTTATTTCTTCTCTGTTTTCTTATTTACCCCATAACAATCCGCCCTTGCGTATGCTTTGAATTGGCACGCGTGTCGGTTTAAAGTGTGCGAAAAGGCGGGACGTTACGGTTGGTATCAGAGCTTTGGTTTAGCGATAAACCTTGGTTTTGTGGGGTTTGACTCTTTGTTAATAGGGTAGTAATACCCTATGGGAGTCGCTGAGTGTATATATATGAGAGAGCGTATTTGTTAGTTTTATAAAAAGATTTTAATATTATGTTACTCTGTTCCGTTTTGTATTTATAAATTCTGGTTGATGCATGGGACGCTATGCCATCAATAGGGATTTATAAACACTTAATAGGATAGACCGACATAATATTTGTTTTTAATATAGGTGAATGAAATAATTTTGCCTATTATATTTTCTATATAAAAATATTTTTTTATAGAGATATATATATTTGGTTGCTATAGATTGGGTGTTAGAAAATAAAAATATGTATAAGAATTGAAACTAAGTTGAGATTTTAATAAACCAAATTGGAGATTTTAGAACTTAAGTCCGGGATTTTGAAATTCTGCTTTCAAAGGATTTATGAAATATAACGATTTGGTTTATAAGAAATTTCTTATATAAATACAGTATAATTTGGAAGTATAATAATATTGTCATATATATATTTTTCGATATGAATATTCCATTTTTTTTAAATTCGGAAAAATTGTTTTAAAAGAAGATTTTGAAGGAAATAAATGTTGTACTTTCCTCTCTGTCGCTGGAAAATAATTTCGGTGATGGCGGCCGCATCATCGACTTTCATTTTCGAGTTTCGAAGGGGAAAGACCACTGTAGTAAATTCTACTGCAGATTTGTTTTGAAATTATTTAAAAAATTTAAATTGTTTTAAAGATAATTAGCGATAGAAGTTGTAAGAAATTAATTATCTATTATTTTTATAGTAATTTTGAAATTTGACCCGGTATTTAATTCTAAAATTTTCCACTAATTAATGGTTTAAATTATTTTGGTGAAATATAAAGTAAGTAATAAATGGATTGAAAACCTCTAATTTAAGTAAGAGAATTAATGCTAAGTATAAAGGAAGTTAAAATTTTAACTGATTAATAATGGTAAAGATTTATTGAAAATCAATGAATTAAAAGAATTGAGATTAAACTTGTAGAAGTTCAATTGCATTTTCTTTAACATGAATAACTTACCAAGTATAAAAAGTTGAAATGTTAAATAAGAGATTGGAATAGAATAGTATACAAGTAGGAAATTTTGGGAAAAAAAAGGATGAAGTATTCAATGAATTGTTATATTAAATGAGAATTTAATGGTATAAACTTAAGTTATAATTGAAATCTCAAGTTAAAGATAAGTAATATAAATAGGTGATATGAACTTAAGTAGATAAAATGAAATTCTTTAATAAATAAAGATTGATGTGAAGGGTTATAAACTTCAGTACGGTATGAAAGCTACTAGTTTAAAATTAATAAAATGGAATTGAGAAGAAACTTGTAAAATTTCACTTACATTCTTAAAACATACATAACTTACCATATAATAAAAGTTGCAATGTTATTAAGAAAATGAAAGGAGAAATCTTACAAGTGAGGCTTGAGGTAATAAAGGTATTCTATTAATTTGCTATTGTTAATGAGAATTAATTGTATAAGCTTAAGATAAATTGGAAATTTTACTATATAAGTAAAGGTAAGTAGTATAAATAGATTATATATACTTTAGTCAATAAATTGGAATACAAATATAATGAATTTTGTAATAAATGGAAAATAAAATTGTAAGAAACAAAGAAATCCCTCCATGAATGAAAGAAAGAAAATCAACCCACTGAAGCATGAAATAAATGTATAATAAGTTAATTTGGTTGTTGGTTTGAATTGTTATTGTTGATTTATGTTTGTTGGGTAAGGAATTTGAAGTTGTTGGATGAATAAATAATCTATCCTTGTTCCATCTAAGACTGTTGAGTAAAGGATGCACTTGATAGTTAATTTCATTTCATACAAATTTCAAGTTTGAACCCAAACAACTATTTGTTTGATGGATTAAATGGTTGCTTTGTTTGTGTATGTATGTTGTTTGTAAGGTTGATGGTTGTTGAATTGTTTGGTTGATTAATGATTGAATCCACTTGAATAGTTCACTTTAATATAAATATTTAACCTTTTAGATTATATAAGTGAATACAGGTGATGGAAGCAGCTGCTACTGCTTTTGGTTCCAAAATAATAAGCGTATATTGCCCAACAAATAGGTACATTTCCGGATTACGTTTTAGCGCTATTTTATATAATTTTCCCGTGTTGGGATATAATATTTTGATAATATATGTAATATATTTATTTTGATATTATATTTTCTCCAAAGTCTCTCCGTACAAAGGAGACTCTGCCAAAATTTTCCGTAAATTTTAGACTTAGAATTTTGTGAAAATATTTTTCCAACTTTAATAATTTAAGTACAAAAGAATATAATGATTATAAAACTGGTATATTTATATAAGGGAATTAATTTAGTAATATTGTCAATAAGTTAATGTTTGAAATAAGATGTACTGTTTTACTCTTCCTTCTCCCTTCTTTTTCCTTTTCGGAGACGAAAAGTTTTGAGTGGGGGAGATTGTAACGACCCGTTAAATTTGATAATATTAAATGGATTAACTTAATATAATTTTTAATCTAATTTATAATAAATGTAGGAGTTGGATATAGTAACTGAGATTAAAGATTTAACAATTGAAATGTTATATGGCAATAGGTAGAATAACGAAGATTTGTGTTGTGGTTATAAGTCATAATTAGTTGATTAAAATGGTATTAATGAAATAATAACTGAATTGAATTGCAATATATAAACATCAGAAAAATTTAATTGGTGGATTAAATTTGTTAAAGTTCATAAGTTTTGTAATTTAGTTTAGTAGAACTTTAAATTATAAATGAAGATTGAAACAAACGATAAATTTAATTATGTAAATGGTGACTCAAGACCTAGGTTATAGGAATTGGAACATAATCCAATTTGAATTAAGTAGAAGAAGGATTTGGTTAATATGTTAGTTATTGTTCAAGGTATTGAATAAAAACTTGGAATCCAATCATAATTTAATGATAATAACGTTAGTATTAGAGAATAAATATATTTCAATGCAGTACCCGAATGAACGGAATAAAATGAATAGAAATGAAATGTAAATTGGCACATTTGGTTGAAAGTTAATTTTAAGAAACATATGAATGTTGAATTTGTGAATATTAATATAAATATTAACTTGAATGGGATTCATTAATACAAAGATGTAATAAGTGTAGATAGTAAAAATTTAATGGCTGTAGTGGATAAAAAAAAATCTAGTAGTAACATAAAATTTATTTATATGGAAAAAGAGTATAGATTTAAACAAATTTATGAAAATTTGATAAGAACAGTGGTTGTAATCAGTTTGGTTATTTAATATTTGGAAGATAGAGATTTGTAAATCCGTTAATGAATTTATAATGGGAAGGAATGGTAAGAATGTAAAAATTATAAGCATTTGATTCAATTAAGGGAATTAAATTTTAAATAAATGGTCATTTAATAAATTCAACGTTCTGTGAGAAATCATAATAGTTGTGTAAAATGTGTACAAACTTCGATTTGGAAATTTATTGGATTTATAACGGTTTTGGTATTACATTTATGAGTTTAAAAGTTATTCCATTTTGTAAAGTAATAAAAGCTTATTTAGGTGACTAGAATTTAGCGTAACGACTATTGTGTGTTACCTATTCTTGTTGCTTGTTAATTTAAATTTTGGGAATCAAATTCAATTTATCCGCCAATTTACCGCAGTTAAAGTGAAATGAATTGGTGAATGAGTAATGTTAAATGCAAATAAGATGTAACCAAGAAAAATCCCATTTATAATAATTTATGTAGAATAAAGTAAAGAAACCAGGAAATGAAAATGTGAAAATGTGGATGCAATGAGATCTTAAGTAATAATAACTTTGTTAGGTAAGTGATAACGGATTTTTTTTGTATAACCAAATAAAGATCCAAATTTATTTGGAAATTAATTGCAATCAATTGAATTTATTGCAATTAAATGGATTTAATATTTAATAGTTATGTAATTATTATTTGGAAGAAATTGGAGTTATTTGTAATAAGTATGAACCTAATGTTAATTTTTCTTATAGGATTGACAATTGATATGGAATGAAAAGAAGAAAATTTGGGTCAGTAAAATTTGGAATTTATGCATAATAAAATGGATTCTAACGTTAAATACTACGTTATTGAGATTTAAATTAGACTTAAAGAATAATGATGTGAATCAGGAGCTAATGTTATGGCATCTTTATTTTAGATGAAAGTTGAGAATATAAAGATTAAAAATCTAAAGTATGGGTTTTGAGAATATAATTTATAAAATTCTTAAATATAAGAAAGTGTAGAAATTAACATTGCAATTAATATACTGTCAACTTTTAATTCACAGCTAAACCTGTTAAATCTTTTCAATTGATTACGAATCATATAAGAAATAAAATTTGGCCAATTTTAGAATTTAATATAAAATTTGGATTTTTATAATTTATTTAATGAATATTAAAAATAGCCATTTTGGCCACGGACTCGGATTTCGACGAAACCAGTTTCATCGGATCCGTATCGGTAAATTATTAGAGGGTTTCAAGTTTCGTATCAAATCGGACTTGTCGTTTGATCGTACGGGCGTGAAACGCCTTGAAATCAATTTTAATAAAATCAATTTGAAATCAATTTGGAAATTTTGTTTTCAGCATAACTTCTTCATACGATCAAATTTGGACGTGAAACTTTTTCCATCGCGTTCAGAATATTTTAAATTACCTATTTGGATATATAGATTTACGAAATTTCGTTCCGGAGACATAGCGGGCTTTTTGGGCCATAGTTTGTTCCGCACGTTCATTCTACGGTCTATCTACGCTACCTCTAACCCTCTATATAAACCCAGCTATTCAGCCCTAGCCTCCGCCTAATTTCATTTATCTGCGCGTATTTTCTTCAAGCTTCTCTTCTTCTTCAATGGGGGTTAACCCTAGATCCAGTCAGTTCAAAAACAAAATGAAAATTCAAAATCTCCAGAAAAATTCCCCAAAAATATATGTCAATGTTCTCGGAAAACGTAATCTCATGGTGTAATTCGTTTTTCGAATGGAGTCATCGTTTGCTCAGAATAAATTCAAACAGTTCGTGGCCATTCATCGGCGCCGTAACAAAACTCGCCCGATCGGAAAACTGTTTCTGGGTATTGTGGAGATAACCGAGGGGTTTGCATCAGTATGGTTTGTGGGTTGAATCGACGGTTAGATCGACTGGAAAACTTCGACTAGGGTTAAACGAGAGTGGCGGCTGCGTGTTGATTCAAGGCGAACGCATAGGTCGTCGCGATGGGGGGCCTCGGCTGGAGGGTGCGGCGGTGTTCCGGAGGATGCGGCGTGGCATGGATCGTGGGCGCGTGCGACATCAATGATTAGAGGGGTGCGTTTGCAGTTCAAAGTCAGTGGGTACGTGCTGCGTTCTGGGAGAAGATGACCATCACGTGAATGTAGGTGACGTGGCAAACAAATAAGCTTAAATGTGTTCCATTTTGTATTTTATATTTTATGTTTTCATTCGCAATTTTCGACATAACGTTCTCATACGAACTCCGTTTGACGCGAGATTTTTTTTGTTAGGATCGTAATTTAATTCCGGACTTGGTGACGCTGGTTTGGACGAATTCCGAGACGGGCGAATTTTTGGGTTTAAATCGAATTTATATTCGATTTAAATTCAAAAGGTGAGTGTTTTAACCCACTCACAACTACTAGAAGCTTTTATGTTTGTTAAATTTATTTTAGAAATGAATAGAAATTTATTTATGAGTATTTGGCATGTTTATTTTATTCATATCTGTTGAATTGTATTTATTTAATTTAACTGTTAATTTAATTAATTTATTGCGTATAAATTTACAGTTAAAATTTATTTGTTTGTATATGAACTGCTAGTTAACAGTTATATAATTTATTACTGAATATAGACTGTAGATTAATAGCTGTTAAATTTAATTTGAATAAAATTGCCAGTATTACCTGTTATGTAGTACAAAAAATAATAATATTGTTATTGATTGATATTGCTTGATGATTGTGATTGGATGATGGGTGATGTTGATGGATGTTTTATTATATATCATTAAATTGCAAATTATCATGCATATTTCCTTTCATTCGGGATTGTGGTTTGAAATGATATACAACCGCAAAATTTTATATCTTTTAAATTGCGGATTGAAATGATAAATATCCGTATCACTTGACCATAGGATAGAAAATTATATACAGGCACCGCGGTCTATATATAACTATTTTAATGTGATTTCTATGGTTTGGATCGAATACGGTTTATAATAATCTTAAATTTTATATTGTATAAATATTATTCTTCCATATATATACATATGAAGTTGAAAATTTTGAAATTAAAAGGTGTATAAATCTCTTTATTAAAAATGGAAGAAAATTAAGAAAATGGAGTTTAATAATTTATATCATATGTTTAAATGTTAAGTTTGGAAATTTTAAGATATGATATTTATAATTGGATTTTTTCCCAAAATAAATTGAAATGAATATGCTAGTATAATTTGAATTGGGAAATATATTTTATTACTAGAAATTGAAGTCTTATTATTTATGGATTATATATGAATATTCAAGACTAATTAATAGAACAATTGATTTGTTGAAAGCATAAAATCCAACTTTAGTTTGAAATATTGATGCTCAAAATGGATATACGTATATATATATAAATTGAAGTGGTTTTGGAACTTGAGAGAGATAATACAAATTTTGGGTTAGACTTTAATAAAGAAATGTATTTGTAAAGCCATGAGAACTATTTTCTTTACAAAGTAACATTTAAGTTAAACCTTTTAATTCATATACCGTTGAATATCCAAACCATTCAAGTTTTAAAAGTTATGGTTTTAAATTATGAGTTTCGAAATATTATGCTTTGAAAGGATATTTGGCTTTCAGACGTTATAAATTTTAAAGCATTTGGATTTTTGAAAAGGTTTATATTTGGGACAAAGAATATCATATTGTTTTGGGTTTAAAATGATATCGTATTCATAGTTTTAAAATGGAAATGTTATTCTGGTTTTAAAGTATAACCTATTTTTTTTAAAATGACCGCGGTGTTATAATAACGATGGGTTGGCAAAGAGACCGGGATCGGATATGGACATACTCTCTGTCGATACCGAAAACCACTTTGACTAACCGTGTACGCGGTGGAGATTCCAGAATGAAGTAGGTGGTGGCGACGTTTCCTGTAAGGTAAATACGTGGACCCGACTCCCGTGAGTTGGCATAAGGTGGCTAAAACAGGAGCGATTCTCAGGCCAATGAGGTCATTCCTCTGATCGGACCCTCCTCTTCGATATTATACTTTGATTTTTGATTGATTCAGCGGCCACTTCTATATTTTGATTTTGGGGAGTTAGTCCGAGGTGGGCGGTAACTGCGGCTACGCGTTTCCACCAGCCTGGATAGCAATTGGTATATCTACCCTGGCATTGCCTAGTTGTGCCGTGTCACCTACCATACCGAGCCTTTACTACGAGTTTCTATTTGTGTCGTACCTATGGAGTATCCTCTGGTAGCTTCCCGATCAGGAGGTATTACGGTACTGTATAGACTATTGGCATTATTTGTGTTAAGGGGAATATTGGGTCACTCCTTAACGCTATTAAAAAGTAAGTTTATTTTACAATTAGACACTATTATAATAGCGCAATATACTACATAGTAAATAGTTTAACGGATCCTTAGGATATGTAAATCCCGAGCATCTCTTGAGTTACTGTACTCATATTTATTTCTGTTAATTTAACTCACATAAGATCTTTTAGTTCTGACTCGAGTGTTTTTGTCTTTTCAAATTCGCTCGGGTCAGTCCGAGCGTTTCAGGATCGAAGACTTTAGCTTTGAAGGACGAAGATGAAGGAGTCGTATTATTATTATCTATAGTATTGCACCACACTCATACTGTTCCGCTGCATTTATTGTATTGGTAGGTGTAACTCTGATATTTATTGTATAAAGCAAATCAAGTGTTTGTAAACTGTTTTGAACTGTATATTTATTATTATATTTTATCCTTCCGCTGTGAGATTCTGTTTTGTTTTTATTTCTTCTCTGTTTTCTTATTTACCCCATAACAATCCGCCCTTGCGTATGCTTTGAATTGGCACGCGTGTCGGTTTAAAGTGTGCGAAAAGGCGGGACGTTACGGTTGGTATCAGAGCTTTGGTTTAGCGATAAACCTTGGTTTTGTGGGGTTTGACTCTTTGTTAATAGGGTAGTAATACCCTATGGGAGTCGCTGAGTGTATATATATGAGAGAGCGTATTTGTTAGTTTTATAAAAAGATTTTAATATTATGTTACTCTGTTCCGTTTTGTATTTATAAATTCTGGTTGATGCATGGGACGCTATGCCATCAATAGGGATTTATAAACACTTAATAGGATAGACCGACATAATATTTGTTTTTAATATAGGTGAATGAAATAATTTTGCCTATTATATTTTCTATATAAAAATATTTTTTTATAGAGATATATATATTTGGATGCTATAGATTGGGTGTTAGAAAATAAAAATATGTATAAGAATTGAAACTAAGTTGAGATTTTAATAAACCAAATTGGAGATTTTAGAACTTAAGTCCGGGATTTTGAAATTCTGCTTTCAAAGGATTTATGAAATATAACGATTTGGTTTATAAGAAATTTCTTATATAAATACAGTATAATTTGGAAGTATAATAATATTGTCATATATATATTTTTCGATATGAATATTCCATTTTTTTTAAATTCGGAAAAATTGTTTTAAAAGAAGATTTTGAAGGAAATAAATGTTGTACTTTCCTCTCTGTCGCTGGAAAATAATTTCGGTGATGGCGGCCGCATCATCGACTTTCATTTTCGAGTTTCGAAGGGGAAAGACCACTGTAGTAAATTCTACTGCAGATTTGTTTTGAAATTATTTAAAAAATTTAAATTGTTTTAAAGATAATTAGCGATAGAAGTTGTAAGAAATTAATTATCTATTATTTTTATAGTAATTTTGAAATTTGACCCGGTATTTAATTCTAAAATTTTCCACTAATTAATGGTTTAAATTATTTTGGTGAAATATAAAGTAAGTAATAAATGGATTGAAAACCTCTAATTTAAGTAAGAGAATTAATGCTAAGTATAAAGGAAGTTAAAATTTTAACTGATTAATAATGGTAAAGATTTATTGAAAATCAATGAATTAAAAGAATTGAGATTAAACTTGTAGAAGTTCAATTGCATTTTCTTTAACATGAATAACTTACCAAGTATAAAAAGTTGAAATGTTAAATAAGAGATTGGAATAGAATAGTATACAAGTAGGAAATTTTGGGAAAAAAAAAGGATGAAGTATTCAATGAATTGTTATATTAAATGAGAATTTAATGGTATAAACTTAAGTTATAATTGAAATCTCAAGTTAAAGATAAGTAATATAAATAGGTGATATGAACTTAAGTAGATAAAATGAAATTCTTTAATAAATAAAGATTGATGTGAAGGGTTATAAACTTCAGTACGGTATGAAAGCTACTAGTTTAAAATTAATAAAATGGAATTGAGAAGAAACTTGTAAAATTTCACTTACATTCTTAAAACATACATAACTTACCATATAATAAAAGTTGCAATGTTATTAAGAAAATGAAAGGAGAAATCTTACAAGTGAGGCTTGAGGTAATAAAGGTATTCTATTAATTTGCTATTGTTAATGAGAATTAATTGTATAAGCTTAAGATAAATTGGAAATTTTACTATATAAGTAAAGGTAAGTAGTATAAATAGATGATATATACTTTAGTCAATAAATTGGAATACAAATATAATGAATTTTGTAATAAATGGAAAATAAAATTGTAAGAAACAAAGAAATCCCTCCATGAATGAAAGAAAGAAAATCAACCCACTGAAGCATGAAATAAATGTATAATAAGTTAATTTGGTTGTTGGTTTGAATTGTTATTGTTGATTTATGTTTGTTGGGTAAGGAATTTGAAGTTGTTGGATGAATAAATAATCTATCCTTGTTCCATCTAAGACTGTTGAGTAAAGGATGCACTTGATAGTTAATTTCATTTCATACAAATTTCAAGTTTGAACCCAAACAACTATTTGTTTGATGGATTAAATGGTTGCTTTGTTTGTGTATGTATGTTGTTTGTAAGGTTGATGGTTGTTGAATTGTTTGGTTGATTAATGATTGAATCCACTTGAATAGTTCACTTTAATATAAATATTTAACCTTTTAGATTATATAAGTGAATACAGGTGATGGAAGCAGCTGCTACTGCTTTTGGTTCCAAAATAATAAGCGTATATTGCCCAACAAATAGGTACATTTCCGGATTACGTTTTAGCGCTATTTTATATAATTTTCCCGTGTTGGGATATAATATTTTGATAATATATGTAATATATTTATTTTGATATTATATTTTCTCCAGAGTCTCTCCGTACAAAGGAGACTCTGCCAAAATTTTCCGTAAATTTTGGACTTAGAATTTTGTGAAAATATTTTTCCAACTTTAATAATTTAAGTACAAAAGAATATAATGATTATAAAACTGGTATATTTATATAAGGGAATTAATTTAGTAATATTGTCAATAAGTTAATGTTTGAAATAAGATGTACTGTTTTACTCTTCCTTCTCCCTTCTTTTTCCTTTTCGGGGACGAAAAGTTTTGAGTGGGGGAGATTGTAACGACCCGTTAAATTTGATAATATTAAATGGATTAACTTAATATAATTTTTAATCTAATTTATAATAAATGTAGGAGTTGGATATAGTAACTGAGATTAAAGATTTAACAATTGAAATGTTATATGGCAATAGGTAGAATAACGAAGATTTGTGTTGTGGTTATAAGTCATAATTAGTTGATTAAAATGGTATTAATGAAATAATAACTGAATTGAATTGCAATATATAAACATCAGAAAAATTTAATTGGTGGATTAAATTTGTTAAAGTTCATAAGTTTTGTAATTTAGTTTAGTAGAACTTTAAATTATAAATGAAGATTGAAACAAACGATAAATTTAATTATGTAAATGGTGACTCAAGACCTAGGTTATAGGAATTGGAACATAATCCAATTTGAATTAAGTAGAAGAAGGATTTGGTTAATATGTTAGTTATTGTTCAAGGTATTGAATAAAAACTTGGAATCCAATCATAATTTAATGATAATAACGTTAGTATTAGAGAATAAATATATTTCAATGCAGTACCCGAATGAACGGAATAAAATGAATAGAAATGAAATGTAAATTGGCACATTTGGTTGAAAGTTAATTTTAAGAAACATATGAATGTTGAATTTGTGAATATTAATATAAATATTAACTTGAATGGGATTCATTAATACAAAGATGTAATAAGTGTAGATAGTAAAAATTTAATGGCTGTAGTGGATAAAAAAAAATCTAGTAGTAACATAAAATTTATTTATATGGAAAAAGAGTATAGATTTAAACAAATTTATGAAAATTTGATAAGAACAGTGGTTGTAATCAGTTTGGTTATTTAATATTTGGAAGATAGAGATTTGTAAATCCGTTAATGAATTTATAATGGGAAGGAATGGTAAGAATGTAAAAATTATAAGCATTTGATTCAATTAAGGGAATTAAATTTTAAATAAATGGTCATTTAATAAATTCAACGTTCTGTGAGAAATCATAATAGTTGTGTAAAATGTGTACAAACTTCGATTTGGAAATTTATTGGATTTATAACGGTTTTGGTATTACATTTATGAGTTTAAAAGTTATTCCATTTTGTAAAGTAATAAAAGCTTATTTAGGTGACTAGAATTTAGCGTAACGACTATTGTGTGTTACCTATTCTTGTTGCTTGTTAATTTAAATTTTGGGAATCAAATTCAATTTATCCGCCAATTTACCGCAGTTAAAGTGAAATGAATTGGTGAATGAGTAATGTTAAATGCAAATAAGATGTAACCAAGAAAAATCCCATTTATAATAATTTATGTAGAATAAAGTAAAGAAACCAGGAAATGAAAATGTGAAAATGTGGATGCAATGAGATCTTAAGTAATAATAACTTTGTTAGGTAAGTGATAACGGATTTTTTTTGTATAACCAAATAAAGATCCAAATTTATTTGGAAATTAATTGCAATCAATTGAATTTATTGCAATTAAATGGATTTAATATTTAATAGTTATGTAATTATTATTTGGAAGAAATTGGAGTTATTTGTAATAAGTATGAACCTAATGTTAATTTTTCTTATAGGATTGACAATTGATATGGAATGAAAAGAAGAAAATTTGGGTCAGTAAAATTTGGAATTTATGCATAATAAAATGGATTCTAACGTTAAATACTACGTTATTGAGATTTAAATTAGACTTAAAGAATAATGATGTGAATCAGGAACTAATGTTATGGCATCTTTATTTTAGGTGAAAGTTGAGAATAGAAAGATTAAAAATCCAAAGTATGGGTTTTGAGAATATAATTTATAAAATTCTTAAATATAAGAAAGTGTAGAAATTAACATTGCAATTAATATACTGTCAACTTTTAATTCACAGCTAAACCTGTTAAATCTTTTCAATTGATTACGAATCATATAAGAAATAAAATTTGGCCAATTTTAGAATTTAATATAAAATTTGGATTTTTATAATTTATTTAATGAATATTAAAAATAGCCATTTTGGCCACGGACTCGGATTTCGACGAAACCAGTTTCATCGGATCCGTATCGGTAAATTATTAGAGGGTTTCAAGTTTCGTATCAAATCGGACTTGTCGTTTGATCGTACGGGCGTGAAACGCCTTGAAATCAATTTTAATAAAATCAATTTGAAATCAATTTGGAAATTTTGTTTTCAGCATAACTTCTTCATACGATCAAATTTGGACGTGAAACTTTTTCCATCGCGTTCATAATATTTTAAATTACCTATTTGGATATATAGATTTACGAAATTTCGTTCCGGAGACATAGCGGGCTTTTTGGGCCATAGTTTGTTCCGCACGTTCATTCTACGGTCTATCTACGCTACCTCTAACCCTCTATATAAACCCAGCTATTCAGCCCTAGCCTCCGCCTAATTTCATTTATCTGCGCGTATTTTCTTCAAGCTTCTCTTCTTCTTCAATGGGGGTTAACCCTAGATCCAGTCAGTTCAAAAACAAAATGAAAATTCAAAATCTCCAAAAAAATTCCCCAAAAATATATGTCAATGTTCTCGGAAAACGTAATCTCATGGTGTAATTCGTTTTTTGAATGGAGTCATCGTTTGTTCAGAATAAATTCAAACAGTTCGTGGCCATTCATCGGCACCATAACAAAACTCGCCCGATCGGAAAACTGTTTCTGGGTATTGTGGAGATAACCGAGGGGTTTGCATCAGTATGGTTTGTGGGTTGAATCGACGGTTAGATTGAGTGGAAAACTTCGACTAGGGTTAAACGAGAGTGGCGGCTGCGTGTTGATTCAAGGCGAACGCATAGGTCGTCGCGATGGGGGGCCTCGGCTGGAGGGTGCGGCGGTGTTCCGGAGGATGCGGCGTGGCATGGATCGTGGGCGCGTGCGACATCAATGATTAGAGGGGTGCGTTTGCAGTTCAAAGTCAGTGGGTACGTGCTGTGTTCTGGGAGAAGATGACCATCACGTGAATGTAGGTGACGTGGCAAACAAATAAGCTTAAATGTGTTCCAATTTGTATTTTATATTTTATGTTTTCATTCGCAATTTTCGACATAACGTTCTCATACGAACTCCGTTTGACGCGAGATTTTTTTTGTTAGGATCGTAATTTAATTCCGGACTTGGTGACGCTGGTTTGGACGAATTCCGAGACGGGCGGATTTTTGGGTTTAAATCGAATTTAGATTCGATTTAAATTCAAAAGGTGAGTGTTTTAACCCACTCACAACTACTAGAAGCTTTTATGTTTGTTAAATTTATTTTAGAAATGAATAGAAATTTATTTATGAGTATTTGGCATGTTTATTTTATTCATATCTGTTGAATTGTATTTATTTAATTTAACTGTTAATTTAATTAATTTATTGCGTATAAATTTACATTTAAAATTTATTTGTTTGTATATGAACTGCTAGTTAACAGTTATATAATTTATTACTGAATATAGACTGTAGATTAATAGCTGTTAAATTTAATTTGAATAAAATTGCCAGTATTACCTGTTATGTAGTACAAAAAATAATAATATTGTTATTGATTGATATTGCTTGATGATTGTGATTGGATGATGGGTGATGTTGATGGATGTTTTATTGTATATCATTAAATTGCAAATTATCATGCATATTTCCTTTCATTCGGGATTGTGGTTTGAAATGATATACAACCGTAAAATTTTATATCTTTTAAATTGCGGATTGAAATGATAAATATCCGTATCACTTGACCATAGGATAGAAAATTATATACAGGCACCGCGGTCTATATATAACTATTTTAATGTGATTTCTATGGTTTGGATCGAATACGGTTTATAATAATCTTAAATTTTATATTGTATAAATATTATTCTTCCATATATATACATATGAAGTTGAAAATTTTGAAATTAAAAGGTGTATAAATCTCTTTATTAAAAATGGAAGAAAATTAAGAAAATGGAGTTTAATAATTTATATCATATGTTTAAATGTTAAGTTTGGAAATTTTAAGATATGATATTTATAATTGGATTTTTTCCCAAAATAAATTGAAATGAATATGCTAGTATAATTTGAATTGGGAAATATATATATATATATTATTACTAGAAATTGAAGTCTTATTATTTATGGATTATATATGAATATTCAAGACTAATTAATAGAACAATTGATTTGTTGAAAGCATAAAATCCAACTTTAGTTTGAAATATTGATGCTCAAAATGGATATACGTATATATATATAAATTGAAGTGGTTTTGGAACTTGAGAGAGATAATACAAATTTTGGGTTAGACTTTAATAAAGAAATGTATTTGTAAAGCCATGAGAACTATTTTCTTTACAAAGTAACATTTAAGTTAAACCTTTTAATTCATATACCGTTGAATATCCAAACCATTCAAGTTTTAAAAGTTATGGTTTTAAATTATGAATTTCGAAATATTATGCTTTGAAAGGATATTTGGCTTTCAGACGTTATAAATTTTAAAGCATTTGGATTTTTGAAAAGGTTTATATTTGGGACAAAGGATATCATATTGTTTTGGGTTTAAAATGATATCGTATTCATAGTTTTAAAATGGAAATGTTATTCTGGTTTTAAAGTATAACCTATTTTTTTAAAAATGACCGCGGTGTTATAATAACGATGGGTTGGCAAAGAGACCGGGATCGGATATGGACATACTCTCTGTCGATACCGAAAACCACTTTGACTAACCGTGTACGCGGTGGAGATTCCAGAATGAAGTAGGTGGTGGCGACGTTTCCTGTAAGGTAAATACGTGGACCCGACTCTCGTGAGTTGGCATAAGGTGGCTAAAACAGGAGCGATTCTCAGGCCAATGAGGTCATTCCTCTGATCGGACCCTCCTCTTCGATATTATACTTTGATTTTTGATTGATTCAGCGGCCACTTCTATATTTTGATTTTGGGGAGTTAGTCCGAGGTGGGCGGTAACTGCGGCTACGCGTTTCCACCAGCCTGGATAGCAATTGGTATATCTACCCTGGCATTGCCTAGTTGTGCCGTGTCACCTACCATACCGAGCCTTTACTACGAGTTTCTATTTGTGTCGTACCTATGGAGTATCCTCTGGTAGCTTCCCGATCAGGAGGTATTACGTTACTGTATACACTATTGTCATTATTTGTGTTAAGGGGAATATTGGGTCACTCCTTAACGCTATTAAAAAGTAAGTTTATTTTACAATTAGACACTATTATAATAGCGCAATATACTACATAGTAAATAGTTTAACGGATCCTTAGGAGATGTAAATCCTGAGCATCTCTTGAGTTACTGTACTCATATTTATTTCTGTTAATTTAACTCACATAAGATCTTTTAGTTCTGACTCGAGTGTTTTTGTCTTTTCAAATTTGCTCGGGTCAGTCCGAGCGTTTCAGGATCGAAGACTTTAGCTTTGAAGGACGAAGACGAAGGAGTCGTATTATTATTATCTATAGTATTGCACCACACTCATATTGTTCCGCTGCATTTATTGTATTAGTAGGTGTAACTCTGATATTTATTGTATAAAGCAAATCAAGTTTTTGTAAACTGTTTTGAACTGTATATTTATTATTATATTTTATCCTTCCGCTGTGAGATTCTGTTTTGTTTTTATTTCTTCTCTGTTTTCTTATTTACCCCATAACAATCCGCCCTTGCGTATGCTTTGAATTGGCACGCGTGTCGGTTTAAAGTGTGCGAAAAGGCGGGACGTTACAGAAACCATCTTTGAGGAGACCACCTAGGTCTAAACCAATACACATGGTATCAATGATATTGATACGATGTTGATTGGAGAAAGGCGGAAGGCATGGTGTCGAAAGCATTGCTTGCAATGGGGTCTATACCTTTTTTCGTTCTAAAAAGTTAAGCGCCTGCCTTTGTTTTATTAAAGCTTTCGAAGGAGTCAAAACATATGCTTCAAAAGGGGTTTTCTAATAGCTTTTGAAGGGGTTTCCATTTTATGTTTTAAAAGTAAGGGCTTTCAAATGAGTTCCTTTATTTGTAAAATAATGCTTTCAAAAGTAGGGGTTTCGATCTTGTCGAAGCCCTGCTGCCATTCCTTTTTCCTTTTGAGTGTATTGAAGTCATCATTGCTTTCAAAGGGTAGCTTTTGTTTTAAATATATACAAACCCCCTTCTTAAATGCTTTCGAAAGGGTTCCAAGGGTTTCGAATGCAATGGCTTTGAGAGGGGGTTTCGATGCTAACCTTTAATGTTTTACATAAAGGTTTTGAAGCTTTCGAAAGGGTGGTGCAGATGCTATCATGTTTTCCCCAATACTTTTACATGATAAAGAATGATTTAAAAAGATATACTTTCGTTTGTATTCACTTTGATCCAAATGATATTTTTAAATATAAACCCAATTGTTTCGAAAGAGGGACTTTCAATGGTTTTGGAAGGGATCTGCCAAAGGTTTCGAAAGTGGTACTTTCAATGGTTTTGAAAGGGGTACTTTCATTAGTTTTGAAGCTATGATTCTAAGAATAACTAAGTAATGTTTTAATACTTTCGAAAGGTAATTTTGGTTTCATAAGAGATGATTTCAAGAGCTTCGAAAGGTATATACGTAATGTTTTGAAAAGAAGTTCTATGCTTTCGAAGGAGGTTAACCAGGGGTTTCGAAAGTGATGTTTTAAGGTGTTGAAAACTTAGTTTTCAAAAAAAAAAACCAATCTCATTTTAAAGGAAAAACATGGCATAAATAATTAAAGTATTTTGAAATGGAGTTTTGAAGAAGTTTTTCTTGATTAATGGGTTAAAGGGATTAACCAAGTTTTATATAAAATGCATTCAAGATATTAAACCCACAGGAGTGGTATTATTATATTATTATGTTTTCTTATTCAAATATGTATTTGAATATATTCACATTGTAATGAACCCATAATGGTGCTTTGGGGAAGGGCAGAATAACCCGCTAGGCTGACCCAGCAGTGAATATAAATTAAATTAATTAAAGATATTGGTAGGGGCCAATAGGTTCATAGTAAGCCCATGAAAACTATGTTTAAATGAAGATGTCAGGAAGACAGGTTCATAATTAGTCAATGAAAACTATGATTTGATATTGTCAGGGGAAAATAGGTTAGTAGTTAGCCCATGAAAACTATATCTGGATTAAGATATTAACAGAAGTCAATTGGTTATTAGTCAACCCAAGAAAACTAGGATAAAAGGAAAGATATTGGAGTCACCAATAGGTTCAAGGAGAACCCATGAAATAATAAAGATATTTGTAGGGGCCAATAGGTTCTTAGCGATCCTATGAAAACTATGTAACTGGACAATGAGTTCTTAAA
This sequence comes from Allium cepa, assembly GCA_030765085.1. NCBI lineage: Eukaryota > Viridiplantae > Streptophyta > Magnoliopsida > Asparagales > Amaryllidaceae > Allium > Allium cepa. The sequence continues at coordinate 670,675,579 of CM060939.1, read as the reverse complement.
CATTAAACAGGTTATTAGTAAGCCCATGACAACTAATAGATTAATCGTAGCCTAAAAACTATAAATGAGACAGTTAGTCAGAATGAATGGGGATGGAAAATCCAAAATTGATTTACTTGTTTGCATATCATCATATTGTTTTGAATTGTTTTAACCCTTGTGGATGCAGGAGCACGGTATATGGTTTTATAAAGGTTTTAGGATACTAGTGAGGGGAAAACCCGTTCGGCTAAGCTACGTGGTCTCACTAGATATCTAAATGGTTTGAGATGGTAGATTATTATTCATACTAGGTTTTATGTCTGACTCGTAGTTTATGTTTTCCCCTTGAACTCTCGAGTACTCAATTGAATTTGAGTAGCTTGAGAGTTGAGTTTTTCAGGTACCTCTTTAGATGAATAAGCTTACGAAGAAATGCATGAGGCATGACAGCTACATAAAGTTCTCCTTTATTTTGATTATGCTGTGTTGTTGATGTAAAGGAAAAGTTTTTTAGTTGCCTATATATACTTTGATCATCCAAGGAGGGCATCTTCATATGTCGCTCTTGGCGTATGTTGTAATAAGTATACTTTCTCTGAACATGGTTCTCATAACGGGATTATGTAATGAATTTGGAGTGTTTTGAAATGAAATGTGGAACTTGTTTGATGTTTTAAATTTTTTCCATATTCATGTGTTTCTGTATATCATGTATCTAAATTACCATATTTGGTCGCCGAGGATTAATAACTATAGATGACCGCAACATCCGTAGCCGTTAGTTTTGGGCGTCCAAGTGGGGGATGTTACAGTTTGACAATAGAGTTTTATGTATGTTAGCTTTATCAAAATGCAAATAAGATGCTGTTGGATTGCATTTTTTATTTGTGAAGTTTATTTATCTATGTGTGTACATTATACGAATGGCTAAAATTCGATGTTGTTCTATAACGACGGCCCTACACCTCTGATGCTCATATAACCAAATAGCGCTATGCTGGAGCATCCGGCCGATGTAGGACAATTGTCAAGGGAAAGAAAAGAAGTAAAGAAGAGAAGAGAGAGGACACATCACACAATCACATAACCCATCGTATATCAGACAACGCATCAGGTAGAATATAATAGTCATCATAGATATAAAACAGGCGAGATGTTAATAACTACATAAACCGCATAATCAATGTATAAAGGCTTATACAGTTATGAAAAACAGTAATAGAGTTTATAAAAATGATAAATTAACTCAGCCGATATAATGACTCTAATAATAGTAAGATGAACACTGTCAAGGCTCCACAGTGTCACACAACGGAATAAACAATAATAAGCCCAAAATGCAAGTATGAAAAAGCATCGCCTCCTTCTAGTACATCTATAGAAATCCATGTACTATTTGCACCTGCTTTCTAGTCTACTCGTTTAAGAGTACGCTAATAAAGAAGCAAAGCGTAAAACCTCGAGTTAGACAACAGTTTGGTGTGAGCGATAAATAATCCCAGAATTCTATAAAAATCAGTATGGAATATGGAATAGAGGGTATGGAGAATCAAAACTGACTTGTCCCAACATCCAAATGGCTAGCACATAACATATGATATACGCTACTCTATCATAGTCATTATGGGCGAACTATACTTTAAAGTACTAATGGATGTCTGGGTATCAACCTTAAAGACAATTGCATCATGTGACATCCCTAGAGTGATAAATAACTAAAGAAAACATAGCATCCATCATCCATTCTCAAATTAATCACTCGGTGCGTTGGATGTATGATACTCGTATGACCACCCCATAAAGCCAAGAACTACCCAACCTTCCAGTTTCTCCGTACTCAATCCATGCCACTCAAAAGGCCAAGTACTAGCCTGCAAACCCCACAAGTGTTTGGAAGTAGAAGATATTTTTAAAAGTAAGATTTTGATTAAAAGAGTATATTAAATCATTTTAGAAATATATTTTTAAAGAAAATGATCGAGGATGGATTTGGAAATACGATATTAAATGTTTTGTGAAAAGTTTAGGAAGATTCGATAAAGATTTTGAAAAGTTAGTTTGAAAGTATTGTAAGGTTATGAAATAATAGTAATGTATTTGGAAATAGGGAAAAATATAATTTTACTAATATGATCATAACTTGTGATGGAGTGATCCGACTTTGTTGATTCTTCATTTGTTGGTTAGGCAATTACATAAGTAACAACTTTGTTGTTCATTATTTTCCAAAATTTTGAAGTTTGTGAAGCTTTAACTATCAATTAACGGGAATAGTGTTCGCTGCCTCATGGTGTAAAATTGGCTAAAAACCGAGCTAAATTCATTCACTTATAACCTTTGAATGATTTGTTCGGTTCCGATGATTTTTCCCATTCCGAAAAGCTTAAAACATAAGTAACAAACTTTTGTTTGAAGTGTTTCATGAAATTTTGATGTATTCATAGCCAAAACATGAGTTTTATAGGTGGGACTGCACCTAAATAACCATTTCAGATTTTTTTTCTTTTTATGAATCATCACATTGTTCATTGGATATTTGATGTTTTAATGTCCGAGAGTTTCTTATTAATGCTAATATAATATCCCATAACTCCATTTTAAATTTCTTGACAATTTGATGATTATTTCTCTTTATAAGCTTATAGAGAGGTGGTTAATTTAAAATGCATGTTACCTACAATAAAATTATACATACCAGTTAAATCTAATATAAACGACTAATGTTTGGAATTGAGCTGAGTATAGGTATATATGGATCATGCTTCGACTATTTGGTGATGATGGCATGTTTTTTCTCACTTAATAACAAGCAAAATTGCTTAAAAATACTAAATAAAGTTATATTTTTATGGTATACTGATATATTATGTGATATTATATTGTTTTCCTGTGTTTTGAGATGCCTCGTATTGGTAGTCCTCTTCAAATTATGGAATTCGTCATACACACACATAGAGGATCGCTAAATTCACGATTGAGAGCGATATCGAGCAGGACGAGTGAGGGCAGGGTGATAGCATAGTGGGTGAGCTAGGCTTGCGATCGAGATTGGGGGCGACGTCAACTTGTTGGTGGAGGATGGCAGCGACTTGAGCAGAGAGATACAACCATGGCTTGCGATCTAGAATGACGCGTGAGCCTGGCCAAGCATTGTTCAAGGGTGAGGCTAAAAGTAGAGGAGCTCACCATCGGTTTTAGAGGTGGGGTGTCAGGAACTGATGTTTGTACGACTGGAAGCTATAATTGTTGCGACCACTCATGGTGATGGAGAGCTTTAGCAGCTACATCAGTGCGATGACGAGGTTGAGCACGACTTCGGTGAAGGCGGTTGTATGGGCAGAGCTACGCATGGAGACGACAATGTGAGGTGCTGTAGCAATTTTGGTGGGCTCGTGGTGGAAGGGTTGTGCATTTAAGATTGGAGCAGCGACTGTTGAGATGTAACTATAGATGATGGTGATAGTGGCGCGCGACGATGAAGGGTTGTGAGTCGGTTGTGGTCATTCTCGCTTGGAATTTCGGTGAGTTATCTCACTCATAACTATGTCATTTTCATTTTTAATTGATGCATAATCCTCCATTTATTTACTTGTTGCTTTGTTGAATCGATGGTTAGTTATTGAATGTGATTGATTGGTTGTTGCGGATTGTTTGACGATATAGTTGAATTGTATTATGAATTATGATTTAATTATTGTTTAGATGCTTACAGTTTAGATGGTTATTGTTAGATGGTTGGTTCGCGATGTTTGAGTAGTAATTAGATGTTTGTAAATAATCGAATGATAATTGAAATTGTTTGAAAAGGAGATAAATGGATTGAAAGTTGTAAATTTGAATCAAATAAATTACGTTTAAAGTAAATATAGTATTTTAGAATAATGTTTTTAACACTAAGATTATTAGATTAATGGAAAATACGAAAGAGGAATAATTTTGGAAAAATAAATAAGTGGAATAATTTTAAGGATTTTGGAAATGGAAATTATTTTGAAAAAAGAAGAATTTTAGGATTTTATAAAATAAGGGAATTTTTAAAGAATTATACATTCGTTAATTTATTGATGATTTTAAAAATATTTAGAGGATATTTATGTATGAAGATTGAGATCTGTATTTTTAAAATGATGAGTACTTTTAATTTAGTAGATAAGAAGTAAAATGGTATTTTGAAGTATTTCAAAGTGAATGTAAATTATCTTATATATGGAGTGAAAATTTATATTGGTTATATAATATGAATTGAATTTTGGAATATATATATATAAGATTAACTATCGAAGTATTTTAGGAATATATTATATGAAATAGAATTTGAATTTGATGAATTATTTATCAATAATATTGGTTTTAAAGAGGTTTAAAAATAAATTAGGAATTTAAATGATGATTTTGAAATTATAAACTTGAATTTCAAATTATTATGGAATTTGAATATTCATTTAATTTAATATTTTTAAAGGTATCTGAAAGATATAAACATCCTTGAAGTATTATAGTAATATTAAGTTGGAAATTAGAAGTGAAGTATTTTTTAGATTTTACAATTTATTGATGAGTTTGATTAAAGTCCTTTTGAAACCAAATAAATTATTTGAAATATAGATTTTTGAAATAAGATGTGTGCATCAATAATTATTTTAATGAGAAGGAAATAATTAAAAGAGACGTTTGTTGTTAAATTGAAGTGTTTTTTTAAAAGAAGGAACAATGAAGTGAAATATATTTAAATAATAACCTTCATCTCATTGATTACTAATCAAATAATATATATATATACATACACTGTGTGTGTATGTGTGAGTACAGATGATTGTCGTTTGTTTGTTACAAATAAGATGAAGTTAAATTACCCGTTGTGTTGAATTATAAAATAATGAAAGTAAAAAATAACTAAATGAAGTACAAAATAAGCGATGAGTGATTTAATAAGTGAAGCAAAAATTTATTTAATATTGTTTAATCGAGGGTGTTGTGTATATGATTGTATTACACTAGACGATATGGGACGTCCGTGTAACGTGTATTTATTTACTCAACACTAGTATAATGTCAGGTAATTCATTAAAGATCGAGTATTTAATACTCGGATATTGGTGAATTATGCTATATTGTACACAAATATTAATCAATATTTTATGGATTTCTGACTTGACTTGTGTGGTATATCATATTATTTCTTATTTTATTATAACAAAGGAATATGATTATCTTCGCTTTTGAGTGGAAAGTGTAAGGTATCTTACGTAGATGCGATAGGTAGAAGTTTTTTCTAGCTCTATCCTAGCATAATAGACCATGAGGTAGCTCCCCGATGGTTGCAATGACATGTCCCCTTCATCACATGATCACAGTCACCTGCATGGACCAAACAGACGAATTTAGAATAAGGCGAGGTAGTGGATGATGGAAGCGAGGAAGCGATGTTCATTTATTATGCAGCTAAAGACTGGTGAGGATGCTTACAAAAAATTTACGAGTAGGGTCTCCCTTTGCATATGATAAGCTACGAGGCTCAGGTAAGGACTCGGCTTTTGGCAGTAGCAATAACAACAGCACATATAATATTAGCAGTAATGAAAATAAAAATGAAGAATAAAATAAATAAATATAATATTGCTAAATAAACGTGGATGGATTAATGTTTGATGTGTGATGTATATTGTGTACGATGTTTGTGATGTGTGATGTGTAGATGTGTGTGATTTGTGCGAAGTGTGATGTGTACAAGTCTGCAATGTGTGATGTGTGAGCTATGTGTTGTGTATAATGTATGTGGTGGATATATGAAGTGTGTTATGTGATGTATGTGATTGTTATCTCATGGATGTTTTGATGTTTGATGGATTATCGATGTTGTTTGACTGTTATAGATGTTTTATTATTCCTTTGGATGGATTTATTTATTATGCTGTGTATATGTTATTCCTTCGGATGTTATTTATATTCTTACCGTTGAATCTAAACATAGTCTGACTCGTTTATTATTTATACAATACTCAGGTCAGTTCGAGACATTTCAAGTTTAGGGACGATGTGACTAGATTTGCTTAATGGGCTCATTTGGAGGCTGTATTACTCCATGTGTGGTATATTATGTACTTGGAATCGTGTATGTATATGATATTAAATTAGATGTATTGCGTTTATCTCGTAGATAATTAAGATTAAATGGGAATATGTCTTTTTGTATCCCACTCAGACTTATGTGATAATTTTTACCGCTGCGTTGATGACTTTTTGTTCTCTATGATTTATTATATTGTGTATTGTTCTATTCTCGGGAACCACACATGTGTATTGCTTTGTACCAAGACTGCTTACGTCGAGGTGAGATATTTTTATATTATGTGACATATTCCGTGTTGGTTCAAGGGAATATTCACATGTGTCTCATCCACAATGCCTCATTCTCCGTGTTACTTGACGGTATTAATCATTATTACTCTTAGGTAATATGGGTATGTAGGTGGGGTGTTACAATCTAGTAATCGCCAACCATAACAATAGACTATTCGTATGTGTATGTGTGTACATCTAAATCATCTAATTCAATCAAGGCTGAAATTCACTTTAAAATATCACCAGAATGTAGCTCGGGAACCCACAAAAACAAGCCTTGAAATAATCGAGAAAAAGATATATGATCCAACCCTATTAGGTCGGAATCAACCTGGCCCAATGTACAGCCACCGATCTATCGGTGGTGACTTCAGGCAAAGCCAGAATGACTCCACCAATTCTTGCAGTATTTTTTTTTCAATTTTCTTTTCCTTTTTCTCATTCATTTTTGAATCGACTTTCATTCCATTTTCTTATAAATTTTGATAAGTTCTTCTATAATATTTCTACTTTAGATTCACAAAGAGAATCGCATCAAATTGTCTTTATGAAACTAGTTTAAGAGTTTTGTAAATACACTTTCTTATATATATGCTTGAGATAACACCTTAAAATAAAAATAAATTCAAAATAAAATATAACCTAAAACATCACTTTACACTTTAGAAATATTTTTACATAATTTATACACACTCACACACACACACACACACACACACACACATATATATCAATATAATTCATTTCATTGTTCAAAAACATTATTTTCCCATTTCTGATTAAGTCAGTCATATAAATCATGTAGTTCTATTTATAAATCATATTTAATTTCTAAGAAGTATCATATAACTCCATAGATCAACTTTTAACAATTTACTTTGATTTGCCATAGCATTTATCATGCATTATATGCGTACATGTCTCAGCGTACATATTTCAAACATATTCTTCATCAGAATCATTATATGTATAATATATATATATATATATATATATATATATATATATTATTAGTTTCTAATTTTACTTTCCAATTTTCGTAATTTATCATATTAAGTTTCAGATTTCATAATCACTTCCATTCCATATGAATTCCATTCTAAAGTTTCCAATATTCATTGTAATATTCACTAGTTTATTAACCAGTTAAACCCATTTCAATTAATCCATCTGTTCATTTAACTTTAACATCAAACACTATTTATTCTCGTATTATTTCATTGCTATTTCTTGTTCAAACTTTAACTATAGACCAAAATTATTGTAGAATTACTAGGGAATCGTTGATTATATCTAGATTAGGCATAAAGCACTCATAATGATTAGAAATCTCCTAAGTTGCTTACTGTCCGCAATTTGTCTTTGCTCCAAATACAAGTTTTTTCAATCTAATTGGCATTAGACTACATCCCTCCCCTTGATCTCTGATTCGATGGTTGAATTTTTTATTTTATTAATTATTGAAAGAGAAATTTGAGTTCGAATTAGACATAGGGTTTTGTCTTACAAAGAGAAGAGGAAAAAAATATACAAACAAAGGAATGATTTTAAAGTTTTAAATGAGAGAACGACCTACTATAAATAGGAAAATAAAATGTTGGTTCAATTTTTCTATATCAGCTCAAATTAAAATTTCAAATTTCGAGTTAAATAAACGACAATAACTTCATTATCTGTACTCTGATTTGGATAAACCAATACATGGTGCACATCAGAGAATTGAAACAGTTGCATTGATGTCAGTTTCTTTACCAAATTCAAATGTTTGAAAATAATGATTTTTCCTTCGGGTTGAAATTATTAAATTTATTTACTTTAAATAATGAAAAATATGGGTTATTACACTCTCTACACCATAAAATTATTTCATCGATGAAATTTCGCATATAATATCCAAGTCAACAATTCATATCGGTCTAAACTTATCTACCCTTACAAAACATATAGATGAACATGCCGACATGCATCATGTCATTTAATACTTAATTATATGAAAAATGCAATTTTCTATCTGGCTTCCTGAACTAATCGGCCTCCCGAGTGAATGCAATATAAATGGCATATAAGTATGACATAGCACAATCTTAGTATATCAACATATATGAAATCAACAGGTGATGCTTTGCAAATATATATCATGTGCTTGGTGTTCAACCATCTTAACAGTATATAATAATGTAAATCAACCATAAAGCAACCAAATCCTAAGCATCCAAAATCTAACATCCAAAGCTAAATTCTAAAAGAACAAAACTAGTTTGAGGAACATATTAGTATAGAGATTAGGATGATAAACCCTTACCTTCTCTTCAGACTTCATATGCTCTTCGTTATGTCATTCCCCCTTCATGCTCTCAAGAATTTCACTACCTTATTTCTAAGCCACTTCACTCCATGCTCGACTATAAGGGTTGGTCCACAGGAAGAACTTGGCTCTAGCTCCAATTGTACATCCTCCAACTGATTTGGCTCGATTACAGTGGCTGAATCATGTGCACATTTTCTCAAATGTGACACATGAAACACATTATAGACTCCTACCATCTTCTCTAGAAGTTTCACTCTGAAAGCAAGACTTCCTATTTGGTTCAACATAGGGAAATGACCAACAAATCGTGGTTCTAGCTTTCTCAAATTTCCAAACCTTATTGCTTTCCTAAGTTGTAGAACCTTTACAAATACTAGATCTTCAACCCCAAATTCTAACTTAGTCCTCCCCTTATCGGCATATGACCTTTATTGATCCTATGTGGCCTTCATCCTCTTCCTTATTAGTTCCAACTTCTTAGAAGTATCATGTATCATATTCGATCCAAGAATTACCTCATTGGTCGCTTCTTACCAACGTTAGGGTGACTTATGTTTAATGACAAATTTTCTACCGTCGATAAATTTCGAATTAAAATAACCACAAGCGCATGGCGTATAATTTTATTATGTTGTGAGTAAGGGTCGATCCACAGGGAATTTTTATGATTTTCAAATTATCTAATCAATCAAATTAAACCAAAAGTGGAGAATGTTTTGAAACCTAGAAAGCTAAGAAAATATTGAGATTAAAAACTATGTGATTAGAGTTCAATTTAGAGGCAAATGCACTTTATTATATTTTTCATATAAATCAACATAAAATCAAATGATGATCTCCTTTTAATCTAAGTAGGATTAGTGATGTATTTATCATAAGCATGGCTTATTTGAGTTATTAATGAAAACAAATCAAACCATCAAACTATAATACAACTCTAGTCCTACTTTTCATATCTCATGAAACATAGCATAGAAAATGAAACCAAAATCAAGTTTAAGCATGAACCATTTACTATTAATTAGTAACGGAGATCATCAAATTTTGATTCGAACTTCACTTCATTGCCATGATCATATTTAGATGAAGAGGCAATTTGTGAGTAATGAGTTAAGCATAGCCTATTTGTTATGAACAAAGTAGGCTATCAAAATCATAAAACACAAGCAAGCATAAACATCATTTTCTCATAAAGCATAAAAGAGATCATAGATAGAAAATTTATGTTGAATCTACATGACAAAAGAAAGATTCATCACCCCTAAATTATAGGGGTTTAGCCTCTCATTTGTGTTATCATTTCAACACATAGAGATTTCAACATTGAAAATGAAATAAAGTAGAGAATAAACAAAGAAAAAGAAGATTAACTACTAGAAGGAAATGAATTAAACTAGTGCATAAATGTAAATCTAAACTATGAACATGAAATGAAAGAGAGCATAAGAATAAAAATGTGCATAAAAGTAAAGAAAGACAAGTAGAAAAGAGAAGAGAAAGAGGCTAGAAAGCCAATTTTATTGTATGAAACATAGAGCTTACTACTTGCATTTTTAATTTTTAGAAGATATTTACATGCACATAAGAGGGCTATTTATACATGCATAAAACCCTAATACAATTTTTAAGGTGCTTCTCAAAAAAGCCTTTTAGGAAGTGTGACCACCAAGTAACCATCAGCCACTAATTAATCACTCATCAAATGTGTATGAAGCTTTAACCTACGCTTAGTTGTCCATTAGCTTCTAGTTGTAGATTTAGGTAAGTGGGTGGGGTCCTATATGATCATGAACTTGAATTATTTCCTTTTTATTCCTTTATATTCCGTTATGCATGCATATATCTTCATGAAACCCTCTTCCATATGCATCAAAATTTCCTATAAAAATAATATAAAATGTCCAAGTAAAAATTCTCTAATTGACACACACAAAAATGACCATTTTGCCCCTAAATGAAGATGAATATATGATGATTTGAAAATAATTGAATTTTGGCTTTAACATGTTAAAATGCCCAAATATGACTTTTATTCAAATAAGAATAGATGAAATATGGATGTAAATATATACACATTTACGTGCACATCAACTTACATTGCTTTCTACAATGCCTCATACGGTGCAATTTCAATACTGGCTTAGTAACTATTAATATGTGCAAATTTAACAATGGTAGATGATCCTCCCAAGCTGCTCTGAAATCACGCATACAAGTTCTAAGTAGATCCTCCAAAAATTTATTCACCCTTTCGGTCTATTTTCATCCGTTTGAGGGTGATATGTTATATTTAAGTTTAGTTTTATTCTCAAGCATCATGTTGACTCCTCCAGAACTCACACATGAAGAGTGGGTCCCGATACTCACTATACTAACTAAAATTCCATGTAACATGTTATACTTAAGTTTAGTTTTATTATCAAGCATCATGTTGACTCCTCCAGAACTCACACGTGAACAGTGGGTCTCGATACTCAATATACTAATCGAAATTCCATGTAACCGAACCACCTCTTTAATATATAGTGTCGCCAATGTCGCTTCCGTCCTTATGGTTTTCACTGGAATTAAGTGCGCAATCTTGGTAAACCGGTCCATAATTATCCAAATACTCTCATTACCCTTTTTTTATGAGGCAAACCATCAATAAAGTCCATAAATTCCATTTCCACGGTGGAACCGCCATTGGGAATAATAGTCTGCTCGAGTTTTTCTATTCAACTTTAAACCTTTGGCATGTCTGTAACAACCTAACTTTCTACGCCATAAAATAAACAAATATAACTAAAATAAAAATGCTCAAATTTGAATTTTGATAATTATTATTTGGAAATTCTTATCTATTCAAATTTTATTTGATAAAAGATTTTTCTGAAAAAGTTGAATTAAATTAGTAAATTCTTTTTAAATAATATATTGAAATTGAATAAACTATTTCAATTGAATAAAAATTGTCCAATTATTGAAGTATATTTTTAAAGGTGGAACCCAGTGCAAGATCCTCGCACATGATAGCGGGCTCTAGGGAGGTCGATAAGGTACGCAACCTTTCCCTCGCATTGTGAAAAGGCTGTTTCCAGACTCGAACCTGGGTGCTTAGATCACCTTGCGGGTAACCTAATCGTTGCTCCAAGGCTCCACCTCCCCATCGAAGTATCATTTATAGAGTGAAGTATCGATAATTTTAAATTAGATTCGGAATTCAACTACAAATTAATGGGAGAGTAATCTAAATGAAAAGAGTGAATAAGTGGGCAAAGTAAATTAATCAAAGCTAACCCAAAATCATCTTGGCCCAAGTCCGTTTATCACATTCCCTTCTCTCCTTTTCTAGAAACTCCACCACATCTCTCACTCCAAACCCAAATCTGACTTGCTTATACCTGGTTTTCCCTAAATCTCAATGAGAATGTGCACACCAAATAAAAAAGAAAAAAAGAAAATGAATCGTGGTCGCTTGAAGGTGGGCACGACAACCTCGGCCAGGCAATACCAATACATGCTCAGGTAGGGAGGTGCGCATGTGATGCAAGGTTATGGTGGTTCGAGCGTTGATTAAGGGATGACAAACATGCGTCAATGTGGTCGCGACATGGTGTAGGTGGGCATACGAAGGGAGTGTGGCGGTTAGAAATGCCAGTTAGCGGCTGTGACGGAGGGACCAACGATGTTGGCAGCGGCTGGTTTAAACAAGTTCCAACGTCTTTTGTGTTGTATTTTGTGATGCTATAATCTGCGCTTACAAACCAATGTGTTTTATACTCATATCTATGTTTATTTCTAGTTTCTAGTGATATATATTTATCCCAATTTATTGGTTAACTTACTTGGTTGAGATATTGGTTTGGGAAACTTGATTGGCCGTTGTGATATTGGATGTCAATTTGGTGTTTAATAGTGGAGTTTTATACATATGATTTATCAAAATGCAAATGAGTTGTTATTGTGTAACTAATTTGATAATTTGTAACTAATTTTAAAACAAATTTAAATTGGTAATAAATTTAAATTTTAGAATTTAATTGAGAATAAATTCGAAAATTTCCAAATTAAATAAGCGTGGTGTCTATTTATTCATATGTATATAGATTGAGTTTGAATTTCATTTTGAATTTGAAACTTTAAAATAAATATTTTTGAAAATAAATTGAATTTAATTTGGGAATTCAATTGTAAATATCTTACAAATAAATTGACTTTGAAAATACTATGTTCAAAATTAATAAAATTTGTTTTCTAGTTATAATATAATTATTTGGAAGTTATATTTTGAAATTAATATAATAATCTTCTAAAAGTTAAATTTGATTATTTTTAACACTAATATTATTTATATAAATTTAAGTATAATAACTTAAGTTTAATTTTAAATTTATATATAACTAAATGTAATTTGTATGTATATATATACATATAAAAGTATAATAAAATAAGTTTAAAATAGGATTTGAACATTTCCTTTTAAAAATATAGTTTGTAAATATACATAAGTATAAAAATAAGAATTAATAAAAGTTTTAAATTATACATATCTTTTGGAAATCAATAAGGAAATATATATACACATTCTTAAAAATTATACTTAAGTTAATAAAAACATATGTGTACATATGTATCTTTTAAAATTAATAAGATACAAATATAGTTAATAATATAAACATTTGAGAAAAACATAATATAAAAATTATGAAATATTAACAAGTGAAAGGGTTAAAAATAATTTATAAATAAAATAAAGACAAGGGTGTAAATATAAATTTACTTAATTTTAACAAGCGTAAAAATTTTAAAATCGTGTTGTGACAAATATTTAATAAGTTGAATATAAACTTACAAGTGTAGGTTTAGTTTAACAAGTGGCAAAAATAAACTTTTATTTTATTTTAGAATTATAGAAAATAGGTATAGAGAAAGAAAATCAGGCCTCACTTCTCAAATTTCTTTATCTTCTCATTTGAAAACCTGTAAACCAAGAAACCTGGAAAGAAAATTAAAATCAGAGAAAAATCAAAAGCCTGAAACAAACTATAACCCGAAAACAAAAGAAAATTAATCAAACAACTTCCCATGTTCAACCTGAAACATACAGTAACGACCCTGAATTTTTAATAATTTAAATTTGAATATTTAATTAATTTTAAATATTTATAAGTGAATTTTTAAGTCAAATAAATTTTTATTTGAATTTTTGGATTTAATTGGATAATTAAATCGATAATTTAATATGTTAAATTATGGAAATAATTGAAAATTGAGTTAAATATGATTGAAAATGATTTGTAAAATTTTATTTAATCATATTGAAGTTAGAACGATATTTTAGAACTTTTAAAATCGAATTAAAAGTAAATCTGTGAAAATTGAATATTTTAATATTTAATAATCGACTGTAAAATAGTCAATTTTTGAACAGTCTCAGAATTGAACGAAACCAGTTCCATTGGATCCGTAATAGTTAGTTATTACCGGATTTCAATTTTCGTATCAATCGGAGTTATCGTTTGATCGTGGCAGCTCGAAACGCATCGAATCGTTTTTAATTTAAATTTGGCGAGTCAAAATAGCCATTTTTCAAAAAGTCTCGGATTTCGACGAAACCAGTTTCATTGGATCCGTAATGTGATATTATTGTAAGGTTTCAAATTTCAAGTCAATTGGATTTACCGTTTGTCCGGTACAAATTAAAACGCCTAGAAAATCGCTTAAATCGGTTTAATTCAAATTGAGCGTTTTCAGCCATAACTCGCACATACTTCTGAATTAGCTTCCGAAACCTGTTCCATTGTGTCCGGAACGCGGGATAAACCCTAGGTACGCTGGTTACGGCGTCTAAATCGGAGTTCGGAAATTCCGGGATGAATAGTGTCGCTCGTTCCTTATAAATAGCCCCTACCTTTCATAAATTTGATAAAACATAACCAAAACCCTAACCCTAAAGCTAGTAGCCGCCACTTTATGATGAATGGCCAGAAATCATCCTCTTTCATTCATCAATCTCTCTCAATCCGTAAAGAATTAGCCGAAGTGTTCAACACGGAAGTCGAAGAGCACGACGAGAGCTTCGATTCCATACGGTGATGATCGGAAATGGTGCAACGGAGAGGGAGCTAAGGGGGGCCGTTCATAGCAGGTCACGCACGCACTCCAAGGCTGTAGAGCAGGCCGAGCCTTGTGCTATTCAAGCCGAACATGGTGGAGGTGATGGGCTTCGCAATGGAGTTTCCCGATCGAGTTCTAGTCGAGTGTGGAGAGAGCAAATTCAAACCCTAGTATGTGATTCATGGGTTCTATGTGAACGGCTCCAACCTGTAGAGTATGCGTGCGTATGAAGGAGGTAGGAGATGAGCAGGGGCTGTTGGATCTGGATCTAAGGGCTGTGAATGGTGGGGGTTAAAATATATAAGTATATGTTGTAATTTAGTTATTAAAAACGTGTACAATCTTGTAAAATTCATAACTTTTTCATACGAGGTCGAAAAAATGCAAACTCAGTTGCGTTGGAATCGTATGGACGAGCACTACGCGATGGAGTTGGTTTGGAGTCGTTTGGAGTTAGCGAGAATTTCGGGTAAAATTAAACGCGCGTTTAATTTTATTCGAAATAAAAGCTAAAACGGAAATTAAAACCAAGGTGAGAACTTCTCACTCAATCGAATAGATTTCGATTTTATTTTAAATAGTTAGATTTAAAATATTTGAATGCATGTTTGAATGATGACTGTAAATTATTGATTGTTAAAATAGACATTATACGCCGTTAGTAAGCGGATGTTATTTAATATAAACATATACCGCGAATATTTCATAAACAGTGAAATTGGTATTATATATAATAGCAATATATATATATTGGCATATGTATATATTGGAGTTATTGATTTCCCGCATTTTTTGTTTAGCGGATGAGACCCTATTACGCCGTTAGTAAGCGGATAATATTTATTAAAAACATGTACCGCGATAATTTCGTACTGGAGCGAAATTGGTATTGTGCTAATGTTTTTGGATGCAGGAAACAGGTTGGAGGGATCCAACTGGATTCCTCAACAGTATTTATTTTATTTCAGATGTTTTGATATTTGATGATTATCATATCGATATATGATATCGTTGTTAGTCGTGATTGACTATTTGGTGTGTAGCATCATTGGACCCAGATTTTGGGATTTTAAAATGGTTTTAAAGTGATTTTTGAAAATATACTATATTTTTGGAATTGATCCATTATAAATAAATAAACGTTATAATTTTTAAAGTTATAAAAATTATGGTTTTTGTGAAATATAGTAAAAAAAGCTGATTTTTAGAAATACGATTAAAAGTTGATTTTTAAGAAATATGAACTAATGATTTTATAAAATAATTTAGATTGGATTTTGAATATATGATAAAAGTTTAAATATAGGATTTATAAAATTTGATTATTTTATAAATCGAAATGATGAAATTATAAAGGAATTTAAAGACGTTTTAGAATAATAATATAAACTGATTTATATTAAGAGATTTATAAATGGATATTTATAAATTGAAAAATTGACATTATAAAACAAGTTTTTTTTTATAAGTGTTTGAATGTAGTGAAAATGAATTTCATAAATGAATGAAATTTATAGAGTTATAAACTGTGAAGTTATAAATGAAATCTATAAATAGTAAGATTTATAAATTTGGTGAAATTATTTGAAAAATAGATTGATTAAATAAATAAATCTTATAAGTTATAAGGTTTATAAATTGAAAAGTCTTTAAAAAGAACGATTTTGTAAAATAATCGTTTTATAAGTAGTTAACTTATAATATGAACTTTTAGTCTATAATTGAATTATAAACTGAATAGGTAAATAAAAGGATTTATAAAAAAGGAAGTTTTTATAAATAAATAGAAAAGGAATTCATAAACGTTGTTTTATAAATTCGCAAATGACTTATTTTGACAAGTTAATTGTTATAACTTAGAAATGGAGTTATATTCACATTTTTTAATAGTGAATAATCCTTTGAATTAAAATGAATAAAAGGATGAGATTTGTTAACGAAGTTTATTCACATTTTTGAATAGTGAATAACACGTTAAAGGAATTGTTTTGAATGTGATGTTTAAATAGAATTAAAACAATCTAACGATGTTTTTAAACATGTTGAGATTCGAAACCACAGATTTCAACATTTATTGTTGAAATAGATGTTTCGAGAAATGAAAGGAGATGATGGACTATAACACTGTTGTTATAGTAAATGATTTCCGAAAGGAAATGTTTTTGTATAGTATTGGGATTTATATATCTATTTTAATTTCGAATCCCTATACTAGTGATTTTGGGTTGTCGTAACGATGTTTTACGTAACATTCGTTTTGGCCCAAATAAATATGTTTAAGTGAATGATTTTCTTAATAGAATGAATTATATACTTAATTCGATTTAAGTATATTGAATATTTTCTAAGTGTTGAAAATAAAGGAATTTGTGAATTACTTATGAATAAATAAGTATGGAAATGTTTTCCAATATGAAGTGAATAATTAGAATTTATCTTTTTCTGAAGATAAATTGAAATGAATTATTGAAATTGTATATGCATGATATTTTGAAATATAAATTCATTATGGAATTTATATGTGAAAAGTGGAATTTGTTTGAAAATAAATATTGATTTATTTTTGAAGTGTTGAAATTATATATCTTATAAAGATATTTTGGAAAATAAATAATTTGGAAAATTATTTGGAATCTGGTGATGTGTGCATATCCAGTGATAGTTCAATAACCGACTATCAATATTTCCCTTTGAATGGGTATTTGATGTGATTTGTTTGAATTTGAATGCACACTTATTTTTGAATAAGCGCTTACTATTCGGGTTAACCGGGAAAGGACCATGGGGTCGTATAACCCATTCCGAATATGTGATACGTCGTTGTGAATTGCATTTGAAGATCGGTGTTGAAGACCGGTATTTGCAAGAGCGATAGGATGACCTATCGATTGTTTCTGCACCGAGTCGCGCCGGTATAGAAACTCCCTAAGTGATGGGAAATCCGATCAGGATTGTGAATATCCGGATTGCAAGGACTTCTTTGTAAGTGCCTTCGGTTTTGTTCGAACCCGGAACAGACTTGTATGGATTGTATGCCTGACATTACAAGTTGAGATATAAAGCCGATTTCTTTCAAATATATTTCTGTTGGTGGCGGAGAATTTATTCTTTGCTTAACACCCTTCTTTGAGACGTACGAGCTCAAAGGTTATATAGTTGAAGTTATCAGCGATATATTCCCAATTTGGTAATGTGACATGCCGAGTGATGCTGAAATGATCATTGTGTTGATTATTGTGATAGGATCATTTATTTGATCGTCTATCTTAGTGATCATTGTGTTGATCATTTGTTGACCCAAAGCATGGCTTTTGTATAAAGTATGTTTTTGTGGACGTGAATTCGTCGAGCCTCACATCCCGGAAATGGTCAAAACAGGAAAGAAGCAGCAAGGTTATGAGGGGTAGCACCCTTTAGGATGTGTCCATTTCCTTCTGGAAAAGGGTGGTATCATGGTATGGAGCCCAGATACTTACTCATGTTGAAAACACTTTGTTATGATTGTGTGAATTGATTAGAGAGCGCTCTCGGAAAAAGGTCCCAAAGGACCGGGGGATGGCATATTCGGTCAGTTGTTGCTCAGTTAGGAGTAACCCGGCCTTGTGTTGGTTGAGATCCGGTTTGGTTCTCGGGGATGTCCATCCAGAGGCATTCTCAGTGGCAATGGGAAGTTCCTTGGCCTGACCATTTGTTGGAAATCCAATTCCCAATACGAAACTTGTACGGTATTAGTTGTAGAACCTGCTATTCACTTATGGTGGTCACCACTGTTTGGATGGTAGCTATAGTAGGCATAGTTCGAAATGTCTATGCTGGCTAAGATTTATATTCTACTTTCGAAATGAATTTTTTCTACACTATACACTAATAATAATATCAAATGTTATTTTAAATGCGTATCAAGCATCTTTGGCTATCATAAGGAGAAATCTCCTCCGATTCTGCGTTTGCATGTGTGTGTGTGCGGGAGGCCTTATGGTAGTCTCATTTTTAAAAGCATTGCGAATTGAATTTAAAAATATTCCTCTATTTTGATTTTAAAGATAAATAAACTGTTTTGAGTTCTCACACCAGTCACATGACTGACTCGGAGTTTATTGTTTTCCTTCCTAAACTCTGGGTGCCCACTAATTTCCACACGGGCAGTCAAGAGTTAGGTTTATCAGGATATTCTGGATATTCTGGAGTTGCTGGAGACAAGCTGGATGGCATGGCGTATTATTTATATAGTATTTCTTTTCCGCTGCACTGTTTGATGTTGTATGTTGTTGTTGTACACTCTGATGTGATGATATGATGTAATGAAATGTAATGTAATAACTGATATAGTTCTTTGTTTAAAGATTATTCATTTATTATTATATGTTGTTCCGCTGCGAATTGTGAGATTCTGTTGTTGTTCTTTTTGTTTCCTTTCTGTCCGTTCTATTTTCAAATTCTCTTTTTCTATTTTTAAAATTCTTCTATCTTCTGTTTTTCTAATTCTCTGTTTTCTAAAAATTGTCTATCTTCTTTTCCCTCTATTTTTCTTTTTCTTTCTTCTTTTCCTCTCTTCTTTCTTTTCTTTTCTTTTTAAAACCCATAACTATTCGGTTTTTCGACAACGAAAATCCGTATACGTTACATTTGGTATCAGAGCTGATGGTTAAGCTGATGGTTAAGCTGATGGTTAAGCTGTTGGTTAAGTGACAACCATGGTTCTGTAGGGTATTAACTCATTAGAGATAGAGTCAGCAGTACTCTAGAATGAGTTTGAGTGTAATAATAACTATGAGAGCGTATTTGTTAGTGAATATAAAATTGTTTTATATTGTGATGATTGGTTTATTGAGTGGCATATGAACCTTCGTCAGCACGGTCAGTCAAACTATGCCGAAGGGGTTTCTAAACACTTGAATAGAACAATTCGGCACAGTATTGTTTTAATTGGGTAAATGAAATAATTTTACCTTGATTATATTTTATATATAGGAAATAATTTTTCAGAATTATTAAAGTGTATATAAGTGATTGTTTAGTTGTTTGAATAATCTAAATAAAGAATAATTGTATTACCAAAGGAATTATAAGAATTAAATTATAATTAAAGTGTTTACAATTGTGAAATAAACTTATATATATAAAAAGTGAAATTATATGAATATGAGTTATAAATGAAAATGAATTTAAAGTTAAATGGGAATTTACTTTAGAGATGGAAATATAACTTAAGTTATGTAATAGAATTCAACTTTGTAATTGAATTGAATGAATGGATTGAATGTTAAAACAATTGAATGTAATTTAAGTTGATAAGGAATAATTAATGAAAGTGTTAATTCATTAAAATCTAATTTTATTAGAAGTTGAATAAATTGGAATGGAAATCAATTTAATGTTAAACCAAATTGAATGAATATAAGTGAAAAGAATTTGGTTGTAATTAATATAAATTGGTTGTTATATGATTGTTATATGATTGTATAAAAGTCATTAAGAGTTAATGAAATTGAAAACTATGAAATTGAATTCAAATTAGAAGTAAATAAATTTGAATAGAATTGAATGTGAATGGGATTTAATTAGTGAATGTTAACAAATTGAAACTAATTAGAATTGAGAATGAATGTTAGTAAATCCAATGTAAACAAATCAAATGTGATTTAAAGTGAAAACCAATTCATTAAGTATTAATGAGAATATGAATGAATTTGTTGAATGTTAGTTGGTTGATGGTTGAATATATATTGCTTTTGTTTCATTTGATATGTTGACATATATAGTTATTATATTGCTATATGATGTCTGTTGATACTATTTTCATATATGCATGATTCTCATGTTGTTTGTTGAGTTTAGTAGGTGCGGATCGCGTTTGCTTCGCATTTGGAGTTCGCTTTAGCGCTATATTAGCCGTATATGCTTGCTAATAAAATATAAGGTACATATCTCGGATTAAATACAGTACTTTTACACTTTTTTCCCTTCGGGATGCCTCATTACTTGATGAGATGTATATTTGTGATGTATATACTGTCATTTTTTTTTCGGATCGAGCCGCGCAAAGGAGACTATGGCGAATTTTTCCGGAAATTTAAGGCGTTAGAAAATTTTTGAGAAAATTTGGAAAATTTTGAAAACTTTAACTTTGTTTTAGAGTTGAAAGTTAAACAATAGTAGTTGTTTTTGAAAAGATAACTAAGTATGATTTGGAAAACTTAGTAAAAGTTATCATAAGAAGTTTAATTATGAATTTTGGAAAATTAATAGATTTTGTAACCTTTCTTACTTGCAATTTCGAGGACGAAATTCTTTTAAGAGGGAAAGATTGTAACGACCCTGAATTTTTAATAATTTAAATTTGAATATTTAATTAATTTTAAATATTTATAAGTGAATTTTTAAGTCAAATAAATTTTTATTTGAATTTTTGGATTTAATTGGATAATTAAATCGATAATTTAATATGTTAAATTATGGAAATAATTGAAAATTGAGTTAAATATGATTGAAAATGATTTGTAAAATTTTATTTAATCATATTGAAGTTAGAACGATATTTTAGAACTTTTAAAATCGAATTAAAAGTAAATCTGTGAAAATTGAATATTTTAATATTTAATAATCGACTGTAAAATAGTCAATTTTTGAACAGTCTCAGAATTGAACGAAACCAGTTCCATTGGATCCGTAATAGTTAGTTATTACCGGATTTCAATTTTCGTATCAATCGGAGTTATCGTTTGATCGTGGCAGCTCGAAACGCATCGAATCGTTTTTAATTTAAATTTGGCGAGTCAAAATAGCCATTTTTCAAAAAGTCTCGGATTTCGACGAAACCAGTTTCATTGGATCCGTAATGTGATATTATTGTAAGGTTTCAAATTTCAAGTCAATTGGATTTACCGTTTGTCCGGTACAAATTAAAACGCCTAGAAAATCGCTTAAATCGGTTTAATTCAAATTGAGCGTTTTCAGCCATAACTCGCACATACTTCTGAATTAGCTTCCGAAACCTGTTCCATTGTGTCCGGAACGCGGGATAAACCCTAGGTACGCTGGTTACGGCGTCTAAATCGGAGTTCGGAAATTCCGGGATGAATAGTGTCGCTCGTTCCTTATAAATAGCCCCTACCTTTCATAAATTTGATAAAACATAACCAAAACCCTAACCCTAAAGCTAGTAGCCACCACTTTATGATGAATGGCCAGAAATCATCCTCTTTCATTCATCAATCTCTCTCAATCCGTAAAGAATTAGCCGAAGTGTTCAACACGGAAGTCGAAGAGCACGACGAGAGCTTCGATTCCATACGGTGATGATCGGAAATGGTGCAACGGAGAGGGAGCTAAGGGGGGCCGTTCATAGCAGGTCACGCACGCACTCCAAGGCTGTAGAGCAGGCCGAGCCTTGTGCTATTCAAGCCGAACATGGTGGAGGTGATGGGCTTCGCAATGGAGTTTCCCGATCGAGTTCTAGTCGAGTGTGGAGAGAGCAAATTCAAACCCTAGTATGTGATTCATGGGTTCTATGTGAACGGCTCCAACCTGTAGAGTATGCGTGCGTATGAAGGAGGTAGGAGATGAGCAGGGGCTGTTGGATCTGGATCTAAGGGCTGTGAATGGTGGGGGTTAAAATATATAAGTATATGTTGTAATTTAGTTATTAAAAACGTGTACAATCTTGTAAAATTCATAACTTTTTCATACGAGGTCGAAAAAATGCAAACTCAGTTGCGTTGGAATCGTATGGACGAGCACTACGCGATGGAGTTGGTTTGGAGTCGTTTGGAGTTAGCGAGAATTTCGGGTAAAATTAAACGCGCGTTTAATTTTATTCGAAATAAAAGCTAAAACGGAAATTAAAACCAAGGTGAGAACTTCTCACTCAATCGAATAGATTTCGATTTTATTTTAAATAGTTAGATTTAAAATATTTGAATGCATGTTTGAATGATGACTGTAAATTATTGATTGTTAAAATAGACATTATACGCCGTTAGTAAGCGGATGTTATTTAATATAAACATATACCGCGAATATTTCATAAACAGTGAAATTGGTATTATATATAATAGCAATATATATATATTGGCATATGTATATATTGGAGTTATTGATTTCCCGCATTTTTTGTTTAGCGGATGAGACCCTATTACGCCGTTAGTAAGCGGATAATATTTATTAAAAACATGTACCGCGATAATTTCGTACTGGAGCGAAATTGGTATTGTGCTAATGTTTTTGGATGCAGGAAACAGGTTGGAGGGATCCAACTGGATTCCTCAACAGTATTTATTTTATTTCAGATATTTTGATATTTGATGATTATCATATCGATATATGATATCGTTGTTAGTCGTGATTGACTATTTGGTGTGTAGCATCATTGGACCCAGATTTTGGGATTTTAAAATGGTTTTAAAGTGATTTTTGAAAATATACTATATTTTTGGAATTGATCCATTATAAATAAATAAACGTTATAATTTTTAAAGTTATAAAAATTATGGTTTTTGTGAAATATAGTAAAAAAAGCTGATTTTTAGAAATACGATTAAAAGTTGATTTTTAAGAAATATGAACTAATGATTTTATAAAATAATTTAGATTGGATTTTGAATATATGATAAAAGTTTAAATATAGGATTTATAAAATTTGATTATTTTATAAATCGAAATGATGAAATTATAAAGGAATTTAAAGACGTTTTAGAATAATAATATAAACTGATTTATATTAAGAGATTTATAAATGGATATTTATAAATTGAAAAATTGACATTATAAAACAAGTTTTTTTTATAAGTGTTTGAATGTAGTGAAAATGAATTTCATAAATGAATGAAATTTATAGAGTTATAAACTGTGAAGTTATAAATGAAATCTATAAATAGTAAGATTTATAAATTTGGTGAAATTATTTGAAAAATAGATTGATTAAATAAATAAATCTTATAAGTTATAAGGTTTATAAATTGAAAAGTCTTTAAAAAGAACGATTTTGTAAAATAATCGTTTTATAAGTAGTTAACTTATAATATGAACTTTTAGTCTATAATTGAATTATAAACTGAATAGGTAAATAAAAGGATTTATAAAAAAGGAAGTTTTTATAAATAAATAGAAAAGGAATTCATAAACGTTGTTTTATAAATTCGCAAATGACTTATTTTGACAAGTTAATTGTTATAACTTAGAAATGGAGTTATATTCACATTTTTTAATAGTGAATAATCCTTTGAATTAAAATGAATAAAAGGATGAGATTTGTTAACGAAGTTTATTCACATTTTTGAATAGTGAATAACACGTTAAAGGAATTGTTTTGAATGTGATGTTTAAATAGAATTAAAACAATCTAACGATGTTTTTAAACATGTTGAGATTCGAAACCACAGATTTCAACATTTATTGTTGAAATAGATGTTTCGAGAAATGAAAGGAGATGATGGACTATAACACTGTTGTTATAGTAAATGATTTCCGAAAGGAAATGTTTTTGTATAGTATTGGGATTTATATATCTATTTTAATTTCGAATCCCTATACTAGTGATTTTGGGTTGTCGTAACGATGTTTTACGTAACATTCGTTTTGGCCCAAATAAATATGTTTAAGTGAATGATTTTCTTAATAGAATGAATTATATACTTAATTCGATTTAAGTATATTGAATATTTTCTAAGTGTTGAAAATAAAGGAATTTGTGAATTACTTATGAATAAATAAGTATGGAAATGTTTTCCAATATGAAGTGAATAATTAGAATTTATCTTTTTCTGAAGATAAATTGAAATGAATTATTGAAATTGTATATGCATGATATTTTGAAATATAAATTCATTATGGAATTTATATGTGAAAAGTGGAATTTGTTTGAAAATAAATATTGATTTATTTTTGAAGTGTTGAAATTATATATCTTATAAAGATATTTTGGAAAATAAATAATTTGGAAAATTATTTGGAATCTGGTGATGTGTGCATATCCAGTGATAGTTCAATAACCGACTATCAATATTTCCCTTTGAATGGGTATTTGATGTGATTTGTTTGAATTTGAATGCACACTTATTTTTGAATAAGCGCTTACTATTCGGGTTAACCGGGAAAGGACCATGGGGTCGTATAACCCATTCCGAATATGTGATACGTCGTTGTGAATTGCATTTGAAGATCGGTGTTGAAGACCGGTATTTGCAAGAGCGATAGGATGACCTATCGATTGTTTCTGCACCGAGTCGCGCCGGTATAGAAACTCCCTAAGTGATGGGAAATCCGATCAGGATTGTGAATATCCGGATTGCAAGGACTTCTTTGTAAGTGCCTTCGGTTTTGTTCGATCCCGGAACAGACTTGTATGGATTGTATGCCTGACATTACAAGTTGAGATATAAAGCCGATTTCTTTCAAATATATTTCTGTTGGTGGCGGAGAATTTATTCTTTGCTTAACACCCTTCTTTGAGACGTACGAGCTCAAAGGTTATATAGTTGAAGTTATCAGCGATATATTCCCAATTTGGTAATGTGACATGCCGAGTGATGCTGAAATGATCATTGTGTTGATTATTGTGATAGGATCATTTATTTGATCGTCTATCTTAGTGATCATTGTGTTGATCATTTGTTGACCCAAAGCATGGCTTTTGTATAAAGTATGTTTTTGTGGACGTGAATTCGTCGAGCCTCACATCCCGGAAATGGTCAAAACAGGAAAGAAGCAGCAAGGTTATGAGGGGTAGCACCCTTTAGGATGTGTCCATTTCCTTCTGGAAAAGGGTGGTATCATGGTATGGAGCCCAGATACTTACTCATGTTGAAAACACTTTGTTATGATTGTGTGAATTGATTAGAGAGCGCTCTCGGAAAAAGGTCCCAAAGGACCGGGGGATGGCATATTCGGTCAGTTGTTGCTCAGTTAGGAGTAACCCGGCCTTGTGTTGGTTGAGATCCGGTTTGGTTCTCGGGGATGTCCATCCAGAGGCATTCTCAGTGGCAATGGGAAGTTCCTTGGCCTGACCATTTGTTGGAAATCCAATTCCCAATACGAAACTTGTACGGTATTAGTTGTAGAACCTGCTATTCACTTATGGTGGTCACCACTGTTTGGATGGTAGCTATAGTAGGCATAGTTCGAAATGTCTATGCTGGCTAAGATTTATATTCTACTTTCGAAATGAATTTTTTCTACACTATACACTAATAATAATATCAAATGTTATTTTAAATGCGTATCAAGCATCTTTGGCTATCATAAGGAGAAATCTCCTCCGATTCTGCGTTTGCATGTGTGTGTGTGCGGGAGGCCTTATGGTAGTCTCATTTTTAAAAGCATTGCGAATTGAATTTAAAAATATTCCTCTATTTTGATTTTAAAGATAAATAAACTGTTTTGAGTTCTCACACCAGTCACATGACTGACTCGGAGTTTATTGTTTTCCTTCCTAAACTCTGGGTGCCCACCAATTTCCACACGGGCAGTCAAGAGTTAGGTTTATCAGGATATTCTGGATATTCTGGAGTTGCTGGAGACAAGCTGGATGGCATGGCGTATTATTTATATAGTATTTCTTTTCCGCTGCACTGTTTGATGTTGTATGTTGTTGTTGTACACTCTGATGTGATGATATGATGTAATGAAATGTAATGTAATAACTGATATAGTTCTTTGTTTAAAGATTATTCATTTATTATTATATGTTGTTCCGCTGCGAATTGTGAGATTCTGTTGTTGTTCTTTTTGTTTCCTTTCTGTCCGTTCTATTTTCAAATTCTCTTTTTCTATTTTTAAAATTCTTCTATCTTCTGTTTTTCTAATTCTCTGTTTTCTAAAAATTGTCTATCTTCTTTTCCCTCTATTTTTCTTTTTCTTTCTTCTTTTCCTCTCTTCTTTCTTTTCTTTTCTTTTTAAAACCCATAACTATTCGGTTTTTCGACAACGAAAATCCGTATACGTTACACATACCCAATAGCAATTCAAAGAAAATTAGGAAAACAAATCATCTCAAAAATCATAAGCATAGAACAAGCAGATCAGAGAGCATGTAAATTTAAACAAGCAAGATCAGATAAAAAGTTCAACTTCATCTCGAAACTGGAAGTGTGGATGTTTGGATTTAGTTCAAAGCTCAGACCAAATCAAAACAGTTTCCAGGAAAAGAAAAAAAAACAAAAGCAATTTCTCTGTTTCTCTCTGTCAATCTATCCAGGTGAGCAAACCTTACCCTTTTGTCCTTAATATGGCTATATCTTGATTTAATGAGATAAATGGTTGAAGTATGAATGTTGTGTGAATATGTTATATGTATGGAGTTTATGTGTGTACAAGTCTGTGTATCTGCTCTTGACTCTATTATATTTACAATGTCAAATTTCTCAAATAAATTTATATCTCCCAATCCATATTAATTCAAGCTTTGATTTTTTAAGGTGAAGTGTCTGTAACAATGAAGTATTTATCATAAAAATTGCTTCAAGAATTTTTATTAAGAAATCACTTCAATAATGACAAATTTGAGAGATAATTAAAACAAGCAAAAAAAATTGATCAACTTGAAATATTAATTTTATTATGTAAGCTAATTCATGATGGAAAAACTTGAATTTTGATGTAAATTTTATGATTTTAAATCGCGTGATTGATGAGGTATTCGAAGATGATCAAATTTGGGTTTACGGTCAATTTCCGTCGAATGATATCAAACTGAGGCTCAGGGTTTTAGTCAAAGGTGGCTCGTGGAGCGAGGATAATGGGAAAAATAGTCAAGTATTTTCTTAAGCACCATGGGGACGTAGCTAGATCGATCTAGGGTTTTAGCGGTGGTTTTAGTCGAGTTTGGTTTTGTGTCGATTTTCTGACTATGGTGCATTAGAATCAGTAAGGGTGGGTAGAATAGCAGCGTAGGATGACGGCGAGTCTCTGGCCAGGATGTCGAGTTTGATCGGTGAAGGCATCGCGAGGCGGTTCTTGGCGATCGACCTAGTTCCAGATTTTCGTTCGAATTGCTCGATTTTGTGTTGATGGATTTTCGAGTTTTCTGGATTGTCGAGTGGATTGATGATATCATCGCAACATATTGGTGCCTACGGCAAGGACCAGAGGGCGTTTTGATGATGGTGCACGTGCATGTGGTGTACGTTTAGCTGGGTTATTGAGAATTTTGGAGAGATGAAGATGTGCTCGGGAATGAACTCGGGGTAGTTGGTGGATTTGCTCAAAGGAAGGGTGTTACGTGAGTCACTCATGGGATGCTCGGGAAAAACTAAAAATGGCTCGAGTTTCTTAGCTTTGATGATTTAACAAGGTTTAAAGTTATTAAAAGATTAAGTTTTTAAGCAATTTAAATTAAGCTTTAAAGAATATTAAAACATTTAAGTTTTAATGATTTATTTTTAAAGGATAAAATAAGGTGTTTAAAAATTAAATGATTTTATATATAGTTAATTAATTAAATTAACAAGTGTTTTTTAAATGTGATGATGTAATCTAAGCTTTAATTAAATCAATGTTTTGTATAAAATGATTTCAAGCATTAAGTTTTAAATATGGTTTAAATGATTTAATTAAGTAAAATGATTAAGACAAAGGGTTAATCTTTAAATTAAATTAAGATTCCGATAATTAAAATTTTATTGATGAATAAAAGTAATTAAAGAATAATAAATTAATGAAAGTAATTAAAGATAACTAATTAGTTAAAAAATCACTTAATTTAAAGCAATTAATTAATGATCAAAGTTAATTAATCAGGTGATAATTTATTTATGTGATTAGGGATATCAATAATTATGATTAAAGGATAATTTATTAAATGGTAATTAATTAATGTAATAAATTAAGGATAATTAATTAAGGATTAATTAATGATTAAAGACTGATTAATTAATAATTGAAGAAGGTTAATTAACTTATTATTAAAGGATAATTAATTGAAAATAATTTGTAATTAATTAATGTTAATTAACCAGAATTAGTAAATTTATTCATAAGTAAATAATCTGATTTAAAATTAATCAGATGATTAATTAATCTTATTTATGAATGTTTGGATTCAATTGAATGTTGAATTGTGTGATATCCCTGATGTATGATGCTTTGTGATGTGAATTATTTTGATTCGAGCTATGAAGAATGTAATTTATTTTATCTATGATGAATGTATTTATTTATCTATGAATCCGTGAATGAAGATAAGCGTTATAGATCGTACCGCTTATCGATATTGATATGATTGAATCTGTGATGATTGTTGTTGATGTTGCACTATTGTTTAAAACCCCTGGACTACACCTTACACACATAAATATGGATTGCACGAGGAAATTGGTTAAGTCACAGATTTTTGAAATGGTTTTAAAGTTGAATTTTGAATCCAAAATGGTTTTGGAAATGAAATTGGGTTAAATATGAAAAGGTTTTGAAAAGGAATTTTGAAGATAAAAATTATTTTGAATAACTTAATAAAGTTTTGAAATTTGAATAATTTGATTTGAATTTAAATTATAGATTTGAAATTAAATTCTATGTTTGGAAATTAGGGTTTAAAAAGGGTATACAAGTTATAAATGTATTTATATGGGTTTTAAACCATTTTAAAAAGTATTATTTTGGAAATTTAAATTTAACCCAAGTTTGAAAGACTTTAACTTGTGCAAATGTAATCGGATTTTTCCGAAAGGAAAACTATTTGTTTTCAAATAATAATAGCTTTCATATAAAGAAAGGATTTCCAATTTGTATTGAAAGATTTCAAGTTTGAAATGAATTGAAATAGTTTTGAAAGCTTTGAATTAATCTTTGTGAAAAAATTGTTGAACTTTGTTTGAAATTGAAAAGGATCTTAAAGGGTATATTTTGTATAAAAGATTTGGGATTGAATTGGAATTGTTTTGGAAAGTCATGAATGAATCTTTGTGGAAGATTGGTGAACTTTGTAAAGTGAATTTTTTTGTTTAAAATTTGAAAATGATAATTTGTTTAAACCATTTGAAAGAAAATTTCTGGGTAATAAGTTATGACTTAACTGAGATCCCAATATCCACATGTTTTTAAATTATTTCGCTCATTATTCGGTTTAGCCGGGAGAGGACCTTATGTCATATAACCCATTTCGAATAATGATACGACCATATGGATAGCATTTGAAGACCGGTGTTGAAGACCTGATATTTTCGAAAGCGAAAGGATGACTCGTCGAATGTCTCTGCAACGGTTGATCCCCGGTATAGAGATTTGATCACCATTTGTGATGGGGAGTCCGGTCGTGATTAGGGATTATCCGGATTTGCAAGGGCTTCTTTGTGAAGTGCCTTCGGTTCTGTTCTAACCTAGAACAGACTTGTATGGATGTATGTCTGACATTACACTTTGAGATGTAAAGCAGGTTTCTATCAAATACATTTCTGTTTGGTGGCGGAGATTTATTCTCTTAGCGTAACACCCGTCTTTGAGACGTATGAGCTCAAAAGTTATGTGGTTGATGGTTACCAGTGATACATTCCCA
The DNA here is from genome assembly GCA_030765085.1 of Allium cepa. NCBI lineage: Eukaryota > Viridiplantae > Streptophyta > Magnoliopsida > Asparagales > Amaryllidaceae > Allium > Allium cepa. The sequence continues at coordinate 670,645,361 of CM060939.1, read as the reverse complement.
ATTTGGTAGTGTGGCATGCTGAGTGCTATTGAGTGTTGCTGATCATTTGTTGATTGAAGCATGGCTTTTGTGAAAAGCGTAGCTTTGTGGACGAGACTTCGTCGGACCTCGCAACCCGAAAATGGTCGAAACAGGAAAGATGCGGCAAGGTTATCAGGGGTCGCGCCCCTAGAGTATGTCCATTTCTTCTGGAAAATGGTGGTATCATGGTATGAAGCCCAGATATTTAACATATGTGGTTACTGCAAATAAATTACTTTGTGGTTGTTGCTTTGTGGTTGAGGATCTGCGGATAAAAGTCGCAAACGACCGAGGATGGCATACTTGTAGGTGTTACTTCCGGGTAGGGGTAACCCGGCCTTGTGTTGGCAGAGATCACAGTAGGTTCTTGGGGAGTCCCTCTAGAGGCGTTCCCATGTGGCAATAGGAAGTTCCTTAGCCTGACCGTTTGTTGGAAATCTAATCTCCAATACGCGCCTTGTACGGTTTTAATTCTAGAACCTGCCATTTAATTATGGTGGTCACCACTGTTTAGATGGTTGCTATAGTAGGCATACAATAATGGTTGTATGCCGCTATGATTAATATTATACTTTCAAAATGTTTTCCTCTATGCACTAATGATAATATCAAAAGGGTTTTTGCGTATCAAGCATGTTTGATTATCATAAGAAGAAATCTCTTCCAATTTTGCGTTTGCATGGTGTGTGCGGCGGAAGGCCTTATGGTAGTTTCGTTTTCCAAAGAGCATTGCGGATTTCTTTTAAAATCTTTTGTTTTGATTTTGTTAAAGATAAACTGTTTTGTTTGCTCATATCAGTCCCATGACTGACTCAAAGTTTATTGTTCCCTTCCTAAACTCTGGGTGCCCATAATTTTCCACGCGGACAGTCTAGAGTTGGGTTTTTCAGATAATCAAATAGTAGATGTTGATTCGTTAGCCTTCAGTCTCTGGAAATATTCTTCAGTCTTTGGATGACTGACCTTGCTGAAGTCCTACTTGATGGGGGTTCGAGCTTGCTTTATGGCATTGGATAAGGAGTTTGCAGATATTGGAATTCTCACTTGGTGGTTCAAGTTATTTATTTCTGCGGTTATGTATCTCTGATATGCGATATTCATTATATCATTGTTGTATCTATTGTATATCAATGATATTATTCTTTTTTCTCCTATATTGTTATACTTAATGTGTTATAAGCTCTGGCGAATTGGATTCGTCGTTTGAATCTATGGCATTCGAATGCGGATGATGTATTCAGTGCCGATTTTCGAAGGTCGAGTCAGGGCCGTTACATTTGGTATTAGAGCTAAAGGTTGAACTTTAGCTTTTGGAGTATAACACATTAGGTGACTTATTAGAGATAGGGTAAAGTATACCCTAGAATGAGTATATCCCTAAGATATCCGTCTGTATGCCTCAGTAAATTCTCTTACTATCCACTGATAGTGAGTATGAGTGCAAGAAGAGGACGAGATAGGGGACAGGGAAGTACCACTACAAATGGTCAACACCTGCAACAGCGGAAACAATTTTCTATCAATCTCTTTGATCATCATTCTTTGATGGCTTTATCGAAACTACAGAAGGAGCTTTGGTGCGATGGCGGCCCTGCGAATCGTGTAGATAAGTTCCTATCTTGTATTCTCATTATCAGCTTTTCGATTTAAACTTTAATGAATTTGAAATTCTAAATTAAAATAAATTGGTAAACAAGAATATAAAGTTAAATTAGGTTGCATAGATTTCGTTTAAAACCGAATTTGAAATTTCTATTGTAATTTCTTGTGAGGATTAAAGTCCAAAGAGGGACAAGCTGGTGTAAACTTTGAGATATTCCGACCTGAGTTTGGAATACATACCTAGTATTTGAAAATTATGGAAGATTAAATCCATTTATCTATTGCTTAGGTCTTGATATATTCTACGAACGGTTAGTTATCCCTTCGAACTAACCAATTCCCTGTATGTTTTCGTAGATCTGGTGATCCGAGTATCTTGTGATATATGGAATGAGTTTGTTCTCATATCTATTGTTGATGTTCTGATTTGGTAAGGCAAATGCAAAATAAATATTCATTTTGATTTGGTGAACCATTCCTCTATGTGTTCATCTGTTCTTCGTTGTCTTCCCATCTAGCAAATTTCGAGGATGAAATTTTCTTAAGGGGGGAATCTTTAACGATCCCAATTTTATAACAAATTTAAATTGGTAGTTAATTTAAATTTTAGAATTTTAATTGAGAATTAATTTGAAATTTTCCAAATTAAATAGGTGAGGTGTCTATTTATTCATATGTATATAGATTGATTTTGAATTTCATTTTGAATTTGAAACTTTAAAATAAACATTTTTGAAAATAAATTGAATTTAATTTGGGAATTCAATTGTAAATATTTTAAAAAAAATTGAATTTGAAAATACTATGTTCAAAATTAACAAAATTTGTTTTCTAGTTATAATATAATTATTTGAAAGTTATATTTTGAAATTAATATAATAATTTTCTAAAAGTTAAATTTGAGTATTTTCAACACTAATATTATTTATATAAATTTAAGTATAATAACTTAGGTTTAATTTTAAATTTATATATATGTATGTATATACATACATTTAAAAGTATAATAAAATAAGTTTAAAATTGGATTTAAACATTTCCTTTTAAAAATACAGTTTGTAAATATATATAAGTATAAAAATAAGAATTAATAAAAGTTTAAATTATACATATCTTTTGGAAATCAATAGGGTAATATATATACACATTCTTAAAAATTACACTTAAGTTGATAAAACATATGTGTACATATGTATCTTTTAAAATTAATAAGATATAAATATAGTTAAGAAAATAAACATTTAAGAAGAACATAATATATAAATTTATGAAATATTAACAAGTGAAAGGGTCAAAAATAATTTATAAATAAAATAAAGAAAAGGGTTTAAATATAAATTTACTTAATTTTAACAAGTGTAAAATTTTTAAAATCATGTTGTGACAAATGTTTAATAAGTAGAATATAAACTTACAAGTGTAGGTTTATTTTAACAAGTGGCAAAAATAAAATTTTCTTTTATTTTAGAATTATAGAAAACAGGTATAGAGGAAGAAAATCAGGCCTCACTTCTCAAATTTCTTTATCTTCTCATTTAAAAACCTGTAAACCAAGAAACCTGGAAAGAAATTAAAACCAGAGAAAAATTAAAAGCCTGAAACAAACTACAACCTAAAAACAAAAGAAAATTAATCAAACAACTTCCCTTGTTCATCTTGAAACAAACCCAGTAGCAATTCAAAGCAAATCAGGAAAACAAATCATCTCAAAAATCATAAGCATAGAATAAGAAGATCAGAGAGCATGCAAATTTAAACAAGCAAGATCAGATAAAATGTTCAACTTCATCTCGAAACTAGAAGTGTGGATGGTTGGATTTAGTTCAAAGCTCAGACCAAATCAAAACAGTTTCCAGGAAAAGAAAAAAAAGCAAAAGCAATTTCTCTGTTCCTCTCTGTCAATCTATTCAGGTGAGCAAATCTTACCCTTTTGTCCTTAATATGGCTATATCTTGATTTAATGAGATAAATTGTTGAAGTATGAATGTTGTGTGAATATCTTATATGTACATATGTATGGAGTTTATGTGTGCACAATCTGTGTATCTGCTCTTGACTCTGTTATATTTACAGTGTCAAATTTCTCAAATAAATTTATATCTCCCAATCCATATTAATTACAGCTTTGGTTTTTAAAGGTGAAATGTCTGTAACAATGAAGTATTTATCATAAAAATTGTTTCAAGAATTTTAATTAAGAAATCACTTCAATAATGAATTTTTTTTAGAGATAATCAAAAACAAGCAAAAAAAATTGATCAACTAGAAAATTACTTTGATTATGTAAGCTAATTCGTGGTGAAAAACATGAATTTTGATGTAAATTTTATGATTCTAAATCGCGTGATTGATGAGGTATTCGAAGATGATCAAATTTGGGTTTACGGTTAATTTCCGTCGAACGATGTCGAATTGAGGCTCAGGGTTTTGGTCAAAGGTGGCTCGTGGAGCGAGGATAATGGGAAAAATAGTCAAGGATTTTCTGAAGCACCATGGTGACGCAGAGAGATCGATCTAGGGTTTAAGTGGTGGTTTTAGTCGAGTTTGGTTTCGTGTCGATTTCTTTGACTATGGTGCATCAGAATCAGTGAGGGTGGTTAGAACAACAACGTAGGACGACGGTGAGTCTTTGGACAGGATGTTGAGTTTTCTAGTTATCGGTGAAGGCATCGCGAGGCGGTTCTTGGTGATCGACCTTGTTCCAGATTTTCGTTCGAATTGCTTGATTTTGTGTTGATGGATTTTCGAGTTTTTTGGATTGTGGAGTAGATTGACGATGTTGTCACCGACAAGTTGGTGGCTATGGCAAGGGTTGGAGGGCATTCTGATGATGGTGCACATGCACGTGGTGTACGTTTATCTGGGTTATTGAAAATTTTAGGGAGACGAAGATGTGCTCGGGAACGAACTCGGGGTAGTTGGTGGGTTTGCTCGAAGGAAGGGTGTTACGTGAGTTATTCGTGGGATGCCCGAGAAAAACGAAAAGATGGCTTGGCTTAGCTTTGATGATTTAAAAGTTTTAAAGTTATTAAAAGATTAAGTTTTTAAGCAATTTAAATTAAGCTTTAAGGAATATTAAAACATTTAAGTTTTAATGATTTATTTTTAAAGGATAAAATAAGGTGTTTAGAAATTAAACGATTTTATATATAAGTTAATTAATTAAATTAACAAGTGTTTTTTTAAATGTGATGATGTAATCTAAGCTTTAATTAAATAAATGTTTTGTATAAAATGATTTCAAGCATTAAGTTTTAAATATGGTTTAAATGCTTTAATTAAGTAAATTGATTAAGATAAAGAGTTAATCTTTAAATTAAATTAAGATTTGGGTAATTAAAGATTTATCGATGAATAAAAGTAATTAAAGAATAATAAATTAATGAAAGTAATTAGAGATAATTAATTACTTAAAAAAGATCACTTAATTTAAAGTAATTAATTAATGATCAAAATTAATTAATCAAGTGATAATTTATTTATGTGATTAGGAATAATCAATAATTATAATTAAAGGATAATTTATTAAATGGTAATTAATTAATGTAATAAATTAATGATAGTTAATTAAGCATTATTTAATGATTAAAGATTGATTAATTAATAATTGAAGAAGGTTAATTAGTTTATTATTAAAGGATAATTAATTGAAAATAATTTGTAACTAATAAATGTTAGTTAACCAGAATTAGTAAATTTATTCATAAGTAATTAATCTGATTTAAAATTAATCAGATGATTAATTAATCTTATTTACGAATGTTTGGATTCAATTGAATGTTGAATTGTGTGATATCCCTGATGTATGATTCTTTGTGATGTGAATTATTTTTATTCGAGCTGTGAAGAATGTAATTTATTTTATCTGTGATGAATGTATATTATTTATCTATGAAACTGTGAATGAAGATAAGCGTTATAGATTATACCGCTTATCGATATTGATATGATTGAATCTGTTATGATTGTTGTTGATGTTGCACTATTGTGTAAAACCCCTGGACTACACCTTACAAACACAAATATGGATTGCACGAGGAAATTGGTTAAGTCATAGATTTTTGAAATGGTTTTAAAGTTGAATTTTGAATCCAAAATGGTTTTGGAAATGGAATTGGGTTAAATATGAAAAGCTTTTAGGAAGGAATTTTGAAGATAAAAGTTATTTTGAATAACTTGATAAAGTTTTGAAATTTAAATAATTTGATTTGAATTTAAATTCAAGATTTGAAATTGAATTCAATGTTTGGAAATTATTGTTTAAAAAGGGTATACAAGTTATAAATGTGTTTATATGGGTTTTAAACCATTTTAAAAATATTGTTTTGGAAATTTAAATTTATCCCAAGTTTGAAAGACTTTAACTTTGCCAATGTAATCGGATTTTTCCAAAATGAAAACTATTTGTTTTCAAATAATAATAGCTTTCATATAAAGAAAGGAATTCCAATTTGTATTAAAAGATTTCAAGTTTGAAATGGAATTGAAATAGTTTTGAAAACTATGAATGAATCATTGTGAAAGAATTGTTGAACTTTGTTTTGAAATTGAAAAGGATCTTAAAAAGTATCTTTTGTATAAAAGATTTGGGATTGAATTGGAATTGTTTTGAAAAGCCGTGAATGAATCTTTGTGGAAGATTGGTGAACTTTGTGAAATCTTTTTGTTTAAAGATTTGAAAATGGTAATTTGTTTAAACCTTTTGAAAGAAAAGTTTTGGGTAATAAGTTGTGACTTAACTGAGATCCCAATATCCATATATTTTTAAATTATTGCGCTCATTATTCGGTTTAGCTCCGAGAGGACATTGTGTCATATAACCCATTTAGAATAATGATACGATGATATGGGTAGCATTTGAAGACCGAATATTTTCGAAAGCGAAAGAATGACTCGTCGAATGTCTCTGCACTGGCTGATCCCCGGTATAGAGATTTGATTATCCTTTGTGATGGGGAGTTCGGATGTGATTAGGGATTATCTGGATTTGCAAGGGCTTCTTGGGAAGTGCCTTTGGTTCTATTCGAACCCGGAACAGACTTGTATGGATGTATGTCTGACATTACACTTTGAGATGTAAAGCTGGTTTCTATCAAATACAATTCTGTTTAGTGGAAGAGATTTATTCTCTTAGCTTAATACCCTTCTCTGAGACGTACGAGCTCAGAGGTTATGTAGTTGATGGTTACTAATGATACATTCCCAATTTGGTAGTGTGGCATGCTGAGTGCTGCTAAGTGTTGCTGATCATTTGTTGATCGAAGCATGGTTTTTTGTGAAAAGCATAGCTTTGTGGACGAGACTTCGTCGGACCTCACGCTCAAAAATGGTCGAAACAGGAAAAATACGGTAAGGTTATCAGGGGTCGCGCCTCTAGAGTATGTCCATTTCTTCTAGAAAAGGGTGGTATCATGGTATGGAGCCTAGATATTTAACCTATGTGGTTACTACAAATACATTACTTTGTGGTTGTTGCTTTGTGGTTGAGGATCCTAGGATAAAGGTCGCAAACGACCGGGGATGGCATACTTGTAGGTGTTACTTCCGAGTAGGGGTAACCCGGCCTTGTGTTGGCAGAGGTCCGGGTAGGTTCGTGGGGCATCCCCCCAAAGGCATTCCCATACGGTAATAGAAAGTTCCTTAGCCTAACCATTTGTTGGAAATCCAATCTCCAATATACGCCTTGTACGGTTTTAGTTGTAGAACCTGCCATTTACTTATGGTGGTCACCACTGTTTAGATGGTAGCTATAGCAGACATACAATAATGGTTGTATGATGGCTAAGATTAGTATTATACTTTAAAATGTTTTCCACTATGCACTAGTAATAATATCAAAAGGGTTTTCGCGTATTAAGCATGTTTGACTATCATAAGGAGAAATCTCCTCCAATTCTGCGTTTTCATGGTGTGTGCGGCGGGAGGCCTTATGGTAGATTTATTTTCCAAAAAGCATTGCGGATTTCTTTTAAAATCTTTTGTTTTGCTTTTGTTAAAGATAAACTATTTTATTTTCTCATATCAGTCCCATGACTGACCCGGAGTTTATTTTTTCCTTCCTAAACTCTGGTCGCCCTCAATTTTCCACACGGGCAGTCTAGAGTTGGAATTTCAGATAATCAAATATAGGTGTTGATTCGTTAGCCTTCAGTCTCTGGAAATCTTCTTCAGTCTTTGGATGACTGACCTTGCTTAAGTCCTACTTGATGGGGGTTCGAGCTAGCTTTGGTGCTTTGGATAAAGAGTTTGCAGATATTAGAGTTCTCACTTGGTGGTTCAAGTTCAAGTTATTTATTTCTATTTTTATGTATCTCTGATATGTGATATTCATTGTATCATTGTTGCATCTATTGTATATCAATGACATTATTCTTTTTTCCGCTGTGTTGTTATACTTAATGTGTTATAAGCTCCGGCGAACTAGATTCGGCGTTTGAATCTACGGCATTCGAATACAGGTGATGTAATCAGTGCCGATTTTCGAAGGTCGAGTCAGGACCCTTACATAAGAAACAAAGCATAAAACCTTGAGTTAGACAACAGTATGGTGTGACCGATAAATAATCTCAGAACACTATAAAAATTGGTATAGTATATAAAATAAAGGGCATGGAGAATCATACTTGACATGTCCCTACATCTGAAGAGCTAGCACATGACATACAATATATGCTACTCTATCATAGTCATCATGGGTGTAATATACGTCAAAGTAATAATGGGTATCCTGGCATCTACGTCATAGATAACCGCATCATGTGACATCCCTAGAGCGATAAAAAACCAAAACAAATATAGCATACATCATCCATCCTCACATCACTCACTTAGTGTATTGGATATATGGTACTCATATGACAACCTCTATAGAGCCAAGGACTACTCAACATACCATTTTCTCAATACTCCAATCCATGCTACTCAGAAGGACAGGAACTAGACAGCATACCCTATAACAGTCCATGGTCAATGGATCGAAACATTATGTGATTCAGGGCATACATCATAGCCCCAAACGAAGTATCTAGGGCATACCCCATAACCCAATGGATATCATAACACATATCCCTACATTATGAGTACGCATCGAAACTTACAAATATCAATGATCCCTTTGCATTCATCATCTACAGCAGAGCTTATCTCAAAATTGTTCCTACGACTCTCAACATGAAGTCACATTGGTTGGGAACTACTGTAGACCACCATCATTAGTTACAGAGTGTTATCATGTGTCCTTTAACCTCCCTCCAACAATCGCCTCAATGCGACTCAAGTCTACTACTCTTCATCTCGAAGTACAACTATCCATCATTAAAGCCATCACTTCCTATCATGGAATCATCATCGTCAAATCGTGAAGTCATCTCATCGAAGTGTCACATCTTCGCTTCACCGCTAAAACACTTATCGAAGAGCCATAGCATAAATCAAATGTCGAACGAGCGAACAAACCATCACATCATGCTCCTCAAAGCCTCTCCATCATCCATGTCAAAATTGGCCAAATTGGCCATCGTCAACAATGGTAGATATCGACCACTCTAGACTAGTCGATAATGAACACTTTGGTCATGTACTTAGTTAAAAATGGCTAAATACATACCAAATGGAAACGTATGGCATCCATCCCAAAATCCAAGGCACATCCCTTAGTCCATCTTTCGTCTTCAAATCAATTAGCATGCACAAGGCCTTATGCACGAAATCTTATCTTATGGGATATTTTTTAATACTACATCGCCTTCGATCGACATTTGTAGCCAAACTAAGAAAAAAACAAGCATAAAAACGTCTATAATAGCTTGCATGCATCTATAATAATACAATACAATGCATACAATACATGTAGAGTAATCAATGTGGGATTAATATCAATGCCTAAATCTAGCAATGTCGTCAAAATAGTGAGTCAATTGGAAAATTGTGATATTTAATTTAAACCCATTTTAAAACACTTTTAAATTCTTTTATAAAGTAAAATGTAGGTTTATTTACATTAGAAATCACATTTAAAGTTAGAAATCATTTCATAACGTCGTTTTCATACTATACTAATAATCATAATATGGTGAGAGAAAATATTACTTACCTCAACAAAAGCTGACCAAACCTAACAAGTTATAGAGCTTTTCATCACTAGCGCAATGCAAGAAACCGCATATAAAATAGACCTTGTATGCCAAATATACGAACTATATAACAATCTAGATTAACACAATAATTAATCAACTTAATTAATTATAATTATCGTAATCACTTCTCTGATCTATCTTCTTCTCACAATTCATCAAATCATATGTACATGAGCACATGAACCCACTTCATGTCGAGCATTCATCCTCAATTTCTCCTTCATCTCTCAACGAAAAGGAGTGTCGTCTTCACCAACATGCTCCACTTCATGTGCATTCCGCATTGGATCTAACTATGTAAGGCTCAACCTCCTCCTTGCAAATCCGACCTAAAGCTCATGCATGCGACCGAAAATGCTGCAGTCCACTTCAAGGCACTGCACTTTGCTAAATCACCACCGCCTGCTTCCCTTAGCATGAGAAGTGCAACCCCCCACTCAATTTTGCCAAACTCCTCTTAAATCTCCATCAAACCCAAATCCTAGCTCACGTAGGAAAAAAGGAGGTTTGATCTGATCATATCGCATGCTTTGATCTCTATATGGATGTGAAGCTTTCTTCAATACGAGCTCAATAGAGTTGGTTTCATGATTTTTAGTAGAGTAAATCATCGAATTTTGATTTTTGAAGTGAAAAAGTGATGGCGGTCATTTTCTTTTGTTCCAGGCAATGGAACGCTATTCTTTGAAAGAGGAGTTTAGATGAGGGTTTATTTATATTAATATTTTATTCTATTTATTTGATTTATCAACTAAACGGTCATACGTTTCGAGCTAGTACGATCGCATGACACATCTGATCGCAATGAAACTCGTCTGCTTACATTAACTCATTTTTCGGTCCCAATGGTATAAATTTCGTCGCTATCCGAGGCAGCGCTCTAGGATGAAAATTTCGTGCTTTTCAAGATCATTTTGACCATTAGATCGTCCGATCTTCAAATATAGCGATGCTTACACTATCGATCCAAACCCAATGGAGTTGGTCTCGAGCCCTGATTCGATCGTAGGCGAAAAATACATTTTTGGACCTTCAAATATATTAACGATTTAATATTTAAATCAATTATTTGAATATCTTATCGTTAAAAATACGGGTCATTGCATTCTCCCTTTCTTAAAAGGATTTCGTCCTCGAAATCTTAAGGATGAAATAACACAACCCAGCACCCTCACATTAACAATGACACAAGAAAAATTAAACTTACCAACTCATGACAACAATCACTAACAACTATCACAACAAAGGAAATAGACTCAAAATCAGCTTGGAGCCATCATCCTCATCCCTAAGCATAATCACTATCAAATTTAAAATCAATGTGGCTAAACCAAACATCTTAGTTATGCACTTATTTCCAAAGTTATGGATAATGGAAAACAAAAGCGCCAACGCACTAATCGAAAGGCAATCAAACTAAATATCATATATTACCGAATCTTTAAACTATTGAAAATGTTTAGTATCCTATACATCGACTTTTCTCTCAATTTTGGCTTATGTCACAGAAAATTTCGCCAGCACCTCCTTTACGCAGCTAGGTTTGAGAAAAATCTCAATACAACGTAAATATATATAAATCTCATATCTAAGGTATCCCATATCTAAGGCATCTCATTTTCAAGGATAATTAAGCATATACACCAAAATCTACACTACATATGTATGTAGCTCTTTTATAGCAAGAGCATACCATTTAGATGCAAATAATGGTGAGTAAGAATCCAAATAGCCAACACTTGCTTCCATGTACCTGAATATTTAATCAACAGAGAGGATTAAGTATAATAGCAAGATTATTATGAAAATAAGCATACTAAATTTTATATAGTGATCATCCTATATAAATATGCTATATCAAACCATAACTACCTCGCATGCCTAACAACCATATAAGCATAAGTAATCATATCAAGTGCCAACAATCAAACATCACACATCAAACAAGCACCTATAAGATCAAATATCAAAAGGTAACATCCATGCCTATCCTAGCATGTACGATACTAAATAATCTAGTATAATACATCAACCATGATATCCAATGTCAAAGCTAATGATAAAATGAAATCCCACTAGTTAAGAGCTCCGGACGAGCGATCCTCATGCTCTTCTCGGTTTTCTATTTGTTATTGCCTTCACTTTCATTCCATTGAACCTTTACTACCCCAAAGCCTTTCTCCTAATCTGTCTCATATCACGTCCATCGGTATTCAAAGGCCTATGAGGTTTTAAAGTTTTAGGTTCAATCTTGATATCATTTAGTCGATCTACTTAGTTTCCCAATGCCTCTTGCATGTCCTCCCAAAACCCACTAACGGGCAATGGATTTTGGCCACTTACAATGCTCTTGGAACACAATGGAATGACACTATCCATTCCACATACAACTCGAATAATTTGAATGCTATTCTATTAGATTTAACAAATATAAATATATCATTCTTTGTTAATCCATCGACTATGACCTAAATGTTATCATTCTCTCTTCTAGTCCTCAACATTCCATAGATGAGTCCCATCTATATCTACTCCCATTCCCACCTGGGATCTCAAGCGTTTGTAGCAACCACATGGCTTCTTTTATTCAGCATTTACTAACTGACAATCCATTCATCTTGAAATGAATGCCCAACGTCCTTATTCATCCCTTTCCAATAAAATGCATTCCTCGTATCGTGATACATTTTATTGTCATCGGGATATATAGTCAAGCTTGAATGAGAGTAATCTCACAGTACCTTATCCCTCAACCCAATGACATCGAGAAAAAACATATCTCATCCTTATGGAGATAACTCTCTCGGTCGAGTCCACACTACATCACCTCTAAAGACACTACTCATTCGTCTAGTTTAGCAATGATCTCTACTAGTCCATGTTCATGCCTCTGACTAGTACTGATCCGCTAAGTCAAAGTAGGTCTAATAGTCAAACCAGCCATCATCTTTGGCCATAGCTCACATCGAGTTTTGAAGTCATAACTAGCAGTAAACTTAAGCAATGTCTACTCTACGAATGTCACTTCCAACTGGTATGTCTTCCACACAAGACATCAACGAATGCATTTATCTTACGAGGATATAGAAAATTTCCAAATCATAGGAGGCTAAGAACTCTAACCATCATTGCTAGTAAAGATTAAGATCCTTCACAAAGAAGAGACGTTTCAATGATGTGGGATAAATGAATAACTCGAACCCTTCTCCTAATAGACAGAGCCTCCAAATCTCCAAACCAAATACTATCGATGCTAAGTCCAATCATGAGTTGAACACTTCCTCTCATGTGGTATCAGCTGTCAACTAGCATATGCGACAAAACTTACCTTTCTACATCAATATCACACCTACTTAGTACCATAGGCATATGTGTAATATCAATTCCTCATTCCCACTCGGAATGAGTAACATCGATGGATTCGTCAACCTCTCTGTCAGAATCACCAATGCATGGCAACATCTCACGTCCTAAATAAAAAGTTTGATTCTTCTTGTTAAGTCGGTAAACTGTGTTGCTACCTTTAAGAAGTCCTTGGTAAGCCGTCTATAATATCCCTCTAATCCAAGTTAACTCCTTATATCTATAGCACTCTTGGATTGTTGTAAGTCGCAGGATCCATAACAATGTCATACTCCAAAAAATGTAACCCAAACATCTCAGTTTCCTCCTCTAGAAGTAATACTTTGAAAACTTCATCATCAATCGATGTTTTCTCAACATCTACAACACAATCATCAATCGTGGATTTTGCTCCTCTTTCGTCTATGGGTAGACAAAAGTATCATTAACGAACCAAATAAGGACTTACTCAATTGATCTCTCAAAACACAGTCCAAGAAATTAATAAAGCATGCCGGTGCATTGGTTTCCCAAGCAGCATAAATAATCAATCAAAATCAAAGTAGTGTATGAAACACTATGATCGACACATTCTCTCTAGCCACTCTTAGAGGATGAAACCCCATCGCAAGGTCCAACTAAGGGAATACCTTCATACCATTGAGCTGATCGAACAAGTCATCAATGAGTGGAAGTGGCTACTAGTTCGTCATCTCAGTCAGTTCACAGTAATCAACAAACAACCTAAAGAGCCATCCACCTCAGTGGCTAACACTATAAGTGCATCCCACTCAAATATGCTCCTAAAAATAAATACTCACCTCAATAGGTCATTTGCTCGCACCTTTTGTTTCCTTTTCTCTTTAGGTATCATATGCCTTAAAGGCATAACTATTGGTCTAGAACCTTTAATAAAATCAATACGGAACTCTATCATTATATGATGGTAATCAAATCACCTCATCAAATGTGTCCAAACACTCTCTAGTTATAGGCATAGATGGCAACTCATTGCATGGGATATCGAGCGAATATAGAAAGATAATCATCACACTATCGTCATATGGGTAGCCGAATACTACCTTTCGTTCTTCCTCGGTCCCTAAAGTCACCAATAGCCTCTCGTAGTCCACTACTACTCCATAACCCTTTAACCAGTCAATTCCAAGACTATAATACTAAACCCAATTAAACCTCAAAACAAATCAATAACAAATAAACAGACAAACATCCATGACTCGGTAAGGCTAAGTCTAGACAAACCATGTACTGGCTGGCTGAGACCCAAACAAGGTTTGTCATAATTTAAAAGTCCATCAACCATTTCAGGTCTCAATCCCAATCTATTTGTCAGATCACTAGATATGAAGAAATGTGAAACCTCGACACCAAATAAAATATGTATGGAATACCCTAAATGGAATGCATACCCTAAATGGTAACACCCTTTCCCTTCTCTTTTGTCAATAGAGCACTCGACATAATTAGAATGGCATTCCACACATATGCTTTCATTATCTGACCCTACTTAAATGGTTCAGGATAGTACTCGTACACTGGGTACAGGCTCTTACATCGTAAAGCATTTTTGATTAACTTCTTGAAGCTCTCGTCAATATGACCAATTAATCACTTCCTAAGATGATCACTCAGCCCAATGATAAATTATGCATTCTTTCTAAGTGGAGTATCAATGGAAAAAAGATCCTACTTGGATAGCACATCAAATTTGACCACAAACAAATTGCCTTACTTCAAATCGGCAAACTTACTAAACAACGCCAACTTTAGAAAAATCAAGATAAATTTATCTCCGATGCAAACTATGAGATGATCCCAAGTAAAGTGATTCTCGGGAATCAAAGCTATAAGGGCACTCCACTAGTTCATTATTCGTTCCTAGAGTCAGTTAGAGGTCAACTTCTACCTTATTGCATCATCTAACTCTAAGTCATCAAAGATCCTCTACAAGTTACCATCCAGCCTTCCATTTTAGTAGCCGACTTTGTTCTAAGGAATGGTCTGCCTTCTAGGCTCACGTAGTCTTTATACAGCTCATCAAAGTCGACTCTAGGCATTTGCACTTGAGCACCTCCATCATTTGGAGAAACATGGGCATTCAAGGAAACGATTCGCACCATCTTAGACAACATGTTCTATAAATCAAGGTTAGTGGTCCCCGATCCTTCCCACTCTAAACTCTGGAGATGGAGTCAATAAGAGTATTTCTCATATAGCAGATCACTCTTAATACATAATAAGTATGATCTCACAAAGAAAAATTATGTCAATAATGCTTTTGTGTGCAATACAACTTATATACTATACATATACTACCATATAGTTTTAAAACTAGGTATACAACAAATACGCACTCTCTCATATGTAGGTATTCCCTAGATCTAGTCTAAAGCGACAACTCCTACCCTATCTCTATTGGATCACGGTATCAAATTAGGTAAATAACGTAACTTAAGCTCTGATACCAAATGTGATGACAGTCCTACACCTCTGATGCTCAAATAATCGAATAGTGTACTGTTGGAGCATCCGGTCGATGTAGGATGATTGTCAAGGGAAATAAAAGAAGTAAAGAGGAGGAATAGAAGAGATGAGAAAAGAAGAGAAGAGAAAAGAAAGGAAACATCACATAATCATATAACCTATCATATATCTCAAAGCACATCAGATAAAATATAATAGTCATCATAGATATAAAACAGATGAGACAGTAATAACTACATGAACTACTATATCAGAGTACAAAGGCTCATACGTTTATACAAAATAGTATAGAGTTTATACAAATGATAAATAAACTTAACTAATAAACTAACTTTGATAATAGTAAGTCGAATACTATCAAGGCTCCACCATGTCACATAACGTAATAAACAATAATAAGCCCAAAATATAAATATGACAAAGCGTCGCCTCTTGCTAATCCATCTGTAGAACTCCATGTACCATTTACACATGTTTTCTAGTCCACTGATTTAAGGGTACCCCATAACAGTCCAAGGTAAATGGATCGAAACATCATGTGATCTAGGGCATGCATCATAGCCCTAAGTGAAGTATCCAGGGCATACCCCATAACCTAGTGGATATCATCATACATACCACTGTTTTACGTGTACACATCGAAACCTAGAAATATCAACTATCCCTTTGCACTTGTTATCCATAACAGTGCTCATTTCGGAAATGTTCCTACGACTTTATCATGAAGTCACAGTGGTCCGGAACTACTCTAAATAACCATCATTAATCACAAAGTGTCATCATCATGCATCCCATAACCTCCCTCCAATAGTCCCCTCAATACAACTTATAGTCTACTACTTGAATTATAGCTGTCCATCATCAAAGCCGTCACTTCCAATAATGGAATCATCATCGTTGAATCGTGAAGTCATCGCGTCGAAGTATCACAACTTCATTTTACCACAAAAACCACTCGTCGAAGAGCCATAACATCAATCAAATATCGAATGAACGAACCATCGCAACGTGCTCCTCGAAGCCTATTTATCATGCACGCCAAAATTAGCCGAATTGGCCATCATTAATAATGGTAGATATCGACTACTCCAAATTAGTCGATAATGGCCACTTTGTTCATGTACTTAGCCAAAAATGGATAATTACAGACCAAATGGAAACATCTGGTTTCCATCTTGAAATCTAATACACTTCCCCTAGTCCATCTTTTGTCTTCAGATCAATTGGGATGCATGAAACTCTGTGCATAAAATCCTATACTATGACATATTTTTG
Organism: Allium cepa; assembly: GCA_030765085.1. Classification (NCBI taxonomy): domain Eukaryota; kingdom Viridiplantae; phylum Streptophyta; class Magnoliopsida; order Asparagales; family Amaryllidaceae; genus Allium; species Allium cepa. The sequence goes on along the minus strand of CM060939.1, from coordinate 670,628,481 downwards.
ATACTATATCACATTCGATCGGTGTTTTCAACCAAACTAAGCAAACAAGTACACATGCAACCTACAGCATAGAAACATCTATAATTGCCTACGTACATCATAATACCACACATACAGCGCATACAATACATCTAGAGCAGCTAATGTGGGATTAATATCAAGATATATTAAATCCAGCAATATCGCCAAACTAATGCGTTGATGGGAAAAATGCGAAATTTTATTTAAAACCATTTTAAAGCACTTTTCAATTCTTTTATAAAATAAGATGTAGGTTTATATATATTATAAATCTCATTTTTTAAAGTTAGAAATCATTTTAAAAAATCATTTTATAATATGCTAACAATTAAAGTACATTGAGAGAAAATATCACTCACCTCATCAAAAGCGGGCCAAACAAACGCTAAGTCAGAGGTTTCTCCATCACGAGCACAAGAAAGAAACCGTGTTCAAAATGGACCTCGTATGCAAAATCTATGAACTATATAAGAATCGAGATTAATTCAATAACCAATCAACTTAATCAATCTAACATTACCTTAATCACTCCTCTAATCTATCTTCTTCCCATAGTTTACCAAATCGCCTGCACAGGTGCACAGGTGCACACGAACCCACTTCGTGTCATGCATTCATCCTTAATTTCTTCTCCATCTCTCAAAGGAACATCGTGTCATCTTCACCAACGTGCTCCACTTCGTGTGCTCTCTGCACTGGACCTAACCATGTAAGGCTCGACCTCCTTCATGAGAATCTGACCTGAAGCTCACGAACACGACCAAAAATGTCGCACCCTACATTAATGCATCACACTTCACCAAATCACCACCACCACTTTCTTCTCTTCGCATGAGAAGTGCAATGCCTCACTTGAATCTGCCTAACTTCGGCTAAATCTCCGTCAAACTCAAAACCTAGCTCTCGTTGGGAAAAATGGCGTTTGGCTTGATCACATCACATGCTTCGATCTCTATATAGATATGAAGCTTTCTTCTATATGAGCTCAACGGAGTTAGTTTCATGATTTTCAATGGAGTAAATTGTCGGATCTCATTTTTGAAGTGAAAAAGTGGGTGGCAGCCATTTTATTTTGTTCTAGGCAACAGAACGATAGTTTTTGAAAGAGGATTTTAGTTGAGGATTGATTTATCCTAATATTGTTATTTTTATTTGATTTCCTAAATAAATGGTCGTACGTTTCAAGCTTGACAATCACACGGTGTGTCCGATCACAACGAAACTCATTTGCGTATATCACCTTATTTTTCAGTCCTAATGGTATAAATTTCATCGTTATCCGAGATAGCGCTCCACGATTATAATTTCATGTTTTCAAGATCGTTTTGGCTATTAAATAGTCCGATCTCCAAATATAGTGATGCTTATACTCATTTTAATTCACAAAGTTTATATGAACCTAATGGAAGTATCTTGTGTCCTGATTCGATCGTATGCAAAAAACCACATTTTAGGACCTTCAAATAAATTAACAATTCAATGTTTAAATCAATTATTTAAATATATTATTGTTAAAAATACAGTTTGTTACAAGTTTGATCCGGCCCAAACAGTAAAATCTATATTGATTGGTTGATGAGCTTGATGAATTTAGCTCCATGATTTATATTTTAGGCGTTTGCTTGATTTTCTCGTTTCAAAAATATTTTGAGAGCTTCGAAAAATAATTGTGAGGTTTCAAATTTAATGGAAGTATATTCAAAATAAATATAAGTGGTTGAAAAATAAAATGATTTGGTGGAAATTTTTTTGGAAATAAAAGTTATTTCGAAAATGAAAATATGAGATTTTTAATGCGTACTAATGTCAGCCCAAGGTAATATTCATGTGTGGACGGTTCTAGCAAGCCTCATTCTCCATATAACCAGACATGATTACCTTGTAATTTTATTTGGTAGTATGAGTATAGAGATGGGACGTTGCAGTTTGGTACCGGGGTAGGTTCAAAACAATGTAGAATATATGTGACATGAATCTTTGCGTAAGAGTGACTTTAGAGTCAATGTTGCCTTTGGTGTGCTGTAGTTACCTTATACTAAAGGGATAGTAGGAGTATGTGATGACTGTGGGGTAATCACTGGGGATGTACTTATTATTTTTCCTACTATATATATATATATATATATATATATATATATATTCCTTATCTCCACCTCTTTTGTATGTATTTGTTTCCATGCAAAATGGAAATTGTTAAGTGAGGCAGTGAAGTAAGGAGTAGTTTGCCTAACGAATAGTGCCGACGTTGATGATGGTGAATAAACCTCTATGTGGCTTAAATGTGGTTGAAGTAGTTCGGCTAGGAAATCTGTAAAAGTTCTTAATCCAAATCTCTCATTATAAATACTCTACAATTCTAGATTATGATAAGGAAAGTTTAAGTAAAGGATCCAGTAGTGAATAGAGTTGCACAGTGAAAATTGATAGATAGTTTTCAACTGAAGGTGTTTGTTTATTTGTTTGTAAATGTGTGTATTATTGTATGCTTATTTGATTTTGTGGATGATGTGTGATGATTTCCATTGCTGGTAGTGGTTGATGAATTGGATGATTATTCAAATTTTAAAAATAAATATTTTTATTCAAATAGACAAATGATTTGATAAAATATGAATTTGATTTTATAAACTGATTAAAAGTATTTTAGTAATTTATTTTGGTGTTGATTTGTCCATCGAGTGCTATAAAAATTCTAATCGATGCGGATGCACATATATTCGATAAAGATTCCTAAACACTTAAATGAGGCAAAACTGACATGATATTTTGTAACGATATAAGTAATAGTTTGCCTAGAATTATGTATTGTTTGTAGAATAATATATTATTTGGGGAATGGAAGTATTATATTTCCCAAATTTGTATATATTTTAAACAATGTATGCAGCCATTGAGTATTAGTGTGAAGATGAGATCAATGGCGAGGCAATGTTGATATATTTCATCATAGGCAGTCAACATTGCAGGCAATTAACGAAATGAATCACTAAATTTTTTTGGGCGGTGATGTTATATTGTTTAATATAAATTGATGTGGAAAATTCACATTTACCTAAGTTTGAATTAAAATAATAATATGTTTGGAAAAAAATAAAATAATGTTTTGAAAATTATAATAGAGTGATGTTTGAGATTTTGAAAGGAGATTATTTTTAAAGAATTTTCAATATATCTTTGGAATGTATACACTAAGGAAGTATTTTGAAGGCAAATATAATTACAGGAGAAGCATTTGGATTTGGAAATGCTTTTTTACATCAAATTAGTGGATTTTAAGATTTTGAAACTATGGAATCCATTTATATGCCTAAATCGAAAGCTTTAGAAAAATATCATTGAGGGAAAATTTTCTTTGTAAAGTGTATATTTAACAGAAAATGCTTAGAAAGATTTCTAAATAATGACTTCCAGTTTATAAACCTATTTTTCCAAAATACAAAATGTGAAATGTTTAGAATGGTTGCAAGATCATTGGAATATAAATCCCTTCATTAATAATATTTTGGAAAGTGACTAATGTTTTGAGATAAATTAAATATCATTTTGAATTTTTTTAAAGGAATAGTGTAGTAATAATATAATTGATTAGAGTTGAAAATAAATCTTCTAAAGAGAAGAAATATTATGTGATAAATGCTAAATGAATTTTTAATTTGAGGTTTTAAACAATTAAATTTAGGGTTAGGTATTGAAGAAAGTGCTGCAACATGAATTTTTAATTTTTGAAGTTTTAATAAATTAAATTTGAAATTTGTTATTGAAATTGTGTTTGGATTAGATAAAAGATTTTAGACAAAATATATACAAATTTTTCAAGTTTAAGTAATGACTTGTTTTAACTTTGAACCATAAATCATAAGTCTGTTTTCGATGATTTTAAATTTGTTAGAAAGCTATCTATTAGAGAGTGATTTTTGTTTATAATGCAGCGCAAAATTTTGAAGATAACAATCGTTAAAACATGAATTAGAAAGGATGAATACTACTGTCCTAAAAATGTATTTCATGTTACATAGCCGAAATTCATTGAACCATAACTTTTGAACAATTTATCCGATTTGGAAGATATTGCCCTTTTCGGAAAGCTACGAATCTAAGCAACAAATTTTATATTATATGTTTTGAAAAAATTATGTTTAGTGGGATAAATATACACATTTTGAAGTGGCATTCATTTATGTATAATTTTAGAATTTACACTCTATAGAAAAATGGCCAAAACTTGAGTTGTTTTCAACATTTTTGAAATCTAAAAGTTGCTTTGAAAATTAACACATTATGCAAGCGATTACTCTTTGAAACCATAGCTTGATTTGGTATTTTCGACTCTTAAAAGTTGGTCGGAAATTGGTTTGACATGAATTTGCATTTCTTTTACATTATGCAAGTGCATACTTACTACACTTCCTTATATGAATTTAATATTCAAACTTAAGTTGAGAACAGATATACTTTGAGTGTATTTCTATACTTTGGTGATGTTCGCTCACTTTTTCTCATGTAAAAGTGAAACAGCACGTTTAAATGCTAATTAAAATGTACATTTTAACGGTATACCGATATGTTATGTGATATTGTGTTGTTTTTCGTGTTTCGGGTTGCCCCGTGTTGGAATGTACATAAATATTGTGATATATCATGTGTTCATTTTCTGAAACACTCTCTATACAAAAGGAGACTCTGTTGAAATTTTTCGAAAAATCCAAAACTTGAAGAAGAAAAATTATCCTAGGCGTAAATAGAAAGTTGCTAAATATGTCTTTATATTGCAGCATACGATAAGATGGGTTTGAAAGTTGCTACGTCTATTAATAGCTTTGCGCTGGATCGATGATGGCCAAATATATTTTTACAAAATTGAAGTGTAGTAATCATCGCAGTAGTAATATATATAAATATAGTGAAAGTCGATGGGGATCGAGTAATAAGGTAATATTTACTAAATAAAAACTTATATCAATATGGCAGTATAAAATTGCAATAAGTAAAGTACATTAGAGATTTTTATACTGGTTCGAACTTCCTATTCTACATCTAGTCCCAGATTCCTTCTGGATTTATGACGATATCCTCACTTAACCTAGAGAAATAGGTTTTACAAACCGTCTGAGCTATCAAACAGGACTTCTATATTATAATCCGCCTAAGCTACCGAATAGGACTTCGTGCTTGAGAAAACTCCTACAGGACTTCAACTATAAATGGTAGTAAGTTTCTTGACTGATTATGTTCTAGATAACACAGATAAGTCTATTAAATCACTACAAGAAAGTTTATCATTAATGGTATTAAAAGATAGCGTGCGAACGTCCTTGTAGTCAATACTCGGTTTAATATAGAAAATTAAATATGCCCATGCTATAAATGTTTCATCTTCCAATTTAATAGGCGGGATTATAAAATATTTCAACGGTCGCTCTTTTTCTAGTTTATTTTGTTCTCTCCCATCGTTCAATTTCTAGGCAGAATCATCAAACCATGAAATTCCTTGAGAAAAGTTACCTCATCCCTTTGCCTCTAACATCTCCATCTTTTACCCCTTTCTGGCCTTGGGGTTCATCTCCGCCTTCTCTTTCCTTCAAGGGCTTAGGCACAACAAGGTTGGTGAGGTCATCTCAGCAGGGTCGGCCCAAACACATTCAATGCCCTAGTCCAATAAAAAAAATTGTGTTTTTGTTGCCCAATTATTTGATAAACAATAACACATTCAAATGTGGGAAACAAAATGTAAATTCTATTATAAAATTTAACATTGACTACAAAGTATTAGTCAGCTAAATCATTCAGATTACATACCAAGAAAGCTAAATGTTAAATTGATCTAACAATATATCAATAGGCATTAATGAAAGCAATGCTAATAAAAAGGATGGGCTATTTGGAAGTATCTTACAGGAAGGTAAGTCGATTTTAGCTTTGATAAAAAGTCATTTGCAAATGAGAAGTTAATAGGCAAAGGAAGACGAACAATGGTACTAAAATTATATGAAAAAAGGAAGACGTTTTTTTATAGAACATATTGTATAGTACATAAGGCATGACATATTCTTGGGAACATGAGTGGAACACTAGATTGGGGTCATGAAGGAAATGAGGGATAACAATTTTTATCTTAGAAATAAACATTGTGGGCAAAAATATATTATCATGACATTGTTAACAATTCTGATCCTCCATAAGAGAGAATCTAGGACACGATGGAATTTCATTAGCCACATCATTATCAAATAGTAAATTGCAATACCTTGGTCAGGAATTTCGTTATATGTCTTAACCATGTTATGGGTGGACTGATACTTCCACCTACCAAATGGCCCATCACACTACACCATTATAAGCTATTAATAACGGGTAAAAACCGTTGTTAAGTCCAAAAGCAATAGGTAAAAACCATCTTCAACACAGGAGTGATTGAATTTAGCGACGGGAGAAAACCGTTGCTTTATGTCCAAAAGGCAACGGGTATAAACCGTTGCAAATTGGGACAAAGGCAACGAGTATAAACCGTTGCAAACTGGGCCAAAGGCAACGGGTATTAACCGTTGCAAATTGGGCCAAAGGCAACGGGTATAAATCGTTGCAAATTGGGCCAAAGGCAACGGGTATAAACCGTTGCTTTATGGACAATAGGCAACGGGTATAAACCGTTGCTTAATGTACAAAAGGCAACGGTTACAAACCGTTGCTTAATGGGCAAAAAATCAACGGATATAAACCATTGCTTTCTGTCCAAAAAGCAACGGGTGCAAGCGTTGCTTTATGGCCAAAAAACGTTGCATTATGTCCGGTAAAAAACGGTTAAAAACCGTTGCTTTATGCCCAAAGTCACACATAAAGCAACGGTTAACACCCGTTGCACATAGTGTTTGCTCCTGCTCCTACAAAATCACATCTGTAACTCACTACTGCGTTACACGCATATCTCAGTATATATACCAGAATATCAATATATATCAAAATATGCCAGAATATCAAAATATGCCAGAATATCAAAATATTGGTACACAAGCACTATAAACACATTGCACATATACCATACATATAAAATTATCAAACTTATAATTACACTCATTGTTTTGCAAACAGAATGCTACCGTGCCGGAATATCATACTTATTACACTGCATTGTTTATTACACTACACTACAAAGATTTCATTAATTACACTACATTGTTTTGCAAGCAGTGAAGTCTACATATAATAAACACATTAAAAGGATGCTGAGCAGGTTAGCCGAAGCTGATATTTCTTTGGCTCATGCTGTGGTGCTGTGACGACCCGGAAATTTTGACAATTAAATTGGAATATTTAATTGATTTTAAACTATTTAAAAGTTAATTTTAACTTGAATTCAAGATATCAATATTTATTTGATAATTATATCATCGAATTATATAGTTTAAATATTGAATTTAATAATTGAAATTGGGTGAATTATTGAATCTTAGGTTCTAAGCCTGTTTAAAATAATTTGAAGGCTTATAAATTCTATAAAAATGATACTGAAGATAATAGAGTGGTTGAAATTTAATTTAAAGGTAATTTGTTCAATTTTAATAATAGATCGTTTAAATTGGAATTTAAAAATAGCCTTCCAAGGCACAGTCTCGGAATTCGACGAAACCAGTTCCATTGGATCCGTAATAGTTAGTTATTATTGGATTTCAATTTTCGTAGCAATCAGAGTTGTCGTTTGACCCTGGCAGCTCGGAACGCTTAGATATATTTTAATCGATTTAATTTAGCATCGATCGTTTAATTCTGTAACTCGCGCATATGATCGAGTCAGCCTCCGAAACACGTTCCATCGTGTTCGGAATGCGGGTAAAACCTATTAACGTCTGTCGGCATGTCTGATTTGGGGTGCGGGATTTCGTGTTACGCAACGAGTCGTTTTGCAGTTTTATAATATAATATTTAAAGTCAATTTGTCAGAGATATTTATATTAATAAATCAAGCGTATGCTGGAAGCCTTCCCCAAAATCGATAACTTATTCCCGTCTCTTCCTTTATTTCAAAGCAGATAATAAAAAAAAAGAATCTTCTCGTTCGATTTCAATCAGAAAGAAAAAAAATTGAAAATAGCCCCAGCCTTCTAAAAAAAACTAATCTAGTCGATCGTTGTCACCGCACACGAATTCAAGTGAAGAAGGGAGGGGGAGCGACTTCATCGCTATGCTGGGTTGAGCGATGGTCGTTTGCTTCGGGTCGAGATTATTAGGGCTTGCGGTGGAGCTCGCGACAGGGAGGTGACCCAAGTCTGGTGGTGGCGACGTTCGAGCAGGGAGGGGGTCGAACGTATTCGATCGAGGCTGGGGAATCTCGCGCTGTGCGTAGGCTAGGACGAGGCCTTGTTTGCCGTGCGTGAATCGAGGGGAGGAGCTGCTGCTGGGTTGAGCATCGTGGGTTTTGGATTTAGCAGTTAGGTATATTTGCTTTGCTTTATTCTAATTTATTTTCAATATGCATATTTGTATATCAGAAAACAATTACAGTAAGGATATTTTGTGATTAATTTATGAATTTGAGTCGTTGATATAAATTTGGCAGCAAAGTAAATTAACAATTATTGTAAGTACTGATTCTTTTGATTTTGAAAGTAGTGAGTTTTTAAAGTGTTGAATATTTATAAAATTAGATTTTGAAAACTACAGATTGATTGTTAGTATATGGTTTCAAAAGGAAAGAAATAATTTTTATTATTAGGAAATTGGTTTGGATAAAATAAATGGTAAATCAAATTTTATTAAATGGTAATTGATAATTTAATTATTATTTCAAGTATTGATAAGACCCATGATGTTTATACAAGGTCTGAAAATCATGGAAATAAATCGAGAATGAAGTGGGTTGCGAGACAGGAATCAAAGGTGAGTAAATCTCACTCTGTTGGACTTTTATTTAAATTTTAAAAGGGTAACTTTAAATATTGGGTTGAATGATTGAATTGATTAGCTATTCACTGTGAATTGATGTTCTGGTGATTTTGGTTTTGGATGGTTCTCGAGTTAATTGTTGTTTAACTCGAAATATTAGGAATTTTAAGTTGTTTAAACTTAAAACTTACTAAAGGCTTAATGACTTGTGACATATTAAATTAGTAAGGTAATTTAAATGGATAATTAATTAATTCGATTAATTAACGATTGGGTTATTTAACTTAGTAATTAAAGGGGTTGAATAAATAATAAGTTAAGCTGTAAATTAGTTAACTAAGTGTAAGTAATTCAGAATAATCATTTGATGGTGTGATAAATAATTACTTAATATATTTAATAAAATAGAATTACTCTGTGAAATTAATCAAGAGATTAATTAAGATAATTATTTAAGGTGTAATAAATTTATTAATGAAGTAAATAAAGAGATAGTTACTTACAGGTTGAGATCATTCGAAATGATTAATATTGTGGTTGAACTAAAGTAATTAATTGGGATTAGAATAAATTAAAATATAATTGGAAATCATTACTTATATAATTAACGATGTAATTAAAGATAGATTAATTAAGATAAATTATTTGATAATAAAGAGACATATGGGAAGTTAACTAATATGAGTAATTAATGATTAGTGAAATTAAAATAGTTAATTAATTTATACAATAATTTAAGATTTACTTATTTGTTTTGGTTAAGAATAATTAATATTGTTAAACCAATTAAAAATAGTTACTTGAATGTAACTGGGAAAATAAATTAATCCAGGGTGATTATTTAAGATGAATAATGATGGGTTGACCAATTAATTGATTGAGATTTATTAATGTTAAATGAAAGAATGTAAGTCATTGGGGTTTGGAATTCAAATTTGAATCAATTGAATTGATTTGCATGTGATTAAGCTTTGCTTATGGATGAGTGAATGATATTGGATGTTTTTGAGTGAGTTGATATCTCTGATATGAAAGGTTGTGTATTTCATATGAATAACTTGGGTTAGGATAACATGAGTTCGAAGAGACCGGAGTCGGTATTGGTAAATACCCGAAACCACTTCGAATTTTTATAAATTGATTTGTGAAATCAATACGATGAAAAAAAATGTTTAAATGAATTGGATTATTTTATCTAAGTTTGGTACTTAGAAATTTGTATGTGAAATAAGTGTTGTCTATAGCAAATTGTGAATTGGTTAAATTGACATATGTAATCCCAGGTTTATATAAGTTGTTGCTTTGGTATTCCATGTTAGTTGGGTTTACTCATGCTGGTTTCCAGCCTGACCCGGGTGTTACTTTGGTGTAATGCTCGGGTCAGACCGAGTATTACAAATTTTCAGGTAGGTACGTTATGGAGCTCAGGAGGCGAGCTGGATGGCAATATCGTATAGAGTATTTCCGCTGTATTATTATTAATCCGAGACTTGATAATTGTATATATTCAGCGACTGTATAAATGTGAAACTCTGATGTATATTAAATATAATTGACAGATATAGTATTATGTTGTAAGCTGTTATTATTTATTATATTTTATCCGCTGCGAATGTGAGATGTTTGGTGCTTATGTTCTTCTTCTTCGTCTACCTCTTTCTTCTTTTCATAACTATCTGAGATTTTCAGGTTCGAAAATTTCGGGTCGTTACATTTGGTATCAGAGCAAGGTTAAGCGAGAACCTTGGCTCTGGTGGGGATTACTCATTTAATAGAGTCTGTAGTACTCTAGAATGAGTTGAGTGTGTATATATGAGCGCGTACTTGTTATTTTCTTATATAAAGATTTTAAATGATTTTATGTAAAATATATTTTGATATATATAAAGCAATATTTCCTTCATATAAATATTAGGTGATTGGTTGTTAATTATTGGAATTAAAATTAAGGAATAATATTATACAACCAAACTGAAATTTAATAAAGATTAGTTTGAAATGGATTCAAACTGAAACTGAAGTTTAGAATTGGAATTAAATTAAGTAGGAAAAAAAAAATAACTAAATTAAAATTTAAGTGATTGAAAATGAAATTCAAAATCTAATCCCGGAATTTGAAATATAGATTGGGAATGAAATTTATAAGTTGAAATAAACTTTATAAATAAATGAGATTATAATTTGAAATAGAATTCCGAAATAGAATTCCAAAGAATATTTGAAAATAAAGTAAGATGAAAATTCCAGAGTAATGTTTAAATATGAATTGGATGGATTGGGAAAATTTAAAATCCCTTTGGATTTGAAAGTGATTTCCAAAGGTTTTGGAGAAATAATAGTATTATTTCAAAAATATTTTCGGTAATGAATTTGAAATCTGGGAGATTTGAAATCTAAAATATTTGGTAATGTTTTTAAAGAAAGAAAAGCATTGAACTCTTTCGGTCACTGGAAAATAACGTCGGTGATGACTGCAGCATCATCGATGTTTATTTTCGAGTTTCTAAAAGAGAAATTGCTACCAAAATGTTTTTAACTGGAATTGTTTGTGAACTGGGTTTGGATTTGAAATTCAAAGGGATAAACGAATTTGCGAAAGAAATTTTGGATATAGTTGAATACTAAGGTGATATTGAAATTTTGGAAATCTGTTTAAACTTTGGAATCTTGATAAAATGTTTATGGAATAATAAAAAAAATATTGGCTAAATAGAATGTATAATTTCGAGTCAAAAACGAAATGTGAATGTAATTAATTATAAATAGAAGATGTAAAATTTAAATTATAATTAAAGTTGCACAAGTTTAAAATTCAAATGGGAAATTTGTATTGGATCAACTTGAAAGGGGTATTGAACTTGAAGAGAGTTCAATTGATATTAGTCCAGATTTATTTGAATAAATTTGGAATTGTAATTAAAGTGAAATTGGTTTAAGATCAAATGGAATTTTATTTGAAGTTGGAAGGAAAATGGAAATTAATTCCATTGAGTCGAGAACAAATTAAGTCCAATGGAAATTGGAGTTATTGGAATCGGGTCAAGTTAAATGGGAGTGGAAATTTAAATTGAATTGTTGGGGAAGTGAACACTTGACTCTTGACTAGTTTCAATATAAATTGTTTTAAATTAAATTTATTTTCCTAAGCTATTATATATATACAATCTTTCTTTCTTAAAGCTAACTTATTTTATACTTGTTTTACAATCATTTTTGGAGCTATTTTTTTTTCAACTATTTTATAAACTAATTACTATTTTTCAACTATTTCACAAACTAATTTCTATTTTACAACTATTTGGCAATTATTTAAAAAAATTATGAAACCATTTAACTATTTTATAGCTTAATTGCAAACTAATAATTATTTTTCAACTACTTATCTATTTTTTTAAAATTTCAAGCTATTTTCTAAATTGGTCGGAGTTCAAACAGTTATTGATTAAATACCCAACTGAGATAAGAATTGTAGTGATAATCTAAATGGGGATTAAGGCAAATGTGAAAAAGTGAATGAAAATTTAAGTGAATGTGAATAGAAAGGAAATTGATATTGAAAAGAGTAATCAAATTGGGATATTTGGTTTTGAATAAACGAAGTTGTATATCTTTGTTACATGTAAGATGAAACTCCCCTTGTTAAATCTATTGCCAGAAGATAGGATTTTTGAAGGTGTTTGAAGTATAAAAAGGAGTTTTATACAAGATTGGAAAGATCCAAAGATTTTAAAATTTTATATATTTGAATATATATATAAAGGATCTTATGAGGATTTTGGAAAAGGTTTTGAGAACCTTTGGATTTGGAAAGGCTTTTGATTTTTGGGTAAAATCAATATTGAATTTGGAAAGCCTAGTTTATGAATTATCGATTTTGGAATAATCGATTTTGTGTAAAGGAGCTTTGATAAAATTCATACTAGGTGTATGATTTGAAAGATACTATATGTGTATAGTATAAAGTATTTTGATGATGGCTCTGGGGAAAAAGGCGCTTCCTTGAAATGAACTTCTCAGGAGTGCCACAGGGTGGTGCTGCCTTGAGCCCAAGGGGGTTCTAAAGTTGATCCTATGAGGAGTCCGGACAAAACTAGTTCCTGAGGATTATGTGAGTTGAGTATACCACATAGCGAAAGTCGTGTGTGCCGCTGAGAGCCAACAGTCTGCGTTTGATTTTATATCGGTAGATTGCGACACTATGGTATACCACATAGCGAAAGTCGTGTGTGCCGCTGAGAGCCAACAGTCTGCGTTTGAGTTTATCTCGGTAGACTGCGACCTATGTAGGAGTGGAGAGGTTTCATTTCGATAGCAAAATCAAAGGCCGCGGACAGCCTGCAGTTACATGGACTTTTGCTGCGACGGCAACGTAACCCTGGATGTAACTGTGATCTGTTGTGTGGGATCCATGGCGTAATCCAGAGGCCGCAGAGAGCCTGCAGTTACATGGACTTTTGCTGCGATGGCAACGTAACCCTGGTATGTAACTGTGACCATGGATGGGGTGATGATTTCCAGAGCATTCTCGCCAAAGATATTTCCTCTATATTTTCAAAAACTGATTTCTATAATTTCAATAAAATTATTTTCAAAATTATTTTCACTGGATGTTGAAAATGAGTCTGCTAAGTACTTATAGATTTTCAGTCCTACGCCTGATCAACGTATGACTAAATCTCTATGAGAACAAGGATGGACTGGTTGAGACATCGAGTTATAAAAGACTATTTTTATAAAGAGTTATTTGATTAAGTATGATGTGAATTTAAAAGCATTTCTAAATTTTTAAATAAAGGTGTTGGAATTTTAGGAAAATGTAAAAGAGATTCCAAACTGGAATTATAAAAAAAAATTGAACTCAGGAAATTTAATGAAGTGATTTTTGTAATAAAAATGAATGTTCATTTAAATAGTGAAAGTAAACTAATCAGCTAAATAAATTATTTAATAGTGTATGATAATAAAATTGAACTTGGGCAAATAAAATGAATTGTAAATTAATAATGGAATTTGACAATGGATTCGAATTGTAAATAGAATTCGACTTGGATTTGATAATGAAATAAATCAGAAGAGATGTTGTAAAATAAGAATAAAATAGAGATGGATTGAAAATGAGATGATTTGAATTACAAATAAAATTCAAGTGTGATTTGAATAATGTTTAATGAAATTTGCAAGTAAATTGGATATAAGAGGAGTGTTGTCATATGATTTGGAAGTGAATAATAATAGAAATGGTTGGGTTGCAAACAAAACCCAAAATGAATTGAAATAAATTGAAAATGACTTTGTATTAATAAAATAAATTCGATAATGAATTAAGTAAGTAAATTAAAATTTTAAAATGGGTTAATTGAGTTAAATATTAAATGGATGAAGTCTAATTAAATAAAAACTAAATCAAAGTGTGATTGGAATTGGATTATCAGACTGAACTTAAGTTCGATGGCATATTAATTTGGATTATAAATGAGTTAAGTATATGCTTGGATATTATTGAGAATGTGAATTTAAAATTAAATTTAAAATTAATGGGTAAACTGAATTTAATGGAAGTTGATTAAATGAGGATCAAATAAAAGTAAACTTAAGTTTGATGTTGGAATAAATTAAAGTAAATTAACTTAAGTTTAAATTTTATGAAAGCTTGGCTTCGAATAAGAGTGAAAGCCATTAAATAAAGCTTGGATTTAATTAATTTGGGAATGGCTTGAAGTATACAAGAATGGAATTGTTATCCCATTTTTGGTCAAGACTGGAATATCAACAGATTGGCAAGGAATTATGGATATCAGGATTGGAGATCGGTTAGGATCAAGGCTACGATCGATATCGTCAAAATTTGGTTGAACTCCAATCGGGACGAAATTAATTGGAGAGGATGATAAGGATCAGGAAAGGCTATGTTTTAAATTTCAGGTTAATCGGAGTTCATATGAAGGAGTTATGATCGATGCAAGTTAGGAAGGGTATGGCTGTTCGAACCCATCAAGGTGTTCGTTTCGAACCCATCAGGTTCGAATCGATCGAAGTCACACAAGGTTCGAATCGATGCGCTTCGTGTCGATTGGTATGGGTTCGGCTCTGTGAAGTTCGCATCAGGTGTTGGTTTGACTCGATCGTGTTCGAATCGATCAGAAGGACAGGTGGACTTCGACTCGATCACAGCATGGGTCTCCTTCGTATCCATAAGGTGTACACAGGATAGTTCGTATCGAAGGTGGTTCGAATCGATCACAACTCGTATCGATCAAAGGGAATGCAAGTTGCTTCGAATCCATTCAAGGGTTCTGTCGATACGAAGAAAGCGTTCGAAGAGGATACGTAGGGAGTCGACTTCACGGATTCGAAGGAGATGGACTCGAAGGAGATGGACTCGAAGGAGATGGATTCGAAGGAGATGGATTCAAAGGAGATTGATTCAAAGGAGATGGATTCGAAGGAGATGGACTCAAAGGAGATGGATTCGAAGGAGATGGACTCGAAGGAGATGGATTCGAAGGAGATGGATTCGAAGTATGGGTTCGAACCAGGCAGAACGCACGAAGCTTTAAACTTGAATCGATCATATCTTCCAAACCGTTGATCCAAATGCAATGAAATTTTTACAGGAGCTTACATACATGTTGAAGAATGTTCTCACCAAATTTCAGCTCAATTGGATGATTTCTTGACCGATTCGAACCTTACTTTGAATCGATCCCAAGGTGGGCCCGGACCTCCAGATTTCGGGCAAGTGGGCCCCCTCACGTGCCTGAAGCGGTCTTCCCGGATTTTAGGAGAAATATCAGCCTCCTACGCTTATAAATAGAGCCCCTGGTCATTCAGAAAAGGGGTCGGAAATTCTAGAGAGAGAAAACACGCCTGGACGCTGCCAGAATCATTCCATATCATCATTGCTGCTATTTATTTCAAGTTTTGGACTTTGTAACTGCTGTAATCATCCGTAATCATCAAGGATAATCAATAAAAGGATAAAAACTTTAGAGTGGACGTAGGCCGGAGATAGCCGAACCACTATAAAACTTGTGTCTCTGTTCTTTATTTTGGGATTACTGTTTAATATTTGCTGAGACCTGAGATTTGTGTTTGAATATTATTGATTTGAATTCATACACTGGTGCTTTCGCAGTATTCGGGGTTTGTGACCAATTTTGGCACAAACACTTTGGTGCTTTCACTGAGAGAGACTAGCACCCGCTACATCGGATTTGAAAGTTGGATTTGAAGATTTTAAAAAGTTTGGATTCAAGAACAATGACTAGACAAAATAGTAGAAGACAAAGGGCTGAGCGAAGCCAACAGGAAGGAAGTCAACAAGCATCCTCCGGAGCCGGGGAAGGACAAGCTTCAGTCTACATAACCCGGGATGAAATGGAGGCTATGGCAAATTCTTTGCAAGAGAGATTATTGAAGAGCCAACAGGAAATGATGCAGACTTTCTTTGAGCAAATGAGAGCTGCAAGGATGCAGAACTTAGGAACAGCTACAGCTGCTGTGGATGCAGGACAGGGGACTAGGGTCGTGGAACCCAATGGAGGACGAGATACAGAGCCAGAAGGCAATCAACAAGGGCTTGGGGGCAGGCCCACAGGATCTAACACAGGAGGACCTTTGGAAGAAATTCAACAGGCTAGAGCTAACATTGCTCCTAGTGAGCCACACGAAGAATATGTACCAGAGTTCCCTCGGGGGCATGGGGGGCAACCCCCAACAGACAATACCGGATTAGCGGAAATTATCAGAAGAACTGTGCGGGGTGGTTTGACCAACAGAGACTTGGAAGGAGTGAATAGGAGTCCGTTCGCTCAGGAAATAAGGATGGCTCAGAATCCACCTAAGTTTAAGCTACCTAGCGTGGAGGTATATGATGGTAAGGCAGACCCAACTGATCACTTGATGAGGTACACCAGACATATGGAGGTGCTGGGGGCATCGGAAGAAGTGATGGCCCGATGTTTCCCTTTGTATCTGAAGGATTTAGCTGCAATGTGGTTTAGAAAGCTGGGAGAAGGATCTATCAAAACTTGGAGGGAATTAGTGGAAAAGTTTTTGGGACAGTTTCGGGTTCACGTCAAGAGGCCGAAGAATGTGATGACATTGACATCAGTGAAGCAAAGGATGGATGAATCGCTTAGAGCTTTTCTAACTCGATTCAGTGCGGTAGTCACTTCGGTGGATCGGCCTGATCCATCGATGGTTTTAATGGCAGCAGTATCAGGAGTCAGGGAGGACTCGGATTTCAAGGTATCTCTGATACGAGATCCTCCACAGGATCTCAACGAATTCTTTCACGAGGCAGAAAGGTTCCTTCGGCAGGAGGATGCGAGTACGGATGTAAAAGTGAAAAAGGTTAGTGCAGTCGAGGTTGGAGCAATATCCAGCGGTGGGTCGGATAAAGACAAAGGAAAAAGGAAATTGGACAATGATTCTGGAAACGCTAGGAAGCGATGGAAGGATCCAAAGTTTTCCACATACACAGGATTGAACGAGACGCTGGAGCGGATATACATGGATACTCGAAATCGCCTTCCCTACCAGAGGCCAGCCAGGAGAGAGCCTTCTGAACGAGAGAGGGCATCAGGGAGGCATTGTCTCTTCCATGACTTAGACGGACATGACACCAACAGCTGCAGGCACTTGAAGGATATAATCGAGGAGCATGTAAGGAATGGACAGTTACGGCAATACGTCGGAACACGGAACGCAACGGTGGAGCAGGAGAAGCCACCGACAACCTCACGCCGTGATGATGTGAGGCCCAGGGATGACGGTCGATTGATCATCCACTGATCAGGATAATGTGAAATAAGTAGCAGACTGCTGGCAAGCAACTAAGTCATTTACACATGTACGGGGACGGAGATAGCCCCTAGGCATGCTCTGAATGATGAAAAATTGTGATGCTATGGTTTGTGAAATTTATCTTTTGCTTTTGAATTGGACATTGCTTTTCTTTTTGGATCGGAGCTTGGATTGAGCTCCTGGTTTTGCTTGCTTTTTGATTTGGGTTTTTCTTTGGATGGTCGTTTTTGATTTTGAATGCTGCTTTGGATTTTTGGTTTTCTGGTTTGGATTTGGATTTTGGAGTGGATTTTGGTTGGATTTTTGATAAAAGGTCGTCGGGTATGGATTATGCCTGGCAAGGAGTGAGTCGCTTTGCCCGAACGCGGTAAATTGACTCATTCAGGTCGCCGAGTATGGACTATGCTTAGCAAGGGTCCGGAGTGACCAGGATTCGGCCTAGGACTTAGGCCCTGTATTATTAATTGTTATTTCAGGTCGTTGAGTATGGACTATGCTCAACAAGGGTCCGGAGAGACCAGGATTCGGCTTAGGACTTAAGCCATGGCCTAGCTCAACGTCCAGGGACACTGGACCAAGGTCGTCAAGTGTGGATTGCGCTTGGCAAGAACCCGGAGAGGTTAGCTCAACGTCCAGGGACACTGGACCATAGTCGTCAGGTGTGAATTACGCTTAGCAAGAACCCGGATAGGTTATGGATTCGGATATCGACCCGGAGATGTGCTGGATTCGGTTATTGGATATTGGATAAGGATGGATTGGGACTCGGTTGTCGAGTTCGGACGGATATGGAATATGGCTATGGACTTCGGGTATTGGATTTGGAACTATTCAAAACACGCCTTGTTATCACAAGGCATGTTTTGCGGGGCAAAGTGTTATCCCATTTTTGGTCAAGACTGGAATATCAATAGATTGGCAAGGAATTATGGATATCAGGATTGGAGATCGGTTGGGATCAAGGCTACGATCGATATCGTCAAAATTTGGTTGAACTCCAATCGGGACGAAATTAATTGGAGAGGATGATAAGGATCAGGAAAGGCTATGTTTTAAATTTCAGGTTAATCGGAGTTCATATGAAGGAGTTATGATCGATGCAAGTTAGGAAGGGTATGGCTGTTCGAACCCATCAAGGTGTTCGTTTCGAACCCATCAGGTTCGAATCGATCGAAGGCACACAAGGTTCGAATCGATGCGCTTCGTGTCGATTGGTATGGGTTCGGCTCTGTGAAGTTCGCATCAGGTGTTGGTTTGACTCGATCGTGTTTGAATCGATCAGAAGGACAGGTGGACTTCGACTCGATCACAGCATGGGCCTCCTTCGTATCCATAAGGTGTACACAGGATAGTTCGTATCGAAGGTGGTTCGAATCGATCACAGCTCGTATCGATCAAAGGGAATGCAAGTTGCTTCGAATCCATTCAAGGGTTCTGTCGATACGAAGAAAGCGTTCGAAGAGGATACTCAGGGAGTCGACTTCACGGATTCGAAGGAGATGGACTCGAAGGAGATGGACTCGAAGGAGATGGATTCGAAGGAGATGGATTCGAAGGAGATTGATTCAAAGGAGATGGATTCGAAGGAGATGGACTCGAAGGAGATGGATTCGAAGGAGATGGACTCGAAGGAGATGGATTCGAAGGAGATGGATTCGAAGTATGGGTTCGAATCAGGCAGAACGCACGAAGCTTTGTACTTGAATCGATCATATCTTCCAAACCGTTGATCCAAATGCAATGAAATTTTTACAGGAGCTTACATAGATGTTGAAGAATGTTCTCACCAAATTTCAGCTCAATTGGATGATTTCTTGATCGATTCGAACCTTACTTCGAATCGATCCCAAGGTGGGCCCGGACCTCCAGATTTCGGGCAAGTGGGCCCCCTCACGTGCCTGAAGCGGTCTTCCCGGATTTTAGGAGAAATATCAGCCTCCTACGCTTATAAATAGAGCCCCTGGTCATTCAGAAAAGGGGTCGGAGATTCTAGAGAGAGAAAACACGCCTGGACGCTGCCAGAATCATTCCATATCATCATTGCTGCTATTTATTTCAAGTTTTGGACTTTGTAACTGCTGTAATCATCTGTAATCATCAAGGATAATCAATAAAAGGATAAAAACTTTGGAGTGGACGTAGGCCGGAGATAGCCGAACCACTATAAAACTTGTGTCTCTGTTCTTTATTTTGGGATTACTGTTTAATATTTGCTGAGACCTGAGATTTGTGTTTGAATATTATTGATTTGAATTCATACACTGGTGCTTTCACGGTATTCGGGGTTTGTGACCAATTTTGGCACAAACAGGAATGTGTCGAGCAAAATGAATGGTTGGTTAATAAATTAAAAATGAAATGAAACTAAATTCAGAATGAGTTGAAATTAATTTGAAATACTTATGAACTAAAATAGATACTTTATTAACCGAATATCATCGAGATTGCATAACAATAATTGTTATTTGGCGTAAACCATAGTAATTAAAATACTATGAGTTAGTAGAGATTAAATAAATTTGATTCTGAATCATTTGAACTGAATATGAGCTTGTTTGGATTATAAATCAATGGAACGTCAGAAATTGAGTTGTGAACCATTAAACTTAAATGAAACGATATATGAATTGGTTGAAAGGAATTGAATTAGCTTTAAAGCATATAAATTGTTTATGGATAACGTTTGGTGCTTGTTGTTTATGAAATGTATATGTTTGGCTATTGGAAGTAAGTGGAATGCTAATGAATTCTTTATATATGGCACTTACATATTTAAACTGAGTAAGTACAGGTACCTGAAGGCCGTTTGGCTGGATTTGGATTGCGCTAATTGCTAAAATAAGTAAGCTGCATGCTTAAAATGTTAAATAAGGTACGCCTACGTAATAAAAATAGGAAATATGAACTGTTTTTGCTTTTTCCGACCGGGTGGGTTGATGTATATATATTTATATCTCTTGTCAAATTGCAAAAGCTCCTCCGTACAAAGGAGACTCTGCCAAAATTTTCTAAAAATTTTGGGAGTTAGGAAATTTTTGAAAATTTTTAAGAAAATTTTTGTTAAGCAATTAAACGATTTCAAATATGAAACTGAAATAAATTAGTAGATGAAACTACTATGAACCAGTTATAAATGAAAGGTAAAATTCAATGCTCAAATTAAAGATGAATTGAATTCATATGGAAATGAGAAATACTAATTTGAAATAGGTATGAAACATATGTGAGGAAATGTATAAAATGATTGAAAGGTTACAATTGGATATTATTGCTTGGTAAGATATGCAGGTATTAAAAGGGGAAAGGAAAACTGGATTTGATTCCAAAAGATAAATTTGTATTGCCCGACAAAAAGGTACGTATTTACATTTCTAGATGAGATTGGATTGGGTTTTTGATGTAGCCACTTGGCTTTTGTTTTCTTTTGGAATTTGGGAGCCCGTAGAGGCCTTTTGTAGTAGTACCGAGCTAGCCGCGCAAAGGTGACGCTGGCAAAAATTTTCGGAAATTTAGGGAGTTAGAAAAATTTTGAGAAAATTTTGATAATGTAAAATTTGGTTTTTAATTGAAATTATGATGACTGAACAAAAAGGGTATTGTTTGAACTTATAAAAGTCGTGGGAGGTTGGTTAATGTGATACTGGGTTTTTGATAAAGGATAGTGGGTAGAAAGTTGAATTTTGGGAAGGGTAAACGGGTATCGGACCATTCTTCCTAACTAGTAATTTCGGGGACAAAATTCTTTTAAGGGGGGAGGAATGTGACGACCCAGAAATTTTGACAAATTAAATTGGAATAATTAATTGATTTTAAACTATTTAAAAGTTAATTTTAACTTGAATTCAAGATATCAATATTTACTTAATAATTAAATCATCGAATTATATTAATAATTGAAATTGGGTGAATTATTGAATCTGAGGTTCTAAGCCTGTTTAAAATAATTTGAAGGCTTATAAATTCTATAATAATGATACTGAAGATAATCGAGTGGTTGAAATTTAATATAAAGGTAATTTGTTCAATTTTAATAATAGATCGTTTAAATTGGAATTTAAAAATAGCCTTCCAAGGCACAGTCTCGGAATTCAACGAAACCAGTTCCATTGGATCCGTAATAGTTAATTATTATCGGATTTCAATTTTCGTAGCAATCAGAGTTGTCGTTTGACCCTGGCAGCTCGAAACGCTTAGATATATTTTAATCGATTTAATTTAGCATCGATCGTTTAATTCTGTAACTCGCGCATATGATCGGGTCAGCCTCCGAAACACGTTCCATCGTGTTCGGAATGCGGGTAAAACCTTTTAACGTCTGTCGGCATGTCTGATTTGGGGTGCGGGATTTCGTGTTACGCAACGAGTCGTTTTGAAGTTTTATAATATAATATTTAAAGTCAACTTGTCAGAGATATTTATATTAATAAATCAAGCGTATGTTGGAAGCCTTCCCCAAAATCGATAACTTATTCCCGTCTCTTCCTTTATTTCAAAGCAGATAATAAAAAAAAGAGAATCTTCTCGTTCGATTTCAATCAGAAAGAAAAAAAAATTGAAAATGGCCGCAGCCTTCTAAAAAAAAACTAAACTAGTCGATCGTTGTCACCGCACGCGAATTCAAGTGAAGAAGGGAGGGGGAGCGACTTCATCGCTATGCTGGGTTGAGCGATGGTCGTTTGCTTCGGGTCGAGATTATTAGGGCTTGCGGTGGAGCTCGCGACAGGGAGGTGACCCAAGTCTGGTGGTGTCGACGTTCAAGCAGGGAGGGGGTCGAACGTATTCGATCGAGGCTGGGGAATCTCGCGCTGTGCGTAGGCTAGGACGAGGCCTTGTTTGCCGTGCATGAATCGAGGGGAGGAGCTGCTGCTGGGTTGAGCATCGTGGGTTTTGGATTTAGTAGTTAGGTATATTTGCTTTGCTTTATTCTAATTTATTTTCAATATGCATATTTGTATATCAGAAAACAATTACAGTAAGGATATTTTGTGATTAATTTATGAATTTGAGTCGTTGATATAAATTTGGCAGCAAAGTAAATTAACAATTATTGCAAGTACTGATTCTTTTGATTTTGAAAGCAGTGAGTTTTTAAAGTGTTGAATATTTATAAAATTAGATTTTGAAAACTTTAGATTGATTGTTAGTATATGGTTTCAAAAGGAAAGAAATAATTTTTATTATTGGGAAATTGGTTTGGATAAAATAAATGGTAAATCAAATTTTATTAAATGGTAATTGATAATTTAATTAGTATTTCAAGTATTGATAAGACCCATGATGTTTATACAAGGTCTGAAAATCGTGGAAATAAATCGAGAATGAAGTGGGTTGTGAGACAGGAATCAAAGGTGAGTAAATCTCACTCTGTTGGACTTTTATTTAAATTTTAAAAGGGTAAATTTAAATATTGGGTTGAACGATTGTATTGATTTGCTATGCACCGTGAATTGATGTTCTGGTGATTTTGGTTTTGGATGGTTCTCGAGTTAATTGTTGTTTAACTCGAAATATTGGGAATTTTAAGTTGTTTAAACTTAAAACATACTAAAGGCTTAATGACTTGTGATATATTAAATTAGTAAGGTAATTTAAATGGATAATTAATTAATTTAATTAACTAACGATTGGGTTATTTAACTTAGTAATTAAAAGAGTTGAATAAATAATAAGTTAAGCTGTAAATTAGTTAACTAAGTGTAAGTAATTCAGAATAATCATTTGATGGTGTGATAAATAATTACTTAATAATAAAATAGAATTACTCTGTGAAATTAATCAAGAGATTAATTAAGATAATTATTTAAGGAGTAATAAATTTATTAATGAAGTAAATAAAGAGATAGTTACTTACAGGTTGAGATCATTCGAAATGATTAATATTGTGGTTGAACTAAAGTAATTAATTGGGATTAGAATATATTAAAATATAATTGGAAATCATTACTTATATAATTAACGATGTAATTAAAGATAGATTAATTAAGATAAATTATTCGATAATAAAGAGACATATGGGAAGTTAACTAATATGAGTAATTAATGATTAGTGAAATTAAAATAGTTAATTAATTTATACAATAATTTAAGATTTACTTATTTGTTTTGGTTAAGAATAATTAATATTGTTAAATCAATTAAAAATAATTACTTGAATGTAACTGGGAAAATAAATTAATCCAGGGTGATTATTTAAGATGAATAATGATGGGTTGACCAATTAATTGATTGGGATTTATTAATGTTAAATGAAAGAATGTAAGTGATTGGGGTTTGGAATTAAAATTTGAATCAATTGAATTGATTTGCATGTGATTAAGCTTTGCTTATGGATGAGTGAATGATATTGGATGTTTTTGAGTGAGTTGATATCTCTGATATGAAAGGTTGTGTATTTCATATGAATAACTTGGGTTAGGATAACATGAGTTCGAAGAGACCGGAGTCGGTATTTGTAAGTACCCAAAACCACTTCGAATTTTTATAAATTGATTTGTGAAATCAATACGATGAAAAAAAACGATTTAAGTGAATTGGATTATTTTATCTAAGTTTGGTACTTAGAAATTTATATGTGAAATAAGTGTTGTCTATAGCAAATTGTGAATTGGTTAAATTGACATATGTAATCCCGGGTTTATATAAGTTGTTGCTTTGGTATTCCATGTTAGTTGGGTTTACTCATGCTGGTTTCCAGCCTGACCCGGGTGTTACTTTGGTGTAATGCTCGGGTCAGACCGAGTATTACAAATTTTTAGGTAGGTACGTTATGGAGCTCAGGAGGCGAGCTGGATGGCAATATCGTATAGAGTATTTCCGCTGTATTATTATTAATCCGAGACTTGATAATTGTATATATTCAGCGACTGTATAAATGTGAAACTCTGATGTATATTAAATATAATTGACAGATATAGTATTCTGTTGTAAGCTGTTATTATTTATTATATTTTATCCGCTGCGAATGTGAGATGTTTGGTGCTTCTGTTCTTCTTCTTCGTCTACCTCTTTCTTCTTTTCATAACTATCTGAGATTTTCAGGTTCGAAAATTTCGGGTCGTTACATTTGGTATCAGAGCAAGGTTAAGCGAGAACCTTGGCTCTGGTGGGGATTACTCATTTAATAGAGTCTGTAGTACTCTAGAATGAGTTGAGTGTGTATATATGAGCGCGTACTTGTTATTTTCTTATATAAAGATTTTAAATGATTTTATGTAAAATATATTTTGATATATATATAAAGCAATATTTCCTTCATATAAATATTAGGTGATTGGTTGTTAATTATTGGAATTAAAATTAAGGAATAATATTATACAACCAAACTGAAATTTAATAAAGATTAGTTTGAAATGGATTCAAACTGAAACTGAAGTTTAGAATTGGAATTAAATTAAGTAGGAAAAAAAAATATAACTAAATTAAAATTTAAGTGATTGAAAATGAAATTCAAAATCTAATCCCGGAATTTGAAATATAGATTGGGAATGAAATTTATAAGTTGAAATAAACTTTATAAATAAATGAGATTATAATTTGAAATAGAATTCCGAAATAGAATTCCAAAGAATATTTGAAAATAAAGTAAGATGAAAATTCCAGAGTAATGTTTAAATATGAATTGGATGGATTGGGAAAATTTAAAATCCCTTTGGATTTGAAAGTGATTTCCAAAGGTTTTGGAGAAATAATAGTATTATTTCAAAAATATTTTTGGTAAAGAATTTGAAATCTGGGAGATTTGAAATCTAAAATATTTGGTAATGTTTTTAAAGAAAGAAAAGCATTGAACTCTTTCGGTCACTGGAAAATAACGTCGGTGATGACTACAGCATCATCGATGTTTATTTTCGAGTTTCTAAAAGAGAAATTGCTACCAAAATGTTTTTAACTGGAATTGTTTGTGAACTGGGTTTGGATTTGAAATTCAAAGGGATAAATGAATTTGCGAAAGAAATTTTGGATATAGTTGAATACTAAGGTGATATTGAAATTTTGGAAATCTGTTTAAACTCTGGAATCTTGATAAAATGTTTATGGAATAATAAAAAAAATATTGGCTAAATAGAATGTATAATTTCGAGTCAAAAACGAAATGTGAATGTAATTAATTATAAATAGAAGATGTAAAATTTAAATTATAATTAAAGTTGCACAAGTTTAAAATTCAAATGGGAAATTTGTATTGGATCAACTTGAAAGGGGTATTGAACTTGAAGAGAGTTCAATTGATATTAGTCCAGATTTATTTGAATAAATTTGGAATTGTAATTATAGTGAAATTGGTTTAAGATCAAATGGAATTTTATTTGAAGTTGGAAGGAAAATGGAATTTCTGTTCTTCTTCTTCTTCTACCTCTTTCTTCTTTTCATAACTATCTGAGATTTTCGGGTTCGAAAATTTCGGGTCGTTACAGGTGCATACAGTATTCTATCCAATTCCTGCGCAAAAGTAAAAACAGGTTTTAAACTCAAATCATACAGTGAATTTTAGCTTAGTCAAGTTCAGTTAATAGAGCAACGGAATTCCTGTGTAAGCAATAATAATGCACAAGTAAAAGTGGCAGCAAACATTTAAACAACTATAACAACACTAACAAAAAAACTGCCTTTCAACTTCATCCCATCCCCTCTGCTATACACTTCCACTCACAACCACACTCCTACACACTACAGCACTTTCTCATTTTCTCTGTTTTCATCTCATCCACACTTAAGTACTACATCACACCCCTTACTGCCTATTGCCTGTCAACAACATACACCATTAGCTTGGTCAAGTACTACACTTAAGTACTACACTATTTTTGGGTTTTTGTCCAATGTTGCACCGTTTGTACTGAGCCAGAAATCAAGTAATATGAACAAGTTGCTCGGACATATCTAACCTTAAATGTCCACCTCCTCCGAATGCATTTGATTCTACTATTTTTCTTAATTATCTCATTCGGGTATTGTTAAATCCATAATCTTTAAAGTTTGTACGTGCACACACCTATCAAGTTAAATCCAAACATTTTATAATGGTTTTTTCAATAAATATTGCTTGATGTTAATAGTATGTACCAATTTTGCACCATTAATATCCAACAAAAGCTATATTGCAGCATACCTTTAAGTTATTACCTCATCGGTAGGTGTACATTATGTATGCTTAATCTATGATTGATTTCACCTAGAATATATGAAAACAAAAGGATATTGCACATAGCCTCGTTATCATAAATAAGCCAACTACATGTTTGGTTCTACTCAGTACTCAGGCAAAAGAGATGTCTGCGAATGCGGCGAGTGTTTCTGCTGGTAATCCAACATTGATTAAATGAGTTAATTATATGCATTCTAACTGTTATAACTTTTAAATCAATTATATGCATTCTAACAACTGTAATTCCTTTTATTGTCTGCTTCAAAACCAATCCCCTGTCAACTGCACATTCACATCACATCACAAAAACTGTAACAGTCTTCTTCTGACTGCTCCGCAGCCTTCAACTTCCCTTTCATCCACCATTTACACTTCCAACCTGGTTCCCTTGGTACCAGTAAGCCATCAAACACAAACTACAAACCTGCCTGCACTCCAACAACATTTCCATATTTCTATTCAAACCAATCACTACACATTTCATTTCCTCTTCAAACCAAATCACAACCATAACACTGTCAGCATAATTCAACTATCCCAACCAACCTCTCTAACTCCACATTCTGCAATGAACTCCAGCATTACAAACTGCCTCCCACTTCCTATTCACCAACTCTACCACAAACCACCAGCATCAACCACTTCAACCACCAGTAAACACTCCAGTAACCACTCCAGTTCCCGACCAAACATTCCAGTCCCCTCCCCTACATCATAACCAAATTATTTTACCACCCATTAATCCCAATTAGTACGATGCACACATAAATTTTTTTAGCTAATCAATTTTTAGTTTATTGGACCTCCATTCATCGTTCAGGCACATTGATCATGTTTTTTGTTTTTTTTGATTTTGTCCTTGAATTTTGACTTTACTTCCTAGTATTTCATAAATTGTCGATTATCTTGTAAACAAGACAGACCAAGACAAAATACACATGCATTTGCATATGCAAATTTCATATACAGCAAACAAAAGAAAATCAGCAATATATGCAAAGAACAAGTCAGAAATATCAATACCTCCGACTAAAGATATCGTATCAAACCCTTTTGATGGCTCACATAACCTCCGGCTCCAACGTCCCCAAAGGTCTCGGTAAATTGTCGACATATTTTGGCGGTTAGCTCATCCGGCAATAAAATTTTGTCCAACAACACTTTTTCATATGTGGGTGGTACCGGTTTTCCATGAATTACTAATGTTGTGGAATCTTGGCATATAGTACCTGTTATATAAGCATTTCTGGAGTGAATATATGGAATCACATTTACAGAACTAACAAGCTCCCAAACATTTAAGACCATTGTGCAGAGCTACACAAGTCCTAGACCCATTGTGTATGCGATATTCGATCTTTAAAATCATGCAAGATTGGAATGGAAGGCGTAAACTTTTATGATCTTTCTATACCCTTTTTTGTTTTGGAGTTTACTGAATTATTTTTGGGCATAATGGCTATTGTGAGTGTCAATGAAAATTGAAACCAAAACAGATATAAGATAAAGACTACGATTAGTATAAGTATACAAACTAGATCGCTATTGACAATGAATTCCTTCTCATCTCTGTCATTCATTCGCTGTCTCAAACTCCAGCTCTGCAATAGCATTTTGAACTTCTACGTGATTCTTCATCATTTCTTGCTATCTCTCACTGTTTCTCAAATCTAATCATGAACACAACCTTTTTTTAAATAACACTGTACTTTCAGCCAAGCAAGAATTTAGTGAAGATTGTGTCCACCAGAACTTATCCATGTGATCATTGTTATTGATTTGCTAAAACTACTTAAAACTGCTTAATTTGCTCTATCCTATGGTTATAGCATTATAAATATTGCTAAATATTCTCTTATATCTTATAATTATGTTAATTTGGATTTGAAAATGTCATATATACCTCTTGTGAACCTAATTATGACGTACATGTCAAACGTGAACCTTTGTTGCCTAACCTCTTTTTCTATAACAAACGATAATTTGGAATCTATAAATACACATGCACTAATACTCATTAATTTGTTTATATGCACAATAACAGAGAGCAGTAAACTCGGTTGAAGCACAAAAAGACTGATTGGTCGATTAAAATAGTACCCGTTGCAATTACTTCGTCCTCAAAGTTTAGGATTTCACATCTTTGGTCGATTAACTAATTGTTCGGAGTGGCAAACTGAGAAGATGCGATTTCACTGCCCACTTGACGATTATCTTGGGCTATGCTGAGAAGACGCTCCAGTTTATCATCCATATTGTCCAGCTTCATCAATTTTTGCTCCACATTTTGCAGTCGCTGCTCATATACTCCTTGGGCCTGTTTGAACCGTTTGCATGGAATGGCAGCACTCTTAACTTGGCTAGGAGCTATATTGGTCCCAATGCTTCGGCTCCTGCCCTTTACATCTTTACCAAACACTGATATAAAGACGGCTTCATCACAACCACTCATGTTTCCTTTTCTTTTTCAATTTTGTCCTAAAAAGTAAATACATATATATGAATAATGAAAATTTAATTTTGAGGCGTTATTATTTGTTTAACTTACAAAGTAGGAAGATGTCGCATCTGACGTGCTGCCATCTTTTTTCTTATGCGTTTTCTCCCATACTTGAAGACGTGATACTTCTGTTCCCGGACTACTTGAATCGACCTGCATACAATGACCTAAAATTATATTTGGAACTAATGGCATATGCAATGTGATGCACCAATTCAATGACACATACCATTTCTTGAGTAATCATAGCGTGACTCTTACGTCCCAAATGATGACCATATTCGAGAATTGATCTATTTTGTTTGCCTCGCTTCCTTTTTTCTTTCGCCTCGGGTTTTGATTCGTTTCTTATGAACTCATCCCAATCATCTTGAGCAATTTTCGGTGGACAATTTCTCATTCTTTCTTCGTCGGTGATGAAATGGTCATAATGATTCTTGTGCAAATCATTCTTGTGTCTCCTAAAAGCCTTAGATATTTTTTTCATAATAAGGTCCTTTGATAGAGGATCGAGCTCATAATATTTCTGCATAACAAAAAATGCATGTAAACCATTTTTTATTTATGTATTGAAAGCATTATAAATGAATTTAAACCATCTAAGTTCATGTACACAGTTTACATTTCAAAGTATATGGATTTTTACATTTCAACGTATACAGTTTCATCAGTCTCTATGAATAAAGTGATCAATCTAAATATCCTATAAATATCATAAAAGAATATATCTTGAAACAGAAACAGTACATAAATATGGTCTCATATGAACCCTCGCTCATTCAGGCCTATTTTACAATCAGAAACGGTACAGAAACAGAAACAATACATAAAAAGGGTGCATATTACAATCAGACGACTATATTTTACAAACAGAAACAGTACATAAAAATGGTTATGAGATTGGAGAACTTACCTCCAATTGATTCCACACGTCTTCCTTGTAATTTGGCGGAACTTTTTTCCAACTTGGATATGAGATTGGCACATGATTTCTTACTAGTTTACCAATCTTCGTAGCGACCTTTGAACCATTTTTTCCGACTGGAGAACCGTAGTTGTCTATATCAATTTTCTCCCGTTTTAAAGTGGATGATTGTGAAGTTGTATCATTTGACGGTGGTGTGGCATCTTGTGACATTATGTCCTGCAAAGTCTAAAATCCTAAAATAATCCCAACAACATTATGACGTACATTATGTGATGAGAAACTGGTGGGATCAGACAAATCAGAAGGGGACGTTGTTTACTATATCAGATGTACAGCAGCTTACCAGTAATCGCTTGGAGCAATTTTATTAAGTCATATAATGCGTTTGATCTTGTTATGGAGGGGAATCCGTGCAATAATTTGGCTAACAGCAATCGGGCATCACAGGGATGGGCGTGAAGGGGAACATTCACTTTTATGTGGCAGTGATAAAGTCTTCCTGCATCACCAGAATTTTAAACTTAAGCGGATTCAAAACAATATCTAAAATACTGACTGAAATAAAGGATGCAAATACAAAAATATATTACCTTAGCACTGCTGAACTAAAGGGTGCAAATACAATATCTTGAACTGCCTGTCTACCTACAAACACAAAGAAATAAAGAATAGTCAAGCTGATCATATGTATGTATGTGTACATGTGTGTGTGTATGTGATCATATGTAAGTACCTACAACTACAAACACAAAATGAACTCTTGCAATATATCCATCCTTATGGATCCATCAGGATATTATAATGGCACTAATAAAAAATATAATGCATCTATTACTATCATATAACACACCATTTTACATTTTACACCATTTTAAATAAATATTTTGTTAAGGTACAATAACTGCTCTGAAATACAAAGTTAACATATGCATTTGATAAGATCTTCTAATTTTTCATTGTCTTCAAAAGCTGATTGATAAACGGTGGGAAACTCAGTGTCATCCACATTTATGGTCAACCGTTTTGGTGTATGCAAAACCACAAACCATCCGTTATTTTTTAAATCTTTTGAGTAGAACACTTGACTCGCTTCCGATGCAAGAATAAATGGCTCATCATTCACGCTGTCTTTATTCTTCAATTTTCCCAAGTTAACTGTGATCAAGCTTGAAACAGAATCTATTTTACAACCATTGATCTTATCTTCGACCTTTACCCAATCACAATAAAAAACTGTTTGTTTGAAGTCAATGTAATCCAACTCAATTATCTGTTGAATGACTCCGTAATAAGTTGTTTCTGCTTCCTTAAAAATTTTATCCTTCCTACTCGCTCTAAATTGTGTAATTGCTCTCATGCATACACCACTATCCTGTGTTAGCTTTCGCTCTTCATAACTCTTCGGAGAAAATAAAAACCCATTCATTTGGTACTTCATATAACTACGGGCATCAAACTTCGGCCCGTTAACTAACCGCCAAAGAGTTGAGTCAACATCGACGGTCCTCAACAACTACAACAAACGCAATAAGTAAAAAAACATTGTCAAGGAGGTGTATGGTCAACTTGAAAATACGTTAAATATTTAATACATATACCTCCTCACGTAACCAAAAAGTGAAATTTTTAATAGCTTCCCCAGATGTACCCCCGCCTCGAGTTTGAGATTTGGTGCTTTGAACATAGGAGTTATACCTCCTACGAAAAACACACAATAAGTACTATATATATGAATTGATTTACAATAATAAGAATTCAGAACAAATTCATGAATTTACTTCTTCCATTCATCCAATCCGTCGTACTTATCAAGGACCCATTTATGCACTTGTTGAAATTGCACTTGAGTTAACGTTATATCTTTACCATTATCTAGTGCTATTTCATCAGCAAACTCATCATCCTCGTCTTAAAACACTTCATGGGTATGTTTATGAGTGCCAGCACCTCCTTTTGGTATATACTCCATGCAGTAAAGACTAGCTTCTTGTACAATATATCCTTCTGCAATACACCCTTCAATATATCTTTTGTTGCGCACATATCCTTTATATGTTTTCATCAACCTATGAAGATGAATAATTGTAAAATGTAGACATCAATAGCTATTTAAATCGAATAATTATGTACATAACTAAAATTAGTAATTTACCGTTCAAATGGGTACATCTACCTATATCTAACAGGACCAGAAATCAATGCTTCATCGGCTAAATGAACCATAAAGTGAATACTGATATCAAAAAATGCAGGCGGAAAATGTTTTTCAATAACACACATTGTTTCTACCAAACTAGCCTTTGCTTTTAGAAGATGTTCCCTGTTGATCACCTTTGAGCACAAAATGTTATAAAAGAGACTAATGCGGTGAATAGCATTCCGTAGATCCTTATGTTGCGGAAAACAATGCTGAAGCAATACCGAATGTAAATGTTGCATTATGACGTGGTAACCATGTGACTTCATATTTTTTAGTTCAGGAGGGTTGATGCTCACATTGTTATGGAAGTTCGAAGAGAATTTGCTCGGCACTTTCAAAATTTTCAAAACGGTGCAAAACCGTATCTTTTCTTCTTTGCTCAAAGTGAAAGTCGCATTTGGTATGGTTACTTTACTTGTTTAAGGATCTTCTATCATCCACAACTTTTGTTTTATACCCATGATTTTCAAATCCTTCCGTGCATTGATCCCATCTTTTGACATGTCTTTATGGTTCATAATTGTGTTGATCAAATGTTTCGTGACATTCATCTCTGTATGCATAACATCAATATTATGTCGGGTCAAATTTGTTTTCCAATATGGCAAATCAAAGAACTTCGACCTCCTATACCATGCAGGAACTTCTTCATCGATTGTCTTTTTCCGTTTTCGACCAATTTCTGGTATGTTTTTACCAACTTTCATTTTTATATTCGCTACCTTTTTTTCAACTTGATAACCAGTCAGTGGTTTTGGAGGACGCTTAAGTTCTTGCTCGTTGTTGAAATTTGTCTTATCGTATCGAAACTTGTGTCCGGGCGGAAGAAATCTACGATGTCCCATGTAACAAATCTTCTTACTTTCAGGGAGATAAACAGATGTAGTTTCTTCTCCACAAATAGGACATGCAAAGTAGCCGTGAGTTGTACATCCGATAAAGTCCCAAGAGCGGGATGATCATGGATTGCCCACAACACTCTAGCTCTCATTATGAACTCAGATTTCTTAAATGAATCAAATGTAACGACTCCTTCCCATAACTGCTTTAACTCGTCTATCAAAGGTTCTAAATAAACATCAATATCCTTCCCCGGTTGTTTTGGCCTAGAAATCAACGGTGTTAACATTGAGAACTCTCTTTTCATGCACAAAGACGGAGGAAGGTTATATGGTACTACAATTACTGGCCAACAGCTGTAAGGGTTAGTTAAAGAAGCATTCGGACAGAAACCATCTGTTGCTATTCCAAGCGTGATATTTCGTGGTTCAGCAGCAAACGAAGAATCAAAAGAATCTGTAGTTTTCCATTGAGAAGTATCACGCGGATGACGCATTACGGTTGTACCGGACTTGGCACGACCATGCCAGGTCATCGCTTCTGCTATCCATGGTACAGTATATAGTCTTCTCAATCTAGAAATTAAAGGAAAATGTCTTAAGGTCTTTTGAGGTACTGTGGTAGCTTTTCTCTCTTCGTCGAATGATGTCTTATATTTTCGTGCGTTGCAATTTGTACATGAAACTTTGTTCGCATTATCTTTCCAGTATAAGGTGTAGTCATTAATGCATGCATCATAAGCTATGTAATTCATCCCAACTTGCTTAATGATCTTCTTCACGTCGGGGTACTTTGACGGTAGCGTGTTACCTTCGGGGATTAATTCCTTTATGAATTCGAGTAGTGCAGTCACACCATTGTATGAAAAGCCGTATTGGGTCTTCAAGCTATTCAGTTTCACAATGGCATACAACTTTGTAATCTCTTTTGGACAAGAATGATACAATGGCTCTATTGCAGTTGCACCATCAAAAAATGATTTATCCGTAAACTGCTCACCAATATTAGCATTATCATGCAACTGACTTGTAGGTTGAAAATGATGGAATCTATCTGCATCATTGATCAAATCCTCCATCCTAATATATTCGGACTCATCAGTATTTGTGGCATGACTAACCGGTTGTTGTTTTGGCTTCTCCGGTATTCTTTCCCCGTGAAAACACCACACGGTATATGATTGAACAATACCATATCTAAGAAAATGAAAATGAATGTCATTTAATTTGAATGTATCTTCATTTTTGCACCGCGTGCAAGGGCACGAATACTTTTCCTTATTGCCACCGTTTTCAGCAACAAATTTAACGAAATTTCTCACACCTTCCACATATTCTGTATTTCTTCGATTAGATTGATTCATCCATTGTTTGTCTATACTAAAAGACATACTGAAAGAAAATAACAAGAGCTAATAAGAAATCATGGGTAACAATATCTTATGGCTTTCCACCAAGTACAACTCTGATATTAACTAAACAGATGTATATTCTTCTGATTTCGCTTGAAATTTAACATTAGCATCAAACTGTTCCAAAAAATTTGCCATTACAACAACGCTATTTTGTAGCACCAGAGTAATGTCTATGCATTACCCCTCTCCTGATACTTGGCTTGTGCCATTAACAACAATTTTATCCACTTACTAAATATGATCTCATATTTAGTAAAACAAAATTCATTGCATCAACTTATACCCTAGCAGTCACTATAAGCAGCTATGTCTAACTAGCATGCAGTACAATACAACATTTAGGCTTTAGTAAATATGATAATGCACACTACAACACTACTTCTCTTCCATGTTGCAATGTTTGGCTGATGATACACCACACGTACGGGGACGTGTTAGATTATCTCACATTGTACAATTTGTAAAACAAATCATACATAAATGTAAAAAGATCATCCTTTGCATAACCAATTGTTTCTTGGTTCTCTAACACTGTACACTTAAAACATCAAATATGTATTCTGATGGTTCAGATTAGAAGGTGCATCTCCACTTTGGCAAACTGTTAAAGAGTAGTAGATATTGACTATAATCGATCCCCAAAAACTTAATGAAACATCAATCCTAAAAGATGAAGATAATGATGGAACTCAAATGACAACTTATATGGTAACACTAAATAAACCCATAAGCAAGCATTATAGGGAATAAACTGTTCCTTAACTTGTGTTGCATCCCTTTCTTTATTATTCTAAACTACAAATATAAGCATGTAATCTTTTCCTATTATTCAACCATAGAAACGAATGGATTCACCGTGTACAGACAGCCAGTCGTCGATAATACATATAAAGCACTGAGTAGAAACACACATGCTTGTTTTCCAAATAATTTACCGATTTGTATTAATCATGTGAGGATTACAGATTAATTTGTTATCATTGCATTTGACAATCTTTTAACTAAGTTGTGATAAGTCAATTTTCAAGGTGACTGTAACATTCGTCCTAAATCTCTTTTCAACGACATGGAACAAGCAAAAGGTGGCAAATTTTTGGCCGAGAAGAATCAGAAAATCCTTGGTACATAGTTAAAAGTTTATCTTATTACCATGAAGATATTCACGTTAAATTTGAACCAGGTTCTTCAAGACTTAGCCGAGCAACGTATGAAGTTAAAGGTTCTTTTAATTCTACACATAAGTACTGTGATATAACAATGCACCGCAAATACATGTACACAGAGTTTCCATTTCAATTGACAACAAGTATTATTACAAAACAAAGCTTACCTGGCAGTTATGCGCTCTCTTCGATTATGCCAATGAAACTCGAGGAACCAAATATCAAAGATACACAGATCTGAGATAATTAAGATTTTAAATTAGATTTTATAATACAAGTATGAAACAAAATCAAATTTAAAGTAGAAATCAAATAATTAAAAATGAGTACCCAACCTGGAGTAGGTATTCGATAAATTCACGTTGTAATACTTCTCCGAACACAGATCTAAGAGGGCCACTGATTGGCGTTGAATGAAGGAAGAACTGGTGCGGCTGAAAGGAAGATGAGTTCGCAGCTGGACATGATTAGGTGGAAAGATGGGTCCGCGGTTGGATGGAAGATGATTTCACGATTAGATGGAAAGATGAGCGGGTTGAAGCAAATCGAATTGGTGGAATTGGAGTTTTTTTTATTTAGGTTTTCTTTTCGTTGAAAGAGGACGAAACGAATATCAAAGGAAAGGAGGGAAGGAAAAGTGACGGGCCAATTCTTTTTGGCTCCCAGCGAATATTTGGCACAAAATTAGCGCCATTATTTGCCACAACATTTACGACGGTTACAAACTGTTGCTAATTAGCCACGGTTGAAAACCGTTGCTAGTTGGAACGAAGCGCGCCAAAAATTATGGCGCAAAAGGATGAAATTAACCGCCATCATTTGTCTCCAAAGAAGCTACGGTTAATAATCGTTCCCAATTAGCAACGATAAAAAAACCGTTGCTAACTTAACCATGACGGTGATTAACCGTTTCTAAATGGCAACGGTTAATAACCGTTGCCAAATGCGCGGATGGTTAGTTGCAAATCTCAGTATTTGGTGTAGTGTCATTAGTACTTAAATGGTATTTTTTTTTTCTTTTGAATAACTATGGCGGAAATAGTAGAGATCAGTTGGGAATAAAATGTTAGAAATGTCAAATGTCAGGTATCAAGAAGAAACATACGTAAAAGAGCACCAAGTAATGAATTATATACATTTCCAGTTTTAGTCTTTGCCACCAGGTGATGTAAGAGATTAAGTGAGACATATTGGCCGATTTTCCTCTGTGAATAGTTTAGATGTTGAACCAGATTAACTTACTATATACATTTTTCAGACAAAGCAACGTATTGATCAGGAATGGAGTAAAGTGGGAAGAACCATTTTCTTTAGTAATCTGCAACTATTTTCATCACATTGGTATCTTATTGAAATTACGCAATTCCTAAACTAGCATATAAATCTTAATTCCTAAACAACTTAATAATCCGTTTTACTGATTTGACATTACATCCTGGTCAAATGCCCTAATCTAGGAAATTAGCTCACATAATTTAGTAAATCAACTCACATAATTTAGAAATTAGGGCAAATCAAAATCAATCAGGACAAGAACCGACGGTCCGGTGGCTGGCGATTGACAACAATTTCCACTAGGCGGTTGGCTCTCGATTGAGTCTAGATGGCAGGAGAATGACAACGACGACGATGAGCTGGCCCTTGTTTGAGTCGAGTCGAGTCGAGCCTCGAGGGGAGGGCTAGGAGGCTGACAATCGGCGTTGAGGAGGAGGCTGACGGCGATGCAACGTTGGCGTCGTTGGCGATGTTTGTTGACGACTGGAGAATGCACTTTGGGAAGCGAATACGACTTTTTTGTTGCCCCCCGATAAGTTGATGCCCTAGGAAAATGTATCTCTTGCCTATGCCTTGGACCAGGCCTGCATCTCAGCATGCCTTCCTTCGAGCACCTCATAAATCAGCTCGGTGGTTCATAACATCACACATAGGTGAGTCTTCTGAAGTAACCCTAGCTGATTTATCAAGAAGATTTGAACTGTGTTGTCAATTTTTTTCTTAACGTGAATTGTTTCGTTAGTCCAAATTAATTTCTAGCTTAATTGAACTTTAATTTAGCTGATTTGATTTGTATGATTTGTTGTAAGATTCATCAAGATTGATTTTCTGTAAACATCAATTAGGCCTTTATAACATCTTGTTATATTCATATGTTTTTCCATAATATAGTAGATAAGACTGATATAATTCGATGTTAGATAAGTATATAATATAATTTGTTGTCTTCTGATTTGTTTGATTTTATTTAGAATGCTTAGGTCTGCAAGCCCCAACTATATTCTTCTTGTGATGTGACTTTATAACGTAATCACTTGAGTTTAGCTTTTATTATCATTGATTTGGGAAGATATCTATTTTAATCTAGGTTTGTAGTATGAATAGTTTTGTGCACTTAATTTTTATTGAATTAAGTCATTTAAGATTAGGTTAAGAAGATTTTTTAGAAATTTAATTTTAATCAGTTAGATGTTCATAGTGCATGATTTCCTGCACATATTTGAGTATGTAAGTTGTAAGATATCTGGGGCAAAGAAGGTACATATATGTATGTTAAGTATCGTTGAGCCTGGAGCTCAATTTCACTCACCAACGATGTAATATACTGCTCTGTGTTTTAATGTACTTATATTGATTTATTTTTGTTGCTACAACCTGGTTCAGGCATCACAACTTTTAATTTAGTCTGTATATTTGGTTATTGTATACAGGTAGATTTTGAGTATTATATGTGGAGAATAAATGCATTTCCTTGATATATAAAGGGTCAAATGGACATCTCCAAACATATGTTATTTAGGGATCTTCTACAAATCTAGACTAGGCATATAAAACTAGTGGCCAAATTCACTTCATAGAAAACACATAGACTATGAGCAAGCTTCAACACTTTGTACATATACACCTTGTATTTAGGTAAGGTTTGATGCATATTATAATAAGAAGAAGAAAAAGGAAACATGAGTGAAGGTGTGACTGTACAGTGACTTTTCAACCTAGACAATTCAATGTTCCTTTGTCCAGGTTTCTAACTTTTATATCCTATCAGGCAGAAAGTCTTTTTTTATATAAATTGTTCATTTGAATTTTTAGACTCACTGTCTACACATTGTATCATCTGATGCATGACTAGTTTACATATATACATGTTTAGCCTCTGTATATGCTATTTTAATTCGTATTTATATCAGGTCACATATACATGGTGAAATGTGATGCATAATATGATAAGCAGTGAGGAGTCATAGTATGGCTCACTGCAAAGTTTGAATTATCATTTCTATAGTATATATAGTCTAACCATGTCAGCATTGTAATATTATCTTTTTGATAAAAGAATTGAGTTCGTACACGA
This sequence comes from Allium cepa, assembly GCA_030765085.1. Lineage (NCBI taxonomy): Eukaryota > Viridiplantae > Streptophyta > Magnoliopsida > Asparagales > Amaryllidaceae > Allium > Allium cepa. Next base: position 670,589,236 of record CM060939.1, on the reverse strand, counting down.
GTAAATGTAGTGACATTATTTGCTGAGTAGAGTAGGGTAGGCGACTAGATAGATTTACCAAGCTACAGTTAGAAGTAGTCATAATGGTGACATAATAGGATACTAAGTGATGTAGGCAAATAAACTAAACAATTAAGAAACTAATTTTTGAGTAACCCTCCTCACTTGAGAAGAATTCTCTGTCATGCACATTTTAGTCAGTCTTTGAGTTCAATGGATGCAGTGAAAAAACCCGTATCCAGGCTATAACTCATGGTTTTTATTTTCTATAGTATTAGACAGTGAATGCTAATGAAGCACATGCAGTATATCTTTAGCCAAGCTGGTACATGGCTTGCGTAACCTGTAGTATAATCAATGGCATTATAATTTTTGGTTTCCCATCAATAATATATTTGTGCACAACCAGACTTTGTGTTGCTGGTCATACCTGTAAACAAAAACAAAAAAGATAACTTTATAAAGAGTAATGTTAATTTACTAGCATTACAGGATCACCATTGATCATCTTTTTTTGTACTATTTCTATAAATAATAAATAGGATCGTATATTATGGCTTAAGAATAAGTAAATATCCAAGGAGATGTTGGGCTGTCAAATAAAAAGATCAATGGATAGTGTGCAATTACAAGCAGGTTATGGTGAATATTATCTGGCATCCACTTATATTTCTGATCATATCCAAGGCTCGGTATTTGGCATGCTACTCAAGGAACTAAGCGAACAATATTTATCTTTTGAATGCCATTACCACATGCTTAGGATTTTTTTTCCTCTTTTACCATATATGAATGCTACTCGATGTTTGGGTGATTATTGATAACCGTGCAGTCAAATACCCACACATTCAAGTATTATCATTTCTAGAGTAATGAAGCGATAAACCCTTGAACAAATAATCCCTTAGAGTCATGTGCACTATTTAAAATTTTGATTGTGCAATGTTTAAATTTCTCCAATTACAATCCACTTGATATTTGAAGTAAAAATCGCTTGTGCTAAATACCAGCTGGGTATGCAAAAATGTTTATATAATGTTTGATTGATTAACCACCTTGTCTTTAGTTATATCTCTTTACTGAGCTTATAAGCTTTTATAATGATTTGATAATGGATCCATAAGCACCTTCACAAGTTCATTTTTAACTTCCTTGACTGTGCTTACAGCTCCATATTAGCTTGATGTTGGGTTCATGTACTTGTTGTTGACAATTCTAAAGAGATGAATGAAATATTCTTTATTCCCACATTGGAAAAATGAAAGATTAAATTGTGTATATATGTAGGATTCTCATTCCCTATATTGGCCCTTAGGGTCAGGTAATTTTGTGCGAGGGGGAGGACCCAAATCTGATGAACACGCGCGCGCACGCCGCCGGCCCGTCCCGTACCGAACCGGGCCGGGCTCGGGCTTGGGCTTGGGCCTACTATGAAATCTTATTTTTGCTATAGAAAACACTGCAATTTTCGGCGGGTTTTTATTTGGCTACAGATACGGGCGCAGCCCGTTTGAATTTGAACTGAATACGGGTGCGACCCGTTGGAAGAAGAAAGGGAACGGATATGTTTTGAACAGACGCAACCGTGACCGTTCAGCAACTATAAATCAATGATGGATCCTGATAAAATCACTCACTGATTTTACATCTTCTTCCTCTCCGATATACTTTCTTCAGTCAGTTCATTTATGTTGCCATCATCATCTCAGACTGACGTGCTCATTACAGTCTCGCGTGGTTCCGTCGGTTGTACCCTGGGAGACTTCTGATAAAGTCTTAAGGCGATTGTCACGACAAGCCTCCGACGAACTTTGGTACTCTCATTGCTTTCTGTTGCAAAATACCATTGTTGCATTGCAGCAGTTTTCTAATTTTCTAACACTTTATTGTGTTGCTGATTGTTGTTGTAACATATTGCGTTCTGTAGCAACGCAGACAGGCTGTTGCGTTCTGTTTTGAACCAAATAAATCTACATCTTAAGACTTTCCTGTTTTGGTTAAAACAGAGATGGCAACAGAGCAGATGTCGATCAAGACAGCGAACTTAAACAAACCAGGCCCATTCAAGGGAGACGAAGACGATTTTCTGACATGGCAGAGTCAGATGCTCTTTTATCTCACAACCCTTGGTCTGCAGAAGTATCTTGATGAAGATGAACCAGTGCCTCCTACGCCAGGCAATGCCAATTCAGCAAATGGCATTTCTGCAATTGATGCATGGAGGCACTCGGATTTCTTGTGCAGGAATTACATCCTAAACTGCTTGGATAAGGTTTGTACAAGGTGTATCAGCCACTGAAAACTGCAAAAGCTCTCTGGAATGCGCTTAATGCAAAGTACAAAACGCAAAACGTGAGCCTGAAGAAATTCTTAGTTGACAAGTTCATGGACTACAAGATGGTGGATTCAAAATCTGTAATTACGCAATTGCATGAACTTCATATTATTATCCATGAATTGCAAGCAGAAGGCCACAAAGTTGGTGAATCTTTCCTGGTTGAAGCAATCACTGGAAAGCTACCACCATCTTGGAAGGACTACCGCAATTATTTGAAGCACAAGAAGAAGGAGATATCCTTACAAGACCTCATCGTCAGATTGAAGATCGAGGCAGATAATCGCGGAGTCACTAAACCAAAAAACGAAGAGGCTTTTGTTGCAGAGGGGCAAAGAAAAAAGGAAACCCCAACAAAAACAAAAAGAAAAGGAAGGCGCTAGAAACCAAACAAAATGATCAGAAGCCGTCCAAGAAGTTCAGTGTGCAGTGTTGGGTTTGTGGCAAGAGTGGACATCAAGCAAAGGATTGCAGGCACAAGAAACAGAATAATTCTGAAGCAAATGTGGTGGAAAACATGGACATCGATGGGTCTAACTTTTCTGGAGTTGTGTCGGAATGCAAGCTAGTTCAGAATCCTTCTCAGTGGTGGTTTGACACAGGTGCTACACGACACGTATGTTCTGAAAAGTCCATGTTCTCCACTTACAACAAACTCGATCATGAAGAAAAGTTGTACATGGGCAACTCTGCAGTGTCAATGATTGAGGGAAGCGGGAAAGTGATTCTCAAGTTCACATCTGGTAAGACTATTACGCTGAATGATGTGCTTCATGTTCCAGACATTCGCAAGAACTTGATCTCTGGACCTGTACTCTCGAAGAAAGGCTTCCGAATGGTCTTCGAATCAGATAAAGTTGTTCTGTCTAAGGCTGGAATCTATATAGGGAGAGGATACTTGTGTGATGGCCTATTTAAGGCTAATGTAGCCGTAATTGGCAACAATAATGTATATTGTAATTCTGAAATGAATAAAAAGGAAGTTTCTTATGTTGTCGAGTATGATGCTCTATTATGGCATAAAAGATTAGGACATATAAACTTTCGAAAGATGAAAAAACTTGCAAATCTGGATTTAATTCCACAATTTCAAGTAGATAAAAAATACAAATGTGAGACATGTGTAGAAGCAAAAATGCTTAAGAAACCATTTCATACTGTTGATAGAAGTACTAAACCGTTACAAATGATTCATACTGACGTATGTGATTTCGAAAACTTACCTACAAGAGGTGGGAAAAAGTATTTTATCACATTTATTGATGATTATACACGATATTGCTATGTATATCTTTTAAATAGTAAAGATGAAGCAATTGCATCGTTTATAAAATATAAGGCTGAAGTAGAAAATCAACTAAATAAAAAGATCAAGATATTAAGGTCTGATCGAGGTGGAGAATATGAGTCGCCGTTTGAACAATTCTGTGCAGAAAATGGAATAATTCATCAAACAACAGCACCATATTCGCCACAAAAAAATGGTATAGCCGAGAGAAAGAATAGAACATTAAAAGGTATGATTAATGCCATGCTCTTAACCTCTGGCCTACCAACAAACTTGTGGGGGAAGCTTTAAATATGTCTAATCACATATTAAATAAGGTTCCTCATAGTAAAACGGGAAAAATTCCATATAAATTATGGAAAGGACATCTACCAAGCTTCAAATACCTCAAAGGGTGGGGGTGTTTAGCAAAAGTTCATACCCCGCCTCCAAAGAAGGTCAAACTTGGACCAAAAACTGTAGATTGTTACTATTTAGGACCAGCCCAAAATAGTAGTGCATGTAGATTTTTGGTATTCAAGTCTGATATACCTGATATTCATGTAAATACAATCATGGAATCAAGAGATGCATCATTCTTTGAAGAAGTGTTTCCACACAAAAAGAATGAAGGGAATAATGTCCCTAAAAGGACACGAGAAGAATCAAATAGCCCACATGAAGATGAAACTCATCGTTAAAGTGATGAAGTAGAACCAAGAAGAAGTGTAAGGGCTAGAACTTCTAAATCATTTGGTTCGGATTTTTACACATATGTGTTAGAATACGAACCTCAAACGTACAAGGAAGCCATGTCATCTTCTAAATCTTCATGTTGGAGAAGCAATTCAAAGTGAGATTGATTCAATCCTAAGTAATAAAATTTAGGAAATTGTTGACATTCCACCTGGAATAAAACTTATTGGCTGCAAATGGATTTTCAAGAAGAAAATGAAACCAGATGGCTCTATTGATAAATACAAAGCCAGATTAGTAGCCAAAGGATATCGTCAAAAAGAAGGTATAGACTTTTTTGACACATATTCACCAGTTACACGAATAACCTTAATAAGAATGCTAATAGCAATTGCATCCATCTACAATCTAGAAATTCATCAAGTGGATGTAAAGACAGCATTCTTAAATGGATATTTCAATGAGGAAATCTACATGGAGCAACCCGAAGGATTTGTATCCAAGGGAAATGAAAACAAAGTCTGTAAATTGGTAAAATCACTATACGGACTCAAACAAGCTCCAAAACAATGGCACGTAAAATTTGACAGTGTCATGATGAGAAATGGTTTTCGTATAAATGAGTGTGACAAATGTGTTTATTGTAAACAAGTTGGACAATCATACATGTTTGTTTGTTTATACGTGGACGATATGCTAATCTTTGGTCCTAACATTAAAGTTATAGAGACCACAAAGAAATTGCTTATGAACAATTTTGATATGAAAGATTTAGGAGTTGCTGACATTATTTTGGGAATCAAAATAATAATAACGCCTAATGGAATACAATTATCTCAGTCACATTATGTAGACAAAATAATTGAGAAATTCCAACATTATGGAATTAAAGGAGTAAGAACACCTTTTAATCCATCAGAAGTACTACATAAAAACTCTAATGAAAGTGTAATGCAACTAGAATATTCCCATGTAATAGGATGTCTAATGTATCTCATGAATTGCACGAGACCAGATATAGCTTATGCAGTAAGTCGACTAAGCAGGTATACAAGTAATCCAGGGAAGAAACACTGGAAAGCACTAATGAGAGTGTTGGGATACTTGAAGAATACCACAAATTATTCCTTGCATTACGGAAAATATCCAGCTGTTCTAGAAGGATACAATGATGCAAACTGGATTGCAGATTCAGAGGAATCAAAATCCACAAGTGGTTATGTCTTCACTCTTGCAGGAGCAGCAGTATCATGGAAATCAACAAAGCAAACATGCATAGCTCGATCCACTATGGAATCAGAGTTCATTGCATTAGACAAAGCAGGAGAAGAAGTAGAATGGCTTCGTCATTTCTTAGAAGATATTCCTTTATGGCCTAAACCTGTAACGGCCATATGTATTCACTGCGATAATCAAGCTGCGCTAAGCAGAGCGAAAAACTTTGTGTATAATGGCAAATCACGACACATTCGTCGACGCCATAACACAGTTAGGCAGTTACTCTCTAATGGAACTATCTCCATTGATTATGTAAGAACAAATGATAACTTAGCGGATCCATTTACAAAAGGGTTATCAAGAGAGAAAATAGACTGCGCATCGAGGGGAATGGGTTTAAAACCCTAAACCAACAAAAGTTATCTTATACGGAAACCTATCCTAGCGATTGGAGATCCCACGGACTAGGATCAATAGGCAAACCAGTTCTGAATAACTCAAGACGTAATGCATTTTCTGGACATAGTCCATTCCATTCCTATGGTGCATAACATAAATGCATGCCTACAGAAGTATTAAAAGGTTAAAGCTATGCTTTTTAATGATGACCATATCTTGTAAAATAACAAGTGGGGTATATGTAGGATACTCCTTATGGTTGCGATCACCTATGTATGTTAGTGTGAGCTAGGTCGGCTCTATGATAATATTAAAGGCTTAAATTCTCTATATACACTCGCAGAACCAAATTTGTTCAGGACCGAAATGAACACAACCAAGAGATTGGATGAAAAGGGAAACAATGCTTTGTTAATCTTAATGTCTTGTTATACAATAACGGCAAATGGTTCAAGATGAAATAATTCACCGATTAGCCAAGTATATCCGATAAGTGTTAACAAAGGAAAGTTCAAAGTGAAACATCTACTTATCCTTCAAAAAGAATTATTCCATACATAGTCTGAGATATTCCACTTTGTGTGGGGGAAAAGTATATTGTCATTCATGTGGGGGATTGGTTACAATTCTAAAGAGATAAATGAAATATGCTTTAGTCCCACATTGGAAAAATGAAAGATTAAATCGTGTATATATGCAGGATCCTCATTCCCTATATTGGCCCTTAGGGTCAGGTAATTTTGTGCGAGGGGGAGGACCCAAATCTGATGAACACACGCGCGCGCACGCCGCCCGCCCGGCCCGTACCGAACCGGGCCGAGCTCGGGCTTGGGCTTGGGCCTACTATGAAATCTTATTTTTGCTACAGAAAACACTGCAATTTTCGGCGGTTTTTTATTTGGCTACAGATACGGGCGCGGTCCGTTTGAATTTGAACTGAATACGGGCGCGACCCGTTGGAAGAAGAAAGGGAACATATAAGTTTTGAACAGACGCAACCATGACCGTTCAACAACTATAAATCAATGATGGATCCTGATAAAATCACTCACTGATTTTACATCTTCTTCCTCCCCGATATACTTTCTTCAGTCAGTTCATTTCTATTGCCATCATCATCTCAGACTGACGTGCTCGTTACAGTCTCGCGCGGTTTCGTCGGTTGTACCCTGGGAGAGTTGTGATAAAGTCTTAAGGCGATTGTCACGACAAGCCTCCGATGAATTTTCGTACTCTCATTGCTTTATGTTGCAAAATACCATTATTGCATTGCAGTAGTTTTCTAATTTTCTAACACTTTATTGTGTTGCTGATTGTTGTTCTAACATATTGCGTTCTGTAGCAACGCAGACAGACTGTTGCGTTCTGTTTTGAACCAAATAAATCTACACTTGTTGTGTTGACTAGGTCAGTGCTTTGTAAGTTGTAGAGCTTTGTGCAGCTGCACATTGAGTTGATTCTATTTTGAATCCCCTTTTTATAAAATCATAAAATATAAATAAATTCATCTCTATTTAACTGATTTCTCAATAAAATTAGATTATATCATTAAATATATAATTCTATTAAAATGACAAATCATTTGTCTTTCGCCATAAAACGGTGAAATCATCTGTGCAATAATCTTATTTTTACCTACACAATAGTTCACAGAATAATAAATGCTTCTATATAAAACCACAAACGATTAATCTTTTTATATGACATTTATCTTTTTTATTAACAATATACAAAATGAAAAATAAAAATGATGAAAGCATTTATCGTTTTGCACTGATTTTATACATCATTATATAAAAAATAAACATTGATCTTTTAGTGACAAAAATGAGTTTAAAATATGGATGATAAAATCATTTATCTTTTTGTAAGAAAAATAAATTAAATTATATTTAATAAGAAATTTTTTCTAGGCGAATTAAGCTTGTAAATTTGCATTACTAAATTTCCTTTCTAGTTTTTACATAAAACCAAAAGCTTGTAAATGATTCTTTAGTAGATGAAGAGATAAAGAAAGTTATTTGTTTATATCATTAACTTGTGTATATTTCTGTTACGCGTACTCGAACAAACCTCCAGTTCAAATTTAGAGGCATCTGAAAGCATTTGAAAGAACTCTGCCAAATGGACTTCATCCAATAGGGGAGGTGCTGGGTATGCAGGTGAATTGTTAGTGTTGCTGGCATGTACTGTGGCTTTGCTACCGCCAAATCTCTTCAACTCCACCAAGAGAATAAAGAGCATATTGCAGGTACGACACAGGGAAAAGCATAGTATTTAAAGGAACGTAGTATTTAAAGATAGTTTGTTTTAACAACATTATTTTGTGTACAAAGTACAAAAAATTTGGATCTCAATACCTTGGCATGATTGCATAAACACATAACCGATATTGCACTATAGGAGAATTCATCTTTAGTAGCAAGAAAGTGATGAAGGTGACAGAATTAGGACCATAGTAGAATTCACATACAAATGATATAATGGATCCACAACACAGTGTGATAAGAGTCATATCCATTACTAATGGATGGAGGCAAGGGTGTTGGCAAAAGCACTATCCTCAGACATATGAAAAGATTAATGGCTTATATTTAATACTTATTATATATAGTAAATTTCTTCTTTTACTAAAGGATTACACATCAATGATCCTAAATCATTTTACTTGCCTATCAACAAGAATTACTTACATTTGCTAACAGTGTTCCGAGGCAAAAGGTGAGATTTTTTAGTTGAAACAACTATTTTATTTTGAATATATAGATAGCGTTGCTCGAATAATCGTTAGGCAAAAGGTGGTAGCAGATATTGCCTAATATTTATGAGGAAAAGAAATGTTGTATTTGAATTTATGTTCTAGTTGTTTAGTTTATCGTATGGTTACTGGCGAGAGATATTGATACCTTTTTTAGGTTGAAAATAATTAATAGCATGACTTCATAGGTATAACACTGTAATGAACTAGTGTAGGTTATTAAAACATTACTACCGGTAGCTTTATATTAGTTCCACTAATATCATATTATTTACGATATATGGTTTATGAATCGTTTTGACGATAAATTCACTCATGCTTACTTTACTATAAATACCAGTAGTTTTAAACGAATTTTTAATTATATTTTAGTTGTTTTCTTTCCTCTTCATCTTCCACATTTATTCTAAAGAATTCCAAACTATACTCTGCCGATATACCAAGTGAATCAAACTTAATTATCTCTTGTTTGACTCTCTTCCACTCTCTCTGTAAGATCTCGGTGCTATTTAGAGTTATAGGATCTTTTGTAAATCAAACTATTGAGTAAAAGGTGCGGTTGAGCCTTGAAATTAATAGGGTGCGATTGTAGCCACGGAAATAAATTAGGTGATCTTGTAGCCTGGTTAAATCAAGAGAGTTGCTCTGAACTCGAATACAAGACAGTGTACCTCGAAGCCTTGAAACTGAGGGTGTAATCTTGGAGATTATTTTGAAAAGAAATCTGTATGCTTGTACAGGGCTGGATGTTGGGTAACTCTAATCTAGTATAAAATCCTGGTGTGTTCTTTCCTTTACTGCTTTTATTTAATATATGCATCCGTGTCTGATTCTGTGATTATATCTGTGTCAACAAATTGCATTTGTTGGTGATTAAATTACACAAGATTCAAAAAGATTTAGAAAATCCATAAAACACTATTCACCTCCCCCCTCTAGTGTTTTTCCAGCCTTAAGATCGTAATCTGCATTTCTCACATTTGGTATCAGAGCAAGGTTTTCAATGATTTCATAATCTAAATTTTGACAGTTTTAAAAATGGTTGCCAACACTGGTTCTGTTAACACTATTACTAGTTCATTTGTAGAGGATCGGTATACTGTCAGACCACCATTTTTAATGGCAGTAACTATGCATATTGGGCATGTAGAATGAAAATATATTTACAGTCTATAGGATTAGGCACTTGGAATATCACACAAACTGAATATTTTGAACCACAACTAGTTTTGCACAGTGGACTGCTGAGCAAAAGACTATTGCACAGATTAATTCCAAAGCCATGAATATTTTATTTTGTTCACTTGATAAGAATGAATTCAATAGAGTATCTGTTTGTAAGTCTACATATGATATCTGGAAAACTTTGCAAGTCACTCATGAAGGAACAAGCAAAGTCAAACAGACCAAAATATCCATGCTCCCAAATCAGTTTCAATTAATCAAAATGAATTCTAATGAGTCCATTTCTGATATGTGTAGTAGATTTTTGGATATTATGCATTCTCTAATATCATTAGGAAAAAGTTTTTCCGAAGAAGATCAAGTCAGAAAAATTCTAAATTCTCTTACTCTGTAATGGAATCGGAAAAATCTTGTTATCGAAGAAGCAAATGATATCCGTACATTAAAGATTAAAGAATTGATTGGAAATCTAATGTCGTTCAAAGTAAAAATGCAAGGGAAAAAGACAACAAGGCATTCGAAAAGAAGTCAATTGTGTTCAATGCATTAACAGATGGATCAGACTCAGGAAGTGATGATGATGAAGAAATAACCTTCATGACAAAGAATTTTCGGAAGTTTCTGAAATTCAAGAAGATGAACAACTTCAAAAAGAATGATCACAGGAATTCTGAAAATCATAATGAAGTACCAAACCATGTAAAATGTTTCAACTATGACGAACTACGCCATCTCAAAAGAGACTGCCCGCATCTGATAAGCAAAAGTTTTCTGCAAGCAATGATTATACAAAGAAAAAGAAAAGAGCGTATACCACTACACTAGACGACTCAGACTCAGACTCATCCTCAAGCGATGATGATCAGAAGACGGAAAATTCAAATATGTGCTTTACGGCTATTCATGATTTCATTGATCTCGGAGATACGAACCTAGAAAAAAGTACACGTTTACAATATATTGGTTGAAATTGTTTTGCTTAAAATTGTTTGATTGTTTTTGAAATTATGTGTTGTTTGAATTTTAATTTTTTTTATTATTATACTTATTTTTATTTTTAATATTATAATATTTTTTTTATTAAAAGAGTATTATTGTATTTAATAATTACTTCAGAAGATATATAGATATTAAAAATAATATATATATATATATATATATATATGTTAAAGTATATAAGAAAAGATAAGTCACATGAATTCTCTGACCCGTGTCGACTTGGTCTTACCCATAATGTCGACATCCCTATCAGAAATTTGAAATTCGAATTTGAAATCAAATCTTTGAACTTCCCTCCACCTTTTCACCAAATCCAATGTTCTAGAAAGGTACCTCTTGACCGGAGAATATGACTATTGAATATCTATTTATTTCTATTATCTTATCATAAATTTTCACTTTCATTTTAAAAATTCAAGCTCTCTTTCATTCTTTCAAAATTTCTACTCTCTTCAAAAATGGCTTCTTCAAGCACTCCATCCACAATGAGGCTGTCTAAAACCATTAAAGAGTACTTAATGATCTAGAAGCAATCAAATCTTATATAAATTATGCTAAGTACGGAAAAGATCATAGGGGAAAGTTTGCTATCTTTAGCAATTTCTCTACATATGAAATCAATACTCTTCTCGAAGAAAACCATATTCTTAGTCTTTTTGACAATTCTGAAAATGATTTTGTTTATTACCCAAATCTTGTTAAAATGTTTTATGCGAATTTAAATCGCGATTTTTATGAAGGAAATGAAAACGAAATTTGGAGTAGTATTAAAAGCACTAAAATTGTTTTAAATTGTGAAATTTTGGGCAACATTCTCAATTACAAGAATTCGGGAATGGATCTTTCTACTTTTAATATTGATGAACATGATCATGAGACATTTCATCATATTTTCGAAGGAGATGACAACTTTGAATTTAAAAATCGTAACTTTTGTCCGAAAGCACGTATTGTCAATCTTCTTTTGCAACAAACCATTACTCCTAGATCGGAAAATTTCAATAACCCGACTTTAAAAGTTTGTAAAGCTCATTTTGCTATTTTTGATCATTATGACATTAATTGGACGCAAGTGTTTATGGATGAACTTCATCCTAAGAATTTGGAAATGGATGAGAATATTTTGTATCATGGAATCTATCTCACTAAAATTTTTAAATACTTTGGTGTTGATTACAAAAGGGAAGAATTTGTTTCAAGAAAAGTGTTTAATCATGCCAATATTTCTCTCATGAAAATTCCTTTCATATTTCAACAATATAAATCTCTTGTCGAAACGGATAAAAGATTGGCACATGAAGATGTGGAGGAAGAAAATGAGGAAGAAGAAAAGGACGAGGAGGAAATGGAAATTGAAGAAGAAAATGAAGATAGCTCCTTAGAAAGTATTGAATATCCTACCAATAATAACAATCCTTCCAACAAAACACTCCTTAAAAATTAAAAGATCATAGTGGAAAATCAACGGATTCTCAAAAGATCCGTTAGTAAGAAATTGGATATAATGTCCACTAATATGAACAAATTCTTTGCTAATGTTGGTCAAAAACTTGGCTTATCACCATCCTCCTCATCCTCTAGAACATTCGAAGAACTAGGTTGTGATGTATTAGTTTGTTTTATATGAGCTTATATTGTTTTTTATCATATTATGTAGTATATTATGTATCACCTTGTCTATTAATAAAAATCATCTATCTTATGTTTTTCTACCTTATCGTGTCTCTGGAGTAAATGCTAGTATAGTATATAAGTTTATATATATACATACTTATTCATAAAGTAAATAAGACACATAGATTAACATACCTATGTTGACATACCTCTACCCCCTTTGTCGACATATAACTGTCTGATTTGGTTATTTTTTTAATTTTTGAAATTAAAATAACTAACTTGTGTCTATTCATTTTAAACGAACTTATGCTTATTTAAACGCCTGTTTCTTCTAGAAATTTGTAATCTTTTCATTTCTACTTATCTCTATTTGCATCTCTTAACTACTTATCAAAAAATACTTCCTTTTCTCGAATTCTAAGTGATAATCTTGAAGAAACTCTCAATTCATTCAATAATATACTTACTTTTATTCTCTGCAATCAAAGGAACTTAAATCAAAGTCAAATGCAGATGATAAATGAACAAGAGAAGCATTTCAGTGCCCTCCGTTGGATGATTTCTGCCCTAAACAAAGATGATCTCGATGCAAATCCTGTAGGAACTTTGATACAAGATAATGAAGATTGGAAAGATATAAAAAAGGATCCTATCTTTGGAGAAGAAGGATGGGTTGAATTTCCTAAAAATATTTGATCTCCTTATGATTTGAATTACTAGTTTTTGAATTGTTTGATTTGATTTGATTTGATTAAAATTGACTTGGAATGAATGATTTGTATAACATTATATGAAACATAGTATATATTGGGTTTAAACTTTCATATTTATCATGTCTTTATTATTAACTCATGTTACTTTATATATACTCTATCATAATTTGTCACAGGTACTCCAGTATAAAACTAAGGGGGAGTTATATCAGTTTAGACTTAGTTTTTGTTGATGACAAAGGGGGAGAAATATAAAAGAGATTAGCTAGTGTAGTTAGGCTTAGATTAAGGGGGAGTTATTATTTTTAGGGAAAGTTATAGCGAAGGTGAAGTATATTTTATAAACATAGGTTGTCATCATCAAAAAGGGGAAGATTGTTAGTCCTTGAGATGATGCTTTTTATGACAACAACCTTAGGACTTGTTATAAAATATAAATACTAACATTATAGTTTAGATATATATGTATATGTAGGATATAACCATGTAGGTGCCAAGAATGAAGACTGCATAGTATAGAATTTCAAAACTGAAGATATCAAGATTGAAGACACATGACTATCAAGATACCAAGAATTCAAGATTTCAAGAATACATGATAAGTATTGAGTCTAGAATTATGTTAGAACTTCTTGAAAGCACTTACATCTTTATTCGAAATTTATTCGTGGAATGGAATCCACTTCGAGCCTGTTAAAAGGGTTGGAACCCTAATGGGATGGAACCCATGACAATATCTAGTGGAACATATAGTGGTCATATTTTGATATCCACTAATTTTGTAAAAATGCTTTTCAAAAATATATCTCTTATTTTTAAAAAAGTTTTCAAAACTTTCTTTTCAAAAAGACATCTCTCTTGGTTTTAAATATTTTTGCCTCAAAACTATTTTTATCATTTTTTATATTTTGATTTCAAAATTGTCCTCGTTTTTAAACCATATCTTGTTTTAAATATTAGCTTTAAAATATTTATATACTCGGATTTTAAATCACTTTATAAATTAAGATTATATATTAAAAATTACTTTTATATGTTTAAACTATATTCAAATATATTTACAAAGTTTAGAATTTTTTTTGACAAATTATAGAAACCAATTCTAATAAGAAAATCAAAATTATCAATTTTGCCTAGAGCATGTCGGCAACCTTCAACCCCTTATGTCGACATGGTGCCCGTTAAATTCAAAATTCAAATTTTCAAAAGAAGTGTCTTTTCGTTGTATCCTTTCACGAATAGATATGGCCGTTAATCTTCTATAAATACCGGTAGTTCTAAACAAATTTTTAATCAGATTTCACTTGTTTTCTTTCCACTTCATCTTCCACATTTATTCTAAAGAATTCCAAACTATACGCTACCGAAATACCAAGTGAATCAAACTTTTTGATCTCTTGTTTGACTCTTTTCCACTCTCTCCATAAGTTCTCAGTGCTATTCAGAGTTATAGGATCTTTTATAAATCAAATTATTGAGTAAAAGGTGTGGTTGAGCCTTGAAATCAATTGGGCGTGATTGTAGCTTCGAAAATTAATTAGGTGATCTTATAGCCTGGTTAAATCTAGAGAGTTTCCCTGAACTCGAATACAAGAGGGTGTATCTTGTAGCCTTGAAACCGAGGGTGTAATCTGGGAGATTATTTTGAAAAGAAATCCGTACGCTTGTACGGGACTGGATGTCGGGTAACTCCGAACCAGTATAAAATCTTGGTGTGCTCTTTCCTTCATTGCTTTTATTTAGTATTTGCATATGTGTCTGATTCTGTGATTATATCTGTGTTTGTGAATTACATTTGTTGGTGATTAAATTACTCAAGTTTCAAAAAGATTTAGAAAATCCGTAAAACACTATTCACCCCCTCTAGTGTTATTCCAGCCTTAAGATATGTAATCCGCATTTTTCACATTCAAAACCGAAGATTATAGTTGGTACCATTAAGTAAAACATAGGAATATCATTGCGCTTAACCAGATGGCTGCTGATCGAGATAACCATTCCTTTAGCACTCTGTCCTAGGCGTTGTTACTAAAGATGACGTGGATTGAGTTGTGAGGAACTCAATAACCGTTTCGATCCCCAACAAAAAGCTATATTGGATCCGATCGTGGTGCACTTAGGGAAGATGAAAATTGGCAAACAGAACACAGAGGCACAAGGACGATCATAATTTACGAGGTCCAAAATGCAAAGGAGGTTGCATTCTAGTAGTGGAGCTGATTAGGAGAACCGAAGAACAGGAAGAGGAAATGCTGAGGAAATGAAATAAGTAAGGGTCTGACCCGATGCTGAGCTCGTGGATCGGTTTGACGCCGAACAAACTAGGGGAGGCATTGATCCAGGGGCAGCTATGGTTCACCCCACTTGCTCTAGGTGACACTCTCTTACCTCAGCCGAAATGGCAACATATGAAAGGCGATCCGACCATCGATAAAATTCCCCAAGTCGAGATCAAGACCAGGATAATAGGTTAAGTCATTATGGTGGAAGAGCAAGGGGCCTTTCACCTTGAAGGAATGGTCGACCCACCCTCGACTTTCACCCGAGTTGGATAACAGAATGACATGAATCATTATGAAATATGTTTGGAGTGAGTAAGTGGAATGAGGCATTAGAGCGAGGGTTGGTGTCCCATTCTCTTTGGGAATAGAATCTAGTTGGAATCCAAAGGACTTCTGAATGCTTACCATGTTCCTTACAAAGTTTTGACCAATCAGGGGTGCACTTACAATGATATACTCGGCATGTGCTAATGAGTGGGGCCAGAGAGGAAGTCCTATGCAAGTGTTTTACCCTATTCCTTTCAAACTTTCCTGCCATGTTTCTTTATCGCATACCTCCAGGCTCGATCCACTCATGTGCGATGTTACAAAAAAAGTTTGTCGGCAAATTTCAAGTACATGTGGAGCAACCCAAGGAACCATATTTATTATCGAATTAAATTAAAGGGAAGATGAATCGTTGTGGCAAAATACTTGACCTGTTTCAATGCAGCTGCGGGAGGGGTACGTAATGCAGATGGGCAACTGACTTTGATGATTCTGTGCAGTGGATTACACGTAGACATGAAGTTGGCCAGAAGATTTAGGATTAAATTATTACTATTTTGAGGAGAATAGCAATAAAAGAAGTTTAGAAGTTTAATATAGAATATTGTTGCTTTTGAGATAAATAGTAATAAATTGGTTTTGGAAATTATTAAGAAGGTTTTAACATATATTAATATTTTGATGTAAAATAATAATATATGTTAAAACCTTTTTAATAATTTCCAAAACGAATTTATTACTATTTATCTCAAAAGCAACAATATTCTATATTAAACTTCTAAACTTCTTTTATTGCTATTCTCCTCAAAATAGTAATAATTTAATCCTAAATCTTCTGGCCAATGAAAACTACTATGATGTAGATACCTATTTTATGATTGAAAATACTGTGTTTATGTGATTTGAAGTATTAGAAATATAATAAAGGATTCTAAAGTAGATTTTATTTTGAAAGAATTATTACTATTTTGAGATAAATAAATGCTTTTTATAATAAACAATAATAAAATGATTTTATACTTGGGATAAAATGACAATCGTAAATATGATGTTTTGGAATATAATATGTCATTGATGGTTTATTTTATTGATCACTTATGTTGATTTAAGATGTTGAAATCGCGTTTAGATATATGAGTGGTACTTTGCCATTATTACTACATTGTGTGTAGTTATTAAGGTTTTATTGCGCTTGTGTTACTAATATATTGATTTAGTACACATTTGAATATTTGGTGTCTTGTTACACCTTTGATGAGTTGATGTTGTGTTACTAATATAGAGGATTACTATACATTTGTTTGATCTATACTCGTATTGATGATGTATTTCTAATAGTTAATGATTGGTGTATATGTGAGTATATTTGATAATGTTGGTTTGTTTGATGTTTAGGGTTAACATTGAATTTTGACAAATTTATGAGATGTTTAATGGCTAGGTATTGTCGTTACACCTATTGTCCTACACTGATGATGATTTTTTTGATGGGTTGGTTGGAGTAATATTTCCTGGTTGCACTAGTTGCAATGGTTTTATGCATACTATGGTTGTTATGTTCTAATAAGTATTTTGATGTAGGAAAAGATCAAGAAACAAAATTACGTGGGCTTGATCCCCAAAAGGAGTACATGAGCAGTCTTTCCCTACGCTATAACTATTGGGCCTTTGGCTGTAGTGCATAGGATAAGGCATAGTTCAAACATAGTTTTGATACCCTTTCCCTTTTATTATAATATATATATATGTATGTATGTATGTATGTACGTATGTATGTATGTATGTATTTATATGTTGTGGGTGCTATCCACCCACAAACTTTTATTTCAAAATGCTTAAGCTAAAGATGAGAGTAGTTAAACTGTACATGGTACAAGGGGCACGATATGCTTAAGGGAACTAAAAAAGAAGGCAAGAAGCTCCTGGAGTTATGCAAGTGAAAGTATAAGAGAAGACAAAGGAAAACCATGTCATTGTCCTTTGTTCAGTAATCTACCCACCGAATGGATATTCTTATCCGGTAGTTAAAGATTACCGAGCTAATGAAGCCGAAGGAGGAATGATGACAAGGGTGCTGCTTGATCCACGTGTTGAACCAACCATCACCTAACCAACTGCCCTCCATGGAGCAAAATATGATATTTATGGAAATGTTATCTATTATATATGGTAATTCTGATTAAATCGGGTATGTATGGATATAATCGAACTAAACATGGTAAATAAAAAAACTGCATATTTTATCATCATGAATTGCTATAAATACCAAGCTTCCAATAACAATGGCAAACAATTTTGAAATAGAAAACTACTACCAAAAAGAGAGTTTCGGATAGAATTTGGAGACTATATTCCTGTCTGAATCATTGTATTTTTCATTGTAATCATTGTATAAGTGATCTATAGAGAATGAAATAAAAATGAACATTGATGTAGGCATGTTCCGGTCTAATCACTATAAATCCTTGTGTACTTTAGTTTTTGGCATTTATATTTCTTTGTTTATTACAAATTCTTATAAGAAATAGTCCACCTTACATAATATAGTTGTTTCATACACTAAGTATACATAGCTCCATCAGAAATCGATTGGAGGTATTTGTCCATTTTTTTGCAAATATTCCATGTGCTTCCACTAGGAGTTGAGAATCTCATCATGCCTTTGAAATCGAAGATTAGAGTTAGTACCACCATTGGAAATGTGGGGAATATTAGTGTGTTTAACCAAATGGCTACTGATTAGGATAACCGTTCATCCAGCACTCCTGTCCTGGATGCTATCACCAAAGACGACATGGATAGAGTGGTAGAGGAACTCAATAACCATTTATCCACCCAACAACAAGCTATTGTGGACCAGATCATGGCACAATTGGGGAAGATCTAAATTGGCGAACGAAACATAGAGGCATGAGGATGATCCCAATCTACGAGGTCTAGAATGTGAAAGTGGTTGCATTTTGGCAATAAATTTGACTAGAAGAACCGAAGAACGGGGGGAGGAAACACTGAGGAAATGGAATGAGTAAGGGCACGGCCCGAAGTAGAGCCCGTGGATCGGTTCAATGCCGAACCAATTAAGGGAGGCATTGAGCCAAGGCCAGCTATGGTTTACCCCTCTTGCTCCAGGCGACATTGTCCTGCCTTAGCTGAAATGGCAATAAACAGAAGGTGATATGACCATCAAGAACATTCCTAAAGATAATATCAAGATCGATATCATAGGTTAAGTTGTTATATAGGAAGCGAAAGGGGCCTCTTACCTCGAAGGGAAAGGTTAAACCGCCCCCGACTTTCACCTGATTCGAAAGATAGAATGAAACGAATCATTAAGGAATACGTTTGGAGCGAGCAGTGGAAGAGGCATTAGAGCAAGGGTTGGTAGCCCTTTCTCCTTTGAAACAGAAACAGTTGGAGTCACAAGGACTTCTTAATGCCTACCATGGATCCTTACAAAGGTTTGATTGACCCAGTAGTGTATATACAACGATATACTCATGCTATGCCAATGATTGGGTTCAGGGAGGAAGTTATATGCAAGTTTTTCCCTTATTACTGGCAGACTTGGCTGTCATGTGGCTTTACTGCATACCTCCAGGCTCTATCCTCTTATGTGCAATGTTACAATAAAAGTTTATCATCTAATTTCCAGTACATGTGGAGCAACCAAAGGACCCATATTAATTGTCAAATTAAATTGAAGGGAAGACGAATTGTTACGATAATACTTAACCTACTTCAACGTAGCTGCAATAGGGATACATAATGCATATTAGCAACTGACATTGACGGCTTTGTGCGGTGTAGTACACCTAGATACAGAGCTGGACAGAAGATTTAGGATTAAATTATTACTATTTTGAGGCAAACATCAATAAAAGGATTTTAGAAATTTAGTATAGAATATGTGACTGTTGAGATAAGTAGTGATAAATTGGTTTTGGAAAATATTAAAAAGGTTTTAGCATAAATTATTATTTTGATGTAAAATAAAGATATTATTGTTTTGAAAAGTACTATGATGTAGATTCATGTTTTTGGACCTAAAAAATCATATTCATGTGATCTGAATTATTAGAAATACAATAAAGGATTCTGAAGTATATTATTATTTTGAAAAATTATTATTGTTTTGAAACAAATAAATGCTCTTTTATAGTAAAAAATAATAAATAATTTTATACTTAAGAAAAAATGATGGTCATATATATGATGTTTTGGGTGGTTGTAACATGTGATTAATGATTTGTTTTATTGATCACAATATTGTTTTATTGTGATGAAATCACATTTAAATGTATGTGTGATACTTTTCCATTATTACTATGTTCTTTGTACTTATTATGGTTTTATTGTGTTTGTCTAACTAATGTGGTGGTTTAATACACATTTGAATATTTGGTGTTGTGTTACACATTTAATGAGTTGATGTTTGTGTTACTAATATAGTGGATTACTATGCATTTGTCTGATCTATACCCTTATCGATGATGCATTTCTAATAGTTGATGATTGTTGTATAGTGAGTATATTTGATGATGTTGGTTTGTTTGATGTTTGAGGTTGACATTGAATGTTGTCAAATTTGCATGATTTTTAACGGCCAGGTGTTGTCATTACTGTTATTGTCCTATACACATGATGATTGATTTTGATGACTTGGTAGGAGTAATAATTCCTGATTATGTTGGTTGCACTGGTCGCAATGGTTGTATGGATGTTATGTTCTAACAAGTATTTGGATGTAGGAGAAGATTAAAAACAAAATTACATGGGCTTGATCACCACAAGGACTATCAGAAAAACAAAATCACTGAACAAAATTCCTTGTTCAGTGCTGGGACTACTAGATAGGAATTCTTATCTGGTAGTGTAAGTTTACCGAGTCAATGAAGCCAAAGGAGGAACAATGAAAACAATGTGAACCGATCCATTTGTTGAACCAACCATCACCAAACCAACCACCTAACATTGAGCCGAATAAGATATTTATGGAAGTGCTATCTAGAAATTTTGATTGAATTGCATAAATATAGAAATAACCAAATAGAGCATGATTAATAATAGAACTGAATATTTTATCTGTTTGACCTCATTATACCTTAACTACTATAAATACCAAGCTTCCCACAGCAATGGCGAGCTACTTTGGAATAGCAAACTACTGCCAAATAGAGAATGTCAGATAGAACTTTTGGGCTATATTCCAGTCTAAATCATTGTATTTTGCACTATAATCATTGTATAACTAATCTATTAAGAAGGAAATGAAAATGAACATCGATGTAGGCATGTTCCAGCCTATTCACTATAAATCCTTTTGTACTTTACTTCATGCCATTTCTACTTCTTTGTTTATTATAAACTCTTATAAGAAACATCCACCATATATTATATAGTTGTGTTATACACTCGGTATACATTGTCCATAAAAATCGATTAGAGGCGTTTGCCCATTTTTAGCGAACATTTTAGGTGCTTTTACTGAGGGCTGAGAATCTCAGCATGCCTTCAAATCCAAAGATTAGAGTTGGTACCACCAGTGGAAATTTTGGGAATATCAGTGCACTTAACCAGATGGCTACTAATTAGCACAACCATTCATCTGGCACTATAGTCCTAGTCACTATACCCAAAGACAACGTGGATAGAGTTATGGAGCAACTCAACAACTAAAAGGTGAAGGAGGTTGCATTTTTGGCAATGGATTTGATTAGGAGAACTAAAGAACAAGGAAAGGAAATGCTGAGGAAGTGGAATGAGTAAGCACCCGGCCCTAAGCTGAGCATGTGGGTCAGTTCAACGCCGAACCAACTAGGGGAGGCATTGAGTCAGGGCCAACTATGGTTTACCCTGTTTGCTCCAAGCGACACTCTCTTGCCTTAGCTAAAATGACTATAGATGGAAGGCGATCCGACTATCAGGAACTTTCCCAAAGTCAAGTCAAGACTGGGATCATAGGTTAGATCGTTATAGTGGAAGCGAAAGGGGCCTTTCACCTCGAAGGGAAAAGTGGACCAACCCTTGACTTACACCTGCATCGAAAGACAAAATGACATGAATCATTATGGAATATATTTGGAGTGAGAAAGTGGAACGAGGCATTGGAACGAGTGTTGATAGCCCTTTCTCCTTGGAAATAGAAACTGCTTGGAACCCAAAGGACTTCCAATGCCTACCATGGATCCTTACAAAGGTTTGACCGACATAATAGTCCATTTACAATGATATACTCAGCATATGCCAATGAGTGAGGCTAGGGAGGAAGTCCAAGGCAATTATTTTCCCTTGTTCTAGGCGGACTTGGCTACCACGTGGCTTTGTCACATACCTCCAGGCTCGATCCACTCATTTTCATTATTACAAGAAAAGTTTATCAGCCAATTTGGGGTACATAAGGAACAACGAAAGAAACCATATTCATCGTTGAACTAAATTAAAGAGAAGATGAATTATTGTGGCAATACTTAACTTGCTTCAACGCAGCTGCAGTAGGGGTAAATAATGCAGATAAGCAACTGAATTTGATAGCTTTGTGTAATGGAGTACACCTTGACACGAACCCGTCTAGAAGATTAACGAAGTAAAAACCGACTACCTTATAGGATATCTTTTATGAAGCAACTGAGTTAATGAGTTTAAAAGAAACCTCAACTAGGCGGCATAGGGGAGTAGATGTGAAATCAACGGAGGCATCTAACAGTTTAAAGGCTATGGTAACATGAAGTGGAAATAGTTTCACCGAAAATAAGGACAATAACCAAAGTAGCTCAAGCAGAAAGAAGATAGAATGAAAGAGGTTTAGACCTAGACCAAGGTTCATGCCTGCACAGACCTGAACGATATTGCAGAAAACATCTACCTTGCGACACAAGTAGAACTTAAGTACAATAGGTCTCAGCCGTGGAAGGAGACCGAAGTAGACGTAAATTCGAGTAAGTATTGTCGATTTCATGAATCCCACGAACATGACACGAGTGAGTGTCATCATTTACGAGACATTATTAAAGAATACATTAGAAAGAAAAGGCAAGAAAGGTACATTATAAATCCTAGTGCTCCCTCCGTTCCTTTCAACAACCACCTAAGAAGCCCATATAAGGGATTAAGGGAGAGAGAACCAGTGCTAATCGCACGAAGGATACGAGATTGGTAATTAATATCATTGAAGAAGGACCTTCTATAGAAAAACAGTGGGGTTGAGATGAAAGGGTATGCCAAATCATTGAAAAGTTGAGATGGTTTTGTGTGCGACATAGGCAAGGAATGTAAGGCCAAAATCCCTCGTCAAGAATAGGTCGAGATAACTTTTAACGATAGTGATTGCATGGGAAGTATGTTTATATACGGATCCCATGGTAATATCGATATTACTTGGACCAACAAACATGCACCGGATCCAAGTAGACCATGGAAGCTCGGTTAAAATCTTATTTAAAGATTCATTTGACAAAATGGGAATGTCCATGAAAGATGTAACAAGCAGTTACATGGCTTTATTGGAGAAGGAAAGATGCCCTTAAGGAAGTTGGATTTGTTTTTTAAGTTAGGGAACCGTCCTCGATCGGCCATATGAAAGCAAACTCTCTGTTTGGTGGGTGGATCCTCAATGTACAACATATTCCAAGGGTGATCAGCCCTCTCGGACTTTCACACAGTTGTAGCCCAGTGGTGTTTGACTATGAAATTCCCACAGATCATGGATTTGAGGTAGCAGAAGGATACTAAGATACTGCTAGGGGATGTAACCCCCTACACTAGAACAAACTTCTAGAAAAGGGGAAGAAAGAAAATCCCACTGACTACATTAAAAAGTCGACCATATAGCAATTAAAGGAGGACCCCTATATAGGTTTACAAGTGATCCTTTTGATTAATTTGACCCAAGAGATGGAGAAGAGGAGGCCACAGTGGAGCCTGGAGTGGTAGTGGAGTTTGTAGAAGTAGACAGTAATGACCTACCTAGGTTAATGAAGATCAGATCCCAATTGGAGCAGGATCTAAAGATACGTTGATAGGATTCTTTAAGATAACATGGATGTGTTTGCTCTGTCTCATGCATACATGTGTGGAATCTACCCCATTATTTCATGCCATGCCTTGAACATTGATCCAAGAAAGCCCTTGGTGAAACAAAAGAAAAGGAGTATGGGCTCGAAGAGATCGGTGGCCCTCAACGAATGGGCAGGAACTTTACTTGCAAATGGATTCATTAGAGAGTCCCGCTATCCAAAATGGATAGCTAACCTAGTATTAGTGAAGAAGTCGAGTGGGAAGTGGCACGTGAATTGATTTTTCCAATCTACATGATGTGTGCCTTAATGATTATCACCCACTTCCAAGGATTGATCAACTAGTAGATGGAGCTTCAGGAAATGAGCTTTTTATCTTTTATGGACTCATGTTATACGTACAATGTTCATCCTGGACTGATCAAATCAAGATTGATCAACTGGTAAATGGACTACTAAGGATTGATCAAATCTAAATGTTCGTCCCGGATTAGGAACACACTAGCTTCATTACTGACCTGGGACTCTACTACTATAAAGCCATACTGTTTGGGCTTAAGAATGCTAGAGTAACATACCAGTACTAGGTTAATAAAATGTTTGCTAACCAAATTAGGAGAGATATCTAAGTCTATGTTGATAACATGTTAGTAAAATCCAAGAACGCCGAGGACCAAATCACTCACCTATATGAGATATTCTAAGTTTCATAAGAGTTTGGAATGAAGCTGAATCCACTGAAGTGTTCCTTTGGAGTTTCCTTTAGGAAATTCCAGGGCTCTATCGTACATGTTAGGGAAAGCAAAGCTAACCCACAGTAAGTCCAGCTTTAAAAGACATAAAAATCCCTAAAACATAAAGGAAACGTAGAGTTTGAATGGCTAAGTAGAGGCATTGAGTAGGTTCATATCTAAGGCAACAAATAAGTGTGTTCCATTCTTTGGAGCATTAAGAAAGAAAAGAAGGCAAGTTCACCTAGACGGATGAGTATCTGGCTGCATTTACTAAATTGGTAGAGCACTTACAGAAGTCGCCTATTCTTTCTATGCCAGTAGAAGGGGAAGATCTGTACCTACACTTAGTAGTATCAACAAATGCCTTGAGTGTAGCATTGGTTCAAGAAGAAGACAAGGTGCAACGACCAGTGTATTACGTGAGAAAATGTTTCACTGAACTAGAATCTAGATATCCTAAGCTTGAGAAGTTAGCCTATTATCTACTGATAGCATTTCAAAAGCTAAAGCATTATTTCTAGTCTCATCCTATTGATGGACCAACCATTAAGGCGGTCCTACATTGGCTTTACACTTTAAGAAGGTTAATAAAATGGAGTGTCGAAATAAGCTAGTACAGGATTACCTACCATTCTTGAACAACAATCAAAGAGCAGGCCTTGGGGGACTTTATCATTGAGTTCACCGTTAGAGATGGCAAAACCGAACCTCAGGAAGAGAAGGCCCTTAAGTGTCGAATGTATGTTGATGGAGCGTCGAATGAGCATGACTTTGGCACAGGAGCAATGTTGATTACACTTAGAAGCAAAAGCTGAGCTATGTTGCATAACTAGAGTTCAAGGCAAAGAATAACGAGTCCAAATATGAGGCACTGATAGCGGTGATGGGAATATCAAAGGAATAGAGAATTAGATCCTTCTGTGTGCACGGTGGTTCTCAATTGATTGTAAACCACATACTAAGGGAATTCTAGGCTAAAGGAGAACATTTGTCTTATCTAAAAAAGATGAAGGAATTACTTAATGAGGTGGAGCATTATGAGTTTAAGCATGTTCTAAGGAAGAAAATCAGGATGTGGATAATCTAGCAAAATTGGAAATTTCAGAAAGTGGGCTACTATTAGGCTCAATAACAATGATGATCCTACCAAGCCTGATTTTTGAGGAGGTGAACATAATCGCGACCATCGATGGAGAGGAAACCTAGATGACCTCGATCATAAAGTATTTGAGCGACGGAATATTGTTGGACAATAGAAACAAAGCTAGGAAGGTTTTGTAGAAGGAGCCTCGCCTTATTATTCATAATGGCTCAAACCCATTATTAAAGTGCATTGCTGGAAGGGAAGCTTAGGAGGTATTGGAGAGTATACGTCAGTGTAGTTATGTAGACCGTAGTGGGGGGGAAAATTTTAGCAAAAAAGGTGTTCCGATATGGTAACTTCTAACCAACTTTAAATCACGATGCAATGGAATACACAAAAAGGTGTAATAAGTGCCAAAGGTTTGAAAAAATCCTACGATTGCCCCCAACCGAGCTAACACACATGGTTAGCCCTTGCCCTTTTTCAACTTGGGGGATCAATATGGTTGGTGAAATTGACATAGACAGGGGTGGGGCTAAGTATGCCAGTAGAATTCTTTGCTAAATGGGTTGAAGCGGAACCACTTACTAAGGTATCTTCTATGAAGGTCATAAATATTTTGTTCAAGAATGTAATATGTAGGCATAGAGTCCTACTTCAAATCATCCTGGACAATAGACTACGGTTTGATAGCGAGGAGTTTACCGACTTTCATCAATGGCATGGGATAAAGAAGATTTTTTATATAGTGGTATACCTACATGCTAACAAATAGGTGGAAGTAGTAAATAAGGTTCATAAGACTCTCATCAAGAAACGGTTCGAAAAGGCAAAGGGAGCAAGAGTGAATGAATTCCCTTTGGCAATATAGGCTTATCACACATCCTATATGACTGCAGAACATAACCCTTTATCTGTTAGCTTATGTGCTGGAGGCCATGCTACTTGTTGAGGCCATAATGCCATCCACATGCAAATTAATTATGATTCGGATAAGAATAAGGAGCCGCTAAATATATCTCTAGATTTGATCATTGAAAAACATGATGAAGCTGCTTTAAAAGCAGCGGCACAAAAGCAGAGGGTAGCCAGACAGTATAAATCCAATGTCAAACACCGCCCTATCAAGGAAGAGGACTTAGTATGGAAGCAAATATTCCCTAGGCTATGGGCACTCGACTCGATCTGCAAGAACCATATGTTATTTATAAAGATCTGGGCACGGAGCCTATATCCTCATCACGGTGGATGAGGCTATATTAAGGAAAGCCTAGAATGCACAAAACCTTCATTGTTATTTTACTTAATCCTTATTAACTTTTTATTTATTTATTCAAGTACTATTATTCTGCAATGAAGGAAATTATCAAATGATCATTAATAAAATGTGTGTTCCTTGAAATATTATTATATCATGTTTCTTTCATCATGCTTGGACCAATATGAACATTAAGATCAATTAATCTGACTCCCTTGAATATATGATAGGGGTAGGAGTAAGCAACCATACTCACTGCTCATGCTAACATCTATGACTTCACGAGCTGAATTCCCTTATGCTCAGGGGCAAACCATGTCGAATAACATCAATTTTGCCTTAAAAAATCTTGGCCAATACTGATAGACCGAACTTACTCATGGTAAGCACATGACCACGGAGAATGTAGTTCACCATTGACGATCGGCCTGAAAATCTTGGCAAGTGATGGTGGACTGAACTTGTCCATGGTTAGGACATAACCACCGACTGGGTGGTTCACCGTTAACGATCGACCTAAAATCTTGGCTAGAAGTGGTGGACCAGACTTACTCGTGTTAGGACATGACTGCCGACTGGGTAGTTCATCGTTGATGATCGATCCAAAAATCTTGGCCGATAATGATAGACATGACTTGCCCATGGTTAGGATACGACTAATGACTGGGTAGGCACCATTGACGATCACCCTAAAACTTTTGTGGGTAGTGGTAAACTGAACCTTCCTATGGCCAGGATATAACCACCGATTGGGTAGTTTACCACTGGCGATCGGCCCAAAATATCAAATAGCAATCATAAACTCATCATTCCCAAGAAATTCCATATAGAACACACATAAATTAGGCCTATATTCATCTGAATAATCATGCGCAAATAGCTGAAAACAATAAGGAAAATAAGGTATTACAAAATTTCAACATCCAGACATCATAAGGGAACCAAATATCCATATCAAAAAGTCACAACCATAAATAATACACATATGCCCTTACAAAATAATTAAAATTGTCTATGTGCAATTATAATGATAGGTATATAAAAAATGCATGATAGACAAATAATTTCTAACAAAGAAAATGCAACCATCACTTGGACTTGGATGAATGACTCTTCTCAGGAGGTTTGGGTCAAGCAGGCTTCTTTTCTTCCCTATTTTTCTTGGCTTTAGATTGGGCTCTAGCATCAAGTTCGGTTTATTTCTTCTTTATAAGTTTAAGGTCTTCCACTACTCAAGCTTGACCCTGGCCATCTTCATCGAGAACTAGGCCATTACACTTGCTATGAGAAACTCATCCCTATCAAAATCCTCATTCCCATCATTGTAACCCAAGATCTCAATCTTTAGGTCATCTTTCGAAGCAGCAATCATTTCCCTATGATCTTCCTTTGCCATACGGTTTGATGGGCCTAGAGTCACAAGTCCAAAACTAATGCTTTTATTGGCATCACAGCTATAGATGGGTCCATCATGGCCATATCAGCTACATGAAAATGTAGGGGTTTATCAAGTACAGACTTTCCCAAATGAGCTTGAATGTTCTGAATAGTGGCCCATGGGCTTATAGAAGAATCCTACCTTCTCTAACGGCAGGCGAAGCATCGTATCGAGGCTGGCTCTAGGCCATGGGCTGTATATAAGAATCCTACCTCCTCTAAGGGCAGGCGGAGCATTGTCGCGAGGCTGACTCTGGGCGGTTACATCTGAGAGATGTGCTAATGGTTAGCGGAACATCATGCATGGCGGTATAGATAACTTGTTTAAAAGTCTGACCTTTAGTAATAGCCACGGAAGTAGAACCATCACCTTTCTTAGCATCATTACATTTATGTTTTCTATGGGCCTCCTCATCAATAGCCAACTTGAGGTAACCTCGATGTATGGCATCCATCTCTTCCTCGAAGAAGTAGGAATTAATGGTATCATGACTAAAAGGTGGCCCTCCTTGTTCACTTGCTACATTAGCTTCCCGCACCAACCTTTGGTGGACAGAGGACATGACTTCCAAATAGTTATACATCTACTTCAAATTCCCCTGCTTTAGCATCTAGAAGTATACCTTGTCCAGAAGTTCCTCAATATGATCTAGTTGGATGTTCAGCTCTTTATTCTTAGCTCGAAGTTTTCACAAAAGTTTTTACCTCGACCTCTTTCTTAACAGATATGGTTTCAACACTTGTTTGGAGGGAGGTCCTCTCATAATTCAATTCATTAGCCATAATCCTCAACTCCAAGTACCCAACCTTTTCCTGGTAAGTTGTGGCCCTGATTTCATCCAACCACTTGGTGTATTTGGCTTTCATATTCTTGTAATCCTCTTATAGCATTTTAGCCATGGAGTTGTATTTACTCCTTAGCGCCTTAAAGTCAGTGGCATGGTCCTCTTTCCGCCTTTTCATGTCTTGGAGATGGGAACTTTTGAGATTTTAACTTGTTCATCCTAGTCCCTCTCCAGTGTATCTCTAATCTTCCAGGGCTCCTTATCCTTTTCATGTAAGTCTCTTCGAAGCTCAAAGAATTTTAGGTTATTGTCAACCTTCTATTGACCTATCTCTTTCCCTACCTATATCGCGTGAAATTCAAACAATGCCTTTAGACCGCTTATCCCATACCCAAAATGGTTATTCACATCGTTGAAGGAGACAAGGGAGCATTAGCAAGCAATCGAGCTAAGGGATCCCTAGAGTGGTAAATTTGATGACCGCCTTACACCTACGACACCTAATATATCTATACAGTTCGTTGTAATGGTGTTCGACTGATGTAGGTTGATTATAAAGATTGTAATGTAAATAAAACAATCATAGAATTTATCGTATATCTCGCAACGCATTAAATAAAATATATAAAACAAGCAAGACTATAATACCTAAATAAACCATAGAGTTGAAATGCACAAGTTCATAGAGTTATATGAAACAATAATAAAGTTTATAATACTGATAAATAAACTCAAATGATGAACTGCCTCTAAATAAAATAAATGAACACTGCCTAGGCTCCACAGTGGAATAAGCAATAATAAGCCTAAAAATAAATATGAGAAAGTGTCGCTTTATGCTAGTCTATCTGCAAAACTCTATGTGTCACCTACACCTGCTATCCAGTCTACTTATTTAAAAGTATCCGAGATAATAAGAAGCAAAGCATAAAACCTCAATTCTGACAATAGTCTTGTGTGAGTGATAAAGTACAATGAAAGTTGATATAGTCTATAGGACATAGGGTACGGAGAATCATAGATAGCCTGTCTTTGCACCCAAAGAGTTAGTACATAATAATATGCTAATCTACTAACATCATAAAGTGTACTAACATCCTGGTACACCATCGGGTATCTAAATATCAGCCTCTTGAATACATATGTCTTGTGACATCCCTATAACAACAAATGAGCTTAGCAAATATGTCATCCATCAAACAATTCTCATTGTCACTCATTGTGCTCTGAATAGATGATAACTCGCATGACCATCCTTATACCAAGGATTAATGGAAAATCTCACTTTTCTATGTACCCAAACATCAGCCTAAAGCTAACACCACGTCCCTTCCTCAATCTAGGATAAATAGATCCCTTCAACTATCTTAGGTAGCCAACTAAGTACCCAATGAGATTCCTTATAATATCCTAGCTTACGAGTACATTAGTAAATAGTCCAAGCATTAACGATCCCTTTGTACACGTATTTGAGCCCTTTCTCGCTCCATCTGTTTCCATTCATCATAGTAAAACCCTTTAACATTCCACTTTCCATAGTAGAAATTTTTAGAATTCTATGCATGCATTCCCTTCGTCGAACCCATCCTTATGGATCACCATGGAAAATCTTGATGTCATCACGTTGAAGTGTCACATCATCACTTCACCATCGGGATTGCTCGTCGTAAGCAATAATATAAAAATCAAGATTCATTGCATGAACAAACCACCATGTCGTGTTTTCCGAAGCCTCCTCGCCGTCCATGTCAAAGATTGGCCAAATCAGCCATCATCAATAGTGGTAGATGCCAACCATTCCAAAATGGTCGATATCGACCAATTTGGTTGTATACTTAGTCAAAAATGGCTATATGCAAACCAGTTAAAACGTTTGGCATCCATCCTAAAGTCTGAAGCATATGCCTAAGTCCATTGCCTCTCGTCTTCAGGTCAATCGGCATATATCCCAGTAGTCTTTCATATATTTATCCCATCCATTCGAGTTTCCATCATGTGTATATTCAATTGTTAAGCACAAAAATTTATCCCATCCATGTGAGTTCCCATCATGGTGCGTTCAATCGATGTACACAAAACTCTTTCTTATGGGATATTCCCTAATGCTATATCGCTTATTGATCAATGTCTTCAACCAAAATAGGAAAACAAGCATACATAGAACCAACATAGCATACATAACAAAATTACAACACATTTATATCAACCAATGTCAAATTAAAAATATCCTAAATCTAGCGATTTTAAGAAAATATTATGTCCATAAGAACATATGTGATGTATGCTTTAAAATCATTTAAAAGCACTTCAAACTTCTTTTATAAAATAAGTTGTGGGTTTAAATATATTAAAAATCATGTTTTAACGTTAGAAATCATTTCAAAACATCATTCCTACATTATACTGACAATCATAGTATGGTGAGAGAAAAAAATTATTCAACTCAACAACAGTTGTGCGATCCTATGCTAAGTCATAAAAGGCTCAAATACGAGCGCAATGCAAGAAACCGAATGCAAATCAGACCTCGTACACAAGATGTGGACAATATAGGATTTTGATTTATATATATTAATTAATAACTTAATTTACCTATTTCAATAATAAAATTAATTACCTTAACCCACTTTTCATAATCCATCTCCTAGAAAATGTATCTTCATGTCGCTTTAATATTGCTCACACATGCACCCATTCACCATTCACGCATCAATGAATGTAACCTCGCTGCAGCCAACTGCACCACTACCTCGACCTCCGCCACTGTCACTTGTTTTTCCTCGTCCAGTGCCCGACCATCCTCCAGCCAACCACAACGTGCAATGACCTACTTCTTTTTTTCTTCTTTGCCTTTTTTCTTTGCCTTTTCTCTTTCACCTACACTACTTACGCACTACCTGATGCTAGAGGCTGCCCCTGCGGTGTCGCATGTCTCCCATCTAACATTGCCACCGATTCCGGTACCCCTTGATGAATGTGATGGCCTTGGGAAAAAAAATTGAAGAACCTATATTTTTGCCTACCTTTTCAAACTTCCACCCACCTTCGTGTTCATTTACACCTTAGGTGATCCACATGTCCAAACCACCATTGCGGAGATGGATATACGCGTATAAACGGTTTCCCCTATAGTTAGATCGCCAAATATTTAATCATCGACAATCTTTCATTCAACTCTGATTTCTCCCTCACCAAATCATGAATCATAACCCTTTCAGTGCCATTTTGATCCTCCCTCTGCTATGAACATGGCCATATCCTCCAAATACATTTCGGTTGACCTCCATAATTACCTTATTTGCCATATTAGCACATTACGGCCACCATGGCCGAAGTTGGGTTGAATTGAGGCCATAGTTGCATTGCTCTTGGAAAAATAGAGAGATTAAGTTTTTTCAGGCAAAATGGTATTCATTTGGTAGGGAAAGAAGTGGAGAAAGTAGTAAGGAGATGGATTGATGAAGAGGAAGGGGAAGTAACGTAAATGAAGAAGGGATATGCGGCTACAGTAATGAAATACTATTTACATGGTAGTGGGTAGTGTTAATGTGATGCCCCACTAGTTTTAGTATCTGAAATCAATTACAAACGCAATAAAATACGAGTACAACTAATTTCGGATATTAAAAGTAGTGTATCGTTTGTTTCATTATTCAAAATTTCAACAATTAAGAAAGAAAAAGAGAAACCTAGCAGTGGAATCAAACATCAATATACATGAACATTAACTAAATAGTACAATTACTTTACAACATTATCATATCAATTCCCATTTTAATACATCGGTTATCACCAACTCATGAATAATATAAAAATGGTATAAAAAACATATCCAAATTAGATATATCCTAAATCCACCTTTCCATTTCCTTTTGTACTCCTACCTGCAACTTCATACTTGTACGGATATATATAAAATAAAAGGAAAAGAGTATCAACTTTGTTTGGACTATGCTTAACCCTATGAACTACAAACATGGTATCGATAGCTATTTCATAGGAAAAGATTGCCAACATACCCCTTTTGGGTGATCAAGGCCATGTAGTTCTATTTCCTGCTCCATTTCTACATCCAAACAGTCATTAGAATCCATGCAACCTTTGCAATAAAAGCAACCAATATAAGTAGTACGAAACCATTTCAATCAGTCACCATAAATATGTGGTAACTACAATAATAGCACACTTAGCCACTAAATAGTACAAACATTTAACAACACATAATGTCAACCGTATTCAGCAAATAAGCTAATCATAGCATACATATACTAATTATCATCCATTATTAATACACCATCAATGTAAGTAAATCAACTAAAATTTTCTAAACCATTATATTAGTAACACAAACACCACATAATGAAACCATAGTTAACCACACACATAGTAATAATGGCAAAATATCACACACACATCCAAATGCAATTTCATCGTCAACATACGTGATAAATAAAATTAATCACGTTATTAGATAACAATAATAATAAGCTTTCTAATTTAGTTAAAAATATACTTTTCTATTATTATTTATGAATTTCTCCATAAATTCATAAATAATAACCTTACTAAATTTCTCCCAATAATCTCATTTCAATTCATCAAACCACTATTATTTACAAACATCGTCCAAAATCTGTAAATAATCTTGTTTATTGTTTATTTATCTAATTTTCTACCTTACTACACATTTTCACCTATTTTATTTAAAAAATTATATCCATAGTTAAATACAATTGAAAATCCAATAGTACAACAATCTACAATAAAGAATCAATCTAAGGCATAACATATCTAAAACATCCACAATATCTAAACGATCACCAGTATATCACAACACGTATCAATTATTATAATTTTTCATTAATGGATATGCATTTAATATATTAAAATTCAATTAATTAAATAAATAAACATACCAATACACCTTTTCCAACCATCTCCAAACTAAACAAACCCGATGGCAAACCATTTGGAAATTCACCATGAGTCCAACAAAAGAAACCGCATGTGAATCACAGTTCATATGCAAATGATACGAGGATTAAAAGATAGAGGCTATCAATTGGTAAATAATAATAATTAGGTTTAAATGAAAATTTTCTCACCCACCTACACAAATAAATCGAGGTCGTTACTTCACCCTCCCCCACCTTTTACCAGCCACCACCCTTGCATTGGACCGCCTTAGTACCACCGAACCAC
Organism: Allium cepa; assembly: GCA_030765085.1. NCBI lineage: Eukaryota > Viridiplantae > Streptophyta > Magnoliopsida > Asparagales > Amaryllidaceae > Allium > Allium cepa. The sequence continues at coordinate 670,554,988 of CM060939.1, read as the reverse complement.
CCAACTAGAGCTGCCTCACCAGCGCCATCATCCAGACCTAGTCCTATCACTGATCGAACATCGCCACCACTGCGATTTTTTTAGTTTCTCTGCCCCAATTCTCGCACCCCATGCCCCTATAGAACCTCCAACCACCTTCAATCGAAAGCTATGGCCCTGCTCTACCAATTTCACAACCTCATCATCCAATTTTACCTCAATTAAAAACCCCCAATTTGATCAGGGTTTCGCCTTTATCAACATTGACCATCAATTTCTGATCAATTCATGCACTTTATTGATGAATGGACACCATGATTCAACTCTATTCATCAAGTGCTTTGCAACAATTTATAATTTGATAGGGTTTGGACACTTTGAATTTTAAATCACGTTTTAGTTAATTTGCTAATCAGGATTGGTAGATAATTAAGAAATTTTGGGATTATGGAAGAAAACTTAAGATAGAGACTATGGCTAGGATTTTGTGGCCTCGGTTATATAGTCGTTAAGTTGGGTTATGGGTTGTTTATCTGGTTTGGCCCGATACAGCTATATACACTGTCTAAATACTGTAATACTCTATTTTGCAAATCATAACCTGAATGCATTAAAAAATATATCAAACTAATCGGTTCGGAAAAACCTTTGCAATGGTTATAAACACCAAAGCTAATTCACCCTTTATTAAAAAATCATTTTTGATTAATTTAATATTTTGTGGTATCTGTTTTGCGGATCGTTAAGCCATTATTTTCTTTTATTCCAAAATTCAAATGCACTTTTTATGGTTATACGGCTTCCAAAAATGTTAGATTACAATGATTCTACAACAGCATGAATCGTCATATTGTTCTCATTCCAATAATACAAGTTTCATCAAAATAAGAGACTGTGTCCTTGAACACTATTTTTGGACATATTTAACAAAAATGTCCGGTTTTGAAAATTTTCTACGGCATGGCTCATACACTTTTTCTTGGCACAGTGATATTTTCTACTCGTTCAAATTCTTCGATGCCTATCGGTGCACATATCCATCTAATATGTCAAACTACAAAACATATCAAAAAATAATTCTAGGATCAAGGTCAAAAATGTCAACACTCAACATCACCCAAGCTTATATCCAAATATTACCCAATATGGATTTAAAAATAATAATATTTTACGATCTTCCAATACATAAAATACGGGTTATTACACTCTTCCCTTTTTGGAAATTTCACCTCCAAAATCTCCAAATCACCCAGGTAAGATCAAACATAGTATCTCGCATACCTAACAACCACAACAACTATAATAGATTATATCAAACATCAACCATCAAACATGCACACATAATATAAAACATCAAAAATTAATATCCATGTTTATCCTAGCATGCATGATACTAAACTATCTGATATAAAGCATCGAATATATAAAAAATATGAAAGCTAACAATGAAATGGAAATCTTATTAAGTAAAGAGCTTTGGACAAGTGGTCTTCATGCTCTCCTCGATCTTCCATGTGGAATCATCTTTGCTTTCACTCCATTGAACCTTTAGTACTGCACCTCTTCCTCCTAAGTTGTTTTATATCATGTCCTTTGATACGAATAGGCCTACGAAGTATCAAAGTTTGTGGTTCAATCTTGATATTGCCTAAATGATCTGGTTCCATTTTCCAATGCCTTTTTTAAGCTCTTCCAAGACCCACTAGTAAATAAACAGTCTCGGTCACTCACAATGCTTTTCCGCACACCATGCAATCACACTATCCACTTCACATATAACTCAGCCAATTTGGATGATAATCTACTAAAATTTACGGGTATAAACCTAGCACTCTTCATCATTATATCGATTATAACCTAGATGCTATCATTCCTTCTCCGATCCACGATAATCTATTAATGAAGTCCATCAATACCTACTCCCACTTCAACTTGGGAACAAAGAATCTCCTGTCCATATGGAGCTAACCATCTCGGTTAAGTCTGTACCGTTTCATATAGACACTGCTCCACTTTCACCCCTGGCAATGACTCTAGTAATTTAGCATTATACCTCCGACTTGTGCCAGTTCGCTCAATCAAAGTAGCCTGATAGTTAAACTAGCCATCGTCTCCAGCCCTAGTTCACATCGAGGTCTGAAGTCACAACTAGCGATAAGCTCAAGTTGTGTCGACACTAGGTACATCGCTCCCAAACTGGCATGCCTTCTACTTAGAGAATCAGCGATTGCATCTTCCTTACTAGTGTATAGGAAATGTCGAAGTTGTAGTCGGCCAGGAATTCTAACCATCGTTGCTGGAGAAGGTTAAGATCCCTTTAAGAGAGGAGGTATCTTAACAATTTATGTTCCATACATAACTCGAACCTTTCTCCATGTAAATAGTGCCTCTATATCCTTAAAGTGAATACTTTCACCGCCGACTCCAAATTACGAGTCAAATACTTCCTCTCATACAGTTACAGCTATCGAATAGCAAATGCGACAATCTTTCCCTTCCGCATCAAGGTCACACCTAGTCCAGTATACATGCATCTGTGTCAACTCCTTATTCCCACTCCGAATGTCTAATACTACAACACTCGTGAACCTCTCTTTTTAACTCATAAACGCATGCTTGCACCTCACATCACAAAAAAAGTATGATTCTCTTTCATCCAATCAGTCAAATGTGCCTCCAATTTTGAGAAGTCCTTGATAAAACATGTATAGTATCCCAGCAATATAAGGAAGCTCCTCACATCCATAGCATTCTTGGGTCTATCACAATTCTTGACTGCTACAACCTTCACAGGATCTACAGCAATGTCCGGCTTTCAAATAATATGACCCAAGAATCTCACTCTCCTCCTCTTGAAGTGACACTTCTTCAACATTGCCTTCAATCAGTATTTTCTCAACACCTCCTACACAATCCTCAATTGCATCAGGTGTTACTCTTTCGTCCATGAATAGATTTTTATATCATCAAAGAATATAAGAACGAACTCATTTAGCTGGTCTCCTAAGACATGATTCATGATATCAACAAAGTATGCCAGCTGATGAAACCCCATTGCAAGGTCTAATTGAGAGAACACCTTCGCACCATTGAGTTGACTAAACAAGTCATCAATGTACGAGAGTGGATATTTGTTCTCCTTCATCATCTTTGTTGACTTCAAAATGGCACAACACTCAAAAACTTATAGAAAAGTTGAGATCTAGCAAAACTATAAGAAAATTAAAAATAACACGAGAACTTTTATAATGATTCAATAATGTCTAGCCTATGTCTACTGTAATGTATTGATTATTTTATTGAGCGTCACTAGTAAAAAAGGTTGACAAGTTCTTATAGCCTAGAATAGCCAATAGTATCTACTTTAATGACCATGAAGAGGAGAGATAGGATATGATGAAAATAAAAGAGCTAAAAGTCCTTTTCCATTAGAAATAAGGTCTGTATTTATAGAGAAATCGCCTAGTAGAACCAAAGGCCCGTGAGATACGAGGCTCGGATCGATGCCCAAGACTGTAGACAGCCCAACTTCAAGAAAAACCACTTGGTACCGACTATTTTTTGTGGGGGAAAATCCCCTCTACTCCTTCCTTTTGGTCTTCTATCATCAATCCCATGTGTTCCAAGCACTTTCCCTATGAGATTGAGTTATCTCTTGAAAAAATCCAACACCACTTGTCATTGCCTCTTTCTTTGATTTCTTTTTGGAAATCCTTGGAGTTTCTCATCTATTCCTTAGGAAAAGCACTCCATGACAATCATTTGAGTTAGTGCTCCAAGTATAAGTTGTTTTGGAGATCCAATTGGGTAGTAAAAAGGGGTCTGTGCCAAGTTGTCGATTTTGATCCTTAACCTTTGAGATTTCTTGAGTTTGATCATATTGCCCTCCAAAGCATGCTCCTAAGTTCATGAATCATTTCATCTTCATCTAAGCGTATGATTCTAGAGAAAATCCACTTGATCAAAAAGATATATAACACCTTTCCCTTGAGTATGATTTCATTGAAAACAAAGCGTGCTCTAGAATAAGACAAGTTCTAACTGCTATCTTTTGGTTCTGGTCAATCGAATTGCTTTTATCCCATAGATATCTTTTTACCTACTTTACATAACTGAAACTCCGTTCTTCATACTAAGGAAAAGATTTGTCCTCACGAGACTATTCTATGTCTCAGTTAAACTTGCTTCTTCACCCTTTTGCACACCACTTAATTTATGGCTCGAAGCTACCACTCGGTGTCGAATGTTTTCACTCGGTATCGAGTGCTTTTACTTGACCTATAGTGTTATAAATTCATGGCACTTAGGATATTTTCTTACTTTTCTTCTTTTCATTTTTTCTAATTGCTTCCATACCATATTTTTTGAACTTCGATCCTCCAAGCCTAAATTAATAGCCAACGATCATCTTAAGCTACCGCCACCCCTCCAACATCGCCCCCAATCCAAGAGATCGCTGCTGTGAGATCCATGCCACCTCTCAATATCTAGCAATTTCCACGATCACTCGATACTGAATTCTCCCTACTTCAAATCTCGATTTTGATTAAGGCAAGGTGGGTTTGTCGATGTGGTTAGTGATTAGGCTGCTGCTAGTGATGGTGATTGGTTTGAGTTCGTTTAGTGGCTAATCGGGGTAATTCTTGGGCTTTTTTAAAGGTTGTTCTCAAATTCTCCTTGAAGTTCACTCGAGCCTAATTCGGGGAGTACTAGGGTGAAGCGGTCAACCATCAAAACCCAAGTCTCCACCATTACAAAGTTCCGTGATTTGTTTTGACTATCGCTTGACGAACTGGTTACCGCGATTCATGCATTAACATGACACCTCGTTTCCAAAGGACGGTCAAGTTGAGTAGTTCCGATACTCAAACGGTTCTATTGTCCAGGATTCCTCACATTTGAATATTCTTATTATAAAGCATTTTTCTTTGTTTCACTTCTGATGTTCCTGTAAAGGCAAAAGTTTCACGTCACTTTGGAAAACAGTTCCATTATTGATTATTCGACGATAATAGGAAAGATCGAATGTACAGTTCCGTTGTGCGGCATTGCTCTTTTTTCTAGCACGAGCGAGCTATCTACATAGGATGGTCCATTCGTCTTGTATGGACACAGGATTCATACTACATAGATTAACACTTTCACTTGCCCTAGTCGACGTTCAAAATCTGATATGTCAACACTCATCGACATTTGTTGGATTATGAGTTTAACATTTGTAATTAAACAAACTTGACCATGTTGAATGCTAGGTTTTCTTGTTTAGAATGACTCGTCAGCCTTTTCGCTTTCAAACCGCTACCAGGACATCTACCCCTCTCGAAGTTGAGTCTACCATGGCTCGAACTTCCACTTCTACACCTTTTACTACTAGACAGACAATTATCATTGAGTACAGAGGATGGTTGTCCTAATCAAAGAGCTGCCTCCTTCGGGAAATGAATATATTGGTCTTCAATTTTTGGACAATCCACCCGAACAAGTTGACTATCCTTACCACCAAGATGCTCCCCAACCTATGTAGATAACATGAGATTCCCAAGGATACTGTGCTGCTTCCTACTCAAGGCGAACGAGCACACAATCCTCTATTGGGATATATGACATGAAATCAACATATGTACCTAAGCGGCATTGTCCTGCCATTCAATCCATTTCTATGCATGACTCTATAAGAGCTTGGGGCTCCATCCTAAGTTCACCCTAAAGGGTATGCTCTTCGGAGGTCCTTGTTCATGCTTTACACAAATTAATTTCAATGGGCTCCAAACATCAATGAGATAACTTAGCTTTCAACCTTCAAACAAAGCATGACTCATTGTTAAACATGATTATTGAGGTCTGGTGTAAGAGCAAGGTCATCAAGAAGCTCCACAACAGGCGTTCTTACTTTAAGAACGAATATTACTTTGTCTAATGCCTTTATGGCTTCAATGGCATTAACTTTCCGAACATAAGATCCTTTTGGCTTTTATTTTGCCATACTTGGATTCCTTCTACCCAAGTGCTTAACTTACTGTTTATTTCCTCATAGACATTCCTACTTGAGATGTTCATGATGAGCATGCCAATACCTTAATAGCTCTGAAAGAAATTAGCTTTCAGCAATGCACCAATGCAGATCTCTTAACAAATGAAAACCTTCAACAGTGTGGTCTTCTACTTTCCAATTGATCTGTGGTTCCTATATCATCTTTGAAAATTAGTTCTAGAGTCCCTGCATAATCCTCTACCCCCACTCGTAGCTCTGGTAAGAACCCCAAGTGGAAGTCGAACACCAAGGTCCATTGGTCATGGTAAATGTCTAAGAACCCGTTAAGAGGGGAACAGAAGAATCGATTGCCGATTAGGCCTTGAGAGAGAAGAATAAAGAAGATAGCATGCCACCAATCCCGTAAGAGAGTGAAAGTCAGGGAGAAGGGAAGATAGGGAAGAGATAACGGAAGTAGGAGGAGAGCCGGCAAAAGTAGGAGAGAAGGAAGACAAAAGCACTGATGACGATGATAGTGAATACGCTGCTAGTTTGGAGGGAGACAAATCATGTGATGTGACGTCTCTCAAAGGAACCAAACTTTTGTCTTCACCTCATTTGGAGCGTATTGTCATCAAAACTCCCAAAAAATCTAGAGGATCAAGCATATAACCACCCATCGAGATAACTCTTCCAGCTTGCTTGTTAGGAGATGTTTTTGCTGGCTTCGGTAATTTCGATATCTCCATTGGATATCTCCACATCAAGGGGTCTTCGAGCTTCAGTTTCTTGCCAGGGTGAATCCTGGATGATGATGGCAAGATTCCACTTTTAACTCCATGCAAGCATGGTTTGTAGAGTACATAGGGGGTTATTGGCACTCTACACTTCACCGGGATCATGAACACACATCCATGCATTTGCTTGTATTCTGAAATCCCAATATTTACAAGGTTTTTCATCTTGTTTTAGATTCCATGGGCAGAGATAGGTATCGAAAGCTTCAGCATAGCACGGATGAGTCAGATGAAAAACCCCCGATCCACATCCATCTTGCTCCAATTATCGGGGTCGTTATGAGGCTGATGAAGAATGGTTTTAAAGGAAGGAGAGGAAGAAAGAGGTGAAAGGTCATCGCCAAGGCCGAATGAGAGATGAAAAGAAGACATGGCAAAGAAGGGTTGCCTTATGACAAAAGTAGAGGACATAAGGATCCTTTCAACCATTGCAGTTCTTTCTCAGGAATTCTTCTACCTCGTAATGAATCACGGCTTCCTCCTCATCCATAAGTTCCTACTTCAAATTCCTTGACTACTACTGCTCCTCTATATTCTAAGGGAATCTCTTCTCCCTCGCCTTCTCTTCTTGCTACTCCATCACACCTATAGGCTGCCTTTACTGATCTCTTCCTGCATGGCGTCATGCTCATGACATCCAAGGCATTCCGAAGGAAGAAGTAGTCCAGGATGTCTAGTGGATTCAAAAGCTTGTTGATCAGGGATACAAATGGAAAAAACTCTGCTTTACTCTCTCCATAGTCAATAAAATCAACTACAAAAACATCCAATCCTTCGATCAGAGAAGAAAACCTACAACGATCTCATCGTAGGGCATTAAAGGGACTTGGAGAAAATAAGGTAGCGAGAGGTTCTGCACTTAAGTCCAAGGCAAGCTATGAAATCTTGATGACTGAGATAAGGAAAGACCAAACCGACGGAATGATCATGTGGCAAAACACACTGTAGACTGATACGAGGAGATTACCTCTATAAAAACACAAATTACTGAAAAGGACCTGGCCCTTACCATAGAGGATGAAATCATCCCGGCAAAGGATAAGATTGTTGAAGAGGAGGCGACCAAGATTCAAATGCTCCTCTAAGAGAAAGATAAGCTTGAGGAGAAGCTGTTGTTAGCGAGGGCCGAGAAGCTGGATAAGTAGGTTGACTACTCCTTCGCTGCATAGGATTTAAAGACCTTAAGGCGACACATGCCAAGGAGAAGGAAGAGCTAAATAATACTCTCCAATGCTTCTTTATGAGCATGATTTAATATAAGAACTTAAAATAGGGATTATATATTCTGAGATTCTTGCTGACACTAAGGAGGAAGTGCTGCAATCGTTCTGAAGCAGATGGTGAAGGTCTTACCGAGGAAGAGCTCATGTCTAAGTACCTAAACGCCGAAGACATAGAAAAACTAAAGGAGGGAATATCCATACTTTCTACTGAAGATGCCACCATCGTTGTTGTCGAGGCTTCCATTGGCCCAAATGCACCAGGTCTAGTAGTATCCACTCTAAAGTCCAAAGGGCCTGCGACAGGTGTTTATAAGATTGAGGAGGGCATCTAAGGTCACTCAGATAATTCCAGCATCCACAGCGACTACTTATGTTGCCATATGTCCCTTCTTTTATCGACCTGCTGATTCAAAACTCGCTTGAAGAAGGAGAGAATTTTTTCTCATGCTTCGCAATCCACTCCACGTGAAGGTATATCTTCGCAATCAATGGTTTTTGAGAAACTTCGGTTCTTGCGTGAATCAGTTTCTATCCTTTACTATTCTATTTGCCAACTTATAGGCCAACTGCATCTTCCGCCTTTGCCTCCAACTACTCAAGGATCGGGCACTACTGTAATCTTCACCATGTTGACCTCTGTCTCCATAGGACTTGATGCTCCATCTCTGCTTCTCAATTCCAAACTTGGCCCTGATTCTCAAAAGATTGGGGCATTGGAAGGGTTGGAGGATATTTCTCAATCCCTGGGGTAAGATGTTTCAATGATCGGAACTATAGGCCCAACCGATCTATTACAATGGCAGAAAGGTTAAAGGTTGACCTCTCCAAGGTCAAAATAAAAAAGGAGCTTGGTACTAAAAAATCTGTCAGCTCTACACCCACAAGTCCTACCACCAAGATTCCCTTGATTAAGTTAAGGCCCCTCAAAACCAAATCCTTTAAGACTTCTACGAGAAGATTGCTAAGCCACATGATGTGATAAAGGGAGATGCTAAACCATCAGAGGCTGACAATCCCAAGGAAGGAAAACCCAAGGGCGGACGAAAGCACAAGGTATGAACCGGCGGCACCAGTAAGAAGGGCAGCAAGAGTGAGAAGGACAAATAGGAGATTCTTAAAGCTTGTAGGAATGTTTGCTAGTGTTTTGTTGCGTCTATTTTTGTAAACAGGCCATGTTTGTGGGGGAACGGCCTCCGTGACTATTGTATATAAAAGATGAAATAATGAAAGTTCACTTTTTGTTATGAAATTTTTGCTCCATTTACTTATCTGCATTTTTATATATTGTGCATGTTTATGAATAACTACCTGCATATATAACATAACTGTTCACACTGTAATTTACCTACACTATATAAATTCGACGCGTATAAACAAATTTCCTACAATTGCTTTAAGTATATTCTACCGTTTGGTCCTGTTTATATATTCCTACCACGAATCAAATCCCATTTGCGAGACTTACTCTCACAAATGCCAAAATTCGGGTGTTAGTAGAAGGCAAACACTGTGAGGTAAATTATCCGATTACCACCAATCCGATTTTTGTTTCCTAATCCCATCCTAGATCAAGAGAGTCAGATAATTGGATTTTTAATGACTATCCTTGCATATCCTCGGCCATGCGTGTTCCGCTAGGGTACTAGCGTGCTATGGAAATCTAGTTTGTACACCAGTTCCTATCTCTTGGAATTGATGGTTTAATTGCTCAATTTCGAGCATTCCTTCTTGGTGCTATTATGCTTTGGGTTACAACTAATACCTACAAGCCGTGATCGAATTATCTGATCAACCCATACTTGGTTGGTCCTACTTGTCGTTGCCAAACTCCGAGCAATGGTAAATACCTATAAGGTCGGCGTCGAATTATCTGATCAAACCCAAAGCGGTCGTTCCTTCTTGACGTTCCCAATCTTCGAGCAATGGAAAATTCCTGAAGGTCGGGATCAAATTATCCAATTGACCCCCAAGTAGTTATTCTTTCTTGTGAAGGCCGGGGTCGAATTATCCAATCGACCCCTAAGTAGTTATCCCTTCTTATCGTTGTCAATCTCCAGGCAACAAAAAATCCCTGAAGGTCAAGCAAAATTATCCAATGACCCCTAGATAATTGTTCTCCTCGGTCTTAATCCTAGATCGAAGGAGTTTGTGCGTGATTGTCATGTTAATTATGCAACACTGAATCTTTGCTTACATGAACATGGTTACCTTGGTTCAAAAAGTAAATTATATGTGTGTATGTGTGTGTGTTAGCGAAAAGTGCAGCAATTCCTGTTTTTTACATTGCCCTCAAATTCCTTGAGTGGCTTATTTTCGAAAATAAAGTAAATTAAACTAAACATAACAGTGATGCAAAAAATCGGCTTTCCATGCACATGTGATCGAAATTCCATCAATTGTAGCTAGCATGAATGTTCTATCTCTAAGCTTTTGTTCGATTGCATAGGGGCCTTTCTAGTTCGGACCGAATACCTCCATACATGGGAGAGCTCGTTTTAGAACGAGATCTCCTACCATGAAAGTATGATTTCGAACCTTGGTGTTGAAGTGTCTTGCTACTCTCTTTTGGTGAGCAACTACCTTTAATTCTGCTTCTTCCTGCTTCTCATCAACCAAGTTGAGGGACTCAAGCGAGGCGAGACTCCTCATTAGCTTTTGGATCGAAATGCCTTTTACAATGAGAAAGGACTTCAAGTTCTATTAGGATCATAGCTTCTGATCTTTATGCCAAAGCGAATGGCAAATGTCCATTTACTAACTTGTGGGTCATTCTATAAGCCCATAATGCTAGCAGAAGCTCATCAACTCAGTTGCCCTTGGCTTTAGTTAGTTTCTTCTTCAAGGTGGACTTGATGATTTTATTCATCGCCTCCACTTGCCTGTTCGTCTACGGATGTGATACTGTTGAGAAGCGTTTCTCGATTCTGAATCAATTGCAAAATTCCTTGAATTCAATACTTTGGAACTGATTTCTATTCTCTATGTTGATTTTCTAAGGTACACAAAACCTGCAAATTATGTTATTCATCACAATGTTGATCACCATTTTTGTTGTGATCGTGACAAGCGATTCTACTTCAATCCACTTCATGAAATAATCCACTATAACTATTGCATATTTAGTTCCATCTTTCATGATTGGTAGCACACCACTTACATCAATTACCCAAACTGCAAATGGCTATAGGCTAACAATTTGTCTAAGTTCTTCAGATGAGGCTCTCGGGATCTTCATAAATCTCCGGCAACGGTCGCATTGTATGGTGTAGTCAGCTGCATCATGATTTATTGTGGCCAAAAATATCCATAGCAAACTGTCTTTTTAGCCGGAGTCTGCTCTTGTTGTGATCACCACATTTTCCCTTATGGATTTTCATGGGGATCTTTCTAGCCTCATCCTTGGTTACACACCAAAGCAAGGGGATTGGAAATCCTCTTCTATATAATGCTCATTCTTGCACCATGAATCGAGATGCTTTTCGAAGGAGTTTCTTCCATTTGTTTATGTCTCTTGGGAGAGTCCCCTTAAGCAGATAATCCTTGGTTTGAGTCATCCACGACTCATCTTCTTCCGTAGTCTCAAAAATCCAATTGACTTCCATTTGATCGATGCTTGGAGTCGTTAAAACCTCCAATGGAACCAAGCCTATTATTTATGCTTCCTCAGAACTAGCTAGCTTAGACATTGAATTAGCTTTTGTGTTCTCTTCCATGCGGATATGCGTAATGGTGTAGCGCTCTAAATCGTCCAATCGTTCTGGTACTTTAATCAGGTAAGGAGCGAGTCTCGCACCCTTAGCATTATATTCCTTTCTAACTTGAAAAAACTCCAACTGGGAATCATTGGATATATGGAGTCTCCTTACCCCTAGCTCCTTTGCTATCCTCAGTGCCGCTATAAGTGCTTCATACTCCGCCTCGTTGTTTGTGCAGGAAACTCCAGCCTCGGCACATAACAAATGGACCATCCTTCTAGGGTTTCGAGCATTACTCATGTGCCTGAACTGTATTAATTCGAAGCGCCATCCACCAATAATTCCAATGGGAAACTTTGTCCACATCATCCTCTTCTTCACCATCTCACACAAAAAACTCAATAATGAAATCTGTCAACGCCTGTCCATTTATCACTTTCCTCGGATGGTTGGTTATGTCATATTAGCTTAGCTCTATTTTCTATTTCGGTAACTTCCTCGAATACTTGGGTTGGTATAACACCTGTTCAGTGGCTGATCCATCAGCTCTTTAATCAGATGATCTTGGAAACATGGTCACAGCCTTCTCAATACAATTAGCAAGCAATACGCTAGTTTTTTCAACTTTAGGTAGTTCTTTTCAACTCATTTAAACTACTTACTGATGTAGTAAACTGCCCTTTGGATCCTCGTCTCTTCACGTAACCAGTGCTGCACTTCATGCATAAGAAAATACTTCCAAATAGATGAATAAGTCTTCTCCATCCAGTGGTTTGGATACGACTGATGGTGTCTCCATGTGCCTCAACAATTCCTTAAAGGAATTCTGACAATCCTTATTCCACTTAAAAAAATTCTGACCCTTCTTGAGGAGATCGAAGAAAGGTATGCATTTGTTCGTTGCCTTTGAGATGAACCGACTGAAGATAGCAACCTTCCATTCAAGCTTTGTAGTCGTTTCTTCATAATTAAGGCAGTTATGTTCCTCAAGGTATTAATTTTCTCTAGATTGGCCTTGTGCCCCCTAACATTAACAATAAATCCTTGGAATTTTTTGAATGCTACACCAAACGGATTAAGTTTCACTGCTTACTTGCGTAAAACCTCGAAGATCTCCGTAAGGTCATCCAAATGGTTCTATGATACTTGTGACTTCACAATCACGTCATTGATGTATACCTCCATTGTTCATCTGATTTGATTTTTGAACTAGAATATACCAATCTCTATTAAGTGGTTCTAGCATTCTTCAAACCGATTGGCATTACTCGATAGTAGTATAATCCTATATCCGTTACAAAGCTAGTATTCTCGTAGTCTGGAATATACATCAGAATATAGTTACAGCCTGAATAAGCATCCACGAACGAGAGTAACTCATGCCTTACAATCCCATATACCGGTTAGTTAATCCTAGGCAGAGGAAAACTATCCCTTAGGCATGCCTCGTTTAGATACTAATAGTCCATGCACATCCACCATTTTCCATTTGGTTCCTTGACCAAGACATGGTTGGATACCCATGCAAGGTATATAGTGTCATGGATAAAACCATTTTCCATCAGTTAACCACTTCTTCCTTCAATGTAGTGGATCGCTATGGACCAAGACTGCGCCTTTTCTGTTTAACTGGTGTAAACTTTGGATCAGTGTTTGGTGTGTGACACGCTATCGCCGACGATGTCCCGCATATATCCAAATGCATCCAAGCAAACACGTCCAAGTTCCCTCGAAGGAAATTAACCAATTCCTTCCTTAAGTTAATTCTAAGTAGAGACCCAATCTTCGAAATTCATGTAGGATTGTTCATATCGATTAAAACATTCACTTCCATCTTCGTCGACATTGCTTGCCCTTTAGCTGATTACTTCCTAGGATCAATAACCTTATCAAACCTGATATGGTTCTCGAGTCATGGTTCAGGCATTAATTTCTATGCTTGTAAATCTCAAATGTAGAGAGTTCCCTCCATATTCTTGCTATTTTCCCATTGCTTTGCTTCTCTCAACTCCATGCTAAAGTATTATGTATCTGTACTCCAGTTTCCTTTTACCGATTTGACTCCATCCTCTGTGGGGAACTTCATCATTAGACACCAAGGAGCCAATGCTATTTTAAAATCAACAAGGACTATTCAATCCAAAATGGCATTGTATGTCAAGTATTCATCCACAATAACAAATTTATGAATCTAGACTATGATCTCCTTCGTCCAACTCCATAGGTAAATCATTCGTCCCGATTGTTTGTTTTGCTTCGTCTATAAGCCTTTAGATCTTGGTTTTGTAGGATATAACCTCCTTTATGTTAATCTGTGTTTGATCGAACATCCTTCTTAATATAATGTTCATAGAACTTTCAGTATCCACCAAGACCCGACATACAGTTGCCGATCCTATAACTACCGTTATTACCATAGGGTCGAAAGTCGGTGCTTCGACTCCATTAACATCCCTATTTTTGTACACAACATCATTTATTACCAGTCTTCATTACTTAGTCGGGGCTTCATTTTCTACGGCAAAGCAATCCTCCCATGGTATGTGCTTTAGCGAGTTTGCATACCATTCCATTTCTCTAGCTTTTCTTTGTTGAATGAGGTCCTCAAGTCATGGTATTGATAACCAATCTTCCATCATTTCGCATTGGCCCTTCTCCTCTTATTCTAGGTCGATTCCCTTAGGCATATGACCCTTAGGGTCTCATAGCTTGACCGCCTTCTTGTGGCTCTTTAACGTACTACTGGAGCTTATTCTTCCTTATAAATTGTTCAATGAGATCGTTTGAATGTCGGCACTCGTTCATGTTGTGTCCATGGGTTTCACGGAAACGATAGTACTTTTCTAAGCACCATTCCTTCTCAGTCGCCACCCTCCAAAGCGGTTTTTTATATCTTTCCATTTCTTAAGCAGCAAGGTATATGTGTTCTAGTGTTTCATTTAAGAGCATATAGTCTTCTGGTTTCATATTTCTTAGGCATTGCTTGTTTTCACTACACCTTTCACTAGGGCCTTGGTTACTTTTCTTTTAGTTACTAGAGTTTCCTACATTGACCTCCACATTATCAAAGTTATCTCCAGCTTGTTAAATCGCCAAGTTGCTCTAGATAGCTTCCGTTAATTGTTTATCATCGGTCTTCCCTGCAACTAAACTTGGCTCTTCTAATCGCAGAAACCGATTAACTTTCAAATGGAATTCCTCCACGGTTGTTAGTGGTTTCATCTTCAGTCACTTGCCAAAATTCATATCCGGATGTTTTCCCTAGACCAATCTATAAATCCCAGATCCTCCATTAGATTACTTACTTTTATAACAACAATATTAAACTGATTCAAGAATCCTTTTAACGACTTCTTAGGTCCTCGAGATAAGACCAACAAGGACATCATGTCCTTAGACCAAGCAACTTGGAGTCAAAAGTACTCCAAGAATTCCCTATCCAAGTCATCAAAAGTCAATATGGATCTTGGAACGAGGCAATTGAGCCACATGGATGCAACACCTTCCAAGTAAATAGGAAAACATCTACATCGAACAGCAACTATTGCACTGGCACCATTCATCCATCATTCATACTTGAATAAGTATTTCTTAGGATCAGTAGTCCCGTTATACGATGTAATTGTCAGCATCATAAACTTTTTGGGATGCTCCTTTCTTATAATATTTTCCGTAAATGGAGTTCCACGTGATGCGGAACCCCAATCCTTGTTTTTTCTACCTTTTCTTTCCTCAACCAAATGCTTAACCATACCAGCTATATATTCTTCATTGGCTCGGTACTCAAAAAGTTGACTATAAGGGGTGGCACTGAATGTTTAGCTCTGCAAACGATCTCGGTTTTCCAGTTGACGTCTAGGTCCTCCAGTCTCTGGGAGGGCCACTCATCTAGTTTTCCATTAACGTTCGGTTGTATCGCAATTTGTTTGACCACCAACTCCATTAACTTTGACGTCTAGCTCGTAATCATCACCATCGTGCTGCAAATCATCCTCTGAGTCTGACAAGTCCGTATCCTCAACTCCATGTCCTTTTGTCCTTCAACATTCCTCTCGGTACAGACCTGATTGTGGTTGATATCGAGTGGTCTCCTTTTGGGTGGAGCACTCCTACTTCTTCTAGCAAATCTTTCTGGTGCTCCAGCAATTACTTCCTTATGTTTTTGCTTTCATTTCACCTATTTTGACCATAAATAGATGAATTTTCCTCTTCAGATCCTGGAGGAGAAACTTCCATCCTAGTCCTCCTACTCTTATGTGGTCGTTGGGTCAACAGAGCTATGCAAGCATACATCTTCTCCATCGAAGTACTCTGACCGTAAATCAACTTCTAGTTCAACTCCTACATCATCTTATTAATTTCACCCATAGTAACCATCTCATATTGAGCAGATGATCTTGGTACTGCCTACTGGTTATTGACTTCCAATTAGTGAGCATTTCCGTTATCTCCACCAGCCTCCTGACCATATTCCAGATCTCATTGTTGGCCATCTTTCCATTCAACTCCGATTTTTCCCTCATAAAATCCTGAATCATAGCCATTCCAACACCATTTTGATTGTCCCTTTGCTGTGAATATAGCCATATCCTCCTAATCCATTTTGATTGAACTCCAAAATCACTCCATTCACCGAATTTGCATTTTTTTGGCCACCAGATCGGTGTTGGGTGGAGTCGAGGCAATGGTTGTGTAGCTCTTGGAAAATTAGAGAGACCAGGTTTTGTTTCGAGCAAATTGGTGTTATTGCTTAAAAAAGAAGAGGAGAAAGAAGTGGGGTGATGGATTCATGAAGAGGAAGGAGAAGTAATGTAAATAAGGAAGGATATGTGGCTATAGTAATGAGATAGTATTTATAGGTTAGTGGGTAGGATTAGGGTTCGAAAGCCCATTATTTTCTTTTATTTTCGAAATTCCAATGCACCTTTTATAGTCGTACGGCTTCTTGGAATGTCAGACTGTAACGATTCTTTGACTATGCAAATCATCATGATTTCTCATTCAATGGTACAAGATTCATCAGAATTCGGGACTATGCCCCCATGAGGCTATTTTTTGTGTTTTTAAGTCGTACAAGCTGCCGAATATCCGATCTTGAAAATTCTTCGACCGTGTAGCACATACACTATTTCTTGACCCATAGACATTTTCCTTTTAACCAAATTCTTCGATGTCTATCGATGCGGTACATCTATATAATACGTCTAACTACTGAAAATGATGGAAAATAAGTCAAGGTTTAAGGTCAGTAATGTCAATACTCAACATCACCCAAGGTTATATCAAAATACGACCTATTATGGATTTAAAAATAATAATATCTACAATCCTCTAATATATAAAATACTGGTCATTACAGTAAGGCTATTGTAACTTGTCTAGTTTGAGGTCGTTGGGGTCAGTAATGATGGCAGCCATTTCCTTCTCCTTCCCCTTAGCCTGACCCTTAGAAATGGCTACTAAAGTAGAAGTTTGCTTAATAGTAATGACGCCCCTTCACATGTCCATTTTCCTCTGCTGTTCGGAAGTCTCCAACTCCAAAAGAATGAAGATGATGCCTTTGAAATCTTGGATGGAGGCGGAGGTGTTTGGGACCTTGATTTTCCAAATAGCAAAATCTTTTTTGAGAACTACTCCATCTATCCCGGTCGGCCTTGTCATTAGACAAACAGTCATATACATTTTCCCTATCTTAAATCCATCTATAGTTTCACTACGTTGTGATTTAGACTAAAAGAAAAGGTCGCATTATTAACCTCCTCTGGAGGGTTACCCAACTTAGGTGTTTAAACTTCAACTGGAGTTTAGTCCTTCTCGAGCTTATACTCCCTACGAAGAATAAAAGAATTAGATGTTAGAACCATGTCATGATGAGGGAAGTCCATTAATGCGACATTGGTAAAGTGGGCACATGTGAAAGTGCAAAGTGTTTAAACGAATAATTAGGTTCCATGTGTGTTTCCGATTATTTATGGATCTGTGCCAATGGTCCAGAATCCCCATAGTCAATACCTAACTTCGGGTCTAGTAAATAATTGGAAATGTGTGTAGGTTCACCTCAACATCAAGATTAGATAGGGGATCGAGGCCAATTTGCCATGTAGAATGAGTCGCTTTGGTTAGAAATGTTGGCATTGCTATCATGAGGATGCGGGTCTCCCCTTTGGCGGTTCTACTATCAACATGTTCATTTCTCCAATCCCTAAGAGATTTTAGTCAACCACCCAAGCGAGGCTGAAGCTGGAAAAACCTTAATTCTGATTCCATAATATCCATGTCTACTACAGCATCAATACCAGGTGGGGTCAAAGTCAAGTAAGCAGCCGGAATGGGAGGTTGAGAAGTCTGCCCCTCACTTGTCTCGCCAGCGTTAGAAGCCTTTCCTTTTTCCTTTTTTATAGGTATTTTCATCATACAGGCTTTAGCTTTCCCAATGGAACACCCTACAACCAAGAGCTCATGTTCCTCGAATTCTCATCCATCACCAAAAATGGGGCTTCTCTTGTCTCCGTTGAAATTCACTTCAAATTCTCAAGCATCTCTTTCATTTCCTCACTAGTTGAAGCCTTCACCAAATCTAAGGAACAGCTGATCGAAGGATTAGCAACTAACGTAAAAGTTCTAAGGTGAAAGGGACATAAAAGAATAGTTAAGGCGACTTACATCCTTAATTCTACAAGTGAAAGCAAGGAGAACCATCCCTAATAAAGAAGTACTCCTTCATAAACATGTTTTACTTCGAATATAGATCCTCACCAGGTTTAAACTTGCTGCCCACCTCGAGATAAAGGAAATGGGAGCCCTCGGCCTTACTATTGATAGCATATAAAAATTAAATCTATTTATGAATGGGAGGAACTTGGAATTCCAGCATGAACATAACATAGAGGCTAGTAAAGATGGCATAGCTGTTTGGGTGTGGCTGAAATGGGGCTATCTCCAAGTATACCAAATATTCTGCAATCCACTAGTGATGGGAGGTAGGGATCCAGCCATTCAACGATATCTAGGATAAGCCATATACCGTTGGGAGTGCGTGAGCCTGTTGGTCATGGTTTGGTAAGAGCATATCTCCCCTTAGTAATTCATGAGCAATGGGGATAGTGTCCAAATGCCTAGAAGACAAAGTAGAAGCTACTAACTAAATAGGATCCACTAGCAACTGCAAAAAATCGTATCCACGAATTAGAGAGTGGGTCGAGCTAGGATGGTTGAACCTAGACCCTAAGGATGTAGGCTCGGTAGGAGTAGATGAAGAAGAAGTATTAGCCTCTACAGCACTTGGTGAGCGAGTATGGTGATGATTTGACATACCTGTCTAATATATCAGCTTGTCTCATATTTTATAGTTGAACATGTGTGCCCCATGTCAAATGCGAGAAAATACTAAGAGAATTTATAAAAACAAGAAATAAAAAAGGCCGACTAAGAATACTAAATTGCCTGGTTCAACGGTCGGACTATGAGTGGCCTGTGACCTTGAAATTTATCTAAGTGTAATATTTGGCGACCAAAACTCCAAACCAATGAGCATAACGACCTAGGAATATAAGTTATAAGGACAACACTATACATTTAGGGAAGTTAAGCTACTAATAATGGTAGTTCACCTTTTGTTTGGTTGTTCTAAACCTCAAACCTTACGACCAGACTAGTCCCATCATTGATTCAAACTTCTCTCTAGTCCTAAACAATATTGAAAATACCAAATCAGGGTTTTAACAATATAACCTAGACCCCATTATTTTCTCTATCTGATGTCAAAAGCTCTAGCCAGGCTATGAATAGCTCAAAATTTCAAGGTTAGAACAGTTTTTAAACTTGTTATGCTTGAGAGTAAGGCAGCCCAAACTAAAATATTACACAATCCCCATCGCTCATGGGGGTAAAATTCCCAAAATCCCTAATTTTCTAAATTTATCAAACATATAGGATGGCGAAAACCAAGTAAATTTGGGAAAAATCATTCATATAAGTGTTTAATTTAACGATAGAAAATTTACCTTAGTAGGTTATAAGGATGGAAGGCAAGGATAGTGATTTGAAAACCATTGGGATAAAATTTGGAAGCTTCAACGAAAGGAAAACAAACAGGCATAAGACTAGGAGGATGTAGCAAAATGAAATAGGGTGTTTGGCAAAGAAAGAGATGTTGTTTATATAGGCTGGTGCAGTTTGGTTTGGCAGCGGACCAAGCGACTCTGAGAAAAAAATAGCAAACATGTTCATTTATGCCAGACGGAATTATGAATCCAAAATGATATAGTTAGAGTAAGAAAAAAACATAGCATGTGAGGTAAAGGCGAGCTCTATGAGAAATGATGGACAAAGCATGCTCTGTATTCTACGAAGTGTACTTTGGGAGGGAACTGTTATGGGTGTTCTTGCACACAAATCGATTATTGTAAAATGTTCAAGCTAAAGATTAGAGTTGTTAAAGCGTACATGGTATAAGGGCATGATATGCTTAGGGGTCCTGAAAAAGAAGGCAAGACGCTCCTGGGGTTATGCAAGTGAAAGCAAGAGATAAGATAAAGGAAAAACATTCCACCCTCCTTTGTTTGGTAATCTACCTGCTAGACATAAATTCTTTTCTGGTAGTCTAGCTACAAAACATGAAATTTTTTCTAGTAGCCCGACCATTGGACAAAATTCCTTGCTCGATAATCGGACAACCGAACATGAATCCTTGTCTAGTAGTTGAAGATTGCCAAAGCAATGAACCAAAGGAGGAACATAGACAAGAATGCGGCCTGATCCATTTGTCGAAGCAACCACTACCGAACCGACCACCCTCCACCAAATCGAATATGATATTTATGGAAACTCTATCTGATATATAATGAAATTCTAGTTCAAATATGGTATATATGGAAATAATGAAACAGAGCATGCTAAATAGGAAACTAATTATCTTATCAGCCTGGCCTCTCTATACCTTCACTCATATAAATATAAAGCTTCCAACCACAATGGAGAAAAATTTTGGACTAACAAACTACTACCGAACAAATAGTGTTGAACAAAACTTTTGGGAGCTGTTTTCAAATCAATATTTTGCATTTTAATCATTGTATAACTGATCTATAAAGAAAGAAATGAAAATGAATAGTGGATGTAGGCACGTTTCGACCAAAGCACTATAAATCCATACATACCTTAGTTTATGGCATTTCTACTTCTTTGTTTATCATAAGATCTACTAAGTAATAGTCCACCATACATTATATAGTTATGTTATACACTCAGTATATGAAACTTCATAACAAATCGATTAGAGGTGTTTTCCTATTTTTTGTGCAAACAATATACACAGTTGTGAAGTTAAAAGTAGGAGAAGATGATGGAGTGAAAGTGTAGAAGTATGCTATATTACAGATAGCTAATTTGGTATATTTATTTATACTATACCTATATTGTTTATGACTCAGTGATACTTAATATATTGAAATGCAGATTGATGTGATGATCATGCATAATAATTGTATTATTGAGCCAATGGATGTTTTATGTTTATGTCTGATTCAACTATGATGTTTTCCTTTTTTATTTCTTAGTTTTGAAATCTTGATTTATAAAATAAATGATCCACCATTTTCGTCATCTAAAATTACTTACAAGCATATTTTATGGCGTTTGTAATTGATTTCAAACGTTAAAAATAATAGGACAACTTACTTTGTATCAGAACTTAGGTTTAGCAAATCCTTGAGCCTTAGGTAGACTTAACCATTTAGAATATGTTAGTTTACACCTTAGGTTGGAATAAAAATATAGAAGGAGAGTGCCTACTTAATAGTGATTGTATATAGGGTGTCTGCATAACCACCATTTCCTCATCCTAAGATGTTCGTTATTTATCGTGATCTTTGAATGGAAAATAAAAATTGTAGGAGTGGGGTAGGATAATCATTTGTAGGAGGGATTAAATGCTAGCTATAACCTAAGTGACACATACATGGCATTGAACTGTGATTGAGACAAACCTTAAAAAATGGGACTGTTTTTTATTTTGACTTGAAAAGTTATGTTAAAAATGTATGGTTTGGATTTTAAAAGATGCTTTAATTAAAAAAAGAAAATGTATGTTTTTAGAATCAAAGTGATTTATTGAAATATTAAATAGTTGAAACAAAATATTTAACTTGAGAAAAATTTATTTTAATGGGGAAAAAGCTATTCTGGTAAAAAGATATTTGCATATATAAAAATAACTTTAAGAAGTTATTTTAGTGGAGAAAATATTTGAAAGAATTTTTTTAGAAATGTTTTAAGAAATATATTTTCAGTTAGGAGTGAGAAGAACATTTTATTTGAGCAAAAGTGTTTTGTTCAAAAGAACATCCTTGAAATTTGAGAAAAAAAATTGTCTGGAAGCTAATTTTAATCATAAGTATTTTTATGTAAGGAATACTTTTGGATAAATGGTGTTTTGAAGGAAAATGTATTTGTGGATAAAGGATTTTTATTAGGAGAGTACCAAATCTAAAAAAAGGAGTATTTTAATTAGAATACGTGTGAAAATACTTTTGTCGGAAAAAGGTGTACTGTAAAATATCTAGTTTTAAAAGCACTTTGGGGAAATATTTTACAAAAATGGAAACTATCTGATTCGAATATGAACTTTTATAAAAGTATAATATTTTATTTCAATAACAAACCTTAGAGGTGGCTGCTAAAAAGTATTTTAGAGAAAAAGTATTTTGTTAGAAAGGATATTTTGAGGACCATGGGACTGGACTAAGTAGCATAGGTCGGGAGACGACTAGATGATGTGAATTTTATGTTTGTTAATTCCACTATGATAATGTATGTTATTTTTCCATTGTGTATGGCCTCCCCTAATGTGTTATAGGGATGTCTAGCTTACTTTGGTATTTTTAGTGAGTGGTCCCTTCATAAAACTAAGAAGTTGCTATAAAAGAATTATGGAAAAAGATATTCTGACCATTTGATCTAAAGAATGGAACAAAGTGGGTTCTGAAGTCGTTGTATACCTTAATGATGGCCTAGTTTTGCCTTAGTATTTGCGATGTGTGTTTGGTATGGGACTTAATGGCGGTTCATGGCAGCAAGTTCGACAATGTGAAGTGATGAGGTGAGATGTGGTATGTTCCGATATCGAGTCGTATGTTGAAGGGATTGTCGATAAATCTGGATGTGATATGTGTTTCATGTGTAAGGATTAGTTTGGACACTCATCTGTGTACCCTGGACCTTGGTGATGGTCTTTCCTGCCTTGGTGATGGCAAAATATATGGGATGGGATACAATAAAGCACTGAATCCAACAATGACAAGGTATGTCACCAACCTTGGTGATGGTCGTATGTGTTATCATATATCTAGGAGCATCTTGGTGGTGATGTAAGACCTTAGTGATATTCATGATTTCATGAGACCTTGATGATGGTCTTGGTTTAACAATATATACTCAATTCAATTCACAACATAAATCGTCGTTATACAATACTATCAGAGTTATACAATTTTATCAGACAAAATGAAATAGTGTAATGGAATAGATAATAGTAAATATGATATACCAAATTTTCATCTTCGTCCTTCAGAATGATTGCCTTCGATAACTGAAAAACTCAGCCCGAACCAAGCGTAATGAAAACAAAACACTCGAGTGAAGACTAAGAATTCTCATGTAAGTCAAATCATAAATAGTTGAAATATAGTTTCAAAACAAACTGTTTCTTTCCATTTCCAACAAATCTCGACTCGGATCAAAATTCCAAACAATGAATTTAATTTCCAATATTTCAATTCGATTCCTTTCAAATCCAACTAAATTCCAATTTCGATTTAAATTTAAATCAATTCAATTTTGATTTCAATTTGGATCAATTCAATTTCGATTTAAACGATTTAATTTAACGACTTAAGTTTCATTTCAAATCTCCTCCCAAACCATTTCAGCTTATATAAATTCGAGTCTAGTTCCAATACAATGATTTGAATTACTTAATCAATTTAACTTCAATGTTCAAATTAAGATTCAAATTTTTATAATAATATGATTTTCATGATTCAAATCATATATCGATTATAACTTCGGAATTTCAAATTAAATTCTTTGCACAAATTGTTTAATAAATTTTTATTCCAACATTTCCAAGGTTCAAATTTGAAAATAATCCTATTCAAACGTATCAAGTATCAAAATCATTTAATGGTTGAATTTCAAATATCGGCCTTCTTATAACATTTCCTTTCTATTTATTAAATTATATAAAAATCTGCAAACCCTTTTATTGCTCTTTTAGGAAAAATATATATTATTATAAAAATTAGAATTTAAATTTTATAAATGAAATTCAAGTTAATTTTAGAAACTAAATTTAATTTGATTCAAAAAATTAAATTCTTTATAATATATAAATTTCAAAAGTTTAGATTTTAATCAAAAATTCAATAAATAAAACTCAATTTTCACTGAACGGCAATAGAATCACAAAATCACAATTTTTGCGAAAGCAGTCGACTATGCGTCAAAATTCGCATATTAGATAGGATATCCAACGTCCATATCAAATTTAAATGTCCAGATGATCAATCATACCGATAATGGTAATAACAGCATGATAACACGGTAACATCAAAACCACTAGCGACATACAGCAAATCAACAATATCATCCATCATAATATGAGTTAACATCCAAACAACCATTTCAACCATATCACATAACAATCAATAATTATCAATGTCGAGGTGTTTAACTAAAGGTGATTTGCAATCTAATATCAATTTAAATATCAAATTTTGATGTCGATTTAATAAGCGAATAAAATGTCAAAATTTTCCAATCAAATTTAAGTATCACATTTACCATCAATTCCAACTATCCATTTAACAGTCAAATTCCTATCAATTTTAACTATCAATTTACACTATCAATTTTAATACCAAATTTTATCAATCAAATTTAAATGTCAGTTTTAACTGTCAATCAATTCAAATTCAACTAATTCAATCATGTCACATAAAAATCAATAAATATAAATCACTTCAGGATTTCGATTTAGCTAATCATAAGAAAATTTAGTACTTATTGAGCGTTTAAAACACTCACCTTTTTGAAACTGAAAATTTTCTGTGTCAAATAAACTTCAATTCAACTCTATGTCGTAGTCCTCGTCGATACGAACCCAACGCGACTTGTTTCGCTTGAATCGGACTTCGTATGATAAAATTGCGCTTTAATTAATATAACAATTAATAACGATATAAGTAAAATTTTAATTAGCTGAAATAATTAAAATAATAATAAACTTAAACCTAACTGTTGCTCTCCTCTATCGTTTCCAGGCCGAGAACCCACTCACATGACCGCTCTCATCGACGTGCGTGCTCCTCAAGATCGGACCCCGATCCAAGCTCATCACCGCAACTGCCTGCTCGCTAGCCACCACTGCCAGAAGTATCGCCACCTATAACACTCTGTTTCATCCCCAAATTATCCTCGACCGCACCGCGTTTTTATCTCGATTCTGGCGAATTTGAGACCCTTCTCCACGATTCAACCGTTGATCTTGTAAAGGAAATCAAAATCTTCAATTTTCCTTTTGGAATCGTTTGAATTCATTGAGCGAATTGGAAGAAAATGAGAGGAGAAGATCAAACAATTTTGGCCATAGAAATAAAATAAGAAGCGCCTGAAGGTTTCTTGAACTAAGGTTCGCAAAATAGGAAAAATGATGGCCTTATGTAGAAAATCTCAAGGCACTATTCATCCGTGAAATTTTAGAACTCCAAACGATGCGTGCCGCCTGACGTTGTATAAGTTATACACATATTCCGAGCACAAGTAATAGGTATTGGAAGCCAATTCCATCATATTCAGAAGATAGTTTTTTGAAAATCGAATTATCCAAACTAAAGTTTTGAAAATAAATTCTACGCGTTTCAAGCTCGCACAGCCAAACGATAAGTCCGATCGCTACAAAACTTGAAATCCTCTAATGATTCACTATTATGGATTCGACGAAACTAGTTTCGTCGAAATCCGAGATAGTGCCCAAAAAGACTATTTTTTAACATTAATTAAAATAAATAATCTCAGAAATCATTTATTCACTTTACATTCAATTTTAAGTTAACATTTCTATTCTAGTTTAAATAAAATTTAAATTAATGTCATTTACAAATTAACTTGAAATACACACAAAGTTTAAATAAAATTATGTCATTTACAAATTAAATTAATAAAATTTGAATCAATGTCTTCTGGTTCCAGGCGATTGTTTTCCCCACCGTGATTTTGCCCCTCTCTGTTTGTTCCCCCCCTTTCATGTCCACTCCTCATTCCTTTCACAAGCCTTCGCGTCTGCTCTCCCCTTCGTCTACTCGTTCTGGACGCCGTTTTGGTGCCATGGTTATTGATTATGTCGCCCGTCCAGATCTCCTTTCTCCCCGTGAATTTCCACCCCTTGAATTTTCTGCTCGCTCTAGCCGCAATGTTGATACTTCTGCCGGTATCTCTGCTGTGTCTACTGATCTGTTTCAGTCAGGTAAACTACCTATCTCTAACTCTGGTTCCATTGTTGGTACCGTTGGTTCTCCCTGTGGTGTTATTGGGGAGCAAGTCAAGGGAATAGTGGCTTTAGCGCGTGATCATGGTGGACTGTCTGGAGATGATACTGGATTGGGTAAGTCTGTTGAGATTGATTGTAGCACGAATAGTGCTTGTATTTATGACAAAGTGGGTTCTGGACCATCATTCAGTGATACTAGATTGTTTAGCACTTTGTGTGTTGCTACTCCGACAGAGCCTTCTGCAGTAGTTTGTATTGAGCCTCCTTCGTCATCGACTGATTGCCAGGAGATTCCGTGTGGCTCTCCAGTCAATGACTGTGGCTCTCCAATCATTGTTGCTGTTGGTGATAAATTGCAATCTCCCTCTGACGCAAATTGCACCAATCCTGTGGCCTCTACTGGTGTGGTGGGGTGTCGCCCAGTTGTTACTTGCCCAACGGTCCCCAAATCTTGGTCTTCTCTCTTTAAATCCATGCCCCGTAATGCGGGTGTTTATGAACCAGTTGAGTTCGAAATACTTGAATAAAATGGAGTTAAGATCCCTCCCCCCAGTGTTATTCAAGCCGGTGTGGACTTTTGGTCCGATTACGTTGTTGGTTTCTTTTTAGACCCAAAGCATCGTCTTCTTGATGTGGCAGCTGTCTGTCGTAGGGCCTGGCGACTTCTTGGTGGTCTTAAAATCAAGTTGGTTGATTCCTTATACTACATTTTGTTCTCCTCCCCTGAGGAACGTAGCCGTGTTCTTGGGTCTGAGCCTACCTTCTTTGATGGTCAGCCCTTTATTATCACCCCTTGGTCTCCCACGGTAGCTAGAGTACGTGAACAGGTTCTTTCTGTCCCTGTTTGGGTTTATTTCTCTCAAATTCCTTCTGCTCTTCAACCGCTTCTTGGTTTGAATTGGCTTGCTTGCAATGTTGGTAAATTGAAGTGTTTTGACTCCAACACAGTGGAGCGTGATAAGCTTGTTTATGCCAAGGCTCTGATTGAGATTACTCCCCATATGCCTCTTCCTACCTCTATTCCTGTCCAGCTTGCTGTTGGACATGTGGTGGATGTGCGAGTTCGGTATGGATGGGTCCCTGACATCTGTACCTACTGTCACTCTTTTGGTCATATAGCTTCTGCATGCTTGCACTCAGTTATTTCTGCTTCTGCTCCAAAGATCCCTCTGCCTAGGCCACCGCTTAAGAAATGGGTACCCAAGGTCAATCTGGTTGCTTCTCAATCATCTGACCCTGTTCCTTCCCTCTCCTTAGCACGACCATCTTCCCCTATTCCTGATGTTTCGTCTGCTGTGCAGAATCGTGTTGGTTGGGCTGTCACTGAACATAGTTGGGTTGATTTACGTTCAGATATGAGATTCAATCCTGTGGAGGACTCCTATTTCAGATATGTATCTGATGACCTTCTTGATCTTCGCTGCCTCTTCTATAAAATTTCTGGTGATTCCTTGGTTCTTGACATGGATGGAATGCACGCGCAATCTAATTCTGTTCTTCTAGCTGATTCTGCCTGGGATCGATCCTTTATTTACACTTCTGGCGTTGATAGTTATGATCCTTCTCTTGCTGTTCTTTTTCGCCCCTATTTTGGTCTTCTTGGAGGTGGATCTCTGATTCCTACCCGTGTGGTTGAGAGCGATTGTGTTTCTTCCTCTTCTGAGGAGAACTAGCCTTGTAATTTATAACTAGTAGCTGTGACTTGTCTGTCATACTCCTGCGCTATATTTTACTGCTTTCTTACTTAGTAGCTAAGGTGCCTCTACCTTACTCCTGTACTTCAATCTTTATTACGTTCGTAATAAAAGTGGTCGGTCCACTATAAAACCGTCGGCCTTGCCAAAAAAAAAATTTAAATAAACTATTGAAATCATTTTCCTTCATATTAAATTCAAGATTTAATTATTTAAATAATTCTAATATTAAATATAATAATTAAATGATCAAATAAATCACTATATTTGAAATATAAGTTATTTAACTTATAAAATTTTCTTTTAAAAAAAATCAAATAATAAAATGACTACTTCCATTCTTTATAAAATTATAACCGTAGTCAAATAAGACATACTTATATATATTATTTCAAATATCCTTTTATAAATAAAAATGTTCGTTCTAATTTAATACACAAATGTTTTACATTAAATACACAGATTACACTATGCTACACTTCTTTATTTAAAGTATTACAATGATCCAATTTCGATGAATTCCAATATTAGAATTTCAATAAATTCTCATATTAGATTTATAATGAATTTTAGTTATCAAACAATTATTTTTATTTTTATTTAAATAATACAGCATTTATTATTCAATTTTAGCTACTGATTATAAACACATTCTATACATAGAATTTCATATAAATAACTTATGCTTTTACCTTTAAATGAACATTTATTCGATTCTTTATTTACTTAACATTGATCATTTCAATTTCTGTTATCAATTAATTAAGATTTAATATTATTTAATTTACTTTCTAATATAAGTTATCATCTTTTCTTATATTGAATTTTGTTATTTAAAATTTTATCTATGCTCATATCCAATAAATTACACTAATAGATCATTAATTTTTATTTCTAACCATTTTTATTCAAAAATTTATATAAACTTAAATATTTTAAATGGTTAAAAATACAGGTCGTTACAATCTCTTCCACTCAAAACTTTTTATCCTCGAAAAGGAACCAAGTAAGGAATTTAACATACGATATATTTTACTCAAAATAATCAACATACAAAGCATAAAAAACTTATTTGCAAAACCTTTACTACGCTTCCGCAATGCCACTTCGATAATGGCTTATTTGTAAACAAGATATAAAATTTAAATGTCTCAAAATTTTTCTAACACCTGAATTTACGGACGGCAGCATCTTCTTTGTGCGGCTCAATTGTAGAAATTTACAATACACATATATAACAAATATACATCTCATCTCAATGATGAGGCATTCCATAAGGAAAATATAAAAGTACGGTATGTAATCCAAGATATGTACCGTATTATTATTAATATGAGTGAGTTCACTCATATTAAAGCAAGCAAAAGCGAGCCAAAACGTATATATATCTAAATGGGCTTCAAATGTAACTATCTCAACTCAATTTGAATATCAGTTGCTTATAAAAGATAAAGAAAGCATGCATGAGTTTGATAGAACTATATAACATGAATTCTTAATCTAAATGTAAGCATAAACACTAATACATAACCTAACAATCATATGCAACCAAAACGGTTATAACAATGATTTGCAACAAAATAAATCATCCAAAAAATAATATCTATCCAATTAATTCATATATATTTCATCACATTCAATTGTTTCAATTTCAATTTATTTCATTGTATTTAACTCACAAACAACCAAATAACATTTATAATGAAATGTAAAACTACATGCAACCAAAACAACCTAACAACATTAAGATAAATCAATCAGATATAACATGGTAATATGCCGCAACTACAAGGACGATGTAATTCTATATGAAATTATAATGATGTAAAAGCTAAATGCAACTAGAAATTATTATAACAACTGTGTGCAACACATGAATATAATGCAACAAACAAGGATGATGTTAAACTACATGCAACCAACCAGCATATTAATCCTAAGCAAGAAACAACCGTAGCCAGCAAACAAAACATACAATCATTTTATTTAAATCCGTATATATATATATATATATATATATATATATATATGTCATTCGTACGTATAACAATTTTGATCTCTTACTCGAATACACAAATTTATTTTTCGAACTAGTATTGGTAACCCGACTACTCTAGTGCGGACTCTAATCCGATTTCTTGATCAGAAACTTCCATTCTCCTAACTTAGTAATAAACTATTATAGAGAACTTCAGGTTCATATCAATAATCCATATCAGTGTTCATCGTTGAGAATCGAGTGAACAATACTAAATCAAACAGGTGTGAATTATCTTAAAATCGTGTATTCAAATCTAAATCAAAACAGTAAATGCAAATCGAATGGTCTATATACAACTTACATATTTATTCCATTGGTTTCTTAATTACACCAACAGATAATTCTAGTGGTTTTTATACTCAATTCTTAAATGTTTGAAAATTTTATTTGTTAAAAATTCTTTTATAACAAAATACTTTTATGTAGAAATAATTTTATATTGAAAATACTTTTGATAACTCGATGTTCAACAAGTTTAACCTCGTTCTTACAGAATCAAGTAATACATTGATCATACGCAAGACTAGAAATCACTAAGTACTTAGTAAACCCGTTACAATACCCAGTGAAAATACTTGGAAAACTTTTAAAACATATACGGAAAGTACTAATCGAAAACCAATCATGGATCGCAACTACACAATGGTTACGCCCCTACCCCAGAGGAAACATCTGTAACTTGGGTAATATCTACCAAGCGAATTGCGCAATGTGAATCAAAAATCAAATCGCCAATGGATAATAGTCTGCTTAGAGATTATGCCCAATGGTTATGTCTCTATCCCAGAGAAAACATAGTAGACAATAGGCAATCACTTCCCCTTGAATTACACCATGTGGATCGCACTTTACCTAGTGGTTACACTATATGGTTACGTCGTTATCCCAGTGAAATTATAGTAAACTGTAGGCAATCTCTGCCACCTCGAATTACGCCATGTACATCGAGCATAGATCGCAGCTACACAATGGTTACGTCGCTATCCCAGTGAAATCATAGGTAAACCGTGGGCATTGCGCTATGCTTAATCGAATCATAAGACCATAGGTTGCGCTATGGAATTCAAAGGAACTTGTGAGTTTATGTCCAGACAATGAAAATCTTTCAATAGAATGAATCCACGAGGTGGATTATCGAAAATCATGGAGGGTACTTCCAATATCTTTTACTTTGAAATATATCATACTATATATAGTACCCATTCCAAATCATAATAACTTCAAATATCACACATATATAAATTCCATTATATATAAGATTTTATTTCCAAATCGAGTACCTTCCAAAATCAATAGTCTGGAATATATCATATCATTCTTATATAAATTCCTCTATAAATAAGATTATCATTTTCAGATCGAATACATTTCAAAATAGATTTTTTTCAAAATAACTTCAGACTTATACAAACCATTTTCATATAAGAATCGAAAATTTTCCAATCAAACATTTCTATAGAGTCAAAGGTCTTCGAAATCAATCCATTTTCATATATCAGTTCAATTTCAATTCCATACACGATATGAACAATCATTTTTCCCTTTCAAATCGAATATCATTCAAAATTGAAAATTTTCAAAATTTCAAATCAATAGTTTTTCACAACTTCGGTTTTATATTTATATCAAATTCAGATAAAATCAACTTTTTTTCCAAATCAAATTCTTTTCAAAATCTTTTATTATAAAACATTTATTGGGTTCAAAATGTTTCATAAAACAAATTCCATTATAAACCTTTCAAAGCTATTTTTCATATTTGTACAAAGTCAAAACTGCTTAAAAGAAAATCAATTTGCCGAAAATAATTATAAATATTTACTATGTTCGAATATTTCTTAAAAGTATTTACATTTAAAACATCCCAAAACTAAATTTCATTCTTGAATAATTCAAAATAAACTTATACAATTTACTTATCAAAATGTTTAGCTTTTTAAAACTTGTTCAACTTCTATTAGTCTTTACTTTAAATTTTTCAAAGCTAAACTGTATATAATGTCCAAAATACTTGGCTTTGAAAATTTATTTTCAATTTGGGAGTGTTCGATTTTTCAGAATAGTCGGAAAAATATAATTCCAATTCAAAATTGAAAATCAGCAATCAACCATCTCAACAAAACACACAATCAATCAATCAATCCTAATGCACAGGATACATGTGTTCATAGTATATTCAATACAAAACTCAAGAACTGAACATTAGGTTTTATTTCAAATCGTTTGAAATAAATATATACATATCTCTTTCGAATATCAAATCATACTTCAGGGATTTGAATCAAATTAGTTTCGTTAAACTATCGAGCAGCAAAGCTACTAAAGTGGCCCCCCACTGTAGCACCGTGCATTTTTAGATAATTTAATAACCAAAATAATTATTAAATAGTGAAAATGTGCATTTTTGGAATCGTCGTAATTTAGCTATGGGAGTTGTACCATTGGGTCTGTGGCATTTTTTTGATCAATTTTCATATATAACTTGTCGAAATCTGAGCTAGTATGAAGAAGTTATGAGAAGAATAAGAAAACTAGAATTATATATTTGAAAGAAATAAAAAAAGGGCATAGGTCGACCCATGCCAGGGTCAGTTCAACCAGTAGATCGATCTGCCTTTCTTCTTGGATGATATTTTGTCCAAGTACGAGCCGAAGAATGTAAATTCGATTTTTGTGAACTCTTGTGCATTTGCAGTTGCATCCAATGGTTCCTAATGAGCCTATGATGTGGTTGCACCATATTAAATCCTCAAATACGATGGCCTGAGATCCCTAAGCCACACTATAAATAGAACCCTAGGCTTAGCTATTTTGTTCATTTAAATTTTCTCCCAATTGTGTTCATTGCCTGAGGTTGAACCCTAAATAGAAAATTTTTCTGGAGAGAAAATCTTTTTAATAAAAATATTCTACACCCTAGAAGTGGATCCATGAAAGCCCAAGACTAGAGTTAAGGACCACAGGTGAGTGTTTTGTAATTATTTTAGATTTGTAAGCAATTTAAAACAATAGGGTTCTCAATAGTTGTTGTTTTTCTACAATTTTAAGATAGTTTTTATGTAGTTTATTTACAGTCGGTATTTAAATAAATTTTAAAAGTTATTTTTATTCTATTTTTATTTAGC
Organism: Allium cepa; assembly: GCA_030765085.1. Classification (NCBI taxonomy): domain Eukaryota; kingdom Viridiplantae; phylum Streptophyta; class Magnoliopsida; order Asparagales; family Amaryllidaceae; genus Allium; species Allium cepa. The sequence continues at coordinate 670,521,918 of CM060939.1, read as the reverse complement.
TATTTTATTCAGTTATTTATAGTTATTTACATCTGTTTTATGTAAGAATTTAGGCTGTAAATGTTCATTTTATTTTATAAGGATTTAATCCTTTTTTATGTGAATAAAATATTAAAAGAGAAGAATTCGCAAATATGGGCTAAAATAGAAAAACACTAAATTTACAGAAATCAGATGTAAAATGAGGAAAACTTAAATCAAATGGAGATGCACTTAAATAGGCAAATTTCATATATTTGCAAGCATGACTATAACAAGTGGTTATGACTAAAAAAAGAGAAAATAGAAGAGTAACAGTTGCAAAAACAATTATAACACGTAGGTTATAATTAGAAAGAAAGAAATAAAAAAGGGGCTTATTTTAAAACTTAGATATTGGATTAAGTTAATAAGCAAATATAGCAGTAATGGCTCATACCGGCAGCATTCCCTTTCAGGTCTAGGACTGATGGTCTCATATGTGGGTGAGGCTAGGCATGCTTATGCTGATTAGGGTAAATAAGTGGCCAATAGATAGAGGTCAAATTTTGGGATTTGGGCAAGGGGCACAAAGTTAAAAGGTTTGTTGCATTTCCTTTCAGGTCGAGGACTGATGGCCTCACACGTGGGTGAGATTGGGAACGCTTATGCTGATTATGGTAAATAAAGGGTCAAATAAAGGGCAACAATTAGTGTATACCCACGATGACCGAGCGCGCGACATCGATTAGGATAAATAATTCGCTACTATATTCTAAGCGCTAAGAGGCGTCTTTTGCTGTGGGACTAATAAGATTGGTTCACAATGGCACAACAGAGATAGGAAAGGCCGATGAATGGGTAGGATTAGGATTTCAGCCTAATCAAGTTAGCAGTTGAGATAGGATTAGGGTTTCAACCTAATCATAGCAGTTCAAGATAAGTGCAAACAATCAAAGTAAACAGTCAAACAGAATCAGAAACAGTATTTTATGCGAGTTTTATCTTTTCTGTATCTCCCTTTCAAGCTAGAAATATTGCTTAGTCTATTATCTTTATCTTGCTTAGAAATGCTAGTAATTACTTTCACTCAGCAGACTTATTGTCTGACCCACTCCTTTATCTTTCTTTTTCCCCCAATAGGCCAGCAGAGTTGAGGATAGTTGATTCAGGTTGCTTGGAGATTCATTTCCAGAGTTTTCTCATTTCAGATGTATTCTTATGCTTTTCATCTTTTTCATTTGGCTTATGATGGATTGGCACTTGTGAGAGGGATTCTTATTGTTATTTTTGTACTCTAATTATGTGAGACTGTGATGTATTTTCATAAGACATGAGAGATTTTGAGTTTTTGAGACATGTTATGCTTTTATGACTTATTTTGAGATGAAGATTGCTCTGAATGATAAGTTATTATTTAAACGTTTTTCGCTGCTTTTACTTATTTGCCTAGTGAATCTTAGTCTCTGTGATGCCTTAGCAACACCTATAACGCACCACATCCTTTGGAGTGTCCTTTTTGGGAATACTAAGGGGTGTGGGGCGTTTAATTGGCATTAGAGCATAAGGTTACAAGTTTCCTAAAAACTTGTTTTAAAATTAAAGTATTTTATCAAAGTTAACATATCTACAAACTAAAAATATTTTTCAGGAAGAAACACTTATTATAGAAATAGTTTTCAAGCATAAGAGAGATTTTATAAAGATCCCCTCAAAGTCCAATTCAACCTTCTTCCGATTCTTTCGAGCCTAATTTTTCTTTTCTTTACATAGAATGGCAGACACCCCAAATCTTCCAGAGGGTATCCAAGTCCCTGACTGATTTCGTAGATGCCTCCAAGCTACGGCACTAGAGGTGCAAGGGCAAGCACCCAATGCAGCACTGGTGGGTGGAGGTCCTGTTAATCCACTTGCAGCAACCAATTTTTCTAAGCTATGTAAGCACTTCGCTAATCTATGAGGCAATATTCTTTCTGGCATGGAGGATTTTTTAGAGGCACGAATTTGGTGAAGGAATACAGAGCAGATATTTGGGATGTTAGGATTGGAGCACTGACAGAGAATTCATCTTGCATCTTGGCAGCTGAAGGTAGAGGCTTATTATTGGTGGAGAGTGTAGAGATGGAGGGTAGACACATTGGTTGGGTTGGATTTCGAGAAAGGCATGAGAGAAAGTTCTTGTCATAAGCTGAGTATTGCATGCAGTTGGAGAAGTTCATTAGTCTAAAGTGGGGGAATCTTTCCATCGAAGAGTATATAAATCAGTTTATTGAGTTATCGAGATTCGGTATGGAGCTTGTTAATACACCGCATAAGAAGGCCACCAAGTTTGCTAAGAGTTTGAACTAGCCCCTCCAAGGGTTGGCATTGACATATGTACCTATGGGAGCGACATATGAGTCACTTGTGGAAATGGCCCTCATATTAGATGTTGCTAAGGAAGACAAGGTTAAGGAGGTTCCTAAATCAGGAAACTATAAGAAGCAACGGTGAAGAATAAAAAGGATAAGGACAAGAAGAAAGGAGGAGTACCTCAAAAGTGACAGATCAAGAAGGGAGAGAAGTGTCATAATTATGGATTAGTTGGGAATTACTCAAAGGACGGTAAGAAGGACACAATGAAGAGGAGGTGTTACAGCTGTGGGCATCCTGGATACCTTAGGAGAGCTTGTCCTCAAAGGACAGGGCAGAGAGTAGGCGCACCTACGGCGTAAGTACAGACTTTGGATGCAGCACCTTCTAGTAGTGGACTAGACCGAGGTAGGAAAGTCTCTGTAGAATGTTTAATCTCTATTTCAGATTTTTCTATAAGGACTCTTTTTGACTCTGTAGCATTGCATTTTTTCATTTCTAGTTCCTTGGTTGATTGTTTGCACTTAGATATTTCTCTAGTTGTAGATCCTATAGTTGTTTCAACCCTATAGAAGGATCGGCACATTTATCCATGATTTGTAAAGATTTAAAAATGTTTATACTAGGCATAGATTTTGATTTCAATGCCTATGTACTAGGATTTTCGTGATATAGGATGATTTTGTGGATGGAATGGTTATCCACTTATGGTGCGATGTTGGACTGTGAGAGGAGAGATGTCAGGCTAGGGACATGCAGCGGACGGACCCTCGATCTTTCTTGTGACCCACAGGAGTCGATCATGTTGAGCTTCCATTATTCCCTTGATTCATCACTAGGAGAGTTAGATTCAGTTCTAGTTGTTAGAGATTTCCTAGATGTTTTTGAGAACGTTAGGGGGATACCCCTAAGAGAGAGATCGACTTTTGGATTTATCCGAATGACAATGCTAAGCCAGTGGCATTGCCCGTGAGACATATGGCTTCTAGGGAGAGGAAGGAGTTGAGTAAGCAGATGGTGAGCTATTAGAGAAAGGTTTCATTAGATTGAGCATATCTAAGTGGGAGGTGCCTGCCATCTTCGCTAAAGGCGGATGGTTCCTTTCGACTTTGCATAGACTATAGAGAGTTAAATAAGCTCACAAAGGAGAAATGTTACCCGCTTTCTAGGATAGTCGATCTTTTCAATTAGTTGGTTGGCTCTTCAGCATTTTATCAGCTTGACTTAGCCACTGGGGTCACTGACAATATCATCAATAAGACAGCATTTAGGACACCCGATGGATTCTTTGATTGGTTGGTTATGCTATTTGGGCGGATCAATTCCCTAGCCTATTTTGTAGATCCGATGAGCTGTGTTTTTCAAGATGTCCTAATAAGTTCACCGTGGTGTTTATGGACGACATTCTGGTGTTTTCCAAGAGTATGGAAGAGCATACTATTCATCTTGAGGAGGTTGTATGTACACTTCGTGTTCATCAGCTGAAAGAAAAAATCTTGAAGCGTCACTTTTGGCGTGAAGAGGCGCGTTTCTTGAGGCATGTTGTCTCAAGAGTGGGTATAGCAGTGGATCCCGCTAAGGTAGCAGCAGTACAGGATTGGAAGGTCCCCAAGAACGATACCGAAGTTAGAAGCTTTCTATGTTTGGCTGGTTACTATAGCAATTTTATCAGAGATTTTGCTAAGATTTTAGCACCGCTTACTCGCCTCACCAAGAAGAATGCGGCATTTGTGTGGGATATGGATTGTGAGGATTACTTAACGATGCTAAAGAGGGCCCTTACTAGTGCACCAGCATTAGTTTTACCCGATGGAGCAAAGTCTTTTACAGTATACACTGATGCATGTGGGACTGGCGTTGGGGCAGTAGTGATGTAGGAGGGGATGGTAGTATGCAATGGGAGTAGACAGTTGAGAACTCATGAGAAGAACTACCCTACCCATGATTTGGAGCTGGCTGCTATTGTTTTCGCGCTCAAGTCTTAGAGACATTACTTTCTAGGAGACGGTTCAAGCTTTTCATTGACCATAAATCATTGAAGTACCTATTCTCACAAAAAGATTTAAACTTGAGGCAGTAGCGTTGGATGGAGTTTCTGGCATCATACGACTTTGAGATAGCTTACACCCTGGGCAAGGGGAACGTCGTTGCGGATGCGTTAAGTAGGAAAAGAATAACTCTTAGCACAATGTTCATGGAGCAAAAATGCCTAAAATTTATTTCCACCTTTGATTTTAAGCCCTCTACGGACATTTCTCATGGATTATTGGTAGCATTTGAGGTTAAGCCTACCCTCGTAGATCAGATCGGTTCAAGGTAGTGAGATGATTTAGAGCTTGTGGATATTCTGGATAGGATTAGTAGAGAAGTGGTCTCTAGAACCTCCAACTCTATTCCATCCATAGTAAAGGGCAGCTAAGGAGAGATGGAAGACTTTGTGTCCGTTGCACTAGTGATTTGATGAGTGCAGTTCTAGCAGAAGCACACCATTCTCGGATTACCCGAATGGAAGTGGGATAGTGTTTCGATGGACTTCATAAATGTTTTACCCTGATCTAGGAAGGGGAATACCAGTATTTGGGTAATTGTAGATCATTTTTCTAAGAGTGCATACTTCATTCCGGTCAAGTGTAAGAGGACATCACCTTATTCGGTATCCATATACATTCATGAGATAGTACGACTTCATAGAGTTTCCTCTAACATAGCGAGCGATAGAGACCCTATCTTTACTAGTGTATTTTAGAGGAGCTTGCAAGAGGCTTTAGGGACACGGTTTAGATCGAGTACAGCCTATCACCCTCAAATGGATGGCCAAAAGGAAAGAGTTAATGGACTTCTTAAGGATTTGTTGAGGATGTGCATTCTTGATTTTGGAGGGACTTGAGAGGAGCACCTTCCATTAGAGGAATTTGCTTATAATAATAGTTTTCATGCTAGCATTGGGATGGCTCCTTTTTTAGCCCTTTATGGAAGACCTTGCACGTCGCCTTTGTGTTGGTTGGAATCTACAGAAAGATTGCTACTTGTTTCCGACATGGTTAGAGATATTTCGAAAAGAGTGATTTGATTAGAAGAAGAATGAAAATGGCACAAGATAGACAAAAACCTATGCAGATAAGCGGATAAGAGATATTGAGTTCGAGATAGGAGATTTGGTTTTCATTAAGGTGTCTCCGTTAAGAAAAGTAGTGAGGTTTGGATCAAATAGGAAACTTGCTCCTAAATTCGTAGGATCGTTCCCCATTGTGGAAAGGGTAGGGAAGATGGCATATCGGATAAAGCTATTGGAGAGGCTCGCGGGAGTTCATGATGTTTTTCATGTTTCGCACTTGAGAAAGCTCTTACATGATTCAGTAGAGGTAGTGGAACCTATCCAACTTGAGGAAGTTGAAGTGGAGAGAGAAGCATCGGTTCATCGCATTCCTACCAAGATCCATGGACATGATAACAAGAAGCTTAGGAATAAGGAACTCCGTTTGGTTAAGGTGCAGTGGGGAGATAGTACAGAGGATGCTACATAGGAAACTGAGGAGAAAATACGTAACTCTTATCCGCATCTCTTCGATGGTACATCTTGAATTTCTTATTTCCTTCTTTAGTTTTGAATATGATCTTTCCTTTAGTATCCCTTGGGAGGGTAGATCTTAGGATTTAACCTATGGATGGTAGGACTGAATGCAAACATATTACTACAACATGTTATGTATGTTGGACGCAAGTGGTTGCAAGTGTTTGCTAGTGGACGCATATCCACACACTAGGCACTATTATCTCTTAGAGCTCAGCCTAACTAGGTCACTAAAGCATATGCATATGGATGTGTGTGCACTTGCATTTTTATTTCATGGTTGCTGTGAATGGGTGGTTATCATATGATTGTTGCATTTGGATGTTGATTGTAGCACGCATATAGAATTATCAGTTGTCATTAGGGAATTTTCTTTCATTTGGATACATGGCATGGAAATGAGTGCATAAAAAGAAGGTCGACTGAATCAGTATACCGCCTAATCTTTTGCATTAGTTAGGGAAATTGACACTACACTATTGCATATATCATAAATTGCAATAAAATGCTCAAGGACAATGGATGTAATGGATGATGGTTGAATATGTGGTTGTTGAATTTGGATGAAAATATTTATTTCATTCTTCTTTCCTTGGAGATTTCGGGGGAGAAATCCTTTAAGGAGGGGAGAATATAACACCCTGCATTTTTGGATAATTAAATAACCAAAATAATTATTAAACAGTGAAAATGAGAATTTTTGGAATTATCAAAATTTAACTATAGGAGTTGCACCATTTGGTCCTTGGTAATTTTCCGATCAATTTTCATATATCACTTGTCGAAATCCGAGCTAGTATGAAGAAGTTACTAGAAGAATAAGAAAATCAGAATTATATATTTAAAAGAAACAAAAAATATATAAAAAAAGGGAGGCATAGGTCGACCCATTCTAAGATCAGGTCGACTAATAGGCGGACCCTCAATGAACACACGTTGACCCGCCTTTCTTCCTAGACGATATTTCGTCCAGGTATGAGCCGAAGAGTGCAAATTCGATTTTTGTGAAATCCTATGCATTCGTAGCTGCATCCGATAATTCCTAGTGAGCCTATGATGTGGTTGCACCATATTAAACCTTCAAATCCGACATCCTGAGATCCCTAATCCACACTATAAATAGAACCCTATGCCTAGTTATTTTTCACATTCAGATTTTCTTGCAATTGGGTTCGTTGCTTGAGGCTGAACCATAAATAGAAAAATTTCTAGGGAGGAAATTTTTTAATAAAAATATTCTACACCCTAGAAGTGGATCCAGGAAGGCCCAGGACTAGAACTAAGGACCAAAAGTGAGAGTTTTTAATTATTTTCATTTTGTAAGCAATTTAAAATAATAGGGTTCTTAATAGTTGTAGTTTTTCTACAATTTTGAGACAGTTTTTATTTAAGTTTATTTACGGTCAGTTTTTAAGTAAATTTTAGAAGTTCTTTTCAGTTTATTTTTATGCAGCTATTTTATTCAGCTATTTACAGTTATTTACATCTATTTTAAGTTATAATTTAACCTGTAAATATTATATTCTTTTTATAGAGATTTAATCCTTTTTGACGTGAATAAAATATAAAATTTCACAAATATATGTTAAAATAGAAAAACACTAAATTTACAGAAATCGGATGTAAAATGAGAAAAACTAAAATAAAATGGAAATGGACCGAAATAGGCAAATTTCACATGTTTGCAAGCATGACTATAACAAGTGGTTATAACTATAAAAAAAATAGAAGAGTAACAGTTGCAAGAACAATTATAACACATAGGTTATAATTAGAAAGAAAGAAATAATAGAAGGGGCTTATTGTAAAACTTAGATCTTGGATTAAACTAATAAGAAAATATAGCGGTAATAGCCCATATCGTTAGCATTCCCTTTTAGGTCTAGGACCGATTGTCTCATACGTGGGTGAGGCTAGGCATGTTTATGCTAATTAGGGTAAATAAGTGGTCAATAGATAAAGGCTCAAATTTGGGGATTTTGGCAAGGGGTGCAAAGTTAGAAGATCTGTTTATTAGGACCAGTACCGACAGCATTCCCTTTCAGTTCGAGGATTGATGGTCTCACATGTGGGTGAGGCTGGGCATGCTTATGCTGATTATGGTAAATAAAGTGTCAAATAAGGGGCGACAGTTAGTATGTACCGGTGATGATCGACCGTGTGACGTCGATTAGGGTAAATAGTTCACTACTACGTCGTAAGCGCTAAGAGGTGTCTTTTGTTGTGGGACCTACAGGATTGGTTCATAGTGGCACAACAGAGATAGGTAAGGCTGATCAATGGGTAGGATTAGGATTTCAGCCTAATCAAATTAGCAGTTGAGATAGGATTAGGGTTTTAGCCTAATCACAAATGTTTAAGACAAGTGCACACAATCAAAGCAAACAGCCAAACATAATCAGAAATAGTTTTTTATGCGATTTTTATCTTTTCTGTATCTTCCTTTCAAGCTATTGCTTAGTCTGTTATCTTTATCTTTCTTAAAGTGCTAGTAATTACTTTCAATCACCAGACTTATTGTCTGGCCCACTCCTCTATCTTTCCTTTTCCCCAATAGGCCAGTAGAATTGAGGATAGTTGATTCGGGTTGCTTGGAGATTCATTTCTGGAGTTTTCTCATTTCAAATGTAGTCTTCTAATTTTCATCATTTTGATTTGGCTTATGATGGATTGGAACGAATGAGAGGGATTAATATTGTTATTTTTGTACTTTGATATATCAAATTTGTTATCTCAAATTTTCATCTTCGTCCTCTGTAATGACTGTCTTTGATAACTGAAAAACTCGGTCTAATCCAAGCATAATGAAAACAAAACACTGGAGTCAGGACTAAAATCCCACATGTAAGTCAAATAAAAAACAGGTGAAATATAGATTCAAAACAAACTGTTTCTTTCCATTTCCAACAAATCTAGACTCGGATCCAAATTCCAAACAATGAATTCAATTTCTAATATTTGAATTCGATTCCTTTTAAATCCAATTCAATTCCAATTTCGATTTAAGTTTAAATTAATTCAATTTCGATTTCAATTCGAATCAATTCAATTTTGATTTAAACGATTTAATTCAATGACTTGTCAATTCAAATCTCCTCTCAAACCATTTCAGTTTATATAAATTCGAGTCTAATATCAATAAACTGATTTGAATTACTTAATTAATTTAACTTCAATGTTCAAATTAAGTTTCAAAAAATTAAAATAATAAGATTTTCATAATTCAAATCATATATTGATTATAACTTTGAAATTTCAAATTAAATTCTTTACACAAATTCTTTAACAAATTTTTATTCTAACATTTCCAAAGCTCGAATTTGAAAATAATCATATTCAAACGTATCAAGTATTAAAACCATTTAATGGTTGATTTCAAACATCAGCCTTCTTATTACATTTCCTTTTTATTTTTTAAAGTTATAGAAAAATTTGCAAACCCATTTATTGCTCTTTTAGGAATAATATATATTATCATAAAAATTAGAATTTAAATTTTATAAATGAAATTCAAGTTAATTTCAGAAACTAAATTTAATTTGATTCAAAAAATTAAATTCCTTATAATATAAAAATTTCTAAAGGTTAGATTTTAAAGCCTTTTAAAAATTCAATAAATAAAACTCAATTTTCATTGAACAGTGGTAGAATCACAAAATCACAATTTCTGCCAAAACAGTCAACTATGCATCAAAATTCGCATATCACTTAGAATATCCAGCATCCATATCAAATTTAAATTTCCAGGTGATCAATCATATCAATAATGGTTATACAGCACGATAACATAGAAATATCAAAACCACTTGCAACATACAGTAAATCAACAATATCATCACCACAATATGAGTTAACATTCAAATCAACCGATTCAACTATATCACAAAACAATCAATAATTATCATTGTCAGGGTGTTTGACTAAAGGTGATATGTAATCCAATATCGATTTAAATATCAAATTTTGACGTCGATTTAATAAGTGTATAAAATGTCAAAAATTTCCCATCAAATTTAAATGCCACATTTACCATCAATTCTAACTATTCATTTAACAATCAAATTCTTATCAATTTTAACTATTTATTTATACTATAAATTTTAATATTAAATTTCATCAGTCAAATTTAAATGTCGGTTTTAACTGTCAATCAATTCAACTAATTCAATTATATCGCACAACAATCGATAAATATAAATCACTTCATGATTTCGATTTAGCTAATCATAAGAATATTTAGTACTTCGTGAGCACTTAAGATACTCACCTTTTCTTATAGTACTTCGTGAGCACTTAAAATACTCACCTTTATGACATTGAAAATTTCCAGTGTTAAATAAACTTCAATTTAACTCTATGTCGTCATCCTCGTCGATACGAACCCAACGCGACTTATTTTGCTCGAATCGGACCTCGTTTGAAAAGGTTACGCTTTAATTAATATAAAAATTAATAATGATGTAATTAAAAATTTAATTAACTAAAATAATTAAAATAATAATTAAAATTAAACATAACCATTCCTCTCCACTATCGTTTCCAGGCCAAGAATCCACTCACGCGACCACTCTTATCGAAGCGCATGCCCCCTAAGGCCATCGGACACCGATCCAAGCTCATTACCGCAATCGGCTGCTCGCGAGACACCATTACCAGTAGCATCGCCACCAACGATGTTCCGTTTCATCCCAAAACTATCCTCGTTCGCACCGCCTTTTTGTCTCGATTCTGGCGAATTCGAGACCCTTTTCATTGATCCAATCGTTGATCTTGTAGAGGAAATCGAGATCTTCATTTTTCCTTTTGGAATTGCTTGAATTCATTGAGCGGATTGGAAGAATATGGGAGGAGAAGATCGAATAATTTCGACCGTTAAAAGAAAAAAAAGGAGCGGATGAAGGTTTCTTGAACTAGGGTTTGCAAAAGAGGAAAAATGATGGCCTTATATAGAAAATCTCGTGGCACTATTCATCCACAAAATTTCCGAACTCCAAACGACGCGTGCCGCTTGGGATTCTATATGTTATACCCTTATTCCGAACACAATGGAATTGGTATCAGAAGCTAATTCTATCATATTCAGAAGATAACTTCTCAAAAATCAAACTATTTTAATTAAAGTTCTAAGAATAAATTCTACACATTTCAAGCTCACACGGCTAAACAATAATCTGATTGCTACGAAACTTGAAATCCTATAATGATTCACTATTATGGATCCGATGAAACTGGTTTCATCAAAATACGAGATAGTGCCCAAAAAGACTATTTTTCAAGTTAATTAAAACAAGTAATTTCTGAAATCAATTTATTCACTTTACATTCAATTTTAAAGTCAACAATTTCCATTCTGGTTTAACTAAAATTTAAACCAACCATTGAAATCATTTTCATTCGTATTAAATTCTAGATTTAATTATTTAAATAATTCTAATGTTAAATATACCAATTTAATTATCAAATAAATCACTATATTTGAAATACAAGTTATTTAACTTATAAAATTTTCTTTTAAAAACGAATTCATATAATAAAACGACTACTTCCATTCTTTATAAAATTGTAACCATAGTCAAATAAGACATACTTATATATTTATTTCAAATATCCTTTTATAAATAAAGATGTTCGTTCTAATTCAATACACAGATGTTTTACACTAAATACATAGTTTACACTATACTACACTTCTTTATTTAAAGTATTTCAATAATCCAATTCTGATGAATTCCAGTATTCGAATTTTAATAAATTCCCATATTAGATTTCAACTGAATTTTAGTTATCAAACAATTATTTTTATTTTTATCTAAATAATAAAACATTTATTATTCAATTTCAGCTATTGATTATAAATACATTCAATACATAGAATTTCATATAAACAACTTATGCTTTTACTTTTAAATGAACATTCATTCGACTCTTTATTTACTTAACATTGATCATTTCAATTTATATTATCAATTACTTACAATTTAATATTATTTAATTTACTTTCTGATATAAGTTATCATCATTTCTCCTATTCAATTTTGTTATTTAAAAGTTTATCTAAGTTCATATCCAATAAATTACATTAATAAATCATCAAATTTTATTTCTAACTATTTTTATTCAAAAATTTATATAAAGTTAAATATTTTAAATGGTCAAAATATGGGTCATTATAAAGTATTCATGTTATAACGTTTGAAATAATGATTTAGAATTTGTGCTTAGTAAACAAAGTGCCTTGAAGTCACTGGGAACAATTTTGAATTTGTGGGCTATTAGGAACTGATACGAAAGCATCGTTCAACAAGCATCAAATTTGAGCAAGTATTTTGACAGAAAAATCAAACAGTTTGAATTTTAGTCAAAATGCAGAGAAAGCGTGTGTTTGTAAGAAGCACTATAAATATACTAAAATATTTCAAAACTAGACATAACCAATAAACTTATGATTATTAATGATGTACTCTTGTTAAAATCATGTTAGTTTGATTGTTTAATTCTCGATATTGGACTTGAAATTGAGAACTTTTACAATCAGTATAAAAAGATGTTGGGAGTATCCCAAAATGGTATACATAGACACCATATTAAAATATTTAATGTAGAATATGAAAGATGAATTTTTTATACATTGACAATAGGAATTATCGTACATGATGTATTGCCTACAATATCGCATTTCTCTTTTGTATTCAATACATAGACAAGTTTCAAATCCTAACTAAGATTACTATAAAAGAGTTTATAGTATTCTCAAGTATTTACGAAGTGCTAGAGAATTTTTATAGAAATATGAACTCCTTATGAAGGAATGCACAAACTCGAACTTCATAAGTGACATCGAGTATGGTATGTCAATCCTAAATTCATGTTCAATCTTAAATTCATAACTTTAAGTTGGAAATGTTTCAAACAATAAGTAGAGGCTTATTTGACCAAAGGCTATGTACATCACCTTGAATGGCACTGTAATGTAAGAAGTATGACTAGATGCACAAATTTACAACTGAACTGGGGGTGGTTCTAAATATTAAGAATCTCATGACATTGTCATATGATAACAATGCCGCGATACAGTTTGTAAAAGAACCTAAAGCTCCGAAAAACATACTATGAAGGATTTCACATTTATCAAGGCTATTTATCAACATCGGAGAGAGTCAATTAACGTAGTAGATAATTAAAAAAATAGCATATCTGATCATCAAAGGATCGGCTTAGTCTGTTTTAAGAAAACTGATCGAAGAAATATGAATAAGATTCCATAATTGACCTTAAATGCAAGTGGGAAATTTATAGAGTTAGTGGCATGCCTTAGGGGAAATTATGTAATTTGTTACATATATCTAACTTTGTGACCAATCATGTTCATAATAAAGGTATTTGATTTCTATTATATACTTTGTTGTATAATAAATTAAGTAGTTAATTTAAAGTATATAAGCAAGAAAATTCTTCAATGAAATGTTATGTAATTGTGGTTGCAAATAGTTTTAATCATGAATAATTAAGCACTGTATAAAATAACATTTTATTTTAAATATTCCTTGTCAAGATGTTTGGAGAAATGATATCTTTACATCCATTAAGACCAAAACACATAATGCTCTCCAGATGTTAGGCGGTGTACTACTCATGGCTGCTAAGGGGCACCAAGGGGTTACGTACCGATAGTTATTAGATAAATATGGAATAACTCACTCGATAGTTTACATTTGGTTAATAATAATTGAGGATAGACAAGAATATCGAAGTAATGTTATTACGTAGCTCTCTCAACCCGAGAATACTTTTGAACTTTAGTATGGACAGTCCACTTTTATTATAGTTAAATTATGGCATGGTGCTTCATCGAGCGACTATAGTTGGCTCTAAGTTGAAGCATTGGTAGTGAAACACTATTCAATAGAAAATTTGTCTTCTTTGTTATAAGAGATTAATATCATGGTCAACCGTAGTTAACTCATAGTCAAATGCTCTGGCCAGAGCAGTATGGTTAACAATTATTATTATTTTAGAACCACGGACTTTGTGTTTGGACCAACCGAGTTGAATGTGGACGATACTGGAATTTTGACCAAAACCAAATCCCATAAGCGTCAAATGATATTGTTTTGACGAAGAGAATTAGTGTAAATAATCGTTACTGCTAGTTACCACTTAAGAAAATATAAAACATGATTTTTACTGAAGAGTTATGTAGGCGATAAATTTGTCCAAACTATCACATCACTACTCAAGGTAACGCATGAACATTAATATTTGAATTGTTCAAAATTAATCGTTGACTGAATTCACACATTTGATTTGCACAACCATACTTGTGAATTCTCTAAAAACCTACATGATTTAATTGATTTGTAAAATATTATAAATTTATTATATTAATCGGTATTTTAGAAAAAAAATTGTTATTTAACTTATTTATTGTTTGGAAGTTATTTGTAATTATTTGAATGCATATATAAAAGTTATATTTATGTTCATTGATATACGATATCGGTGTAATTTGAAATGAGGTTTAAATAAAGAATATTTACTTGAAGAGTTTTGGAATTTTTTGCACCATTAATGATAATAATTATGGTTGGCCATTCACAAGAAATGATAGAGCCGAGGGGGGAGAGAGTGAAAATTAAGAGAATTGGATAGGGAAGATTCAATTAAAAAATTGTAAAGGTTGCATTCTTTCATTTAAAACAAATCGACTAATTTCATTCTCATTCATTCTTTCCTTCATTCATTTTGTCTCCTCCTTTTCAAGCCATGGATGAAATTATCGTCTTCCTTTCCAAATCAAAAGGACCTCCAAAAATGATGAAAGCATTAAATAAAATATAAACATAAGTTGTTCACCCATCACTTGCAAGGATTGGGCTTCCTTTGATTGTTGATTGTCTATATCATCTTTGATGTTATTTTGTCCAGATCCGAAGGTGGTTCAAAGTCTATTTGGGTATGCCTTGAGTTTCTATGCACGTTGATTCATGAACCTAAGAGCTTTCCTGACATCTACGCTAGATGAATTGGAAGGGCTTCCTTCTAACTCAACTATAGGGTATGCGACATATGGGCTTTAGCATTACTAGGTATAAGGTATGCCTTTTTTTAAAGAATATTTACTGACTTCATAGGATAGATGCTTTACAATAGTGCACCTCAAACCAAGGATCACCCTACGATTTTAAATCAATGGACGATTTGATTTTAAGGAGGCTTTTATCAACATCGCTCTCAACCTTTGAAACAAAGAAAGTTTTCATAAAGTTGAATATTTGAATAGGCTCCTTTCTTACAATGGGCTTTTTAAATAAATTCTATTAAAAATTTCATTAGCGCGTGTTTCAAATAGAAAATTTTCTATGAAAAATTGAATTCTTGAATAGGATCCTTTCTTATGTTGCTTTCAATAAATCAAGGGGAAATTCAAAGATCATCTTTCCTTTGTAAATTATTTTTATAATTTGGTTTCCATCTAGTGAATCGAAAAGATTTTCCTGGATATTTGAATTCTTTAGCAAACGATACCTTCTCAACATTGCTACTAAGAATGATCTTTGAGAAATCTCATGTCAGAAATGTTGATCTCAAGTAAGAGACTTTATGGTCATAATTCATGAACAAATAGCCATTTTATTAGGAATAGACTTCTCTAGCTAGAGCTTTAGTGAAGTTGATAGGTTTCGATAATTTCATAAATGTTTTTTGAAATGAATATATAGATACTTCCTTTGGTAGGAAAAGATAATTAGTAATAAATTCAAAAAAATTGAGGATACTTTCATAAAAATACATTTAGGTCATACCCTTTTAATAGAAATATTATTGATATGCATATAGTTTACCTTTAAAATTTTGCAAGCCATTTCTGAAATAGACATACATATGCTTTCCTTGATCAGTAGGAAAATTTAATTATGCTTTTTTCGAACTTTAAAATACTTTCTCAAAATTTCAGTGGGTAAAAGCTTTACATGAAAATAGTATTATCAAGATGAAAATTGATGTATATCCCTTTTTCATGAAAATATAAGAGTAAATTTTCCTCAAAATATAAACTCCGCTCTGTTCAGTTTGCACGAGGTGTAAAATAGTATCACTTCTGATTTTTATCTAGCAAAAAGACATTCTTTTTTGGGAGTCCAAAAAGTCATATTCATGAACTAGTAGGCTCTCCAAACAATAATTAGCATTCTACTAAGGATCTACCTTTTGTAGTAGTAGACATAAGAAAATATATAGTTCTTGAAATTTGATTTTCTAAAAATTTAAAGAGTTCAAACACCAACCTTTTTTGGGAATTAGTCTAAAGCAAGGGATCAATAATAAATTTTCATCTAAGAAATCTCATTGACCATCATGTTAGGAACATCGTACTTTAATAGTAGGAGTTTATCATTCAAATAATAATATCAAAGAAAACTAAAAGTCCAAATAATAAAGAAATCCATCATCATATAGAGAACTCAAATCCTAGCCTTGAGGTAGAAAATCAGAATTTTATTTCAAATAAGAAGTACTTCCTTGTCGTGAATATACAGAAATCATAGTTTCGATATTTTTTCGACGAATTAATTCATTAAGGAAGGTATTTCGACCTCCATAATTAGAATGATTCCTGTTTAATATAAAGAGCCAGGATATCGTAGATTTTTTCTTTGATAATAAGACTCATAGCACTAGGTACAATATATCCTTTGCCTTTTTCCCTTCCCTGCAATTTTCTTCAATAGTAAGAATTTATTCGACAATAACAAAGAAGTCCATAAGCTCATTCAATAAATAAATCCACCATTACTTAATAGGAAATTTGAACCCATGTTTAGAAATAGAAGACCGGCTTTTAAAAAAAATTAACCCTTGTGGTGGTGATAGAGAAATTATAATATCAAGTTGTTTGCTGACGAATAATTTGATACTTTAAAGAAGAATATATCAAACTCTATTAGTATATAATAATCCATGTTGAATAAGGAAATCCATAATTTCGTCAATTTATTCCCTTGATGATGAGAATTAAAGCTTCTAATAATAGGTGGTTTATTTGTTCGAAGTTGTTTTATTATGATATCTTTAGTGATACTCCATGACATAATAAATTAATTTAAGTCATTAATTAATATACATTCATTTTTGAAGTTTATTTATTCATTTCTCTTTATCTATGTTTTGTTTCACACTTGATAGTACTGAATTTTAAGAACTTTGAATTTTTGAATTTTTGAAATCAATCATTATTCTATTTTTCAAACTTCATTTACCAATTTCTCTCACCAACGGATAAATATTATTGAGTGGACTTCACCGCTATTCATATTACTCTGATAGCTTTCTAACGATACTAATTTCGTCAAAGGTCACCTCTACTTTGGTTTTCATGAATAGATATGGCCAATCATAGCCGTCCATTAGCAATTTTTAATCCTCAGCTCCGTTCTTTAAATTGATCGCATGGGTTTGTTCATCTCGGTTAGTAGAGTCAGCCCAAGGAGGCTGATTATCTCAATTCGTCACTAATTGGCTAGAAATTAGCTCGAAAGTCCAAAAATAGGTTAACTTCTCCTAGTGTCGTTGTTGCCATCTAGGTTTTCGCACCACCTGGGATTAGTTGAGGAGATATTAGGCTTCAATCTGATGGTGGCTGCTGATTTTCAAAGGCCATGAATGCAGCAAATTAAGGCTTTAACTATTAATGCAAATTAAGATGAAATCCCTAACGAACTATAATTTTTACGGCTGCTATAGGCTAATAGGGAGACGGACTTGGGGAAAGACATTCGTTTGTGGCTTCTCGGCTTAAAGGTGATTTTTTACAAACCCCAACTTGGTCTAAATCGATGGCAATGACTTTAGGCAAAAAATTCATTGTTGATGATCTATTTTATTCATTATGCAACTATCAAACTTCGAAGAGCTATCAGCAATCAAAGGCAAAGAGCTAGCAACGGTGGCTATCGAAGTTTAAGAACTACAACGGCTGTCGTAGAATGAAGAAAAGGTATGAGCTATTGAAGTTTGAGAACTGGCCAAAAGCTATCACAGGACATGATGTTTGACTTGTAGTATTGAAGTTTGGAATTAGTTGTCATAGATTGAAAAGAGGAACAGATAAAATAGGAATATGTTCTACCCTATCACAAATTGAGATCTGTTGTTGCAGGTTGACGACTGGCATCGGCTATAGGGATTTGATGTAAACTTTTAAAGATGGATGAGAAAATAAAAATAGTGGCTATTGTAGGCTTTTAAATTTAAAAATCTTTAAGTAAAGAAAAATTAATAATTTTTTCAATATTAATCAAATTCGAAAAATTCTTCAATCAGCATACTCATAAAAATATTTCTTATTTTTCAAAAAAATTTCTAATAATTTTAATTTGTTTGAAAATCAAGGCTATTTTGATCATTTTCAAAATCTTGCATTTAGTTCTTGGTGAAAGCATCAAAATATTAAACGAATTTTTAGTCCAACACCCAAATTCTTTGAATAGACATAACATTTTATAAATTCCAAATATGCGCATAATCAAATAGTTGATCGAAAGATGTAAAATTCAATTTCATATGTAATGTTCTTCATTAATAAGTCAATATGTCAATAATACAAGTCATCCCCTTCTACATTGTCAGAAATGTCAAAAGTAAGGCACATATGCAATTTCTTATTTCTGCAGGTCCTTATGCCCAAAAGTTCAAGTCATCTTCTTTGTCGGCTATTGGAAGAGTTCTCAAGCTCTCGAGATAGCCTTAAAGTGTCATGTCCAAAAAATTATTTATGCTAAGAAGGAGAAAGAAGTGAGGAGCCCTTTCTCATATGGGCGTAGGTCCCTATTTATCGTTGAAGAAACTGGGCCGGGTCGTAGCAGGTTAAATGAGTGAATTTCAATTTTTTTTTCATTTTTAGATCATTATTGTGCTTATGAAGTCTAATTGATTTTATATCTAATCTAAAATACTTTAAATAAAATCATTATTTTTATTTTGTTTATAAATTGTTTTATTTGATTTATATTGGTTTTAATTTATAAGTGTATCAAATACGCTTATATCTTTATCTTTATTGTTAATAATGATAATTCCATCAACTAAGTTCAACCATGTCTTCTTGAATTACGTAAAATACCCTTCGTCCTAAAATACTTCCACGGTTTTTATGAAACGCTAAATCAAAAGCTATTTGGTTATCAAATCCAAATTCCTTCATCATCCCTCTTCCTTCTCCATGCCTAACATTTCTTTTAACATCCTAGATCGATTAGAAATTAGAAGCTATTTCTTATAAAATCCAAGCTCCTTCGAATCCATATCCCCTCTGCCCCAGAAATCGGTCAGAAATCTCATCGCCATCGCCTCCTACCCGATCGTAGCATACGGTCCACAATTCAGAAATCTCATCGACATCCTCCTTCTGTCAGATCGCATCACTTGGTCCACCAGCTCAATCCAAACTGTAATCCCCTTCTTCGATCTCAGCATTCCCTTTGCCCACTGTTTATAGCTACGGTACAAGTATATTAAATATTGATTCACTCTTTTTTCCAAACTTTTATCAAGATTCATGAAAAAAGTTTAACTCATATAATTTTTACCACTGTTCTGAATTTGATTCAAAACTATGGCTGTTAAATAGAGTATCGAGTAAGATTTCTACTTAGAAAAATATATTATTTAGCTTTCTGTACCGAATTGACATGGTATTGTCAATAAATCTGTTCTTAGTTTCATCTTAAAATTATGATTTGTATTTATGTACCAAACTGACAAAGTGACGACGTACATATTTAGGAGCGCAGATATATATTTTAAAAGGTTGGTGGAAAGGATGAGCATCAATATGTGTTGTAATACTCTTTAGTATTAACAATTAGTTTGATAATACCTTTCTACGATATTGAAATTATTCAATGTGTACAAAATAATACTGTAACAGTACTACAGAAACCTATTAATAATGGCAGATGGAAGTTCAAACTCTTACACTAAAAAATTGTTGGCTTAAAACTAGAATCACTATAGCCCTAACTGATTAATTGTTTACTTGCTTTTGTTCTTTGGCTACCTTCCCTCGAGAAGTAGATCAAAAAAATATAATATATGATTAGTATATTTATTTGCTTATATTTATTCAATTTTCATAATGCTTATATGCTTAATTAACTGTAATTTATCAAAAGTTAACGAACCTGGACCGTTATCTTTTTCCTGATTCAATTTTATCATTAGTTCATTTTCTATAAATTTATCTTTTTTGATATAAATTATATATGCTTGCTTAATATTATACATCAAACGGTACAGAAATTTAGTAAATCAAAGTTTTCTATTTATTTTAATCCAATTATATTTATTATCCTTACTCTCTACCTAATTTTGATAACCCACTATGTCTATAAATTTAAATTGGAAAGTTTATCCGTGGTGTTTATTTTTAAATCCATTTGTATCTAATGTAAATAAATATGGATTCTGTGATATTCAATTTCTCTAAACTTGCTTCAGTTTTATGTACTGGAAAATTATTTTCATAATACTTTGTTTAGTTTGCTTGAATATGAACTTAGTTTCATTTTATTATAACTTTTGGTAATGCCTCACCAACACCTTTTGTACAAAGAAATCAGTTTTTCCTTATACTCAATTAATATTCAATAAATTGGCAAGTACTTCTTTTGTTTCATGCTTTTAATTTACTACATTTTTATTATGTACTAGCATATAATTGTAATTTTAATAGATTTAGAATCTATGAACTGATTTGCTTTGTTTAATTTTATCCAATTTATTAATTTTGCTCCAACTCTAACAAATTGTGATGCATTTTGTTTTTGTTTTCAAACTTGCTAATCACTTTTTTTTGTATCAAACCAGATTTTCAAATCTCTTCTTAGATTTTTTTTTTTTCTAAATCTATTTAATGACACAAATTTTTGTTAATGCAAATTTTACTGAATGTACATAGTCATTTTTTTCCATGTGTAAGTTTCAATTGAAGCAAACCGTTAAAGGTTTAGCTTTTAAAGCTCTAGTTGCAGATGGGTAGAATTGCTTTAATTTCTTAAAAGCATAGATTGCTATTCAAATATGACTTTGGAATCTCTTTGTTTTAGTTTCGATGTAGATTTCAAACTTTGTGAATCAGTTGCAAAATATAGTTACAGAACTTTGAGTTGATATTAGTGTACTCAGATTTTTGTATTGAACTAAATTTACCGCTAATGACATAATAGGAGAAGTTTCCTTAGCATTGTAGTACGTAGTTGGTCTGGAACCATTTTATCATGTTATGTCTGTAATTTAATATTTATTTACATACAATTTTAAATATGTAGTTAATATCTTGAAACATAGAAAATCTTTGAACACGTCCATCAAATGTGCCTAAATATTGGAGGGTAGGTGGGTGTGTGCATCATTTGCTCATATACTGGTGTTTTACATTTATGAATTGAAAAACATGCATGTGATGTAAAAAATCAATGGTTCCATGAATAATCAATATAATTAAGCCACTACATGAGTATAAAACTACCAATGTTAGCAGTATCCTACCTAATGCAATCATTTTCCAAAATAGTAAAACAAAGCAGAATATTGCAACAGTATCCTTAAGAAAGTTATCACGGTAATCAAATATAAATTAACCTCAAAAGCAAATTGGGATTAAATACAAATCTGACAAAATTGGCTATAGAACTCTGGCTAAAATGGACCTACAATTTTAATGATATGCTAAAGAGTTATGAATAACATAAATAAAACATTTTAATTTTTGCATGTATAGTATCTAATCCGCTGTTTTAACGCTATTTTAAATACTTGATTGAACTAGGTTGAGTGAGAAAATGTATTCAATATATCAGTGCAATACATCAGACGACGTATCTAGTAAAGATATTTCTGGAAAATAAATAATTTGGGAAATTATTTGGAATCTGGTGATGTTAAGCATACCTATTGATAGTTAAATAACCGACTATCAATATTTACCTTTGAATGGGTATTTTTTGTGATTTGCTTGAATTTGAATGCCACACTTATTTTCAAAATAAGCGCTCACTATTCGGGTTAGCCGGGAAAGGACCTTGGGCTCGTGTAACCCATTCCGAATATGTGATACGTCGTTATGGATTGCATTTTAAGACCGGTGTTGAAGACCAGATATTTTTGAAAACGAAAGGATTACCGTCGAATGACTCTGCATCGGCTGCTCTCCGATATAGAGGTTTTATCATCCTTAGTGACGGGAAGTCCAGTCGTGATTAGTGAATATCCAGATTGCAAGGCCTTCTTTGGAAGTGCCTTCGGTTCTGTTCGATCCCGGAACGGACTTGTATGGTTGTGTGTCTGACATTACAATTTGAGATGTAAAGCTGGTTTCTATCAAATAAATTTCTGTTGGTGGCGGAGGATTTATTCTCTTAGCTTAACACCCTTCTTTGAGGCGTATGAGCTCAGAGGTTATGTAGTTGATGGTTACTAGTGACACATTCCCAAATTGGTAATGTGGTATACAAAGTGCTGTTGAGCATTTGATGATCAAAGCACAGCATTTGTATAAAGCGTGGCTTTATGGACGAGACTTCGTCGGACCTCATACCCCGGAAATGGTCAAAACAAGAAGGATGCAGCAAGGTTCTAGGGAGTAGCGCCCCTTAGTGTATGTCATTCCTTTTGGATAGAGGTGGTATCATGGTATGGAACCAACATATTAACTGAACCTGAGCACATAGTAAAGAAAAAAGTGAATATACTTCTCTCATGAACAAATATAATCGCATACAAAGTTGTAGCCTCTTGAAACTATAAATTTTGAATAATGCAAAATAAAGTACGAACTGAACATAATTTTTGGAACTATATTTTGTGAGTTGAGCATATTAGTAGGTAAATGCAAGCATACAAAATTATTGTTGATTGTGCTATGAAATAGAAGTTTTCACTTAATTTTATTCTATTTTCTTTTTGCATGATTAAGACATTGTTAGAACATGTTTTATTTTGAATTTTTGACCATGCTGTCATATAATCTACATCAATCTAACAGAAATTATCACCACGCAAAGACTGCAAGGAGACGGCATTGCATGCTGCCGAGCATGGTGCTAAGGCTAAGAAGTAGAAGCTCGATAAGAAGAGGATCAAACTCACCAAGGAGGAAGCTAAAGTTACTAAGACCATATAAAAGGCGTTTTACAGGACCATGAT
Organism: Allium cepa; assembly: GCA_030765085.1. Lineage (NCBI taxonomy): Eukaryota > Viridiplantae > Streptophyta > Magnoliopsida > Asparagales > Amaryllidaceae > Allium > Allium cepa. The sequence continues at coordinate 670,498,835 of CM060939.1, read as the reverse complement.
TGTAATATCCCGGAATTTCTGACAACCTAAATTTAATAATCTGTGTTCAAAAAATTAATTAATCTGATAATTTTTGTTAATAAATTTGAATTTGATTTAATAATCTATTTTATTAAATAATTAATTAGTGAATTTATTTTTAATAAGTTAATAAACTGTTTTCTATTTATAATATGTATATATATATTTATATATATTTTAAATAGATAAGTTTGGTTTTAAATTTAAATTAGTATAGCATATTTTCTAATATTTTGAATTTGGAAAATTATGATTTATTTTTGAATTAAGCTTTTCAAAACTATTTAATAAAATAACTAAATGATTTTAAATATATAAGATAAATGTTTTATTTGTTTAAAATATATTTTGACTTAAGTTTGAATATTAATTTAGGTTAAAATAAAGTTACAAAAATATTTGTTTTATTTCTTTTTAAAAATATTGATTAATAATTATGATTTGTAAATTAGAAATGAAATTTAAAATACAATTTATAAATGAAACATTTATTCATTTAAATAACAAATAAATTACAATCTCTTTTATAAATTTATTTTAAATGATTAAAAATATTATTTTCAAATGATTGATTGGTATATTGTTTTTATTTATAATAATACTTGGTTTTGTTTTCTTTAATTATTTATCTATATACATAACTAAGTATTAAAACTAATTAACTAAGTTTAAACTTTCCTTAACCTTAATTAAAAATACTAATCACTTAAAGGACAAATGTAAGTATCTTAGAAACATAGTTAACATGTGTTGAGTGATTAAATAAGTAAATTAACAAGTGTAAGATTTAAGACATGTGTTATGTTTAATTTTTATTTTCTTTGATTTTAAAATAAATCATAAATATAAGTTATATAAACCTACATTTTCCCATTTCTTTCCTTTTTCTCATCTTCATTCCAAACTAAGAAAATTTCTTCCAGCTTAAAAACATTCCACTTTTAGACAATCCTCAAATCAAAATAAAATCTGATGCAACCTGTAAAACATTTTCCTGCATTCTTCAATCCCTGTAAAACATTTTTTCCAGCATGCAAACCATCTTCAAAACATCATGCAAAATAAAATCCCTGAAGCTCATTATAAAAAAGCAAGCAACCTGCATTCTTCTAAAATCTGGAAAATCATCTACAAAACCTGTATATTTCCAAAGCCAAAATCCTGCATTTCATTTTCAAGATACCTGCATGCGTTTCTCTCTACAAACTGGGAAAAATTGCCCTGCATGCAACAATTAAAGCATGTCATTTTGTAAATCTGGAATTCAAACAAAAGTCTGCATTTTTGTTTCTGCAATTTGGAAAGTGGCAACTACATTCAAGTCTCAAAGGATTCAGGAACTTTTCAAATCTGAAAATTTTGCTCTGCTCTGCATGTTTAAAATCAGGTGAGTAACTCAACCTTTAAAAAAATTAAGTAGGTAAAAGTTGTTTCATGCTTTTTTTTGGAAATGACTAAACATTTTTATATGTTGGAATGAGGTGCATTCTGTTTCACTTATGTTCTGACTATTTACAATATAAGTTATAGTTGATAAAAATATCCTTTTCTTTTGATTTATTTGCTGTTATGTTTTAATCTTTGAATGAAACTTATTTATTTCGAGATAAAGTAAGTTTTTAAAATTTATATAAGTTAAATAAAATTCTGTTTTATCTGAAAGCAAATATAACAGAGTAAGAATTTGTATAAGATGGAAATTCAAACATTACAATTCAATGTTTTAGGTTTGTATATCAAAACATCATGCAAAATTATGATTTTTAAAAGTAAAACTACAATTTTTAATGCTTAAACAAGAAAGCAGTTCAAACTTCACTGTGTATTACATATTGGGTTAGCACTGCTGATTTATATGCTCGATTGAGTTGAATCTGCTCCTAGAGATGGTGAAGTGATTAGGAATGTTGAGAAAATTCTTAGATTAGGTTGCAATTTATTTTTGAAGTTGTAGTTGTGATTTGTAGTGTAGAACCCTAGTTTTCTGGGTTAGGAAAGAATTGATCTTATCGGTAAGTATTGTTGATCGAGTTCAACTATCCTTTGGGCACTGGAAGATGTTGGGATGTCGAGGCCTTCGCCAGATTTTTAAGGGTAATGGTGGCCGGAGGCGCATCAACGAGGCATTGACAAGTTGGGGATTGAAGGGGGTACTGCTGTTCCAGGTTTGAAAACTGTGTCTCGATCTTGATTTCGAGTATTAGTTGACGTAATGGGTGTATGGATGGTCTGTGGAGTTGAATGTCGACTGTGGGGTGGTCGTGTGGTTGTCCAGTGATGGCCGGAGACGATGTACATGTGCACGGTGCCTTATATTTTTCTGATGTGCTTGGTGTTGATAGTTGGGGTGTTGCAGGTTTGTTGGCCTCGGGATTGTCTAGGGTAAATCAAGTTTTGGCTCGAAGCAGTGATAGTTTTGACCCGAAGAAATATATAGGGTTGCTCGAGTATAACTGTTATTTCAGGTTTTTAAAACCAACAGAAAACCTGTTACAGTTTAAAAAAAAAATTGAAGTAAAGTTTAAATGTAAACTAAAATTAGAACTAAGTTTAAAACTTGAATTTAAATATGAATTCAAATAGTTTAAATTTTGGTTTTTGAAATAATTTGAATTTTTAAATTTTAGTTTGGGTTTTAAGTAAAAACAGAAAACCTGTTTCTGTTTTTAAATTAAAAGTAAAGTTTAAATGCAAACAGGAAATTTAAACTGAGTTTAAACTGAGTTTGAATATGAATGCTAGTAGTTTGAAACTCAGATTTGAAATAATGTAAGTTCTCAAATTTAAAATTTTGTTTTAAAAACTTTTAAGTTTAAAAATATATTGGTTTTAAATTTGAGTTGTAAGTTTAAATTGGTAAATTAGAAATTTAAAATAAGTTTAAATTCTAGTTTTTAAATCTGGAATTAAATTTAAACTTCAGTTTTAAAATAAAATGAGTTTGAATTTAAATTGTTTAAATTACTTTAAAATGGTTAAATGATTTGCATTTAAATGAAGATGTAAATTGTAAGTAAAGTTTTTAAAATTTAAGTTAAATCTAGAATGAGTTTAAAAACTGTATTTCAGTTTTTAAAATTAAAGGAAATTTTTGAATTAAAATTGTTTTTAATAACTTGGAACGTTTAAGTGTGTTTTTAAATTGATTTGAATTTAAATTGAATTGGGATTTAAATTCTTTAAACTTATTTTATAAAGTGGATGTTTCTTTTAACATATGAGATAAAGGTTTTGACTTGTTTTTAAAACCTTGTTCAAGTTAAAAAATTGTATTCATTTTAAAATCTCAAATTTTAAAATGAAGTTTAATGGAATTTAAAGTAAATTTAAAAAAAAAATTGTTTTTAAATGCTTAATTAAGTAAGAAATGTTTATCTAAAAGATAAATAAAATTTGATGAATTGGATTCATTAAATAATTAAGTTAATTTAAAATGAATAATTAACTATTTAATTAATTAATAATATGGATGGTTAATTAAGTAATTAAGAATTTTTAAATTTGATTAATTAAAACTTAAGGTTAATTAATTATGGTTAATTAATATGTAATTAAGGATTATTAATTAAATTTTAATTAATGATTAAAGAATTAATTAATCAAGTAATTAAGGATTAATTTAGATTGTAATTAACACTTAATTAATTTAATAATTAGTAATTAATTAAATTGTAATTAAATATTAATTAATTTGTAATTAATAATGGTTTATCTGAATTAATTTCTTAATAATATAATTAAAGATTGTTAATGAAGGTCATTAACTTAAGATTATTTAACAGTTAATTAATGTGATTTATTTTAAATGACTAATTAGATTAATTAATTAATAATAATCATTTATGTAATTGTTTTATGTTTAATTACTTAATAAAAGTAATTAATGAATTAATTACTTAATGTAATTGATTGTGTTAATGTGATTAGTTTAGATTAATTAATTAAGTTTAATTAATTTAAATATTTGTTGATTGATGAATAATTACTTTATGTAATTAATGGGATTGTAATTACTTAAGGAAGTAATTAATTGATAATTACTGAATGTAATTAAATATGTTTAATGATGAAAGTAATTTAGATTAAATTACTTTGTAATTAATCAAGGGATCAATTGAGATAATTAATTAAGGATAATTAATTAATTTTTGAAATAAGTAACTAAGGGGTAGTTAATTACTAGATTGTTATTAATCAAGGGTGATTAATATATGTCTGGTTTAAATTGAAGATTAATTGCTTAATGTAATTAATTTAAATAGATAAATTAATTAAATTATAATTAGAAATCATTAATTAATAAAATTGATGATGTAAATTTAGAATTGATTTAATTAAGGAATAATTAATAAATGAAGTAAGTAATTAATAAAGAATTAATGAAATTAATTTTTAGTTAATTGATTTATTAAACAATTAAAAGTTAATTATTGCAAAAAGTTAAGTATAATTAACTTGTGTAGTTAATCTAAAGGCTAATTACTTATTGTAATTGGGTAATTTTTAATTAGAAATAATTAATTGAATTGAATAATAGGATGGTGATTATTTAATCGATTTGTAATCAATTAATGATTAAGTTAAGCAGGATTATAATGATAAAGTAATTAATTTAATTCATTTTAAATTAATTAGAAATGGTAGTAATTAATTTAATTCATTTTAAATTAATTATAAATGGTGTGATCATTAAATCATTGCTTATGTATGAATGGATGATATTGGTTGCCTTGTATGGTTTGTAATCTCAGCTATGAGATGAGTAATGTTATATGATATGAATGCATTGGTTGCATTGTGATGATGATATGGATTATCTATTTGTAATGCTGATATGGATTATCTGTTGGTGCTAATAATGTTGATTATCTATTGTTATGTTGTGAACTATCTATCTGTGTGTATATAGATAATTGAATTGTTTTAAACTTTAAAACAACTTGGCCTTAAAAGATACGTTTTGGATTTCGATGAGACCGGGATCGGGTTTCCATATTTGGATATCCGAAAACCACATCGATCCAAATTAACGTTAGGTCGTGAATCTGAAGTGAAGATGAAGATTCAGAGTGCAAGGGTTATCGTCGTTAACTCTGAGGGTGATTCCAAAATGAGTGTAACGAGATAATACCTTCGGTTTCGTTCGAACCCGGAACGAACTTGTATGGATTGAATGCGTTCAGAACATCGTCAGGTGGACGATGAGCATTCTAAGTGATATGTCCTATAAAGGTAATCGTAGCCTCAAGCCTCATCAACCGGGAATGGCTAAAACAGGGGAGGCGCAGCAAGGCTAAGTGAGTCATGCCCAAGTAGGACGAGATTTACCCCTGTCTAGATGTCCCTTTATTTCGGCTTTGTGGTGCGGTTGCTGATCACAACTGCGGGGTGGTCTTGTTCGGAACTGTTCAGTAAGGAATGGTTTCGGTCTTGTGTTGCAGGGGCTGTGATCTAGGCTACGTACTGTAACGGACGGTACCCCGGTAGCCCTGCCATTGTATGGAATCCAAAATCCAATAAGTGCCAACGGTTTTGATTGTATTACCCACTTTTGTGGCTAGTAGCTGGTGTTGGGCGAATTCTCACCCAGAGGATCTCAAGACCAAAGAGCGTCAGTCTCACTCATGTTCACATCCTGCACTTCATTCAGCAAGGCCACAGTTCACTCGGCATTCGCAAATAGAGCATGGCAACCTCCATTCGGCAAAACCCCTCCCATGTGTCATTCGGCAATAGCTCATTCGGCTATACCTCATTCGGCCACTCCACTACCGGATCTACCCCCTACCGAGCCAACCTCATTCGGTCCACCACTCCATTCGGCATAAGCTCCTGCCGAACCAGACTTCACCGGTCCAGGTCCACCGGACCAACCTCTCCAATATCCACCCATCACCGAACCACCATAGCCGGACCAGGCACCACCGGTCCAAACTCCAACATCTCCCTACCGAACGAGGCTACCACCGGTCCAACCTCACCACCGAATGAACCTCGCCGAACCAGACAACTGCCAGTCCAGATCGCTTCAGCCCGGGCCCACCAGCAGTTATATACTTCCATGACCCCTGCCCCCTACCTCATTCTATAAATAGAGGGGCAGGGGTACAACAATGGCGGACAAGTTTGAGAGCTCAAGCAAGGAAGGAACTTTCAAACTACTTTCATACACTTGTATAAAAAGCATTGTACTTGTAATCTGGAAGAAGAAAGATAATAACATATAAAGTGGACGTAGGCACATTCTGGCCGAACCACTATAAATCTGCGTGTCTTTTACATTTCAGCCCTTACTTTTCTCATATTTACATACTCATCTAAAATCATTGAAAATCACACATACTCAACTAAAATAATACGACTTGGAGGTGTTTGTCCATTTTTTGTGCAAACATTTTTGGTGCTTTCACTGAGAATTGAACTCGAAGCTTCAGCTTCTCCCACTCAACCTTCTTCCTCATAACGACGTTCGTCGCTTAGAAATCATGCCTTCCAAGCAACGGAAGGATGTTAACAAAGGAAAGAACATCGCAACTAGCAGTCTTCCGGATCCAGTAGCCCCAGATCAAGAGGATCATCCAATTTCAACAGCAGCACCAGATGGATACCAGGCAAATCTGATAGCTCCTGCCACCGAACAACCAATAACTAGGGCAGATCTAGACAGAGTTGTGGCTGAAGTAACCAACCGCTTCACATCCCAACAAGAAGCTTTAGTGGACCAACTTATGTCACGCTTAAGGGATGCTGAAGAATCCAACCGCAACACTGAATCATGGGATGAGTCTCAATCTGGAGGATCTCGGAGACAGCAAAGGTATTCCTTCTTCGAAGAAACTATCGACAGGAATCATAGAAACCCCGCTGAACGGAGCCAAGCTGGAACCCAGCCCGAAGTTGGCCCCATGGAAATGCTCGAAGCAGAACCCCACCGGGTAAGATCAAGGCAGGGGGCAACTGTAGCTGGTCCTAGCATGCATCCGAGCAGCCAGAGACAACCACTGGATAATGCAAGAAGTGATAGATTGTACCATCCCTACAGGTCATCTGGACGAGATAGATCCCGCAGGGAAGAACTAAGCTCATTTTTGTCCGCTCCAAGTTCTGACGAACGAATGGCACGATTATTCAGAGAGTGTGTCCAACGAGAGCAAAGGGACCGGGGGATAGGCGCTAGGGTCACCAGCCCCTTTACCCGAAATATCGAAACTACCATCGCCCCCCGGGAATGGAAAATGCCAACCATGGAACCTTACAAAGGAACTTCCGACCCCATCGTACACTTACAGAGATACACCCAGCATATGCTCATGAGTGGAGCAACAGAAGGAGTATTATGTAAATGCTTTCCGCTATTCCTAGCAGATCTAGCTACCTCCTGGTTCTGCCATCTACCCCGAGGATCCATCAGCTCATGGGAGATGTTGAAAGAAAGGTTTATTAGCCAGTTCCTCATCCATGTGGAACAACCCAAGGATGCTTATTCTCTATCCAATATCAAACAGAAATCCGGAGAGACGCTGCAACAATATCTAACACGGTTCAACGCCACAGCAGCAACAGTTCAAGATGCCAATGAGAAACTTATCCTAACGGCCCTTTGTAGTGGCGTGCATCCGGATACCAAGTTTGCTAGGAGGTTAACAAAAGATAAACCAGCTACGTTACCTGACTTCTTCCATGAAGCTGGGAAGTATATGAGGCTTGAAAACGCTACCGCTAAAAGACAGTCAGGACAGCAGGCTAAGACTACCCATGGCGACACTCCCGCTGCAACAAAGGACGTTTGAAGAAATGACTCTAGAGATAACGCTGGGGGCAAGAAGGGAGGAAAGCGTTTATATCAACCAGGACAGAGATTTGACTCTTGCCCCCCTCCCTTGCTTTAAACTTTGTCCTGGATGGCTAGAAGGATGTTTTTAATCATTTCACCAAATGGGTGGAAGCGGACCCTTTAAAATAAAATATCTTTGGCATAAATCATCAACTTCTTACATAAATTATCAACTTCTTGATCAAAAAATATTCTATGCAGGTACGGAGTCCCACTCAAGATCATATCAAACAACGGACTCCAGTTTGACAACAAAGAGTTTACCAACCGATGCCAAGAGCACATAATTCACAAAAGCTTCTCATCTGTAGCTTGTCCTCAGGCAAACGGACAAGTCAAAGCTGTCAACAGAATTCTCAAAACCCTAACCAAGAAGAAGCTTGAAAAGTCAAAAGGCGCTTGGGTGGACGAACTCCCTACGGCACCCTGGGCCTGCCGCACCTCTCATAGAACATCAACGGGGCATACTCCTTTCTCTTTGGCATACAGATTGGAGGCCATGCCCCCAGTTGAAACTGTAGCGCCATCTCACCATGGGACCCACTGCAACCCAGAAGAAAACGAAGAACTCCTCCTCATGTCTTTGGATCTGATTGAGGAGAGGAGAAACGATGCAACACTTAAAAGCAGAAGCCCACAAGCAAAAAGTGGCAGCACAATGCAACTCCAAAATCAAGCATCGCAGCTTACAAGAGGGAGATCTTATCCTCATGCGGATCCTCCCGCAACACCGAATCATGGACCGAGTCCCAATCTGGAGGATCTGTGAGACAACAATGACCTTTCTTCTTCGAAGAGGTTAATAAAGAAATGGTCATGGTAGGAGCCGAGCCCGGACTCAGCCCGAATTCCGACCTGAGGAAACACTTGGAACCAAACCCAACGGGGGAGGTGCCAGGCAGGGGTCGGATATAGCTGAGCCTGTCATGCTACCTAACCATGAAAGCACCAGTAGACGGACCATATGAAATTCATCAAGATCTTCGCAACAACGGAGCTTATATTTTGTCAACAGTGGACGGAGTGGTGTTCCAGAGGGCTTGGAACATCCGACACCTCCGTCGATACTTTGCTTAACACGTACCGCCCATATGAAGCGTATTAACACGGTGGACGTAGGCATTATCGTGCCGAACCACTTTAAAAATCTTATCTCTTGTTACCTTGTGCCTTCATATCTTGGCTGCTTGTTAAGCTTTATCCCTTTCTGTTGAACAAAATCCTATGGCATCTCCACTCAAGATGCACCGCGGCCTCGTCTGGACTAGGCCTAACAGGTACGCTACGATTCTATGCACTCGCCAATGAGACACTTTTGCTCCAGCATCCCTCTGCTGCGGGTTAACTCATTGTGCGCCTGCCCTCAAAGCCAACTGTAATGAGCCGATTATAAGTCATCATAAAGGCCGACTATAGCCGATGGCAGCTCATTACGGCGTTCGGCTCGCCGGTAACTGTGAACCTACTTTAAGCCCCAACATAAGGTGTGGCCAGCCAGGGGTAGTTCACGGCCAACGGCACCCACGCTAGCCGGCCACGGTAAATCGAATAATACCCACGATTACGGACCATAATGGTTCGGGTAGTTACCGTGCGCGATCTCGGCTCCGATGTGTCTTAAGTGCGGCTGTGGTAAAAAAGAAAACTCCCCGCGGAGGCGTAAGATGGGTGACAAATGTCTCCAAGACCCACAGCTAGGGAAAGTGACTACAAAACCCGTTTGCCACGAACTTAAGCACATCGACGGCCTTCCGTGACTGGAAGTTTTACTTTTACTATATTTCCATTTCATTTAAATATTTTTCTCCTATCCTGTATAACAAACTCTAAAGTACAGGAAACCAAATAGGAAGCATTCACTCATGAGGCTCTAAGCCTGCATGCTGGGTAGCAGGGCGCTCTGCTATACCCGTGAACAGTTACACAAGACACTCAAAGCTACCGCCTGCGAATAAAACATAAAGGGCGGTACTCTCTTCTCTTGTACATAAATGCGTAACTATAACTTATTCATACACTGACATTGCAAAACGTGAAATTATATTTCAAGCAAAAACTTAACATCAAACACAAGTGGAATCACAGGCATATACATAATTATACTTCTCACACAGCACATAAAGATAGCAACAACATTTGAACATGACAAAATCAGCTTATATTATAAGATCACACGAAGTTATTCTTTGCAAATAATTTTATTACAGTTGCATATCAAAGACTAACATGAACAGTGATAAAAAAGAAACAAAAAGATGGCAGATGCATCCACACTCCATCACCAACTCCCCCAGCCTACTTAGCCGCAGGATCGGAGCCCCCAGCATGTGGATCTGAAGTCCCACCTGTCCAGATCAGAAGAGGAATTCATTAAACGAACGATCAAGTTATGAAAACACGAAAAGAAAAGAAAGGGAAAAGAATAACTCACCAGCATCCGCCGCTTGATCCTCATCATCCAACTGCACGCCCGCTTCCTCTGCAGCGAGTAGCCGCATCCCCTCCTTCACCGCCGCTTGCTCCTCCTTTGAGAACTGAGCAGTAACCGCACTCAAGTTGAAAGCCTCTCCGCCTTCCTTACCCGCATTCACCCTGGCCTCCTCTAAAGCCTGGAGATACACCTTGGCCATGACCCGAGGGTAATCGTCCATCCAAGACAAGCCGCCCTCCTTCCAAGTGTGGAAGTACATATCCTGCAACATCTCATCCATCATCCCCTCGTTTTCCTCAAACTCCCTCACCCGGGCCTCGGAAGCTTGCAACTTGGTGATGGCGACGTCCCTCTCTGATTGGTATCTCAAGCAGTCAGCCTGGAGTGACCTCCTCATTTCCTCTTCCTTCGACTTGAGGGACCTCCTCATCTCCTCCATCTCCTCCTTCAACTCGGCCTGAGCCATCTCCGCAGCCTCGAGCCTCCCTGACAACTCCTCTACCCGCTCGAGATCCGCATTTCGAACCTCATCCACCGTTGCGATAGCTATGTTAATCCGTTCCCTGCAAGCGACCTCCATCTTCCGTAATTCCGCCCTACTGGCCTTCTCCATGGTCTCTTTCAGACGCTTGGAGGCTTCCTCATGCTGGGAAATCTGGATGGCTTGGTCGGCGAGTTGCTTGGCCTGATCGGCAACCTTTAACCTCAACCGAATGTTAGCACTCCCGATCTCTTCCCCGGCCTTGACCAACTTAGCATGATGCTCCATTAACTTCTTGGTCTCTGCGGCCACCCGGTCGATATTAGCCTTGGCCTCATCCCCCATGGTGACTACCCGTGTAGTAAGTAAATCAAGATCTAAAGATTTGGCCTCGTCCAGCACTCTTACCATGGGGTTGCGGGGAAGTAGGTGCTCGCCCGTGGTCTCATCGAATGAAATGTCCCGAAAACTTGGGTCTAAATCAGGATGGCCGGCAAAAGGGTCACGAGGCACGGGGCGAGGCACATCGGGACGCCTTATATGAATGACAGTAGAACTCTTGGAAGGAGGAGGAGGGGGGCAGGGCTCCGTGCTCTCCTCCGTAGTATCACGAGGAGGCTGAGTAGGGGGAGACAGAGTAGGAAGCTGCGAAGCAGAAGAAGACTCAAATAAGGAACGGCTCCGCTTCCTTTTCTGAATGCCCTCTTCGATGACCCCAAGAAGAGGGCGGTACTTGACTACGTCCCCAGTGCGATCAGTAGAAGGTTTCGCGGAAGCTCTCCTCGACTTAAATTGTTCAAGGCGGTGTCGAACATCCGACGTTTTACCCGCCTGGCCTGCCCCTGGAATAAAGAACAAGTGTTACGAACATACAATAATCCGCAATTCAAAAAATGTGCTAAGTTAAAAAGAAAGAAAAGTGAGGAGACACATCTGTTATACAAACCCGGCGGAGGAGTGGGATACTGCAATAAGTCCTGGATCTCATTCCAGGACGGAAGTGAACCGTAAAAAATTTCTAAGTCCTTATCGAAAATAGAATCGGCAGAAGACAAAAGTTCACCTTGCATCGCCGGAATCACCCTAGCTGAGGAACCCTTAGAGGATGGGTCAGTGCCAGCCACAGCTTTGCCGGTTTCCTTTGCCTTCTCCGTTCCCTTCTCCGTTTCCGACTCTCCCTCCGACTCCCCGAAGGCCCGACGGAGAGCCTCATCCAGTTCGAGGTCTTGTTCAGAGGTTAGAGCAGCAACACCACTACCACCTTGACCTTCGCCATCTCCTCCACCCTCCGACCCTTCTCCAACTTCGCCTCCTTCCTCCTCTTCTACACCTTCCTCCTCCGGGACAATCGGGCAAGTACTTGGAGAAGGGCCATCGGACTTCCTCAGTTTCTTCCCCCCGACCACGGGACGCTCTGCGAAAGGCTCCCTCTTACCGCTCTTTACCTTATCCCCCTCCTTGGCTTTAGCAGCCTTCTCCTCAGCCGTGTCTCTTTGCTTAACCACGGACTGGTGCGGTAAGATCAAATTATACTCCAAGAGGGTTGCGTTCCTGATCAAGAAAGAGGCCGACCGGTCCCGTGCCGGAATAGCCTTTAGTTCAGCAGCCATTCGCACTAAGGAATCGTCCTCCACGACTGCAATACCACCTGTCGCTAGCCAGAAATAGAAGCATGTCAGAAAAAACACTACAGTCAAAACACATGAAAAATATAAATGAAATCAATCTTACAGCCGGAAGTGAAAAGGCGGAAAGAAACAGCATCGTCCTTGACGAAGAACCACTCCTTCTTGAACATGGTGAACTTGGAATACAAGTCCAGAACTGGTTTGAAGGGTACGGCCGCCTCCAGACTAATATACGGAGACCCCTTCTTATAGCCTCTCAGGTTGTACAAGTATCGGATTTCCCGGTTAGAAGGAGGACGCCCGTACCTCCTCTGGAAGATGACAAAGAGGCTCACCAGGATAGCATATGAGTTAGGCTGAAGCTGGAAGGGAGCCACCTTCAAATATGCGGTGAAGCTTACTATCCAAGCGTTGATAGGAGGAATGGCCCCACACATGCAATGGTATCTGCTAAAAGCGAAGTAGCCCTCGGGAGGATTATATGGCATCACCCCATCTCCTGGCAGCAGCATAAGAGCCCTATCTATCCCAAAGGAACGGGATATGACGTCAAGTTGCTCCTCCTTTAAGGAGCTAGGAAAGCAATCAGGGGGGGAGATCAAAAGTTCCTGTGGACCATATCCATCCACTAGAGACCTTGGAATGGGTCGATGTTGCTCGGATCCTGATTGGACTGGGGGCAAGGAAGAGGAGGGCTCTCTTGTGCCTCTAGACTTCTTTCTGTCTGATCGTGTTTCCGCTTTGCGAGACATTTTCTGCAGCACAAGAAAAACACGGTGTTAGAGCAAGAAGTATAGAAAGATAAACAAGCAAGTATCTAAAGAAAGCATATAAAAGCATAAGATTCCGCTCAAGGTTCAAGTATGAAGTCTCATTCGGCGGTGCAAGACGAGTTCATTCGGCACCAAACTCCAATGCTCATTCGGCATACATGTCATTCGGCATACATGTCATTCGGCATACCTCATTCGGCTATTCAATACACTCCGTACACATTCGGCAAACAGGGCCATCCGGTGGCAAAGGTTCATTCGGCAGAAAGTATACATACCTGGTTCGGTATAAGCTGGTTCGGCGAAGACTTTGGTTCGGCAGCACAATATGGTTCGGCTCTACTCGTTCGGTAATGAAAAACGAGGGGGGTGCGGCCTCTATATATAGGCGAGCTCAGGACCGGACCAAGGCATTCGACATACCGGACCGAATGGAAGCCGAATGGAACTATCCATACCGGACCAGCCTCCAACCGAATGAAACTTGTGCCAACTCGAACCCGAACGAAGCTACCTCTACCAGCAGAAACCAGAAACAGGGGGCACGCAGGCGCTTCACTCAGATAAGTACCGAACTCCAGAATAACTAATAAAATAAGATTATGATAACGGTGAATAAGTCGTAAAATCCTCACCGACGTGGATTAAATCGTTTACACGTGTACGCGACCTCGAATGGTCCATAGGCACGCTCTGAATGGTTATTAACCCTACCATCGTGGGAATTTACACTTTGACACGCATTCTTAAGCCCAGCGGTCATATGGATATTTGATAATTATGAAATGGCTAAGCTACTTACACATGTACGGGGTTGCGAACGATCCCTAGGCATGCTCTGAGCTGGCAATAAACCATCTTCACAAACATAAACCGGGCATCGACGATGCCAAGCCCCTTCGGGGCTCACTCTCTCGTCCTGAACGGCACAGTTCACTTCATCTCGAATATTTCGATCATGAACGGTCGTTATTTGAAATCATACTGAAACTGTAAATTCCTTTGCAGGACATCAACATGATATGAACATCCAACCCATGGCATTACAAAAACAAGCCTCCCTACAACAAGGAAACAAAGCGCGACACATGCAAGCACGTGCCCCACTTTGGGGGGCAAATGTTGGGCGAATTCTCACCCAGAGGATCTCAAGACCAAAGAGCGTCAGTCTCACTCATGTTCACATCCTGCACTTCATTCAGCAAGGCCACAGTTCACTCGGCATTCGCAAATAGAGCATGGCAACCTCCATTCGGCAAAACCCCTCCCATGTGTCATTCGGCAATAGCTCATTCGGCTATACCTCATTCGGCCACTCCACTACCGGATCTACCCCCTACCGAGCCAACCTCATTCGGTCCACCACTCCATTCGGCATAAGCTCCTGCCGAACCAGACTTCACCGGTCCAGGTCCACCGGACCAACCTCTCCAATATCCACCCATCACCGAACCACCATAGCCGGACCAGGCACCACCGGTCCAAACTCCAACATCTCCCTACCGAACGAGGCTACCACCGGTCCAACCTCACCACCGAATGAACCTCGCCGAACCAGACAACTGCCAGTCCAGATCGCTTCAGCCCGGGCCCACCAGCAGTTATATACTTCCATGACCCCTGCCCCCTACCTCATTCTATAAATAGAGGGGCAGGGGTACAACAATGGCGGACAAGTTTGAGAGCTCAAGCAAGGAAGGAACTTTCAAACTACTTTCATACACTTGTATAAAAAGCATTGTACTTGTAATCTGGAAGAAGAAAGATAATAACATATAAAGTGGACGTAGGCACATTCTGGCCGAACCACTATAAATCTGCGTGTCTTTTACATTTCAGCCCTTACTTTTCTCATATTTACATACTCATCTAAAATCATTGAAAATCACACATACTCAACTAAAATAATACGACTTGGAGGTGTTTGTCCATTTTTTGTGCAAACAGCTGGAATTTAATAAATGTAACAATTTTGGCTATTTCATATTTACTTGAAAACCCTAGACCTATTATAATATCACTGTATTTCCTATCAAATGTTTTGGTTAGCGTAAGGTAAAAACTTTTCCATGTTTATGTGTGGGAAGTCTTACGTGATATCTTTTCTTTTCAAAGGTTTTTCAAAGTTAAGCAACTTTAACCTGTTACTCACACCAGATCCATGTCTGACCCGGTGTTTATTTCTGTTTTTCTTAAACGCTTGGGTACTCAAATTTTTACGAGTAGCCAAGGGATTCAGGTTAGCTTTGACGAATTATGGAGGAGCAATGGAGAAGGAGGCTTCTGCGTGTAGATACATATTTTTCCGCTGTGTTGGTATCTCTGAGTGTTTTTATTTTGTATATTGAGTTGTAATAACTAGACAGGTGTTTATAACTGTCTAGTATGCGTTGTATTGTTCTGTGTAACTCTGATTGGTGTTGTATATTATGCAATACTTATGTTATTAATATACTTTATTCGTTCTGCTGTTGAGGTTCTGTTGTTGTTTCTTCTTTCTCTTCTTTCTTTTCTCTTTTCTATCCCTTTCTTTCTTAAAGATGATGCGATTTTCTGTGGTGCGGAAGTCGGGTCGTCACAATGATCGCGAATAGTGACTACACTGAATTTGAAAGCTTTGCCAAATGGCTTGGAAACAAAGGGGAGACTGCAGTTGAAGCTCAGTAATTCAGTACTGTTGGTTATTTTTATGTTTTTTATATCGTTACGCTCCCTTACGTTTTGAATTTCTACTTAGACAACCTTACTATTGGCTTCTGAATTTTTCTACTTTGCTTAATGCACTTTTATGTAATTTTGTCGCTGTTATTTTTCAAAAATAATATGATTACTATGATCGGACCACTTTTCATGCTCTGACTACTTCCATCCTATGCTGCGTAAGGATACTTGACTACTCTATGTTGTCGTTTTTGTAAAAATGCTTCTTTAGATTGTTATACATGCTTATATAAACTTAATATAATAATTAGCATGTTTGTTTCTCAAATATTTGATATGGTACATGGAATTTGTGGTGATGTTTTGAACTTTGACTATGTAGAGAACAACAAAAAGTAGAGTACGCATAATGATTCTCTGTTTATATATGATGCTGCTGTGTTTTATTGGGAAAATTAACGATATATAACTACTATGTAAATTGAAAATGTTAGTTGTTCGGGTAGGTGGTGCTGCAAACTTTAGTAATAATGAGTTCAATATTTTAAGGTCAGCTTGCATGTTCCTTATTTGGTACATTATAGAGGAATTTGTGGACTTTATATTTTGGTTGATGTTGTTTGTTGAAGGAAAAATCGAACCCTAGGGTCCAGGCCACGCACTTTTCCATCGAACAAGAACTATGTAGAAGCCCTATCATAAAGTTATTAAAAACTTATATATACTGCGAAAAGGTGAATTTTGGTTTCAATTTATCATGAACACTATCTAAATAATTCTAAAATTATAATAACAAATAACTTATGGAAAAGCTTAATTTTGGGTTTAAATTCACCAAAAGCCATAAATTCCTAAAACCACAATAAAAATTATGCATAAAGCTTAATTTCATGTTAAAAAATCATTCACATTATAAACAAAAAGGAAAAAATGATCCAACACTCGAATACAAGTCCATTTGGACGTGCGTATACCTTCGTGTGTATAATGCACGTGCAACATAAAAGAAGTGTACACAACTAATGTGACTGCATATAGGTGTTAGGATTTATACTGTAATAGACACATGTCTCTATTTATATACCTTTTTTGTCCATGGATTTATATGAATTTATATATATATATATATATATATATATAATTATTGTAGATATTTATTAAACACCTTTGACTAGTTCAAAACATTTTGATTTAATATCTTAAACATCTTATGTTAATTTAAAATTTGAAGTACGTTTTTATTTTAATCATATATATAAACTATTAATTAAAATATATGTGTTACTAAGAATAAAGATTTTTACTTTCGGCCGAAAAGGTTTTAATTAACATTTTTCGTACATGAAATCCATATACGTTTAATACAAAGATCTTTTTATATATACATTACTTTATTAAAAATAAAATAATAAATATATATAGACGGTTATTATACAAAATTATTTTTTAAAACCGAAAATACAAATGTTTGTAAAATATTTTTAAATAATCTAATATATTTATTTATAATATACTAATTATGTATACATATATTGTTGTCCGGGCTTTTAACCCAGTAGAAGTCGGAACAACTTAATCGAGTCAGAGTAGCTCAAAAGCTAACCGAAAGGACTAGAACAAGGATCCAAAAGAAGTCAGAAGAAAAGACAAAAGAATACTCTAAGAATATGGGTTGCTAGCAATCCATGGCATTAACTCGGGAGCACAAAAACATCATCAACGCAAGATGATGAAGGCAATCCAAAGACCAATGTCCAAAAATACGCTAAGTGTATGGATCGCTAGTGATCCATACACTATGAATCGCCAGCGATCCATATGTCATCACTTAAATGTTGCATCTCACATAGAACAAGGAAGAAGGAAAAGCTAAGTAATTAGCTCGCATTCGAGCTAATGCTATGGATGTTTTTGGCTCGGGTCACGAGCTAAGCTGCTAAGAAATTAGCTCACATTCGAGCTAATGCTATCAATTGCTAGGATCCATAGACCATGGACCTCTAGCGATCCATGTTTTTGGCTCGGGTCGCGAGCTAAGCTCCACTACATCTTCCTGTGACCATCTTCAAATAGCTGGTGAACAGACTTGGCCCAATAGCTCCAGTCTCTATAAATACCATTTTATCTGCAATATAAATGGGATCTCTAGGGATTGGTTGCTAAAGCTATGATGGAAGCTTTCTTCACTCCACGTCTCCCTTACAACGGTATTCAAGGAATTCAATGTGATTCTCCAGTCGATTCCAACCTTGGAGATTCAATCTAGCTAAGGATATTCAAGAGCTTTGTAATCAAATACAACTTGTAACAGCAATAAGTCAATAATAAAAACTATAAAGTGGACGTATGCTTCATTAACAGTCGAACCACATAAAGTTCTCTTGTCTTCTTTCTATTTTTTCTCTTTTACATTTATATTCTATATTATTGCTTTGTAAGAATAGGGTTAGTGCTTTCACACTCAAACCAGCGTGTTGATCCATTTTTTTGGGTTAATACACACACACACGCACATATATATATATATACATATATATAATTACATATATTACATCATAACATTACTAAAACTATTTTAAAATTAATATTAAATTTTAAAAAAACATAATTAAATATTTATATTGTGGTCGAAAATAAAAAATATGTTTTAAGGATGTTTTCTTGTGGATTTTTTTATCAATTTGACTGTATACATACAATTGGACAACACAAATTATATACAAATTTGTTATAATAATAGTAATCTAAATAGTATGAACAAGATGATCAACATATATAAAATAATAGTTATTATTGAAACTGAAATGTTACCAAATTTGTAGCCTTAGACTAGCACCTTGAATGAAGAACCAAATCCTTAGATTTGATCAAACCAACTCTAGAAAGTGCAGTCGACTAGAGATAAACACTACGCTATAATTTTAATGATTTTTTCTGAATTCATTTTAAAAAATATTACCCCTTGATACTTTTGGTCGGAATAGGGCATAAATGAATAAGGGTGGAGAGTTCAAATAGGCATTAGGTAGAGGCAAAATTAAAGACTAATCTCCTTTGTTTACTTTTCTTTTCTACCAATTCAAATCTACATTTGAGCATTTAAGACTCTGCCCCCATTTTTTCTTGTGGCCTACCATACAATGAGCATGATGGGCCTATAAAAAATTTCAAATCCACTTAGTGATTAATGTATTTAAATAAAATTTAAAGATTTATCGATATCATATATTGAAATACATGTAACTTTTATATGCCCACTTTATTAAATACAAAAGGAATTCGAATAAAGCAATTAAAATTTAATAATAACGTGACATAAATTTTAATTAATATATTATAGTTATAATTCAATTAAATCGTATGGTATTTTTAAGTATTCATCATTATGCTTGTATGACTTAAAGGTGCATAGTGAGCGATGAATATCGAAAAATTCGAATACCGCACATCGCAATAGCCAGTGGTGTTACATTTTCCACCAAACAACCCTATTGTTTAATGTAGAACATAACTTGATAAAGAATTATTATCGTGAATACCACTTTGAAAGTTGAAATCTATATACCTTTTTATAAGAAAATCTTTATTTCTATATACAAGGATTAAGTACTTAGTATTTCTTAAATATTTAAGTATGCATTTACAATAGTCCAATGCTTTTCACCAAGATTAGACCGGTATCGGATTAAGCATCCTAATGTACAAGCCACATTTAGTTCGGTACGTAGAATATCATACATTACGGAACCATTAGCAGATGCATACAGTATCCTCTTCATATGCTCTTTTTCTTCATCAGTAGAGGGGCATGTTTCTTCGAAAGGACGATTCCAAATTGTGTTAGAACATTTCCATGCTTAGAATTTTCCATGCTGAACCTTTTCAATAATATCCATGTATGGGATTGGGACAATCCCAACAACCTTTTAGATCTACCTCTGTAGATCTTTATACCAAGTTTATAAGCTACTTCTTCTAAACCGTTCATGGAGAAGTTTTTGGGTAACCATACTTTCATTAATTGCAATAACACAATATCATTTCTAATCAATAACAAATCATTAACGTATAGTACTAAAAACAATAACAGTTCCTTTTTCTTCCAATATATGCACGCTTTGCCCTTGGGATATGACATGTAAATGGTCTCTTCTAAATCACCATTTAAAAATGTCATTTTTATGTCCATTTTCCATATTTCATAGTCACAGAACGTGCCAATTGCTAGCATTATCCGAATAGGCTTAAGCAAGGCTACGGGCGAAAACACTTCGTCATAATCAACACTTTAAATTTAATGAAACCCATTTGTAACTAATCTTGCTTCATAAGTCTCTACTTGTCCATTTGCATTTAGCTTTTTCTTATAATTCCATTCATACTTTGTTGTCATGCATAGAATCCATTTAGAATTTCATAGCTTCAAGCCAAAGTGCAAAGTCATTGCTCCATGTTTCTTGTTGGAATGAAAGAGGAGTACCGTCTTCTAAGATGCAATCCTCTTTCTCATTATCCATGAGAAAACCATAGTATCTCTTTGGTGAATGAGATTTTATATTAGATGATCTAATAGGTTGTGTGATTTCGTACATTAACGAATTTGGTTCATCCACCAGTTTGGCTTCTTATTTAATTTCTTGGATCATATCCAAGTCTACATTCTCACTGTTAATTCTTTCATAATAATTTAGTTTTATAAAACAATAGCTTGTGGAGAAATAATAACCTTTTATTCCTCAGTATTATAGAAAATATATCAAATTGAATTCTTCGAATATCATATAAATTTATATAATGCCGATCCTGCCTTGAGTTTATTCGGCCGACGTTCTTAATAACAACCATATTTGGAGCTACCATATGATTTAAAATATAGTAATATTTTAAATCATATTTTAAAATTATTTTAGTTTAGAAAGTGGCTTACTATTTAGAGAAAATGTAACAAATTATTTTGTGTAAAATGATTTATTTAGGGAAAATTTGTTTGTTTGGGAAAAATAAATGATGTTGGGAGATAATATGCAAGGTTTTGATCAAATTTGGATTTGAAAACTAAATAAGAAATAAAATTGTATGTTTAGTTTAAATGGACAAGTTGTATATTATTCATTATTTAATGTTTTAATGATACAGTATATTTCTTGAAATCGTTTAAAAACATGAAAACGATATTACGAAAGTGAGAAATTTATTTCTTTAGTGAAATAAATGAAGTTTGGACGAAAATTTGGATTTATAGACGTTATAAAAGATTTAAATTTCATTTTGGCTTAAAAATAACAAGTTTGTAGAATATTTAAAATTCAATACTTTAAATATATATAAGAGAATGTGTGTGTTATGGAAATGAGATAAGGCGAGCATTAGAGGTTTATATTTTGATATTTGAACTTAAAAGGAGAGAACATTTCTAAAGGCTATGCTATCAAAAAATTAAGTCAAAATGAGCTATAATGGGTCCTAAGCCCATTTATAAAATGAATTCAACAAATAAATAAAAGCAATTATTCTCTTTTCATTCATTCTCTTCACTTAAGCTTTGAAAAAATGAATATGCCTTCCATAAAATTCTTAAAATTTATTTTCTTCATCAAATTAGTAAGAAAATCAAGTGATGGTTTCAAATTGAAGCTAGATACTCCTATAACTCTTCTAACCCCTTAGTTCGAATTTTAGAATATAACACTCATCAAAACCTATAATTTTGAATCATATCAGAATCAATTAAGGAGGAAATAAGGGTTTTGATGATTATTAGGGGTTATTTCAACCTGATTTAAAATGATTTTGGTGAGTAATGTTTGGTATATCACACATAGATGCTTAATAGATGATTGCATGTGCTAAAAATATATTATTTTATATGAATTATGGTTGATATTGGTATTGCTTTGATTGTTGTTGCAATTATTTTTGGAAAACCATGAACATACAAAGGAGACTCCATCCATTTGGTTTTTAAATTTGTAGGATGAAATTTGGATGGAGAAGGGGACTGAACGGTTGTTCTTCGTCGGTGTAAGGGACAGGATATGGGCTAAAATTGTCCCTAATATGTCAATTAACTACTGTGAGCAGCAGTTGAAACACCGCTGCTCATGCAACAATAGTATTATGACCGTGAGCCAAAGTCCATAGTCATAGGTAGAAAATCGTGGCTATAGGCTTTGGTCCATAGCCCCTATTATAAAAAATGATGGTTATGGGCTTTGACCCATATCCCCATATTATATAAAAAGAATATTGGATATGGGCTTTAGCCCATAATACCATGTTAGTTAAAAAAAGAAAAATATGAAAAATGGGTCTTTATATGTGAATTACAACATGATAGTTGATGATGTTTAGTAGATTACAATCTTGTTATGTTTATGAGTATAATCACATACATTGTGGCAATACTAAGTTCACTAAATGATGTTATGTAATGACGAACGATAACTAATGTTAGAGCAAAAATTGGTTTAACATCCATGATGTAATGCTAAGCCAATATTTGGTCTAACATCCATGATGTTGTTCAATATAGTATTGTTTTGGAGGGCTGTAATGGTCATATTAAACCAAAGATTGGCTCATCATTCAAGGCTTAGTACAAGATGATATCAATTGAAATAGTCCCATGACTCCCAAGGGTTTTTGGCCTTGTTATACAATTAACCAAAAACATATCACGTGTCTAACGGAAAAAATAGGCAAGTTTCTTAAATGTGAAATAGTCCATTAATCTTTCGTTAATGGGAAAATAAGCAAGTTACATAAGCCACAATCCATTATTCATATGTTTGATAGGTAAAATAGTGAATATGAAAAATAGAATTAAATTGAACAAGAGCTTAAATGGCCTTGTGCTATTTATAAGCTTAAAGTCAAGTCTAAGTTCAAGGTTCAATTATAACGAAATATGCACAAATCGAAGGAAAAAGGCTATGATAAGTTATTCGTCTAAGTCCTTGTTCATAAGTCTCAAAGGTTACAAAACAATTTTTGATTTTTCCCCAATTCAATTTAGGGTTTACAATCTTAAATTTAAGAAAGAGAGAAAGAAAATGATTCCCTTTTTACAATGTCCTTGATCTGTATTTATAGGGGTTGGGGTTAGCGACATGGCTTGACATTCGGAATCCACTTACTTACATTAGCATTCATCATTGATAAAATGATGCATCGATGAGATGTGGCATTGATGCAGCCGTTCGATATCCTTATTGTCCTGATCATACGCGGCATCCTATAATGCTTGATATTATTCAACATGCTAAATTTCAACGTTCCTTCTTATAATGAAGTTCGATATCATTTCTTTGAGGTAACTCATAATTCCGGCATTGCTTATTAAGGTTCGATATCAACTGCGTGCAATTATTTTATGTTCATAGGTGCGATAACCTATATCGCCTGGGTTCGACACGCCTTCTACCATTTTTCACGACATACCTATAGTTGCGACATCCTTATGTTTATTGCATTATTGTCTTGGAAGCTCAATCGTAGACTTATTAGCTCAACACGCATGCTTATAATGGCATCTGTAATGACCCAAAATTTAATCGCTGTTTAAATGAATATTTAATTGTATTTCAAATAATTTATAAATGAATTTTTATTAACAAATAAAATTGTTTTAAATAATAATTAGTGATGATAAAATCATTTTCAAAATTTATTTACCAATATATATAGTTTATAGAGAAACATAAAATGTGACCGAAAGTTATTTTCCAAAATATCTATTTTTCATTCCCTAAAAGTTATTCAAAAGTTATTCAAAAGGTTATAACACTATGTTAAACATACATGCACACAATATAAACTAAGTTAACATGGTGTGTACATGTTTATATATGCATGTGCATGTTTTCTCCTTAAACATATAAATATATAAGTAAATATAAGATTTTATATCATAAATATATAAAACATATATAAAAGTACACATTTTCAACTCAAATACACAAGAGCATAACATGAATAGTGCAAGATAGCGGGGGCAGGTGGTGTACAGATTTAAGGGAGGAGAAAATATGGTAGTGCATGCATACATATATTTTACATTAAACACTTATATAAATCTCCGAAGCCTGTAAATGCCACTACTCTTTCATGTTTTTCATTTTCCAACCCTCCTCGTTACTTTAAAATTTCCTAAGAGCTTGAGCTAAAGCATCCATGGCTTCCTCTTCATTATTTTGAAAATAGAAAAAATCACTTCTTTTGGCTAAAATCTCTTCCTTAGTTCACAAAAACATTTCTATATCTCCTATAACACCTTCTCTTCCAAAACTCAAGCAAACAAACACCCCACAGCATATGGCCGAGCCAAAATCACCCATGGTCATGCCCAACAAGGCTTAGGCCGAGCCCAGACCCATTTGGCCAAGCCCATTTCAAGTGTTCAAGCAACCAAAGTTCAACTTTTACAAAGTTTTTAAAGTGTTTTCAAGTTTCGGAAAGAGTTCACTTTGATTTAGAAAAGTTTTAGTGAGTAAACTAAAATTTTTAGAAAATAAAATAACTTGTTTTAATGACTATATGTTGTGAGGTTATAGTGTTTGTCATATTGAAATATTAAGCTGTTTGGATGATATACGATTGCAAGTTGGTTGTTTGGTATAGATTTGTGATTTGGATAATATGTTGATATGTTTCGATATATGTATGGATAAGGATATCGATATGTGATGTCGGTTTATGATATTATAATAGTGTTGTTTGTGAAACAAAACCAAGTATGTTGTGAGATGGTCGTGAAAAAAAAAACTAGTGCTTTAAAAAGTCACAAAAGACTTGAGATCCGATTTGAAAACGAAAAGCTCTTTTTCTAGTTTCGGATTTTCAAATTGCTTTCCAAGTTTTCGCTTTTGTTTATAAGTTTCAAAATATTTACATTTATGTTTTCAAATATGTTGTAGCTAGAGTTAAAGCGAAGTTTTTACCTAGAAAGCAATTCTATCAAACTACGTTGATAGCGATAGTTGCTATGAATGCAGTTCGGGAAATTTCACAATTTCAAGTTTTAAAGTGATTTCTTTTGAATTGTTTTGAAAACTTATTTCAAAGTCAATTAAGTAATTCAAAAGTTTATGTGTTAATTGGAGTAATTATTATTTATTTAATTAATTAAGTAATTAGGGTTTAAGGAATTATTTATCAAGTTAATTATTTTTAATTACGTAATTTTTAAATAATGATTAATTAAGATTAAAAAATTAATTTTTATTTACTTAATTAAAATTAATTATTTAATTAAAATTAATTATTTAATTAAGGGTTAATTACCCACTTAATTTGGGTTTAATTTCTTAAATGAATGGTATTTAAATTAAAGTTTAATTATAAATAATTTTCAATTAATTAAAGTTTAAAATATTATTTTTGATTTAACTAAAGGTTAATTAATGTTGATATGATTTGGTTTAAGTTTATTTGTTTTAAAGTTTCTTTCAAAACTCTATCGGCTATTTATTTTTAACCACTTTTCTTGTTTAAGTAAATTGTTTTAAAACCAAGGATCTCTTGTCCATGCTATTAAGTTGCTAAATGAATTAAAGTAGTTGTAATAAAATTATGACGTGCTTTATTGAAAGTAAGTCGACTCGTACTTATCATAAATAACGCACTTCGGGAACGTGATGAATACGAGGGGGTAAATTTCGATAAGCGGGTCATGATAAGCTAAGTATATGGAACGTATGTTCATATGTAAATCTTTACACCCTAATAGTGGAATAGTCACTATATATAGCTTGACCTTTTAGAATTATCGAATGTTGGTTTGGAGTGACCGGGATCGGATATTAGCTGTTATCCAAAAACCACTTCGAACCAACGTAAACGTTCGAATTGGAAATAGTAAAGGAAAGGTCCAAGATGAAGACTTTGAAATGCAAGCACTATTTGCTACTAACCCTGAGGGTGATTCCAAAATGGGTGCAGTAGAGATAGTGTCTTCGCTTCATTCATCTCCTGGATGACTTGTATGGATGAGTGCTGACATTGTGTCAACGTATGGAAGGCAAAGTTAGCATGCCAAGTGGCAATGCTATAATAAAGGTAAACATAGACTTAGGCCTCATCAATCGAGAATGACTAAAATATGTGAGATGCGACTAGGCTAGGTGGGTCACTTATATGAGGATAAGGTCATCCCAATCTAGAGTCCCTACTATTAACTCATTTATGCTTCGGTATGGTTATTGATCCCAATCGAGGGGTGATATTATTCGATACTATCCAGTAAAGGTTAGGTCGGTCTTGTATTGGCAGGGGTCAATAGGTTTAACCTTGATATTATTTTATCTAGAGATGCACCATAACAGTCGGTACCCTAGTAGCCTGGTCATTATATGGAATCCATTTCCCAATAAGTGCCTTTGGTCATAGTTGTATACCTATCATGCTGGAATTTAATTAATGTAACAATTTGGACTGTGTGAATTATTTATTTTAAAACTCTAGACATTATGAAAATATTATTGGATTTCTATATAAAGTGGTTTTGTTATCATAAGGTAAAAACTCATCCATGTTTATGTGCGATGTGGTCTTACGAGATACGTTTGATTTTCAAAAATCGTTTTGTAAAAGTAAAAATTAAATTGTGTGAGTTTACTCACACCAGACCCATGTCCAATCCAAAGTTTGTTTTCTTTTCCTAAAAATCTTGGGTACTCAAATTTATATGAGTATCCAAGTGATCCAGATTGCTTGCGAAAGCATTTTGAAGGAGCTGGAGCTGGTGGCTTCACAGTTAGCAAATTGCTATCTTATTCCGCTGTGTTTCGTGTATGATCTATGTATTTTGTATAGACAGGTAGTCATAACTGTTCAGTTGAAATTTGTAACGTAATGACTCTGATGTATTATTCATGTGGAAATGACTATGTAATATACTATGTTATATATTATATGTTGTTCTGATTCGTGGTGAGATTCTATGATTCGCTAGTTTCTTCTTTTCCTTCTTTTCTTCTACCCTTAATGGCTCGTCTTTCGTTGCAAGAAAGACGGTCGTTACATTATGGTATCGGAGCCTAGGTTGAATGAACACTTAGGCTTTGGGTTAGGGTCAACTTCGAGAGTGTATATTTGTGATTTTTATTCTTGTGTGTATGTCTGTGTGTGTGTGTGTGTCTATATATATGATAGATAGATCAGCTTGATAGGTTTGATTATTACCATTCTTTCAAGATTTATCTCGCCCAAGTATTCTAAGAATTATCTTACTATGTGAAGGTAGTAAGACATGAGTAACGGAGGCAAACAAGGTAGGAAGTATGTAGCACTACAACTTCAAATGGTCAAACCCTAAATCCTGGAGGAGTTCGGATTATAGAAAAGGCAGCGGCCGAGCAGCCAAGATTGAATTTCGCAACCTTATGAAAGGACTACATAAACCTAGGAGGGAATCCATTTAAGAGGACTGAGTCTATCATGGTAGTGCAAGCCTGGTTGCGATCTTGCAAAAAGATTTTTAAAAGTTTTGGTTTATCTGACGAACATAAGAGGTTTTTAGCAGCATGACAACTGTAAGAAGGAGCAGCAGCTTAGTGGAGCTCCTTTAGTGCAAATTTTTTGGTAGAAGAGTTTTCGTAAGCTCGATTCAAGAAAGTTTTTGAGGACCAATTCTTACTAACAGAAGGAAGGACGAGGATGTACCGCAACTTCATGGACTTGAAACAAGGGGATCTGTAGTTAGCAGAATATGAGACGAAGTTCAAAATGCTATTTTGGGACCAGAATTGATCGACACCCCCATTATGGAAGAATGAGATGTTTATTTTGGGTATGACGGAAGAGTACTATGAGAAAATGACTACTCACATTAAAGGTACTTTTGTGGATTTAGTTGATATGGCTTTGGGTACGAGGCCTTGGAAAAGAAGAAGCCTACTCCAGCAGAACCTAGTAGAAATATCGGTGGAAACAGTTCTAATAGGACGAAGTTCAATCCAGACTGGAAGAATCAAGGAAAAGGGAAATAGGGAGAAGGTTGAGGAGGCAAGTTCAGGAATATTGGTTGTTACCATTGCAAGTAGAGAGGTTATATTTCAAGGTCATGTTCGAACCGTGAAGCTCCAAAGTAGCAAAGTGGACCCATCTCTCCAATGGTCCCGAAGTCGCTTTGTTTTACTTATCATCAGCCATGCCATATGATTAAGGACTACCCACTCATGAAGAAGGTGTCGTGGCCCCAAGGTGTACACCTTTAAGTATGAACCGTCTACTTCAATGGGTGTGAAGGGAAAAGATGTCCTTGAAGGTACCTTACTGATTAATGGTATTTTTGTCCAAGCATTATTTGATAATCGTGCCTCTTATAGTTTTATCTCTTGTGGATCGGTAGGTAAATTTCATCTTATTCCTAGTATTGTAGAAAACCCTATGTGTGTGTCTAGCCTCCATAGGTGGTGTAACCCATTTGAATATGATTTGTGATAATGTGCCAATTTCCTATCTTTCTCATCTTTTTTCTTACGACCCGTGTATTTTAGACTTTAAAGGATTTGACATTATTCTTGGTATGGATTGGTTATCGAAATATGGAGCTACTTTAGATTGCGCTAAAAGGGCTGTATCATTTGAAACTAAGTTGGGTAGAATTGCTAAAATACCATGCAAGAATCTTGGTATTAATATGTGTAGTTCTTGTATTCCTTGGAATCATCCTAGGATGAGTTAAGTTATATAGAAGTTGTTAAGAATTATCTTGACCGATGTGTTTGAAGAAGCAAGTTGCTTACCCCCACACCGAGAGATAAAGTTCCGTATTGATCTGGTCCCTGGTGCTAGACCTGTGATTCAACCCAAGAGAAGGATGGCCCTAAAAGAGTGGATTGAATTAGAAAAGAAAACCAATGACCTGTTAAGAAGAGGGTTGATTAGACCCCATCAATCGAGTTGGGGATCAGCTGTGGTGTTTGCGGCTAAGTCTGATGGATCTTTAAGGTTGTGCATGGATTATAAGGAGTTGAATAAGCTGCTCCTAAGGAACAAGTTTTCCTTACCCCACATCAATGATTTTTTTGATCAACTTCATGGAGCTATAGTATTTTCTTAGATGGATCTAGCTACTGGATTGCATCAATTGAGGGTTGCTGTAGATAGTACACCCTTAACAGCTTTTAGAGGCCCTGATTGTTTCTTTGAGTGGTCGGTTATGCCTTTCGGGCCAACCAATGTGCTTGCATATTTTGTAGATCTCATGAACCGTATTTTCCAAGATGTTCTTAATAAGTTTGTGCTAGTTTTCATCGATGACATCCTTATCCACTCCAAATCTTAGGAGGAGCATAAACATCATTTGGAAGTAGTGTTGGAAACATTGAGGAGACATATCCTAAAGGCAAAATTTTCTATGTGCCATTTTTGGAAATCAGAGGTAAGATTCTTAGGACATATCATGACAGG
Organism: Allium cepa; assembly: GCA_030765085.1. NCBI lineage: Eukaryota > Viridiplantae > Streptophyta > Magnoliopsida > Asparagales > Amaryllidaceae > Allium > Allium cepa. The sequence continues at coordinate 670,469,593 of CM060939.1, read as the reverse complement.
AGAAGGTATTTTAGTAGATCCAGCAAAGGTGGAAGCTGTTCAGGAATGGAAGCGACCACGGGTTAATACCAAGGTTCACATTTCTTCGAATTGACCAAATTCTATAGGAGGTTTATTCGAGATTATTTCAAGATTTCATTCCATTTGACTAAGCTGACTAAGAAGGAGGAAAAATTCATATGGACTCTAAAGTGTGAAGAGTCATTTCTGCAACTGAAGAAGAGATTGACCAGTGCACCGGTTTTGGCCATTCTAGATGGAAATAGTGGGTTCACAATTTACACAGATTCTTGTGGAGTGGGACTAGGAGTTGTTTTGATAAAGCATGGTATAGTGATTGCGTATGCAAGCAGGCAGTTAAAGCCTCACGAGAAGAACTATGCTATGCATGACCTGGAGTTGCTAGCTGTTGTTTTGCATTGAAAATGTGGAGACACTACTTGTTAGGTAAGGATCCTTCTTTTCTTCTTAGTTCCTTTCTAATCTTTAGAGATATTAGGAGTAAGTTTTCTTTCTTTAATTAGGTGAAAAATTCAAGTTCTTCATGGATCATAAATCCTTGAAGTATCTTTTTACTCATAAGGATCTGAACCTAAGGAAATAGAGGTGGTTAGAGTTTCTGGGGGCTTAGGACTTGGATATTCCTTATACGCCAGGGAAGGCGAATGTGGCATCAGATGCCATAAGCAGGTGTAACGTTTGCGATTTTTCGATGCCGAAAAACCGAACCGTTATGGTTTTAAGAAGAAGAAAGAGGTAGAAGAAGAGAGAAAAAGATAGAACAGAACAGAAAGAAATAACAGAACAACACCAGAATCTCACAATTCGCAGCGGAACAACATATAATAAATAAATGAATAATCTTTAAACAAAGAACTATATCAGTTAGTACATTACATCACATTACATCATCAGAGTGAACAACAACAAACAACAACAAACAGAGGGAAAAGAAAATACTATATACTAGTAATATGCTACCCATCTAGCTTGCCTCCAGATTCTGTAGAAACTCCCGAATCCAAAATGACCTGATAACCTTAACTCTAGACTGCCCGTGTGGAAATTGGTGGGCACCCAGAGTTTAGGAAGGAAAACTATAAACTCCGGATCAGTCATGTGACTGGTGTGAGAACTCAAAACAGTTTATTTTTCTTTAAAATCAAAATAGAGGAATATTTTTTTAAGTCAATTCGCAATGCTTTTAAAAATGAGACTACCATAAGGACTCCCGCACACACACACAATGCAAACGCAGAATCGGAGGAGATTTCTCCTTATGATAGTCAAAGATGCTTGATACGCATTTAAAAAGAAACATTTGATATTATTACTAGTGCATAGTGTAGGAAAAAAATCATTTCGAAAGTAAAGATATAAATCTTAGCCAGCATAGGCATTCCGCACTTATGCCTACTATAGCTACCATGTTCAATAGCAGGTTACCGCCACATTCCATGGCAGGTTATACAACTAAAACCGTACAAGATCGTATTGTTTCTTTGGATTTCCAACAAATGGTCAGGCCAAGGAACTTCCCATTGCCACATGAGAACGCCTCTGGAAGGACGTCCCCGAGAACCTAACCGGATCTCTGCCAACACAAGGCCGAGTTACCTTTCAAACTAGGTAACAACTGACACGAGCATGCCATCCCCCGGTCCTTTGGGACCTTTATCCGAGCGCTCGTAACCAACATCACACCATAATAAATAAAGTGTTTCAACATGAGTAAGTATCTGGGCTCCATACCATGATACCACCCTTTTCCAGAAGGAAATGCACATATCCTAAGGGGCGCTACCCCCAATAACCTTGCCGCATCTTTCCTGTTTCGACCATTCCGGGGTGTGAGGCTCGACGAAGTCTCGTCCACAAAGCCACGCTTTATACAAAAGCCGTGCTTTGGGTCAACAAATGATCATAGAAATGATCACAAAGATAAACGATCAAACAAATGATCATATCACAAATGATCAAACAATGATCATTTCACAGCAACACTCAGCATGTCACATTACCAAATTGGGAATATATCGCTAATAACCTTCAACTACATAACCTCTGAGCTCGTACGTCTCAGAGAAGGGTGTTAAGCTAAGAGAATAAATTCTCCGCCACCAACAGAAATATATTTGAAAGAAATCAGCTTTATATCTCAATTTGTAATGTCAGACATACAATCCATACAAGTCTTTTCCGGGATCGAACAGAACCGAAGGCACTTACAAAGAAGTCCTTGCAATCCGGATAATCTCTAATCACGTCCGGATTTCCCATCACATATGGAGATCTCTATACCGGGGATCAGCCAGTGTAGAGACAATCGACAAGAAACCCTTTCGTTTTCGAAAATATTCGGTCTTCAACACCGGTCTTCAAATGCAATTTATAACGACGTATCACATATTCGGAATGGGTTATACGACCCCAAGGTCCTTTCCCGGCTAACTCGAATAGTGAGCGCTTATTTTTTAAAAATAAGTGTAATATTCAAATTCAAGCAATCACAACAAATACCTATTTAAAGGTAAATATTGATAGTCGGTTATTTAACTATCAATAGGTATGCACAACATCACCAGATTCCAAATAATTTTCCAAATTATTTATTTCCAAAAATATATTTACAAGATATATATATATATATATAATTTCCATACTTTAAAAATAAGTCGATATTTATTTTTAAAACCATTTTCCCAATTTCATTTATAAATTCCATATTGAATTTACATTTCCAAAAATATCTGTGAACATACGATTTTCAAATCGTTTTCAAATATTCACTTTCAATTTATCTTAAAACGATAATTCTCAAAACATTCATTTCATATTGGAAAACATTTCCCTACTTATTAAATAATAAGTAATTTACAAATCCATTCATTTTCAATACCTGGAAAATATTCAATATACTTAATATCGAAATTAAGTATATATTTTATTCTTTAAGGAAAACATTCACTTAAACACATTTGTTTGGGCTAAAACGAATGTTGCGTAAAACATCGTTACGACGACCCAAAATCACGAGTATAGGGATTCGAAATTTAGATAGATATATAAATCCCAATACTATACAAAAACATTTCCTTTCGGAAATCATTTACTATAACAACAGTGTTATAGTCCACCATTTCCTTATTTCTCGAAAACGTCTATTTCAACAATGAATATTGAAATCTATGTTTTCGATGTTTACACCTTTTACAACATCGTTAAACGATTAACTTCAATTTATAATATTCATTTTCCCAAGCATATCCATTTTATTTAATAATATATTCACTGTCCAAAATCGTGAATACACTTCCTTAACCAATTTCAACATTCAATTTATCAAACTCCATTGATTTCGAATTTATAAACCATGTCTATAAATTCCATTTCTATTTATAAGCTTCGATTTATAAATCTCCTTTATTAATCCAATTCAATCTGTATATTTCAATATATACCAAAAGTCCATATTATAAGTTAATTACTTATAAATCCTTTATTTTACACAATTTATTCATTTTATAACTTCACAATTTATAAAACTGTATATTTCATTCACTTATGAAATCCATCTTATTTCAATTTAACACTTATAAAAGCTCGTTTATAATTCCAGTATTTTTAAACTTATAAAATATCAAATTTTAAATCTTTTATATAAATTGTTTTTAAAACAATTCAAAAAAATCCCAATTTAACTAAACTTATTCTTTTAATAATTTACAAATCGATATTTAAAGCTTACATACTTCAAAATCATACTTAAGTATTATTTTCCAAAAATCATAACTTTTATGAAAATAAAATTATAACGTTTATTCATTTTAACAATTCAAAATTTAATAAAACGTATACTTTCGAAAATCACTTTAAAATTCCTTTAAAAACCAAAATCATTATTTTAAAACTTCAGAAATGGATCCGATGATGCAACACGTCAAATTGTCAATCACGACTTTCAAACATCATATATCAATATGATAATCAATCAAATATCACAATATATATATAAATAAATAAATACGGTTGAGGAATCCAGTTGGATCCCTCCAACCTGTTTCCCTGCATCCACAGATGTTAGCACAATACCAATCCCACTTCGAGGTGGAATATCGCGGTATATGGGATTTTATAAAATATTATCCGCTTAATAGGCGGCGCGATAGGGTCTCATCCGCTATATAATGCGGGAAATCAATCAACTGCAATATATACATATGCCAATATATATATATATATATTTCTATATACTAATATATATATACTATATCACATCCAAATAGCAATCAATCAATAACTGCAAATCTAACTTTAATTTGAGTGAGAAGATCTCACCTTAGCTTTTGTTTCGCAATCCATTTCCAATTCCGGCTTGATTTCATCATTTTAGACCTTGTATACACAATTTTGCAATTTATTAATATTCGAAATAAAAATCGAACAGTTAAATTTTTATTTCTTAATTTTAACTAATGATTGGCTTTAAACCAATTTTGTCTTTAATAATTTGTTTAACTAAAAATTAAATTTAAAACCAAACTTCCTTTAATAAATTTATCCAACTAATTATTAAATTTCTTTTTCTTACCAAAAATTATATTTTAACTAATTTCCCCTTTAAAATTAATTTGGTAACTAAATAATTGAAATAAATTCACTAATATCCAAAATAAATCGAATACCCATTCTCGTTTGGTATACTTATTTTATCTAACAATTTTAATTTCCAACAAATTTTCTTTTAATAAAATGGTTGAGCCAAACAAATACTCAAATCACTTTTTCGTAAATTAATTCCCTTAACCGAGTAACTAATTGGATAATTACTTACCATAGTTCATTATTAAAGAAAATAACTAGCAGTTTAAAATTTTATATACATCTATATTATTATCATTTCTTTTTATTCAAAATTCAATCTGTATATGTATTTCTGCATAAGCAATTTTTTTCTTTGAAACTCATACAGTTATACAATTAATTTAAATATCTTCAAAAACCAATTTTTTTTCATACTGTTCAGCATTTTAATATTCGTATACATATATTTTACTGTATGTAATTTCTTAATAAATGTCATTAGGTTCAAATTCGAAAATAAACAAGTCGAGAATACCTTACTGCTCGCCGTATGAAGCTCCACCCATCAAAACCTAATTCGAACTACCAAGATGCCGCCTCAGGCCACCACGAAGCCTTTCCACCATCGTCGCCACTGCCATCGAGTGCGCGCGCCATCATCACGTCGCCCTTCGAATTCGTCAATCCCCTGGTGCAATCGACGACACGCGACCCACCTCAAGCCCACGGCTCCATCGATCTCGAACTCGAACTCGAATTCATCACGCAGCAACAATGCCGCGACTCCGCTGCTTGCTCCCTTACATCGACGCGACTTCGAGACCCAGATCTCCACTGCTCGACCTTCGCGTGCAAGCTGCTATCGATACCTCCTCCTTGCCGCGAGCGCGTGCGCCGCCGTTTCCCCATCTCGCGTAGTTCGCCGTCGCGGCTATTGATTTTCTTTTCTTTTTTTCTTTTTTTTCGTTCGAACTTTGAATTGAAGAATTCAGAAGAGAAGAGGAGCGGCTACAAACTAAATTTGGGAACGAAGAGATTAAAAGAGCGGCCATTTAAAATTTTCTTCTGCTTTGAAAGGATTGCGTGAGATTTGTAATGAATTGGGGAGACAAGAGTACGTGATCAAGCAGATAGAACGTGTTTGCACGATCTCCTTCGCGATTTTAGGCGTAACTTTAGGAAAGGCAACGTTCTGATGTTAACGAATTATAAAACTTAAATTTAAATTTAAATCGTTGAAAATTTTCAACGCGTTTATACGTCGTATGCTCATATAACAACTCTGATAAATACGAAACTTGAAATCCGGTAATAATTCAATATTACGGACCCAATGGAACTGGTTTCGTCGAATTCCGAGACTGTGCCTCGGAAGGCTACTTTTTTTTAAATTCAATTTAAACGATATAATTCCAAAACTGAACAAATAACTTTCATATTCAATTCTGAATCTTCTATTATCTTTAGTATTATCAATATGCATTTTACAATCCTTTGAAATATTTTTAACCGGCTTAAAATTGGAGGTTTTAAATTTTTATTCAACTTTCAATAGATTAAATTCAAAAATTTAATCGCCAATTTCAAAGTTATATTGAAAATTCAAACTAAACCATCATTCAAATATTTAAAATAAATTAAATATTTTCAATTTAAATTGTTCAAAATTCTGGGTCGTCACAGCAGGAATGTTGTTTTGAGTCTTTTAGAGGTTACCCCGACTCTCCTGGAAAGAATAACGAGCAAGCAAAGAGAAGATAGAAGCTTTATGAAAATCATCAGGAAGGTTGAGGAGGGGTGGTGTACGAGTTTTAAGATTGATAATCGAGGAGTTTAGAGGATGAATGGATGGATCCGTGTACCGAATGTCAACGGTCTTAAGCAGGAAGTTTTGTCAGAATGCCATCTTCTAAGTTGAGTATCCATCCAGGTGTCTCAAATATGCATAGGGATATGAACCGGATGTTTTGGAGGAAGGGAATGAAATGATATATCTCTATCTTTGTTAGCAGGTGTTCGTGCTGTCAACAAATCAGAGGTGATCATTAGAAGATAGCCAGATTATTACAACCATTGAAAATACCCAAAACCAGAAAAGGAAATTAAGGAGTATGGGTTATCATGGATCGGCTAACAAAGAGCGCACATTTTATTCCGGTGAAACCAACAAGGACTGCTACATCTTTAGATGAAATTTTTATGAGGGAGATAGTCAGGTTGCATGAAGTTCCTATGAGTATAGTAAGTGATCGAGACCCCATATTTACTAGTCAATTTTGGGAAGCATTGCAAATAACCCTTGGAACAAAGTTGAGCTTCACAACATGCCATACCCAAAAAGACAGACAGATGGAGCAAGTGAATCGGATTCTAGACGATCTCCGGAGGGCATGTATTCTAGATTTTGGTGGATTATGTGAGGATCATTTGCATTTAGTTGAGTTCTCCTACAACAGTGGCTTCCAAGCAAGCATCGGAATGGCACCGTATCAAGTCCTATATCAAAGTCCGTTCAAGTAACCAGCATGTTTGGTTAAGACTGGAGATAGATTAGTTCTTGGACCGGACATGATCCGAGAGGCTATAGAGAAAGTTGGAGTGATTAAGAGAAGAATGAAGGAAGCCCAAGATCGCCAAAAGATTTATGCTGATAGGAGGCGAAGGGATTTGGACTATATGGTTGGAGATTTGGTGTTCGTAAATATTTCATCAGTAAGAGGAGCTATTAGATTTGGAAAAGCTGGGAAGTTATCCAAGATATGTTGGACCCTTTCGTATTCTTGAGAGGATAAGATCGCTTTCTTATAGGGTTGAGTTTCCAAAAAGATTGGCAGGTGTTCATAATGTGTTCCATGTGTCTCATTTGAGGAAATATGTTCATGACCCATCATTGATTTTGGAGCCATCGGCTCAAGGGGAATTGGAAATAGAACCAAACCTGGCAGTGGTTAGACATCCATTTTATGTTGTGGATTAGGATGAAAAGAGGTTACATACTAAGGTGGTGCGAATAGTCAAGATTCAATGGAGTGAGGATCCAAGAGACTACAATTAGGGGGACAGTGGATCATAAGAAAGAAGCCTACCCCTAGTTGATGTTAGGATAGCTAGTCATAGGTTGTATGTATAGTGTATGTTTGTTTGCTATGGATGCTTAGTGTACGTCTTTGCTAGGTTATATGATATGAATATATAGCTTTTTGCGTAAGTTTGAATTATCTCCTTGTCTGATAATTTCGAGATGAAATTCTTTTAAGGGGAGGAGAGTGTAATGATCCAGAATTTAATCATTATTTAACGAATATTTAATTATATTTTAAATTATTTAATAATGGATTTTTATTAAAAAACAAAACTATTTCAATTGTTTTCAAAATTTGTTTACCAATATATATAGTTTATAGAGAAACAGAAAATGTGACCGGAAGTTATTTTACCAAATATCAATTTTTCATTCGTTAAAAGTTATTTCTAAGGTTATAGCACTATGTTAAACACACATGCACACAATATAAACTAAGTTAACATGGTGCAAATGGGTATATATGCATATCCATGTTGCCCTTTAAACATATAAAAATATATAAGTAAATCTAGGATTTTATATCATAAATATATATATATATATATATATATATATATATATATATATATATATTACATATATATTACATATATAAAAATACACATATTCAATTCAAGTACACAAGAGCATGACATGAATAGTGAAAGGAAGGGTAGGGACATATAGTGTACAGATTTAAAGGGGGGAGGAAGTCCAGTAGTGCATGCATACATATATTTTATATTAAACACTTATATAATTTTTAGTTGATCTCTCATGCCTATAAATACCACTACTCTTTCATGTTTTTCATTTTACAACCTTCCACTTCACTACAAAATTTCCTAAGAGATTGAGCTAAAGCATCCATAGCTTCCTCTTCATAAATTTAAAAATAGAAAAAATCACTTTTTTGGCTAAAATCTCTTCGTTAGTTCACAATAATATTTCTACATCTCCTACAATACCTTCTCTTCCAAAACTCAAGCAAACAAACACCACACACCATATGGCCGAGCCAAAATCACCCATGGCCATGCCTAACAATGCCTAGGCCGAGCCCAAACCCTTTTGGCCAAGCCCATTTCAAGTGTGCGAGCAACTCAAAGTTCAATTTTTGTAAAGTTTCTAAAGTGTTTTCAAGTTTCGAAAAGAGTTCGCTTTGACTTACAAAAGCTTGTTGAATAAAACTAATATTTTTAGAAACGAAATCAACCTTTTTTAATAATCTATATGTTGTGAGATTATAGTGTTTGTCGTATTGAAATATCATGTTATTTGAATGATATATGATTGCAAGTTGGTTTTTTGGTATAGATTTGTGATTTGGATAATATGTTGATATGCTTGGATATGGATATGTGATATTGGTTTGTGACATGATGGTAGTGTTATTTATGAAACAAAACCAAGTATGTTGTGAGATGATCGTGGAATAAACTAATGCTTTAAAAAGTCGCAAAAGACTTGAGATCCGATTTGAAAATGAAATGCTCTTTTTCTTATTTTGGACTTTTAAAATGTTTTCCAAGTTTTCATTTTTGTTTTTAAGTTTCAAAAATTTACATTTATCTTTCAAATATGTTGTAGCTAGAGTTCAAGTGAAGTTTTCACCTGGAAATCAATTCTAGTGAACTGCGCTAGTTGCTATGAATGTAGTTCGGGAAATTTTACGATTTTAAGTTTTAAAGTGATTTGAATTGTTTTGAAAACTTATTTCAAACTAAATTAAGCATTTCAAAAGTTTAAGTTTTAATTATTTAATTAATTTATTTAATTAATTTATTAATTAGGGTAATTATTAATTAATTAATTAATTAATTAAGTAAATAGGTTAAGTAATTAGGGTTTAAGGAATTATTTATCAAGTTAATTATTTTTAATTAAGTAAGTTTTAAATAATGATTAATTAAGATAAAAAATTAATTTTTATCTTATCAAGTTTATTTATTTTAATTAATTATTTAATTAGAGTTAATTATTTAATTAATTATTATTTAATTTAGGGTTAATTACCCACTTAATTTGGGTTCAATTTCGTAAATGACTGTTATTTAAATTAAAGTTTAATTATAAATAATTTTGAATTAATTAAAGTTCAAAGTATGATTTTCGATTTAATTAAAGTTAGTTAAAGTTGATATGATTTGGTTAAGGTTTATTTGTTTTAAAGTTTCTTCCAAAACTCTATCGGTTATTTATTTTTAACCACTTTTCTCGTTTAAGTAAATTGTTTTAAAACCAAGGACCTCTTATCCATTCTATTAAGTAGCCAAATGAATTAAAGTAGTTGTAATAAAACGACGACGCGTTTTATTTAAAGTAAGCCGACTCTTTACTTATCATAAATACCGCACTTCAGGAACATGATGAATACGAGGGGGTAAATTTCGATAAGCGGTCAAGATAAGCTAAGTATATAGAATTTATGTTCATTTGTAAATCTTTACACCCTAATAGTGGAAAAGTCCACTATATACAACTTGACCTTTTAACATTATCGAATATTGGTTTGAAGAGACCGGGATCGAATATTAGTTGTTATCCAAAAACCACTTCGAACCAACATAAACATTCGAATTGGAAATAGTAAAGGCAAGGTCCAAGACGAAGACTTTGAAGTACAAGGGCTATTTTCTACTAACCCCAAGGGTGATTCCAAAATGGCTGTAGTGGAGATAGTGACTTCAGCTCGTTCATCTCCTGAATGACTTGTATGGATGTGTGCTAATATCGTGTCAACATATGGAAGGCAATGTTAGCATTCCAAGTGGCAATGCTATAATAAAGGTAAACGTAGCCTCATGCCTAAACAACCGGAAATGACTAAAACAGGGGAGATGTAGCAAGGATAGGTGGATCGCCTTGTTGAGGATAAGGTCATCCCTATCTAGAGTCTCTACTATTAACTCATTTATGCTTCGGTATGGTTGCTGATTCCAACTGAGGTGTGATCTTATTTGATACTATCCAATAAAGGGTAGGCCAGTCTTGTGTTAGCAGGGGGATAAGTTCGACCTCAGTGTTATTTTATCTAGAGATGCACCGTGACGGTCGGTACCCCAGTAGCCTAGTCATTGTACGGAATCCATTTCCCAATAAGTGCATTCGATCTTAGTTGTATACATATTATGCTGGAATTTAATTAAGTGGAAATTAGCCACAAGGGCCTCTTTAGCAAATGCAATTAGTTTATATGACACACAACTGAAATAATTATTTTTAAGGACAAAATGCAAAAAATTAGTTTCTAAAGCCTAAAAACCTATGAAATTATGTCCTTGAAAGTAATTGGACTGCTGACTTTGTCCTTAAAAGTAATTATTCTGTTGACTTTGGCCTTAAAATTAATTTCTATGAATGTGTGTTTTAGAAGCTAATAGAAGTGCAAAGTTTGTCCTTCTAGTGAAATGCCCCTTTAATTAATTTAACAATATCGGCTATGTGAATTATTTATTTAGAAACCGTAGACATTATGATAATATCACTAGATTTCTATATAAAGTGGTTTGTTTATCATAATGTAAAAACCCATCTGTGTTTATGTGTGGCATGGTCTTACGAGATACGTTTGATTTTTCAAAAATAGTTTTGTAAAAGTAAAAATTAAGTTGTTTAAGTTTACTTACAACAGACCCATGTCCGTCTTGGAGTTTATTTTCTTTTCCTAAAATTCATGGGTACTTAAATTTGTATAAGTAGCCAAGTGATCTAGGTTTCTGACAAAAGCATTTTGAAGGAGCTGGAGCAGATGGCTTCACCATTAGCTAATTATTATCTTATTCTGCTGTGTTTTTTGTATGATATATGTATTTTGTATGGACATGTAGTTATAACTGTCCGGTTGAAAGTTGTAATGTAATGACTCTGATGTATTATTCATATGGAAATGACTATGTAATATCCTATGTTACCTACTATATGTCGTTCTGGTTCGTGGTTAGATTTTGTGATTGTGTAGTTTCTTCTTATCTTTTGTTTTCTTCTGCCCTTAATGGCCCGTCTATTGGTGCAAGAATGGTGGTCGTTACAGCATTAGACTCACTTGCTACTACATTTATTCCCTTTAGAAAATTTGTGGATACATTTGTCCTCCTCCTTATATAAGAGTAGCTTTTTCCATTTTAGTGTAAAACCAAAGGCTTTCTCACTTTTCTACTTCTCTGCAAGATTTTCCTCTTCAATTTCGTTTCCCTGAAAAACACAAAGTAAATGATGATTTTCATATTAACTTTAAATTTTATTTTTGGGCAATCCCTCTCAGATTTGGTAAAGTATAGATTAGCATATCTTATTTTCCTTATAAAAGAGGGTTTCGTATTTTTAAGGTAAAGTCAAATTTGTTTAAGAAGCCCGAAAATTTGTTTAATAGGAAGATTATAAATTCAATTTAGCAATAGTATCATATATCTATTTGAAAAGGAGACCAGTAATCCTTTGGTAATAATAATCTTGATGAAGATTAGGAAACTATTCTAGAAATAATAATCTGAATAGAAGAATAGAAATCCATTAATAATAACTGAATAGAAGACCAAAAAATCATTCTGGCAATAATAATCTGAATAGAAGATTAGAAACCCGTTTTCGTAATAATAATCTAAATAGAAGACCAAAAAAACATTCTAGAATAACAATTTGAATAGAAGACCAGAAATCCATTTTGGTAGTAATAATTTGAATAGAATACCCAAAATCCATTCTGGTAATAACAATCTAAATAAGATCGAAAATCCATTATGGTAATAATAATTTGAATAGAAGAATAAAAATCTACTTGTAGTAACAATCTGAATAAAAGACCAGAAATCCATTCTGGTAATAAAAATCCAAATAAAAGACCAGAAATCCATTCTAGTAATAATAATTTGAATAGAAGACCAGAAATCCATTTTGGAAATAACAATCTGAAAAGAAACTAGAAATCCATTTTGGCAATGATAATTTGGATAGGAGGCCAAAAATCCTTTTTGGTAATAATATCCTAAATAGAAGGACCAGAAATTTGTTCTGGTAATAATAATTTTAATAGAAGACCATAAACTTATCTAGTAATAGATCATTCTTAAACCTCCTTTGAAGGTTACTTTTCCATTATCTTGATGCAAATTTAAATGTGTCAGACTGTTTTTCCTCTAGAAGATTGCTTTGACACATCTTTAAGGTAAATTTGAACTTACTTGATTTGTTTTACTCCTTACCACTCTTTGGGTGATAATTTAAGCTTTAATTCTCTTTGCCCCTTATCACTCTTTGGGTGATGATATAGGCTCTAATTCTCTTTGTACCCTTACTACTCTTCAGGTAGTGATTTAGGCTTGAGCCTCCTATTACCTTATAAGCAATGATTTAGGCTGGTTAGTACATTTGGTTGGCCATCTTAGGAAGAACAAAAGTATTACCCATCCTCTCTCTAGGAGGAGCTACGGTAAGGCCTTATAGGCAAAACCGAAGGTTGGTTCAGTGCTTTGTCCAAGCCATCTTAGGCAGGACCAAAGGCTTACTCCATCCTCCCTCTAGGAGGCGCTCTATTCAAGCCACATAGGTGGGGGGAGAAGGCTTGCAGTGCTTTGCTAGGCCATCTTAGGCGGGACAAATGGCTTACTTTGACCGCCCACTAGGAGGTGCTTTGATCAGGCCCTTGTGATAGGATCAAAGGCCTTTTTGCCTCTTACTACCATCTTAGGTAGTGATTAGGCCTTTTCATTTAGTTCTTTTCTTTCATTTGACTATCCATTCTGTAGATGTGCTTATCTCAATCTTCTTTATTCATCCATTATAGGGAAGTAAGGCCTTAAATGTTTGACATTCCAAGTTCTTGCTATTACATTGCCATCAATTCGACATATTCGATAAGTTCCAAGTGGAATTACTCCATGAATAATAAGTGGACCATTTCAATTTGGTCCAAGTGGTCCGTCTGATGGATTTTTGGTATTTGCGACGACTTTTTGGAGTACTAAATCTCCATTTTGAAATAATATTCCTTTAAATTTGAAATTATAATACCTTGATATCCTTTGTTGATATTTGGTCGTTCATATGGTCGCTTCCTCGCATAACTCGTTAATCAAATCTAAGGATTCTTTCCTTAATTCTTGATTGGGATCAAATGCAAATGCAATTCTTCATTGAGATATGACTTCAACTTCGATTGGAAGCATTGATTCACACCATATGTTAAAGAAAAAGGGGCATGTCCTATTGCAATATTGGTAGAAGTTCTATATACTTTGCTAGCGGTAGTTCTTCTATCTAATTTCCTTTTTCTTTGCCCAGTCGTTTCTTAAGAATATTAATAGTAGATTTATTAGCGGATTCAACGACTCCATTAGCTTTCTAATGAGCTACAAATTAAAAACTTTTGATTATTCCATATTTATCACAGAACTTGGTGAATTCTTCACTTTCAAACTAAGTTCCATTATCGGATATTATCTTATGTGGCATTCCAAACTGTGTAACTATGTTTTTAATCACAAACTTTAACATTTTCCCGATTTTATGTTTAGTAATGGTTTTGCTTCTACCCATTTAGTGAAATAATCAATGGCTACTAGTATGAATTTAGCACCACACTTACATATGGGTGACTATCCAATTAAATTGATTCTCATACATTAAAGGGCCATGGACTAAAAATTGGGATCAACTCACTTAGGGCTATATGTGGAATTGTAGAAAATTTCTGGCACTTCTCACACCTCTTTACATGATTTACTGCATCATTACTCATTTGAGGCCAATGAAAACCTTGCCTCATTTCCTATTCACTAATTTTATCCCATCAAAATGATCTCCATAAAATCCTCATGTGCTTCTTTTGACAATCTTAAGTCATTTTTTAGAGTAACACATCTTAAGTATAGAGGCAGATATCCTTTTTTATAGAGTATCATGTTCATCATGGTAAAATTTGGGGTTTGGCATCTTATCTTTCTAGCATCTCTTTTGTCCCTTAGTAGTTTTCCTTCCACTAAGTACTCAACAATGGGTGTCATCCAGTTGCTTTCGTATCAGCTAATAATCTCTTAATGAATGATTCTTTCTTGGTTTACTCTATTGCCATTTCTCAATTCATATTCTTTATTAGCTTACTTATAGGCCTGAGATCTAGTTAATACTAGTGCCTCGTTTCTTGAATCAGGAGTTTTTTCCTCTATACTGGTTTTGCTGGAAACCTACGGGTACAATTCGAGTTTATGGTGGTCCTCATGAGCTAACGAGTTTTGTTAATGAATCGGCTTGATAATTTTCCCTCTAGGAACTTGGTGTATGGAAAAATCCTCAAATTGAGCTAACATCTTTAGTATCTTCTTGACATAAAGGATTATCTGGCATATTTTGTTTGATATATCTGATTTAACTGATTAACCATTAATTAAGAGTCGCTGAAAACCTCTATCCTTAGTGTTGAATATGCGCTTTGCGCTTATATGATTTTTGTTTGATGATAATAAACATATATACATTCGTTTAAATGTATTTGTTAATATACTATTCTATTTTTCACAGTTTAAATAAATATTTGTTGAATAAAATAAATTACACAGAATTTGAATTCAAACAGATATTTTATTCAAATAAATATTTATTACATTTTTGAATAGTACAATTTCAAGCTCTCACTATAACTATACAACTTTGATTACAATTACATCACATTTCATATTTACAATTCACCTCACTACATATCACTCACACTCGTATTTATCTTCAACTTCATTCCAGTTTGAATCCAGCACCTGAGAAATCTGCAAAAATATAAACTAACGCAGTAAAATTGAAAAAGAAATATTTTTGCAATTCAAAAATAAAATATGGATTTTGAAAATGATATTTGCCTCAGTTATTTGGGTTGTTCGTCATAATTTAAATTTGAATTCATCATACACGAACAACTTGTGACATACACAGTGTATCACTGTATATGTCACAAGGCCGTGCACACCGATATACACTTGACTGATTTACAGGGACAGGTGAGCACAGGTCAAACCCAAATAAAAAGCCGGGTTTAACTCACGTGCAATAACATAAAAGTCACAACTCTCAGCACAAGGTCAAACCCGAGTTTTAAAACTGGATTCAACTCAGGTACAACTCAAATGCACACATGAATGCTATGATCAAAGTATGCATGTATATATATCGACCAGGCAGCAACATGCTTGAAGACCACAGCAAAACCAACAGTGGCAGTTAAAGCAACATCAAGTTGAAACAGTTTCATGTAACAGATAATGCACAGGATACATGATTGGTACACAAACAATAAGCTGCGGTGAAGCATGAACATGTGTGGACAACGAAAACCAAAGCCATCAGGTCAGAAACAACATTCAAGCTAAATGAAGTACAGTATGCAACAGCAATTCCAAATGTCCAGACCACTATAATAAAGCAACATGTATAACAAGTCCAATGAACAAAGATCCCAAGATCAACTCAGCAATGAATTTAACCAAGATGCAAATGTACAAATGCTAAAACTCAGTGGCACATGAATACAAGAAGGTCAGTGTGCCAGAGAAAGAAAGGATGGAAGCAGTGATACAAGTATGCAACAACAGTAAACCATGCTTCACGATGAACTTGTGGTCATAAACACAGTGACACACACAGATGCATTAAAGAACAGCAGCCCCAAAACCAAGACAGTAGTGTGTAACTCGAGTTTCAAAAGAATCAAAGTAACACAACAGCAATAATGCAAACAACAAGTGAAACAGTGGTGAAGCTGGAAATACAAAGACCAGTTACTCAATGCATGCAACATGACTCGACCACAAGTACAACACTGCACAAATTCAACACAGCACCAAAGTCAAGACCACAAAGGCAGTGCACAAATGACCAGGCTACAACATGAATTATGCAATGCAGATGCTAACATTGATGAATGTATATGACAGCAACAAGAGGCAACATCACATAATACAACTACAACAATGACCAAAAGTGTACAAAATGTAGTGAATGCAGACAGTAAATTAGTGTCAAAGCAAATGATAAATAATTTTTACAGTGTCAAGCTCATGTATGCAACAGATAAAGTGCAACTGATCTACAGCAAACAATGAATGCAACAGAGACCAATGGTGAACAGAAGTAACAAGTGCAGGTGAACAAATGTGCAAATGCTCAAGACCACACAGTGCATATATGTCAAACATGAATGCTACAACTTCAAATGAACCAACAACATAGCAAGCTACATGAAGACAGAGCTCGATCAAAATGCCTTATTGACAAAGAAATGAAATTCACGCAACAAGTTAAAAGTCAATCGGTGATACAAGACCGAAGTTTAGAAAATCAAAAGGCCGAAGTGACAGTGAAATCGCCAATTCAATGTTGAATAAGTCAATAGTAAAATGATCGAGCTGAAGCCGAAGCAAGCATGTGTACAGGTTCAATCAATATCATGAAGTGCAGTTTAAAAAAAAAATTAAAAATGACCGAAGTCGAAGTCATATAATGAACAAGTCCAAAATCGAGGTAGCAAAGGTAATTGACCAAGTTAAAAATCAAGCCGTGATCATCACAATTCAAAACCGTATTGACCAAGCAATGAATCAACACCGTGTCAACCAAGTAATACCAAGAATACAATAGTGACAAAGTCAGAACAAATCTCAAGCATCAATACCAGATCGAACGGCATATGACAAATTCAAATCAACATATACGAATGCAAAAATAGGAAATCAAATCCTATAAAAACCCTAATCATCATCGGCATTTGTTCCATCGAGTTCAAGCATCAACCAGTAAAGAAAAAGGGATAAAATTACATACCGAATCAACGGAGAACTCGATCAAACAGAAGCGGCCAAGAGCGAACGAACGAGAACGAAGCACACGAAAAGGCGCAGCTTCAAAACCCTAGTTTGGATTGAAGAGAACAAAGCCCTAAGATCGAACAGAGTCACCAATTATCTTAAAGAGGAACGAAGCCCTAATTTGCAGAGCCACCATTTGAACGAGACAAAAAGGAACGGGCCAAGCAAAAGAAGGGAACGGGTTATAGAATTAAATTGGGCCGGCTTGCTTTATTTTTAAAGGGCTTTAGTACAATTTAAATAGGGTTTAAGTGCTATTTGTTTTTTAATTGTTGTTTTTAACTTTTTCAAATCGAAAACTGGTAAATCACCACCTAGGGTTTAGGTAGTGTCAGATTGTCTAGTTAGAATTAGTTCAGTGAGCAGGGTGTGCGAGTTTGCAAAGTTCTATTGTAGGCAGGAGCAGAGTTTGCGAGTAAGCGAAGCTCTATAGGCGGGAAGCAAAGTTTGCGAGTAAGCGAAACTCTATAGGCGGAGCAGGGTGTGCGAGTCTAGTAGAGTGTTTGTGAGCGGGAGCAAATGTTTGCGAGCAGGGTGTGCGAGTCTAGTAGAGTGTTTGTGAGCGGGAGCAAATGTCTGCGAGTCTAGTAGAGTGTTTGTAAGCGTGATACTGTTTAATTCTAATAGAAATCTGTGAATGCAGTAGTAGGCAGGGGTTTCCGAAGCTGGGTAAATTTTGTGTGTGATTTACTTTTCAGCATATTTATTTTTGCAGTTTATTTCTGTGTTTAAATCAAGAAAATTTGCTATAACCCTATTCACCCCCCCTCTAGGGTTAATCTAGATCCTACAAGTGGTATCAGAGCCCGGTATTTTTCTTTAACTCTAGAGTCATGAATCCACCAGATAATATTTTTGAGGGTCATTTCAATATTATTCCTTCTATTTTTGATGGAATAGATTTTTTGAACTGGAAATTGAAAATGGAATCTTATTTAAAATCTGTTAATATTAAATGTTGGGATATTATTGAAAATGGGTGTGATAAAACCGATAAGGAAAGTATCTCGATTAGTGCTCTTACTATGCATATATTATATTCTCATATTAATCGTGATAATTTTAATTTTATTTCTCTTAGTGAAAATGCACAGAAAATCTGGAATACTCTCGATGCAATATATGGTGCAAAAGTCAACAGCAATGAGAAGTCCTCCACAACCGACTCAGTTAAAGAAATATGCTTAACAGGATTGGTAAATAGCAGTTGTGATGAGGATGATGATGATGGAGCAGCCGAGCTGGCATTACGAACGAAGAATTCAAAAAGGAAATTTGCAGCCAAGTGGAATAAAAACGATAGCAGTGAAAGTGAGGAAGCAGATATGTGCCTTCATGGGAATATAACCGATAGCGACGACGACGAGCCAAGCGAGGTATCAAAACTTACTCACTCTGAATTACTTATTTATTTCCACAAAGTAAATGGCTGTTTTAAACGACTTAGGGAGAAGTATGCCAAACTTGAATCACAAAATGATACTTTGTTAGAATTAAATGAGCAACTCGACAAATTAGTTAAAACCTATCAAAGTAAGATCCCTAAGTGCGATAAGTGTCCAACATTCGAAAAGGAAATTGAAAAATCAGAAATCAATATAAAATCACTTGAAAATGAAATTCTGATTTTGAAAGAGAATGAAAATAATAGGAGAGAGAATTCTATTGAAAAGTGCACATAATTGATAAATGAAAATGAATCTCTCAAAACACAAGTCCAACAATTGTCAACGACTTTAGATAAATTTTCAAAAAGTGAAAAATCGTTGAATATGTTAATAGGAAAACAAACTATCAATATTGATAGACAAGGACTTGGATATACTCATTCTGAATATGTTAGAAATGAGATTAATCAAGAAAATTCAATGTGCACAATTTGTAGAAAATTTGGACACAATCAAGATAATTGTCGGTATAGACCCAAACATGTGAAAACTATACCAATTTGGGTTCCAAAAGGCACAAATATAAAATCTTTGAAAGTCAAACAAATTTGGGTGCCAAAAGGAACATATATAAATAGTTTTGGCCCTCCAAAAACATATTTTTCATATTCTGCCACTAACAATCATGGACCCATAAAAACAAATAGGTCACATAAATCTTTTCTCGTGTAGGTGTGGTGGCAGGCTAAGGAACAACAACAGTGTTCTCTGGATTTTGGCTATTCCAGAAACACAACGGGCGACAAAGCAAAGTTCCTTAGCCTAGTATAAAGGTGACAGAATCACAATGGATAACGACGAAAAATTATCGTAAAGGTAAAACAGGTAAAATTGTTTTGAACGATATATTAAATGTGATAGTCTGCACCATACTCTAAAATCAGCCAATATTGAGATGAATAAAAGATGATGATTTTGATGCTATGATTTTTTTTAAAAAATATTGACCAATCACCTTTAAATAGAATTACTTGGAGTAATTATGATGGTTGACTGATTCGGATTTAACTAATATGATTTTTAGACTTGTTCTTATTTATGACATTAATTTGTGCTTAATTGATGACCAATCAGATTTTCAATTTTGAACTAATTTATATAAATTTGTTCGGTCAAATGATGGTTACTCATGCTACACGTAGATATATTGGTTTTGACATTTTGGTCACTGCTTGTAAATTTGCACGATTTCAAATTTCATGTGAAAGCCGTTAAAAAGGATTTTAAGAAATTGTTGAAACTTCAAGAAATTGTTTTTTTGAAATAATTATGATGTTGATTGATTGTTGATTACTCATGAATATAACTGTTTATCCTACGGTTTCTGAAATTAACATCATGATATTTGTTTGAGTGTGAACATGGCTTCATTACAAATTTCATTTAAAAATTGTTGAAAACAATTCTGAGATAGTTTGTTGAAATTTCACAAATCTGGTCGTTGACATCCATCGAGTGAATATTGAGTGAAATTTAAATTCAGATGCAGATTACACTGGTAATATAGTTGATAGAAAAATTACTAGTGGAACGTGATTAAAATTTTTTAAACATTCATTTGCTGCATCGTTTTTCGAAGAAAATATCTGCATATTTTTTCACTTGAAATAATTTTCAAATACCAGAAAATTTTCTTATAAAACCCCCTCGAGAAAATCATGTATGACCATATTTACAGATTAGTCATTTTTGAAAAATTGATTTTATAATTTTTGAATTTGATTTTAAATGACTATTTTAACTAATTTAACTCCCTAATGATTATCGAAAGATGAATAGTAATTGAAAAAGTGATGAGTGTTGATATTTATCATATATTATAAGTCGAGAAAGTATAATTAGAAAATTTCTTTAGAATTTCATAACAAGAGTTATAAAAACTTTTTATTGGGTAAAAGTTCCATGATCATTCCTATTTCTACCATCTTTCTATCGACCATCACTCATCAAAATCATATATAGAATGTAAATTTGTGGTAGTTTACAAAGGAAATCATTCGTTTTTCAATATCTTTAAATCTGTGAAGGAAATTATTTGTGCTTCAATTTATTATATTTAGCAATAAAAATAAATATCCAAAGTATTCACTCTCATTTAAAAGTCCTCACGGTTATGCATGCATGGAACGCATATCAAAATTAATTGATTCAAATAGACAAGTTGATTCTAATCCCATTTAAAAGTCCTCACGGTCATGCGTGGTTAGAAGATACTTGATTTCATTTTTTAAATAAAAATTGTGAATACTACTAATCTCATTTAAAAGTCCTAACGGTTATGCATGGTTAGTAGATATTCAAATTTCCTGAAATAAATATACCACAAATAGACAGAATTGTATGATTTTTGATGATTTTATCCCCATCACTTCTGAAAGTGGAATATGCGCTTGACAAGGGTAATTATGATTTTTGTTTGAGTTTTATTGAAATTTGATATTTATATTTAATTGAGTTAAATGTTTGATTCATGTCTATCACTTCATCCCTATTTTTATAACACTGTTATTCTTTTGCTGATAACAAAAGGGGGAGAGAAAAGTTAAGATTTTGTCAAATAGAATCAAGCAAAGGTCAAATAATTTTCAATTTGCATATAGGCTCATTTACATATTTTTATTTGTATGCATATATGTAGGGGGAGTATTGTGTAGAGAGGGAGCATTCAAATAGGGGGAGCAAATTGCACGATCAAATACATTTAATACATTCAAAATCTTAAATATATGTTTGTTATCATCAAAAGGGGGAGATTGTTGAATATGCGCTTTGCGCTTATATGATTTTTGTTTGATGATAATAAACATATATACATTCGTTTAAATGTATTTGTTAATATACTATTCTATTTTTCACGGTTTAAATAAATATTTGTTGAATAAAATAAATTACACAGAATTTGAATTCAAACAGATATTTTATTCAAATAAATATTTATTACATTTTTGAATAGTACAATTTCAAGCTCTCACTATAACTATACAACTTTGATTACAATTACATCACATTTCATATTTACAATTCACCTCACTACATATCACTCACACTCGTATTTATCTTCAACTTCATTCCAGTTTGAATCCAGCATCTGAGAAATCTGCAAAAATATAAACTAACGCAGTAAAATTGAAAAAGAAATATTTTTGCAATTCAAAAATAAAATATGGATTTTGAAAATGATATTTGCCTCAGTTATTTGGGTTGTTCGTCATAATTTAAATTTGAATTCATCATACACGAACAACTTGTGACATACACAGTGTATCACTGTATATGTCACAAGGCCGTGCACACCGATATACACTTGATTGATTTATAGGGACAGGTGAGCACAGGTCAAACCCAAATAAAAAGCCGGGTTCAACTCACGTGCAATAACATAAAAGTCACAACTCTCAGCACAAGGTCAAACCCGAGTTTTAAAACTGGATTCAACTCAGGTACAACTCAAATGCACACATGAATGCTATGATCAAAGTATGCATGTATATATATCGACCAGGTAGCAACATGCTTGAAGACCACAGCAAAACCAACAGTGGCAGTTAAAGCAACATCAAGTTGAAACAGTTTCATGTAACAGATAATGCATAGGATACATGATTGGTACACAAACAATAAGCTGCGGTAAAGCATGAACATGTGTGGACAACGAAAACCAAAGCCATCAGGTCAGAAACAACATTCAAGCTAAATGAAGTACAGTATGCAACAGCAATTCCAAATGTCCAGACCACTGTAATAAAGCAACATGTATAACAAGTCCAATGAACAAAGATCCCAAGATCAACTCAGCAATGAATTTAACCAAGATGCAAATGTACAAATGCTAAAACTCAGTGGCACATGAATACAAGAAGGTCAGTGTGCCAGAGAAAGAAAGGATGGAAGCAATGATACAAGTATGCAACAACAGTAAACCATGCTTCACGATGAACTTGTGGTCATAAACACAGTGACACACACAGATGCATTAAAGAACAGCAGCCCCAAAACCAAGACAGTAGTGTGTAACTCGAGTTTCAAAAGAATCAAAGTAACACAACAGCAATAATGCAAACAACAAGTGAAACAGTGGTGAAGCTGGAAATACAAAGACCAGTTACTCAATGCATGCAACATGACTCGACCACAAGTACAATACTGCACAAATTCAACACAGCACCAAAGTCAAGACCACAAAGGTAGTGCACAAATGACCAGGCTACAACATGAATTATGCAATGCAGATGCTAACATTGATGAATGTATATGACAGCAACAAGAGGCAACATCACATAATACAACTACAACAATGACCAAAAGTGTACAAAATGTAGTGAATGCAGACAGTAAATTAGTGTCAAAGCAAATGATAAATAATTTTTACAGTGTCAAGCTCATGTATGCAACAGATAAAGTGCAACTGATCTACAACAAACAATGAATGCAACAGAGACCAATGGTGAACAGAAGTAACAAGTGCAGGTGAACAAATGTGCAAATGCTCAAGGCCACACAGTGCATATATGTCAAACATGAATGCTACAACTTCAAATGAACCAACAACATAGCAAGCTACATGAAGACAGAGCTCGATCAAAATGCCTTATTGACAAAGAAATGAAATTCACGCAACAAGTTAAAAGTCAATCAGTGATACAAGACCGAAGTTTAGAAAATCAAAAGGCCGAAGTGACAGTGAAATCGCCAATTCAATGTTGAATAAGTCAACAGTAAAATGATCGAGCTGAAGCCGAAGCAAGCATGTGTACAGGTTCAATCAATATCATGAAGTGCAGTTTAAAAAAAAAATTAAAAATGACCGAAGTCGAAGTCATATAATGAACAAGTCCAAAATCGAGGTAGCAAAGGTAATTGACCAAGTTAAAAATCAAGCCGTGATCATCACAATTCAAAACCGTATTGACCAAGCAATGAATCAACACCGTGTCAACCAAGTAATACCAAGAATACGATAGTGACAAAGTCAGAACAAATCTCAAGCATCAATACCAGATCGAACGGCATATGACAAATTCAAATCAACATATACGAACGCAAAAATAGGAAATCAAATCCTATAAAAACCCTAATCATCATCGGCATTTATTCCATCGAGTTCAAGCATCAACCAGTAAAGAAAAAGGGATAAAATTACATACCGAATCAACGGAGAACTCGATCAAACAGAAGCGGCCAAGAGCGAACGAACGAGAACGAAGCACACGAAAAGGCGCAGCTTCAAAACCCTAGTTTGGATTGAAGAGAACAAAGCCCTAAGATCGAACAGAGTCACCAATTATCTCAAAGAGGAACGAAGCCCTAATTTGCAGAGCCACCATTTGAACGAGACAAAAAGGAACGGGCCAAGCAAAAGAAGGGAACGGGTTATAGAATTAAATTGGGCCGGCTTGCTTTATTTTTAAAGGGCTTTAGTACAATTTAAATAGGGTTTAAGTGCTATTTGTTTTTTAATTGTTGTTTTTAACTTTTTCAAATCGAAAACTGGTAAATCACCACCTAGGGTTTAGGTAGTGTCAGATTGTCTAGTTAGAATTAGTTCAGTGAGCAGGGTGTGCAAGTTTGCAAAGTTCTATTGTAGGCGGGAGCAGAGTTTGCGAGTAAGCGAAGCTCTATAGGCGGGGAGCAGAATTTGCGAGTAAGCGAAGCTCTATAGGCGGAGCAGGGTGTGCGAGTCTAGTAGAGCGTTTGTGAGCGGGAGCAAATGTTTGCGAGTAGGGTGTGCAAGTCTAGTAGAGTGTTTGTGAGCGGGAGAAAATGTCTGCGAGTCTAGTAGAGTGTTTGTAAGCGTGATACTGTTTAATTCTAATAGAAATCTGTGAATGCAGCAGTAGGCAGGGGTTGCCGAAGCTGGGTAAATTTTGTGTGTGATTTACTTTTCAGCATATTTATTTTTGCAGTTTATTTCTGTGTTTAAATCAAGAAAATTTGCTATAACCCTATTCACCCCCCCCCCCCCCTCTAGGGTTAATCTAGATCCTACACTTAGAATTTTTAACTATACGGCTAGGGTAAGTCCTGCGACCATTGATCCATATTCAACCACATTATTAGTGGCAAAAAATCCTAACTTTATAGCATAATGCACTCAGTCTCCATTAAGGGTAATGTTTACGAATCATGCACCGGCCCCCTATTCATTTGATGCTCCATCGAAAAATAATTTCCACCAAAGCTTCAGATCTTCTTTCTTCTCTGACTATTCTTTGATGAATCCTATGCATTCATTCGTAAAGTCGGTTAGAGCTTGTCCTTTAATTGCCATTCGTGATTGGAACGCAATATCATATTGGCTATGTTCTATTCCCCACTTTACTAACCTTTCTGATATCTCAAGTTTACTAAATATTTTTTTAAGTGCAAAGTTGGTTAAAACCTAGATTGGGTGCACTTGAACATAAGCTATTAAATTTCGAGCAATGGGTATTAAGAAGAATGCCAACTTTTCTATGACTAGATGCTAAACCTCTATGTTTTTGAGCCTTTTGCTAACATAATGTATTAGAAGATAAGTTTTATTTTCTTCCCTTATTAGAACGGAGCTTACTGCATTCTCGAAAATTGCCATGTAAAGATAAAGACTTCCCCTTCTACTGGGCTAGATAGAATTGGAGGCTTTTCAAGATAATCTTTTAGTTCTTTAAAGGCTCTTTTGCAATCCTTCCCCTACTCAAATTTATTCTTCTTTCTTATCACACTAAATGATGGTATGCATTAATTAGTAGCTTTAGAGATGAATCTGTTCAAGGCTGTCACTCTTCCATTTAAGCTCATCACATCATTTCTTGTTTATGGTTCTTCCATGTACCTAATTTCCTTGATTTGGTCTGCAGTGGTCTCGATTCCTCTAGCGCTAATAATATACCCTAAGAACTTCCCAAATTATATCTCGAAAGAGCGTTTTCATCTTATACTTTCTTAATACTTCAAACATTTCTTTAAGATCTTACAAGTGATTGGCTTCTTTTTGAGATTTTACTAACATATCATATATGTATAGTTCCATGTTTCGACCAATTTTCTCATTATACATTCTATTTGCTAGTCTTTGATATGTAACCCTTGCACTTCAAACCGAAAGGCATAACTTTTTCGCAGTATATTCCCTAGTTTGTTATGAACTTGTGTATTCTTCATCCGACCTAAACATAGGAATTTGATTATACCTTGAGTATGCATCCAATGAAAATAGTTTATATCAACTTGTCGCGTCAACTACGTGATCTATTCATGGTAACGGATAACAATCCTTGGGCCATGCTTTATTCAAATCAGTATAGTCAACACATAATCTACATTTCCCATTGGGCATTTTTACTAGTACGGGATTGGGCAACCATTTTGGGTAGAAAACTTCTGTAACGAATCCATTTTCAAGCAGCCTTTTGACCTTCTCTTTCAGTGCATTAGCTCAACCCTTATCGTATTGTCCTTTCTTCTATAGGATACAGTGATATTTGGATTTATGTTTAGGGCATGGCTCATGATTATTAGGTCTATACCCATCATATTTGAGTGTGTTCTGGAAAAAAAACATCATTGGTAGACTGAAGAAATAGGATAGGTTCCCTTTTGAGATCGTCTTTTAAATCCTCGATCTTTACGGTCTTTGTTATCAAGGGAATCCAGGCTTACTACTTCTGGGTCTTCGGTAGGCTTTATTCTTTCCTTCTTGTCTCTACAGTCTAATTTAGTGATGATTTCTTCACCGCTTATTTCTTCATCTATCAGGTTGGCCCCTTTCCTTTTTCTTTTTCTTTCAAAAAAGTTAAATCTTTTCAGCACATTCTTATCTTTTTCAATTGTTCTTGCCTTTTTATTTGCCCTTGATGGTTGGCTTAGAGGACCATCATACAAGGGCTTTTTTATTTCAATTTTTATTGATTGTGCTTTCTCTGAGTCATAACAAGAAATATTATATCTTTTGCATTGATCGGCGACAGCAAAATACAATTCTCGAGAGCTGAATTGCTCTCCCTTTAATATTCCCTATCCTTTCTTACTTAGAAGTTTCGCCATCACATACTTTGGTTATATGAAAGAATCCACCTCATCCCAGGCCGGTCTTCTAAAAAAAGCATTATAGTAGAAAGGTTGATCCATTATGATAAATTAGGTTTCGAATGTTCTTGAACAGGGTGGAATTCCCATTTTCACTAAAAGCTTAATATGCTCTACTAGAGTAGATCCTTTGTTACTGAACCCGAAGATGGGCTCGAAGCTTGGCTTTAATTTTTCCTCTAGAATTTCCACTCGATTGAAGGCATGCTTAAAGATAACATTTACCACACTTTCAGTATCAACAAGAATTTTGGTCACTATAAAATGCCCGATCTACGCTATTATTGTTAACGGGTCAGTGTGGGAATGGCGAACCCATCTCAACTCCAGCGGGTTATTGTTAAGTTGGGCATCTAAAGCTAATATTTGCGCTTTTTTAGTGGTAGCTCCTCTTGTATAGAACATACTCCATCTCTTACCTCTCTTATGTACTTGCTTCTAGCTCCCTTGCTGCTCCCAAGTAAATGTGGTCCTCCATGGATAATGTCTATTCGATTAATTAGTTGAATAAAATCTTGTCTATAATAATTTTCCACAAAGTTCGCAGTATTATTTAGTGGTTTATGATTACTCTCTTCAAGACAGGTAGGTTTTTGATTCACTTTGATAAATTCTTTCAGAAGCCCAGATTGGATCATATTTTGAATGATTTCAGCTAAGACATGACGTTCTTCGGCTTTGTGCCCATTCTCCTTGTGGTAGGCATAAGATTCTCCTCCCTTTCTTGGCTCGGGGTTATTTCTTGCCTTGAAAGAAGTTGAGAAGTTGCCTCCATCCTTGGCCGTAGCAAAAATATAAGAGATTGGTCTGTTTAAAGCTACTAGTTAGATTTTGGGATCTCTTTCTATCTTCCTCTCCTACTCTCATCCCATCTTGGCCTCTTATTAAGGTGATCAAAACCTGATCTTCCCACTTCCTTCTTCATCTACGAATTTTTCTTAGCATGATATATCTCACCAATACGGATAAATTTGTCAGCTTGGAAATGAAAATCCTTAAGGTCCCTACATCGATGGATATAAAGTCCCTTCAAGAAGGGTGTTTGCTCAATCGATCATTAATGCAATGTCATCAACTTCTCTCTATCAGTTGCATTCTCTACTTTCAGTGCCTCTACGTTGAATTTTTTCAAGTATTCACCAAGAAGCACTCCTAATCTCTACATAACATTGGCTGACATGCTAGAATTGATGGTTGGGTCCTTGCACACATAGAACTGTGCTAAGAATTCATAAGGGAATTGATTCCAATAATAAATGGGTTTCTCTCTATAATGCCTATACCACTTTGCGGCTGCTCTTTGGAAAGTAACCGGAAAGAGCCTATAGCGTACGGCTCTAGAAGCACTGTGAGGTTCCATTTGGCTCTTGAAGGCTAGAAGGTGATCAATGGGATTGGTAGTCCTGTTATACCTTAGTGATAGAAACTTGATGTGTGATGGAATTTTGACAGACGGTATTTTTTCTGTGAAGGGCGCTTCATGAAAATTGTTGACTTTGGGATCAAGGGTTCTCTTTCCTTGACATCGATCATGTCCTTTGCTATTTTATATACTATATCTCTCACATAAGCTTAATCATTATGGTAATCACCTCTATAGGGCCTGCAATACTTGTGCAAGATTGATCTTCCCAATTATTCATTAGACCTTTCTACTAATTCTTCATGGCGATCTTCTTTGATCTTGTTATCTGCTAGCGATTTCGAAGAGAATGAGGCAGCTCCAACCTTTTGAATTCCTTTTTCCTGTGGGGTCAAAATGTTTTGCCTTTATCCTTGCATTTGAGCATGGTAGCTTCTAGATTTCTCCTTGGAGATTCGGCCTCTTCTTCTTTAGTGAACCTTGTTGTTCTGAAAGACATTTGTGAAAGGATCTTCTCTAGTAACTCTTGCATTGCTGCCATTTGCTACATTAAGTCATTGATTTTGGCTTCACTATTTGTTGGCTTTGCTGGTTTTGAAGGTTGACCAAGCTCTGCATTTTCTGGAGCGTGCAATGATATTATCTTTTAACGTTGTTTGTTTTATTATCTCCTAATTTGAAACGTTAATTCTCTTAGCTCTTCCTATTTTCCTAAAACAAAGCTTCAAGTAAATAATTTCTAGATAGAGTTGATAAGACATTGGAAGTTCAAGTTCTCCTTTTACCGTCAAAAAATGCTAGGCCAAAAATTAGCAGAATATCCATGATGCCATGCTAGCCAACATTTGGTCTAACATCCATGATGTTGTTCAATATAGTATTTTTTTAGAGGATTGTGATGGTCATATAAAACCAAAGATTGGCTCAACATTCAAGACTTAGTACAAGATGATATCAATTGAATTGGTCCTATGGCGCCATTGGTTTTGGCCTTGTTATAGAATTAGTCGAAAACCATATCATGTGTCCAAGAGAAAAAGGAAAGTTTCTTAAATGTGAAATAGTTCATTAATCATTCGTTAATGGGAAAAATAAGCAAGTTGCATAAGCCAAAATCCATTGTTCGTATATTTGACAGACAGGACGGTCAACATGCGAAATATCATTAAATTGAATAAGGGCTTAAATGCCTTGTGCTATTTATAAACTTAAAGTCAAGTCCAAGTTCAAGGTTCTATTATAATAAAATATGCACAAATCGAAGGAAATAGGCTATGCTAAATTATTCATCGAGGTCTTTGTTCATAAGTCTCAAAGGTTACAGATCAATTCTTGATTTTGCCTCTATTCAATTTAGGTTTTGTGATCTTAAATTTGAGAAAGAGAGAAAGAAAATGATTCCCCTTTAAAACGGCCAAGGGTCCATATTTATCGGGGTTGGGGTTGAGGTTGGCGGCATGACCGCCACATCGCACCTCGAGATGCTTGACATTCAGAATCCTTCATCATGTTGACGGCATGCATCATTCCTTTGTTCATTATTGATTTTTTTCTACCTTTAGTAAGCTATTGACCTATAATATCACTTGATATTAAATTTCCTTTGCCGAATTGATGGCATGAAACAAGCTTCTGTGTTTTGTGATATGTGGCTAGCTCCTTCATTACATTGATAGAAGAGGACAATCTTCATAACCACTGACATCTGATATGCAATATTGAGATTCGACTTCGTTTGTTATGTTGATAGCTTATGACATTCGTGGGTATATAGCAAAATTCTGATATCTTTCTTTGCATTGCTATCATTCGAGATCTTCTCATGTATGGTCTCATGAAGCTTGGAGTCCTTCCACTTATTTACATTTGGCATTCATCATTGATGAAGTGCAGCATCGATGAGATGTGGCATTGACGCAATCATTCGATATCCTTATTGTCCTGATTATATGCAGCGTTCTATAATGCTTGATACTGTTCAACATTCTTAACTTTAAAATTCCTTTTTGTAATGAAGTTCTATATCATTTTTTTTAGGCTTCATAATTTCAACATTGCATGTTAAGGTTTGATATCGACTGCTAGCAATTATTTTATGCTTATAGTCACAATAATCTATATCGCCTTTGGGTTCGACATGCATTCTATCTTTAGTCATGACATCGCTTTAGTTTTGACATCCTTATGCTTGTTGAATTATTATATTGGAAGTTCAATCATAGACTTATTAGCTCAACATGCATGCCTGTGTTGGCATCATACTCACTTGCTACTACATTCACTCTCTTTAAAAAATATGTGGATTACAATAAATAACCTTTACTAACATCGGGTTAAACGACGGTTAGGAGTAGATTTACTATAGTATGAGAACAATAAAAATTCAATGAATTGATCAAAAGAGATGAGATACCATATAGCCTAGATCCATCCTATTTTGGACAGACTACGGGTCACACCTCGGATCGTGATATTTTGGCTCATTTGTCATTGGTCCAGCGACCTTTTGTATGGGCACACCGACGGTGATAGACATGCACTGTATTTGATGGTGATGAGAATGCCCAGGCAATAGAGAGTAGTACAATGAATAGGTAGTGTGGTGGCATACACAATTCTAGGTCTAGGGGAATGATATGTCATTCACTAGCGTCGATTTATCATCTAGTAGAGTGTATTTTACATTGAATGAGTTATATAAATAAACTACGATCAATTCACAATGAGTGGAGCGTTAATAAATACGAAACTTAATAATTATGATTAGGAGTGAATTGATAATGAATAAAATTATAACCGTGGTCACATTAAATAAAGATATGACTCCTATATTATGACATTACGTATCTTATATGACGGGGATTGGGTTAATGTTGAGCGTGTATAACATTCATCATGTATGTTATAAGACTCATTCTTCTTATCACTTTCTATTATTATTATATGTATATTATTACACTCACAACTAGACTCTAGCCTGACATTTGGTGTATCATTTTTTTAATAACCTAGAGTCAGACTGAGGTGTTATTGACAAGTTGTATGTTTGTGGTCTACTTCTTTTTAGGACTCTTTATAACAACATTATTGTGGATGATGTTGGTGCTAGTGTTTCTTTATGACAATATTATATATGATGGCTTTATGTATATTTGGTGTACTTGTTATGGATGATGGGTATGTAATTTTAGGTAGTCATGATATGTATTATTTTGGGTCGTCTATGCACTTTGACACTAACTATGTATGTATATTAGCTTTTGATCGCTTCTGATGTTGTTATTCTAGGATATTTTTATATCATATGAACTATTTCTGTGTTATCGATCTTGGATATAACTCATGTACAATTCTTTGTGTTAAGATATGTTATGTATTTATAAGCCATATTATTACATTTAAACGTATCCATGTTGGTCTAAAGTAGTGTGTACGACAGTTAGCTCCTATCGTGTTCTTTACTTCATGCTTTCAGACGGTTAACTCCCTTTGATAGTATGGATACCGAACTAGAGCATTACATTAATATTATCAGAACTTAGGATAGAATAATTCAGAAATAGTGATATATTTTGACTTAGAGGAGTAATACCTAGGATATTTTCATCCAATATTTTATGGCTTTCACATATAATGTGCGAGTTGATTAATGGCCATGGGGCCAATGGTTAGGGAAGGGTATATATTTAAGTACATATATACATGGATATATATATATATATACACGTATTTGTTAGTGATGATTCATTGAATGCACACACATTCTGTTCAAAATATTCAACATTTATCATGTTCCGATAAAAATTTACTTATTATTTAAGAGAACATTAGTACCTATAAGTATGGTGTGAGAATTCATGTATGATTAAAATATTATAAAATAAATTCAATTTTATTGTATTAGATGCTTACTTGTTGGCATATCGGGATGGCTATGGGTGTTTGATTGGTGAAGTAGTAGTAGCGATCACATATGTGAATATTCAAAATAAAAGCTATAAGTTTATGTTTATAAAAAGCAAGTATTAATTTTATTTATTTTTTAAAGCGAGGTGATTTATCTGTGTTAGTACGTTCGTGAAAAAATAACATATGTGTTTTTAAAAAATGTGTTCCTTTTCTGAAAAACAAAGGTATATTAAATGGATATATGAGAAATTAAAATATCTTCAAGTATAAAGTGGGTTGTAAATTTTAGTAAAGGAAGGTGATGTTTAAGTTTACTTTTAAGTAAGGAATAATTTTGTGACTTAGTTTGTGTTAGCCCATCCGTTAAGTGCTTTTTAAATTTTGGTCGATACGGATGCACACATAACGATAAGAATTCCTAACACTAGAATGAGGTATTTCGACGCAAATTTTTTAAATTATACATATAGTATTTAGTTATGAAAAGTATGTTATTTTGAGAGGATAAGATTTGTTTATTTTGTGAAGTAAATATTATGTTAAGAAGTGGTTTATTATTTTATGAAGTGATTTTAAAATGATTATTATTATTTTGAGCAAGAAGTTTGTGAATAAAAATATATGAGTGGTTTTATTGAAGTTTAAGTGTATTAAATTTTGGTATGTATCGAATGGTTACATGGAATTAATAAATACAATCAAAAAACATTTCTACGTCTGAAGAAATTTTAAGCAATGGTTGCAACCATCAGATGTTTCAATTTATTGTGATTGATGGTGATGTAATATTGATATGTTTTACCGTACAATCAACAATTGCAGTCAATTGGTGAAACAAGAAGTTAAGATCCAGTACAAGACATCGTTGTTATATTTGATGTATAAGCTTGTTAGTGTGTGTGTATATATATATACACATACATATATATACATACATCTTTAATAATTGTAGTAATACGTTCGGTGTCACACTTTTTTGGTGTCAGCATGAGCTACTAAAAATACCCTTTTGTAAATATTATCAAATCCCTTAAAAATAGGATCTAACAAATAAACTCATTTTGCAAATTCAAAATGTCTCTCTACATATATTAACGAACATAAATATCACGTAAAAATATGATCTAATAAATAATCTTCTTTTACAAATTCAAAACGCCCTCTACAAATATTATGAAATCTTAATCACTTTAAAATATGATCTAACAAATAAACTTTGTTTACAAATTCGTTCTTTATTAATTAATAATAGAAATAAAAATTCAAACTACAAAAACAATGATAATATTGGAACTTAGAATTAAAAATTCAAACAAACTACATGATTTCAACACAAAATATGATTAAACATTTGTGTTTTTTTAAATATGTTGAAACATATATAATTTGTAGAAAAACAACCCACGCGCGAAGCGCGTGCCGCAACGCTCGTATATATATGATGTGAATATGTATGGGTGTTTGGTTCATTCAATGTGAATAGGTGTTAAATATTTTATATTTAAGATATGATTTGAATAAATGATATATGTAGTTATATAAATGTCTTTGGGTATATTAATACATATTTGGGTTTCCAAATTGAAGTGATTTCAAAATTTATATGTTTTTCAAATATTTTGAGTTAAGCATGAATATTATTATTTGAAAAAAAGAGTGGATTAGGATGAAGTATTTGATAAATTTTGTTTTAAGAGGAAATTATACCTTATCGATTTTGAATAGAGAAGTGTTGATTTGTGCAAAGCTATATTTATGTAAATTATAAAATAAGGTTTCAAAAGGAAGTGTTCTCAATATTTTTGAAAGCTTTACACTTTATCTAAAAGACATTTGAGAAGGAATTGTTTTAAAATAAATGGGGCTACTTTTATAAAATTATAAATCAAAATTCATTTTGAAGATAAATATAAGAATATGTAAATGGTGAATTATATTCGAAGAAATGTGATTTTTTTTTTGAAATGGTACATAGATGCAACAAGTCATTGGGGCAACATAACACAAATCACATGTCAATATATGCTTGAATCACGCTACGCAAATTTTGAACTTGTGACCTCTTGCACCAAAATCGAATCACTTAACCGTTGAGATAGTGGTGCTTGTCAAAGAAATACAAATTATTTTGAAAGGAAATGTATTGTTTTATAGATGACCCAAGAGTAATAAGTTGCTCTTAGAAACAAATAAAGTGATTATGTTTGATAAATAAGACCATTGTGTAGTGTTATTCAACAATAAAATGCATTTGAAATTATTGTTGTACTTAAATAAATTTATAGAGGAAAAATATATTATTTACAGCATTAGTAAAGCTATATCTTGGGTAAATGAGATTTGAATTCATTGGATTAAATAATGATATTCTTACATGAATAAGTCAATAAAAGCTTGAGAAATGGAAAAGCTAGGTGTGAACTTTTACTTCA
The DNA here is from genome assembly GCA_030765085.1 of Allium cepa. Lineage (NCBI taxonomy): Eukaryota > Viridiplantae > Streptophyta > Magnoliopsida > Asparagales > Amaryllidaceae > Allium > Allium cepa. The sequence continues at coordinate 670,434,884 of CM060939.1, read as the reverse complement.
TAATAAATGAAAGACAATAATTGTATTTAAAATAAATGAAGGTTTTGAATGAAAAGGTAAAATTCCTCTATGTATTAAATTTACAAATGTGGAAGCAAATCTGGAAATTTTGTGAATATTAATGAAAGAAACAAAATAATTGAATGAAAACAATTCCATAATGTTTTAACAAAATGAAACCAATTTCGAGAAAGGGAATATTTATATTGATACTCAAAATGGTTTGAGAATTTGCAAATAACAAAGAATTTTTAATAATTGGTTTATGGTTATTAAAGGCATGTTTTAGTATCCTAGTTGAATATGGTTCATTTGACATGGACTTTAATTTTGGTGATGATTTGGACTGGATTTAAATGAATTTTGAGATATTTCAATGTTTTGAATTTTTTATGATTGATTGAGGTGTTAGTGGTTGTTGGAATGTCAAAATAGGAAGAGAGACTAATGAAGATGGAATAATATATATTTTTATACATTTTGATGTAAAATATTTATATTATTACCCTAAAAAAGGAGGAAAAAAGGAAAGGAAAAAAAAGAGTTCGAAATTTAGATGTATGTATATAGTGAAGTGTGTGTCCATATATACATATGCGTGTGTGTATATAAAATGAGTGTAACTGCTCATAAGAATAACTGTTTTAAGTGGATCTGCACTTTCTAAAAAGATAATTTCATTATCTATAACTTTTCTTTTACAAACATTTTCAAATTTTGTCATTTTCAAGCATAAAAATCAAGCTTGAAGTGAAAATCAAATTCCAACCTGTTGCTTTTCGTCAATTTGCTTCATCTTGTTGTAGCTATATCCGCTAATGTATTGAAGCAATTTTGACGATTCTAGATTCTTTGGAAAGATAATTCTATAAGGAATAAAAAAATTCAACATTACGAGTGATTTTGAGATTTGCTATTTGAAAAATTAGGTTAAAGATGAGTGAAATTTTCAGTCTGCACTTGAAATTACCAAGTTGAAACTTCATATTGTTTCAACTGTAAGTCTTATTGTACTAGCCTGAATTGGTCGATTTTGAACTCAATGGAAAGGTGGCATGATAAGAAAGAACTTTCATATTGAAGACTGTGCAAAATTTTGAAGTTTCTTAACAAAAACACGTTGTAAAGCGAGGTATATGCTGTCCAAAATAGAATTTAGAATTTATACTTATTATACTACAACTTTTAACCTATAAAGAGTTATTGAAATCTGTAAGATGTTTTCAAAAGGTTGTTTCATATGTTTTAACTTTGTTTTTGACGACTTTTGTATATCTTAGTGATTTGATATTCCAAAAATTAGTCAAAACATTAGCTAACTAAAGGTGTATATTTTATTGGTTATACACACACATACATGATTTGTTTAAGCAAAGTACAGGTGCACGAAGGCATATTGGGTTGAATTTTGGAGCTTACTCTTTTATTCTTGCACTAAAATTCAATAATCTAGCTTAAATAGAAAATAAAGTTATGTTTTATGTTATATAGTATATATATTGTTCCTCCTTTATGAGATGCATCATTTACAAAATGTATATTGATTATATTGTGTTTTGTGAATTTTCAAAATGTTAACCGGGCAAAGGAGGTGCTGTCAAAAATTTCAAAATTTTTGGCATGTAGAAAAAATTGGTAGCATCAAATTATATGGTCGTCAATTTAATTGTATTAGTATAATGAGATACCTAGTGTTAAAATGATGATTATATGGTACAATATCATTAATATGATATTAAATGTTAAAAATTAATAAATAAACAACAATAAAAAGAGGGAAATGATGTTGGATGAAATATATTGGTTTATGAGATGCTTACTAATATTTTATTTTATGATTTTCTTTCTGATTATTAAATTGTTAATAATTTTGATGTTTTTTGCATGTACTCATGTATACGGCTGGTTATATGAAATCATTACGGGCATCAATAAGTAAAAATTACGAGAATTTATAAGGATGTAAGCCTATAATTACCCAAATTAGAGTTACGGTATGATTTGGAACATAATAATAGTTTAAAAGGTATCTTAAAATTATTTTGGTGAAGAAAGTGACTTGCTATTTAAAGAAAATATAACAAATTCTTTTGTGTAAAATGATTTATTTCTAGAAAATTTGCTTGTCTTTGGAAAAATAAATGATGTTGTGTGCAAGGTTTTGATCAAATTTAGACTTGAAAATTCCAAATAAGAAATAGAATTGTATTTTTGGTTTTAATGGACTACTTTGCAAAGTATTCGTTATTTAATGATCTAAAAATTCAATATGTCTCTTGAAATAGTCCACAAATGTCAAAGTGATATCCGAAATGTGAAATTTATTTATTTAGTGAAATAAGTGAAGTATTGATGAAAATTGAGATTTATAAATTTTATAAATGGTTTAAATTCCATTTTGACTTAAAAACAACATTTCTACATAAGGCTATATAGCTTTTTTTAAGTTAAGTCAAAATGGGGTATCAGTTAGGAATAATGGGTCCTAAGCCTATTTACAAAATGATTTTTGCAAATAAATGAAAGAAACTATTCTATACTCATTCATTCTCTTTACTTAAGCTTTTTTAAAAACTACGCGTTCCACCTAAATTCTTAAAATTCATTTTCCTCATCAAATTAGTAAGTAGATAAATTTATTTTGATTCCAAATTGAAGGTAGATACTCCTATCACTCTTATAACCCTCTTATTTGAATTTTAGGTGATAAAACTCATCAAAAATTTCAATTTCACATCAGGTCAAAGTCAAAAATGGAGGAAATAAAGGCTTTGGTGGCTAGTAGGGGCAATTTTAGGCTAATTGCAAATGACTTTGGTGAGTAATGTTTGGTATTACGCATATAGATGCTTAATAGATGAATATATGTGCTAAAAATATGTTGTTATTTTTGAATTATGGTTGATATTAGTTTTGCTTTGATTGTTGTTGCAATTTTTATTAGAAAATCATGAATATAGAAAGGAGACTCTGCCCATTTGATTTTGAATTCAAGTTATAGGCTAAAGTTTGGATGAAAACTATCCCCAATATGCCATTTAACTTATGTGGGCAGCAGTTAAAAACTACTTCTCATGCAGCAACAGTATTATGACTATTGACAAAAAAGTCCACAGTCGTATGTAGAAAACTGCGGTTGTGAGCATTGGCCTACAGCCCCATATTATTAAGAAAATGGTGGCTATGGCATTGACCCACAGTCCCATGTTATAGCAAAAATCATGGTGGATGCGGCTTTAGTTCACAGCCCCATGTTATGAAAAACAGAAAAAAGAAAAGAAAGGTCTCTATATAAATTTATAACCAATTTTCCAAACATATGAATTTTTATTTACTTTATTAATAAGAGTATCTATAAGGAAAAATAAATTTCGTGCAGCTATTTTTTTAATTAAAAAACAATTTGAATATGATAGTCATTTACATAGAAATCAATATATCCACACCAACGTATAAAATGGATGAAGTTACATTGTTTTTTCATTAGCATTATAAATGGATAAAGTTACATTATTAGGTTGTTAGTGATAAGTTAAAATTGTGTTGTGAGTATAGTTTATTGGCATAGAGCATATATAAAAACATTGTCGCTTATGTGTGTTAAGTTTTAATCGTATACTGGAAATAAAATGATGTCAACTAATGATGTTTGTTATATTGGCAATTATGGTTGAATGGCACCTTATGCATTACTCATTGTTATATACCATATGCTTCTTATGAAGTTAAAATTATTCTATGTAAATTACAACATGATATTTAATGATGTTTAGTGGATGACCCTCTTATTATATTTATGAGTATAATAACATACATAGTGGCATTAATAAGTTTAGTAAATGAGTTATGTAATGAACCATAATTAATAACCATTAATAACATCGGGTTAAACTATAGTTTGGAGGAGATTTACTGTCATAACAAGAACAAGTAAAATACAATGAATTGACCAAAAGAGATGAGATACAAGATAGGCTAGAACCATCCTTGTCTGTGCTGACTGTGATGTCGCACCTCAAGTGGTGACATTCTAGCTCATTTTTCATAGGTCCAGCGACCTGCTGTAGGGGCACACCAATGATGACGACATACGGTTTATTTGAGGGAGACGAGGATGACCATGCATTGAAGAGTAGTAAAGCAGACAGGTCATGTGGCGGCACCCATAATTTAGGGTTAAGGGGAATGATATGTCATTCATTAGTGTCGACTTAGCACCTGGTGGAGTGTATTCTACGTTGAATGAGTTATATAAATAAACTATGATCAATTCATAATGAGTAGAGAATTAATAAATGTGACACCTAATAATTATAATTTAGAGTGAGTCGCAAATGAATAAAATTGTGATTGTGGTCACATTAAATAGAGATATGACTCCTATATTATATTATGACAATATGCATCTTATATAATTTGGATTTGAGCCAATATTGACCATGTATGACATTAATCCTGTATGTTTTGAGACTCATTCTACATCATTTTCTATTATTGTTATATGTACACTATTACTCTCAAGGTAGATTCTAGCCTGACCTGGGTTGTGTCATTTGTTTAACCACCTTAGGTGAGACCGAGGTTGTCACTGACAAGTTGTAAGTTTGTGGTATGGTTCCTTTTGAGGCTTGTAATGGCGATGTGTTGTAGATGATGGTGGTGTTAGTTTTTTTTTGTGATATTATTATATATTATGGCAACATGCATATTTGTTGTACTTGTTGTGAATGATGTTCGTATCATTTTGGGTAGTCATGATATGTATTATTTTGTGTTATTTATGTACTTTGAATCATCTATGTATGTAATTTATCTTTTAATCACTTCTAATGTTGTTAATCTATGATATTTTTATATTATTTAAACTATTTCTATGTTATTCGATCCTAGAAATAACTTGTCCACGTTGGTTTGTGTCGAAACGTGATACATATTTTCAAGCCATATTATTATATTTAAATATATCTATGTTGGTCAAAGGAGGCATACAGTAGAGCGCTCCAAATGCCTTTGGGCGGTTAACTCCCTCCGATGGTATGGGTACTGAACCTGGGCATCGCATAACGCCACACCTTCAAATATTTGAGTTTAGGGTTATTCCCACACCATATCTCATACGGGTTCTTAGGCACAGATTAAGTAGGCATCAAATTCGAAATATGAGTTGTTGTTTCCAAGATATATCCTTATTAGGAAAGAGGTAGCTCAGGTTTGTTCATCATGGAATGAACCATACGTAATGGGGTTCAGTTACATCTTTTCAAAACATCATTGTGTTGTCGAGTATAAGATGGAGTAAACTGAGAGAAAATCCCATTATCTTTTAAGTACTATGGGTGTTCTTATCCAACATACTCACAATTTGATCAGATTGAGGTATTTAATCTTATAGTTCATTTGATTTACAACCTTATTCTTATGTTTTTTTAAATTTCTCACAAATATTGAATTTATTCTTCATAAGATATACATATCTTAGTCTCTAGAAATCATCGCTGAAAGTTACAAAGTAGGAATAATTATCTTTAGTAACTATAGGCATTAGGCCACATATATCAGTATACACGAGACCCAAGAGTTCATTATCTCTTTCAATGCTCCCACTAAAGGAGTGTATGGTCATTTTTCATCATTTTTTCTTCAGTACAAAACTCATAAATGTCAAATGATTTAGAATCTTACGATGGTAGAAAACTTTGATTTTCAATTTTTGCTGTCATTTGCCACTAATATGATCCAGTCTATAATGTCATTGATAACTATTATTAATGTCAACGTTAGAAGAAGTATTCACAACAAAGATATAATTAGAATTAAGTATATAAATGTCATTACCCAAAAATACCATTGCAGGTTTCATTTGCATCAACATAGTTTTCGTAACATTATCAACATAATGAAAAATTTATCTAGTCTTGGACAACCTGGACATAGAAATTATTCCACAAATAAAAAAATTCACATGATAGTAATTATATAAAATTAAATCTAATCCATTCGGCAAAGCCAAGCGATAGTCTCCAAGTGTAGTTGCATCTATTAGAGATCCATCGACAACTTAAAGCCTTATTTCACCCTTTTCCCCATGCCGCATGTTCCTAAGTCTCTGTAACGAATTACGGATGTGAGTTCCAGATCTAGTATCCAAACCCCCTAAGATAATTTATTGGCAAAACAATTTTGAATCATACATACGTACACACACACACACACACATATATATATAAGCAGTAGAACTATTTCCTTTCTTCTCTAAGTTTTAAGTAGTCTGAATAATTATGTTTCTATTGCCCCTTGTTGTTACAGTAGTGACACTCACCCTTGTCGTTAGAAGCGCTCTTCTTACTCTTCTTGTTAATTTGTTTCATCCTCTTTGAATCGTTCGAAGATGATGACTTTCCCTCTATAGCAAACCCTATGCCTTGATCTCTGGATGAAGACTCGGTAGATCTCAACATATTAAGCAGCTCCATGAGGCTTACATTCATTTGGTTCATATTGTAACTCAATATGTATGGCTTAAATTGTTGAGTAAGAGACCGTAAGACCAAGTCCACTTGCAGTTCATTACTTACCAGGATGTCCAATTATGAAATCCTACCATTATAAGTTTTCACAAATATAACATATTCATCCACACGCATGCCCTTCGTTATCTTCATATTGAACAATATCATAGTAAAATCATACTTCGCAAAAAAAACTACTTCCCAAACAACGCTTTAAGGCTATCGAAGATTTGATGAAAAATTATGCTTTCATGTGGTCTTTGCAATGACTCATCTAAAGAAGACATCGCATAAACCATGGCGATTTCTAAGTTCGCAATCCATTTGATATAAACAACTATTAATTCTGGGTCAGCATCTTCAACGGCTCTTTCATTTAGTGATTCGTGTATTGATGACTACAAGCGTTCATAGATAAGTGCTATTTTGATTGCTGTTAGCCAGTCTATGTAGTTAGGTCCAACGAGCTTGCCATTTTCTAAAATAATTTTGGTTTGGATATTTTTCTACAAATTTAATTAAATAGATTAGGTTATTTATATGTAGAATTTTTTTATATTATTAATAAGGTTAAATATATTATTTCATTTTACTAATAAGCCCGGACAAGATTTTTATATTTCTCAAAACCTGAATAGATATATGGTAGTCTTTTGACTTCTCTAGTGAGTGTTAGGACTCGCTTGCCTTGGGATTTTGACCTTGACTTTTCTTAACAAGTCGCAGGCTCATAAGCGATGGATAACGCCCTATCGGTTTTATCATGTACAACTCCTGACCCAGGGTATTTGTCCTAGTCTCATTTTGATCTTGAGTTTTCTTAATGAATCGAAAGAGATTATTCACTCATACCTACCATTTCGCGATGGGCTAAGTATAATATATGCACTTTGAGTTTGCTCAACAAAAATATATGGTTATCTTACCTTGTCTAGTCAATATATTAATAATACAACGCATAACATCTATAGCTTGATTTTGCTTAACAAAAGAGAGTATGCAAGTTATTTATTGCTGCATAAATGGTAGAGAACAACATTTATATTAGAGATTCATAATCTTTAATATATTTATTTGAATGATATCAACTTATGGAATAATATTTTTCTTAAGCACTACTCTTGTGATTCAAGTGTCAAAGGCATCTGAAACCATGGTATACATAATACTTATGTGTTTATTCCTTCAATTTGATTTGGATTTCTTATAATTCCACTCTATTTAATTAAATCATATTCAATTTTATTTTATTTTTATTAATTAAATAATATGTAACTAATTTAATTAGTTATTTAATTAACATTTTAATGAATTTAATTTTATTCGGTTTAAACATTTTACATTGAATATTATTATAATATTTATAGCAATCATATATATATATACGTATATCATTTAACATGTATATTATTTATAAATCAATATTTAATTAGTTAAAACAACTTTAACAGAAAAATTAATTTCAAAAATTTATTACTATTTACCTTGAACATTTTAAGATAAATTAATATATATATATATATATCATTATATATGTTTTAATTTAATTAAATAATTTTTAAATATTTATTTATTTAATTAATCTAATTAATTTATATAAAATTTCGAAAATAAGTAACTAATTTTCAAAACAATTTTGCAAATATTTTGTAACATTGATAGAACTTCTTTTATATTTTAAATTTAATTTTTATATTTAAAATATTATTTCAATTTTCAAAATAGATTTTGAATTAGCCCAAGGCCTAAAATCAATTCAGGCCTTTATATTAGGGATGACAAGTATGTTGCTTCATCTTTCGAGACGGACTAGTAGCCAGGTAGGGCAGAGTATTTAATTACCCAAACCCAACCTTAGACACTACCTTTCTAGACCCTCTACTAAATAGGTAGGCTTTGATAAGTTATCCTTGATAATCCTAATTAAGACCGCATAGGCTATTGGACCTGATACTATTGAAGGAAATGCGTCGGGTCGTAGTGAGCTAAATAGGTAATTTCAATTTTTTTCCCATTTTTACATCTTTATTTGACCTATAAATTCTAATTGGTTTTAGATCCAACCTAAAATATTATAAATAAAATCATTTATTTTATAAATGGTTTATTCAATTTCTAATTTATAAGTGTATCAAATACATTTATACATGTATAGTGCACATGCAACATAAAGGAAGTGTACATAGCAAATGTGACCGTATATAGGTGGTGGGATTTGTACCACAACGGACACATTTGTCCCTTTTGTATATATATTTGTTGTCAATGGTTTTATTTGAATATATATTATAATGGTAGTAATAATAATAATGGTGGATATTTATTAAATAGCTTTGACCAATTCAAAATATTTTGAATTAATATCTTAAAATATCTTATGTTAATTAAAATTCAAAGTTAGATCTAAATCTAAGTAATTATCTACTTTTAAATTTTAAGCTCAAATTACAAATTATATATATATATATATATATATATAATCTTAAAGGAAAATATTTTTTTTTAAATATACATACATACATACATACATATATACATACAACAACAACAGAGCCATTTCCCAAACAAGTTGGGGTCAGCTAGAGATGGAACCCGACACTATTATATATATATAAGTTTAAAATATATGTATTCATAAAAGTTAATTAAAATATATATGTATGTATTAAAAATTAACTTTTTTACTCTTAGTCGATAAAATTTTATATAATTTATACTTTTTTGATATCAAGAATGATGATTATTCAAGTAAAGTCCTCATTATGATTTCTTTAGGGCTCAAACTCATGACCTCTAGAACCTTTGTTTAAAGCGTCACACCTCTGATAACTTGAGCTAGAGGTCCTTGACTTAAATTTTATATATATATATATATATATATATATATATATATATATATATATATATATATATATAAATCCATACAGATTTGATACAAAGATTTTTGAATACATAAATTAGTTTATTTAAAAGAAATAATAGATATACATATTAGTAATTATTATACAAATTTTTTTAAATGAAAATACATGTGTTTGCAGATTAGTTTTAAATAATTTAATATATATATATAATATACTTATTATATATATAATTACATATATTACATAATAAAATTATTAAATCCGCATTTAAAATTAATTTTAAATTTCAAAAAAGATAGTTAAATATTTATAATATGGATAAAAATAAAATAAATGTTCTAATGATGTTTTCATGTGGTTTTTTAATCAATTTAAATGCCTAAAGAGAATTGGATAGCATGAGCTAAATACAAATTTGTTATAATAAAAGCAATATAAATAGTATAAACAAGAAGATCAGCAAATACAATAATTATTATGATTGAAATTGAAATATTACCAAATCAGTAGCCTATGACTAACACCTTGAATGAAGAATCAACTCTTTAGATTTGATCGAACCACCTTCGAAAATAATAGTAGTTTGGAGATGAACACCATGTTATAAGTTAACTGATTTTTATTTTTGAAATTAATTTGGAAATGATGGACTAATACCCTTTGGTATTTTCGATGGGAATAGGATGGTGCAAAAGGCACAAATGAATGAGAGTGGAGAGTTTAAATATGCATCTTTGTAGAGTTAGCAAAATGTGGAGATCTAATCTTCTTTGTTTATAATTTCTTTTTTACTAATTCAAACCTATATTTGAGCATTTAAAACTACACCCCTTCTTCTTATGGACCTCCATATAATAGCATGATAGGCCGATAAAAATTTCCAAACCCACTTAGTAATTAATTTATTAAAATCGAATTTAAATATTTCTCGATATCATATATCATTACGTACATATATAACTTTTACATACGCACTTTATTAAATACTAATGGCATTCAAGTAAATCAAATAAAATTTAATAATTAATATTTCATAAATATTAAATAATGTCAATAATTATAATTTAATTAAATCATGTAATATTTCGGAGTATTCATCATTATGCTTGTGTGACTCAAATGTATAAACTCAGTTAACGATTAATACCGAACAATTCGAATATTATGTTCACACATCACTTCTGCTAGTCATGTGATAGTTTGGTCGAATTTATCGCTTACATTTTCATAAAATCCAATTTTACTATTTTAAGTGTTACCCGCTAATAGCAATTATTTACAACAATTCTCTTCGTCAAGATTATATCACTTTAGGACTTATGGAATTAAGTCAAAAGTCAATCATCGTCCACATTCAAATTATTTAATCCAAGCATAAATTCCTTAGTTTAATAATAAAGATTATATCACTTTCACTTTGAGTTGACTATAATTGACCATGATACTAACCTCATATAACGGAGAAGACGAATTTTTTATTGAATAGTGTTTCGCTTCCAATGCTCCCACTCAAACCCAACTATAGTCGTTCGATAGACGCCGTGCCATGATTTAACTCAAATCAAAGTGGAGTATTCATATTGAAGTTTCATAGCATTATCAAGTTGAAAGAACTATATAATATCGACACTTCGAGATTCTCTGTTTGACCTTAGTTGTATTGACCAACAGAAAATACTCGAGTAAATCATTCCATATTTATGCAATAACTATTAGTACATAACCATTTGATGTCCTTATCAGCTATGAATAAGAAACTGTCCAACCTTTTAAGAGCATTACATTCTTTAGTCTCAATAGATGTATCGATATCTTGTCTCGAAACACCCTGGCTGAGAATATTTAAAATAATATGTTATTTTTAATTTGATGGATTTTTCATGATTATAGCACATTGTAATTACTATTACATAACATATTATTTAAGGATCGGCTATTTAATTTATTTAATTAATTAATTAACATAACATGGTATGACAAGTATATAATAGAAAGGAAAATAACTTTTATTTTGAATGAAATTTTACTACAGAGGTAATAATTTATAGTATATTATAGAATCGTCCCTAGGGCAAACCCTTAACTCTATTAGCAGTAGTCTGAGAGTAGTGCGGCTTGCTCGTGTCGGTCGATTAAAGTTGATGTAGATCGATGATTTAACAAAATGGATGGTCCTAGTAGTGCCATATGTCATAATCTCTGGAGTTGAGTAGTTCATGTAGATGCTATTTTGACCGTGGCATTAGAAAAGCTGGTATGGTTGCATAGGAATGGTTTGAAACTTTATCACTTAGCTAGACATAACCTTTTTACATATTAATGCACCGGTTATATCTCCATCCTTTTGTGTTTCATGTCTTCCATATCTCCTTCCTTCGTACATTCTTGAATTAATTCTCTTGATGAGAAATTATTAATATATTCAATAACTATGTCTTTGTAGCTTCCCCTTCTTCTTTATTTATTTAGTACTTTTCTTTTATTTAACAGAATCCCTTTTCATACCTTCAGTAGCGCCATTTTATCGTTGATAGCTCTTTGTATTTACGATGGCTCTTTTATATCGTTGACAGCCTTTTTGTATCGACGATAGTTCTTTTGTATCGTCGATAGCTTTTTTGTATCGATGATAGCTTTCTGTATCAACGATAATTTTTGATATAGTTGACAGCTTTCAACTTCAACATGTGATAGCTTCTTCTTTAACATGCGATATCCCCTTCTTCAACATGTGATAGCTCCGTCTTCAAGTGTGATAGCTTCCTCTTCTACATGCAATAGATTCTTCTTCAACATGTTAGCCTCTATTACTAGCATTCGATGACTTCATTTCGTTGACATTAAAAAACTTTGTTCCTTGAGAAATTTGGGTATAATAAAAGACATGTCTGTAACATATCTCATTGAATCTCTGCAAAGTTATTTACTGTACTACGAATACCACAAATCAATTTCTCATGCTTGATCATTAAGTTTCATTTAAGAAAATTTGACATTTTCCATTAAACTTTCAAATTCTCATACTTATAGAGTTTAAAATTCAAATTTAAAATGCAGACTTTTTAAACTAATTTTTTTCTTGTTTTAGATTTTGTAAATTTTCGGTAAATCAAATTTTCAAACAAACAATTAAAATTAGTTTTTTTTTTGAATTTACAAGAAAATATCAAATTTTCATTATTTCATTTTTAATAGTTTCAAACTCAGGATTCAAATTAAATTCATAATTCACAATTTTGAAATTCAAATTTCGAGAGAGTATGAATTTCAAAAATACTTTCAAATTCAAGGTCCAAACTTTCAAATTTTGAAAACTAAATTCTCAAAAATTGAAATTCCATACAGATATTTTGCTTTTTTAAAGAATGTTTGCCGATTGAACTTTTTACTTCTTAAATACTTAAATTTTGAATTAAACAAATTAAAGTTTCAAATCTGGATCTTCAAATTAAAATTTCTCATTTTGAAATTCAAAACTTTTTACATCAAAAGTAAAAAAAATGTCATTTCAAAATTCAAGTCCTGTGATTTTAAAATTTCAAATACAAGTTTCAAATTTTGTAATTTTAAATCTTATTCTTCAATTTTGACTTTTGTGATTCAAAATTCCAGTTTGGGTTCAATACTCCTATTTAAAATTCATATTTTCAAACTTTTAGTTTTCTAATTTATATATAAATTTTAAAGTAATTTCCAATATATTATCATTTTGTGTTAATTTGAAATTGCAACAAATATTCATTTTCAAATCAGACAACTGAGTGGTTAGTTTCTGATCATTGAGTGTCCTAGTGATAAATCTTTTACTATTGCCAAAATATAAAAATGAAAATTAAAATGAGCAAAAGAAAGTCCAATAAGTTAACTTATACTCAATTTACCCGGCTTTCTAAAATAGTACTTATCCCTAAATTACCCCTTAGTTAACATGTTAGCGAGAGTGTAAATTTTGTACGACTGTCTGACGTATGCCTCGTTCTGAAGCTGCAAAGTGTTTGATATATTACCGTATGATTCTCATTTAGGACACAAACTAGTACATGAAAATATGTCAGTCCAAGATTGTCTGACGTTTTTCTATTGTCCGTTATTCATTCATTGTCCGATTTATACGGATAATGTCTGAACTTAAACCTTGTATGGTCTGTGTCCGTCTGGACAGGACATGAACACACGTTGGTCTGGTCCGATCCGTTCCAATCCGTTTAAACTTATATATGTCCGTGCATTTCTTAGAAATATACGTTCATGGCTGTTGGATAGGCTGTTGTAGTAAAGCTTAAAATCGGTGGAGCACAGATTATTAATTTTACTACAACTTAACAGTGACACATTTCTACCATTCTATGATCCACAAATCAAGCTAATCATCGTAAAATTTAAAAATCGCCGATCTCCGCCCAAATCAAACCAACCTCATCTTGTAAATCCGCAGTATAAAATGCAAAATTCAACTCTTGCGCAGCCATAATAGCTCAGAACCGATCAATTACAGATAAACACCTCCACCTACTTCTCCCACGTATAACTTCTTCTTCCGTAAAATCACCCCAAGTAGGACGCTTAGCTCACCAATAAACAGAAACCCTTCACAAACTACCAAATCCAAAATTTCACCTCAACCCTTTTATAAATACATCAACAGTCACACCCAATCGTAACAACTCACAATTCTCAACACAAATCTTTTCTAGAAAAGATGTCTCGCTTCGTAGACAAACTAACATTCTACCGATCATCTCCAATGGAAGAAGCCGAAGACATTGCCCGAAACAACCTTCTGGACAATCCCCACCATCGAAACCGCACCCTCGGCCAGCTCTTCAACCGTGTAGGCAGCCTCACCTGCAACTCCCCCGAGCACCAAATCGACATCAACTCGAGCGTCGACATCACATCTCGCCCCAACCCTTTCGTGCTTGCATTCACCGACCTCACCTACAGCGTCAAAATCTCCAAAAAGTTCTTCAACAAAAAAGACTCCATCCCCACCTCCAGTGTCAAAACCCTACTCGACGGCGTCACTGGCGAGGCCCGTGAAGGCGAGATCATGGCCGTTTTAGGTGCCAGCGGGAGTGGCAAATCCACCTTGATCGACGCCTTAGCAAACCGAATAAAAAAAGAAAGCTTGAAGGGCTCCATAACCCTGAACGGAGAAGACATCGACAGTCGGCTGATGAAGGTCATCTCCGCCTACGTCATGCAGGATGACTTGCTCTACCCCATGCTCACCGTAGAAGAAACCTTGATGTTCGCTGCTGAATTCAGGCTACCGCGTACTTTAAGCAAATCCAAAAAGAAAGCCAGAGTGCAAGCCCTGATCGACCAGCTCGGCCTGCGCCGTGCAGCCAAAACCATCATTGGGGACGAGGGCCACAGAGGTGTTTCGGGAGGGGAGAGGAGACGGGTCTCGATCGGAATTGACATTATCCACGACCCAATAATCCTGTTTTTGGACGAACCGACTTCGGGTCTGGATTCCACGTCCGCATTCATGGTGGTGAAGGTGCTGCAGAGGATCGCGCAGAGCGGGAGCATTGTCATAATGTCGGTGCACCAACCGAGTTCCAGGCTGATGGGCCTACTGGACAGGATGATCTTCTTGTCACGCGGGCAGACCGTTTACAGCGGGCCTCCAGACGGGATCCCATTATTCTTCTCCGAGTTCGGGCAGCCTGTACCTGAAAACGAGAACCGAACCGAGTTCGCGCTCGACCTTATCAGAGAACTCGAAGCCTCACCCACCGGCGCCAAACCTCTTGTCGACTTCCACAAGTCGTGGATGACCATGAAGGTGTCCCGCCACACCGATCCTTCATTTTCAAAGTCGTCGCCACTCTCATTAAAAGATGCGATCAGCGCAAGCATTTCAAGAGGGAAGCTAGTTTCAGGCGCGACGGATGGAAGCGCGGGTAACGGGTCCATTGTGCCAACCTTTGCTAACCCGTTTTGGATTGAAACAGCAGTGTTATCGAAGCGGATGGCGCTGAACAGCAAAAGGCAGCCGGAACTGTTTGGAATCAGATTAGGGGCGGTTTTGGTAACCGGCTTCATTCTGGCTACCATATTCTGGAGGCTGGATAACTCACCTAAAGGTGTGCAGGAACGGCTGGGATTCTTTGCGATCGGCATGTCCACCATGTTCTACACATGCGCTGATGCACTGCCTGTGTTCCTTCAAGAACGGTACATTTTCATGCGTGAAACGGCTTACAATGCGTATAGGAGATCCTCGTACGTGCTGTCTCATGCAATAGTCGGATTTCCTCCTCTGGTATTTCTATCGATCGCGTTCGCCGCAACCACGTTTTTCGCGGTTGGGCTTGCAGGTGGAGCGCAAGGGTTCGTGTTCTTCTTTTTAATAGTGCTGGCTTCGTTTTGGGCCGGGAGTGGTTTTGTGACGTTTTTATCGGGAGTGGTGACGCATGTGATGTTAGGGTACACGGTGGTGGTGGCGGTGCTGGCTTACTTCTTGCTGTTTAGTGGATTTTTTATAAATAGGGATAGGATTCCGGATTACTGGATATGGTTTCACTACTTGTCACTTGTGAAGTACCCGTATGAGGCTGTGTTATCGAACGAGTTTGACGATCCACATAAGTGCTTCGTGAGGGGGACGCAGATGTTTGAGAACACGCCGCTGGCTGCGTTGCCTGAGATATTGAAGCTGAATGTACTGAAGTCGATGAGCGAGTCGCTTGGGGTGAGTTTGACGAGTAGGACGTGCATTACGACCGGGTCGAATATATTGAAGCAGCAGGGGATTACGCAGTTGAGTAAGTGGAACTGTTTTTGGGTGACGGTGGGGTGGGGGTTCTTTTTCAGGGTGCTGTTTTATTTCAGTTTGCTGTTGGGGAGTAAGGGCAAGAGGAGGTAACTTGGACGAAGGGCGGGAGGTTTTCCTTTTTTTTGTGTTTTAACGTATGTATTGCATTTTCAGTATTTTTACAAAGTTGGATCAATACATTGTATTATAAATGTGTCATATGATCATCATTAATAATTATTTGAATTATTGCATTAAACAATTTATTCTATTACAGTATCACACTGCTGATGACTTGATTAAATTGGTAGGGGTGCAGTCAAATATCTTAAATTTTCCATACAAGAAGGAAATAGTGATGTTTCTGTTCTGACTAAATCTCACTTCCATTTTCTTTCCCAGTTGAACACAAATAGTTCTTTTATGAAAACCTCTATGAAGATATGTTAAAAAAGTATATCCTGGAAATGTACATTCTTTCCAGAATTCGTTGAATTTTAATTTTGCTTATTCTTGATACGTTTCAAAAAACTGCCATCTATTAAGTTTGTTTTGCTTACTCTTTCAACGGTCCATAAAAAAAGAAGTATGATGATGAAATAAGAAAAAAAGGTAAATTTGTTAGCTTACCTACAATTCATTTCTCAAATTAAAAAACATTGGGTGTAGTTCTTAACATTCCTTTGAACTTTTTTATCTTCATTGTAGCGACTAACGATGGAAACCCACAGCTTGAAATATAAGCTTCTGTACTAAAATCTAAAATCAGTAAACTCTTGTATAACAAGTAATTTGAAGATAGCAATTTCATATGAAGGGTTGTTAGCTAGCACGATCAAAGAAACTACTTTGTTTTTCCGTATGTAAGCATGAATTGCGTGCGTAGACCGTGGCTGCATTTGCCGTGAATGCATCCTTGCAGAAGTAAAAGTCCGGGATTAACACATATTTAATGATCAAAATTGCAGTAATATTCAAAATGCATTCAACTTCACTGATCAATCAAAATACATGAACTAAAATAAATAACAAAGTGGTAGGAAAATCAAAAGAAATAAGTTGAATATTAGGTTTCTATGTAGTGGGAAGAAAACCACAAGATAAAGTTGCATTTTTCAAAAGAAAATCAAAATCCAAAGTTCAAAATAATTGTTATTTAAGAATGTTTTTGTCAAATAACCTTATTTATTTATTTATCATTATCTATTTTAATAAAAAAGTTAAATTTCTTTTTTAGAAAACTGCAAGTTATCTTGTACCTTGTTAAAAAAGGACAATATAACTTTTGTGTTGTTTTTGTAAAAATAGATATTTAACTTATCTTCGTTACTATATCTATATAGAGGTTTTTCATAACAACAAAAAACTGTAAAAAAAAATCTAAATAACAAATTATATAACTTAAAGTTCGCCAGATGTTCCATTCGTGTGGAAATATCACTTTTTTCGTATTTTCTATTTAGGAATTTATATGTTTAGACCTAAACTGTTGTCCATCATTATCAAGTATTAGGTTTTCTCTGAGCTACTCATGCATGTTGTAAATTTTCAAAGAGCTTTTGGGGTTTGGGTTTGTTTTGGAAGAGTAGAAGAAAAGAAAGTAAAGTCCCACATTGTAGAAAAGAGGAGACTATGCTTGGATAAGTATAACTCTCTCAAGCAAATGTTGGGGCTTTAGAGCTCCCACATGTTTGCTTTGTTGTGAGGAGAGAAGTCATACAACACCAAACGCATGCCGCTGCTGTCTGGGTTGCGGGTCTAAAAGTATTTTTGGATCAAAATATGAATTGTAACGGGCTAGATTTCAGCCCGTTAAGGACCCAGAACCGAAATTTAGAATTTGAATGATGGCGGAAACTTGTAACGTTTCTGAAGGTTACAAATATGAATAGACGCGACGTTTGGTCTTTTTGAACCCGTTCGTAACAGTTGCGAACCGTAGCTAACGGTCGCAGCGCTTTGCGAATGGACGCCTCTTCAACACTATAAATAGCGACGCCCGGAAACAGTTGCAGACAGTGAAAAATCCTCTTCTTCTTCCCAGAGCGATTCTGCAACGCTAGAAATTGTTGCTAAACGCTGTGCCTCCATTGCTCTGTTTTGTGACGCCTCAAAGGTGTTGCGAAATCAGAAACCTCTGCACAATTGCTCTCTTCTTTCTCTTCATTCTGTTCTCTATAAATTGCATCATCAGATACAGTTTCTGAAGTGTTCTTGGTCGGATCAAAGTCGTACAAACTTTGAATTCGATTACGCTGTTATAGGGCTTCATTGAATCCTGAAAGTCGATAGTTCGATAACCCGTTTGTACCTGGTGGGTTGAACTATTGTCTGAAAGAATTTATTCCATAAATCCTTAAAGTCGGAAGTACAGCATTGTTTTCTTTGAAAATCGCCATCAAGTTCGTCTCGAACCGCAAAATCCCCAACAATGCATCTCAAAGCCACTTACATTGAATCCAGGTGAAAAAAATTCATAGTCGATGAGCAAGAGGAACACAATTTTTTATTCAATTTCTTGAGATTTAGTGTGCGATCTCTTTGGTTATCAATAAGACGTATATAGTTTACATTGATGCATAGAATTGAAATGGATGGTTTCCTAAATTGAATCCCGGACTAGATTGCTCTCCTAAAAATATTTCACGACTCTATTCAAAATTTTGCAAGATAGTCTATCCACCACACCAGGCTTCGTTACGCTCTTCATTTATACTAGAGGAAATCTGTTCTACTTACACAGGTGGAAAACTTTATAATTTTCAGACGACTTTATAAGAAATTCTAAAGAAATTATATTTGATTCCTCTCCTATTTCGGGATGTCTATTCATCCTGGACAATCAAATATGAAACCTTTGAAAAATAGAACGGCTTGAAATTTAAACCTTTTTTAATAACGAAAATCGGTATATTATGTAAAGTTTTAGAAAATTAACGGTTGTATATATTGACCTAGAGGCTTTCATTTTTTTTTAATAAGAACAGTTATGCAAGGATTAAAAAGTTTAATGTTCCTGTTATAGAATAAGAAGACGTTGAAGAAAGAGGAAGAAAATATTTTATTCACTACTGAGATTGATCATAAATTTTCATTACATTAGCTTCTTTTCGCTACAAGAAAAATTCTTATTCATAGCACAAAAAAATTGAATAAATTAGTGTTGTAACACTGGATGCTATTATTGGGTATTTAATTTTAAAAACCAAAATAATGACACGCTATCGAAGGATTCCCTCTTAAACCTCCGTGAAATTTCAGTGAAATATTTTGCAGGCCGCTCATTTCTCTATTTCAATGCTTTCTCCCCAAATACGAGGAAAACCCTCCTTCTCCACCTTCGCTGCCCCTAATTCTCATTTTCATCTGCAAATTATTTGAAAATTTCACTCTATTACCATCAATCACCATCCATCGCACAAACTTTTCGCGATACTGACGATTTGCGAAAAACAAGCTCCAATTAATCCAGCGACGAACGATAACCACCTGTCCTCAATATCTACACCATGATCTGCTTGTGAGCTCTAAGGTAATAATTATTGAGTCAATTCCTTTTATTATGCATGCTTAGTCATTGAATTTCCGTCTAATCCTATGTTTCAAAGGCCATTATTTTCATGCCTGTAGTAGTGTACAACCGGGGGTTTTAGGGGTACCCCAAACTATCATTCTTGTTTTCTGAAATGATTATTTAACAAGTTGTTTGCAATGAAATCTATTGATGCCTACTGCTAATTGATTTATCACACATTTAATCATACTTATGTGTGTTTACCGCTGACCAAAAACTTTTCTTTATTTATTCCAGCAAACCGATTGATTTATACTGTAATTCAAATATATTCTGATGTGGTGTTATTGGCATACAATTATTTGCACATTAGTTCTTAAGTAAATAGTTTGTTATCGTAATTTGGTAATAGATAATTCTGTTAGGTAAGGCTTATTTCATATGTTCAGAATGCAGCATGTTAATATCTATGTAAATTGAAGTGGTTTGCTGGTATGTTGGCAAATTGTTAAAGCCGAGTAATTACTACTGCGATAGGAGTGAAATTAATATTACAACACTATAATCGTGTTCCCTTTACTAAAAACTTTTTGATCCTACTAATTGCATATGACGTGAATCGTACTACGGTAATTGCTGAGCTTTTATTTACTTTAATCCAGATATTGCTAATTGTGTTCTTGAATCATGTATGTTAACTTTACTTATGTGATGATTGGTTTTGTTTATTAACATTTTAAAGTTTGAAATTAATGAAGCTTGGAAAGTAAAGGCCAAATTTGACCATACAGTCCTCTCAAAATAAAAAACTCAAGCAAATTATGTTGTTATATTAAGAGAAATAAATTCTTTTATTTTCAAGTTGATTTTATATATTTCATTGTTTTGTCTTTCTAAAAATTTAAAGTGCATAATGCAGGTTTGAAGCTGTCACACTTTCGAAGGCAGTTGATATGTAAGATGAACAATCCATGAATTTCTCAAATGCAGCTAATAATTTCCAGTGAATGGTATATACTTTTTAGTTATGGATCATGTACATTTTTAGTACTAATATAAACTACACTATTATCTTAACCTATTAAGATACCTCTGTGTACTCTAATAATCCAATAAACTAGCAAACCTCTGCATGATTTTGAAACTTAATTTATGATATTCAAAAAGTGAACAAACAGTGGATATTAGTCTGCATCTTTTTGACTACACTTTTTTTAGCCAATTCAATTTCTCACCTTCCCAGCCTGCAATTTATGTTTGCTCTACTTTCACTACCAGTCTTGCAGGCCACTGCATCACTTAACCTCACCATTCTTTTTCCAACAGTTTCTCATATTAAACATCTTTATATAATTCTTTTTTCAACAGTTGTGAATCAATGTGGAATGAAGAAAACTTGTTTACGGGAAGTGTTGATGTACCTCAAAGCTCAAACCATGAAGGATTTAGCAGAAGCAATTGGAGCTGGAAAAAGAATAAGTAAAGTTCCAATTGATTTGATATATACCTCATCTTTAATTTGGGCTCAAATGACTAGTGTTATTTCTATAACACAACATAGTTCCAAGAAGGTTGGTCCCTTCTCATTTCTCATATTATCCTTTCTGTGCATTTGATGTGCCTATATACAAGCTTTGTTGATTATATGTTCTAATAATTGTACACAATGAGAGTGATCAAGCAAAGATATGGAGTGAGATATATAATGAAACTGTGATAAAAGAATTTATTTCAGTAATACCGGCTTAGCAACTCAATGAAAGAACATATGTCTTTATTTATTTTCTTTTATTATTTTGTTTCTCTCATATTGATACTGTGCATAGTTTACTATGGTTAATATAATACTATTTTTTGTAATATATAAGGTATGGGGATTTACAAAGGTCTAAACAAGCAAGAAATAGCTAAAAAATTAGGAAATGTGATTGTTCATGCATGGTAGTGTATATGTTTTACTTGACCACCTGATGGCGAGAATCTTAAAATGTGTGGAGAAAGTGTTGTTTCTTGTTTTGTTAAGAATGTGAGTATTTTTAAAGAATTCATTATTTATCGCCATTTACTTATTTCATTGAGAATATGGTATAACTTCTGCTATTTTGTATCATTTTCAGTCTGGTTATCATAGTATAAGAAAAACAAGTGAGAGTAGTATAAGGAAGTATAATGAATATCATAGTACAATATTCAACAGATTAGGTAAGTGGCATAATATTTTAATATTAACCTAGGTAAATGGCATAATATTCATCAGACTGCATTTCTTAGCTGCATTTTCTCTTTGATGTTATATTTACATTATGAAAATGATGTTATTGTGTAGTTTAATATCCACCAAACTGCAGTAAACAATAAACACTTTCTCGGAAAGCAGCAAGCATCATAAATTGGGCAAAGTGTTATTTGATCATATATAACATGTATAAACTTTTTTTACTATTTAATCGACTTACATATCCTTAGTAAAAGAGATTGCAAAGGGGTTCCCCCATTTAGTTTGAAAATGCTTAAACAGTTGAATTGAATGTTTTGTAAGAGCAGTTGAACAGAATGTTTTAGAAAAGCAGCTGTTAATTTTATAAGGTTATATGTAAATGCTTAAACAGTTGAATCGAATGTTTTATAAGAGCAGCTGTTAATTTTATACCCATCAAGTAGTCTGACTTTGTCATTTACATTTAAATAGATATCTTTAAGTGTAATCAATATGGGCATTTGTTATTGGAAGTTTGGCATATACCTGTTGATATAAATGATGTGCATGAACAAGCTATGTCATATACTCATATCCCATAGCAGCAGCAGTAGCAATTCAAGCTTTCGCACAGCTTCTCAGTAATAACTCCAAGTTGCTTACATTTTCTTCAGTGCTGCCTCTTAGGAGCCAGTTGCTCCACCGCCTACTTCACCTCATTCTCGGTCCATACCTAAAATCAATACTCACGCAAGCGCAAGTTTAAAAGCTCCAGGTATCAAAATCCTATAACTGTGAATCTATATAAATTTTTATCTCCTCTATCCCATGACTTTGAATCTATTTAAGGTTTTAAAGTTTTTACTATGTTTGATCATGCCATTCACAAAACCACTCCTTTGTTTTCATGTTGGTACCCTGTTGAAAAATTTAATTTTTTTTACAATACTATACGTTTACAATAATCTTATACAATACAATTTCTATCATGATTAATCAACAGACTTACTAATTATATGTAAAATGCATCAAGTTATTGCAAACTTTAGTAGAAAAATGACAGTTGAAACAATTTGTATACTTTTAGAATGCATCAATTAGACGAAACTGCAAAACAAAGAGGACTTCGCATTAGTGAGGCAATTGCCTCATTCAAAACTGAAGCAATCACCTCAGTATTGACCGAGGCAATCCCTCAGTGAATACCGAGGCAATGCCTCAGTTTCACTAAGGCAATGCGTCAGTTAATATGGAGGCAATGCCTCAGTTAAAACTGAGGCTAATTGCCTCAGTTTAATTGGGGCATTTGTGGATTGCTCAGTTTAAATATGGCAGCCTAGGTTCTTATTCCGTCTTAACAATCGATTAATATGTATGTGAAGATCCTTTTGATGTGGCAAATGCTGGCTACTCTGGTGTTATAACAAAAGAGTACATGTATGTGTGCATATAACAACGCAACGGCAGAAAGAGTCTGACAACTATGCAAGGATTAAACAAAGAGTTCAAATACAACAAAATCCTTAAAGACCTCAAAAAGGAGTTTTTCCATAATGGGTTGTAGTCCAAGATTCTGAATTTGGTCAAGTAAGTCCTATATCATACTCTTAATCATCACGTCAACTCTTTTTTGTCACTGATGATATGCATGCAATGTGTGTTTTAGCTTATTTAGTTTCGATATGATCAAAGGAAGAACATCGCTGCATTCCTTATTCAGTTATAATCTAAGTATTTTGTATCTGTATGGACATATTGGTCAGGGGTAGATATGCAATATTTAATTTATAAAATTTGGTCAGGGGTATTTTATAAAAATTTAACCAAGTCGACTATAAGTTCATAAAAGTAAACTATTTTTTATAAAATTTAACTAAGTTAACATTTATAAAAATTAACCAAGTTAATCAATTTTTATTAAAATGAATAATTTTCTAAAAATAATTAAGTTTTATAAAACTTAAATAAATTTATTATAAATTTAGCTAAGTTAACCAAGTTTTATAAAAATTAAATAATTTTCTAAATATTTACAAAATTTTATAAAAATTAAATAAATTTATAAAATTTAACAAAGTTTTATAAAAATTAACCACGTCAACTAAGTTTTATAAAAATTAAACAAGATTATGTTACCAAGTATGCTGTTAGTTGGAACATTCGTGATCTTAAATTTATGTTGTTAGTTGGAAGTTGGAACATTCGTGATGTCACCAAATTTTTCAACTCATTTATGTTACTAAGTATGTGTTAGTTGGAACATTCGTGATATTAGTTTTGAGATAAAATTTGACTAACCTAGATAAGTTTTAAGAAAATTAACTAAATTATATAAAAATTAACTTAGTTAATTAATTTTTATAAAAATTAACTAAATTTATAAAATTTTAATTAAGTTAACTAAAATTTATGAATATTAACTATGTTCATAAAAATTAAGTGAATCTTGTAAAAATTAATTACATTAACTTAAGTTTCATAAAAAAATAACTTAGTTAACTAAATTTTATAAAAATTTGATAAGTTTATATAAATTAACTAATTTTATTATAATTAAAATTAACTAAGTTCATAAAAATTAACTAAGATAACTAAACTCAAGTTCTATAAAAAGCATGTTCTCTATTTTGAAATCTTTGTTAAATTGTTATAAAAATCATACGTTATCTGATCATTTCGAGCTATACCCAACGTGTCTAGCTCGTATCCAAGGAAAACGTTTTATTCCTATATTCCTTCTTCCATGTCAACTCACTGAATTAAAACAGTTTTGACGTGGCTCGTTTGAGTCAACACTGAAAAATTAAACATGAAAAATTAATCATCAGTGTAACTTGCAGCATAACAGTCTGTACTAAATTAATTCCTTACAAAGAGGGAAATATTAGTAGATTGTACATTTACCATGTAAAATTTTATCTTTGACTTAATATTGCGATCATGTTTAACCTCAGGCTCTAGTTGACAGAGCCCATAACTTTGTGCTAGTAATATCAGAAAACCTTTTATTTTGCCTACATATGTTCAATATATATTTGCATAAAGAATGTACACTAGTAATGACTTATCATCGTTATTCAAATTGATGACGACCGAAAGTGAAAAGTAAAAAATAAATTTTAGTGAACTCGAACAAAATCAATAGAAGAGAAATGTATTGATTAAAAGCAATTAGTTTAATTTTGACTTAAATTTAAAATTTAATTTAAAATTTAGGTCAACTCGGTGTTAAATAAATCATTCAGGCCAAAAATAGAAGTTTTCTATTGGTGATCAATAACAAATGTGTTGTGGGACCATTTGAACATGTTCAGATGGATTTGTGGTAATCTGATAATTGCTGTTGAAACACTAATTGAACATTTGTAAAATGGAAAAATAAACACTAGAAAGTCCCACGAGAAGAGTAAATCAAAATTTGTTGAAACCAGAAAAGGATAATCACTTGATGTTAAAAGGCCAGCAATCTTCAAAATACTAGAATGGAACACTGTAAATTGTATTCTTATTAGTTTTATATCACCTTTCTCACAATTGGATATCTCAGTTGCTGAAATTTTATTTAAGTTCAGTCGATTATAAACGTAAGCTGATTGAACCTAATGTTTATCATATAATCAGCTCATGAATTTCTGCTTTTGTGTTTTTAACTTTGTAGAGTTTGATGCTTGTAAGGACTTGATTGTTAAGACCATTGCAATCAGTCTAATGCTTTTTTTAAATGTAAGAAAAGGTAAAATGTGTAAGTAGTATTAGTTCTAATAAAATTATTGTTGTTATATTAATAATAAATAATAGCTAGTGACAACAGAAACTTAAATACCTGTAGTTGTTCACCTAGAACAAGCGAAACTCCCTTTTCCACCTCGACTGATTAACTTAGATAGCCAACTTACTTGAATGCAAGTTAAAAAAATAAAAAGCTAATAAAACAGATTTTTTTTACAATATCATATCAAAAGCATTTGGATAAACTATAAATCGAGGTAAAACAAGTATAAACCCTGAAAAGATGAACATCTTCTACAATGCAATTGAAATTACTGAGATTAGAAGCATCAGAGAGCAAGCTAAGCTCTTCTGGTTTCCTGCTTTTACTTACAATAAACAATAGTTATTATTACATAATGGAAAAAGATGCAAGAATGAAACCTTGTAGTTAAATTGCCAAAATCAATCAATTGCCTCAGCATTTTCGCCAGTTGCACCCTTTCCAGAAGCTTCTTTCATTATTTCATCTGATGTAATGAGACATAAGCATAAAACTCAAAAGCCAAAAGTGCAGAATTGCTAATTTACTATCAGTTACTAATGGTCATATAAGCATTATTAAAAAATTGTTTAAATACGACAATCAAGTGTGTGTTTGCAATAAGTGGCACTTGTAGTACAAAAATAACTGTGATAAAAAATGTTAATAAGTTGTTTGTTTAGAACAAGTGTTGTGAAATAATAGAAACAACTTATTAACTTGGACAGTCCATGATATCATTTTTGCTGTATTATAACTAATGCTTTGAAAATGAGAGAAGATTTTGCACTGCACTTAATACTTTTGCTGTCTCATTTTGTAGAAAACGTGTAAAAAATGGGACTGGCTCATATCCTTTAAGTACATAGTATATCGAATACTTATGGATATGAGTCTGACTCATATCACTTAATTTTACTGTCTTATTTTTTTATTTTGCTGACTCATATCCCATGTCGACTGACTCATCCCTGGATTTTACTGTCTCATTTTTTAACTTTGCTGACTCATATCCTACATTGACTCACATCCCTTAATTTTGTTGTCTTGTTTTTTACAATTAAGGATATGAGTCTGACTCTACTTAATACTTTGAAAATGTGTGAATAGCTTATCGAATACTTATGGACATAATACTTTGAAAATGATTCTCTTACAACCAGTGTATACAGTTGTACACCCATGTATGATGGATTTTGGTTGGATATTGATTCTATTTTGCTGTCTTATAACTAATAGTTATATATTTAATTCTTTTTTGCAGCATTGTTGGATTTTGGTTGCAGCTCGTATTCATGAAGTTGCAGTTGAGATTTAGTTGACAGTGGTGAGATGAAGTTGAGATGTACACAACAGAGATGAAATGTGGCAGTGGCAAGAAAAGTTGATTACAAGGTGGTCAGGGGATGCTTTAGGTTGACAGAAGTGGGGAAGTAGGGAGTGGATGTTAATGTGCACAGAGAAGTGCACGGGGGGGTTACAAGCAGAGAATGGGTAGTTGCTTGACAACAGGGGTTGAAGGGGATATTTGGTATGGGGATATTTTGACAGGCAAGGGTAATGAGTTTGTGGTGAAGGGTATGTGGTTGGAGAGGAGGCAGTAGTATGTGCAGTTGTATAAGGAAGCGAATAGTGGCTTTGTGATGTGCACAGTGATGGTTGAAGGCTGTGCACAGGGTGGATGGCTGAAATGAACAAGGTGGTATTGCAGTATCAATGTCTGGGGCTAACAGCAAGGAGGTGAAGGGGATGCAGGAAGTACAGTGTCAGTTTGTAAATATAAAAAGTTGTAAAAATGTGAAATGCGAATGTATTTGAAAATGGAATAAAAAAAATTTCTTTTTTGAATGAAATTGTGTGTATTTTTTTTTTTCTTCAATAGAAATGCTAGTAGAAAAACAACAAGCACTCGATTCAAAATGCAAGCAACAACCACAAAAAAAATGCTGAAAATTAATGTTATATAGAATAGCGTTTTAAAAACGCTATTGATTCATCAAACGCTATCGCAACTCTATATGAGATGTAAGATTTATGCATCAAAAACGCTATAATAGAATCAAAAATGCTATAGTAGAAAATAAAAACGCTATACAAACATGACAAGAAATGCTATCGAAAAACATTGTAACGCTATAACATGGTTTGATGAAACGCTATAAAATGTGCTCAAAAACGCTATAGAAGTTAAATGAAGGATTATATTCCCTATAGCGTTTAAGTTTAATAACAGAGAAAAAACGCTATGGTAGGTTGCAAACGCTATGCCCTTTTGTAAAGGCTATTAGCTATTATAGCGTTTTCCTTCCTGCTATGTAATGCTGTCGGCCTACCATAGCTTGTGGTTCCATGGCGTTCTCTGAAACGCTATGGTAGCCTGTTATAACGTTTTTCAAACGCTATAAAACCCATAAACTGTTGTAGTGTTTATAAAGGCTTAGGAGCTTGGGGTAGAACTAATCTCACGATGTGGGACTAAAATTCAGAACAATATATAGCATATTCACTATTTATATTTACATATATTATAACACTTTCCCTTGATCATGCGCCTTCAAAATCTTGAATCCTCTGATAACTTGAAATTGTCCTTTTGTAATGTGTATGATGATTGCTCACCCTCATTGTTATCTTTCTTGCATTTATTCATTCAGTCGATCTAGATCCGTTGCCTCATTAAAAACCTCTGTTAGGAAAACCCAGTGAAAAAAATCTTAAATGAGGAAAAGAGTGCAACTCGTAAAATTATATTAAAAATGATTGTCTTCCTAAAGGGTTTGATACTTGGAAACCAAAACAATGTCTCATTAAAACCTTGCTAAGAAAAACCCAATAGAAAAAAATTTAGTGACGAAAAAAGAGTATAATATAGTATGACATATTTTAATAATTTACAGCATCAAATAGAGCTTGATACTTCTGAATCAATATAATAGTTCACTAAAAACCATACAAAGGAAAACCCGATGGAAAAACCTTAGTCAAGGATAAAAATGCAATTTAACTTAAATAACATATTTGAGATATTATATCTTGAAAAGAAATTTGATTCTTTTAAATCAGGATAATGCCTCGTTAAAATCTTAGTAAGAAAAACCCGGTGGGAAAAATCTTGAATAAGAAAAAAGAGTACATTATAACTTATTTTAAATGTTGTGGGGAGTAAATACTTCTGGATCAAGATAATGCCTCATTAAAACCTTACTAATAAAAACCAACGGGAAAAACTTAGTTAAGTAAAAAGAGTGCAATATAAAATACTTCTGGATGCTCCTCCTGATTTAAAATTTCCTCTGAATTCATATTCGTCTTTTGAAAACTCAATTTGGTAATGGATACTTCTGGATCCATAAATATGTATCTCATCAACAATACAATTTATTAATAGTTTCCTTCAATACAATCAAAATTTTCATGATTATTTCTTCCAAATATAATTTGCATTTTATGTATTTTGTATGCTATTTTATAAAAAACACTTCACGTGCTTTCATTTTTGTGCTTCGAATCTGTTTTCCGTATTGCAACTATACATCTTTGATGAATATTAAGGTTGTAATTTAAACTTCATGTCTTTTGCGTTCTTTATAACCATAAAGTTATATAGGAACTTTTCTGCTTTAATAAGTTTTTGTATATTACAACTACCACTTCAATAGATATTAAGAGTTTCATTATATCAAGATTTTCATTACAACAATATTTAAAAGTATGTTGTAATTTATGCTCTTTGTACTTTTCATTCTTTATAACCATGAAAGTTATCTATATTCTTCATGAATCTGTATACTTTCATCATTAATATGATTTAAACCATATTTATACCTTCGGGGTATATTAAGCATTTCAAGCACTTTTGCTACTTTGCGGACTACATGTCCATATTTCTCTATTAGTAAAGGATTCATGATGGCCAGTCATATTTTCCCCTAATTCAAGATCATTAATCTACTTTATAAGCGTTTTACTATTTACAAATTTATCATCGATGATTATTTCTTGTCAGCTCTAGACATGATTTATTGAGATCTCTTTAATTATCATGTTTTAGATAGCTAAACCACTTCTAGGGTTATTCGACAATCATGTTATGGATCTCTTTCAGAGCACCTTAAGTGTTTCTTCAAGAACACTCACCTCCTTTATTTGGAATCTTTATTACTTACTCCAAAAATATTTTGAACTGACTTTTGAACCACATTTCAGATGTGGTTTACACATTTTGATTCTTTAAGGATTCAAATCTATATTGAAGAAAGTTTGTTAGGGATATTATTGATAATTTATTCAAGTTACTTAATATTTTGCATCATTGTATATTTTAACAAATATTTAAGACTGATGATCAAAATGAATTGTATCTTTTTATCCTCCCCATCAATGTTGACGAACATTGTCACATTAAATAATAATCATCTTTGGATTCTCATCTTGATCCATTATGATATTGCTACTAGCAAATATACCATACATATTAATAATAGGAGGATGATTTTTTTTTATTAGTTGATAAGATGCATTCAATTAATATTGCTTATTAGAGTTTTCTTTATTCATTGATCTAGTCGGTTGGAGGAATTACTTATTGTATAGATCATTTGAATACATACACGACTTCAGGTCATTCACCATTTATGTTAATTTAAATCACCAAATAATATCTATACATAATTATTAAGATGAGCTCGTAATAAACTTCAGGTTGTTGGCTGAATATTTACATATATGTACGTGCATCCACATATTACATCTATATTATAAATTTTCATATTCTTTCTCATTTTAATTAGTGATTTTTAGATCAATTATAAGGATCCAGACTACTTTTTTTTGTTTATCACTCGATGTAAATGTGAATCCTTAAAGATTAAATGGTAGTTTCCAAAATATCTGGTTTGAAAATACATATGCATGAATTTTGACTTATCAATAATAACTTCAGGTTATTTGATATGTTTCAACTTTTAGTTATAGAATATATTGTAACTTCTAGTTACCATTGGCTAGCAATAGTAAGAATTTCAAGATCTAAATCTTAAAATAGGAAATTATTGCCAAGGACAAAATTTCACAGCTTTTTAGCCTCAAGGACAGACCTTCAATATTTTATTCTGAAAGACAACTTTATGTAGGTATCAGTTTTTAGTTATTGATAGCAGTTTTTAGGTATCAATTTGTAGTTATCGGTAACAGTTTTTAGGTATCAGTTTTAGCTCGGTAGCAGTTTTGTTGTCCTTATGAATAATTTTGGAAAATGTTTGTCCTTATGAATAATTTTTAGAAAAATGTTTGTCTTTATGGTAAAAATATTGAGGTCGTGTCCTTGAGGCAAAAAATATACAAATCTTTGTCCTTTAAATTAACTCCCCCATCTTAAAATTTGTTAGTGTTCTTGCTATAGTATTGAAGTCAAACTTTTCTTAGTAATAATTATCAAAGCCTCTGCTTTGATAATTCATAAAACTTGCAACATTTCATATAACTTTTTTTTTAATTTTTTTTTCATTATCAAACTTCGAACTTTATGTACATTTTTGTAAACTTAAATGTATGAATATATGCGGCTATGTAGTATAATTGAGAATGTATGGATATTTTTATTTGAATATGCTAAATAACAACGTCCTTCGAGTTAATAATTCAAATATAACTTAATGGTTTTCTATTCCAACCATGTTGAACTTTTGGTTCAAATAGATTATTTATACAACTTCGAGTTGTTAAAGTTTAATCTTTAGTTATATTTCAAATACCTCTTTTGGAGATGAATTACCATCATTTCTAAAGATACTTTATATGCATTATTTTTGAAATATCATCAACACTCAATATCTTTTTATACATAGTTGACATAATTACTACTTTCAGAGTAGTATACAATATCCCCGTTAGAGATATTTATTGTAACTACCTTTGAAATGTCATATCAAATTTTAAATATAGTGAAAAAAAATTAGATGCGCTAAATAAATGTATTTATTATAATTTTCAGACGACTTTTAAAAAAATTCTAAAGAAAATATATTTTATTCCTCTCTTATTTCGGGATGTCTATTCATCCTGGACAATCAAATATGAAACCTTTGAAAAATAGAACGGATTGAAAATTTAAGCCTCTTTTAATAACGAAAATAGGTATATTATGTAACGTTCTAGAAAATTAATGGTTGTATATATTGACCCAGAGGCTTTCATTTTTTTGTAATAAGAACAGTTATGCAAGGATTAAAAACTTTAATGTTCCTGATTTGTTTAACAAAATAAATGTTTATGCTGTCATTATTCTTTAGAGCCAATATTTTGTGTTAACTAACGAAATACACGTTTACATAGATAATGCTCTTTATATGGTATTTCAATTTTTTACAATAATTCATTTTCATTAAAAGTTTCGAAAATCCGCTATTTCGATTTATTTTTTAAATATTTATCGCGAGCAATACCTGATTATAGAAAAATGTACATAAAAAGGGTATATTTTAACTTGACCACGTGTATAGTAAGATTCGGATTATAATTTAGTGACAAATGGTCTTGAATTCTATCTTTGACATCCAACCAAACACAATCTTTATATGGTACAGTTCAAAGCACGCATGTCACACGTCGTGCACGTCTATTCCAGTATAATATATACTAAAAAAAATTCCTTAGAAAATAACCATATTTTAATATTCACATAGGTGAATCTATCAAGAGTACGCTTATAGCAAGGTACTGTTAGTTCATGAGATGATGGTTTTGATGACAACAACCTTAGAATAGATTATAAAATATAAAGACTAACAGTATAAGTTTAGATATATATGTATATACAGGATTTAACCATGCAGGCAACAAGAATGAAGACTGTACAGTATAGAGATTCAAGATATCGAAATTGAAGACTCATGAGTATCAAGAGTTCAAGAGTTCAAGTAATTTATTTTTTAATTAGAAAATTTGTTAAAACTCCTAAAAAAGCACTGGCATCTTAAAATCCAATTTATTCGTGGAATGGAATCCACTTCGAACCTGTTAAAGGGATGGAACCCTAAGTAGGATGGAACCTACGAAAAATCTAGTGGAACATTGTTTTGTATCCGCTAACTTTTTATTCAAAATGATTTTTCAAAATTATATCTTGTTTTCAAAATGATTTCAAAACCTTCCTTTTAAAAGCATCAAAAATATCTATCCTGATTTCAAATACTTTTAGCCTCAAAATATTCTTCAATTTCAAAATCAAATTATTCTTGTTTTTAAACTTTTTTTAAATATAATATATTTACTTTTAAATATTTATACTTAGATTTTAAATATAAAATTATAGTAAAATTTTGTATATATTATTCCATATATTTACTTATGCATTTTAATAATAGTCAAGTATATTTATAAAGTTTAAAATAGTTTTAATATAAGATAAAGGTTATTTTAAAAGAAAATCAAAACACCAAAAATCCCTTTGGGATGTCGACGTACTCATGCACCCCATGTCGACATGGTGTTAGTTGAGTTCAAAATTTAAATTTCAAAAGAAGTGTCTATTCGTCATAACTCTTCACGAATGGACATGGCTGTTGTTCCTCTATAAATAGGGGTTGGTTTCAACGAGTTTTAACATAGTTTTTCTGGTTTTTCACTCCTTTCCTTCTTCCATATTTCTATATACATATTCTTACCATTACTCTGCCGAAATCAACATTGAATCTAACTAGATTATCTCTGGTCTGATTCTCTTTCACTATCTCAACGTGATCCTCAGTGCCATTCAGAGTTATAGGCTCTTGTAATCAACTTAGCGAGAAAAGGTATGATTTTAGCCTTAGAAATCAATCAAGCGATATAAGGTGTGATTGTAGCCTTGGAAAATCAATTGGGTGAACTTGTTGCCCGGGAAATCAAGTATCTCTACCCAGAGGATTGTGATTCTGGAGGGTGTACCTCGTTGCCTTGAAATCGAGGGTGTAATTGTAAAGATTGTTTTTGAAAGGAAATCCATACTTGTGTGCGGACTGGATTTAGGGTAACTCCGAACCAGCATAAAATTCGGTGTGTTCTTTCCTTTACTGCTTTTACTTTATATTTGCATTTGTGTTTAATTCTGTGATCATATATGTGTCTGAATATTGCATTCATTTGTGTTTAAATTAATAAAAACTCAAAAAGATTTAACAATTCTCTATAACACTATTCACCCCCCTCTAGTGTTTATCCTAGCCTTAAGATCCTTAATCCGCATTTCTCACATTTGGTATCAGAGCAAGGTTTTCAAATTTTCATAATCTGTTTTTTGAAATTCTTTTTAAATGGTTATGTTTGTTAATGATATTAGAAATATTCAGATCATCATTGTCTTTTGAGTCTGCATATAATCAATGTTCAAATTCAAGTTGTCTACCAAAACTGTTTGATATGCAGGAATCATGCTTTATGGCTATTGAGGAATCAATACACAATGGACAAATTGTGTAGTTCAGAAAGGACAAATGAATACTCGATAGTGGATGTTCTAGACACATGACTCGCAATCCAGATATGTTAAATGATATAATATACAAAGATGGAGGACTGGTTAACTTTGGAGACAATTCAAAAGGATATGTGATTGGAATCGGCAAAGTCGGTAACTCTGAAACTCCCGTTATTACTAATGTTTTTCTAGTCAAAAATCTGAAACATAATCTACTAAGTATAAGTCAACTTTGTGATAAAGGATATAAAATTAAATTTGAGAAAGATAAATGCCACATTGAAGATAACAATTCAACCATAATATTTGAGGGAGTTAGGAAAAAGAATATTTATATTCTTAGTATGAAAGTTTCAAATGATAACTTATGTCTTTTGGAAAATACAAGTGACCCTTGGATTTGGAATAAGAGATTTGGGCATTTGAATTTCAAACTCTTATCTAGACCGTCAAATCATGATCTAGTAAGAAGTTTCCCTAAAATGAATTTTAAAGTAGATAGTCTATGTGATGCATGTCAATTAGAAAAACTTAGAAAAAGTTCCTTTAAATTAAAAGATATGATTTCAACTTCAAAACCTCTTGAATTGCTTCACCTTGATTTATTTGGTCCACCTCAAATTCTGTCAATAAATCATAGTAAATATGTTTTTGTAATTGTAGATGATTATTCTAGATTTACATGGATAATATTTTTGAAACATAAAAGTGATACACTTGAATATTTTAAGAACTTTACGAAAAGGATTCGAAATCAACTTTCTCTAAAAATTATAACCATTTGTAGTGATCGCGGTGGTAAATTAGAAAATGAAAAGTTTGAGTAATTCTGCAATAAAAAGGGAATAACTCACAATTTTTCATTTCCAAGAACTCCACAACAAAACGGAGTAGTAGAACGTAAAAATAGGACGATTCAAGAGTGTGCAAGAACTATGCTTTTAGACTATAAATTACCAAAGAATTTTTGGACAGAAGCAGTTGCTACCACCTGTTATATTTTAAATAGAATTTTAATTAGACCTTTAACTAATAAGACTTCTTATGAACTTCTTCACTCAAAGAAACCTAAAGAATCTTATTTTAGAATTTTTGGAAGTAAATGTTTTATTTTAAATACTAAAGATAACTTAGATAAATTTGATCCTAAATCCGACGAAGGTATCTTTATCGAATATTCTAATAGAAGTAAAGCGTACAGAGTATTTAATTTAAGAACTAACACCATCGAAGAAACAATGCATGTTCCATTCGATGAAAATTTCAAAATTTTTGAAGATACAAATGATGAAGATGATTTAATTACTCAAAATCAAGAGTCAACTGAAACTAATAATGCAATTAATCATCCTAATAAAAGGACTAAACTTTCAAAAGATCATCCTATTGAAAATATACTAGGAGATATGCAATCTGTAGTTAAAACTAGAAATCAACCAAGTCAAATGAGTAATGTAGCTTTTATATCAACTATTGAACCAAAAAATCCAAAAGAAGCATCAACTGATGATTCATGGATTTTGGCTATGCAAGAAGAACTAAATGAATTTACTAGGAAATGTAGTTTGGGAATGTTATCCCGCCTTTTGGCAAGGCCGAGATACCAAGGAACTGACTGGAAAATAAGGGTCACACGTCCTCAATTTTGAATGATTGTTGGTTTACTACAAAAATCGATGGATTTTGCCCAAGCCCGGATTGGGCTACAATTGATACGGCATGTCAAGCAAAGCCGTGGAAACCAACATTCCAAATTTCGAGGCAATCCGAGTTCATATGCTCGAGTTATCACTAATGGAAATTGGAGGAAATCTACGTTGTTTGAATCCATAAAGCAAGGCCTTGCTTCAAATCCATCCTCCTAGAGCCTTGCTTCGAATCCATCCTCCCAGAGCCTTGCCTCGAATCCATCCTCCCAGAGCCTTGCTTCGAATCCATGAAAAGTTCCTTTGCTTCGACTCCATCGGGCAAGCCCTCACTTCGAATCCATCCAAAGCCTTCCCTAGTTCGAATCCATCAGAGTATTCCTATCTTCGAGTCCGTCAAGATGGAACCCTTCGAATCCATGCACTTATAGGGACTTTGACTCCATCTGATAACTGTCTTCGAATCCACCCTGTTAAGACAAATTCGAATCGATCAATGGTGACATGCCCTGATCGATTCGAACGAGCATTGGTTCAATTAATCTGAAGGAGGCACGTCTTCGAATCGATAACCTCGAATCCACCAAGTCCACACAGCTAAAACCTAGGGATATGACCCAGAAAACTCGGAGAAAAAGGAGGATTGACCTGAAGCATACGCACCACGTCATCACTTTCATATGAGAAGCATGGATTCGACCCTATGGATTCGAACCATATCGATTCGAACGGGTCCATGGGGCGAAAAAATTTCAACTTGAATCGATCATAACTCGAGGTCTACAAATTCAAATGCTATGAAATTTTCACAGGAGCTTGCATATACGTAGAAGAACGTCCACGCCAAGTTTCATCACGATTGGACACTTTTTTGATCGATTCGAACCAAGGGTTGAATCGATCCCAAAGTGGGCCTAGATCTCCAGAATTCGACCGTATGGGCCCCCCTCACGTGCTAGTAGCATTCTCCCCTGATTTTAGGCGAAATATCAGCCTCCTACACCTATAAATAGAGCCTCTGGTCATTCAGAAAAGGGATCGGAGAATTTTAGAGATAAAGCACGCCCGGACGCTAGAATTACTTCAGAGCACCACCGCTGCCTTTGATTTCGAATTTTGGCTTACTACCTGCTGTACTTTGACATAAAAAAGTTGTATTCTCCGAATATCAAGCAATAAAGTAAAGAAACTTCATAGTGGACGTAGGCAATACGCCGAACCACTCTAAATCGTTGTCTCTCGTGCAATTTACTTCCTGTTATTTGGAGTTTTTGTTAGATAATCCACATTTTAATTTACTTTCTTCATTTATTATCTCTTCAAAAACTTCCGACGAGTGTTGTGCCCAATTTTGACACAAACACTTTAGTGCTTTCACTAGGAAAAACCCAGTTTTTCTCCTGCTCCTTGGATCTATCTTTGATACCGGATTGCATAAATCTAAGAGAGAGATCCAGACCTCATATTCAGATTCCTTCCGTTCTATTCAGATTTGTTCAAAGTCTAGGAAAGGATTCAACGCTTCAAGATGGTGAGTACAAGAACCACTTCTAACGTTGGTGATCAAGAAGGTCGGGATAGGCAAAATCCCACACAGCTACAGTCTACCAACCAAGATGCTGCTGGGCATACGGATCAGTCAGGTCCGGTCACAAGACAAGAGTTCCAGGCGCTACTCCAGGAACTAACCCAAAGCTGACAACAGCTAACTGAGCAGTTGCGCGCTAACGCTGAGTTGACCAATCAACTAAATCGCCAAAGGCGAAGAAGATCCATAAGGGATCAAGCTCCTCGTTCTTCCACCGAAAGCTCTGCTTCATCTGACTACAATGACAGATCTACTCGTCCCAGGCTAGACGGAAACCATGCGCAAGCTGTTGACTATCAACAGGCATTAACCGTTGGGCAAGTAAGAGTTGGCCTATCTACCAGCTTCCATACTGGACCCTCCTCCTGAGGAGGCACTATTCCACAATACACTGCAGATGATCGTGCTGCCACAGCCGCTGCAGTTGACATAAGAGTTGATACCCGAGATCACTCCAATCAGAATTACCATCAGCAGGAACATGCTCCAGATCCATATGTCCCAAAAGACGTCGAGCCAAGGAGGCGAGATACGGATCGTCGACAGCGCCCGATCCCACCTCGCACTGTGGAACCCGACCACACTTTGGCTCACCACACACAGAATGTTCCGATGCCAGACCTTTCAGCCATGGTACGACAAATGATTCGCGAGAGTCAACGCCTAACAAATGACGATTGAGGAATCTCCCGAAGTCATACCCCGTTCACTGATGACATATTGTATGCTGAACCTCCTCGGCGATTCAGGATGCCAACCCTGCCCATGTATGAAGGGAATTCCGACCCAAATCAACATATTTTGAAATACGAATGGTCGATGACTGCTGCGAGAGCTGATGACGCAGTAAAGTGCCGTAGTTTTCCCATTTCCTTAGGGGGAATTACGACGATGTGGTTTACACGATTACTGCCACGATCTATTTCTTCATTTGATCAGTTAGCTACCAAATTTGTTGAGCAGTTTCGCATGCATATTGCCGGACCTAAAGATGTTAATACCTTATCAAGCGTCACTCAAGCTCCCGGAGAGACACTTAGACGATATTTGGAGAGATTCAATGCTGCATGCGCAGAGATCACCAACCCCAACGATAATTCTATCTTAATGGCTTTGACTAAAGGAATCGACCATGATTCCGAGTTTGGAAATTGGTTAGCTGGAAAGCCTCCCGCATCGTTGGACCATTTCTATTCCAAAGCCGCGCAATTCTTGAGGCGAGAGGATGCGAAACAGTCTAGGAAGCAGGACGATGCAAGGCCCAGCAGTGAAGGCATTTAGAGTAATGTTGCGGTTAAACAGTTTGGAGAAAGTTCAGGAAAAGTCCAGTTGAATATTCAAAATAAGAAGACTCAACAACCGAGGAACGGTGATAACCGGAACAAGAAGCAAGACCAGAATCGTGGTCCGAGGCGTAGAATCGCAATGTTTGACAGTTATACACTACTTAACACGTCACTGGAAAATGTATACCTACAGGCTTGTAATACTATGCAATACAAAAAGCCTGCTCCGAAGCCATCGTCGGAGAGGCAGATTCAAACAGGAAAATTCTGTAGATTTCATGAAAGTTATGGACATAACACCAATGAGTGTAGGCATTTGCAAGACCTCATTGAAAATTGATCAGAGAAAGAAAGTTGGATCAGTTTGTTCTGGCACCGCAGTCCGGTGAGGCGGGCCCATCCAATCAAAATCGAACGCAGAATCAGGAAAGACAAGGTGAACCCGCTCGTACGGGCGGGAGGTTGGTTATCAATACAATAAGTGG
Source organism: Allium cepa (assembly GCA_030765085.1). NCBI lineage: Eukaryota > Viridiplantae > Streptophyta > Magnoliopsida > Asparagales > Amaryllidaceae > Allium > Allium cepa. The sequence continues at coordinate 670,395,823 of CM060939.1, read as the reverse complement.
TGGTCCCCATCCAGCAGACAAAAGCTGGAGAGAAATGGAGACATATGCTAGCTCGATCAGGCATGTGGACTTTGAATGCTATAGTAACTCTGAAGACGGAACACCGGCTAAACAACAAAAGACGATGGCTGACGAAATCGTATTTAGAAATCGAGATGTCGATAAAGTCAAATCCCCCACAATTGACCCGCTGGTCATATCCGCTCAAGTTGGTCCTGCTTGGATGAAGAGGATCTTGGTAGACAGTGGAAGTTCCGTGAACATACTGTTTAAAAGAGCATATGGTTTAATGAAGATGGAAGCTAAGGACTTAAAACCTTGTCAATCACGAGTCCACGGCTTCAACGGAAGTGCGACAATACCAACCAGAATGGTTGAATTGCCGGTGGAGTTGGGAGTGGGAGAATGCCGAAGAGTTCGGATGTTGCAATTTGTTGTCTTGGATATCCCTTCTCCGAACAATGCCTTTTTGGGCCGACCGGCCCTTGCTGAATTTGGGGCTGCTATTGTCCCATGGTGTTTAACTCTGAAGTTCCCTACTGACCACGGGATAGGAGTTGTACAAGGAGATCAGGCTGCTGGAAGAGCCTGTTATGTTGCTGAGCAGCGGGAGGCGCAACGAAAAGAAAAAGGAAAGGGCGTAGAGGAATCTCTCTGCGTCCGTTTCACTGATGATTGACAATTAGCGCCTGGGCCTCGGTCTGGGCACCACAACCAATTCCAAAAGGATCTTGACCCAAGGGACAATGATAATAAAGAAGAATCTACGGAAAGTCAAGCTTCTCCGGCTGAGCTAACCATCGATGTCCCGATTGACGATGATGACAATGACTCGAGAATGTTGAAGGTTGGGTCTCAGCTGAACCAAGAGGCACAACAGGAATTGGTTGATTTTCGCCGGGCGAATCTCGACGTATTCGCCTGGACGCACTCCGATATGTGTGGAATCTCGCCGAACATCGCAAGCCACACTTTAAATATTGACCCGCGGTATATCCCGGTCAAACAGAAAAGACGTGGTATGGATCCAGAGAGATCTGCTGCTCTTAAGGAAGAGGTCGACAAATTGAAGACGAAGGGTTCATTAGAGACGCTTTATACCCAGAATGGTTGTCCAATCCCGTACTCGTCCGGAAACCAAACGGAAAATGGAGAACGTGTATCGATTACTCTGACCTGAATAAAGCCTGCCCGAAAGACAGCTTTCCACTTCCCCGAATCGATCAACTGGTAGATTCAACCGCCGGACATGAATTATTATCCTTCATGGATGCTTACTCAGGTTACAATCAGATACCCATGCATGTACCCGACCAAGAGCACACAAGCTTCGTAACCGACTTAGGATTATACTGCTACAAGGTCATGCCTTTTGGATTAAAGAATGCTGGCGCAACTTATCAACGCTTAGTCAACTGAATGTTTGCCGATCTGATTGGGAAGACTATGGAGGTTTATGTAGATGACATGTTGGTGAAATCACGATACTCCGTTGATCATGTCAAAGACTTGGAGTCAATGTTCAATATCCTCCGGAAATACGGGATGAAGCTTAATCCACTAAAGTGTCATTTCGGAGTCGCATCCAAAAAATTCCTTGGGTTCATTGTCAGTGCCCGAGGAATAGAGGCCAACCCCGAGAAGATCTGGGCTATCAGAAACATTCAGACTACGAGAACCATAAAGCAAGTTCAGAGTCTTAATGGGAAAGTTGCAGCACTGAGCAGCTTTATCTCAAAGTCGACCGACAAACGCATTCCCTTCTTCGATTTGATTCGAAAAGGGAAACGAAACTTCGAATGGACTGCAGAATGTGAGGGTGCATTTCAATCGCTAGTCCAACATCTTTCCGTACCACCAATCCTTTCAAAGCCTGTAGATCATGAACAGTTATATCTCTACCTGGCGGTATCTGAAAATGCAATCAGTGCTGCATTAGTTCGGGAGGAAGACCGAGTGCAAAAACCGGTCTACTACGTGAGTAAACGATTGACCGGAGCCGAGAGAAATTATCCAAAGCTTGAAAAGCTGGCATATTGCCTAGTCATTGCCTCGAGGAAGCTCCGTCCATATTTTCAGGCTCATCCTATTACTGTGTACACCGATCAGCCGTTACGATAGGTCCTCACGCGGTCTGAGACGTCTGGTAGGTTACTAAAATGGAACATCGAGCTGAGTCAATTCGACATCACTTATACTACGAGAAGGGCCATTCACGGCCAAGTCCTAGCAGATTTTATAGCCGAATTCACTGTTCCTGAAGACTTGCCCGAGACCAGCAAATCTCCCGAATACATCTGGAAGCTGTACACCGATGGTGCGTCAAACGATCGGTGCTCAGGAGCTGGGGTAGTGCTTGAAACCCCCGAGGGACGATCCATATGTTATGCTTTAAAGTTCGAGTTCCGCGCAACCAACAATGAAGCCGAGTACGAAGCTCTACTTACCGGACTAAAGCTTGCCCGTGATCTGAAAATCAACGCTGTAGAGATCTACTGTGATTCCCAGTTGATAGTATGTCAAGTTCGAGGAGAATATCAGGCCAAAGACCGAAGATTGGCCGCTTATCTAACTCGAGTTCTGGAAATGCTTGATCAGTTCGATTACTATGCCATTTTCTACATACCCCGAGAGCACAATCAAAAAGCTGATTCGTTGGCAAAGTTAGCAAGTACGGGCGAAGCTCAGCAGTTGGGGGTCATTCCGGTTGAAACCCTATCCTCCCCGAGCATTGATCGAAGGGAGACCGATTTCACATTTGAAGCTACCTCCAATAGGGAGTCATGGATGACTCCTTATCGAGATTATATCGAACGTGGTATATTGCCCAAGTGTCGAAGCGAGAAAAGACAAGTTCTACGAAAGGCCTCGCGATTTGTTATTCAAAATGGAGTCATGTACCGGAGAGGATACTCTGTTCTTCTCCTCCGGTGTATCGCGCACGATGAAGTCAAACGAGTGCTATACGATGTACACGAGGGAGAATGCGGCAATCACACTGGGGGGCAAGCACTTGCAAAGAAAATACTCCGATATGGGTATTATTGGCCTACTGTTAATCGCGATGCTGCAGACTATGCTAGAAAATGTGACAAATGCCAGAAACACGCTCGAATTCCTAGAGCCCCCCTACCGAGATAACCCAAATGGTCAGTCCTTGGCCATTTGCGGTATGGGGAATAGACATCATCGGCACATTGCCTCTGGCCAAAGGTGGCGCGAAGTACGCCATCGTCGCAGTTGATTATTTCACCAAATGGGCTGAAGCTGAACCTCTTGTAACAATTACGACAAAGAAAGTAATCAACTTTGTAGTACGTAACATCATCTGCCGGTTTGGTCTCCCACATACTATCATCACCGATAATGGAGCCCAATTCGACAGTGCTGAATTCAAGAATTTCTGTCAACGATTCCACATCCATAAGAAATTCTCTGCAGTAGCGTACCCTCAAGCAAATGGTCAAGTCGAAGCTGTTAATAAAGTTATCAAATCCATTCTAAAGAAGCGACTGGAAAAGGCTGGGGGCAAATGGGTCGACGAACTTCCTATGGCGTTATGGGCCTATCGGACGACTCATAAAACTGCAAGCGGTCATACCCCGTTTTCTCTATCCTACGGCTCTGAAGCCGTTATTCCAGTCGAAATGGAAGTGCACTCTCATCGTGTAACATATTATGATCCGAAAACAAATGCCATGCTACTTGCTGAATCTTTGGATTTACTCGATGAGAAGCACGAAGAGGCTGACTTGAGGGCAGCCGCATATCGAAGTCAAGTCGCCCGACTGTATAATGCCAAGGTCCGCCCGCGAACCTTCGAACTCGGCGATCTCATACTCAAAAGAATCTATCCGGTTCCTTCGCACATGAAGCCAAATTGGGAAGGGCCGTATGTGATTTCACAAAAGCTCGGAGATGGCACGTTCAAATTATCGACCGTTGACGGTCTTACTTTGCCGAGAGCTTGGAATAGCGAAAGTCTTCTTCGCTACTACATATAAAAGACTTTACTTATTTATTTTTTGTCAATTTATCCCTTTGCATTTTATTCTAGCATTTCGAGATTTAAATTTGTAATAAGGCAACTGACTTTGCCATATTTTCTCGTTTCAGCAATAAAATGCCATCTCTTCGAGCCAGAGCTGTGATTTACTGAATATGACGTACAATATCACGATGCACGGAGAGCTAAGTTCCATCATGCAGTGGGATTTATTCATATCGGGAGTGATTGTGATACGACCGGTCACTCGCTAAGTGAAACCCGGGCTCGGGGGCGGAACACTACATCAACATTCACAGGGATTGATACACAACAATCCCTCCTCCAACTCCAAATTCCCAAAGTGCGAATTGGAGTATAAACTTCAGCTCTCGGTTCCCGGAGTGCGAACCGGAGTATAAATCCATCGCTCCCAGAGTGTGAGCCAACTCCAAATTCCCAGAGTGCGATTGGAGTATAAACTTCAGCTCTCGGTTCCCGGAGTGCGAACCGGAGTGTAAATCCATCGCTCCCAGAGTGTGACCCAACTCCAAATTACCAAAGTGCGAATTGGAGTATAAACTTCAACTCTCGGTTCCCAGAGCGCGAACCGGAGTATAAATCCATCGCTCCCAGAGTGTGAGCTAACTCCAAATTCCCAGAGTGCGAATTGGAGTATAAACTTCAGCTTTTGGTTCCCGGAGTGCGAGCCAGAATATAAAATTCTATCTCCAAATTCCCAGAGTGTGAATTGGAGCATAAACACCAACTCCTGGTTCCCAGAGCGGGAACCGGAGTATAAATCACTAACTCCAAATTCCCGGAGTGTGAATTGGAGTATAAACATCAATTACAGGTTCCCGGAGAGCGAACTAAGTCATAAACATTGATAACTAATAAGTTCCCAGAGTATGGGCCGAACTGTTAATTGCAAATTGTGTTAAGTCCCCGGAGTGTGGACATGTATTCAAGGCTTATGACATATGTGAGCACGAGCTAATCAACGCAATACTTAAGCACAAGAGAAAAGATTTGTTTTCCATTTTATCAACAAACAAAAAAGGAGTTTGATTACATGACAAAACAAAAAATAGTCCATAGAGTGGGTGCCGAATCCACACTTATACACGGCTCAAAAAAGGAGAAGTAAAAAGAATTGCCATTTCACAACTACATGATAAAACGAGAAGTTCACTCCTTCTTCTTCCGGGGTTTCTTCTTCAGAGTTGAGCCGCTAGACCCACTACCCGGCTTCCTGCGAGACTTTTTGTCCTTCTTTGGAACATCCTCAGGATCTGGTATACTATCAACATCTTCCTTAGAGCTGGAAGGGATGGAGATCCTCTTGTGAGAACGAACCGAAGGCATGGGAGCCGTAACAGGCGGTGGAGCTTCGGCACTAGAAGTCATAACTGTGCCGACAGGAGAAATAACCACTAAAGGAGTTAAGCTTAGTGGAGCAACATCACTTCCGGAACCACCAACCGTCGTCACCGCAGCCATTTCAGCGCTTATTTCGGCAAGGATTTCTTCTTCCCGGGAAGATCGAGCAGCGCTGGACACACTGATAGTCGGCATAAACGAGCTAAAAGTTGGAGCGACTCCACCCATTGCAAAAGAAGGATCGGTAAAAGGTTCACAGGGCTGCTTGAGAAGTTCATCAATCATCTGAGCATCAAGTGACATTGAACTCCCCTCTCCAGTCTCGCCGGTTACGGCGGTAGTCGTAATAGCCTCAATAACGACAGCTCCTTGCATTGACTGCGAAATTTGTGGTACTGGAAGTGGTGGCACATCACTTTCAGTCACTGATCGAAAAGAAATGAGAATAATCAGTCAAACGATCTGTTCCAAGTTCGTCATTCTAAAAAACTTAAGGAATATTTGAAATACCTTCTTTGCCTCGGCTCGGTGATGAGACAAGTTTGGAAACAGCAGTTGTACCGAGACACAGTTCCAGTCGATCCAGGTTAAAAGCAGGAACGACGTGTGGACCAACTGTAGCAGTAACCCCAGACGAAGTCAGGGCAGCAAGTGAAACATCCTCACTATAATGTGCAGCTCCAGAACCCTCGCCGGTCTCCACATGGTGAAAACCAAGTCTCTCTCTCTCAGCAGAAATCAGCGCTTCATGGAAAAGTTTCCTTTCCTCCTCGCTCAACAAGCGAGACTCGAGTTCAAATTCATCCACGGCACCTTCGGGGAGAGATGCTTTCTTGCTCGCCACCAATTTTCTCCAAGCATTGAGTAAAAGCGTAGAATAATCTCCGAGCCATGAGAGATTCCTGTGCTCAAGAACATTAGCATTATAAGTGTCAAGGAGCTCATCAAACTCGGCTTCTAACCTGAATAGCTCTGCCTGGACTCTCCCCTCCACTTCTGTCTCCACCGCTTCAACTTTAGCAACCGCCGCGTCTCGTTCAGCTCGGAGAGACACAGCTTGCTCACACGCTTCTTGTGCGGCCATATTAGCATCATCTTTTTCCTTGGTTATGTCGGCAAACTTAGCCTTTAATTCCTCTAGTTCTTTGACCGCCGCATCCCGCTCGGCCTCAACATTTTTGTACCGATGGCCCAAGTCTTCAACTAAAGTGCAATGCACATGTTGCATCTTTGCCATCTCAACTAATGTCTCATCGACCTTTTTTAGCAACTCAACTTCGGCCTTACGAGAGGATTCCGCTTCAGATTGAAGTATATCAACAATACGGTTCTTCTGAGCCAAGTCGGCTTCCAATTTCTCAATAATTTTGGCTCGATTGAAGACTACTTTCGAAGCTTTAACAGCCGCCTTATACCATTCTTTGTACTGAGCATAGAAATCGCGGGTATAGCTGAGGGCGGTGTTCACAGCCTCTTCGGGAATTCTTTTGAGATTGGGAGGAAAGATATAAGCGTCGAAGCATATTTTTGGAAAATCTTTCTTCAGTTGAGCAATTCTTATATCCCCTTCACCAGATGGTTCGAGAGGGGCCTCCTCCACAGTTATGGTCGTAGCCGTATCAGTCCTAGAACGATGTGGACCAGGTTTTGAGATCTGTAAAGATGGATGTTGTCGCAAAGGTTCAAGTGCAGGTGCCTGGCTTCTGGGTGGCGGAGGAGAACGAGAGGGTGAACGGTACCTTCGGTCCCTATCAGAATGCTCCTGGCTAGAATAATGTCGGGAATGGTCCCTCTCACGATGCTCTTGTTCATAATGCCTCCGTTCACGATCACGATCAGAATCCCTATGGCGAGATTCGTAATAAGATGAAGAATGATGCACTCGCCGAAGTCTATCAAGTGTAGAAGGACGATCCGACATAGCACCTGTAAAGAAGAACAATTCAATTAAGTACCAAGGAAAAGCACTGCAATGCATGTGGAAGTCGTGAAGTGTTGTGAAAGTGTATAAATGCGCAAACCCCCCGACCAACCAGAAGCGTCGATTACACTAACGGGTAAAGATTCGCTTATATCAAGCGCTTCCCGGAGCTCTTCCAATCCGGACCCGTAGTGGAGAGATACGTAGTCCGGAATGGGAATATCGTGCAGCCCTTTGAAAAAGTCTCCGGACTTGCGAGGAGCGGCGCCGGAGACAGTAACCCCAGGTTTGGAACGGGTTACGACTACAGACTTCCATCTCTTAAACTTAGGTACAACGGCCTTGCCTTTTTGACCCTCTTCTATTCGGGAAAGGTCGGCTGCTATCTCAGTGTCCGTGGGCGTTCTTTCATCATCGCTTTCTTGTCTTATCACAATGCCAGGTTTTCTTTTTACAACTTTCTTCTTCTTCCTCGAGGCCGGTTTTGCCAATCCTTCAATTACAATACTCTGGCTCATCTCAATCAAACCCAGCGTCCTTAAGTTATCGTCGGTCAACAACAAGTCGATGTGCCTTGAATCGCTTGAGACCATTTGCAAGCTTTGAACGATGCCTCTATAATGCCCACCGGTAGGTCTCGAAATGATGGCTATAAGAATAACAGAGTATTAGTGCAAGTATTAAGAGTGGCCATTCAAGGATGATTTATGATACTTACGTATGGATAACCATCTCCTGGCAAACCCTGGGGGGCATCGAACAAAAAACCACTCATTCTTGAAATAGCTAAGCCTGGTCCAGGCCCCAGTCACAACCTGACATTTTCTGACCGCTTCAAGAAAAGTGAAAGATGGGCTATCACCCCTACTCTTGAAATTGAATATGTGCCTGATCTCGTTTGGCCTTGGCGGACGAAAAAGGCAGTCCATAAATATGACAAAGACGCTATTCAGCAATGCATGCCCATTGGGATGGAGTTGTGAAGGAGCAATTCCTAATACGACAGCATCTCTCTGATGTATTGGTTAAAAGGAGGGAGAGATCCAGCCGCGCAGGCATGGCGGTAAAAGGCAGTATATCCTTCAGGTGGGTTATGTGGTCTGTCATTGGCACTAGGTAATAAAACATCGTCCAGGGATATGTTATGTTTCAAACATATCCGGCCCAACAAAGACTCCGAGATACTGGACTGAACAGAATCGACAGGATCTTCGATAAATATGGCCTCCGGCAACTCATCCGGAGCCGGATCTATAACTTCAGGAGGGATTTCAGGAATCTCAAGCACTGGAGGAAGCGAGCTTTGTACTTCTTATGGTTGAGAACTCGAAGATTCCATAATTAACTAACTCACTAGAAGGCGGCATTAAATACATAAAAAGCCCATGCATCCCCCCAGTGTAAAGTGTATGAATATGTCGTGTAGTGCAAGTGTTATGCATAACTTAAGCAGATTTTACAAGTTGAAACAAGATGTCCGAACGACGAAATTTTGGAATTTGAGAATGAAAATGACCGTCATCGCTGACCGTCACTTCCACGCCAACCAGATGCTACTGACCAATTCAAGTACCATTCTGTTATATTGTTGGTTAAGTCACAGTTCCATCGACGAGCTTCAAAAAGGAGGTCAAGTCAAATTCGATTATGCAAGGCCGAAGCTCGCCGGAGTCAAGTATGCTAAAGTTCAGTGAGTTCGTTAAAGTTCAAACTTGAAATTGGTCGTAGTTCAGATGTTGGAGCAAATCAGAAGAGTGGGAGTCCCAAAAGCAAGGACGTTCGAATCGATCGACTCGAATCGATACGAGTCGAATCGATCGACTCGAATCGATATGAGTCGAATCGATGAACTTTGAATCGGTATGCCCCGACTCTGTGTAGTTCGACTCGATGAGACCTTGGGACAGAGAAGCAATTCGAATCCATGAGCTCTGCATAACTTCGAATCGATCAATATTGAACACCTTCGAATCCATCAGAATATCGTTACTTCGAATCGATCGGCACGAGACCTTCTTCTTTCACAACCATCGATTCGAAGCCTTGCACTCAAGATCGATTCGAACTATTCATTCCTCGATCGATGCGAAGCAATGAAGGAAGATAGCGTCCATCAATATCTACGCTCCTCCAAGACAACATTCTACGATCGATATGAATTGAATGGTTTCGTTCCTCAGATCCATCGAGTCGACCCATTCCAGATCTCACAACTCTTCATGATTTTCAGAAGAAAGGATTGAATCGACGCTGGAAACTCCAGTTTTATCATTCCCTATGCTCGAATCGATCCCTTGGTTACCTGATTGGATTCGATTGCAAAAGAAGACTTGGTGGAATTTTATCGTTTCGTGCAAAGACACGGTTGTTTCTAGCTCTGGAGGATCGATTCGAAGAAGCGGCGATGGTACTAATAAAAAGTAAAAAGTGAAAGTGAGGCTTACCTCGCGTATTTATACGGGTTCGAGAAAAAGCTTGAGGCTCTTCGTCTCCCGGTCATATTGACCTTCTACCACCGGTCACTCGCAATATCCTATCGATTCGAAAGATCGCTCAATCATCTATCGTGTTCGAATCCATCACACGGCTGAATCCACATATCACTTCGAATCCGTTGCCCTCGAAGCCATTACACGTTCGAATCCATCCCTACAGGATCGATGCGAGGCATTATCGATTCGAAGGAGCCATCGAACAAAGGTTGGATTGAAAATTGTATCGATTCGAAGCACGAAGACCATTGAACCATTGATTCGGAAGCTATCGCTTCGAACATACATGACTTCGAATCCATCAAAATCCACCGATGAGAACAGATGAATCGCTTCAATTTGAAAAATTACTTGTCTACCTTTTATATCGATTCAGGAGAGGATCGATACAAGAGGACGATTATAGACAATCATAAAAACAGTGTCTTAACTCGAATCTCAAGATCGGTTCAGGAGAGGACCGATGCAGAATTCGATAACAAACCGAACTGACAACGACCTGCAATCACGCAACGTTAACCAAAGTCATGGTGGTACATATATGCACATATGCCTGACTAATGTTTGATCTGTATTATTCACAGGGATCAAATGTCCAGTTCGTCATGATGTAGACGAAGTACAGCCGATCGCGATCATACGACGATTGGCTACAACAATAAAGAATACAACTCTCAGCAAAGCATGTTCTAATTGTCCAACGATAGAGTGCAGCTTTTCAAAGCACGTCATGTTTACACAAGACGTGCTTTTGGGGGCAAATGTTATCCCGCCTTTTGGCAAGGCCGAGATACCAAGGAACTGACTGGAAAATAAGGGTCACACGTCCTCAATTTTGAATGATTGTTGGTTTACTACAAAAATCGATGGATTTTTCCCAAGTCCGAATTGGGCTACAATTGATACGGCATGTCAAGCAAAGCTGTGGAAACCAACGTTCCAAATTTTGAGGCAATTCGAGTTCGTATGCTCAGTTATCACTAATGGAAATTGGAGGAAATCTACGTTGTTCGAATCCATAAAGCAAGGCCTTGCTTCGAATCCATCCTCCCAGAGCCTTGCTTCGAATCCATCCTCCCAGAGCCTTGTCTCGAATCCATCCTCCCAGAGCCTTGCTTCGAATCCATGAAAAGTTCCTTTGCTTCGACTCCATCGGGCAATCCCTCACTTCGAATCCATCCAAAGCCTTCCCTAGTTCGAATCCATCAGAGTATTCCTATCTTCGAGTCCGTCAAGATGGAACCCTTCGAATCCATGCACTTATAGGGACTTTGACTCCATCTGATAACTGTCTTCGAATCCACCCTGTTAAGACAAATTCGAATCGATCAATGGTGACATGCCCTGATCGATTCGAACGAGCATTGGTTCAATTAATCTGAAGGAGGCACGTCTTCGAATCGATAACCTCGAATCCACCAAGTCCACACAGCTAAAACCTAGGGATATGACCCAGAAAACTCGGAGAAAAAGGAGGATTGACCCGAAACATACGCACCACGTCATTACTTTCATATGCAGAAGCATGGATTCGACCCTATGGATTCGAACCATATCGATTCGAACGGGTCCATGGGGCGAAAAAAATTTCAACTTGAATCGATCATAACTCGAGGTCTACAAATTCAAATGCTATGAAATTTTCACAGGAGCTTGCATATACGTAGAAGAACGTCCACGCCAAGTTTCATCACGATTGGACACTTTTTTGATCGATTCGAACCAAGGGTCGAATCGATCCCAAAGTGGGCCCGGATCTCTAGAATTCGACCGTATGGGCCCCCCTCACGTGCTAGAAGCATTCTCCCCTGATTTTAGGTGAAATATCAGCCTCCTGCACCTATAAATAGAGCCCCTGGTCATTCAGAAAAGGGATCGGAGAATTTTAGAGATAAAGCACGCCCGGACGCTGCCAGAATTGCTTCAGAGCACCACCGCTGCCTTTGATTTCGAATTTTTGCTTACTACTTGCTGTACTTTGACATAAAAAAGTTGTATTCTCCGAATATCAAGCAATAAAGTAATGAAACTTCATAGTGGACGTAGGCAATACGCCGAACCACTCTAAATCGTTGTCTCTCGTGCAATTTACTTCCTGTTATTTGGAGTTTTTGTTAGATAATCCACATTTTAATTTACTTTCTTCATTTATTATCTCTTCAAAAACTTCCGACGAGTGTTGTGCTCAATTTTGACACAAACAGGGAACTTATTCCTAGACCTGAAAATAAAACTATAATTGGAACTAAACGAGTTTATAAAAATAAAATGAATGAACAAGGAGAGGTAGTTAGAAATAAAACACGTTTAGTCGCTCAAGGTTTTTGTCAAGAAGAAGGAATAGATTTTGATGAAACCATTGCTCCCGTAGCAAGATTAGAAGCCATTAGGATTCTACTTGCTTTCGCAAATCATAATAATTTTAAATTATATCAAATGAATGTTGAAAGTGTCTTTTTAAATGGATTTCTAAAAGAGAAAGTATATGTTGAACAACCACCACTTTTTGAAAATGAAAAATTACTTAATCGTGTTTACAAACTTAAGACAACATTATATGGCCTAAAGCAAGCTGCTAGAGCCTGGTATGATAGACTAAGATCTTATTTATTATAATCAAATTTTGAAATTGGTAAAGTAGATAATACTCTTTTTATTAAAAGAAATAAAATAGATATTCAACTAGTACAAGTTTACATAGATGATATCATTTTTGGATCAACTAACTTTGAAATGAATAAAGAATTTTCTGAAATAATGACAAAAGAGTTTGAGATGAGAATTAAATTTCTTTTTAGGATTACAAATAAAACAATTAGATAATGATATCTTTATTAGTCAATAAAAATATGCTAAAGACCTAATTAATAAATTTGGTTTGACTACTGCGAGTGGAAAATCCATTCCTATGGCAATCAATGAGTACCTTAGTAAAGAAGATCTCTCGAAAGATGTAGATCAAAAGTTATATAGAGGAATGATTGGATCACTACTCTATATTACCGCTAGTAGACCTGATATCATGCATAGTGTTTGTCTCTGTGCAAGATATCAATCCCAACCTAAAGAGACCCACTTAATAGCCGTAAAACGTATCATAAGATATGTTAAACACACCTTTTATTATGGCTTATTTTACCCTAAAAATGATTCTTTCGAATTAATATCTTACTGTGATGCTGATTATGCTGGTTGTAAATCAGACTGAAAAAGTACAAGTGAAACTTGTCACTTTTTAGGGCATTCTCTGATTTCCTGGTTTAGTAAAAAGCAAAACACAGTTTCTTTATCAATAACTGAAGCAGAATATATTTCTGCTGCTTTGGCTTGTTCTCAAGTAATATATATGCAACAAACTTTAAAAGATTATGGTTTAAATTTTTCAAAATCACCAATTTATTGTGATAATACTAGTGTGATAAATTTATCCAAAAATATTACTCAACATGCTCGAACTAAACATATTGATATCAGACATCATTTTCTCAGAGATAATATAAGTAAGGAAGTAATCATTCTAGATTATATCAATTCTGAGAATCAAATTGCTAATATTTTAACAAAAACCATTAAATGAATCTATATTTACTAAATTAAGAAGAGAATTAGGTATTTGTTCAATAATTGAAATATAAAATATAAATAAACGAAGTATAATTAAAAATTAATTCAAAATAAATTAAATAGGCAAAAATTTAAGAACTAGGTCGACATACCCTCTACCCTATGTCGACATACAACATTTTTAAATTTTTGAAATTTTTCCCACCAAAATTCAAATAATTGGTTATATATTCTTCACATTTTCGAAATTTTATTCATCCTTTCTGATATCTGTCTGTTCTTTTCTCTGAAATCAAATAATCAATGGCCTCCTCTTCCAAATCAAACATAAAATCAACCTTTTCATTCCCTCTCCTATGTCTGGTCCATTTCAACGTACTACTCTCGCTCGTGTGACCAAAATGGAGGATTCTCTAAAGGATGCACTTCAGTTAATGACTGAAATCCAAGTAATGCAACTTCGAATGGCCAAGGAACAAGAGAAGCAAGGCAAAATCCTTAGGAATTTGCAAAAATTTCTAATGGACAATTATGCTAACCCAATCTTGATTGAAGAAGACTCTTCAGGAGATCGTGTACAAGAGGCCAGCGAAGAAGAAGAAGAAGAAGAACCCATGGAAGATATGCATGCGGAGGATGATGACAAAGTCGTGTGCGTTAGAGAAGTGTGTTTTGACAAAGATGAGAATCTTGTCGAACAACGTGAAAATTTCTATTTCCACTATCCAAACTGTTCGATTCATAGATCTCCTATGTTCAAAAACGCACATTAGTTTCTTCTCTTTCTTTACCATTGTTGTATGTTTCTTCTTACGTTTCCCACAAAAATGTAAATATAATTATATGATTAATAAATAAATTATATTGTTATATGTGTTCTTTCCTATTGATAACTATATGGTTATTATATATACTTGGAAGTTAGTAGTTTAGGATTAGGTTTATTATTAGATCTAAGTGTTGATTATTTATGATAACACTATCATTATAATCACATGTCATAGAGTATTAGATTTAGGGGGAGTTCTATAGTTTGGTGTTATATAGTTTAGAGTTAGTTTTTTGTTGACGACAAAGGGGGAGAAGTATAAAATAGAGTAGTTAGGCATAGATTAAGGGGGAGTTATTAGGATAGAAGTAATATTTTATAAACAAAGGTTGTCACCATCAAAAAGTGGGAGATTGTTAGTCCATGAGATGATGGTTTTGATGACAACAACCTTAGAATAGATTATGAAATATAAATACTAACGGTATAAGTTTAGATATATATGTATATGAAGGATTTAACCATGCAGGTAACAAGAATGAAGACTGTATAGTATAGAGATTCAAGATATCAAGATTGAAGACTCATGGGTATCAAGATTATCAAGAGTTCAAGTAATTTATTTTTTAATTAAAAAATTTGTTAAAACTCCTAGAAAAGCACTGGCATCTTAAAATCCAATTTATTCGTGGAATGGAATCCACTTCGAGCATGTTAAAGGGATGGAACCCTAAGTAGGATGGAACCTATGAAAAATCTAGTGGAACATTGTTTTGTATCCGCTAACTTTTTGTTCAAAATGATTTTTCAAAATTATATCTTCTTTTCAAAATGATTTTAAAACCTTCCTTTTAAAAGCATCAAAAACATCTATCCTGATTTCAAATACTTTTAGTCTCAAAATAATATTTAATTTCAAAATCGAATTATTCTTGTTTTTAAACTATTTTTAAATATAATATATTAACATTTAAATATTTATATTTTGATTTTAAATATAAAATTATAGTAAAATTCTGTATATATTATTCTATATATTTACTTATGCATTTTAATAATAGTCAAGTATATTTATAAAGTTTAAAATAGTTTTAATATAAGATAAAGGTTATTTTGAAAGAAAACCAAAACACCAAAAATCCCTTTGGGATGTCTACGTACTCATATATCCCATGTCGACATGGTGTCAGTTGAGTTCAAAATTTCAATTTCAAAAGAAGTGTCTATTCGTCATAACTCTTCACGAATGGACAAGGCTGTTGTACCTCTATAAATAGGGGTTGGTTTCAACGAATTTTAACATAGTTTTTCTGGTTTTTCTCTCCTCTTCTTCTTCCATATTTCTATATACATATTCTTACCATTACTCTGGCGAAATCAACATTGAATCTAACTAGATTATCTCTGGTTTGATTCTCTATCACTATCTCAACAAGATCCTCAGTGCTATTCAGAGTTATAGGCTTTTTGTAATCAACTTAGCGAGAAAAGGTGTGATTGTAGCCTTGGAAATCAATCAAGCGAGATAAGGCGTGATTGTAGCCTTGGGAAATCAATTGGGTGAACTTGTTGCCCGGGAAATCAAGTATCTCTACCTAGAGGATTGTGATTCTGGAGGGTGTACCTCATTGCCTTGAAATCGAGGGTGTAATTTTAAAGATTGTTTTTGAAAGAAAATCCGTACTTGTGAGCGGGACTGGATGTAGGGTAATTCCGAACCAGTATAAAATCCAGTGTGTTCTTTTCTTTACTGCTTTTACTTTATATTTGCATTTATGTTTGATTCTGTGATCATATCTGTGTCTGAATATTGCATTCATTTGTGTTTAAATTAACAAAAAATCAAAAAGATTTAACAATTCTCTAAAACACTATTCACCCTCCTCTAGTGTTTATCCTAGCCTTAAGATCCTTAATCCGCATTTCTCACAGGTACTACTCTCCTATGAAGTATAGATCTCATTTTGAGTTGTTATCAGCTCATCATCTTATTGCTTTAGAAATACATGCTTATATTTTAAGAAAATGACCATGTTCACCACGTAACACATCATAACATGTTATACTACCCATTAAATCTAGTTCTTGTGATCCCTGGTCTTTTAGTCGTATTACCTTATGAGTGACTCATCATTCTAAGGGCATAGCCCATTCTTTTAGATGCTTTAAGGACTTTCTTCGTAGTCGATCCTTTCTTTAAAGGATTTTCATTAAGGCAAACAATGTGCAATTAAAGCATTTGGCGGTTATATAGCGGTGGAGGTGCAAAAAGCTATAGCGGAGACATTGTTCACTTCTATAAAAAAACCGAAGAATATCATTATCTATAAAATTTAGACTTGGTGGATAAAATATAGTTCTAATTTACGTTGAGCATTTAAGACTTGAAGTTAGGCCTATATCCTAAATTTATTGATCTAGTTTATAAATGAACTGATGAAATTAAACATTTTATATTAAAGTTGCTAAATCGGAGGCTAAAAGCCCGATTTAGCGGGCATTGTGGAAAATATGGGACTTTAAGCGAATATATATTTTTTTCGAGAAAATGTGTGATCCTCTATAAATAGAGGTAAGCACACATGCAACCATATATAACACAAAAATAAGGTGCTGCCAACTAAGCGAATATGCTATTTAATAGTACTAATTGAAAAATCAAAGTAGTCCCAGTGCGCTATGCACTTTAGCAGGACCTTAGCGAGGATTTAGTAGGATTTTAATTACATAGGGCCAACATGATCGTAAAGAGCCTAATATCCATTCCTTCATCATTTCAAAGTCCAGTATCATCGAATCATCTCCTGTGGAAAAAAAAAGAATAATATATAGTTGTCCAATAAATTACATTTTTTTGAATACAAAGCATCCTTTATTTAGAAATAATCAACAAACTTGAATCGAACAAACACTTTTGTTACTCGAACTGTCACTATGGACGGTCGTGTCTTCAAAATAACACATTACTCCATACTACTATTGAGTCACGTCCTTCCCATGATATAATTCTAGAGTTTTGGCTTCCAAAAAAACTTGTCTTTTCCAATGAGCATTCTGTCCATCCATAGATACATTAGTCTCCAAATTGATCCAACCCAGTTGCAATCACCAAAATCCAAAATTACTTGAGAAAAGTGCCAAAATTATCAATTTTTATGGAACGGTACTTATTCATGGCACAGAGCGATACTGATCAATGCAGATATAATGGACTTGACACTTATTTTTTCATCACCTTCTTCTTACAGCTACTACCATAATTCTTCCACTAAGTTAGGCCTACCAGTTTACTTCAGCATTCTCCAATCCACTTCAAATCAATCTCAAGCAATAAGGTAATCGATCTATACCTAAATCTGCACTTATCTTCATCGTCAATTCATCTTTTCGCAGCGATGTACACATACCTTCATAGATCTTCAAATTGAAGACGAACGACCATGGATACCCTTTTTGATGAATTAAAGTTTTTTCATGAATTTATTAAAAATGTAAGACTACTTCATAATATATTACATCAATTTCATACTAAAATTAGTACTTTGGATCAATCACAAAACCCTACATCGATTGACATCATTGATGTATGTCAAATATGATGAGTTTGTAGGTTCTGCAAATTTTGGCCATTAGAAAGTCCGGGAATACACATTAATTCCATCATCGTTTTCTCTAAAGATTCAAAAAAAATTAACTTCCTAAAAATTCACTACCTCTTCGAGCAAAGACCGATCAAAAACAAGAGTTCTTGCCTACATGGATTAGTTATGCTTTATTGACATAGTTCTTAAGAGAGTTAAGGATATGCCTTAAGGTCATTTATGTAATTTGTTGTATAAGTGTAACTTTGTAATAAATGTTGTTTGAAATAAAAGTATTTTATGGTTCTATTTGTGTGTGTCTTATGTTTGATATAATTGATTATTGCAAAAACTAAATATTAAAAAAATAGAAAATCGTAAATAGAATATTATATCCACTGGATCGAGTGCGTTGGCCAATGAGGTAAAAGGGAAAAATTTATATAAAAAAACTTATTTAATTCATTATTCATTAGATCTTTTATAATGTTATCATTATTGGAATCGGGCTAGTCAAAAGAAAGTGAAATGTGTAGATCTCATAAAAATTCCTATTTTAGATCAATCGTGTCTATGAAGTCTAAAGAGATTTTTGATCCAATCTAAACTATTTTTTAAATAAAATCCTAATTTTATTTAATTAATTTAAAAGAGTTTGAACTTGGTATAAATTTAAATGTATGAGTGTATCAAATATACCTATGTGTGTAACAGTTACTTATTAAATTTGATATAAAGAACAAAAGCTTTTGTTTCTTTCTCTAAAACCTATGCAATCAATTGAGGGGAGATATAATTTTATATGAAAAGATAAACCTTTCATTTCTCTCTCTCTAATTAGGATAACGATTTATTAAATGTTATTGATGATCAATTTAGACATAGCATGAAATGTGAGTAAATCTAAATATACTAATAGTATGTGTTGTGTAAGTGCAACATATAAGAAGTGTGCATAGTTATTGTTATCTTTGTATGTGCCTTTATTGTCCATAGTTTTATTTAAAAAATGTACGTAAGTTTGTACATATATACATATGTGTGTGTGTGTGTGCGCGTTAGAACTTATATACATATACTTATACATATACATACATGCATATGCACATGTTAAATTAAGTTTCACTTGTTTGTAAGTTTGAAAGTAAAAACAATTTTGAATCTAGTTTCAAAGATAAGAATGATTTAAGACTAATATTATGATTTTATACAAAAATCCATTTTATAAATGTTAAGTTAAATTGATACGCACACATACCAAACATTATAAATTTATTTCAAACCTAAACAACATGCATACATATAAAGTTTATAAAATCTAACACAAGTTTTGGAAATTAAAGTAAGAAAATAAATTCTAAATTTAATTTAAAAGGAAACCAAAATATTAGTGATACTATACACAAAAGTCCAGTTATAGCATTTGATAATTTCTTCTTCTTTTAAACAACTTTCAAAATATGCAATAAGCAAAAGATTGTATTCAAAACAATAAACACACAACATATGTATAAAATTTTCAAGTGATTTCAAATAGAAAACATATGTAGTTTATTCATATTTGTATACATGATTATTAATAGAATTATGTTATTAATTAAAACTTAGGTTTCAATCAAAAGTATTTGTTTTGAACAATAAATTTAAAAGCAATAACAAAAACAGATAGGACAAATTATGCACATATGTGTTTGTGGCAAAGGTTTCAAATCTAAACTATATAAACAATGTCAACAATTAATTAAATGTGAAATCGTATGGAATAGATCTAGAGATGATAGGATGAACATATAATCAATTAAACTATATCTTAAAATGGATTCAAATTAAAATAACATGGTGAACATATGTCATTAATTAAGATGAAGCAAAAGAGGAATCTAATCTATGTATTCGAACAAATATACATTTGAGATGAGATATGTGGCAGATTCAATTCATATGAATAAGATGAATTATGAATAAATAAAGTTAGAATTATTACCTTGAGATGTAGTCAATAGAATGCCTCTTGAATGACGAGATAGCTCCTAAATCCAGAAATCAACCTTCAGATATTGCAAATATGAGGAGGTATGTACCACCGTTTGTTTAATTTTATTTTGATTTGGTTTTTGTAACACCCCTAATTTTTAATAACATTATTTAGGAGATTTGATTAGATAAATTAAATAGAATAATGTAACCATTAAAGTGATAAGGGGACTGAGATTTGAAAATTTTAAGTAGAGGCCGAGCTTAATTAACTATATAAATGGGCTAATAAATAGTTTTATATGTCAGATAGGAGAGTAATTAATGCAAGGGTATCTAGGGTAATTGGGCATCATAATCCCATTACCTTATATTCTCATTTCCTATGCATTTAGGTTCATTTTTCTTAAAAACATAAAACGCAAACAAAAGAGAGAAGCCGACCATTACTTAGGAGAAAAGAAGAGAAAATCAATCTAACGCTATGGATTCAAGCTAGGGAAAATTAATTAAGAATCAAATCTCAAAGTCCTTATCCAAATCAAGGTGAATAATAATCAAAATCATCTCTATTTTTTTTACGATCGTTTGATTTTTGGGTGTAAGATTAAATCCATTATGCTGATTTATGATGATGATATGCTTGGATTTTATAATATATTTGATTCAAACGAGATTGTTTGATTATTTTTTATACACGATTTTAGGGTAAAATCGTATAAGTCGAATTTCAATTGCCATAAGGAATTTATATATTATGTAAAACATGATTTTGGATATGGGTTTTAATTTTTATAATTTTTCAAGATATGGAAAATTTATTATGAATTTTCAAAGAAAAATATGAATAATTGGGTATAGAAATTAATTTTGATTATTTTATGAAGAATTTGGGTTTTGAAATTTTTATATGTTAGATAACATATTGAAAGTGAATTTCTATAATTTTTAGGGATTTTTCCTAGTAGTTTACTATAGAAATTATATTATTTTAGAAGAAGGATTTAATTGTTTTAATTGTTCTGCTTAATGGAAGGGCTTAATTGTGAAAAATATTCTTTATTTAGATCTGAAATTATGCAGCTGTTATTTTAGTAAAGAATTTGAAAAGTTTATGGCAACCAATTAAATTTTAACAAATAGGCAGGTTAGTTATAAAGTAATTAATTTAAATGGCATTAAATCGGTTTTTACCCAGACAAGCGGGTTCTGTCTCTTTTAGAAGCACCTTTCAACCCTATGCTTCCACCTTCAAACAAGTCGAAACCTACCAGCTCGAAACCAACTAATACTAAAACCAATACATAAGGTATTAATATGATTGGTAGGTAGTGGATTGAAGAAGGCCGGAAGACATGGTGTCGAAACATAGCTTTCGATGGCGTCGAATCCTTAGTTCTATTTTCCAAAGAAATGTGCTTGCTTGTTTTACTAAATGCTTTCGAAAGAGTCGAAACATATGCTTTCGAAGTGGTCTTTTTAAATTTCTTTTGAAGGGGTTTCCATCTCTTGTTTAAATTGTAGCTTCCAAATGAGTTGCTTAGTTTTGAATCAATGCTTTCGAAAAGGGTAGTTTCAAACAAGTCGAAACCCTTCTGCCGTCCTTATGCCTTTCGAATGAATAAAAGTCATCAACCAATTTGAAAGGTAGATTTTATTTTAAACCTATACTACGCCACTTCCTAAAGCTTTCGAAAGGGTTAAGGGTTTCAAAGGTGATGCCTTCGAAAGTGGTTTTGAAGCTATCCTTCAAATGTGTTACTTAAATGTTTTGAGCTTTCGAAAGGATGGTTTCGAAGCCATCAATTTTCCCCAAAAATTTTATATGAAGGGTAAAAGTTTCGAAAGGGGTGCTCTCGTATATATTCACTTTGACCTAAAAGATATTTTTAAAGATAAACCCAGTGTTTTCGAAAGGGGTACTTCCAATGGTTTCATAAGGGGTACTTTCAAATAGTTTTTTGGAAGCTATGCCTATATAATTGAATGGTAATACTTTAATTCATTCGAAAGGTTTTAAAGTGTTTCGAAAGGCAGGTGCCTAGTATTTTGAAAAGAAGATTTTAATGCTTTTGAAAGGAAGTTTTCCAATGGTTTCCAAAGTCAATATTAAAGGTTTCGAAAGCCTTAGTTTTCAAAACAAAGAACCCAATCACAATTTTTAAAGGTAAAACCCATGGCATTATAAAAGAGCTTTTAAATGCTTTTAAATTGGAGTTTTTGAACAAGCGTTCCTTGATAAAATAATAGGTTAAAGGGATTAGCCATGTTTTATACAAAATTGATTTCAAGGATATTAAACCACATGTATTGGTATTATTAAGTTAATATATTTGCTTATTCTAATATATATTCACATTATAATGGACTCATAACTGCATTTTGGGAAGAAAAAGCAGAATAGCCAGCTAGGTCGATCCAGTGGTGAATATAAATTGAATTAACTCCTAAATGAGTAGAATTTCATCCATGAGGTCAGATAGACCAGAATGTAGGATGCCTAAATAGTGAAGTTGTCAGATAGATAGATTCTTAGTAAACCCATGAAAACTATGTTTAGGAAAAGTTATTGGCAGATGCCAATAGGTTTGTATTAAACCCATGAAAATTATGATTAGAAAGAGTTATTGGCAGGGGCTAATAGGTTTTAATGAACCCATGAAAACTATATTCAGATTATGTTATTGACATATGTCAATAACTTCCTAGTCAACCCATGGAAACTAGGATAAGAGGGAAGTTACTAGAGATAACGATAGGTTCAGGAAGAACCCATGAAACAATGAAGTTATTGGCATGGGACAATAGGTTCTTAGTGATCCCATGAAAACTATGAAACTGGACAGGGAGTCCATAAGTATTAAATAGTTTATTAGTCAGCCCATTGAAAGTAATAGGTTAATAGTAACCCTAGAAACTATAAATGAGACAGATAGTCAAAACTGAACGGGGATGGGTAATTCAGGATTGATTTACTTGTTTGCATATCATCATTACATTTTGAATTGATATGTTTTAACCACTATGAATGCAGGAGCACAACATATGGTTTTATAAAGTTTTGAATAGGATACTAGTGAGGGGAAAACCCGTTCCGCTAAGCTGTGTGGTCTCACTAGATATCTAAATGGTTTGAGATGGTAGATTATTATTTATACCAGGCTTTATATCTAACTCGAAGTTTATGTTTTCCCCTTAAACTCTTGGATGCTCAATTGATTTTGAGTAGTCTGAGAGTTGAGGTTCTTAGGTACCGCTTTAGAAAAATAAGCTTCTGGAGACGTGCATGAGGCATGATGGCTATTTAGAGTTCTTTTCAATTTTTGATTCCGCTGTGTTGCCAATATACACTCTTATCATCCAACGGGGCATCTTCATATGTTGCTCTTGGCATATGTTGTAATAATTATATTTTCTCTAAACGCAGTTCTCGTATTGGGATTATGTATTGAATTTGAAATGATTTGAAATGGAATGTGAAAGTTGTTTTATTATTTCAAATCTTTTACATATCCATGTGTTTCCATTATATCAATGTATCTAACATTACCGTATTTGGTCGCCGAGGATTAATAACCATGGATGACTGTAGTATCTGTAGTCGTTAGTTTTGGGCCTCCAAGTGGTGGGATGTTACAAGTTGGTATCAGAGCATAGGTTTATGAAACTTAAAAGAAATTTAGACCTAAAAGATTTTTCAAAACATAATCCAATAAATCAGAAAATAAGATCGGGGTTTGGGATAATGCTTTAGTAACATACTTGTATTTGGTGTGTGTGTCTATATATATATATATATATATATATATATATATATATATATATATATATAAGTACGTGTTCCCCTCTCTCTTAGACCGTTCTTTTGTATCTTACTAAGGATAGTATGAAGATTTATGAGAAAGAAGATATGGAGGCAGGAAACGAAAAGGGAAATCTCGGTGGAGGAAGCAACACAACCAATGGAAATGTTCGACCCATCGAGAGGAACCCGAGTCGATAGGCTAATGCTAACCAAAATGCAGACGCCAATATGGATGCTATGAATCCACCAGTGGATAAGGGACGATGTATCTGTTCTTTGTCAATCTGATGCAAGCAGGAGATGCTGTTGGAGTTGTTGGGAATGTTGGAGGAGCTAATTATGTGGCTCCTATTGGGAATAATTATGCAAAGATGAGCAGAGACTACACCAGTCTTGGTGGGAAGCCGTTTATAGGAATAGAGGATGCCATAGAAGTGGAAAATCGGCTGTTGCACTGTGAGAGAATCTTCACTGATTTGGGTTTGGATGATGAGCAGAAGAGGAGGCTGGCTTCTAAGCAGTTGCAAGGGACAGCACTTCATTGGTGGAATAGTGTTACTGTTAGAGTATCGGAAGAAGAGTTGACTTGGCCAGATTTTCGAAGGAGATTTAAACAGAGGTTTTTGTCTGAAGTTTCCAATTCGGCATTGCTAAGAAAGTTTATGGATTTGGTAAAGGAAGGAATGTCAGTAATTGAGTATATTACTAAGTTTGATGAGTTGTCTCGATATGGGTATGCTACTATAGACACCGCATCAAGAGGAATGAGAAGTTTATTCGAGGATTGAGACCTGAGATTGCTAGAGCAATCCTGCCACATCTGCATGATCCTTGTATTATATTTGTGGAGATGGCAATCCGACATGAGGAGATGCTTGCTATTTGTGCTAGAGAAAAGCCGGTTGAAACCCAGGGCCCTCAAGGAAAGAAGAGGAAGTTCTTTAAGAAGAAGGGAGCCCAGAAGGGAGAGGCAGCCAAGAAGGCAAAGGCTGATTTAGTTTGCTTTAAGTGTGACAAGAAAGGTTATTATTCTCATGAGTGCTGGTCAGGCAAGGGGAAGAATGCTATAGAAAAGAAGAACGTGAAGTGCTTTAACTACGACAAAGTCGGACATTATAAGAATCAGTGTCTAGAGCCAGTCAGGGCAGACAAGGGAAAGGTTTTTACTGTTGGACTATCATCTGCTAGGCCAACTGCAACCGAAAAAGAAAAGATTGTGATGGAAGGTATGCTTTTGATTCAGAGTATACTAGTTAGGGTACTATTTGATACCAGCGTATCACATTCATTTATGTCTCAGTGTTTGGTTGATAGGTTATGCTTAGAACTCACATACCTTGTTACTTCCTTAAGAATTGTGAATCTGATAGAAGGATACACAACTCTAGGGATAAGATGTGACCAGTTAGAACTTGACTTGTTAGGTTATAAGTTTGCATGTAGTCGTATGTTTTTGATTTCGTAGATTTCGGGATCATCCTAAGTATGGATTAGTTGGGTCAGTATGAGGTTAGGATATTTTGCAAGGATAGGGAAATATCACTAAGACACCCGGATAGTCATAACCAAATTATATTCTCGGTGGGGGATTCTGACGGGAGTAGGTGTGCTTTGTTAAGTGATATGGAAGTAGGAGAATAGTTAAGTCGGGTTCGAGTAGAAAGAGGGTTTGCAGATGTTTTTGAGCTGGTTATAGGACTACCACCAAAATGAGCTGTTGAGTTTCAGATAAATCTTGTGCCGGGAGCTGAACCTTTGAGGAAACCACCTAGCAGGATGATACCGACCGATATGAAGGAATTGAAGATGCAGCTGGTGAATCTAGAAGGAAGGAATTTTATTTGACCAAGGAGTTTGCGTTGGGGAGTGGCCGCGGTGTTTGTGAAGAAATTAGATGGATCATTGAGGATGTGTATCGACTATCATGAGTTGAATGAGAGGACGATTAAGAATAAGTATCCTTTCCAAGAATTTATGATTTATTTGATCTGTTGTTTGGAGCTAGAGTGTTTTTCCAGTTGGATTTGGCGATAGGTTTCCATCAGTTAAGAGTGATAGAGGATAGTATTCCTTTGACAACATTTTGAACTAGGTATGATTCGTAAAAGTGGTTAGTAATGCTATTCGGGTTAACGAATACACCTGCTTTCTTCATGGATTTTATGAACCAAGCTTTCCAAGAGTATTTGGAGAGGTTCGTGTTGGTGTTTATAGATGATATGTTAGTATACTCTAAGGATGAAAAAGAGCATGAAGATCATCGTAGAGTAGTGCTTGAGATGCTAAGGCAGCACAAGATAAAAGCGAAGTTTTGCAAGTATCTTTTTTGGAAGAAAGTGGTTAAGTTTCTTGGTTACATGGTTTCAAAGAAATGTTTGTCAGTCGATCCAGATTAGATCGAAACTGTTGATAATTGGAAGAGACCAGAGAAGGTGACTGAGATTAGAAGTTTTCTTGGACTGGCTGTCTATTACCGGAGATTCATCAAGGATTGCTCGTGGACAGCAGCACCTTTTACAAAGTTAACTAGGAAGGATGTGAAGTTTGTCTGGTCCAACAAATGTGAGGAAGCATTCCTTAAGTTGAAGCATTTTTTGACCGACGCACCTATGTTAGTAATTCCAGATGGAAACCGAGGGTTGGTGGTGTATACCGATGCATGTGGAGTTGGATTCGGTGTTGTGTTGATGTAGAAGGATAAAGTCATTGCCTATGCTTCACGACAGCTTAGACAGCATGAAGTGAGATATCCTACTCATGATTTGAAGTTGGCTGTGGTGATCTTCGCATTGAAGATTTGGAGACATTATCTCTTAGGGGAGAGATTTGAGCTATACACAGATCATAAGTCATTAAGGTACTTATTCTCTCAGAAGGAGTTGAATATGAGATAGCAGAGGTTCCTGAAGTTTTTAGCAGCTTATGATTTTGGTGTAGAGTATACTCCTGGGAAAGGAAATAAAGTAGCGGATGCTCTTAGCAGAATACATCAGAATATAGTGTTAGCTATGTTGGCAGAATGGAAAGATTTAGAAGCTTTGACTACTCGTAGTGTGCAGTTAATACCGATTGCCAGTTCTAGTCAGAGCACCACCATGTTGTCCTGTCTGGAAGTTCGATTAGTGTTAATTGAGAGGACTGCTTCTAAGCAGAAGGAGGATCCATTATTAGCCAAGTAGATTAGAAGTCTTGTGGTTAGAACCGAGATCGATGATCTGAAGGATTTTACTCTCGGCTAGAGGGATGGTTGAGAAAGAAAGGACGGTTGTGTGTTCTGAATGTTGAGGACTTGGGGAAAGAAGTTCTAGGAGAATATCATCGGTCAAAATTTATGATTCATCCTAAAGGTACCAAGATGTATCACGATATGAAGATGAGATTCAATTGGGAAGGCATGAAGGGGGATGTTGGCTTGTGGGTTAGGCAGTGTGCAAACTGTCAACAAGTTAAAGCCAAACATCAAAAGCCGAGTGGATTTCTTCAACCTTTGGAATGTCTGTTTGAAAATGAGATTCAATATCCATGGTTTTTATAAACGGGTTCCCAATGCCAAATAGAGGAAATGAAAGTATATAGGTCATAGTGGACATGTTGACCAAGAGTGTCCATTTCATTCCAGTTAAGTCAACTAAGATGACACCTGTTTCAGCTAAGTTGTTCATGAAGAACATAGTTAGACTACATGGAATTCCTAGTAGTATAGTAGTGACAGAGATGCTTTGTTTACTAGTGAATTCTGAAAGATTCTACATGACGTATTATACACTAAGCTTAAGATGAGTACTGCATATCACCCTCAGACGGATGGGTAGACAGAGAGAGTCAATAAGGTACTCGACGATTTATTAAGAGCTTGTGTATTGGACTTGATGGATCTTGGGAAGATCACCTACATTTGGTTGACTTTTCCTATAATAGTTATCAGATTAGTATATGAATGAAGCCTTTTGAAGCTTTGTATGGATGGCCATGCAAATCACCAACATATTGGTAGGAGACTGGAGATAAATTAGTCTTAGATCCAGATCTGGTTAAAGAGTGACAGAGAAGATTGAGTTAATCCAAGAAAGGATGAAGGAAGCTCAGTTTAGAAAGAAGAGTTATGCAGATAAGAGACATAATGACCTAGAATTCTTAGTTGGAGATAAGGTTTTCATTAAGGTATCACCAATAAAGGATGTGGTACGAATCGAAAAATCAAAGAAACTGGCATTGAGATATGCTAGTCTGTTCCTAGTTTTAGAGAGGATCAGGAAGCTCGCATACAAAGTAGAGTTATCGAGCAATATGACAGGTGTTAATGTATATCATGTGTCTCATCTTCACAAGTATGTGCATGATTTAGAGACTACTATTCCTCCAACGGGGTTGGAAGATTTGATAGTAGAACCTAATTTGACATTTGTTAGACAACCAGTTTGGGTTGTAGCAAGAGATATGGAAAGATTAAGGAACAAGACAGTCAGGTTGGTGAAAGTTCAATGGAGCAACAACGAGAAGGACTGTACTTGGGAGACAGAAGATAGGATTAGAGATACTTATCCCAATCTTCTTTGAGGGTATCTCTATATTAGATTTATATAAATATTTGTAATCAGGTAAGCTAGTATGGTTGCTAAGAATTGTTACAGATGATTGCTATGTTTAGTATTTAGTCCTTAGTGAATTTCGAGGATGAAATTCTTTAAGGAGGGGAGCTTGTAACACACCTAGTTTTTAATAACATTATTCAGGAGATTTAATTAGATAAATTAAATAGAATAATGTAAATATTAAAGTGATAAGGGATTGAGATTTGAAAATTTTAAATAGAGGTCGAGCTTAATTAATTATATAAATGGGCTTATAAATGGTTTTGAATGTTAAATAGGAGAGTAATTAACGCAAGGGTGTTTAGGATAATTGCGCACCATAATCCCATTACCTTATATTATCGTTTTGTATCCATTTTCGTTCATTTTTCTTAAAAACATAAAATAAAAACCAGCCATTACTTAGGAGAAAAGAAGATAAAATCAATCTAAAGCTAAGGATTCAAGCTAGGGGAAATTAATCAAGAATCAAATCTCAAAATCCTTATCTAAATCAAGGTGAATGATAATCAAAACCATCTCTATTTTATTTTTATGATCGTTTGATTTTTGGGTTTAAGATTAAATCCATTATGATGAATTTTGATGATGATATGCTTAGATTTTATAATATATTTGATTTAAACAAGATTGTTCGATAATTGTTTATACACGGTTTTTAGGGTAAAATCGTTTAAGTCGAATTTCAAATGCCATAAGGTATTTATATGTTATGTAAAACATGATTTAATTTTAAGTTTAAGATTGGTTTGAATTTTTTCTTTAGTTATTAAATTTTGCATTTTGATTTGGAGATGGATTTTAATTTAATAAATTTTCAAGCTACGGAAAATTTATTATGAATTTTCAAAAGAAAATATGAATAATTGGGTTTAGAAATTAATTTCGGTTATTTAATGAAGAATTTGGGTCTGAAATTTTTATATGTTAGATAACATATTGAAAGTGAATTTCTGCAATTTTCGGAGATTTTTCCTAAGTAATTTACTATGGAAATTAAATTATTTTAGAAGAAGGATTTAATTGTTTTGCTTAATGGAAGGGCTTAATTGTGGAAATCAATCTTTGCTTAGATATGAAATTATGCGGCAATTATTTTGGTAAAGAATTTGAAAAGTTTATGGAAACCAATTAAATGTTTACAAATAGGAAGGTTAGTTATAAAGCAATTACTTTAAATGGCATTAAATTAGTCTTTAACCAGAAAATCAGGTTCTGCCTCTTTCGGAAGCACCTTTCGACCCTATCCTTCCGCCTTTAATCAAATCGAAACCAACCAGGTCGAAACCAACTAACGCCGAAACCAATGCATAAGGTATCAATATGATTGGTACATAGTGGATTGGAGAAAGGCGGAGGACAAGGTGTTGAAACATAGTTTCGATGGAGTCGAAACTTTTGTTTTATTTCCAAAGAAAACCACTTGCCTATTTTACTAAATGCTTTCGAAGGAGTTGAAGCATATGCTTTCGAAGGTTTTAAATCTCTTCCAAAAGATTCGCCGCCTCTTGTCTAAATTATAGCTTCCGAAATAGTTACATAGTTTTTAAATCAATGCTTTCGAAAAGGGTAGTTTAGATCAAGTCGAAACTCTTCTGCCGTCCTTATGCCTTTCGAATGGATTGAAGTCGTCAACCAATTTGAAAGGTAGCTTTTGTTTTAGACTTGTACTATGCCACTTCCTAAAGCTTTCTAGAGGTTTAAGGGTTTTGAAGGCAATGGTTTGGAAAGGGTTTCGAAGCTATCCTTCAAATGTGGTACTTAAATGTTTTGAGCTTTCGAAAGGATGGTTTCGAAACCATCAGTTTTCCCCAAACAATTTTATAGGAAGAGCAAAGGTTTCGAAAGTGGTACTTTCTTATATATTCACGTGGACCCAAAAGATATTTTTAAAGATAAACCCATTGTTTTTGAAAGGGGTACTTCCAATGGTCTCGAAAAGGGTACTTCAAATGGTTTCAAAACTATGCTTATATAATTGAATGGTAATAGTTTAATACATTCGATAGTTATTGAAGTGTTTCGAAAGGCAGGTGCCTAGTGTTTTGGAAAGAAGATTTGAATGTTTTCGAAAGGAAGTTTTCCAATGGTTTCGACAGTCAATATTAAAGGTTTCGAAAGCCTTAGTTTTCGAAACAAAGAACCCAATCACAATTTTAAAGGTAAAACCCATGGCATTATAAAAGAGCTTTTAAATGCTTTTAAATTGAAGTTTTTAAATAAGCTTTCCTTGATAAAATAATAGGTTAAAGGGATTAGCCATGTTTATTCAAAATTGATTTCAAGGATATTAAACCACACGTGTTCATATAATTATGTTAATATGTTTGCTTCTTTTAATATATATATTCACATTATAATAGACCCATAACTGCATTTAGGGAAAAAAAAAGGGTAGATAGGTTGACCTAGTGGTGAATATAAATTGGATTAACTCCTGAATGAGTAGAATTACATCCAGGAGGTCAGATGGACCAGAATGTAGGATGCCTAATTAATGAAGTTGTCAAATAGACAAGTTCATAGTAAACCCATGAAAACTATGTTTAGGAAAAGTTATTTGCAGGTACCAATAGGTTTGTAGTAAACTCATGAAAATCATTATTAGAAAGAATTATTGGCAAGGGATAATAGGTTTGCAGTGAACCTATGAAAACTATATTTGGATTAAGTTATTGACAGATGTCAATAGGTTCCTAGTCAACCCATGAACACTAGGATAAGAGGGAAGTTATTGGAGATACTAATAGGTTCAGGGAGAACCCATGAAACAATGAAGTTATTAGTAGGAGCCAATACGTTCTTAGCGATCCCATGAAAACTATGAAACTAGACAGCGAGTCCATAAATATTAAACATGTTATTGGTTAGCCCATGAAAACTAATAGGTTAATAGTAACCCTAGAAACTATAAATGAGACAGATAGTCAAAAATGATTGGGGATGGGTAATTCAGAATAGATTTACTTGTTTGCATATCATCATAATATTTTGAATTGCTTTGTTTTAACCATTATGGATGCAGGAGCACATCATATGGTTTTATAAAGTTTTGATTAGGATACTAATGAGGGGGAAATCTATTCCGCTAAGCGGCATGGTCTCACTAGATATATAAATGGTTTGAGATAGTAGATTATTATTCATACCAGGCTTTATATCTGATCGAAGTTTATGTTTTTCCCTTAAACTCTTGGGTGCTCAATTGATTTTGAGTATTCTAAAAGTTGAGGTTTTTAGGTACCTCAGAATAAGCTTTCGGATATGTGCAGGAGGCATGATAGCTATTTAGAGTTCTTTTCAATTTTTGATTCCGCTGTGTTGCTTGTGTTTTAAAGGAAAAGTTATTTAATTGCCTATATATACTCTGATCATCCAAGGGAGCATCTTCATATTCGCTCTTGGCGTATGTTGTAATAGTTATATTTTATCTGAACGTGGTTCTCGCATTGGAATTATGTAATGAATTTGAAATGATTTGAAATGTAATGTGAAAGTTGTTTTATGATTTTATTTTTTTTACATTTCCATGTGTTTCTGTTATATCAATGCATCTAATATTACCGTATTTGCTCGGCGAGGATTAATTACTATGGATGACTACAACATTCATAGCCATTAGTTTTGGGCCTCCATGTTGGGGGATGTTACAGTTTTTGCATTCTTCTTAAGCCTTAGAGGCTATTATTTTGGCTAGAATATAAGAGAGGGAGAGAGGAAAAAGGAATTGTCTGTAGAAGGAATCATAAATGAAATAAAAGATATTTTGTTTTTAAGGAAAATATTGAAATCTTTTTAATTCCTCACTTAAAATCTTCCCACTTTTATTGCTTATTAAATCTCAATCAAACCAAATAATTTTTCAACGCATGTAATGACTTGCCTTTTCGACCAATAAACACTGATGCTAATACATACACGAAATTCACTTGTCGAGCACTCAAGAGCTAGAAAGACAAATTGTTAGAGTGAAATAAATAGAAAAAAGGTAAGGAACAAGAAAGAAGAGAATAAAATATATGAATCTCAGAACGAAATGATAATATATAATATCAAAATGATAATACATATTGTAACATCTCTAAGTTTTGATAACATTATCGAAAATTAATTAGATAAATTAAATGGAATAATGATGATAAGGAGACTGAGATTTGAATAAATTATACATACATACATACATACATACATATATATATATATATAAATAACCATGCTTATTAATAAGATAAATGGACTTTAAATTGGTTTATTGATTAATTAAATTGCACGTGGGCATATTAGTAAATAGCCATTTTATATTACACGACCATACGCTCCCAACTTTATCCATTCACGTCCATTGTTCTTAAAATCAAAAATAAATGCAAGAACCCTATTATAGCCGGCCATTAACAACAAAGGAAAAGGAGGAAATTTCAATCAAAAGATAAGATCAAAGCAAGGTAAGATTAAGAAACAACAAATCTCAAGATCCTTATCAACTCTAAGGTGAATAATAGTCTCATACCATCTATATTTTTATTCTATGATTATATGGTTTGATTTACGATTTAAATTCGTTTTTATGTTAAAATGGATGATGATATGCTTGAGTTATATTATGTTGATTTATTTTAAATTCATACGCATATGAATTTGTATGGTATTGATATAAAACTGAGAACATAAGATTTTAGATTGCCGTGGAAATTTTTATGTTAAGTAAAACGTGATGTTGGAAATGACTTTTAACTTTCAAAATTTTCCAAGCTATGAAAAAGTTATTATGAATTTTTGATTAAAAATATGATATAATTCGGTTTAAAATTTATTTCAAGAATTTCATGAAGAAATTTGGTCTAAAATTTTAATATGTTTGATTACATGATGAAATTGAATTTCTGTGATTTTTGAAGATTTTTTCTAATTTATTTACTAGGGAAAATAAATTATTTTAAAAGAAGGACTTTTCTAAAATAATTGGTTTTAGTATATGGAAGGGCTAAAACGTTGCATTTTGATGGTTTTAATCGGATATAAATGCAAAAGTTTTAAAGATAAACCATTTGAAAAGTTTTTATGGCAACCAACCAATAGTTTATAAATAGGCAAGTTGTTTGAAAGTAATTACTAAAAGTTGCTTTAATTCAGCCTTTAAAATAGAAAAAGGTGTTCCGCCTCTATTTGTAAGGACCTTTCAACTCCATTGATTCCGCCTTATCCCAATTGAAACCAACATAGTTGAGACCTATGTAGTCGAAACTAATACACACATTATCACTTAGATGACATGCAGTGGCTTGGAAGAAAGGCGAAAACCTTGGTTTCAGAAGGGTAGCTTCCGATGGGTTCGAAACTATGCTCTGTTTTTATAACGACCCGAAAATTTTAACGATTTAAATAACGTAATTAACTACATTTTTTATGAAAACATATAATAATGTTTTTGCAATGAAAATTTGATATTTGGTATGTGTCTATTTAAGCATAGCAAATGCCATATTTTCATCGGAAATTATGAAAGTTTGTTTGGTTGTGAAATTTCAGTTTTAAAATTTAAGTCGGTTAAATTTGCTAGAAATCAAATAATTTTGAAATGCAAATATTTTAATATAATTGAACCGGTGATTTAGCAGCAGTTTGGCAGCGAATATCGAGTTTTTATAGGTAGTTCGTGTCTCTTATATCTGTGTACCATTTCGTTCGTCTTGTCGTGTTGATCTCCATAGTATATTCATTTGTGTATTTTGGCATCCAATACGTGGCGAAATCTATGAAAGGTTAGCCATATCGGTACCGTATTGAGTTTCTAGAGTGTTCTGTGACTTTTCATTTTGTCTATCGGTTGAAAAAAAACAACCACTTGCTTTTAATATTTCCCTGAATTCAAGTATTGACTTTCTCCATTCCCATTGTTAAATTTTTATTTGCTATGTAATTTTACCCTAATTCGTTCTCTTCTCTCCGATTCATGCTTGTGAGAAAATATATAATAATATAAAGCTTATATAGTGAGATCTGTACGTCTCCTTCTTTGCCAACCTCGTTCTCATCCTCATCCACACTCAAGTCTCCCCTCCGATCTGCACCTTGTTTTTCCCTACGGCTGCTCTGACGCTACCTCCCCTGATCCAAAGTAACAGCCTTGCCTCTTTTCCTCTCCGCCTTGTTAATCTCCAGCCACGCCCAGTCAAACACTTTACCTCACCTTCAACGCCAACCTTCCACTGCCCTCCTCAAACCTGAACCCTTTCTCTCTCCCTCCGCATGTGCACCACCCACAGCTGCTCTGACCTGCTCGTCCTCCTTTTACCGACAACTATTTCTTCCACCAAACAACATAGCCCACTTCCTCTTTCGATGTTGCTCCACCTTTTCCCCTCCATCAGTTGAACCCGACCACACCCCTTTGCCTCACTTCTCCGCCCCAGCAACCCCATTACCATGTGCAGCAGTCTCTCCTCCGCACCTTGCCACCCTTCGGCCTTCCCTGCCACCCTCCGAACTGCCATGCAAAGCACGAACACCAACTCCACATGCCATATTTCTCCCCTTCAACACGACCAGCCACCCCTCCTTGCTTCCCATAGTAGGTCGCCATAATACTTGACATCCAACACCTAGCAGCCGAGAGCCTCTAGCCTCCAACTCTGAAGCTGCAGCCTGCATCTTTCATTCTTGGGCCGAAGAAACCCCTTAGCCTTCCTCTTTAAAAAAAGAAGGAATGTATATTATATATATGTATTTTGGATTCATCGATCTCTAGTTGTTGTTGTTTTGCTTGCCGCTGTCTTTCCCATCAATCTCAGCAACTTCTTGTTTTGTTTCGTGTGAGTGTCCATGTCATTTGCATCGTAGCTCACTGTGTTGTCTATTTCTCTAGCCAAAGGTGAACGATCACTCACGATTAACATTCTTATATTTATTAAATTTAATTCATATGAAATGATGATTGAAATATATTTTTAAATTTTGAATTGGTTAGAAATTTAACCGTTAAGTATGATACGTTATTATCTGCATTTGTTTACCTACATTAATTAACGTATGACACCATAACCTGTTGTATGTATTGTATTTAAATTGTTAATTATGATATATGCCTGCTATTAATATGTATGCCATTTTAAATTATTATTTTATTGTTCTCACACCGCAAGTTCCATGTTAGTTTAGGAAATACCAATGGGTTGAAATGATACATACCCGAACGATATTATAGATTAGGAAAAAATTGTTATGGGTTGAAATGATAAACCCAAATGATTTTATTGAATTTGAAATTTTGGGATTGCGGGTTGAAATGATATATACTGTAAACATTAAATTATTGCAGATATAAACGATAAATATCCGTATCACTTGATCATAGGATAGAAATTATATACAGACACCGTTGGTCTATTTTTAAATGATTTCAAATTTTTGGGAAAGGACAAATATATATGTTTGATTTTATATATAATATAAAGATTTTGTTTTAATGTATGTGTAAAATTTAGACTTTTAAAATTATATGTCTAAGAAATTTTAAATTTATAAGTTAAGTGTTAAAAGTGTAAATTGTAAGATTTTACTTATATCTTTATTATTTTAAAACATATAAATATTATATAATTTAATAGAAAATTTAATATATTAAAATTTAATAAAAAATTAATTTAATTAATATATAATATGTTTAAAACATTTATTTAGATTTATGTTAATATTTTAAAATAGATAATTTTTGTAATAATTAATTAGTAATATATAATACGTTTAAATATTTATTTAAAATTATATTAATATTTTAAATAGATTTTGTAATAACTTTAATAAATTAAGGTTGGATAAATAAATTGAAACAGGGAATTAGGCTGAAGGAAAAACCTGAGAACACTTTTAGTCTGAAGGACAGAAGTTTTAAAATTTAGGCTGAAGGACAAAAAATGATATATTCATATAGCATTGCACATCCATAATGCTATATTCATATAGCATTACACAGCTGCTTGTTTATGTATGCAGAAACTTATAAAATTGTGTTGTATATAGCATTATAGATGTGTAATGCTATATGAATATAGCATTATGGATGTGTAATGTTATATGAATATATCATTTTTTGTCCTTCAGGCTAAATTTTAAAACTTCTGTCCTTCAGACTAAAAGTTTTCTCAGGTTTTTCCTTCAGCCTAATTCCCTCTAAATTGAAATTGATTTGAAATTTTATTTGTTAAGAATGGTATTTAAATAAAAATTGATTTAAAACTTATTAATTTTGAGATTTTAAAGATATAATTTTATAACTCGATAACTGGACATTTGATTAGAGGTGATTAAATGAATATTTCAAATTCAAATAAAATTGAAGATTTAATTTGTAATTTGAGATTTTATTTAAATGTAATTAAAAATGATTAAGTGAATATTTTTAAATTTAAATAAAATTAGTGTTGAATTTTGAAATATAAATGAAATTTATCAAATTATGTTATTGTAAATGTTTGAATATTTATACTTTGAGACCTACTGAATTTGAAGTGGTTTAAATTTGTAGTTCAAACTTGAATTTGAAATTGATATTAAATAAAATGGTTTTTGATGAGAATTTAAATTGAACCTTTAACCTTTTCAATTGAAAGTGTTGAACCGAAATTGAATGAAATTGAATTTTTGGAACTAAGGTTGATTTTAATTGAATTGTGAAATTGGAAAAAAAGTTCTAATTTGAAACTATTTTCAATATAAACTCCTTTAAATATATAAACTATTTTAATATATATTATTTTAAATTTATAAACATATATATATATATGTATATAAACTATTTTTACTATATAAACTATTTTAATATATAAACTATTTTTTTAAAATAAACTATTTTTAAGGTATAACTATTCCCATATATAAACTACTTTTAATATTCAAACTGTTTAAGTTGGAAATGTTATGATTTAAAGTGAATTAAGATTTCGAAAGTGATATGATTTTGAAATGAATATGATATTTCGATAAGAAGTATGAACTATTTGAAATAAAAATGACCACGGTGTGAAATAAACATTTGGTTGCTAAAGAGATTGGGATCAGATATTATCATACTCTCTGCTAATACCGAAAACCACTTTAACAATTGTGCATGTGGTGAAGATTCTAAAACGAAGTAGGATGGTTTGCAAACGTCTATATAAGGTATGAACACAGCCTTGACCCCGTCGAGTCAGCTTGATATGACTAAAACATGAGCTATACCGGGCCAAGTGAGGTCGCTCTTCCAATCAGGCACATTTCTTCGATACCATATTTATTACTTTGTGATTGATTTGGTGGCCATCCCTCGATTTGATTATGGGAGTGTGTTTCAAGGTGGGTGGTAGTAGCTGTTATGTGTTACCACCAGTCTGGGAGTGCAAATGGTAGAATCCTATCCTTGCATTGCCTTATGTGCCTTGTCATATGCCTTATCGCGCCCACTATGAGTTTGGTTTGTGTCGTACACTACGGAGTGCCATCTGATCCTCCTTCAGTTTATGTAGGAATTACGGTATTGTATTGACTACAACATTTATAAAATGTGTTAAGGGGAATATGGTAACACCTTGATGCTATTTTAATACTTTACGTTATTGTAGACATTATCTATGTAGTGTATTGTATTATGTATGTAGATAGTTTCATGGATTCTTAAAGGATGGGAATCCCAAACGTCCTTTAAGTTATACTGCATTTCACTTGAGTTGATTTACTTGCATAAGAATGTTAATCCGGACTCGAATGTTTTGTATTTGCTTTATGCTTGGGTCACACTGAGGTCACAGCATTTGAGACTCACCTTTTGAGCATAAAGCTTTCCTTAGAGATCTGCCTTCATCTATTCAGCTTTTCAGTTGTTTCCAGTTGTCTATGTTCGGACTGATCATTTGCTTTTGTATTGATACTTCTATGTATTGGATTTCTATTGTATTTTGTTTTATACTCGATGTTCTGTAGTAGCTTCATGAACTACTATTTATCTATTCCTTTGCATATTATTATATTACTCTGTATCTATGATTCTGTGATTGATTTATTATTGTATGTGCTAAGTTTTGCCAAATATAAATTAACAATCTGTTGTTTTGAGCAATTCAAGTCTGACATGTATGGATGACTGTCGATTTGAATGGTTCGAAATTTCGAGTCATTATAGTTTTCATAAGTTAACATTTTTACTTTGTTTTACCTAAAGCTTTCGATAAAGTTGAGAAAAAAAAATATACTTTCGAAGAAGATTGTCATATTGTGTTAAAGTATTTGCTTTCAAAGGAGTACCTATTTCCTTTAAATAATTACTTTCGAAAGGGTAGGTTCCGACCTAGTCGAAACCCAGCCGCTACTCTACCTTTCGACTATATTGGCTATCAATACTTTTGAAAGGTTATCTTTGTTTTAACCGATGTTAGCCACCTCCTGGTGGCTTTCGAATGGATTGAGAGTTTTTAAGGTGATGGAGTCGAAAGGGTTTCGATCTGTCCTTCAAAGTTTTTGTTTTAAAGGTTTTGCTTTCAACTAGATGGTTCCGACACCATCAGTTTTTCGCTAAATTAATTTTTGTTAGTTTCAAAGGAGATACTTTTGTATATAACCGTTTCGACTCAAATATTGTTTTTAAAGAGTAAACCTAATGCTTTCGGAAGGGGTACTTTCATTTTTTTCGAAGCTCTATATTTCAAAAAAGTGATTTGATACCATTGAAAGGTATAATAGGTTTTGAAAGAAGATATTTACTAAGTGCTTCGAAAGGTATGTATACAATGTTTTGAAAACAAGTCTTTGCTTTCATAGGAGGCTATCTAGAGATTTTGAAAGAGATGTTTGTATGATTTCAAAACATAAACCCAATCTCAATCTAAAGTAATAACCATGGCACAAATAAAGATTTTGGAAATGAAATTTACATTGTTATTAACCCATAACTGTATTTTGGTAAAGGGCGGGAAAACCGGTTAGGTTGAGCCAGTTGTTAATATAACTTAACAGATGTTAAAATTTTAATTAAAGATATTGGTAGGGGCCAATAGGTTTACAGTAATCCCATGAAAACTATATGATATTGGCAGGGGCCAATAGGTTCATAGTTAGCCTATAAAAACTATGATTTAATACTGCAGAGAGCAGTAGATTTGTAGTTAGCCTATGAAAACTATATCCTGATTAAGATATTGGCAGTCAGCCAATAGGTTCCTTGTTAGCCCATAAAAACTAGGATAAGAAATAAGATATTGGAGTTAACAATAGGTTCTTGGTGATCCCATGAAAACTAAGTAATTGGATAGATAGTCCTTAACATTTAACAGGTTAATAGTAATACTAGAAACTATAACTAAGACAGATAGTCAGAATGAAAGGGGATGAGTAATCCAGAATTGATTTATTTGTTTTACATATCATCATAATGTTTTGAAATATTATAGTTTAACCATTGTGGATGCAAGAGCATAGTATATGGTTTTGTAAATGTTTTAGAATACTAGTGAGGGGAAAACTTATTCTGCCAAGTGGCATGGTCTCACTAAATATTTAAATGGTTTGAGATGGTAAATTATTGTTTATACCATGCTTTATGTCTAACTCGATGTTTTGTTTTCCCCTTAAACTCTCGGGTACTCAATTGATTTTGAGTAAGTTGGGAGTTAAGGTTTTTAGGTGTTCTTTAGAAGAATAAAGCTTTAGAGGACGTGTCCGCTGTGTTTTTTTTGTCAAGGCAAATTGGTTTCTTGCCTATCCATATACTCTAATCTACCAAGTAGGCATCTTCATATGTCGCTCTTAGGGTATTTTATAATAATTATATGTTATCTGAACGTAGTATGTGAATTGGAATTATGTGATCAATTTGGTATATTTTGAAATGGAATGTGGAATTTGTTTGTGTTTAATTTTTTTTTCCATCTTCTTGTGTTTCTATATATCAATGTATCTAATATCGCCGTATTTGGTCGTCGATGATTAATACTATGGATGATTGCAGCATCCGTAGTTGTTAGTTTTGGACCTTCAAATAGGGGGATGTTACAAGTTGGTATCATAACATAGGTTTATGAAACTTTAAAAGAAACTTAAACCTAAAGATTTTCCAAACATAATCCAATGAATCAGGTAATAAGATTAGGGTTTGGGTTAACACTATAGCAACATACTTGCATTTGCTATATATAGTTATATATAAGTACGTGTTCCCTGCTCTCTTAGACCGTTCTTCTATATCTTAATAAGCCCGTATGCAGATTTACGGGAAAGGAGATATGAAAGCAGGAAATGGAAGAGGAAATCCCCGTGGAGGAAGCACCACAACTAATGGAAATGCTCGACCCACTACCAGGAGAAACCCGATTCGACCAGCTAATGCTAGTAATCAAAATGTTAATGCTAATGTGAGTCCTAGAAATCCACCAGTTGATATGGGGGCGATGTGTTAGTTCGTTGCTGGTTTGATGCAAGCATGAGCTACTACTGGTGTTGCTGGAAATGTAGGAGGAGCTAATCATGTGGCTCCAGTTGTGAATATTGCTTTATTCATTAGAGATTATACCAGTTTGGGTGGGAAGCCATTATTGGGAACGAAGACTGTCGTAGAGGTTCAGAATTGGCTATTGCACTATGAGCATATATTTACTGATTTGTGTCTGAATAATGGACAAAGGAGAATGTTGGCCTCTAGGCAGTTGCAGAGGTCAGCACTACATTGGTGGAATAGTGTCACTACCGAAGTGTCGAAAGAGCAGTTAACTTGGGATGATTTTAAAATGAGATTTGAGTAGAAGTTCGTATCCGAGTTTGCTAAGTTTTAGCTGATGAGGAAGTTTATGGATTTAGTTCAAGGAGAGATATCAGTAGCTGAGTATGCTACTACGAAGAGTTTTCTCGATATGGATATGCTGTTATAGATACTGACATCGAAAGGAATGAGAAGTTCATTCACGGACCGAGTCCCGAGCTTGCTAGGATGACCATGGCACATGTACGTGGTGGAGATGGCCATTCGCCATGAGGAGTTACTAGTTGATTTTGTTAAGGAGAAACTATTGGATACCGAGGGTTCCCAAGGGAAGAATAGGAAGTTCTTTAAAAAAAAGGAGCCCAAAAGAGAGATACTGCTAAGAAGTCTAACGCTGAGGTAGTTTGCTATAAGTGTGACAAGAAGGGTCACTTTGCTAATTAATGTCGATCATGAAATGGGAAGAAAGCTACGAGTATGAAGAATGTGGAATGCTTCAACTGTGATCAAGCTGGGCATTACAAGAATTATTGTCCAGAGCTAGTTAAGGAGGACAAAGGAAAAGTTTTTGCTATAGGACCAGCTAGGCCTAGTGCAGTTGATACAAGAATGACTATGATGGAAGGTACGCTTTTGATTCAGAGTATTCCAGTTAAAGTACTTTTTGATACCGATACATCACATTCATTTATATCTTAGTGTTTGGTTGATAGATTATGTCTAGAACCCACCTACCTTGTTACTTCCTTAAGGGTTGCAAATCCAATAGGAGGGTATGCAACTCTAGGGTTAAGGTGGGACTAGTTTGAACTTGATTTGTTGCGTCATAAATTTGCATTGGATTGGTTTTGTTAGTTTCGGGATCATTTTGGAAAAGGATTGGTTGGGTAGGTATGAGGCTAGAATATTTTTCTAGGATAGGAAAATATCATTGAGACACCCTGATAGCCATAACCGAATGAAATTCTGAGTAGAGAATACTGACTGAAGTGCTAGTGCTTTGCCTAATGCAATGGAAGTAGAAAATGAGTTAAGTTAGGTTCGGGTAGCAAGAGAGTTTGCAGATGTCTTTGAGCCAGTCACTGGACTACCACCTAGAAGAGCTATTGAGTTTAGAATATATCTTATGTCCGGAGCCAAATCTGCTAGTAGACCACCTAGCAGAATGACACCAATTGAGATGAAGGAATTGAAGGTGCAGCTAGTGGATCTTGATGGAAGGAATTTTATTGGACCAAGCAGTTCTCCTTGGGGAGTGGCCGCAATGTTCGTAAAGAAACCAGATAGGTCGTTAAAATGTGCATTGACTATCGCTAGTTAAACGAAAAGGCAATTAAGAATAAGTTTCCTTTTCCAAGAATAGATGATCTGTTTGATCGGTTAAGTGGAGCCAGAGTGTTTTCCCAGTTGGACTTAGCGACAGGATTCCATCAGTTGAGAGTGACAGAGGACACTATTCCTTTGACATCATTTTGAACTTGGTGTGGTTCATATGAGTGGTTGGTGATTCCATTTGTTTTAACAAATGCACCTGCTTTCTTTGTGGATTGGACGAACTGAATTTTCCGAGTGTACTTGGATAAATTTGTGCTGGTGTTTATAGATGACATTCTAGTCTACTCTAGCGATGAGATAGAGCATGAAGTTCATCTTAGAGTGGTACTTGAGACGCTGAGGCAGAATCAACTAAAGGCAAAGTTTACCAAGTGTCATTTCTGGAAGAAAAATGTAAAATTTCTTGGTCACATGGTTTAAGAGGAAGGATGGTCTGTCAATCCAGATTAGATCGAAGACGTAAATAATTAGAAGAGGCCAGAGATGGTGACCGAGATCAGGAGTT
This sequence comes from Allium cepa, assembly GCA_030765085.1. NCBI lineage: Eukaryota > Viridiplantae > Streptophyta > Magnoliopsida > Asparagales > Amaryllidaceae > Allium > Allium cepa. The sequence goes on along the minus strand of CM060939.1, from coordinate 670,353,193 downwards.
TTCTTGGACTTGTTGGCTACTACCGGAGATTCATTAAAGATTTTTCGCGGATAGCAGCACCCTTAACTAGCTAACCAGGAAGGATGTGAGATTTGTTTGGTCTGACAAATCTGAGGAGGCATTCCTTAAGTTAAAGAATTTGCTGACCAATGCATCCATGTTAGTGGTTTCAGATGGAAACTAAGGATTGGTGGTGTATACTGTTGCATGTGGAACTGGATTAGGAGCAGTGTTGATGCGGAATGGTAAAGTCATTGCCTATGCATTTAGGCAGCTTAGACCGCATAAAGTTAGATATCCTACTCATGATTTGGAGTTGGCAGCTTTGATCTTTGCATTAAAGATTTGGAGACATTATCTCTAGGGGATAATTTGAGTTATTTATCGATCATAAGTCCTTATGCTATTTAATCTCTTGGAAGGAGTTGAATATGAGACAACAAAGGTGGCTAGAGTTCTTGGCTGCATATGATTTTGGCATAGAATATACACCAGGAAAAGATAATAAATAGCTGATGCTCTTAGTAGGAAACATCAGAATATGGTGCTAGCTATGTTGGCAGAGTGGAAAGGTTTAGAAGCTTTAGTCAGTTCTGATGTACAGTTAAGATCAACTGCTGGTTCTAGCCGGAGTACCACCAGATAATCTTGTTTAGAAGTTCGGCCAGTATTGATTGAGAGAATTGCTTCTAAGAAGAAGGAGGATCTAGTATTAGCTGGAAGGATTGAAAGGCTAGAGGTTGGAACAAAGATCGATGATTTAAAGGATTTTAACTTAGACCATAAAGGATGGTTAAGAAAGAAAGAACGGTTGTGTGTTCTAAATATGGAAGACTTGAGGAAAGAAGTTCTTGAAGAATGTCATCGGTCCAAGTTTGTGATTCATCCTGGAGGAACCAAGATGTATCAGGATATGAAAAGAAGCTTCTAATGGGATGGAATGAAGAGAGATGTTGGCTTGTGGGTAAGGCAGTATGCAAACTGTCAACAAGTGAAAGCTGAACATAAGAAACCAAGTGGGTTACTTCAGCCATTAGAGGTTCCAGTTTGGAAATGGGATTCGATATCTATGGATTTTATAGACGGGTTCCCAAGGTCGAATAGAGGTAATGAAAGTATATGGGTTATTGTGGACAGATTGACCAAGATTGCCCATTTCATTACAGTTAAATCATCCAGAACGACACCTATTTTAGCTAACTTGTTCCTTAAGAACATAGTTCGACTGCATGGAGTTCCTGGTAGTATAGTCAGTGACAGGGATGCTTTGTTCACTAGTGAATTATGGAAGAGTCTACAGGAAGTGATGGGCACCATGCTTAATATGAGTATTACATATCACTCTCAGACAGATGGACAGACAAAGAGTGTCAATAAGGTACTCGAAGACTTATTGAAGGCTTGTATATTGGACTTTGGTGGATCTTGGGAGGATCACCTACATCTGGTTGAGCTTTCCTATAATAATAGTTACCAGATTAGTATAGGAATCACGTCTTTTGAGGCTTTATACGGAAGACCATGCAAATTACCAGCATGTTGGTTGGAGACTATGGATAGATTAGTCTTAGGTCTAGATTTGGTTAGAGAGGCATCAAAGAAGATTGAGTTAATCCAAGGAAGGATAAAGGAAGCTCAATCCAGATAGAAGAGTTATGTAGATAAGAGGCGCAGGGACCTTGAATTCTTAGTTGGAGAGAAAGTTTTCATTAAGGTATCACCTATGAAGGGTGTGATACGGTTTGAAAAGTCACGAAAGTTAGCCCTAAGATATGTAGATCCATTCAAATTTTAAAGAGGATTAGAAATCTTGCATATAGAATAGAGTTGCCGAGCAGTTTGGAGGGTATCTATAATGTATTTCATGTGCCTCATCTTCGCATGTATGTACATGATCCAAAGAATACTATTTCTATGACAAGGTTGGATGACTTAGTGGTAAAGCCTAATTTGACTTTTGTTAGACAAACCAATTCGGGCTGTAACTAGAGATGAGAAAAGATTAAGGAACAAAATAGTCGATTGGTGAAAGTTTAGTGGAGCGACAACGTAGAGAACTATACTTGGGAGACATAAGACAGGATTAAAGATACTTAACCTGATCTACTTTGAGGATATGTCTATATTAGATTTATATAGATGGTTTCTTGTCGGTTAGACCAGTATGGTTGTTAGGTGTTGTTACAGATGATTGCTATGTTTAGTATTTAGTCCTTATTGAATTTCGAGGACGAAATTCTTTAAGGGGGAGCCTGTAACATTCCTAATTTTTGATAACATTATTCAAAAAATTTAATTAGATAAATTAAATAGAATAATGATGATAAGGAGACTGAGATTTGAATAAATTATATATATATGGTCGTGCTTATCAATAAGATAAATGGGCTTTAAATTTGTTCGTTGGTTAATTAAATTACACATGGGCATATTAGAAAATAGCCACTTTATATTACATGGCTATACACTCCACATCTTTATCCATTCACATCCATAATTCTCAAATTCAAAAATTAATGCAAGAACCTTATTATAGCCAGTCATTAACAAGAAAGGAAAAAGTGGAAATTTTAATCAAAAAATAAGATCAAAGCTAGGAAGGATTAAGCAACAACAAATCTCAAGATCCTTATCAACTCTAAGGTGAATAATAATTTCATACCATCTTTATTTTTATTCTATGATTTTATTGTTTCAAATTTATGATTTAAATTCGTTTTTATGATTAAATGGATGATGATATTCTTAAGTTATATTATGTTGATTTATTTTAAATTCATATGCGTATGAATTTATACTGTTTTGATATAAACTGAGAATATATGATTTCAGATTGCCATAGAAATTTTTTATGTTAAGTAAAACATGATTTTGGAGATGGTTTTTAATTTTCAGAATTTTCCAAGCTATGCAAATTTTATTACGAATTTTTGATGAAAAATATGATATAATTGGGTTTAAAATTTATTTCGAGAATTTCATGAAGAAATTGGGTCTAAAATTTTAATATGTTTGATTACATGGTGAAATTGAATTTCTGTAATTTTTGGGATTTTTCCTAATTGATTTACTAGGGAAATAAATTATTTTAAAAGAATGACTTTTCTAAAATAATTGGTTTTAGTATATGGAAGGGCTAAAACGTTGCATTTTTAATGGTTTTAATCAAATATAAATGCGACCGTTTTAAAGGTAAGTATTTGAAAAGTTTTTATGACAACCAATCAATAGTTTACAAGTAGGAAAGTTGTGAGAAAGTAATTACTAAAAGTTGCTTTAATTCAGCCATTAAAACAGAAAAAGGTGTTCCGCCTCTATTAGTCAGGACCTCGACTCCATGGATTCCGCCTTATTCCAATCGAAACCAATATAGTCGAGACCCATGTAGTCGAAACCAATACACACGATAATGCTTAGATGGCATGCAGTGGATTGGAAGGAAGGTGGAAGCCTTAATTTCGAAAGGGTAGCTTCAAATGGGGTCCAAACCCTACTTCGTTTTTTATAATTTAACATTCTTGCCTTGTTTTACCTAAAGCTTTCGACACAGTCGAAACATATACTTTTGAAAAGGTTTATAATTATCTTTAGAAGAAGGTCGTCATGTTGTGTTAAAGTATTTGCTTTCCAAGGAGTGTCTATTTCCTTTAAATAATTGCTTTCGAAAGGGTAGGTTCCGACCTTGTCGAAATCTAGCCACTACTCTACCTTTCGACTAAGTTGACTATCAATACATTCGAAAGGTTAACTCTAATTTAACCAAAGTTATCCACTTCCTAGTTGCTTTCGAAAGGGTTGAGGGTTTCGAAGGTGATGAATTGAAAGGGTTTTCGACTTTGTCCTTCAAAGTTTTTGTTATAAAGGTTTCGCTTTCGACTAGATGGTACCGACACCATCAATTATCTGAATGTGGTCTGGGAATTGGGATTATGTAATCAATTTGCAATATTTTAAAATGGAATATGGAATTTTTTTTGTATTTAATTTTTTTTCATATTCTTGTGTTCCTGTATATCAATGTATCTAATATCGTCGTGTTTGGTCGTCGATGATTAATAACTATGGATGACTGCAGCATCCGTAGCCGTTAGTTTTGGGCCTCCAAATAGGGGGATGTTATGCAAATTGTCACTCTAAGATACATAGAATTTCAAAGTTACAATCCTAAATACTGTCATCAACCTGGACAGATATAATAGTCTACCCTTACAAATGCTGATATATACATAATAGTAGTGCAGTGGGAATAAATACACTACTTTAGGTGAATGGAAGCATCCAGGTCGTCTCATGAAGCTCTAAAGAATATCCAACTAAAACTTGTCTTTCTCAGACTACTCGCAAAGCACTCAAGAAATTAAGGGAAAGATAAAACCATGAGTCAGACATATGTTTGCTATAAGAAACTCAAGAAATATGTGATCAACATAAAACAGTATCTTTCGAGACCATCCGAATCATCGAAACAATTTTCCCCTTAAGAAAACCAAACCCATCTAATAAGTACATATGGAGGTATAATAGATAGTGCCTACGGTGTAGAATATAAATCAGAAAATGGTTGTGTAGCTTGCATCTCACAACATAACAATAATGAAAGTACAACTAAAATCGTTAGATACATTCGCATATGGATTTCCATTGAGGCCTCCTCAATACATCGAGATCGGCCACCTGAAAAGGGTCAGAAAGTACCTTCCGAAACTAGTATATCTTTAGACAAAATATATCGTAAAGGTAAACATAGCAAGTCCATGTTGGAACTAGGCCAGCTCATAGTGGAAGTTGTGGGTGAATTTCAAAAAAATTACTTTATAGGATGTTTATTGGGCCTATGAAGTCTAATTTATTTAGAACATTTCTAAATTAAGTTTAAATAAAATCCTGTATTTTATTTGAATTCATAAATTGTTGTTTGAAATTTATTTGATTTATTTTCACTTATTATATAAGTATACATATGTATTATACGCATATGTAAATATGTGTGCATGTGTAACATGATATTCCATGCAAGGTATAACATGTCCGTATATAGATATTTGGGTTTTACATCGCAATAGACACATTAGCTCATTTTATATATATTATAAGCGGTCAAAATATGTGCATATACTTATGGTTATGAATATCCAAGTAATTATATTGAATATATATGTATGTATGTATGTATGTATGTATGTATGTATATTATGAAAAACTATTATAAATATATGTTATATTATAAATAATAATTAAACATATATATGTGTGTGTGTGTGTAAATATAAAATTAAAAATTACAGAAAATAAATTATTTTATTTATTTATATACATACATATGAATAAAAGTAAATAATTATGATATATATAACAACTAAATCTAAGTTTACATCATAATAAATATATAAATAAAAATTTTATTTTATTTTAAGATTCCAGTTCAAAATCATTACTGTTCCAAATTTGTTATAATTTTAATATGTTATTATATATTTATTATGAATTAATTAGTCAAATTATCATAAAAAATAAAATAAAATAATTATATAACAAAATATGAAATTTTAAATTTTATGAAAATCAAGAATAATATTTTAAATTTTGTGAAATTTTTCCAGATTTTTCAGAGTAAAATTTTTATTTTTATTTAATTAAACACCAATCAGTCAATTTTTAAGTTAATTTTTAAAAATATAAAAACTTGGTCAAAAAATCTGAAATTTTTTCTGGATGATAAAATAATTTTATAAATTTAAGCTTTAATTTTTGAAACAACATTTATTTTATATGAATTTATTTGATCTTACAGTGATTAAATAATGAAAAACATATCTAACAATAATAGAAAATTTATGTACAACTATTAAAATTTATAATTAATATAAACATATATTAGAAGATTATTAGGTCAGATTATATATATATATATACTTTAATATAAATTATGTAAATAATTCGATTGACATATTAGTATATATGTATTAATAATGTAATATTAAAATAAAATATATTTATTTATAGAACATTAGATTATTGATAATACATGTGTATGTATGAGTACATTAAACTTATGCACATAGCCAATAATTATTGTGAGAACAACAATACCAATAGAAATCTCACATGACTAACTAAGCAATAATAATATACATACATAGGTGCACTTAAGCAATGAATTATTATAGCATAATCATATACCTTATTATGTAAATAATTAGTTACCCATAACCGATGCCCTCAAGTCCACATTGAAAAGATGAATCCTTCTCCTCTGGAAATTTTTTCGATTCGTCAGATTGCTAGTGTTGAATCATTAACCTTTTGCTATCAAATAGCTGTCAATTAGAGTTGATTTGATTTGATATTTTTCTAAGGTTTTGAGGAAGTACTTCGGTCATAATAATAATGAAGGAGACAGCCAAAAAGTGAGATGAAGTTAGGTTTAGAGATGATTTTATATTGGTTGAATGAGAGAGAAAATAGAATAGTATCTCATACTTTTTCTCACCTAATCTCAACCATGCATTTTAAAACCAACTTGCAACATCTTTTGCCGTCCCTATGCTTTGTTATTGCTGCCAAACCATGCCTCAAACAAAATGGGCCAATGACCCATTTAACTCCAATTAAATATGTTTAATTTAATCTAATTTAATTCATCATCGATATCTCATATCGTTCGATATATTTATAACTATTATAAATATATATGACAATGTTTATTTCTCAAATCATATTAAAGTTTTGTAATTTATATTTCATGAATATTAATTAATTTATAACAATTATAAGCTAATTAAATCACTTGGTCTAAAGAGAATTCAACATTTCGATTGTTAACTCTTGGGTGTAAATTCAATCAGCAATTAACATCAAACTATTCGAATATTAACATCCACACGTCACTTAGCAAGTGATGTAAAATTTTGGCAAAATTTACCGCTTACTTAGTTTCGGTAAAGTCCAATTACACTTTGTTATGCATTACCCAGTTATGACATTTATTTACACCAATTCTCTTTATCAAGACTAAATCACTTTGGACGTATGGAATTTAATTATGATCCAAATTCCAATATCATATATATTCAACTCCATAATCCAAACACAAATTCCTTGGTTCAACAATGACAATTATTATTAATCAAAATGCTCTGGCCAGAGACTTTGACTTTGAGTTGACCGTGACACTAAGCCCATATAACTGAGAAGACGAATCCTCTCTTGAATGGTGCTTTATTTTCAATACATCCACTCGATCCAACTATAGTCACTCGATGAAACGTCATGCCATGATTTGACTACAATCAAAGAGAATCTTTCATATTGAAGATCCACACTATTCTCAAGAGAGAACTGTGTAAATCAGTCACATTAATATATGATCTTAGTTATATTAACCAAGGAAAAACTATCAAATGGGTCGTTCTATAGTTATCCAATTAACTATCAACACGTAATCTTTAGGTACCCGCAATAGCCATGCGTAATACAGTGCCAATATTTGGATAGCGTTATGTGCTCTAGTCTTAACGGATACATCAATATCCACTCTCGATGCATCTTGATTGGGAACTTTTAAAATGTAATATTTAATTTTATTGTGATAAATTACTCACGATTACAACATTTTATTACTACTATCACAAAACATATCATTTGTGGATTTTCAATTAAATATACTTTTAATTTAATTAATTAATTAATATAACCATATTATATCAAATGTATACTAGAAAGAAAATACATTTGATTTCGAACAAGATTGGTTACTGAATTAGAAATATGTAACAAATTACGTAATTGCGCCTAGGGCATACCACTAACTCTATCAGCCGCCCACTTGCATTTGGATCAATTGTGGAATCTTATTCCAATTTCTCTAATTGGTTTTCTAAAACCAATTAGGTCAATCCCTTAGTGAACAGGTATGCTATTATGTTTTATTTATCTACTCTGTCGGTCTACTCTCTCCGACGTTGATAAAGTACCCTTATTATATAGAACAATTTGGAGTATGTCTCTCGACTTCTAGTGAGCTCTAAGTTCTATTAAGAACTTGTCGTGACATTGTGTAACATCCCCCACTTGAAGGTCCAAAACTAACGGCTATGGATGTTGCAGTCATCCATAGTTATTAATCCTCGGGGACCAAATATAGTAATGTTAGATAAACTGACATACCAGAAACACAAGGATATGGGAAAAGTTTAAAATTTTCAAAACAACTTTCATATTTCATTCCAAAACCCATTTCAACATTTTTTACATGATCCCACAACATTACCACGTTTAGAAAAATATAATTATTACAATATACTCCAGGAGCGACATATGAAGATGCCCCTTGGTGATCAGAATATATAATAGGCAATAAATAACTTTGCCTTAACAAAACAACACGGCGGAATCATATGAGAAAGAACTCAAATAACTACATAACTCATGCACGACTTCAGAAGCTTATTCGTATTAAGAGCTACCTAAAAACCTCAAACCTCAAGCTACTCAAAATCAATTGAGTACCCGAGAGTTTAAAGGGAAAACATAAAATTTGAGTCAGACATAAAGCCTGGTATGAATGATAATCTACCATCTTAAATTATTTAGATATCTAGTGAGACCACGCCGCTTAGCAGAACGGGTTTCCCATCACTAGTATCTTAAAAACCTTTATAAACCATTTTTTGTGCTCCTGCATCCACAATAGTTAAATCAATTCAAAAGATTATTATGTGATGATATGCAAAACAATTTAATCAATTCTAGATTACCCATTCCCATTCATTTTGAATATATGTCATAATTATAGTTTCTAGGATTATAATTAACCTAATAGTTTTCATGCGCTGACGAATAACCGGTTAAACATTTATGGACTGCCTATCCACTTATCTGCTTTTCATGGAACCACTATGAACTTTTTGGTAAATCCAATATCATTTCTTTTATCCTAGTTTACATAGACTGATTAGGAACCTATTGAATAACTGTCAATAATTTTCTTTTGCCCTAGTTTTCATGGGCTCACTAGGAACCTATTGACCATCTGTCAATATTTCATTTTCTTATTCAGATATAGCTTTCATAGGCTAACTATAAACCTGTCTAACTGACATCTTCAATTATACATAGTTTTCATGGGCTAACTAAGAACCTGTTGGCCCATGCCAATATCATTTCCCTTAAATAGTTTTCATAGCTTACTATTAATCTATTGGCCCCTACCAATATCTTTTATTTAATTCACTAATAGGTCAACCTAACTAGTTATTCTGCTTTACCCAAAGTACCCTTTGGGTTCATTACAAAGTGAATATATGCATATATAGAGAAGCAAACAATATAACTTGGTTAATTATTTTAACCCATTAAGACTTCTTTATAAATTCCATTTCAAAATACTTTGTTCATTAATATGCCATGGTTTTTCTTTAAACCGAGGTTGGGTTATTTGTTTTGAAACCAAGCTTTAAGCCAAGCTTTCGACACCATACCTTCCTCCTTTCTCCATTCTACTACGTAACACCTAAATGATACCATGTGTATTGGTTTCAGCTTAATAGGGTTTCGAATTGATCAAAGTGAAAACAATGAGTCGAAAGGTACCTTTAATAGAGGTGGAACCTGTTTTTCCGGGTTAAATGTCAAATTAAGCAACTTGTATCTACTAACCTGTCTGCGTGTAAACTTCTTATTGGTTGCCTTAACTTTTCCTATGCTTTGCAAAACTAACCACCTTATTATTTTGGATAAGTATCAAGCTTAGAATTTTTCGGATAAAACCTTCCATTGCAAATACAATTAAATCATTTATATCTTCTTCTCAAAATAATTTAATTTGTATATCAAATCACTTAAGAATAGTCCCTAAAAATCATAGAAATTTGCTTTGATCATGTTATATAACATATCAAAATTTCAAGCCCAAATTCTCAATATATTTTCTGAAATGAATTTATAACCCAACGTGCTATATTTTCATTCAAAAATTTATAATAATCTTTCCCAAGCTTGGAAAATTATCAAACTTAAAACCCAACTCTAAATTATGTTTTGCATGACATAAAATTTTCCCATGGCATTTAAACATCAATATCACACGATTTTGGTCTAAAACCGTATGAACCATCATTCAAACAATCTTGTTTAAATTTAAACAAACCATAATTCAAGCATATCATCATCAAACATCATATATTCAGCAAATAGAGATGGAAATTATTATTCACCTTAATCTTTGATAAGGAAAGTGGATTGAGATGAGTTTGATTCCCCTATTTAATTCTTTCTTTTCTTCCAATTAATGGTCGGCCTTCTTTATTTTGCTTATTTTTATTAATTGTGAAAAGGTAATAGTGAATGTGAATGACTTAGGGGACACACAAACATACACACACACACACACATATACACACACACACATAAGGGTGAGAGTCATGGGAAGCCAATATCTATTATGCCTTTATATAATTTATTTAGTCTATAAACCATTCTTTAAGCCCATTTTTAGTAATAAGCACGATTACTAAAATTTATTCAAATCTAAATATCCTTATCACTTAACATTTACATTATTCTATTTAATTTATCTAATTAAATATCCTGAATAATGTCATTTAAAAATTAGGGGTGTTACACATTGTTATCATATAACAATGTTACAGGATTCTCAACATTTGAAACCACCCTTGGCCTAGTTATAAATTTGTGCAATTATATTTATATACATTGCTTTATAACAACATTATTCAAGTTAATGAATCATCCACAATCTCTTCTGTTTGGAATATTTCTAACTTAATGATTCTTAATATATTATTGACATGTTATACTCAATATCACTTATGAAATTTAAGTCCAAACCGTCCTTCATAAGAGTGCATTGTTCTATAAATCTTTCTTCAGTATTTCATAAATACATGAGAACACATTAAACAACTATTTAGTGAAATCATTTTGGATTTCATATTTGCTTAATGTATCAAATACATAAACAAAACATGATATCGTGGATAATATAACATGTATGATAATTTTTATTATCAATGCATAAGGAATCCATTTTACATGCTCTCTATCAAACATTTTAATAAGGTGTCATTGCATATCATTTTAGGGCATTCCCAATATCTTTTATGCCTACTATAAAAGAGATTATTTATAAATCGAACATCGAGTATTAAAAAATAAACTGATTTTAACACGTTTATATCATTAAAAAATCAGCATTGCATTGTTTACTTATGGTTTAGAAATATCTATGTACCTTTTAACGTTCTTTCTTATGAATACACGCTTCCTCTGCATTTTGACTGATAATCAAACAATTTGATATATCAACCAAAAACGTGTTCAATTTTGATGCTTATCGAATGATACTTACGTTTCTATTCTTGGATCATATCCAAACACTAACGAAACCAATTATCGCTCCTACTGACTTTAAGACCCTTTGGTTGTTATATGCAAATAGTCCATTCTAAATCATTATTTAGAATTTTCCATTTTAGTACATATGTACCAAATCACAACAAAGCGATAATTTTATGAGTAAATTTGAAATAACTTGATCGTGTTAAACGATGAATCTATTATGCTAATTTCAATGTTTGAAATTTACAAGATTATTCTTATCAACATTGCTCATTTAATTCTAACTGCATTAGTCTTGCTCGTAAAGAAACAAACGCAGCCGATGGATCGTATCCCTTTGGTTAGGACTACAAAATCATATTTTGATAACATACTTGGAATTCATTTTTAGATCTTCGCATCATACCATATTATAGAGTCAATACTCTTTATGGTTTATAAACAAATGAGAATTATATATTTTCGACACTGATAAGAAACTCGTGGTTTCTCTTAATGTGTGAGAAGACTTATTAGACACTCTAATGCGATGTGTTCATTTAGGTTAGTTGATTTTATTTTATCTCATCTAATCATTTTTATCATTGGATCGTATCTAATTCCATTTTACTACCAATAATTTCTCAAAGAGATTCCTTTATTATAAAGTTGGTATTTCTTTAAACAATAATTATTTCTTAATGCAATGGAACATGTATTCATAAACATTTTATGAATTGCCTTTTATTTAAAACCAAATTAGTTTTAGTTTGCAAAACTTATGTTAATACATAAATATGCCATCCAATGACAGTCCATCCCAAACTCATTTTGGGGAGATTCATACAAGATCACTCATAAACAATTATTACGTGCAAACTTTCGATTCGTACAACCTGCCAACTCCTTGATCTAGGATATTTTGGGTTTTTTTATAAACCCTTATCTTGTATGATTTTGTAAACTATTATTTAGATGAAATAATTTAACCTTGTGTACTACCCTCAAGTACATGCCTTAAAGAATGAAATTAACTCAGCTTCACTCATAATTAATCATACTTTGTTCAACAAAGTTCGATTACTCCTTATTAATACATCATTATGTATCACATGAAGGAATGACTTTTGAGATTGAGTCTTTATTCATTTCTAGGTACGTTCGGAACTCTTTCCAACATACTCACTCGTTCGATCAAATCGTATCATTTATATCGCATGCTATTTTACTTACTTCCATTTTATATTCTATGAGTATGTCTATGTCAATGATAACTCATCAGTGAACATAACAAAGTATGTGGAACTATTTTGGTATTAATAAACTTGTGATTGCATACATATATATGTATCAATCTCATATACTCCTATTTTGCTCCTTTAAAATGGGTGCATAGACCTTTAATTGATTGATATATAATTAAGTATTATCATACAATTCATAAACATATAATAAAAATTATTTCTTAAAACGATGCTTCGTTATAATTCCAAAATAATTGTAAATAATGTTAGATACTTCTGTATTTTCAATGCATCATTTTGTTATAAATACAAATACCACATCATAGTTTTATTTCATAATGGATATTCATATTGAAATATAACTATGTCTATTTATTAGTCGACACTAAGAAATATGCATTATTTCACAAATAATGTTCGGCATGTTTTGCGAAAACAATTTTTGAAATTTAATGCAATCAATAAGCGTTGTAAGGCGTGCTCCTAGTATTTCTGCCGTTACAATAATAGCAGACTAATTTTGAAGGTCCGTTATTCACTTAATATAGTTTATTTATTTCATATACTACAATTAGTTTACATTGGAAGGTTCTTTAATCAAATATCTTGAAATCAAGGAAAAAGATCTCATATAAAATAATTTTCTATATAAAAATACATTTCAGAATAGAACTTATATTTCTTTTTCCAATGTTAAGTATCAATCACTATTATTAGAATTCTAGTTTCCGTTGTTTCTTTATGAAACAGAAGTGACTATTCACTCTCTTCATCCTAAACATACCTTAAATTACATTTACGCTTCTACATTTATTTTCCTTTCAAATGGTTGAACCATTCAAAAGAAATCCTTTACTACAATATCATAACGAACTCTTTACAAAAGCGCGTTGGATTTTCCTCAACTTTTAAGGACATCAAATATATAGTAATTAACGTAAACTGATCAAACTGTCATTTCAGCGATTGAGTTCTTATATTTATATTATAGTGTTAAACTAAAATTTGGTTTAACGTTCAAGTTATATATACAAGAAGGCATGTTCAAAGAAATTTTGATAATACCCCTTGGTTTTATGCTTATTCACAGAATTATTTAAAACATAGTTCATAATTCAAAAAGATAAAATAAGCAAGTCAAAATGTCAATAGGAAAATAAGCAAGTCCAATGACCAATAAGCAATATGGTTAAGTCATATTTTTTTATGCAATTATGAATATGTTACAAAATGGTGCAAACATGCATTTTTCTAATTGTGGGTCCTTATTTAAAAATATGTCATCATCTTTCTCATTATTCTTAATTCCATTAGTCTGTTCTCGTGCTCTCTTTATCTAATGAATAAAACTTAGAGAAGAACCTAATTGGAAAAGGTGATAAGAATGATAAAGAGATTAAGGATCTCTTTCCGTGAAGGGTTGCGTCTCTATTTATAGTGGTTGGATGGAGGTAGGCTTGCTTCTATTGGTAATGCGGGACTTTATAGTGTCATGGGGCATGTAATGGGATATGAAGACTTTTAAAGCTTTATAAAGAACAATGCACTAAATCCTCTTGAGTTTCCTCTCGTAAATGATCTTATTCTTCTTTCTTTGCATAACCTTTGACATCCTACAGCATGGATGTTCTGTTACATTGACAACCATGCCATATTTATGAAATACGGTATCAATTAATAGCTTACGGCATGTGGTATTAATATTACTCTTGTTATCACATTAATGAAGCGCGATATGGCTTGAAAAACAATATTGACTAAATGCGATGTAGATGAAGTATGGCATTAACGAAGTGCGACATCAATGAAGGACAACGTCGTTGTAGGCTTCCATAATGATGAACCGCATCAACCTTCTCTTGTTTTTATATTGATGGAGAACGAGATGGATGATGTGCGATGTTGATAGAATGTAGCTTTGGTGAAATGCGTCATTGATTGAATGCAGCATAGATGTTATACGGCATGGAAGTACAGCGCTGCCACTATCAGTTACAAACCATCGATATTGATTATTCCCTTGCCTTAGCATCTGGAGCCTTAATCTTCAACATCAACCCTTAGCTTCATCATTGATTCCTTTGCTTGTATCCCTTAGAAAATACGTAGATAACATTTGTCCCTTTCCATGGATAGAGGAAGCTTTTTAAACTTCAGTGTAACACCAAGAATTTCTTTTTTTTTCTCGATTCCTTGTGAGATTCCCTTTCCACTCCAGTTTTCCTATAAAACATAAAGTGACTTATGACTTTCATTATTGACTTTAAACTCAATTTCAATTTCCAGCAATCCCATGTTGAAATTTATTGAGTTACAAATAGGTATATACTGCTATAAGAGATCAATAATAAGTTTCAAATGGAAGTCCAAATGATTATTTGGTAATATCATAGGAGGTAGCATTAGAATTTCTCTGGTAATATCATAAATAAAAGATCAGAAACCCATCTAGCAGCAATAATATTCTGAGTAGGAAACTAGAAATTTATCTGAAAAGATGATCAGAAAATCAATCTGAATTGAAGACCAGAAAATTGTCTGGTAACAAAAGAAGATCATAAAATCGACCAAAACATCCAATCTGAATAGAGACCAAAAAACCGTTTGGCAATAAAAGAAGATCAGAAAATTCATCTGCTAATAATGGAAGACCAAAGAATCCATCTGGAAATAGTAATAGAGGACCAACAAAGCTATTTGACAATAATAGAAGACTAGAAAATTCACCTAGTAATAATAGAAAACCAGAAATCCTTATCTGGGAATAATAGTAGGAGACCAAAAATCCTTGTCTGGAAAAAATATAAGAACAATAATCCTTATCTGGTAATAATAGAAGATCAAAAATCCTTATCTCGTAAAATATCTGAAAAATCCAGCTGATAATAATGGAAGGCCGTAGAATTCATCTGGCAATAGCAATAGAAGACCAGAAAACTCATCTAGTAATAAAGAAGACCAGAAAACTCATTTGTTAATAATAGAAAATTGGAAATCCTTATCTGACAATAATATTATAAGGCTAGAAATCCTTATCTAGCAATAATAGAAGACCAGAAATCATTATCTAGCAATAATAATAGAAGATTGAAAAATCCGCCTGGAAATAATAATAGAAGACCAGAAATCATTATTTGGCAACAATAATAGAAGACCAGAAATCCTTATTTGGCAATAATAATAGAAGACCGGGTATACTTATCTAGCAATAATACTTTCTTTTGCAGAGAATCTTAGCCTCTTTACTTAGAAGTACAATAGCTCATATTCAATAGATCTTCCTCTAGAAGATTGCTTGATTCTTGCTTTAGAACATAAATGGCTCATTTTCAACCGAGTTCCTTTTACCTCTCTTTGGGGTTTGGACGTAAGAGTCTCTTTTCTTTGTGCCACTCTTTAGGCTTTGGACGTATTAGTCCCTTTTCTTTGTGCCGGTCTTTGGGCTTTGGACGTCCGAATCCCTTTTCTTTGTGCCTCTCTTTGAACGGTGATTTTAGCTTGGATCATACCCCTTATTACCATCTCAAGTTATGATTTAGGTCTATAGTCCAGTGCGTTTGGTTGGCTACCTTTAAGCAGAACCAAAGATTTACCGGACCTCCCTCTAGAAGGCGCTTTAGTAAGGCCTAGATGACGGTATTGAAGGCTAGTCTGGTGACTTTGGTAGCTGTCTTAAGCAGAACCAAAGACTTACCCGTTCTCCTTTTAGGAGATGCTCCAGTGTGGCCTTGATGATGACATTGAACGTTGGCAGATGCTTTGATTAGGCCCTTTCGGATGGAACTAAAGGCTTACTCTGAACTCCACTAGGAGGTTCTTTGTCCAGGCAAACTTGGCGAGGGACAAACACTTTGCCTCTACTACCACCTTAGGTAGTTGTTTAGGCATTCCCTTTTATTTTAGGAGATTCTGACTACTCAACCATGTAGATACACCCATTTTAACTTCTTTATTCATCCATTATTGGGAAATGTGGTCGTAAATGTTCAACATTCCATGTTCTTGCTATTATGTTGCCATCAGGTCGGCATAGTTTATAAGGCCCAGCAGGACTCTTAGTATTTTCCATAACTTTTTGGAGCACCAAATCACCTTTTTGGAATGACCTTGCTTTTACTTTTGAGTTGTAATGCTCAAATATCCTTCATCGATATTCAACTATCTATATGGTTACCTCATCTCTTAATCCATTAGTTAGATCTAAAGATTCTTTCCTCAATTCTTGATTCGAATTGAATGCGTATGCAATTTTTTGACGAGAGGGCTCTTCCTCCTTAATTGGAAGCATTGTTTCACATCCATATGTTAATGAATACAGGGCATGTCTTATTGCTATTTTAGTAGAATTTCTATAGGCCCATAGTACCAAAGGTATCTCTTCTACCCAGTTTCCTTTTACTTCGTCTAATCATTTCTTGAGAATGGTTTTGATGGTTTTGTTGGCAATCAAAAATTAATACTCTTGATCTTATAGATGGAAAGCTAGTAATTATTTAAGGTACTTTGCATTGATCTCATGCTGAATCCATACTAAGGCAGGAATCATAATTACTCTTAGAATTCGATGGGAATTGAAGTCGTGCGATCTCGAAGTTAATCTATGTAGAACAATTTTACCCAAGTAGAAATCGAGATTACGAGTATTTTTTTATTTTAAGAAAGCCATGATATGAGATATATTTTACTGCTTTTAATCTTATTATCTTGTTTTTGGTTGATCTTCGTAGATATAGAATGAATTTTATAGGCTGAAATTTTCAATATTGAATAATGACTCTACTTCTAAGTTCCTGATTTTCTCCCTTGCTTTGTCTTGATGTAGCAATCATTTTGCTAATGATTTTTATCTTTTGCTTTGATCTTCCAGATTAATATAATCTATATAAAAATCCTTTCTTGAATCTCTCCTCTCTTAACAAGTCCCAATTTGATGGATTTGTTCCCTTTTAGCTATTCATGATCATGATTCTTGGTAAATGCTTTTCCATTCTTCGAAAGTTGTTTAGAGCATATTTACTGCCTAGATAAGAGATTTTGTTTGCAATGCAAAAAGTTTAGAGGAAACTCTATAAAATCTATAATCTCACAATAGAAATGTAAATCTCAAATCAGGGACTGAGCGATCATGATTCATGAACCGATAGTCCTTTACACGAGAATAGACTCTTCTAATTCGAGTTTTATCAATAGAAATGGACAATGGTGGTTTTAATTTTTTTATGAAAGTTATGGCTTTCAATAATATTCACTTCAAGCTTTATAGATTTATTTTGAATTAGATAGATATATGTTTTCCAATCCACAGAGTAATTAGTAATACATGCTTTAATTTACAAAGAATATTTTCCCAAAGATGTGTGTGATAAAATCCTTTGAATAAAGTTGCTTGTTAAATTAAATATTGGTGTATACTACTTCACCTTTTGTAATATTTAAATTGTATCATCTTAGGTTTCAATTATCGAAAAGAAATATTGTAACGTCCTGCCTTTTCGTACGATTTAAATCGACGATAAACCACACACATTAGACTTAAACCATACAGAAGGGCGGATTGTTATGGGGTAAATAAGAAAAAGGAGGGAAATAAAAAACAAAATAGAATCTTGCAGCGGAACGATAAAATATAATAATCAAATATACAGTTCATGAAGCTGTTTTACAAAATATTCGATTATACTTATACAATACATATCAAAGTTACACGTACCAGAAAACAATAAATACTGCAGCGGACAGTATGAATGTAGTGGAATACTATAATAAATAATAATAAATCTTCGCCTTCATCCTCTAGAGTACGGTCTTCTAAATCCTGAAATGCTTAGGCTGACCCGAGCGAATTGAAAAGACAAAACACTCGAGTCAGAACTAAAAGATCTTATGTAAGTTAAATCAACAATAAACAATATGAGTGGAACGACGTCAGAGATGTTTACGAGATTTGACATCACCTATCCAGTGTCTAACGTGAGTGTAGTAACTCAAGAGATGCTCGGGATTCACATCTCCTAAGGATCCGTTAAACTATTTACTATGTAGTAATATTTTGCTATTACAATAATATCTATTAGTAAAATAAACTTACTTTTAAATAGAGTTAAGGAGTGACCCAATATTCCCCTTAACACAATAATAGTCCCAGTAGTCCATCCAATATCATGGTCCCTCCTGATCGGGAAGCCACCAGAGGATACCACACGGGTTACGGGAGAAAACCAAGCTCGTACAAGGCACGATAGGGTAGGTGACACGACACAACTAGGCAATGCCAGGGTAGATATACCAATTACGCTTCCGGGCCGGTGGTAACGCATAGCGCGCAGCTACCGCCCACCTCGAGCCATACCTCCAAATCAAAAAAAATCAAAAGTGGCCAACGAATAAATCCAAAAGTCAGAGTATAGTATCGAAGGGATGTGTCCAATCAAAGGTGCTACCTCATTAGACCATCGACCGCTCCTGTTTTAGCCACCTTATGCCAACTCACGGGAGTCGGGTCCATGTATTTACCTCAAATGAAATGCCGCCACCATCCTACTTCATTCTGGAATCTCCATTGCGTATACGGTTGTCAAAGTAGTTTTTGGAGTTGGCAGAGAGTATGACAACTTCCGATCCCAGTCTCTTTAACAACCAAACGTTATTATAACACCGCAGTCTTTTTAAAATAATCATACTTCAAAACCAAATATACTATTCATTTCAAAACCATATGAATACGATATCCTTTCCATTTCAAAAACCAAATCATTATGATATCATTTTTTTATAAAAACCAAAATCAATATAATATCATTTTTATTTCAAATATATCTCTTTTTTAAAATCATAGCACTTTCAAAATTTTAATATTTCGAAACCAAACGCTTGAAATATAACATAACACTTCAGATTTTATAGCTTCAAAACCATAACTTCCAAAGCTTAAATAGTTTGGATATTCAACAGTATATAAAATAAAATAGTTCGAAATTTAAAATTACTTTACAAAGTAGTAATTTCCTCGACTTTACAATTTTTATTCACTTTAAATTAAATCTCAATTCATAAATTTTCAACTCACTTTCAGTTTCAATAAACCACTTCAATTTCAATATATTTCAAACTTTGAGTATTAAACAATTTCAAAACTAAGGTTGGAAATTTCGATTCAACAATTCAATGTCCTGTTATTTAGTTTTGAAATATTTGCACAATAAATCCATTATCATTAAATAAAACTCAAATTACCAATAACTAAATATTTCCTCCAATTTATTTATACTAAAAATATTCATTTAATTCATCTTGAATAAAAATCCAGTTATAAATATCATACCTTTTAAAAATCCAAGTTTAATAAATTTACATCAACTTATGGAGTTTCATTCTTAAATAAGCTCAATTTCAAATAAATTCCCAATTTACCTTCCAATCTTAATTTATTTAATTCATTATTACCTCTATAATAAAGTATGATTTAAATACTTAATCATATTTTATTATAAATGAAATCAAACTCCATTATTAAACTTATTGTTATTAAATAAATTTATACATAGCTTAAATATGTGAAATTAACTATATATAAAATATTATTTATATAATATTAAAAAGAATCACTATTTATTAAACCGTATAATTCTATCCAAACCATAGAAATCATTTTCAATATATATATATATATAGACCAACGGTGTCTGTATATAATTTTCTATCATATGGTCAAGTGATACGGATATTTATCATTTCAATCCGTAATTTAAAAATAATAATACGGTTATATATCATTTCAAACCGCAATCCCGAATCAATAATGGCAAATCAATAAAGAACTTGCAAATTTTGATGATATAAATAAAATATTCATTCATCCATCATAAAATCATACATCCATCACAATTATCATCCAAAAGAATCAATCAATATCAATATATAACTGATAATATATAGCAGGAAATTAGCTGGCAGTTATATTCAATAATAGGTTAAATAACGATTTAATTTAAATAAATGCAATTAACTGAGATGATGATTAAAAATATACGAAGCAGTCATAATTAAATTCAAAATCACAACACAAATTAAATTTAACAAACACAAGAAATTTTAGAAATTGTGAGTGGGTTAAAACACTCACCTTTTGAACTTAAATTCAATTTAAACCCAAAACTTCAACTGCCTTAGATTCGTCCAAAACAACGTCCTAATGTCCGGAATTCCAAAACGAACCTAGTGTAGAAAACCGCGCGTGAATTTGAATCCGTATGCGAAAGTTAAGTCGATTAGAATGAGTTGAAATTAAAATTAAAACAAAATAAAAAAGAAAATAAATCACCAAACTCTTCCACGTTCACACGTGTCCTCTCCCCCAGGCAGTTATTTCGTTCTAGCATTCTCTTACCGCCGCCACCGCAGCTCACGTTCACACGCCTTCGGTCCGATGCGTCCCACTGCGCCACCACCGGCGAGCCGCCGCGGCCAAGAGAACGACCCCTCTTGCCTTTGTCGCCCGTCACGACCACCTCCGCACGCAAAATCACACAGCCGCCACCCATATGCCGAACCTTAATTCAATTCTTGCCATCGATCTGACCATCGACCAACCCAGCGACCAACACCGATGAACTCCCTATGCAAATCTCCTCACAACCGTACCCTCGATTCAACGATCTGACTATGTTGATCGAAACGCAACGAACAGCCACGGATAGTTCGTCAATTTCTGACAAGCAGTGCCTCAAATTGAAAAATGAATTTCAAATCTGAGATGCACTCGTCGAGAGCTTCAGATTGATATAAAATTTGATGGGGTTTGTGGAGTTTGAAATTTTGGCTTTGGATTTGATTTGCAATTGGATTTGGTAGTGAGAATTTGTTTATCTGCCATTGAAGAGGAGAGATAGTTGAATCGTATGACAGGCAAATGAGAAATAGAAGTAGGCTAGGGTTTATAACAAGATATATATAGGCAAGGATGAAAATAGAATAGATGGACCAGATTGATATACGCGTTGCACGATAAAATGACCCGAAAAGCCCGTTCTAACTCCGGAACAAAATTGGGTCCACCCATATATCAAAATAGATGTTTATGAATAATTTAAATTCGACGGAACTGGTATCAAGTCTAAATTCTATCGTATGAAGAAGTTATGCCAAAATCAAATTATTTCAAACTGATTTCAATTAATTTCAATTAAATTGATTTCTAGGCGTTTCGAGTCCGTACGATCAAACGACATGTCCGATCGTTACGAAATTTGAAATCCTACAATAATTCACCGTTACGGATCATATAAAACTAGTTTCGTCGAAATCCGAGTCAGTGGCCAAAATGGCTATTTTCTAGTTAATTAAATAAATTAAAAATAATTTAATTAAATCACTTTTCAATTTCAAGTCTATAATTAACAAATTTCATCAATTTTAACTTTCTTAATCATTTACACTAATTTAACCAAGTTCAAATGTCAATTTAGAGTTGATTAATTTATCAATTTCAGTATTAACCTCAATTTCATTAAATTCAAAATTATAAATATAATTCCCAATAATCCCACTTAAATTCACTTTCCATTCTATTATTTAATTCATCATTATCAAAAGGATGGAGTAAATATTGGTTCATGATTGTTTACATTTATATTCTCAGACTTCATCTAAATTTCCATTTATGTAATATTTAAATATTTGCTTTCATTTAATTGCAATAAATCTAATTATTAAATTTTACATTTCAATTAAATAAATAAAATCTTGATTTCCATTCTTTTAATTCAGTCAATCATTATCTTATAGGTAAATTTAACATTACTGTAAATCCAATTTCCCTAATATTTTCCAGTAATAAACTAAATTTATATTAACGTAGTAATTAATTACGTTTAATTGTAATGGATTTAGATCTAATTCACTAAATTAAATAAATAGTTAAACAATAAATAACTATCACAATTTGCCTAATTTAATCCCATTCATACTCTATTATCAAATGACCAAAATATAATTACTCACCTAACATTAATTATGTCAAATTACAGTTTCTTGCGTATTATTTCATCAATTAATATAACTTGAATTTATTTCCCAATTTACTGATTTCAATCAATTATAACCTTACGATTCGTTTCCATTAATTGGTATTGCATTCAAATTTTTATTTATTAGCTTAAATCAACATTATTACTTTTAATTGCAAATTGATTACCAATTTTATTCAACACCCTAAATAACTAACATATATTAATTCAATACTTACATTTGTTTACCCATGTTTCATTTATAACAAATTATATTATTCTCACTATTTTAATTAATTTGAATTCTAGTCTAGTACAATTTTATTACTTTATACATACATTACATTTCTATGAAATTTATACTTTCACGTTTTCCGTTATTATATTAATTGTCATTAAAGAAATGTTCATTATTGGTCACCAATAATTATACCAACTCATATCACACTAATCCTATTCAATTCCCATTTATTACGCAGATTTATATTAATAAATCAACATTTACATTTGTTACTTACATTCAACTTATAACCAAGTTATACTATTTTACATTATTTCATTTATTGCAATTTCATTCAAAAATTTAATAATTAACTTTGGTTAACCTTGTTACTTTTCATTTAAGTTATTATCTCCTTATTAATTAACAAATTTTTCATTCTTTCAATATTAAATTACCAAAACTTTATCACATTAACAAATTTAAATCATTGAAATTTACGGGTCGTTACACTCTCCCCCACTCAAAACTTTTCGTCCTCGAAAAGGAAAAAGAAGGGAAAAGAAGAATTAAGAAGTCAATATATCTTATTTAAAATATTCAATTTATAAACAAATAAATTTACAAAATTAATTATTTTAAATAAAATATACCAATTTATAACCATTAAATCTTTCTATACTTAAATTAATAAAGTTTGGAAAACATTTTCAAAATATTTTCTAGGTCCAAAATTTACGGAAAATTTCGGCAGTCTCCTTTGTACGGAGAGGCTCAGGAGAAAATATAATATCAAATATAACAATATACAACATATATTTTCCAAAATAATATATATCCCAACACGGGAAAAATATAATAATGTTATAAACTAAAATCCGAGAACGTACCTATTCGTCGGGCAAACAAAGCTTAAATTATGAAACCAAAAGCAGTAGCAATTGCTTCCATAACCTATATTTCCCTTATATAATCTAAATGGGTTAACAATTATATAAAATGAAATATTTAAGGTGTTTCAACCACCAACAACAAATCAATATAACAACAATTACTTGCAACAAGCATACAACCATCACATAAAATCAACATACATCAATTATCCATTCATATCAAAACAAAACAAATAGTTGTTCGGGTTCAAAAACTTTATATTGTACAGAATGGAAAATAAACTATTAAGTGCACTATTTACTCAACAGTCTTAGATGGAACTAGATAGATTATTTATACATCCAAACAATTTTAAAGTATCCTTGCCCAAACAACCATAAACCAACAAACAACAACATCAAGTTAAATTTAATCAATTTCATTTCATAATATTAGTTGTTTGATTTTCTCTTTCATGTAATGACTTATCTTTTAAATTTACATTTAACTTCTAATAAAAAAAATTCTTCATTTATTTCATTTATTCATACCATGTAAATTTTCATTTTACTTTATTTTATTACATTCATTTATTTACTACCTAATTTCATTTATTTACTGTATTCATCTTTCTACTTATTTTTAAATAAATAACTTCTACATTTACTTTAAGTCTATAATTACTTACTTACAACATTTCCTTCTATAATATTTTATTATAGTAAGGTTTTCATTATAAACTAAGTTTGTCAAATTATTTATTAAAGAATTTCATTGGATACTTTCTTTACTTCAAGTTTTACTTGTGTAATATCCATTACATTTTCTTATTAACCTTTCAACTTTTAAATCTTTTGGTAAGTTATATATATATATATATATATATATATATATGCTTTTTAAGAAAGTAATTGAAAGTTATACAAGTCTTTCTCATTTCTTTTAATTAATTTAATGTTAAATAAAAATATCCTTTGTCTTATAGGTTACACGCTTCAAATTTCTCTTAATTCCATTTAAAACTTAGCATAAAATCTCTCATTTCCTTTAGAGGTTTCAATTTGTTATTTGAATTCATTTCACTATACTAATTGAAACTATTTATTAACGGAAACTTAAGAACTAAATACCAGGTTTAATTTCAAATTATTTTAAAGAAATAGATAAATATATACTTACAACTTATATATCCAATTATATTTAAACAATTAAAATTTATATTTGGTTATCAAAATAAATCTGTAGTAAAACTAATACAGTGGCATTCCCACTTCGAAACTCGAAAATGAATGTCGATGATGCGTGCACTCATCACCGAAATTATTTTCTAGCGACAGAGAGAGGAGTACATAACTTATTTCTTTTCAGAGTTTCTTCAAAAAAAATTCTTTCAAATTTTATTGAAATATTTATTTCAGAAAATTCTTCTAATAATATTATTATTATAATTCAAAATCATTCAAAAGAAATTTCAAAACCCCGGAACTTAAGTTCTAAATTTCCAATTTTCATTTATTTTATTTTCAATCTTATTTCAATTATTAATTATAAATTTCATTACCTAACAACCAATATATTACAACCAAATATATATGTCATTTATAAAAAATTATTTTATATATATAGAAAATATAATAGGCAAAATTATTTCATTCACCTATATTCAAATCAAATATTGTGTCGGTCTGTCCTATTAAGTGTTTAGAAATCCCAATTGATGTCATAACGTCCCATGCATCAACCAGAATTTATAAATACAAAACGGAACAAATTAACACAATATTAAAACCTTTTTATAACACTAACAAATACGCTCTCTCATATATATACACTCAGCGACTCATCATAGGGTATTACTACCCTATTAGTAAAGAGTCAAACCCTACAAAGCTGTTTTACAAAATATACGATTATACTTATACAATACATATCAGAGTTATACATACCAAAAAATAGTAAATACTGCAGCGGACAGTATGAATATAGTGGAATACTATAATAAATAATAATAGATCTTCGTCTTCGTCCTCTAGAGTACGGTCTTCTAAATCCTAAAATGCTCAGGCTGACACAAGCGAATTGAAAAGACAAAACACTCGAGTCAGAACTAAAAGATCTTATGTAAGTTAAATCAACAATAAACAATATGAGTGGAACGGCGTCAGAGATGTTTACGGGATTTGACATCTCATATCCAGTGTCTAACGTGAGTGAAGTAACTCAAGAGATGCTCGGGATTCACGTCTCCTAAGGATCCGTTAAACTATTTACTATGTAGTAATATTTCGCTATTACAATAATGTCTATTAGTAAAATAAAATTACTTTTAAATAGCGTTTAGGAGTGACCCAATATTCCCCTTAACACAATAATAGTCCTAGTAGTCCATCCAATATCATGGTCCTTCCTGATCGGGAAGCCACCAGAGGATACCACACAGGCTATGGAAGAAAACTAAACTCGTACAAGGCGCGATAGGATAGGTGACACGGCACAACTAGGCAATGCCAGGGTAGATATACCAATTACGCTTCCGGGCCGGTGGTAACACTTAGCGTGCTGCTACCGCCCACCTCGAGCCACACCTCCAAATCAAAAAAAATCAAAAGTGGCCACCGAATAAATCCAAAAGTTAGAGTATAGTATCGAAGGGATGTGTCCGATCAAAGGTGCTACCTCATTAGCCTGTCGATCGCTCCTATTTTAGCCACCTTATGCCAACTCACAGGAGTCGGGTCCATGTATTTACCTCAAAGGAAACGCCGCCACCATCCTACTTCATTCTGAAATCACCACCACGTATACGGTTGTCAAAGTGGTTTTCGAAGTTGGCAGAGAGTATGAAAACTTCTGATCCCGTTCTCTTTAACAACTAAACGTTATTAAGACACCGCGGACTTTTCAAAATAATCATACTTCAAAACCAAATATATTATTCATTTCAAAACCTTATGAATACGATATCCTTTCCATTTCAAAAACCAAATCATTATGACATCATTTTTTTTATAAAAACCAAAATCAATATAATATCATTTTTATTTCAAATATATCTCTTTTCTAAAATCATAGCACTTTCAAAATTTTAATATTTCAAAACCAAACGCTTGAAATATAACATAACACTTCAGATTTTATAGCTTCAAAACCATAACTTCCAAAGCTTAAATAGTTTGGATATTCAACAGTATATAAAATAAAGTAGTTCAAAATTTAAAATTACTTTACAAAGTAAAGTAATTTCCTCGACTTTACAATTTTTATTCACTTTAAGTTAAATCTCAATTAATAAATTTTCAACTCGCTTTCAGTTTCAATAAACCACTTCAATTTCAATATATTTCAAACTTTGAGTATTAAATAATTTCAAAACTAAGGTTGGAAATTTCGATTCAACAATTCAATGTCCTGATATTTAGTTTTTAAATATTTGCACAATAAATCCATTATCATTAAATAAAACTCAAATTACCAATAACTAAATATTTCCTCTAATTTATTTATACTAAAAATATTCATTTAATTCATCTTGAATAAAAATCCAGTTATAAATATCATACCTTTTAAAAATCCAAGTTTAATAAATTTGCATTAAATTATGGAGTTTAATTCTTAAATAAGCTCAATTTCAAATAAATTCCCAATTTACCTTCCAATCTTAATTTATTTAAATCATTATAACCTCTATAATAAAGTATGATTTAAATACTTAACCATATTTTATTTTAAATGAAATCAAAATCCATTATTAAACTTATTGTTATTAAACAAATTTATACATAGCTTAAATATGAGAAATTAACTATATATAAAATATTTTTTATATAATATCAAAAAAAATCACAATTTATTAAATTGTATAATTCTATCCAAACCATAGAAATCATTTTCAAAATATTTATATATATAGACCGACGGTGTCTGTATATAATTTTCTATCCTATGGTCAAGTGATATGGCTATTTATCATTTTAATCCGTAATTTAAAAATAAAAATACGGTTATATAACATTTCAAACCGCAATCCCGAATCGATAATGACAAATCAATAAAGAACTTGCAGATTTTGATGATATAAATAAACATCCATTCATCCATCATAAAATCATACATCCATCACAATCATCATCCAAAACAATCAATCAATATCAATATATAACTGATAATATATAGCAGAAAATTAACTGGCAGTTATATTCAATAATAAATTAAATAACGATTTAATTTAAATAAATGCAATTAACTGAGATGATGATTAAAAATATACGAAGCAGTCATAATTAAATTCAAAATCACAACATAAATTAAATTTAATAAACATAAGAAATTTTATAAGTTGTGAGTGGGTTAAAACACTCGTCTTTTGAATTTAAATTCAATTTAAACCCAAAACTTGAATAGCCTCAGAATTCATCCAAACTTGCTTCAAAATGTCCGAAATTCCGATACGAACATAGCGGAGAAAACCGCGCGTGAATCTGAATCCGTGTGCGAAAGTTAAGTCGATTAGAGCGAGTTGAAATTAAAATTAAAACAAAATAAAACAAAAGGAAAATAAATCACCAAACTCTGCCACGTCCACATGCGTCCTCTCCCCCAGGCAGTTATTTCGTTCGAGCATTCTCCTACAGTCGCCACCGCAGCTCACGTTCACACGCCTTCGGTCCGATGCGGCCCACTGCGCCACCACCGGCGAGCCACCGCCGCCAAGAGAACGACCCCTCTTGCCTTTGTCGCCCGTCACGACCACCTCCGCACGCAAAAACACGCAGCCGCCACCCATATGCCGAACCCTAATTCAATTCTTGCCACCGATCTGATCGTCGACCAACCCAGCGACCAACACTGATGAACTCCCTATGCAAATCTCCTCACAACCGTACCCTCGATTCAACGATCTGACTATGTTGATCGAAACGCAACGAACGGCCGCGGATAGTTCATCAATTTTTGGACAAGCGGTGCCTCAAATTAAAAAAACGAATTTCAAATGCCTATTTTCTAGTTAATTAAATAAATTAAAAATAATTTAATTAAATCACTTTTCAATTTCAAGTCTATAATTAACAAATTTCATCAATTTTAACTTTCTTAATCATTTACACTAATTTAACCAAATTCAAATGTCAATTTAGAGTTGATTAATTTATCAATTTCAGTATTAACCTCAATTTCATTAAATTTAAAATTATAAATATAATTCCCAATAATCCCATTTAACTTCACTTTCCATTCTATTATTTAATTCGTCATTATAAAAAGGATGGAGTAAATATTGGTTCATGATTGTTTACATTTATATTCTCAGATTTCATCTAAATTTCCATTTATGCAATATTTAAATATTTTATTTCATTTAATTGCAACAAATCTAATTATTAAATTTTACATTTCAATTAAATAAATAAAATCTTGATTTCCATTCTTTTAATTCAGTCAATCATTATCTTATGGGTAAATTTAACATTACTGTAAATCCAATTTCCCTAATATTTTCCAGTAATCAACTAAATTTATATTACGTAGTAATTAATTACGTTTAATTGCGATGGATTCGGATCTAATTCGCTAAATTAAATAAATAGGTAAACAATAAATAATTATCACAATTTGCCTAATTTAATCTCATTCATACACTATTATCAAATGACCAAAAATAATTACTTACCTAACATTGATTATGTCAAATTACAGTTTCCTGCGTATTATTTCATCAATTAATATAACTTGAATTTATTTCCCAATTTACTGATTTCAATCAATTGTAACTGTCATGACCCGCAAATCCGTACCCCTTGAGTCAACACTATTCTACATTAATCAACTTAAGGTGAATAGAAATACGAACCATTTGGGTTAAAGAAGAAGAGATAGAAGAAGAAAATAGAAAACAACATCAAAATCTATCCATCGCAGCGAAAATAAAATATAGTAGATAATAAATGATCTTTACACAAGAACAAATACATTTGTTTATTCATTACATCATCAGAGTATACATAACACACAACTGGACAGTAATCATAACCAGTCCTTACAATTTGAATACACGATGGAATATTTAACACAAATACGGAAGTACGTATCGCCATCCAGCTCGTATCCTGAGCTCCACGGCATCCTTTCCTGTACCCTATAATACTCGGTCTGACCCAAGCATTATAGTGAAATAACACCCGAGTCAGTCTGGAATACCAGCGTGAGAAAACTACACTCAAATTGATTATATCATGCTGTAATATAGCAAACCCGATCCCGGTCTCTTCAAAATGGTCAGCGCATTGGCCAATATTGATAGTTGGTTATTTAACTATCAATTAACATTCACAACAACCATCAAACATAAATAATTTCTCCTAAATTATTTATTAACCCCAAAATATCTTCGCAATATATATTTCCATTTCAACCTTTTTCTGAAAACAGTTTTCAAACCACACTTTTCTCATGAAATAAATTTTCAAATATTTATTTCCACTGAAAACACCAAGCACAAAACTTTAGATTTTTATTTAAAACACTTTATTATAAAATATCCCTTAAAACATTTAAATTAAAAATTACTTTAACACTTATTCAAAATATATATACTTTAAGAATGTTTAAAATAAAACTACTTTGTGCGATATAAAACTGAATTTCTAACTTTTAAACATAATACCTAGCCACCCTTAAATAATTACTGCTATAATGAATTAGAAAAATATACTTACTTTAAAATTTAAACATTTAGAAATAATAAGTTTTCTAAATATACTTTTAAACAACTTAAAACTCTTTACTTGTACTTAAAATTTGTTTGAAACGTACTTGGCTATTCAGGGAAATACGCTTCTCTTTCACAGCTTTTAAAAATAAATCACTATTTATTTTTGAACAAATTTACCCATTCCTTTATTAAATTCCCACCGTGAATTTATTCTTCGAAATATCCACTGATATATCACTTTGCTTTTATAAACCCAGTTTGTAAATTTCAAAGTCTCATTCTCCTTTAAATTTCCAATTTCAAACACTTAAATCAATTTCCAAATTGATTTCCAATTTACCCCACTTTGAAATAAATTCCTTTACTTACTCAATTATTTCAAAACCCATTGACTTCAGATTTTTATTTCTTCATTATGATTTAAAATCTTTTAACTGAAAATACCAATTTTAGATTTTTCCAAATTCTTTTTTTCTCTTTTTCCAATAATTTAAATCTTAAATTTAAAATAAATGCTTTATTCTTTAAATAATAACACTTAAGTTTAAAATTCATTATCTAAATGCTTTATTCTTTAAATAATAACACTTAAGTTTAAAATTTATTATCTTCCCGTTTATTCAAAATTCCCCTTTCATACACAGAATTTATTTATTAAAATTTTTAAATCACTTTTACCTTTTCAAATTCATTCTTAAATTTATTCAAATCCTCTATGATTATTTTACTTAAAGATTTTTCTCTTTTATTTTCCCTTTAGAAAAATCCAGTTCTATAGATTTTGAAAACTCAATATACCAAAATATATTAATTTCAACCATAGCATCCAATATTTCTAATTATCAATATAATTCGTCATCGAATATGAAATAATCATGATACAGAATTATTAGAACAATCTATAAAATTTTGAGGAATCCAGTTGGATCCCTCCAACATGTTTCCCTGCATCCACAGATGTTAGCACAATGTAAAATACCAATTCCACTTCGAGATGGAATATTGCGGTTTATGAGTTTTGAATATAATATCATCCGCTAGTATGCGGCGCATAGGGTCCCATCCACTATATATTGCGGGAAATCAATCACTCAAATATATACTATATACTACCATATACAATATAGCACATTAAATCAATTCAATCATTTAGCCAATTATTTAAATTTAACCATTTAAATTTAACTTAAAACCAGATGAGCAAGATTAACTCACCTTTGGTTTGTTTGTAGTCCACCTTCATTTCAGTTTGTTTCTTCATAATTTTGACCTTGAATCAACTTTTATACAGTTTATTAATATTCGAATCAATCGAACAATTAAATTTCCATTTGATAAATTTAATTAACCAATGATTTTATTTTAAACTAATAATTTATCAACCTAATTCACATTTGGTATAAATACCTATGATATTATTGAAATAATAGTTCATTCACTTGATTTGAAATATGAAATAAATCATAGTTGATAATGATTCTCATTTTTGAATTGACATCCATTGGGTTAATAAAATTCCCAATTTTACTTTACCATCCTATATATATATATATATATATATATATATATATATAGCCAATTCCATTTTTAAAACAAAACTGTTTAAACATTGCTTTTAATTCGGATCCGCGAAATAATAATCCAAAAATTCATTTAGGAGTTTAAACCTAAGAAACATTTTAAATTTACTGTTTTGAAATTAACAGTTTAAAACTTACTATAATTATATATTCATTTCCCCTAACATATATATATACATACATATTTTAATTTGAAAAAAGAGAAAAGGAAAATAAAGATGCTGATACCTCACTGCCTCCAACTTCGTCGAACCCAATCTCGCAAGCGCCAGTGACGAACTGCCCCTCCATGACTTCGACCTCGGCCCCATCGCTTCGACATGCCCCTCTTATGCATGCACGAAAACCAAAAACGAGCTTCCCTCCACGCGGCCTCGTGCTCATGAGCTCGAAACCCTAGCTCGTGCCACCCCTTCGTGATGCCTCACGCCCCTGCGTGTGAATAGCACCGCCTTTCCCCATTCGCGATTTTACCTAATTCGATTTCGAACGCGGATCCATCGCGTTTCCTTTTTTTTAATTTAGTTCGATCTCTCCACAATGAGGAAGAAGGGCTCAGGTTTTAAAAACGAGAAAGGTAGTGTGTCTGAATAGTTTGCACGAAAACTTGGACTAGGTTATGAAGAAAGGGACTGCTTTGATTTGTTTTATAATTTTTATTTAATTATAGAATGTCTCGTTCGCTTATCTCAAAATCTTGAACCCCTATTGAGGCATGCCACTAGATATTTATAGTGTTATGTCTCTATTCCGAACACAATGGAAAAGGTTTTGAGTCCTAATTCGATCGTATGGAGAAGATAGCTTTTTGAACCCAGTTATTATATTAAATTTCGATTAAATTTTCAACACGTTTACTTATCGTACGGTCAAACGATCACTCCAAACACTACGAAAATTGAAATCCGATAATAATACAATATTACGGATCTAATGGAACTGGTTTCGTCGAATTCCGAGACTGTGCCTCGGAAGGCTATTTTTAAATATCAATTTAAGCGATATATTTTCAAAACTGAACAAATCACCTTTAAATTCAATTTTAAAACATTTACTATCTTCAGTATTACCAATATAAATTTTGCAAACCCCTAAATTATTTTTAACGGGCTTAAAACTCCAGATTCAATATTTTACCTATCTTCAAATTTTATTTTATTTTTGACAAAGCCAGCAGGGTTGACTGGCCCCCTACCAGTTTTATTGCAACACAATAAATGATTCAAAACAAGCGTTGAATCAAAGAGAAACAGGGAAAAACATAGAAGTAAAAGAAAAACAAAAAAGAATAATCAGATCATTGATCCCCCTTGTTAATCATGTTTGCAGGGAAATGG
This sequence comes from Allium cepa, assembly GCA_030765085.1. Classification (NCBI taxonomy): domain Eukaryota; kingdom Viridiplantae; phylum Streptophyta; class Magnoliopsida; order Asparagales; family Amaryllidaceae; genus Allium; species Allium cepa. The sequence continues at coordinate 670,319,889 of CM060939.1, read as the reverse complement.
CATGCAGTCCTTCTCATATGCATGTGAATCCTTTCCCTCACTTCGGACCATAGAGCGTTAATACACTTTCTCTTATTATCAAAAACAATTGAATTTCTTTCATTTCATATCACATCCATGTAAATTATAATGCAAATAACCAATTCTCTGGATTTGATGGTCTTCCACCTTGTTGCCTTAAAAATAATATTCCAGTTAATAATAGAGTTAGCAGAGGCAAAAGAGCAATGTATCTTACATGCAATTCTTTCAACCAGAACATAAAGTTCAGGGCAATCAAAGAAAAGATGCTCACCTATTTCAACATGTTGTTCACAAAAAACACATTCAGGGCAACAATACATACCATAATTGTTTAATACACTTCTGGTCAGGAGTGCATTGCTTACTACCTTCTACAGCATGAGGTTTTCTCTCGGGGAAGTGTCAGAAGTCCATAAAACAGTGTACCACTTGGCAGCAGGCAAGACAGTGTTACTAATAAGGTGCTGATAAACCAGTTTAACACTATGTGATTTCTTGTTCCATGACACGGTAGAAGTATGTTCATAGCTGTAACTATTGCTCTGAATAGTATACCATAATTGCCTAACCACATGACTACTATTGTAGGGAAGAAGAATTCTACCATCAGCAAAATAATCACCAACTTTATCTTCACGGTTAACAGCAGACTGCACAATCAAAGCATGATCAAACAATCTAGAAAGAATCAAGCCTTTACTCACCCATGGTTCATCCCAAAAACTAATTGCAGTGCTAGTGTGGACATGATACTGAATCATGGGAAGAAAGACATCCCTGAGTTTCAGGATGTTCCTCCAAGTCCAACTACTGTCTTGAGGTATACCCAACATCCAAAACTTCCCATGCTTAATGTTATGAGTCCAAGTCCAGTTAACCCAAAGACTGTCCTTTTTATTTAGCACATCATCAAAATGTTTACTGAAAGCAGCAATGTTCCAGTTTTTTGCTTTTAAAACTCCAAGACCTTCCAACTTTAGTGAAGTATCAAACTTTGAAAAAGAACAAGGCATAAGTTTCTTATTGTGCATACTACCAGTCCAGAAGAATCTTAACATGGCAGACCTAAAAAGTTGCAGAAGCCTACCAGGAAGAATAATAGAGCGAGCCTAGTAGACCAAAGATGGGAACACAACAGATTTTATGAGAACTAGCCTACCACTTTGAGACATAGTCCTATTTTCCCAAGCATTCATAACATTAGTAATCTTACTGTATAGGGGAAGACAATCTGCAATGGAAATTCTTTTAGTGATTAAGGGCAGACCAAGGTACTTCATATCATTGAGCATACAAGAGAAACCACTGATATGATACAAACTAGTAGCATGAACTTCAGAGACCCCAGCAACAAGCAAGGAAGATTTGGAGTGGTTAATGGAAAGGCCAGTCATCAGGTAAAAGGACTGCAATGCATTTAATATTCCAGTTAAGGAGGTAGCTTCAGGTTTAGTGAATATCAACACATCATCCGCAAACATAATGGAAGATATTTGTTGGTGTGAGCACTTGGGGTGGTACTTAATAAGATTTTGAGAGAATTTATTCTTGAGAATAACATTAAAAACTTCCATAACCAATAAAAATAAATAAGAGGAGATAGGATCCCCCTGCCTAATTCCTTTTTGACTTCCAAAGTAGCCAGCAGGTCTACCATTAACAATTACAGAGAAGGTAGGGGTGGATATGCAAGTATAGACCCATGAAACAAAGATTTTAGGGAATCCCATCATAGCCATAATCCTTACTATAGACTCCCAGTGAATTGAATCATATGCTTTGGATATATCAATTTTGATAGCAGCTGCTGGAGAGACATCCAAAAATTAACTTTTAAATATTTAAAATCAATTAAATATTCCGATTTCAAACATCCAAAAATTCCGGGTTGTCACATTCCTCCCCTTTAAAAGAATTTCGTCCCCGAAATTGCGAGTTAAGAAGAATGATCCAATACCCATTACTATTTTCCAAAACCAAACGGTTCTATCAACTTGCCATAACATATCTTTTATTAAAGGCCCACTATTACTTCAACCAACTTCCCAAAACCTTCCATAGTTCCCAAGCAACTTTACTTATTCAACCATTCAAATTATAATTCAAAACCAAGTTTTAAATTTTCACAATTTCTCAAAAAAATTCTAACTCTCTAAATTTTTGAAAAATTTCGTCAGCAACTCCTTTGCGCGGCTAGCTCGGTACAACTACAAAATGCCTCTACGGGCCCCAAATTTCAAAAGAAAACAAAAGGCCAAGTGGCTAGATAAAAACCCAATCAAATTTCATGCAGAAATTTAAACACGTACCTTTTTTTGTCGAGCAATTCAAATTTATCTTCTGAAATCAAAACCAATTTTCCTTTCCCTTTATAATACCTGCAAATCCTGCTTAGCAATAATATCCAATCATAGCTTTTAAAATTATTTATACATTTCCTTACAGAAGTTTTCATATCTACTTCTATTCACATTAGTTTTTCCATTTTCGTATGAATTCAATTTATCTTCGAATCTGAATATTGAATTTATCTTCCATTTATAACTGATTCATATCATTATTTTAAATTAGTTTCATCCACTAATTTATTTCAATTTCCAATTTGAAATCATTTTGTTGCTAACAAAATTTTTTCTAACTCCCAAAATTTTCAAAATTTTTTGACAGAGTCTCCTTTGTACGAGGAGCTTTTGCAATTTGACAAGAGATATAAATATATATACATCAACCCACACGGTCGGAAAAACAAAAACAGTTCATATTTCCTATTTTTATTGCATAGGCATACCTTTATTAAGCATTTTTAAGCAAGCGGCTTATTAATTTAGCAATTAGCGCGTCCAAATCCAGCAAAACGGCTTCCCGGTACCTGTACTTACTCAATTTAAAAATGTAAGTGCCAAAATCATGTAACTTAACAACATTTTACATATTTAACTAGGAAATATACGAGTTTCTATAAGCAATGCAGGTTAAATAATATTTATAGGCAAATTATAGGGTTCTGACATTAATTTTAATTGCTTACAACCAATTCATATACATTCAATTTAAATGGTTTACAACTCAATTGCTTACATTCAATTCATTTTTAAGCAAAACAAACTCATATTCACTTCAATTGATCTTAAAATCAATTTATGTAATCTCTATCAACTCATAGAATTTTCATTACCTTCGTTTACGTCAAAGACAATTCATTCTATGCAATTTGATGAAATCCATGTGAATAAATAATTACTCAAGTTTTATAGCCAATTTAAATTGATTCCGACTCAATTTATTTTTAATTCCTTCCATTTTAATTCATTCACAACCATTTTATTTAGCTCGACACATTCCATGCTTGTGTACTACTAACCATTCCAACTTAATTCAACCCAAGCTTTTATTTCATGGTCCATCCTTCCTACTCGAAGTCAAGCTTCTCATTATTCTTAACTTAAGTTAATTTACTTCAATTTATTCCAACTTCAAACTTAAGTTCACTTCATTTAATTTGATTCTCATCTAACCAACTTCCATTTAATTCAGTTAGCCCATCATTTTATTTCAATTCTAACTTAATCCAAATACAACTGGGTTTTATTTTCAGTTTAATTCAACTTATTTCAAATTTTGACTTAAATCAAATTTTTAACTATAATTCATTTGTATATTCTATGCTCATACAAATTCCCATTTGATCGTACAAGTCATTCCAATCTTTATTTGTTTAAAATATTATCATCCAAACATCCAAGTTATATAACAATTTAAGAAAAAATTTCTTTTATATCAAAATATATTTTGGGTAAAATTATTTCATTCTCCCACCTCAAAAACAATACTGTGTCAATTTATCGTGTCATATGTTTATAAACTCTTCTCGAATAGCGGCTTACTCTTTTATTTTAAAATTTTAGAAACTTTTAAATTCACATAATACTATTAAAATAGCTTTTAATAAAAATACTTCTTATAACTTGATGTCTCAACCAGTCCATCCTTGTTCTTGTAGAAATTCGGTCATATGTTGATCAGGCATAGGACTGAAAATCTATAAGTGCTTAGCAGACCCATTTTCAACATCTATTGAAAATACTTGGAAAATAATTTTATTGAAAATATCAAAAACATTTTTTTTTTTAAAACAGAGGAAATCTCTTATGTGAGAATGCTCTGGAAATCATCACCCCCATCCATGGTTGCAGTTACATCCTGGGTTACGTTGCCATCGCAGCAAAAGTCCATGTAACTGTAGGCACTCCGCGCCCCTCAATTACGCCATGGAACCCACAGCAGATCATAGTTACATTCCAGGGTTACATTGCCATCACAGCAAAAGTCCATGTAACCGTAGGCATCAGCGCCCTCAATTTTCGCTGTCAAAAATGAAACTTCTCCACTCCCACATAGGTCGCGGTCTACCGATGTAAAATTAAATGCAGACTGTTGGCTCTCAGCAGCACACACGACTTTCGCTATGTTACCATAGGTCGCAGTCTGCCGATATAAAATCAAACGTAGACTGTTGGCTCTCAGCGGCACACACGACTTTCGCTATGGTCTGCAGTAGATCGCAATGGCATCGAGTTACACTGTCGTCACATCATAACCCAAATGCCTCTGTAGGCCTCAACGCCCTCGACTTTCGCTACACACTGCACATAATCCTTAGGAACTAGTTTTGTCCAGACTCCTCACAGGATCAACTTTAGAATCCCCCCTTAGGTTCAAGGCAGTACCATCATGTCGCACTCCTGAGAAGTTCATTTCAAGGGAGCGCCTTTTTCCCCAGAGCCATTGTCAAAACACTTTATACTATACACATATAGTATCTTCCAAATCATACACCTAGTATGAATCTCATATAAATCTCCTTTTTCTCAAAATCGATTATCACAAAATCGATAATTCTCAAACTAGGCTTTCCAAATTCCAATATTGATTTTACCCAAAAATCAAAAGCCTTTCCAAATCCAAAGGTTCCCAAAACCTTTTTCCAAAATACTCATACGATCCTTTATATATATATATATATATATATATATATATATATAAACTTTGGATCATTTCAAACTCTTATAAAACTCCTTTTATACTTCAAACCCTTTCAAAATCCTTTTCTTCCGGCAATAGATTCAACAAGGGGAGATTTATCTTATATAACAAAGGTATATAACTTTGTTTGCAAAATCAAATATTCAAATTTGATTACTCTATAAAGTCACTTACCATTTTACTTACTTCCATAAAGTAAATTTTTACCATAGAAATATCCAATTTCCACTTTACTTCATCATATGTTTCACAAAATATACCTTTCATTTCTAGAACCATTTCACATTTCTTATCTACAAATTTCCAACATCAATTTCATTCAAATCCGTACGATGTATACCTATCATCCGTACACTATACCAATCTGATCGCTCACTCGATCATACAATTTCACTTCCGAACTAGTATCGTCCACCCGACTTCCTAGTGCGGACACAGATCTGGTTTCTTCAGAAACCGTCATTCTCCTTGCATAGCCTAGCTACGATAGAGAATATCCAGAATCAATAAACAACCCATATGCAGGTTCGCCTTCGAAAATCGAGTGAAAAATCCCAACTCGGATCGATAAACTATCTCAAAATTCTATGCTCGAATCCGGATCAAACCACTATGCGAATATAATAATATACGTACATCCACGTATCTATCCTTATTGATTTATTAGCCAAAACAATTATGTTTCTATTCACATTCACTTTAATTTTCATTCACTTATTTACAATTGCTTCAATCCCATTTGGATTATCACTTTAATCCTTATCTCAATTGGGTAATTTAATCATAAACAGTTTGCACTCTGACCGGCTTCAATTTAGAAAATAGCTTGAATTTTTTTTTAAATAGATAAGTAGTTGAAAAATAATTATTAGTTTGTAAAATAGCTGTAAAATATTTAAATAACGATGAAATAGTTGGAAAATAGTCAAATAGTTATAAAATAGTTAGATAATTGCAAAATAGTTTAAAATAGTAATTAGTTATAAAATAGTTGAAAAACAGTAATTAGTTTATAAAACAGTTACAATATAGTTAAATAATTCCAAAAGTAGTTATAAAATAAGTATAAGATAGTTTTGGGTTTAATAAGAAAGGTTATATATATAATAAATAACTTGGAAAAATAGATTTGTACTAAAACAATTTATTTTAAAAATTATCTAGAGTCAAACTATTCAATTCCTAACCTCCATATCCAATCAACTCAATTTAAATTTTCACTTCCATTTAAATTGACTCAATTCCCATTAATTCAAATCAAATCCAATTTGAACTAATTCAATTCAAATTTCAAATTTAAACCATTTAATTTTGAATCCAAATTCCGTTTTTAACCTATTTCAAGGTTCAAATAATAATTCAAATCAACACAATATTAAAACAAATTATATACACTAACAAATACGCGCTCATATCTATTAATACGCTCAAACTCATTCTAGAGTACTACGGACTCTATTTAATGAGTAATCCTCACCAGAGCCAAGGTTCTTGCTTAACCTTTTTGCTCTGATACCAAATGTCATGACTCGCAAATCCGTACCCCTTGAGTCAACATTATTCTACATCAATCAACTAAAGGTAAACAGAAATACAAACCATTTGGGTTAAAGAAGAAGGGGTAGAAGAAGAAAATAGAAAACAACATCAAAATCTATCCATCGTAGCGAAAATAAAATATAATAGATAATAAATGATCTTTACACAAGAACAAATACATTTGTTTATTCATTACATCATCAGAGTATACATAACACGCAGCCGGACAGTAATCATAACCTGTCCTTACAATCTGAATACACAATGGAATATTTAACACAAATACGGAAGTACGTATCGCCATCCAGCTCATCTCCTGAGCTCCACAGCATCCTTTCCTGTACCCTATAATACTCGGTCTGACCCGAACATTATAGTGAAATAACACCCGAGTCAGTCTGGAATACCAGCGTGAGAAAACCACACTCAAATTGATTGTATCATGCTGTAATATAGCAAACCCGATCCCAGTCTCTTCGAAATGGTCAGCGCATTGGCCAATATTGATAGTCGGTTATTTAACTATCAATTAACATTCACAACAACCATCAAACATAAATAATTTCTCCTAAATTATTTATTAACCCCAAAATATCTTCGCAATATATATTTCCATTTCAACCCTTTTATGAAAACAGTTTTCAGACCACACTTTTCTCATGAAATAAATTTTCAAATATTTATTTCCACTGAAAACACCAAGCACAAAACTTTAGATTTTTAAAATAATTTAAAACACTTTATAAATATCCTTTAAAACATTTAAATTAAAAATTACTTTAACACTTATTCAAAATATATATACTTTAAGAATGTTTAAAATAAAACTACTTTGTACAATATAAAACTGAATTTCTAACTTTTAAACATAATACCAAGCCACCTTTAAATAGTTACTGCTATAATGAATTAGAAAAATATACTTACTTTAAAAATTTAAACATTTTGAAATAATAAGTTTTCTAAACATACTTTTAAACAACTTAAAACTCTTTACATATACTTAAAATTTGTTCGAAACGTACTTGGCTATTCAGGGAAATACGCTTCTCTTTCACAGCTTTTAAAAATAAATCACTATTTATTTTTAAACAAAATTACCCATTCCTTTATTAAATTCCCACCGTGAATTTATTCTTCCAAATATCCACTGATATATCACTTTGCTTTTATAAACCCAGTTTGTAATTTCAAAGTCTCATTTTCCTTTAAATTTCCAATTTCAAACACTTAAATCAATTTCCAAATTGATTTCTAATTTACCCCATTTTGAAATAAATTCCTTTACTTACTCAATTATTTCAAAACCCATTGACTTCAGATTTTTATTTCTTCATTATGTTTTAAAATCTTTTAACTGAAAATACCAATTTCAGATTTTCCCAAATTCTTTTTTTATCTTTTTCCAATAATTTAAATCTTAAATTTAAAATAAATGATTTATTCTTTAAATAATAACACTTAAGTTTAAAATTCATTATCTTCCTGTTTATTCGAAATTCCCTTTTCATACACGGAATTTATTTATTAAAATTTTAAAATCACTTTTACTTTTTCAAATTCATTCTTAAATTTATTCGAATACTCTTTGATTATTTTACTTAAAGATTTTTCTCTTTTATTTTCCCTTTTCAAAAATCCAATTCTATAGATTTTGATAACTCAGTATACCGAAATATTTTAATTTCAACCATAGCATTCAATATTTCTAATTATCAATATAATTCGTCACCAAATATCAAATAATCATGATACAGAATTATTAAAACAATCTATAAAATTTTGGGGAATCCAGTTGGATCCCTCCAACCTGTTTCCCTACATCCACAGATGTTAACACAATATAAAATACCAATTCCACTTCGAGATGGAATATCGCGGTGTATGGGTTTTAAATATAATATCATCCGCTATTATGCGGCGCATAGGGTCTCATCCGCTATATATTGCGGGAAATCAATCACTCCAATATATACTATATACTACTATATATAATATAGCACATTAAATCAATTCAATCATTCAGCCAATTATTTAGATTTAACCGTTTAAATTTAACTTAAAACCAGATGGGTGAGATTAACTCACCTTTGGTTTTTTTGCAGTCCACCTTCATTTGAGTTTGTTTCTTCGCAATTTTGACCTTGAATCAACATTTATACAATTTATTAATATTCGAATCAATCGAACAATTAAATTTCCATTTGATAAATTTAATTAATCAATGATTTTATTTTAAACCAATAATTTATCAACCTAATTCACATTTGGTATAAATACCTATGATATTATTGAAATAATAGTTCATTCACTTGATTTTAAATATGAAATAAATCATAGTTGATCATGATTCTCATTTTTGAATTGACATCTATTGGGTTAAAAAAATTCCCAATTTTACTTTACTATCATATATATATATATATATATATATATATATATATATATATATATATAGCCAATTCTATTTTTAAAACAAAACTGTTCAAACCTTGCTTTTAATTCCAATCAATGAAATAATAATCCAAAAATTCATTTAGGAGTTTAAACCTAAGCAATATTTTAAATTTACCGTTTTGAAATTAACAGTTTAAAACTTACCGTAATTATATATTCTTTTCCTCTAACATATATATACATACATACATATTTTAATTTGAAAAAATAGAAAAAGAAAATAAAGATGCCGATACCTCACCGCCTCCAACTTCGTCGAACCCTACATCGCAAGCGCCAACGACGAACTACCCCTCCACGACTTCGACCTCGGCCCCATCGCTTCGGCATGCCCCTCGTACGCGTGCACGAAATCCAAAAACGAGCTTCCCTCCATGCGACCTCGCGCTCGCGAGCTCGAAACCCTAGCTTGTGTCGCCTCTTCGTGATGCCTCGCGCCCCTGCGTGCTTATAGCACCGCCTTCCCCCACTCGCGATTTTACCTAATTCGATTTCGAAAGCGGATCCACCGCATTTCCCCTTTCTTTCTTTTTTTTTAAATTTCGTTCGATCTCTCCACAATGAGGAAGAAGGGATTGGGTTTTAAAAACGAAAAAGGTAGCGTGTCTGAATAGTTTGCGTGAAAACTTGGACTAGCTTATGAAGAAAGGAACTGCTTTGATTTGTTTTATAATTTTTATTTAATTATAAAATGTCTCGTTCGCATATCTCAAAATCTTGAACCCCTATCGAGGCGTGGCGCTGGACATTTATAGTGTTATGCTCCTATTTCGAACACAGTGGAAAAGGTTTCGAGTCCTAATTCGATCGTATGGAGAATATAGCTTTTTGAACCCAGTTATTATATTAAATTTCGATTAAATTGTCAACGCGTTTACTTATCGTACGGTCAAACGATCACTCCAAACACTGCGAAAATTGAAATCCGATAATAATACAATATTACGGATCCAATGGAACTTGTTTCGTCAAATTCCGAGACTGTGCCTCGGAAGGCTATTTTTAAATATCAATTTAAACGATATATTTTCAAAACTGAACAAATCACCTTTAAATTCAATTTTAACACTTTTATATCTTCAGTATTACCAATATAAATTTTACAAACCCCTAAATTACTTTTAACAGGCTTAAAACTCCAGATTCAACATTTTACCTATCTTTAAATTATTAAATTCAATAATTTAATTATCAAATAAATAGTGATATTTGAATTCAAGTTAAAAATTAACTTTTAAATATTTAAAATCAATTAAATATTCTGATTTCAAACGTCCAAAAATTATGGTTCTTCGCAATAACCTTACAATTTGTTTCCATTAATTGGTATTGCATTGAAATTTTTATTTATTAGCTTAAATCAACATTATTACTTTTAATTGCAAATTGATTACCAATTTTATTCAACACCCCAAATAACTAACATATATTAATTCAATACTTATATTTGTTTACCTATGTTTCATTTATAATAAATTATATTGTTCCCACTATTTCAATTAATTTGAATTCCATTCTAGTACCAATTTATTACTTTATACATACATTACATTTCTATGAAATTTATACTTTCACACTTTCCGTTATTATATTAATTGTCATTAAAGAAATGTTCATTATTGTCACCAATGATTATACCAACTCATATCACACTAATCCTATTCAATTCCCATTTATTATGCAGATTTATATTAATAAATCAACATTTATATTTGTTACTTACATTCAACTTATAACCAAGTTATACTATTTTACATTATTTCATTTATTGCAATTTCATTCAAATAGTTAATAATTAACTTTGGTTAACCTTGTTACTTTTCATTTAAGTTATTATCTCCTTATTAATTAACAAATTTTTCATTCTTTCAATATTAAATTACCAAAACTTTATCAAATTAACAAATTTAAACCATTGAAATTTACGGGTCGTTACAAATATCTTGTTTGTAGATTTGAAATGTCATGATTCATGAATTGGCAGAATCTATAGACATGAACATACTTTTCTATAAGAATTCCCTTTAGTGAAGTAACTGTTCTCAATGGTTTATATCATCATATGAAGAATCAAAATTTTATTCATCGTTAGAAAATCATTGGTATAAGAAAGTCTCTTTTACGATTTGAAGTCATACTTGCAAAAATATATATACATATTTGGAAGTCATGTTATATGAAACTACATATAAAAACTCAAGATATAGGAATTAGTAGATATGAAACCAATTAATGCATATGAATCCACCGGTGTAGCCAATATCCCTGATGTTATTTGATATGCTCGAAGTCTCTTACTACTCGCCACATTAAATGGATAATATCTTTGATAATCATATTATTGTTGGTGACATTCATCATCGCTTGACTTGGCCTAAAGTACTTAATGATTCTATAGCTTGACTCCTTCCCTGAACCTGAAATCTTATACATATCTTTCCTTCAAAAACTGGTATCTTTTTTAGACTCAGTCATATATGTAACCTGCACTTTGCCTGAACCTTATACACATCTGAATCCATATATAGTCTCCAAAAGCACATGTAATCATTTGAAATAATGTTTATAAGAAGTTTTATATGAAAGTGAACTAAGCTATGGATCATGCAATATGGATAAACAATAATGCAGAGAATAATGTAGATAACAATATAATTAATAATGCAGAAAAATAAAAGCAGTAAAAATAACACCGGATATTTTTATACTGGTTCGGAGCACCGTCCTATGCCCTGTCCCAGACTCCTTCTGGAATTACACTACAAACAATATCCCTCACTAAACCCAGAGGAACAGGTCTATACAATACCTAAACAGCCGAACAGGACTTCTACCTCAACAACCGAAGAGGTCTTTCTACCTGAACAACCGAACAGGACTTCTACTATATACAGAAAGCTTTGTTGACTTGTATGTTCTTGATAACACATATATGTCTTGAAGTACACCCTTCCTATAATCAAATCCTCAAGAATATTTTGTGTGTGTATTGATTGAAAGGAAGTAAATCACTTAGAATCAAAGAATATATGAATTAACTTAAAGATTCAAGTGATTTAAAGTTTGTGAATGCTTTGACTTGCAAAGAATATAGAGCAAGAATCGATTAAGAGAGAAAAGTAAAAATTCGATGATTTGTGAAAAGAATCAAAGCATTTTATATAGAGGATATGTGGATGCAATCGTTCGTGAAAGATCTCAATCAAAAGTTGCATATGTTCCTGTTGAAACTGGATTGAAACCCCTTCTTGAAAGAAAGTGTCTTTTCAGTAAAATAGCCATTATTTGTCATTCAGTCAACTGACTCAGAAGTTCCAGTTGACTGAAATTCAAAAACGTGCATTTCATGGCAATTTTATGTGCACTAACACAGGTCAGTTGACTGACTGGTCTGAGTTAGTCGACTGACCTGTGCTATGTTGCATAGATCACTTTAAAACACAATATTTCGAAGTGAAATCTTTTTGTGTGTGAGTGTGACTTCTTGAGGGATGATTTTAACAGTATTTTAACAGAACTAAGACTCAAAAACAATATAATATACATACTATATTCTGAATTGAAGTCTTGTCTTTATTTGAAGTTCTATTCTCTTTTGTCGCTATGTTCCATCATCTTGTGATCTATGATCGTCAATGCTTGTTGATGATCTTCGTCATGAATCAAAATTATGATTCAACATTCTCCCCCTTTTTGATTGGTGACAACATATATAATTGACGATATAATATGAGTTATAAAGAATTTGTTTTCTTTAATTTCTCCCCCTGAATGTTTGGCTCTGAAAAAAAACTATTAGAAAGCACAATAATTTCTCCCCCTTTGTCAGCGACAGAAAGGAATACGTAGAAATAGCCAAATTACCGCAGATCACATAGTCACATAAACATTTTACACAAACAATAGTTCACAAAAGATTACAAAGTTCATAGCCATATAAATTAAAACAAACACCAAAGTACCTAACCATAAGCCATAAGACAACTTACTCTTCGTCGGAATCAAAAGTATCTTCCTCCTCCGGTTGAATTGGTTTCTTCCCTTTATTAATGTCATGAGATGTTCTGCCAGCGCCACTTGTGCTGGAGCTTGTGGCTACGGAAGTCGACCAAGAGAACTGTGGAGCTGGTCTTTTTCCAAGATCCAAATGCAAAGATCCGGTAGTGGAAGATGCATAAGAAATAGCCTCCCATAAAGTTGTGAAGAAACCTTTGATTTTGTTAAGCTTTTTATATATTTTATTCAAACGAGAGCCAAGAATAAGTTGATTTTGTGCAAGCAAATCAATAGCTTCTCGCGAAGTTTGACCAACAGTTGGACGACGGATAACCTCTTCATCAGATTGATGAGTTTGAGAAGAGGATTGTTCGACAATGTGAATACCTTGTCGTCTTTGTTGTCGAGTTACTTGCCAATCGTGAAAAGTGATAAAAGGTTCCGATCGATCAAGAAGTTTCATTAGTCTTATGGTACGAATGTTATATTATCCGACTTTAGAGAATTCGGATTCTAGGGATCTTATACCAAAATCGTTTAATAGTCGCATTATATATTCCCCAAAGTAAATCACATTTGCTCTACCTTGATTAAAACCGAGAAATTCATCCAGAAGAAGCTGAGTCCAATTAACACGCAAATTTTCCAAAATAGCATATAGAGCACGAAAATTTTCAAGATATACTAATTCATATGATCTTGTTCGGGGGTTATGCTTTTAAGAAGAAACTTGTGCATTAATCTAGCTTTGGGTCGGAGTGACATAGATTGAAATTAAACAGCGTTATCTTCGAGGAATAAGTGACTTATATTGTCCCGAAGTTTCATATCGTAATTTACATCGCGAAGATTAATTCCCCCAACCCTAGTTTGAAGCAAATGGTACATTCGTTCTAGAGATAGAAAAACAGAGATTCCACATGCCGAAGTCCAAATGCAGTTTTCTCTATTCCTAGGTGCTGGCTCTTGAAGATTCAAGTTCGCATAAAATAGTTTAACCAATGCATGGCTGATTTTTAGATTGTTCTTCTTGCTGTCAAGAAAAGTATCCAAACCACTTCTTTCGGAAAGCTCTCGTATGCCATATGTGTTAAAATCAGGATAATGAACAAAAGAACCTTCAAAAATACGCGAGTCTTGCATATTTATCCACCGTTGAATTGCTTTGTCATGGACCAACCAAGTAGCAATCTAAGAATCTATTGGAGTAGAGGAAGAAGGAGAACCCTTTTTGACACGTTTTGTTTGTCTTGGAGCCATGGAAATTAAATGAGAAAGCTAAAAAAATTGGAATTTGGCAATGGAGAGGAGGTGAAATTCGAAATTAGGGCTGGAGGAGAGAAGAAGAAAGGTAAAAAAGTGAAAGGGTGGAGTAAAAAAAAGGTAAGTGCTGTAAATATGCAGAATTCCACGTTCAGTCGACTGAAATTTATGAGTCAGTCGACTGAAATAGATCCCGAGAGTTTTAAATATGAATTCAGTCGACTGACTCAGTGTTTTCAGTCGACTGAGCTGAAACAAAGAATTTTTTTACTATGAAATTTAGTTGATTAACTCAGTTTTTTCAGTTGACTGAGCTGAACCCGAGACTTTTTGATACAAATTTAGTCGACTGGCTCAGTTTTTTCAGTCGACTGAGCTGAAACATAAATTTTTTAACGCGAATTTGGTCGACTTAGTCAGGTTTTTCAGTCGACTAAGATGGTTATAAACTGAGATTAGTGACTATATATATAAAGGACATAGAAAAAATTTATTTATAATATAATATTGATGAAATACAGACAATGATAATATAGACATAACATATTTATATAAAAAAATAGTAAAGATGATTGTCTTCGAACTCTTTGATTTTGAAAGAGATAAATATATTATTTAGAAGACAGACTTAGAGTTGATTTATCACTTTTCTTAGATGGAGTCTTATTGTGAATTGGTGACCATCCTTGTCCACGTTCCTATGAGTTCGGTGAGATATGTGGTCGTTGTGGGCTAGGAGACCAAGGATTTCGAGCCCGAACCAGTTCTTGAACATTAGATGAGGAGGAGCCACAAATTTTTAGAGCTACTTGTTCTAGAAAAGATAGCCGTCTAGAGTTCATCTTCTATTCATAACACATTTCTTTTTGAAGATCCAGAGATTGTTGTTGATAGTGATGAATTTCATCTACTTTTTGTTTGGTGGAGGGTGATCCAAAAAGTAATGAATGCTTTGATTTCTTTGAAGGAGGCGTATAACCAGTATGATTTTGATCTTTGATAATGGGAACTTGTTCATGGACGGGTGTTGGAGTATGAAGTGAAAGTGAATTAGGAGAATCTGAAGTGATAGAAATATATGAAATTTTAGAGTCCGAGCTGTTAGAGTTCGAGGAGTTGGAAGACATAGTTTGTGAAAAGAAAAAAATCAGTTTGATTGGAGGAGATGGATAAAGAGAATGAAAAGAACGAAGACAGTTTGGTGAATATATGGGCATGGAGAAAACTAAATAATTAGTGGTCTTAAAGAATCAAGGAATTTTCACCGAAACTAAAAATAGAAAAAAAAAATTAATGGACAAACTGTTAGATTAAATAACAGGCTAAGAAAATTTTATAATAAAATTTTATAAACTGTATAAATTTTAAGGAAGATGAATATAGACTTATTATTATAAGAAAATCATAAATCTTTAGATGAGATAATCCCTAGTTCTCGTCTTAATTTTGTAAACACGTTTTCTATTAAAGGTTTTGTGAATATATCGGCCAACTAATTTTCAGAAGATACAAATTCAAGATTTATTAAATCTTTTTCAATACAATCACGAAGAAAATGATGATGAATGTCAATATGTTTTGTTCGTGAATGATTTACTGGATTTTTAGATAAGTTAATAGCACTTGAGTTATCATAATAAATTGTTGATTTATTTAGATTAAAACCAAAATCTTGAAATGTTTGTTGCATATATATGACTTGAGCACATGCCAAAGCTGCAGATATATATTCTGCTTCACATGTTGAAAGTGAGACGCAATTTTGTTTCTTACTAAACCAAGATACATGGGATCGTCCAATGAAATGACAAGTTCCACTTGTACTTTTTCTATCCGTCCGACTTCCTCCAAAATCAGCATCACTATACGATACTAATTCAAAAAGACATTCTTTCGGATAGAATAGTCCAAAATCTTTGGTTCTACTAAGATATCGTAATATACATTTCACTGCTCGCATATGTGAATCTTTGGGATCTGCTTGAAATCGTGCACATAAGCAAACACTCATCATTATGTCAGGTCTGCTAGCTGTTAAATATAGTAACGATCCAATCATACTTCAGTATAATTTTTGGTCAACACTTTTACCATTTTCATCTTTATCAAGATGTATAGATGTACTCATAGGAGTAGGTTTGGTAGAAGTATTTTCCATGCCAAAGCGTGTGATTAAATTGTTACAGTATTTTTCTTAATTTATAAAAATACCATTTTCAATTTGTTTAATTTGTAAACCAAGAAAATAATTTAGTTCACTCATATGTGACATTTCAAATTCTATGGCCATTATTTTTGAAAATTCTGACATAGTTTTTCATTTGTAGAGCCGAAAATAATATCATCAACATAAATTTGAACAATTAAGACATCTTGTTTATTTCTTTTAATAAAAAGAGTTTGATCAACCTTTCCAATTTCAAAACCAGAATCTATTAAATATTTTTTAAGACGATCGTACCAAGCATGGGGTGCTTGTTTCAAACCATATAAAGCCTTTTTAATCTTATAGACATGGTTAGGAAATTGTTCGTGTATGATTAATGGAGGTTGTTCAACATAAACATTTTCTTTAATGAAACCATTTAAAAAAGCACTTTTGACATCCATTTGATATAATTTAAAGTTATGAAAACATGCAAATGCTAGTAAGATTCGTATTGCTTCTAGTCTAGTGACTGGAGCAAACGTTTCTTCATTGTCAATTCCTTCTTCTTGGTTATATCCTTGAGCTACTAGTCTAGCATTATTTCTAGTTATATTTCCATGTTCATCTGCCTTATTTTTAAAAACCCATTTTGTACCAATGACTGATTAGTCACTAGGCCTTGGAACTAAATCCCAAATGTCATTTCTTTCGAATTGATTTAGCTCTTCTTGCATAGCGATAATCCAGTAATCATCAGATGAAGCTTCCTTTATATTTTTAGGTTCTATGTTAGAAAGAAAAGCTACATGGCCCATTTGATTTAATTGATTTCTAGTTCTTACATTTGAATTAATTTCTCCTATAACATTTTCTACGGGGTGATTTCTTAGTATCCTAGGAGGACATCTTAATTAAATATTATTATTGGCAGAGTTTTCATTATTTTGAAAAATTGTAGATTCTGTATTTGTGATATTCTCTTCATCATCTTTAATATTTGAAATTTGTTTAAAATTTTCATCGAATGATACATGAAGTGTTTCTTCGATGATATTTGTTCTTTTATTGAAGATTCGATAAGCTTTGCTTCGTTACAAATATCCTACAAAGATTCCTTCATCGAATTTTGGATCGAATTTTGCCAAGCTGATCTTTTGTATTTAAAATAAAACGTTTTGAACCAAAAACTTTAAAGTATGAAATATTTGGTTTTCTTTCATTAAATAATTCATAAGGAGTATTCTTAGTTGGTGGTCGAATAGAAACACGATTCAAGACATAACAGGCGATAGCAACAGCTTCTACCCAAAAGCGTTTGGCAACGTGCTTCCACTTAATAAAGTCCTTGCACATTCTTGTAAGGTTCTATTTTTCCATTCTACTACTCCATTTTGTTGAGGAGTTCTTGGGAACGAAAAATTATGGATTATTCCTTTCTTTTTACAAAAATGTTCAAATGCTTCGTTTTCAAACTCACCTCCATGATCACTCCTAATATTTTTAATTTTTATACCTTTAAAATTCTGAATTCTTTTAACAAAAGATTTAAAATGATCAAAAGTATCACTTTTGTTTTTCAAAAAGATTGTCCAAGTATATCTTGAAAAATCATCAACAATTACAAACACGTATTTACTATGATTTATGGATTGTACTTGTGTTGGTCCAAATAAATCCATGTGTAGTAATTCAAGTGGTTGCAATGTTGAAATTACCTTTTAGATTTAAAAGATGACTTAGTTAATTTTCCTAATTGACATGCATCACAAATATGGTCTATTTTAAAATTCATTTTTGGTAATCCTTTTACTAAATCATTTTTAGATAATTTTGAAATAGCTCTAAAATTAATATGGCAAAACCTTTTGTGCCATAACCAAGGATCGTTTTCTTTGGCTAATAAGCACATATTTGAATTATAATTTATATTCATATTTAAAACATAGATATTTTTATCTCTGAAACCTTCAAAAATAAGATTATTATTTTGATCAAAGACACCACACTTATTTTCAGAAAAATTGATTTTGAATCCTTTATCACACAATTGGCTGATACTAAGTAAGTTGTGTTTCAAATTTTTAACTAATAAAACATTGGAAATAAGAGGTAGATTAGATGTACCGACATTGTTGACGTCACCTTTTCCTATAATATATCCTTTTGAAATGTTTCCAAAAGTGACCGAGCCTTCATTTGAGTACGTAATGTTTGATAGCATATTTTTGTCACCGGTCATATGTTTCGAGCAACCGCTGTCGAGTATCCATTTTCCTCCTTTTTTAAGTGGTACCTGCAAGAAAATTAAGAATATCATTGGTACCCACTTTTTAATATGGTCCTAAGAGTTAGACCATAGGAAACCAAACCCAGGAAGGTTTAGTATCCTTTTTGAATTTTTTTTTTTATGCACAGATTCAAAAAATAAATTTATATATTTCTTTCTAATTAAACTATTGTTTGTTTTAGGAAACCATATTTTTATAGTCGTTATATTGGATTTTTTCTTTTAAATATTCTTTTGTAGTCCAAAGTTTATAATCATTTCTCCTTTTGTTTTCATTTTTAGGTGGAGCTTTTGATTTCTTGACATAACCTAAACCATATTTGTTTGAAGCAGGTTGAGAATTTTCAATAATATTGGATAAATTTTCTCTTCCTTTATTAAAATTTGAAATGTTTCTAGTAATGTCATCTATCTTTGTTCTGAGACTAGTGTTATTTAACTCAACAATTTTGATTTTTGTTTTTAGTTCATGATTTTCAGAAACTAGAGCATCATTCTTTTCTTTTTGAGCTTCTATTTCTTGACTTAAAAGAACAAGTTGAGAATTGTTAGAAGATGAAACTTGAATTTTTTCAAGTTCTTCTTCTAATATTTTCTTTTCATCTTTAAGCATATCTCTTTCGAATTCTGCTCTTTTTTTATTTTCCAAAGCTTCTTTATATTTCCTTTCGAGACTTTTAAAAGTATATTGTAGTTCTGAATTAATTTCTATCATATCATCAAAAGTTAAATCACTAACCTCATTATCTTTATCCATGAAGCATACATTTGCTTGTTCATTATCACTGTCACTTTCGCTTTTAGAAGTGAAGAATCTGAGTCGTCCCATGTTACTGAAAAAGCTTTTCTCTTGAACTTGTACTTCTTGTTCTTGTTGTTGTATACTTTCTTTTGTTCTGGACAATCTTTTGGCATATGTCCCTTTTTGTGGCAGTTGAAACATTCTATTACCGAGGTTGATGGTTTGTTGTTGAAACTTCGTTTTCCATTATTCTTGTTTTTTTCTTCTAAATTTCAAAAACTTTTTAAAGTTTTTGGCAATGAATGCTAGGTCTTCTTCATCTGAATCCGAGTCTTCTTCCTCAGCATGAAAAGCTATATTCTTCTTGTCTTGTGCATGTACTCTTTTAGCCTGTAAATTTACTTCATAGGACATTAGATTTCCTATTAACTCTTCTGGTTTCATGGTAGAAAGATCATTAGCTTCCTCAATAGCTAAGACTTTTCTTTCCCATTCATCCGTTAAAGAGTTAAGGATTTTTGAAACAATATCAAAGTCGGAATATATTTCTCCTAGTCCTAATAAAGAATGATGAATATCTTGAAATCTGGAGTACATATCATTTATATATTCATCTTGCTTCATTCTAAAATTTTGAAATTGATTCTTAAGCATAGATTATTACTTTGTTTAACTTTGTTGGTACCTTCATGAGTGATCTTTAGTGTTCTCCAAATCTCATAGGCAATGTTGCACATACTAACACGATTAAATTCATTTTTATCTAAAGCACAAAATAGCATGTTCATAGCTTTGGTATTTGAAGAAGCATCTTGTCTTTGTGTGTTTGACCATGTTGAATATTCAGTTGTGGGTATGTGATATTTTGATTGTGTAATGTTCCATGAATCAAAAATATTTTCTTGCATATATATACGCATTCGTGTAGCCCAATAGTTATAATTCATGCCATTAAACAGTGGAGGTCGTGCAGTGGATTGACCTTCAATAAAACTTGCGTTAGTTTTACTATCCATATTACTGAGATATCAAATAACCGTGTGACGGTTATAGGATAACCTGCTCTGATACCAAATGAAAGTGAACTAAGCTATGGATCGTGCAATATGGATAAACAATAATGCAGAGAATAACATAGATAACAATATAATTAATAATGCGGAAAAATTAAAGCAGTAAAAATAACACCGGATATTTTTATACTGATTCGGAACACCGTCCTACGTCCAGCCCAGACTCCTTCTGGAATTATACTACAAACAATATCCCTCACTTAACCCGAAGGAACATGTCTATACAATACCTGAACAGCCGAACAGGATTTCTACCTCAACAACCGAAGAGATCTTTCTGCCCGAACAACCGAACAGGACTTCTACTATATACAGAAAGCTTTGTTGACTAGTATATTCCTGATAACACATATATGTCTTGAAGTAGAACCTTCCTATAATCAAATCCTCAAGAATATTTTGTGTGTGTATTGATTGAAGGGAAGTAAATCACTTAGAATCAAAGAATATATGAATTAACTCAAAGATTCAAGTGGTTTAAAGTTTGTGAATGCTTTGAATTGCAAAGAATATAGAGCAAGAATCGATTAAGAGAGAAAAGTAAAAATTCGGTGATTTGTGAAAAGAATTAAAGCATGTTTATATAGAGGATATATGGATGCAATCGTTCGTGAAAGATCTCAATCAAAAGTTGCATCTGTTCCTGTTGAAACTGGATTGAAACCCCTTCATGAAAGAAAGTGACTTTTCAGTAAAATAGCTGTTATTTGCCTTTCAGTCAACTGACTCAGAAGTGCCAGTCGACTGAAATTTAAAAACGTGCATTTCATGGCAATTTTATGTGCACTAACACAGGTCAGCTGACTGACTGGTCTGAGTTAGTCGACTGACCTGTGCTATGTTGCATAGATCACTTTAAAACACAATATTTCGAAGTGAAATCTTTTTGTGTGTGAGTGTGACTTCTCGAGGGATGATTTTAAAAGTATTTTAACAGAACTAAAACTCAAAAACAATATAAATACACATACTATATTCTGAATTGAAGTCTTTTCTTTATTTGAAATTCTATTCTCTTTTGTCGCTTTGTTCCATCATCTTGTGATCTATGATCGTCAATGCTTGTTGATGATCTTCGTCATGAATCCATTATGATTCAACATTATATATTTGGAAAAATGACATGTTTTGAAAATAAGGTGTTATGAAACTTCGTATATATTCAAAATTATGTATAAAACATTCCGTATTTGAAATTCAGTACACTCAAAGTCTGTGACTATTTGATATTGTGCACATATGTATCAAAATTAGGTATGTATGTAAATGAAACTTAATGTATATTTTAGGATTTCAAAACAGGTATTTATCTAAAACTTGTAAATACATTTGAAAGCGTATTTTTACAAATCTCGATATATGGGGAATTTCACCCAAAAAATTAATAGACCCAAACCCATGTGTATGCAAACTTTACATAATAGAAAAATTAATATACATACATAAAGCTGCGTACGTATTTTAACATTTGATGTGTATTCGAAATCTTAAAGATGGATATATGTATATATATATATAGACATATAACGACCCGTATTTTCGACAATTAAAAATATTAAATTAAATAAGACTTTGGAATTTAATATTGTAAGTAATTGAAATTTATAATTTATTAATGAAAAGAATTATTAACATATAATTTAATAATGTTGATTGGAGGTAATTGACAATTTTTTTAACGTAATTAAATATTCCAATCAACTGTGATAATAATGGTTAATGAGGAATAAAATTAAATGTTGTATTAAAAAGAGACCATAGGTTATTTAATTTAATTGGTTTTAATGTAGAATATGAAGTCAATTATTTTGTACGTAAATTTATTAACTTTTGTTTATAAATAATAAATTTATAAATGCGGTTAAATTACTTAAATGTAATTATTATTTATTTCTCGTCTTATTACTTAATCCGTTTGAAATTAATTTGAAAATCAATGAAATTAAACATAATTGAAATATTGTAGTTAATAGAAGAAAAAACGTCAGTCGTAGGATATGAGAATAATAAGATGGAAACTTCTATTAAATAAATTCATAATGTAATAGTTGATTTAATAGGAGAACATTTAAATCAAATTTTTGTTGAAATTTAAATTATAATAAACTCATGTTTATTACAGTTGTAATTAAACATTGAAATTAATTTAATATCTAAATATCGGATTTAACATGGAAAATTTAATTTCAAAAGATCATCAAATTTTTGTGTAACCAAGAATGATAAAAATTATTAACTTTTAAATTTGAATTTAAAAGTGATTAAATTGATTTTAAAATAGACTATTTTAATCAATGTGTAAAATTAGTCTTTTGGACACTATCTCAGATTTTAACGAAACCAGTTTCATCGGATCCGTAATGGTGAATTATTATAGGATTTCAAGTTTCGTAGCGATCAGACTTATCGTTTGATTGTGCGAGCTCGAAATGTGTAGAAATCAATTAAAGGAATTTAATTAAAATAGTTCAATTTTAAAAGCTAACTTTTATATACAATAGAACTAGGGTTTGAAATTAGTCCCAATGAATTTAAAAATATTGAAAACCTATATTTCAACATATAGGATGACCTATTTCGTTTCGGGAACGAGATGGACTCTTTTCTGGTCTTTGCTATCGCTTCGACCCAATTCATCTATTCCATCCATTCTTATCCATCTTTGCCTACATATATGTTGTTATCAACCCTAGCAATCTTTTATTCTATTTTATATACGTACAATTTCTATCTCATCTATTCTTTCTCAATGGCGGATATCTCAAAACCCTAAATTACAATTCCAAATGAAATCAAAAAAATCCAAACTGTTCAAACCCTATCGAATAATATATCACCGTGAAGCTCTTGACGAACGTAACCTGCCTTTGCAATTCATTTTTTGATTGGAGCATTCGTTTGTCTAGAAATTAGCGAAACATTCTTGGCCTCCATCCTAGGGTTTGGATTCAAAGGTGAATCGTCGACCATACGATGATCGAAAGGCATTGGCGCATAGAGGGTGACTAGTGCAGTCGATCTATACGGTTGGATCAGGTGTGAGGCGCATTAGATCGCCAGAATTCATGCTCAAATTGAAAGTGGCGGTGGTCGTTTGTTGGCGTTGTGGGGTCGTGCATGGGGTCTGATCAGTGCGGTTGGAGGTGGCGAGCTCGAGGGTGGTGGTCGATCACGGCGTTGTGGCAGGTGGTGGCGACGATCTGAGCATAAAGGACGGCAGCTGTGCATTCAGGTTTCTGACTTGAATTATTTTCCAATTCGAGATTTGAAATGTTGAAGTGGAAACTGCTTCAATGAAATTGTTTAAAAGATTAAATTGAAATCTTAAAGTTGAAATTGAATATTGAACTATTTATTTGTTATTTTATTTTGTCATTCCAGTGCAAGATTTTGTGTTTTGTTTTCCTTCTTTTCTCTTATTTTTCTTATTAAACCCTATTGATAATCTACCCTTTTGAATGGTTTCAGCTAGACATGTGTGGTTTATTGTCAATTTAAACCGTCCAAAAATGTGGGTCGTCATAGTTGGTATCAGGGCTTTGTTTAGAAATACCTTAGCCTGTTGGAGTTATCTCATTAGAGATAGGGTTATTAATACCTTAGAATGAGTTTGAGTGTATTTATACGAGAGAGCATATTTGTTAGTGCTATAAAAATGTTTTGTATTGTGTTAATTTTTCATGTTAAGTATTTATAAATTCCGGTCAGTACATAGGACGCTATGGCATCGATAGGGATTTCTAAACACTTGAATAAGGTAAACCGACACAATATTGTTTTGAAATAGGCAAGTAAAATGATTTTACCTATATTATATTTTGTATTTGAAGGAATAATTTTTCATAAACTAATATTGTTTTTGGTGTATTATTTATTAGGAAATGATAATATTTGATTATTGTCATTTATTGGTTGGCTAGTGAAAGTTATTAAAACTACTAACTATTGTATGTTAATCAAAATGTAATTTTATAAATACGGTATAAATCATGATTTACAAATAAAATGAATATAGATTGAAAATTTGAGAACCCAAGTTCTGGTGTTTGAAATTGGTTTTCAAAGATTTTAGAAAAATAATCTTAGTATTATTTGGAAGTATTTTGGATAAAAATATTTTTAATAACATTGAAAGAAATGTTGTAAAAGAATTTTAAAGAAAATAAGTTCTATACTCTCCTCTTCTGTCGTTGGAAAATAATTTCGGTGATGACCGTGGCATCATCAACGTTTATTTTTGAGTTTGAAAGTGGGAAGACCACTATAGTAGCTTTGTTACACATTTGTTTGATAATCAAATTTTAATTTCAATTTCAATTTCCTAAGTATGATTTGATATATAAAAGGATGTAAGTATATATATTATTTTAAGATGAGTAGAAATAAAACTCAGCATTTAGTTCTTATGTTTTCTGGTAATTAGTGATTTTCAATTATTGAAATGAAATGGAATTTTCGACGATTTTAAATAGTCGGAAACCTTCAAATTGAAATAAGAAATTGAAGCTAAGTGTTTAAATGAAACATAAGAATTCAAATTTTGATAGTTGTAAATTATTGAATATTTTTGCTAACTAAAATGAATAAGATAAATTTGTATAACTTTCAATTACATTCTAAAAACATATATAAAACTTACCTGAAATGTTTGAAGTTGAAATGTTAAATATGAATATGTAATAGAATATTATACAAGTAAAAGCTTAAGTAACAAAAATGATTCATAAATGTATTTAATATTAAATGATACTATATATGAAGGAATAAATGTGAATTAAAAAGTAAAGATACTTAAGTATGAAATGATTCGTTAATGAATGTTAATATTAAATGGAAATCAAGTTATATAAGTAAATAATAAATGTGAATTAAACTGCAAGAAACGTATGTAATACTTTAAGAATGTATTCATTGATGATTTTAAATATCGAATGGGAAATAATTTACGTAAGTAAATGAATGTATATTAATAAAAGATAATCTTGTATGAATGAATGAGAATTGAAAATAAATGGAAAGTAAATGATGTGTTAAAGAAACCAATAAAATAAACTTAAATAATATTTAAATTCTTTGTTGTTTGGCTGATGGGAAGTTTGGAAAATGATACTTCAAACAGTTTGAGGTTGTATGAACAATCTATTACGTAATTATCTAAGGCTGTTAAGCGTAAGGTACACTTGGTAGTTATCACCCTTGTACGATGGGAAGTGCGTGAATCTAGACAAACCATTAGTTTTGGTTGCAATGGATGTGTAATGGATTCTTTTGTTGCATATAATGGTTGTACTGCTTTTGTTTACAGATGATTCCTATATATGTTGTGTTGCTTGTCTATTGATTGGAATAACTAATATATTGCACTTTTACATAGTTTTAACTCTTTTGGACTATGCAAGTAAGGTACTAGTTTATGGAAGTAGGAGCAGTTGCTTTTGGTTTCAAAAATGGAGCTCTATTTCCCGACAAATAGGTGCGTTTTCGGATTACGGTTTTTGTAGAGGTATTTTTATTTTTCCCATGGTTTGGGACGCTTTTTAATTAAAATATGATATACACACACACACACACATACCATGTAATTATTGATATTGTTATTTCTCCGGATCTAACCGCGCAAAGGAGATACTGCGAAATTTTTCGTAAATTTATGACTAAGAAAATTTAGTGGAAGTTGAGTTGTTTTCAAATTTATATTAGACTTAAATATGTAAGTTGAATTGTTTATAAATTGAATATTTTGAATAAAATATATCAAACCTCTTGATTCCTTCTTGTTCCTTTTTGGGGATGAAAAGTTTTGAGTGGGGAAGATTGTAATGACTCGTATTTTTGATAATTAAAATATTAAATTAAATAAGACTTTGGAATTTGATATTGTGAGAAATTGAAATTTATGATTTATTAATACAAAAATTTATTAACATATAATTTAATAATGTTGATTTAAGGTAATTGACAACTGTTTTAATGCAATTAAATATTTCAATCAACTATAATAATAAAAGTTAATAAGGAATAAAATTAAATGTTGCTGAAAAGAGATCATAAGTTATTTAATTTAATTGGTTTTAGTATAGAATATGAAATCAATTATTTTGTACTTAAATTTATTAACCTTTGTTTGTAAATAATTAATTTATAAATGCGGTTAAATTACTTAAATGTAATTATTTTTTTATTTCTCATCTTATTATTTAATCCGTTTGAAATTAATTTGAAAATCAATGAAATTAAATATAACTGAAATATTGCAGTTAATATAAGAAAAGACGTCAATTGTAGAGTATGAGAATAATAAGATGGAAACTTATGTTAAATAAATTCATAAGGTAATAGTTGATTAATATAAGAACATTTAAATCAAAGATAAAAGAATTTGTTGAAATTTAAATTATAACGAACTCGGGTTTATTATAGTTGTAATTAAACATTTAAATTAATTTAATATTTAAATATTGGATTTAACATGGAAAAATTAGTTTCAAAAGATCATTAAATTTCTGTGTAATCAAGAATGATAAAAATTGTTAACTTTTAAATTTGAATTTAAAAGTGATTAAATTGATTTTAAAATAGATTGTTTTAATTAACGTGTAAAATTAGTCTTTTGGGCACTGTCTTGGATTTCAATGAAACCAGTTTATTTGGATCTGTAATGGTGAATTATTATAGGATTTCAAGTTTCGTAGCGACCGGACTTATTGTTTGATCGTGCAAGCTCGAAACGCATAGAAATCAATTAAAGGAATTCAATTAAAATACTTTGATTTTAAAATCTATCTTTTATATACAACAGAAATTGGGGTTTGAAATTTGTCCCACTGGATTTAAAAATATTGAAAACCTATATTTCGACATATCGGATGACCTATTTTTGTTTCGGGAATGAAATGAGCTTTTCAGGTCTTTATCATCGCTTCGACCTAATTCGATCTGTTCCATCCATTCTTATCCATCTTTGCGTGTGTATATATATATATATATATGTGTATATATATATATATATATATATATATATATATGGTGTTATAAACCATAGGAGTCTTTTATTCTATTTTCTTTACGTACAATTTCTATCTAATCTGTTCCTTCTCAATGGCGGATATCTCAAAACCTAAATTACAATTCCAAATCAAATCGAAAAATCCTAACTGCTCAAACTCTATCAAATAATATATCATCACGCAGCTCTCGACGAACATAATCTACATCTACAATTTTTTTTTGTTTGGAGTCTTCATTTATCTAGAAATTAGCGAAACATTCTCGATCGTCCATTTTAGGGTTTGGATTCGACGGTGGATCGTCGACTATATGATGATCGGAAGGCACCGACGCATAGAGGGTGACTAGAAAAATAATTCTATACGGTTGGATCGGGTGTGAAGTGCATAGGATCGCCAGAATTCATGCTCAAATTGGCACGATGGCAGTCGTTTGCTGTCGATGTGGGGTCGCATGTGGGGTCTGATGGTTGCGGTTGGAGGCGGCGATCTCGATGGTGGTGGTCGATAACGGCGTGGCGGTAGGTGGCGGCAATCTAAGCGTAAAGAACGGTGATTGTGCGTTCAGGGTTATGCCGTGAACTATAGGGTTGGAGAAGACAAGCGTAATTACATTTTTGCCCTCTTGTTTATTTTTAATTTAAATTCAAATTTCAAACTTCTAATCTTCATAAATTTTGCGTACGAACTCGGATTCGCGTGCGGTTTCTTCCATTGGGTTCGTATCGAAATTCCAAACACCATGAAACTAGTTTAATTGAATTTAGAGACTGTTGAAATTTTGGGCTTTTATTGGATTGTATTGGGCTTTAAATCAAAGGTGAATGATTAAACTCACTAACGTAATACTAAAATTTTTCGATGTTCGTTAAATTGAAATTATGAAGTGATAAAATATTATTGAGTGTTTTCTGGTAAATTAAATTTACATTTAAATTGAAACAAAAATTGATATCGAATTGAATTGACATTTAAATTAATATTGAAATTTAATTGCTAGTTAAACACCCGATAGTCAATAACTATTAACTATTGTAATATATTGGTTGATTTGGATGTTGATTGCAATTGGATGCCTATTGATTGATATGTTGGATGTATGTAACCTATTTGTAATTTTCCATCCTATAAATTTCATTTGAATTATTTGAAATAAACTAAGAAATAGGTAGAAATGATATATACCTATGTCATTTAAAGATGGGTTGAAATGATATATCCATCCATGTAACTAAAATTGAAATAACCGATCACTTGGCTATAGGGTAGAAAATCATATATGGATACTGGATTTGGTTAAATTAAATAGTTTTAAAATATTGAATTTAGATCTGTTTAAATGATATTATTTTAAAGAAAATAAAACTTTGATTTATATGACTTGAATTATTTTCTAGATCGAGATTTAAAATGTTGAAATGGAAACTGCTTCAATGAAATTGTTTGAAGGATTAAATTGAAAGCTTAAAGTTGAAATTGGCATATGATTTAAATTTATCGAAAGTGAATTATTTTAAAGGTTTAAATTTTAATTTAAACTTTGAATTTACTTTAATTAAAGTGGTCCAAATTGGTCTTTCAAATTTTGGATGTGAAATGTATTTATACTAAATTGTTTTAAATGAAAATTTGAATTGAAACTTTTAGTCATTTGAATATATCGTTTAAATTGAATTTGAAGTAAAGTTTGAAATCATTTTAAATTGAGGCTGATTTAAATTGAATTTTGATTATGAAGTTGACTTGAATTAGAAGTCAAAAAATTGAATTTAGTGCGATTTGGAATTTGAACATGAGTTTAAATTATTATAAAAAAAGGAACAGTTTTAAGATAAACTATTTTAATATAAAAACTATTTTATAATCAAATTATTTTCAATATTCAGGCTATTTTAATTATTCCAAACTATTTTTCAATATCCAAACTATTTTAATTATTCAAACTGTTTTAATTATTTCAAACAATTTCTCAATATCCAAACTATTTTTAATTATTCAAACTATTTTAATTATTCAAATTTTCAATATTCAAACAGTTACTAATTAGGAATTATTTAGATTTAAATCATTGATTTAAATACGAATGTTTTGATCTGAAAGTGTAACCTAATTTTAAATTCAAAAAGATTTTGAAGCAAATCTGATATTTTGGTATGAAATATGACTTGTTCTTGAAATTTAAAAGAACCAACCGGTGTGTAAAATGACGTTTGGTTGTTAAAGAGACCGGGGTCGGATGAATGACATACACTCTGTTATTAGACCGGAACCACTTCAATAACCATGTACGCGGTAGATGTTATCCAAAATATAAAGGTTGAATTGGCAACATTTACTAGAATGAAGAAAGAGAACGATGATGGATGACCCCGACACTTGTGTCAATTTTAAATGATAAAAACAGAAGCCTACGTCTGGCTAAAGGTTAACCACCCTTAGAGGCCATCACCACTTCGTATTGTTATATTGATTTTGGACTCGATGGTGCACCTTGATTTGATTTTGGGAATGGTGGACTCGGTGGGCGGTCGTGGCTACGATGCGTTACCACCAGCCAAAAAAGGTAAACCGTGTTAGTCCGTGAGATGATGGTTTTGATGACAACAGCCTTAAAATAGATTATAAAATATAAATACTAACATTATAAGTTTAGATATATGTATATGCAGGTTTTAACCATGCAGGTACCGAGAATGAAGACTGTACAGTATAGAGATTCAAGATATCAAGATTGAAGACTCATGAGTATCAAGAATGTCAAGAGTTCAAGAATTGAAGTAATTTATTCTTTAATTAGAAATTTTGTTAAAACTCATAGAAAAGCACTGGCATCTTAAAATCCAATTTATTCGTGGAATGGAATCCGCTTCGAGAATGTTAAAGGGATGGAACCTACGAAAAATTTAGTGGAACATTGTTTTGTATCCGCTAACTTTTTATTCAAAATGATTTTTCAAAATTATATCATGTTTTCAAAATGTTTTCAAAACCTTCCTTTTAAAACCATCAAAAACCTCTATCCTGATTTTAAATAATTTTAGCCTCAAAATTATCTTTAATTTCAAAGTCAAAATTACTCCTGATTTTGAACTATCTTTTAAAATAATATATTTAACTTTTAAATATTTACACTTAAGATTTAAATATAAAATTATAGTTAAATTATATATATATTATTCTCTATATTTACTTATGAATTTTAACTATAACAAGTATATTAGAAAAGTTTAAAATAGTTTTAATATAAGATAAAGGTTATTTTCAAAGAAAATCAAATCATTAAAAATTGCTTTGGGATGTCGACATGCCTATAGTGACCATGTCGACATGGTGTCAGTTGAGTTCAAAATTTAAATTTCAAAAGAAGTGTCTGTATGCCATAGCTCTTCATGAATGGACATGGCTGCTGTTCTTCTATAAATAGGGGTTAGTTTCAACGAATTTTATATCAGATTTTCTGGTTTTTCACTCCTCTTCTTCTTCCACATTTCTTAATACATACTCTTACCATTACTCTGCCGAAATCAATATTGAATCATACTCGATTACTTCTAGTTTGATTCTCTATCACTATCTCAACAAGATTCTCAGTGCTATTCAGAGTTATAGACTTCTTTGTAATCTATTAAGCGAGAAAAGGTGTGATTGTGGCCTTGAAAATCAATCAAGCGAGAAAATGTGTGATTGTAGCCTTAGTAAATCAATTGGGTAAACTTGTGGCCCGGAAATCAAGTATCTCTACCCAGAGGATTGAAATTCTGGAGGGTGTACCTCGTAGCCTTGAAATCGAGGGTGTAAATGTACAATTGCTTTGAACGGAAATCCGAACTTGTGTTGTGGGACTGGATGTAGGGTAACTCCGAACCAGTATAAAATCCGGTGTGTTCTTTCCTTTACTGCTTTTATTTTATTTCTGCATCTGTGTTTGTTTCTGTGATTATCCCTGTATCTATAGATTGCATACATCTGTGTCTAAATTAACATAAACTCAAAGATTTAGTAATTCTTTATAAACACTATTCACCCCATCTCTAGTGTTAATCCTAGCCTTAAGATCCGTAATCCGCATTTCTTTCAATTGGTATTGGAGCGAGGTTTTCAAAGTTTCATAATCTGATTTTTGAAAAAAGTTTTAAAAATGGCTATATTTGTTAATATTAGTTTAGAAATATTCAAATCATCATTGTTTCATGAGCCTGCATATAATCAATATTCAAATTCAAGTTATCTATCAAAATTGTTTGATGTGTAGGAATCATGCTTTATGGCTGTTGAGGAATCAATCCACAACGGACAAATTGTACAGATCAGAAAGAACAAATGGATACTTGATAGTGGATGTTCTAGACACATGACTGGCAATCCAGAAATACAGAATGATATTATATACAAAGACGGAGGACTGGTTAACTTTGGAGACAATTCAAAAGGATATGTGATTGGCATCGGCAAAGTCGGTAATTCTGAAATTCCTACTATTGCTAATGTTTTGCTAGTTAAGAATCTAAAACATAATCTGCTAAGTATAAGCCAACTATGCGATAAATGATATAAAATTAAGTTTGAAAAAGATAAATGTTACATCAAAGATAATAATTCAACCATCATATTTGAGGGAGTCGGGAAAAAGAATATTTATATTCTTAGTATGAAAGTTTCAAATGATAAACTATGTCTATTGGCAAATACAAGTGACCCTTGGATTTGGCATAAGAGATTTGAACATTTGAATTTCAAACTCTTATCTAGACTGTCTGAACATGATCTAGTAAGAGGTCTCCCTAAAATGAATTTTAAAGTAGATAGTTTATGTGATGCATGTCAATTAGGAAAACTTAGAAAAAGTTCCTTTAAATTAAAAGATATGATTTCAACTTCAAAACCTCTTGAAATTACTTCATCTTGATTTATTTGGTCCACCTCAAATTTTGTCAATAAATCATAGTAAATATGTTCTTGTAATTGTAGATGATTATTCTAGATTTGCATGGAAAATATTTTTGAAACATAAAAGTGATACTTTTGAATGTTTTAAGACCTTTTCAAAAATAATTCAAAATCAATTTTCTCTAAAAATTACAACCATTCGAAGTGATCACGGTGGTGAATTTGAAAATGAAAAGTTTGAGGAATTCTGCAATAAAAAGGGAATAACTCACAATTATTCATTTTCGAGAACACCACAATAAAACGAAGTAGTAGAACGTAAAAATAGGACGATTCAAGAGTGTGCGAGAACTATGCTTTAAGATAGTAATTTACCAAAGAATTTTTGGGCAAAAGTAGCTGCTATCGCCTGTTATATTTTAAATAGAATTTTAATTAGACCTCTAACTGATAAGACATCTTACGAACTTCTTTATTCAAAGAAACCTAAGGTATCTTATTTCAGAATTTTTGGAAGTAAATGCTTTATTTTGAATACAAAAGATAATTTAGATAAATTTGATCCTAAATCCGACAAAGGAATCTTTATCGGATACTCTAATAGAAGTAAAGCATACAGAGTGTTTAATTTAAAAACTAACACCATTGAAGAAACAATGTATGTTTCATTTGATGAAAATTTCAAAAATTTTGAAGATATAAATGATGAAGATGATTTAATCACTCAAAATCAAGAATCAATTGAAACTAATAATGAAATTAATCATCCTAATAAAAGGACAAAACTTTTAAAAGATCATCCTATAGAAAATATACTGGGAGATATGCAATCTTTTGTTAAAACTAGAAATCAACCAAGTCAAATGAGTAACGTAGCTTTTATATCAACTATTGAACCCAAAAATCCAAAAGAAGCATCAACTGATGATTCATGGATTTTGGATATGGAAGAAGAATTAAATCAATTTACTAGAAATGATGTTTGGGAACTTGTTCCTAGACCTGGAAATAAAACTATAATTGGAACTAAATGGGTTTATAAAAATAAAATGAATGAACAAGGAGATGTAGTTAGAAATAAAGCTCGATTAGTCGCTCAAGGTTATTGTCAAGAAGAATGAATAGATTTTGATGAAACCTTTGCTCCCGTAGCAAGATTAGAAGCCATTAGGATTCTACTTGCTTTCGCAAATCATAATAATTTCAAATTATTTCAAATCGATGTTAAAAGTGCCTTTTTAAATGGATTTGTAAAAGAAGAAGTATATGTTGAACAACCATCACTCTTTGAAAATGATAAATTACCAAATCATGTTTACAAACTTAAGAAAGCTTTATATGGTCCAAAACAAGCTCCTAGAGCCTGGTATGATAGACTAAGATCTTATTTATTGCAATCTAATTTTGAAATTGGTAAAGTAGATAATACTCTTTTTATTAAAAGACATGAAAATGATATTCAACTAGTGCAAGTTTACGTAGATGATATCATTTTTGGATCAACTAATTTTGAAATGAATAAAGAATTTTCTGAAATAATGACAAAAGAGTTTGAGATGAGTCATATGGGTGTTAATTTTTTTTAGGATTACAAATTAAACAACTAGATAATGGTATCTTTATTAGTCAAGAAAAATATGCTAAAGACCTAATTAGTAAATTTAGTTTGACTACTGCGAGTGGAAAACCCACTCCCATGACAACCAACGAGTACCTTAGTGAAGAAGATCTCTCAAAAGATGTAGATCAAAAATTATATAGAGGAATTATTGGATCACTACTCTATATTACTGCCAGTAGACCTGATACCATGCATAGTGTTTGTCTCTGTGCCAGATATCAATCCCAACTAAAGAGACCCACTTAAAAGCCGTAAAACGAATCATAAGATATGTTAAACACACATCTGATTATGGTTTATTTTACCCTAAAAATGATTCTTTTGACTTAATATCTTACTGTAATGCTGACTATGCTGGTTGTAAATCAGACCGAAAAAGTACAAGTGATCGATCAATATCTCGAGCATACGAACTCCGATTGACTTGAAATTTGTAACATTGGCTTTGTTAGCTTTGCTTGTCATGCTATATTAATTGTAGCTCGATCCGGGCTCGGACAAAATTTACCGACATCCATAGTAGACCTATGTATTAACGATCTCCAGGATGAGCTATCTTGGTTTCTAGTCAAATTTTTGGTGTTACGGCCTTGCCAAAAGGCCGGATAACATATATAATATATAATTTTATTTAAAAGTAATGCACCGATTTAAATTTGAATTTATTAGCTATTAACTATGCATATTTAGATCCAAAATTTAGAATTTAATTTTAAATTTTGAATTGGTAGTTATGTATATTAAATTTGCAATCACTTCATATTATAATATTAATTATAAACACAGACACACTTAAATATACATACATATTAGATGACATGTATGTGTATGGAGGAACTAATATGTCCGTTGCGGTGTAAATCTCAACATCTATACATGAACATGTTAAACTATATACACCATTTATGTTACACGTGCACGTACACACATATGTGTGTACAATAATTATAAGCATATTGTACTATACTTTGAACATAACATTAATATAATACTTTATTTTAATTGAATAAAATATTGATTTTATTTAAATTTAGCCTTTATAGATCCAATAAGATTCAATGATTTTTTTTTTTTTTGGGATTTACCTATTACTCCACTGTATGTATGTATATGTGTGTATATTATAGCAAGCAACATCACCTCCAACGCTACATCATCTTCGAGCCACCTCCACTCGTAGTAGCCATGGTCCATCAACCTTGCCCATCGCCACGTCCAATTAGTGCTATGATTTGAGTTGAAGAATATTTGATCCTATGGTGATTTTTTGAAGAAAAAAAATTGTTCTTGAACCTAGTTAAGATTTCATGTTCTTAAATCAAATAATTATGAAGTTTATCGTCATGCCTATTTCCATTAGAAGAACGTGAAATTCTATTAGAAGTAACAAAACTTAAGAAAGGAAAATGAACAAAATAATAATAAACGAAATGTTTGTAAAATACCATTTTTAAAGTTTGAAATACACAGCTGCCATTCTAAAAAATATGTTTTAAAAAGCACTTATGTTTTTAGTTTCAGCTAAAAATGCAAATATTTTCAGTTTAAACAAAAATTGTAAATATTTGCACTTTCTCAAGATAAAAAGCTTTGCTTTTATAAACATGCGATTAAATTTAGATTTAATTTTCGACAAATTTGAAATTTTTTATCAAAAATAAAAATAGACATGTAATTTAGAATATCTTTGGGGGATTTTTCGTTATTCACAAAAATAAGTGGCAAATTTAATTTCCACGAAAATAAGGTGGTTGAACAACCTTCGCAAGCCTTAATACAACAAAATTTTAGCCCAGGTTGCCCATTAACATCGTAAACCCTACCAACGTCAGACCAAAGTGGGCGACCGCGGTTCATCCTCGTCCCAGGATCCACCTTCACTGCACTCAAAATACTGATTTCTTTGCGAAAAATGTCCAAGCTGTCGCTAATGGCAAGAAATGCTCTAAAAAATAAGGTTGTTTTGAACTCTGCTTTCGACAGTAAATCGTATTTTTCCTCTCGTTTGTTTCCATCATCATTGACAAAAGCCTTCTCTACGGAAGGATCATTTTCTCCGCCACCCAGGGATGTCGATCCCCAAGGTATTTGTTAGCTCCACTCTTCTTTAGAAGTCTTTCCATGTAATTTGTGCTATTTTGGACAAGGGCTCTGATCTGTCGATAGCGCTGGATAAAATTATCGTTGCCTTTGTACATGAAAGTGTTTGTAAAACTTGCTATGCTAGATTTTCTAGACGCGGAAATTGATTTGAAACTCGAATTAGAATCGTTGAGCTTTATAGATTATTGTTTGTATTTCTGCACAATACACATGTACTCATGCTCTACTCACTTTCCCTGCTTAAAACTAGTTTAAAACAAAATAACCTCTAATTTGAACATTATTAATTAGGGGAGAGACATAATGTGTAGGGAGTAGAGTTTTAAATCTCATTGATCTTGTCCGAGATCTCTCTCACCCCTTTTTCGCAGTTGAACGAGATGATATTTCGAACTTAGCTTTCTAAATTTTTTTCAATACTCATCTCAGCCACATGTTAAGATCTCAACCCGATAAATGAAAGAGCATTATGTCCTATTTCTATTTGACAATGTTAGAGATACACAAAAATGCCTCTATAATTAGGAGCATCTTCCCCACTTTTGTGTGCCTCCATCCAACTAAATCATACCTATTCATTCCAATACTACATGATAAATGAAAGATTTTAATTATGTTGGAACACGGTGACATATAAATTTGGGACACAAGAACTCAACTCTCTACGTTGGACATGTTGATTTTCACAAGCTAAACATTGTCACATACGATATTAATTTGCACATTTGCAACTTATATTTCTCAAATACTTGACAACTACATTTTTACAAGTTATATTTTGGAATACTACACAACAATGATTGACTAGTTGAATTTTGCTAGATAGTCATATATAATTATTTAACATCATGGTATAATAATTTCTACCACCTTAAAACCTTTTTAATTCAGTAGTTTTCTTTGTTCTGCCAGTCAGAGTGTCGGCTACAGTTAATAACATTTTAATTGAAAACACTATGTCATTTAATTAGTTCACTACCATATCCAATGTAGGCTTAGTTTTACTCCTAATTAACTTTAGACATTAGCACTGGATAGTTGATTCAACATTTCTATTGGAGATCCTCTAGCAACTATTACTAGTGCATTAGTTCGTGGAAAGTTGTGTGAGTGAATAGCCACTCACCTGCTCCCTTTGATGACATTTATGTCATCCTTGTTGGACGTGCCTTGTAATTTACCATTTTTATAAATAGATATTATAGATGTGGTCATATTCAAGTAACTCAATAATCCTTTCATGCCACTAGGCCCTTTTCTAAAGGAATGATAGTTTGTAATCAACTGAACTACTAACGGGAACAGTTGCCATTTATGCTCTTCTAAGTTTTAAGTAAATATCATAAGCAAACTTATTGCAATCACCATTTGGAAGCTTCATGTTATGTACCAAGTACTTATACTATTATTTCTTACAAACTTGTTATAACTTTTATCTTTTTATTCGTAAATCAGGTCAGGTCTTCGGAAGGGTGGTTATTACTTCAAAGAATGCATTAAAAACTGACCTTATTCATTTCTTTGAAGGATGCAACCTCTCTGGCACTGATGTTAAAGTCGAGTATAACAGATCATATGCTCCAATCTCAATGTTTGTTTACACTTTAAGATTTTTTTAGCCTTCAATGTTATAATTTTAATCTATGTAAACAATTAGTTCGAAGAGACTCAACATTATGTGTTATTATTTTACTATATGTTCATTCTTCAGCCTTGGCTGCATTGTAATCAAATTATTACCATCTCTTTGACGATGAATTTTCACCTTTGATGATTTGGATTGCTGTCCTATGTTGTGTCATCTGAAGGCTTAACGATGCTCACCCACTTATACACACTTTTTTGAGGCATTGATCATACATTAGAAGTCCGAATGTTACCAAACTATTGCTCTTCTAAATAATTTGATTTTAAGCCTGTCTTACTATTCAAACATCTTATCTCATCTTATCAAATGATTTTCATTTTGGAGTACCTTTTTGTAGTCTCACTCACATTTGAAATTGGAGCATATTCCTAGCAACATTAGTCCCATTTGCTACTGAAAGATCAGTATATGGATATATTTCTTCATATCATATTATAATGCACTTAATCAGAACCTTGTCTTAGGTGGCCCACTTATTTCAATTTGAAGCATTTAGTGTGGGATTATTACCTATGATTGGAGCTTCAGTTTTTGTTCTAACATATGAAGGCATTGTTGTTTTATGTCCTCATCTAAGTCTACTGACTGTACATGGCTTTTCTCACAAAGCAAGTATATACGTATCCCTTTTGTAGCCGATTTCCTTTTGTGTAAAAGATACTATTTGATTTGCAACAATACTTGCAAATAGTTACCGCACAGCCTCATAAACAATTTATCGTCTCTAAAACATTAACATGCTTAATGTGATCTGTCTGATTTTTGGCAGGTTTGTGCAATTTCCTTCTCAGGCGGAGTTTGACATGGCACAAAAGCAAACATTAAGGAAAGGCCGCGTGTATAAGTTGGAAAAGGTACATAATATCATTTGCAATTGATTTTAGTGCAGTTCATGGCTATTTAGGCACAGTGATTTGCCAACACAATTTTTTGCAGGTGGATCGTTCTATGTGGGAGTCACTCAAATCTTATGAGGGAAAATGGGTAAGTAGTTGTTTATTTTTCATATAATATTTAGCCATTTTAAACATTAACTTTATTTTCGTTTGCAACGTTTTCAAGTAAATTTTGTTCCATACACCATGGGAACATAAATATTAGTATTTTGCCATACTATTTATCTTTCAAACAGTAGAAACTTAAAATTGATGACGCCATCAAAAAAATAGAAGGAAAAAGAAATGAAAATAAATAAATAAGCGTGAGTGCATAAAGGAATATAGGAGTTACCTAGTGCAATAGTAAAACAATGTATATAACAAAACAGAATTGACGAAGAGAATATACCCAAACATTTACATGTCTCAAACACCTATTTTGGATCATCTCTTCACTTGCAAATTTAATAGTGATTAAAATTCAGGCATTAAGTTCAACTGAAGAAAACGAAGGAGAGAAAATGAGAGTATGAAATCGCGAAATCACTTTTGTTAAGCAACAGGGAGGTGAAATAGTAGGTAAATGTAAATGGCAACAATACCTATGTTTATAAAGAATAGTACAGACTTGTTCTGTGAAATATTGCTAAGTAATATTTTAGTTTTTTGAAATCAATTTCTACATGCATTATTATTCAAATGGAAGAAATTTGGCAACAATTTTTTGTCCTTGCAACATGTAGAAAAGAATCAATGTCAATTTAAAAACAATATCAAATTTAAACACTATTGTGATGTTCTTTTGGGTTGAAGGAATGAAATTTTTTTTTTAGAGAAAAAGGCCTAAGCAGAAGGTTTATTGTGTGTCATGCGGCATGTGCACCATTAGCGACACTAGTGTGTCTTGTCATGCGCACAAGGGTGTAACCCAAAATTTTAGTTAACCGATGAAAAGGCTTCATATTTAAAAAATAAAAATAGTTCAGACAAATATCATGCTTTACCGATCAAAAGGCGACAAGCACCATTGTCTCAGTGGTTAAGTGATTCGACTTTGGTGCAAGAGGTCACAAGTTCGAAACTTGTGTAGCGTGATTCGAACATATATTGACATGTGATTTGTGTTATGTTGTCCTAGTGACATGTTGTATCTATCTAAGTACCATTGCAAAAAAAAACGATCAAAACCGATCAAAAGGCTACATACGCACGCACATACATGCGCATCAATACACATGCACAAACCAAAAATTAAAGCTCTTAAACATTAGTGGTTGTGTTCTTTGATCTTTCTTAGTATAAAAATCATCCGCGACCATTAATTGCTGATATACATAGAAATTTATTTTCTATTTGTATTAACACTCACCAAGAAAATCATCATCCATTTTGTTACAACAAAGTCTTATTTTGATAGTTTTCATCGTGGAAAATGCTCATTCTGTTCTTGCGCTAGGCACTGAAGCATTAAAACGCGACATGTATGTATATCCTATAATATTTGTGATTTTTTTGTTTCAACTAGTCATCTGCATGATTCAGAAAGTGTAGACACGTTCTTTAAATGTGGACGATGAGGTTCATCTTGATAAAGTTTTAGTTGAAATGTTAAAAGCTCCCTTTCTTGCTTTGGGAAATCTTGAGGGTAAAATTTGTCGACAAGTTTGTAAATTTCATCAATATTAAAAGATTGCTAACCATCTTTAGACTCCAAAGCAGAGCTAAAAATGAGAAGCTCCATTGCCTTCTCGTTTCTCATTCAATTCACTTATTCGAGTGTCTATTGTGACTTTGAAAATATTGAATTTGATAGTGATATGCAATTGCAATATAAGATTGCTGATGACGATCGACCAACTACCTGAGCAACATTCATACTTGACATTATAACGTCATGTCTTTAGTAAAACGTTTTCACACTTCCAAGTAAATCTTCCCAACCATTCTTTCATTTTTTTGATGATTCTTTTGTAGATGCAACAAGATCTATAGCATTGACAATATCTTGATACCTTTTTTGCAAAGTTCAAAAATCAATATCAGTAATACCCATCATTTCCTTCATCTAGTGTAAGGTACATACAAATTTGAATAATGTATTAGTTTCATAAGCAGTTAAAACATCTCCTTTGATGTTTGGACTTTCCATCTTTTTGGATTTTCTCAAGAACTACACATGTAGGACCAAAGTGTTTTATCAAACTAGAGACAAAAGAATAAATTGAACTCCATTGTGTATCCCTTGCTCTTTGCAGAATACCAATTTGAATAGCCCATGTACTAGTGTCAAGTTCACCAGTTTCAACCATGAACTCAATTTCATTTTGTTGAGCCGATTGAAACTCATTATCGCGTTTGGTACAAGTACCAACATCATTAATAACAAAATTCAACATTAAGAAAAACCTATGAACTCGTGGCACTTTTTTGTTACTCAAATCAAAGCTGATTGCAAACGAGGAGCAAAACGATGGATGTAACATGCATATGGATGATCATTAATAAACAAGGCTTGCAAACCATTCCCTTGACTAGGCATGTTGCTACCATCATCATACCGTTGACCTCGAATGTTGCAAATATCTAAGCCTTGACAAGCAAGGACATTTGGTAACTCTTTCTCAAGTGTTGATGCGCAAGTGCGTTCAATACTTACATGTTCAAAGAATGCTCCCGTATAACTTTGTTTGTACCAACATATCTCAAGAAAAGAGTCATTCTTTTTTAGAATCATTTCTTGCTTCATCTACAAGAATGCAAAACTTGAATCTTCTAACTTCTCGAATTTAGGTTCTAATTTTATTAGCACAAACATTCAAGGTCTCCTTTTGAAATTTTGGCGAGTATACTTGGCATTTCCTGGAGCATGTTCTAGAGTAATTTCACCAATTTTTTCATTACGTTCTCCTATAGCGTGTATGTACTTGATTAAAGTGTCTCAATTGTTTGAATCTTCACATTCATTATGTCTGCGAAAGCACAACCTTGCATTGCAAGATATCGAACCGTTGGAATTGTTGTATTTAATCGCATCTTGGTCTTAGCAGTATCCTCTTCACTTTGACGGTTTATGACTTTTTCAATATATCTTGACGATATATAATAATATCACAAGATCTTACTAGATTATATGGAAGATATACAATAATATCACAAGATCTTACTAGATTATTATATGGAAAACAAGATTCTTCAACATGAATCAAAAACGAACAATTTTTTCCATCTTTAACCTTTCTCCAACTTTTGAAACCCTTGATAATAAATGCATTCTTTCTACATCTTCTGATAATTTCGCAAAGAAAGCAATGCAAATAAAATATGGCATCTTTTGAAAGTGAGTATGCTAATTAGTTATTATTTAAACCTAGGTTCTTAAATTCAACGACGGTGTATTGCATCAGACCATGGATAATCCATAATTATTTGATATGGTTGTAATTGAAGATAGACTCGTCGAATCTCATATTGTCGATTAATAATATATTAAAAAAAATTGTCGATGTAAATCTGGGTCATGCTCTAAGAATCAACACTAACTTCTTTGGGTTCAAATTTTGAAAAATGAAATGTTAATTTTCGAGTTAAACATGAAGAGAAATTTGGATGTTACATTTAGAAGTCTCTACTGAAGTAGTGGAAAACTTTGTTTTGAATAAGTCGGTAACATGTTTTGTTAACTTTGACAAATTGAAATTATCTATGACCATCAAAAAATAGCATGTATTTTTTATATATAAAAAAGGGTTTTCTTATAGCATGACAAAAACTAAACTATAATCAACTAATCCCCGGATGATGAAAATGATGGAAATCATTCTAACTATAACTGCAAAATTCTCCTCATTTATATATTTTAAAATGATTATACTCAAACAGGGAAAAGTCAATGCTTCAGAATTAGCAAATCATAATTATAGAACTAGTATCAAAAGGATAAACCTATTTCTAAAACATAATCTATGTCTATTCAACAACTGATCTTAAACAACTTATTTTCTCAACAAAACCTTCAACCAAAATTAATCTAATTTTATGTGAATCTTAAATTAAATTAAAGGAAATTACCGACAATTAAACAAAGAGATGAATTTCGAAATTCAACTCATTTTGAAATAATTCCCTGGTAGGATTTTGATTTTCTCTCTCTTTAGAATGTGGACTGGAGTCGACATAGAGAATGTGGAAGTATCGTTATCTTGCTTGGATGGAGAGAAAACAGAAATATAAGACATTTTTTAGTATATGTGGGGGTTACGGCTCCTACTGATCCATCACTAGTTATATCGCTGCATGTGCATCTTAATTTTTATTAATTTCTTTTGTATCAGCCACATACCGGTCAAGCATCGATATGCGATATATAAAATCATGGGAATAACATGAGATGATAGGCGAAATATTGGACATATTATTACTTGCGTAAAAACTTGCCATACTAATGCAACAATTATCACTAAGAACAAAGACATCGTGTTGGATTTGATGAATATAATATAATAAAACGGTTATTCTTAGTAGACATGTTAGAAATCAAGCAATTTTTCCCTAAACACTGTTCAGTTCATGTTATTTCAAAAGTTATTGTACTATCCTCATGCATAGATTATTCAATACCATGACTTCTTGAGGCGATAAAAAATACACAAACCAGTGCTTATTATGACATGCTAGTAGATATTTGCATGTACTATAGCAGATATTCTTCTCAACGGAATTTTATTGGTCAAACCGATAGCGATTTCTTATTTTCTAGTACTCAATATCTATTAAGGGCTGCATCTTGATATCTAATAGCTGCAAGAAGTAATTGGTAAGCATATTAGGATGAAAATTGCATATTAATTTTACAAAATTGAAATCAGGAGAAAGGTAGAAGTGAGTTTACTTACACACATCATTCACACATATATGCATATATATAACAAAAAATGTGACGAGAGTTTTGACCTGTATTTTTTATCGATGAATAAATTGAAAACACAATCAATATTTTACTAAAATTTCTAGAAAAATGAAGTAAGATTTTAAATGGAAGCATGTGTAAATTTGAAATGATATTTCGTTAGTGATATTTTAAATAGATTCAAGAAAATGTCCAAAGTTTGCAATCTGCCCAATTTTACACAATTGAAGACATACAGGCATCATAGGAACAAAAAACACTGATGCTGTGTTGCTGACAATGTTACTCCCTTCCATGACACGTCTAAGCTGTAAGGCGGCAGTCAGAGCACCGTGTGGTGACGATTATGTGCCACTTTGCAATTTGGGCTCCCTATATTTCTATTTCGAGCACCACCATCGAGGTTCGGTCTAAGCACTAAGCTTTTGTTAAAGCGTTAAAAAAATGAGCGTTTTTAGTATGATTTTTTTTTCTTTGGTCAAACTAAATACAATTACAATAATCACAATCGATAATTTGTTTGATTTCTTCATATCCTAGTAGTATTTCAAAATATAATTCCTTTTATATTCACTTCAAGATATATATCTCCTCGTAACTCAAAATAAAGGTAAACTGAAAAATTACTTCTTAATTTTTCATTTTTTCTCAAAATCGATTTTAAT
Source organism: Allium cepa (assembly GCA_030765085.1). NCBI lineage: Eukaryota > Viridiplantae > Streptophyta > Magnoliopsida > Asparagales > Amaryllidaceae > Allium > Allium cepa. The sequence continues at coordinate 670,275,601 of CM060939.1, read as the reverse complement.
GGTTTCTTCAATTTTTAATCTTTATCTATTTATTTGTGAAGTTCTATTTTTTAATACATCCTGAAGTGATCTGCTATCAGTATAAAATTGAATCGTTCATTATTACGTGACTTATTATTTGAAGCTTTTATGATATTTTTTGATAATTTTTTAAGAAAAATGATTACGTTGTATATAAATACTTGATTATAAATATAGTATAAATTTTGTTATGCATGAATTTTATTAGTTCTTGAAAGTATATCAGTGTTTAATTTATTTTTACGTTTATTGAAAGAACAGTTAAATAAATAATTATGTGTATCACTAACAGTAAAAAAGATGATAAATGAAGATGTAATCAAAACCAATTGAATTTCATATCATATTAGTCGCTGTTTTTATAGTTAGTTGGCACGAAATTTATGTGGTAAGCATATACTTTTGCTCATGCTTTGTCTGGATTTTTGGACCATTCAGGGGTTAGTGTTCCGTTCCACCTTGAACAACTTAGTGGCACATGCAGTGAAAGTGTTTGTCACAACTTGTTTCCAAAAAAATTTGACCATGAGGGCAAAATTAATTATAATTTTTATTGACGTTTCTGTGCTGTGAGCTACTATTGTTTAGGTTTTCGATCTCTGTTTTAAACATTGTTTTAAAAGGCCAAGGCATACGCGAGGCGTTTTCGGCTCCGTGAGGCGAGGTATAAGCCTCGAAACGTTGAGGGCGTAAACTTTTAAGGTAAAAGAAAACGCAAAATATACAATGAACATTGAAATAAAATAACATTAAATGTCAGCATTTAACAAGGAACATAAAACATTCATAAAACATTCAAAGCAATTCAAACAAAATATAATCATCCATCGGCATTTAAACTTGAATCAACATAAGCTAATGAACAGTAAACACAAAGCATAAACCACCCAGAAAACAATAAAAAAATAAATAAGAAAATGGTCGATTCTACTGGAATCGGGTCGATTCCATAAGGAATCGATTGAAGTATTTTAAATTTTTTTTAACCTCCTATTTAGCAGATAGAAAAAGAAAAGGGTCGAATGATAAATCAACAGGTCAATTTTTTTTGCTTCAGAGGCTTATGCCTCACAGCAATTATACCTTGAGGCGCATAATTTTCACTTTTTTGCGCCTCAACCATCTGAGGCGCACACATTTGGAGTAAAACGTTTTTTGATGTGCGCCTCTGCTTACGCCTCGCGTGCATTTTTAAAACCAGTTGTCTGAAGATTGGGAAACAGTTTTAAAAGATTGGAGTGATACATTTAGTCTTACTCTCAATGGTAGACACAATTGTTGTTTTTGATGAGTGTAATTATTCATTTAGTTATTATTAATAGAAATATATATTTGGATTTCAATCATAACATCGAAACTGTATAATTTTACATGATGCTCTCTGTAATATCAATTTGCTTATGATCACATATCGTTTACGAAAAATGATTATTATAATTGTTGCGTTGGCATATTCAAGGCAACAAATAATTGTGTTTACAATTATGAGTATAATACTACTTGAATTTATTTTTTCCTCCGTAAGACTGAACACATTTTTGTCTCGAATGTTTCTTCCTCACCACATCAAACTCTTCAAAGCCATTCAAAAGTTACAAATCCTAAACCTTTGATCTATTTTTTCTAAATAATCCAAATAGAAGTTTATGAATTCCATCTCTTGCCAAATTTGAAAGCTTAAGGATTTGTCGCTGTCCATAATATGAAAGATTGAATGAGAATCAGACATTAGGTTGATTATAGAAACAAAAAAGCACAGGAAGTTAAATGTTGGTAACGTAGAAACTTTTAATTAGACTGCTACAGTAATGGTAACCATTACCAATAGGAAAAAACCGTTTGGTTACGGGTACTTTCGTAAGTAAAAAATGACAACGGTTACTCTATTGTTATGATTAGCAAATGATCGTTGTTATACTAACAGATTGTTAAATGGTTGATTGGTAATCGTAAATCTGCCAATACATAAAAATATTAAATTTTGTTTTTATGATAAAACGGTAAATATTTTTTTTGCTAATTCTACCTCCACTAATGTTTATATCAACATTTAGATTAATTTTAGTTGATTTAGAATTTTTTTTAAATTCATCACATGATATTTATATCGGTATGAAACGATAATTTTTACGATCTTAGTTTTTGAAGTTAGAAAACCTAAAAAAGAAACATGATCATGAATAATATTGAAAACATGTTAGAAATCTAATATCTCTCCAGAAGTGTCCATTGTTAGGATTAATTAAAAGAGATAAAATTAAAACGATCGATAGAATTACTGTCACCACTAGTTTCGATGTTCCCTTACCGGCATATTTATTGTTAACAATGGTAAATTTACCGTTATCATAACTATATCATTGATATACCGGTGTAGCTCAGTATTAGTTATCAATTGTGTAGCGGTAGTATGACGATGGTAAACTTATCACTGCCACAACAACTCTACTTTTGATTGACGATTCGATTTTTGCCAAAAGAAAAGTATAGTTTTGGAAATTTTGAACAAATTGTACTGCTCATAGTACCCATAGACAAGTTAATGTAGATAACACCAATCTTATAAGCTATAACAGGATTCCAGTGATATAACAATTTCATTTGTATAATCGTGAAAAATAGATATATTCAATCTAATTACAACAGTGGAATTTATTCCGTAACTGCAACCCTGTACCATCCGCAACGTAGCTGCAGGGATGCCTGCACTGCTACTTGAGGTACAATTTTGCACCTGCTATCTTTATCATATTTACCTGTGTATAGACTTAAGGACCATCACAGTTGTTTTTTTTTTCCAACGTATTTTTCTTGCTAAAAGCGTTGTTATCCGTTTCAGTTGAATAATACCTTTTCATATTTGTTCAGATTTTCTTACAAGGACTACCTCGCACTGCTAGTCCAGAGGACGTAGAACGATTTCTGTCTGGTTGTAATTACGATCCTTCTTTCGAGTTAATGTTAAGGTATATTTTTTCTTTTCTTGTTTTATCTAAAGATGCGTGATTTGAATTTTATCAGAATGTTAGCAGCTGACCCATGAAATTATTCTAAAAAAAAATGGTCCAGGCCTTTCGGTGCAAACAACCTCATCAAGTGCGCCCTCGTTCGATTTGACACAGCTTTGGATGCAATGCATGCATTTTTGACAAAAAACAACAGCTTTTGTCAGAACAATCCAGTGAGAGTCCACCTTCTTCAATAATCTTCCGGACTCTTGTTTAATCTATCGACAAGACTTCATTAATCTTCCTTCCAACTTGCTTGCTCTCAGGCTTTTCTGATTTGAATCATTCTTTCTGCCTGTCTAGTTCTCTGGTAAATTTCATGTACTATGTTGAGGTCTGTGGTCAGCAGTGTTTTTTAAACTCTTACGTTTTCATCGCCTATATTACCTTGTATGTTCTCAATTAGACACCAAAGGATTTCTTCAGTTGGTCGCTGCCAAAAGTACCTTTGTAATACTGAAACTCTATTTTGAATACAATTAAGGTTACAAGCGAAATCTAAATTAGGCCAGGACAGCACATATTTTCCTCTCCACCCTTATTAAAATTAGTGGTTTATTTTACGCCGGTTTCAGAATTTATTGCACTTTTAAAGTAGTTTTGAAACTATTTGTAAGTATCTCTTACAAAATAAAGAGATTAGAGACTATTAGAGAGAGAACAATTTTATTGAACCAGATAGATTTTACAATACAATCGAACTTCATATTTATAGACTCCATATGCAGTGCAGATTACAACAATGTCCTTTCTTATTTAACATATTCATTTCTATTATTAATATATATTATAACACTCCCTCTTGAATATGCGTATGTAAAGATGATAATAGTAATTGCTTCTTTAAAAATCTTGTTATAAAAAAAATCCAATGGAAAAAAATCATAAACAAAGAAAAGAGTGCAACTTGATTTAATCTTTAAGTAACATATATTTTATAATGTTACTACGAGGGTTGATACTTCTGGATCAAGAAAATGCCTCATTAAAACCTTACTAATAAAAATCCAGTGGGAAAAATATTAGTGAAGGAAAAAGAGTACATTATAGCGTATTTCATACGCTCCCTCTGAATTATAACGCATTATTCAATTAGTCTGTTGATGCAGCCGACGTATATCAATTTTGTACACCATCTTCTGAAATGTTGATTTTGGAAGCGCCTTTGTGAATAGGTCCGTCGGATTTTCTTGGGATTAGATATGTTTCACTTCTATCTTATTATCCTTTTGTGGCTCATGTGTGAAGAAAAATTTAGGAGAAATGTGTTTCGTCCTATCACCCTTAATGTAACCCGCGTGAATTTGAGCTACACATGCTACATTGTCTTCATAAATAATGGTTGATCCTTCTATTACTGATATGAGTTGACAGCTTTTTCGAATATGCTCAATTAGTGATTTCAGCCAAATGCATTCTTTACTTGCTTCATGTAGTGCTAGTATTTCAGAGTGATTGGATGATGTTGCTACTAATGTTTGTTTTGTAGATCGCCATGAAATTGCTGCATTGCTGTTGTTAAACACATATCCAGTTTGTGATTTTGCTTTATGTGGGTCAGAAAGATAACCTGCATCAACATAGCCAACTAGATTTGGATTATTGCCTGTGTTAGAGTAAAACAAACTCAAATTCGTCGTTCCATGAGGATATCTCACGATACGTTTTATACCATTCCAGTGTTTTTTTGTTGGTTCTGAACTGTACCTTGCTAGAAGATTTACTGAAAATGCAATATCTGGTCTTGTGCATTGGGCCAAATATAGTAATGCACAAACGACACTAGGATATGTCACTTCCGAGCCAAGCACATTCTCATCTTCTTCTTTTGGGCGGTAAGGGTCCCTTTTAATATCTAAAGATCCAACAACCATCGGCGTACTAAGTGGATATGCTTTATCCATTTGAAAACATTTTAGAAATTTCTCGATGTAGTTTGCTTGATGGATTAATATGCCATTAGCACTATGCTCAATCTGTAGACCGAGACAATGCTTAGATTTGTCAAGCTTTTTTATTTCAAATTCATTCTTTAAATAATTTATTGTTTCATCAATCTCTTTTGGAGTCCCAGTCAAATTTACGTCATCAACATAAACTGCTAAGATAGCAAATCCCTTTACCGATTTCTTTATAAAGACATATGGAAAAATGAGATTGTTTTCGTATTCTTCTTTTACTAAATATTTACTAAGACGGTTATACCACATCCTTCCAGATTGTTTCAAGCCATATAGTGATCGTCTTAGTTTTAATGAGTACACGGACTTTGAATTTGCTTCAGGCAATTTATATCCATCTGAAATTTTCATGTAAATATTGGTATCTAATTCACCGTAAAGATAAGCTGTCACAACATCCGAGTTTTTCAGAAACTACAAGGCTTATCAAATATCGGAATGTTATGACATCCATAACAGGGGAGTAAGTTTCCTTAAAGTCAAAACCTGTTCTCTGCAGGAAACCTGCGACAAGTCGTGCCTTGTACCCACGACTTCATTTTTATCATTTCGTTTTCTAACGAATACCCATTTATAACATACTGGTTTAACATTTTTTGGTGTTTTCTATATTGGTCCAAATACACCATGTTTTTGAAGTGAATCTAGTTCCACTTGGGTAGCATCTTTCCATTTTGGCCATCGTGTCTTTTTCGACATTCATACTATTTGGTTCATTATCATCATTCTCATTATGGTCACGACTTTCAATTATTTCAGTAGCTACTATGAATGAGAATACATCATCAATTATTATTTTACTTCGATCCCATATTTCTCCATAGTTCGTATAAAAATATTGAGATCTTATTATTATTATGTACCATTTTATCGTTGGAATCTTCTTTTATCTCTTCTGCGATAATATTTCCTTCCGCACTTCTAGGAGAATTGAGATTTTCATTTGAGTGATCCTTTTGATCATTTATAACCTCTTCAGGAGGTTCCTTAATTAATGATTTTTCATTAGACTTTCTTTTTCTAGGCGCTAAGTCTTCTGAACCAATTGGCCTTCACGTTTTTGTCTTGTTTTAGATTCGTTAGCTGCTATATTTACTTTCGATTCTTCAGGGACATTAATTTTTGCTGGTGCATTTGCTGCTGGAATGTAAGATTTAGTTATTTTTGCAGTGTCACTAAATGCATCTTGCAGTTGATTTGCAATATTTTGAATATGCAAAATCTTTGTACATCATATTGGCATTGTTTGGTACGTTGAACCAAATAAGACATAGATGGATTATTCCATGATATTTCACGCCGTTCTACTGAAACGGTCTTTCCCTCCCCCTAATGGCGGAAAAATTGTCTTATCAAATTTACAATCTGAAAATCTTGCAGTGAAGACATCACCTGTAAGAGGTTCAAGGTAACAAATTATCGATGGAGAATCAAATCCCACATAAATTCCCAATCGTAGTTGAGGACTCATTTTAGTACGAAGTGGGGGATTAATAGGTATATGCACAACACAACCAAATTTCTGTAAATGTGAAATATTTGGTTAAGATCCAGTTAAGAGCCGTGATGGTGAAAGCTGATGATAAGCCGTTGGTCTAATTTTAACCAATTTCGATGCATGCAAAATTGCATGCCCCCAAGATGAAACGGGTAGTTTTGATTGCATAAGCAATGGTCTTGCAATAAGTTGCAAGCGCTTAACTAATGATTCTGCTAGACCATTTTGAGTATGAACATGAGCTATTGGATGTTCAATTTCAACTTCCAATGATAGACAATAATCATCAAATACTTGAGAAGTAAATTCTCCAGCATTATCTAGTCGAATTGATTTAATCTGATAATCAAAAAAGTGTGCTCTCAATTTTATTATTTGAGCAAGTAGCTTGGCAAATGCCAGATTTCTTGTAGAAAGTAAACAGACATGTGACCAACGAGTTGATGCATCAATCAATACCATAAAATATTTGAATGGTCCACATTCAGGGTGGATTGAGCCACATATATCACCTTGAGTTCCTTGTAGAAATGTTGAAGATTCAGAAGTGATTTTACTGTATGAAGGCTGAATGATTAATTTTCCTTGAGCACATGGGGCACATAAATAATCACTTGGTAAATTCAATTGGTTTGATAAATCATGTCCTTTGGAGTTTTTGGCAATTTTACGCATCATAGTTGATTCAGGATGACCCAAGCGATCATGCCAAAGAATCAATATCTTTGTATTTGTGAGCTTCTGGCTCATGTTTATAGAGTGAGATTCAACTATGCCAATTTTTGTAAAATATAAACCAGTTGAAATTGTACCAAATTTTTCTAGGATAAGCTTCTGGCTTTCAATTCTAGAAATAACACAAAGATATTCTTTGTTGTTTTCATTTATTGTTTCAATATGGTATCCATTCATTCTTATATCTTTGAAACTCATCAAATTTCTTTTAGAGTAGCTTGAGTATAATGCATTCTGAATAAAGATATGCGTACCATTTGATAATATTATATGGGCTCTTCCGGACCCATCAATTATATTAGCAGATCCAGCTATAATGGAGACTTTAGCTGAGAAATTTTCAGACAGTTTAGAGAAAAACTTCTAGTTTTTCAAAATTGTATGAGTAGTTGCACTATCTAGTAATTATATATCATCACCCAAATGGCGTTCGATACCTTAAGAATTAAAGACAATAATTAGTCAATCATTAAAAATTTGTATGCATAAATAAATGTAATGTAAACAAAGTAATATGATTAAAATAGGCTACTGATTAAGAACAACATCCACATTACACATTATTTTTAACTAGTTCTGCAAAGGGAAATACAAACGAACACAAACTTCAAACTGATTTATTAATGCAAGCTAATGAAATAAAACGAAAACCACATAACAAACTTCAAGTTATTTCTAATTGATCAACTCGGTCATATCATTGATCATTGCACTTAGATTTTCATCATTAATGAAATTTCCATTGTCATCTTCGAAGAAATCATCTAACTTCAGGTCAGTGTTTTCAGGCAACTCTTCGACATTATTTGCCTCAATATTCTTCGAGCGATTATATTCTTCAACTGTTTTCTTTGATGATCTACATGTACGTGACCAGTGACCAGATCGTCCACATCTATAACAAACTTCCTCATGATGCCTTCTATTTTCTGAAGCTGAATCATTGTTCTTTACAGGCTCAATTTTCTTTTGTTGCTTTTTAAAGTTGGTGGTTTTGTTACCTTTAAAACCACCATAACCGCCTCTGCTGGAGTTATATTCACGTCCACGACCATGTTCTCTACCTCGACCTCAACCCCTACCTCTTCCAGATTGGGCAAAATTAGTATTAACTTCAGGTAATGCAGTTGAACCAGTTGGCCTTGAGGAGTGATTTTTTATAAGCAATTCATTGTTTTGTTCAGCAATTAGTAAGCATTCTATGAGTTCAGAATATTTTATAAAATGACGCTATCGATATTGCTGCTGCAGGAGTATATTCGAGGTATGAAATGTTGAGAAAGTCTTTTCAAGCATTTATGCGTCATCCACCTTTTCTCCACATAATTTTAATTTAAAAGTGATTCTAAATATTGCAGAATTATATTCTCTTACAGACTTGAAGTCTTGAAACCTTAGGTTCAACAACGTTGCCTAGTGTTTGGAAGTATGACCGTCTTCTGATGGTCATAGCGCTCCTTCAGGGAGTTCCATAAGTGGAGAGGGTCTTTTTCAGTCAAATATTCTGTTTTTAGATCGTCGTGGACATGACGTCTTAAGAATATTAGAGCCTTCGCTTTGTCCTGCTGGGACATAGTATTGCCATTTTTAATGGCATTTTCTAAGCATTGAGATTGCAAATGAGTCTCAGCATCCAGTATCCATGATAAGTAGTTTTCTCCAGATATATTCAAAGCTTTAAATTCAAGCTTGGCGATGTTTGCCATTTTGTGAACTGTACATAAAATAAATTGCATAAGGTGAAAATATTCGCCACAACAGCATTCAGTTATTTGTTTGTACATAATACAAGGTCTGAAATGTTTTATATGTAGAACCATAGAGTTAATCAGTAATCCGCAAAACCAAGGACCACAGAGGCGTAATAACATATGAATAAATTACAATTAATAGCTCCTTTACGGACAACCAGACTAATGGACAAATGACAGAGATTATAAGCAAAAATTGAAGATGACCATTGTTAACATACATACAATTAAACTGGCACAATGTTAGGGACAATACAACTTGATGAGATAAGAAAACAAGGCCAACTAAAAGTAATCATATTGTTACATCTCTAACATTTATAATTTGTTTAGTTGCTCAATATCTTTCATTTCATGTTTGAAAATTTATTAGGCACTACTAAGAAATATCAAAATAGTCATCTCATATTCTTCGCAATGTTCGTTTCCAGCTAAAAGTTAAAAAAATGGAAAAGTCTTCATTCATGGTATCAAACAACTATACCCCAAAAAAAATGTATCAACAAAACCAAACATTTGGATTTTGCAACTTTCATGTATTTACCATGCAAGAAAGGAAAGTCAGCTTTTGCGTATGTTCCATTCCAAACTTTTCCGCAAAAAAATATATTGAATTTAGAAGCCAAAGGATTAAAATAAGAGTGATACAATAAAAGACATTAAAAAAAATATAGAAGCAAACCCCAAAATAGCATGTGCTGACTTGACAACTTTATAAAAAAAACATGATATTGACAGCTACCTTCTTACAGAGAGGAAAAGTAAAGAGTTTATGAAGAAATGCAAGAACAATTCCTTTACCTGCTTACTGTTTTAAAGGAAATAAGAAATAGAACGAATGTAGATATATTATAAAAGACTCGTCTGCACTAATATATAATAGGATTTTGAATATGAATAACCTCAGAATTGGAATGGTCAGAATTGGAATAGTCAGAGTAATTAATATCTAATTACTTGCTGAGAAGTTGGAAAGTTTGAAGGTGAAGAGGTTGAGAACAATAATTAATTCGCATTCCTGTGCAGAATATTGAAAATGCAGTATACAAAAAGTTTGTGCTACTAAAAAAAATATCCCTAGTTGAGCAGCAAGAAAATAAAATAAAAGAAGAAACACCTTTGTGCTGATAACGTGTTACAAAATAAAGAGAATAGAGACCATTAGAGGGTAACAAATTTATTGAACCGAGATAGATTTTACAATACAATCAAACTCCATATTTATACACTCCATATGCATTGCAGATTACAACAATGCCCTTTCTTATTTAGCATATTCATCCCTATTATTAATATATATATTACAACAGTATCGTATTTTTACCACAGCAACACCGAAATATCGTAGTTTTTTTCGAAATACATCGTAAAGTGCGATTGTAAATTTCGTTCATGTTATTAACTGGCACAACTGATAGTTGTGTCTTTCTGAATATAGTATAGGTGCAACTGACAGTTGTGTCACTGTAAATTAACGTTGGTGCAGTTCACAATTTTCACTATAAGTTAATTTTCTATTCTTGCAAATAGTTTGAAAACTAGTACAGAAGTAGATCAAAGTAGCATTCTATTAATATACTGGACATGTTATCCCAGTATAATTGTCCCAATATAATTGGAATAATTAATATAATGGGGAAGTATACTGGCTTCCTTAATCGATCGTAGTCGTCACACTCAAATATGCAGCTCAGTAGAAGAGAAAGGCAATTCTTTTGGGAAAGAAAGAGTAAGGTAGAAAGAAAGACAATTCTTATGTGAAGGGTAGGATTAGAGATTGACTATCCACCTTTTCTTATTCTAATTCATTAACCCGTGCGAAGGTATTGAATTTTCTTTTATTTGTTCTAAAATGAAATTTTGCTTCAAAAGTAGTGAAAGTACGTGTCTTAAGCCTGTCAACATATACTTCCGGATGTAGATAGTGTCATATTCGAATTCGCATCCCAAATTATTTTTGGATATCGGATATCTGCATTAGTGGATACAGACAGATATTGGATAATTATCCCATCCGCTAACGATCGATAAATCAAGAAACATAAATAGCGTTTTTTACTTTAATTTTTTTTTTCAATTTCATTGATCATTAAAGTGTTAAAAATAAAAAAATACGATGATAATAAATAATTTTGAACGGTTAATATGCATTTAGTGCGTATAATATAAAATTTTAACTTAATAAAACAATCATTGTACTAAAATACACATAATTTAAACTATAATTTTGAAAAAAACTGAACGATAATTTTCGGATGCGGTTGTCGTCGTATCCACATACGTTTTTCTGGATATCAGATATGTTAATCTAAAAAAGGGAACAACACCCTAGTATGATATGTGAAAGCACCATCTCTGTTAGAATAAGGCAAAGATAATAGAAAATACCAATAAAGTCAGAAAATAAAAGAGAGACATGAGATTTTATAGTGGTTCGACAATCTAAGGCCTATGTCCACTTTATAGCTTTGTTGCTTATATATTTGATTGAGATTACAAAGGATTTGAGAGAGAATAAATCACAAGTATGTACCGATTCTAAGTCTTACAATTGCCTAGAGTAGCTGCCTTGGCGATTATGGTGTGGAGGAAAGAGTTGAAGAAGACGGGGCTTTCGCGTAGTGATAATAGAAACCAGATCCTTTCTTGGTTGCTCTATGGTTTGTATTTATAGGGGTAGTAGTCGTATTGGGCCAAGTAGAGAGTTGGAGCAGAGCCCACAAGAAGGTCCGAGAAAGTGCGTAAATTCGTAGGTACAACGGAGTCAACATGACATGTTGGTACCGACTTGGCATGTCGGTGCCGACATGTGTGGTTGAGTCCAATTGCCTTGCGATCTTTTGTGTTGCCTTCATTCTTCGTTTTAGAGTGTCCCAAGGAGTTGTTGTGGGTAGATAGTTGATATTGGTAACAGTTCCTTCATCACTTAGTTTGCTTTGCTGTTATGACTACTAACTCCTCAATTCTTATACTCAGTTTTTCAAAATCCTTTGATATTTCTTGGGCACAAATAAAATAGGCGAAGATGAGCCTCCGCAAAGTTTGAGTAAGAACTATGGATGTACGTGAAGTTATCACTGACCTCTTGAAGTCAGCACCGAATTCCCGTATTTGCTTCATTCTTGTTGAGATTTCTTTGGGATGCTTCTCCAGCCTACTAGGCGTGCTTTCGAGATTTGAAGTCCTTTCGTCTTCGTCTCTATGTTTTAAATTCTGTTGATTTCTGCTTGGTTAAAAACCTAGTTAATATTTGCCTTCCAGAGCATGCTTTCGTTGAAAATAAAGTGTGCTCTGGAACGAGACAAGTCCCATATTGCTATCCTGTGAATTCCAATTGATTGCTTAAGTGTCGTCTCGAGACGTTGCTTTTATTTGGCATTAATCAATCGATTTCCATTCGTTATCTACATGAACTTGGACAGAACTTCGGTTCTTGACATTGTCGACACGATTTGCATTTTAGAGCTCAGAAGCGTCTTCTTGTTGTTGATTAGATTCATCATAGGAAGTTCGAGCAGTATCGGTTGAAAAACCACATGTCGATACCGACCTCACATGTCGGTACCGACCTCACATGTTGGTACCGACCTCTCATGTCGGTACCGACATGAACACCTAGCAAAATTTTGACCTTTTTTCTTTATAATCCTTTATGTCCCTGAGTCCTCACTTCTTCGCATTGCTTGCCGAGTTCTTGAGATTTGCTACTGAACCCTCTAGTGCCGACTTCGCTTCGTTCGACTCCAACCACCACTGCCGACTTTGCCTCAAACCGCAAACTGCTGCCATCGTTTACCCAAGCTATTCGTCGTTGTTTGGAACCATCATCGACCTCAGAATCGCCGCTCGGATTTCTCAGCATCGACTTGTCTCAAAACCCTAGATGCAAAATTGATTTTGCTTTAGATCGAAGGGGGTTGGATGATCGACTACTGGTTTACGATGGTGGTGATGGTGATGTAGGCTTGGTCAGTTTCAACTTATTAGGAAGCAATCGAGTTCAAGTGCGTGTAGTTGGGGATGAAGTTAGCGCTCGGTCCGGTTGCATGCACATGACCCTAGAGAAAGACTTGACTCTTAGGTTTCGACTATCTCTCGAGTTGAATTGGCTAAGTCTTGATTGTTATGTAGGCTCTAATACGACAATTCCTCTTGGACTTGAACGTATTGAAGGATCTTATCGCTTTTCCTTTTCAGATTCATACTTTCAGATCCTGAAAAGAAAGACTTTTCGCATCGCTCTGGACGACGGATCGTTAATCGATAACAGGCAAGTATAGAAAGATAATTTCAAGGACGATGCAGATTGTTTTTCAAGTGTAAGTTAGTGTTCTACATAGGATGGTTCATTTGCAGTGTTCCGGACACTAGACTCATTCCATATAGACAACACATTGCACTTACCCCGGTTAACACTTAGAATTCAATTGGTCGACACACGTCGTCTTCCTTTGAATTCTAAGTGTTGGTCACATGGGTATTTCTATTTTAAGCTAAAATTTACCCGACCGTATCGAACACCAAGTCCTGCTATCTTATAATGTCTCGATGATCAACCTACCACAAGTCTAGTGAAGGACCATCTACTCCTCCTAGCGATGCATCCATTACCGCCCTGGTTTTGCCATTCGTTCTGGTTCGAACCAACCGACCTACAACCTCTGGATCTGAGAGCCAGATAGTGCCGATGGTTTGTGTTCTACACTGGTTGCCTCCAAGGTTAATCATAACTGACGCATCAGAACAGTTACATAGCGATTTGACCAAGAAGATGCTTAGTAACATTTGCTTGCAACATGACATCCTCGCAGAAGATGTTCGCCTATCAGCGAGAAACGAATTCGCACATTTTCCCCCATTTGATTTCACTAATTGTAGCCGATATATGTGTCTCAACGGCATTGTCCCGCCTTTGATTCCTTGAGGAATTTCGTGGGAGAAATCGGGCTTGCACCATTTCCGGGTATCCCGAATGGACTTGTTTTACTGAGTTCGTTATATGTTCTATTCATGCGAAGGTTCGAACGCCCTCCCCAATTCCATTAGCTTGCATATTTGCTCAAGTTCAAAAGGAGAAAAAATTGCCCATCCTTTATAATCATCGAGGCATGGACTAGATGCAAGGTCGTGGGGAAACTCCACAATAAACGTTCCATGTTCAAGAGCGAATACTTCTTTGTATGCTATTCAGAAGGATTCAATCGATTTTGGTTAAAAGGAAGTGAGTTCCTCTCTATCAATTCCTCTCGTTTCAAAATCTCTACATTCCAAACTTAATGTGTGTTTCTCACAGTATTCCAAAGCGAGATAAGAGATCGGAGCATAAGAAGATGATCGAAGACTTGAAAGCCATTAGAACGAGCCAATGTTCTATCAAGTTCCTTTTGACGAAGGAGAATTTATAAGAATATGGACTGCTTGCTCTAGGAAGAATAACCGATATCGAAGCTTTGACAAAGAGCAACTCCGGATTACACACCCGTTCTAATGCCCCTTCTCTTAGCTCTGATGAGGATACTCAAGGGAAAGAAGAGGAAGGTGCTTTCGGTGAGGAATACGGGGAATGAGCTATTGATGTAGAAGCTGACGAGCCTATGAAGAGTGATGAGGAAGAAGCTGTTGGGAGGGGCTGATGGGACCATGCAAAATGATGCCCTGGTCACGTGGACAATAGCTATAGAATAACTACAATCATGGAGGAAGACGAGCCAGTTAAAAGGAGAGATGAGACATAACCAATAGTGGCTGAAGGAGGGGAGATCTTAGATGATGATGATGATGATAATGACTTTCACGTAAATGCGAAAGAAGAACATGAATCCTTTGGTGAATCATTGGGGAATATTCCTTCCACGAATTTGTTGACCATTGAGGTATTGAGCCCTGAGCTCTCAGACTCCCCTCCACCAGGGCAAACCACTGTTGGAACTCCACAATCTATTGGAGGTCAAACTACTACAACTCCCATTAGAGATGCGTCGACTTTTGACTTTCTAAGAGATGTTTCCCTTCATGTGAATGAATTCAAGGATACCTTGATTAGCGAGATGTTGGACGAGATTGGCTCGCAAATCAACATCTCTTCTAGCGCTTTTATGAGCGAAGGTGGAAAGATTCCAACCCTTAAACCATGCCTATACGGTTGGTAGAGTACATAGGTGGTCATCGACACTACACACTTCTACAGACACACATGTTTACATTGAGTCAACTTTCCTATCCAAAGTGTAAACTTCACTTTCATTTTTGTTTCAGGTTCTAAGGGTCATGGATTGTACCACCAACTTCGTCAAAAATCTAGCTTATACAAAGATCAAACTTCGAATCCTCCCCATCGCTCTTATCGTGAAACAGACAAGGAGAGGACGAAGAGAAAGGAGGAGGAGGCTTGGCACTTGGAGAGAGAGCATGAGACAGGAGAGTAAAGTAAAAGGGATGATGAGAGTAGTGCTCCTGGCAATGTTCACAAGCGCCAAAGAGACTCTTATGAATGCCACAAGGCTTCATTACCCATTTCTCCCCCTCGCACTGAAGCTCAGACCACTGCACTATAGGAAGTCCTTCATCCCGAGCCATAACTACCGCAGTTGTCCTTAGTCCTTTTAGCCAAAAGGAGAAGTTTTTATTCCTGCCTGGTCCACCCAAGCTCTAGACTGCCTACCCGCATTTATACTTAAAGGGTGTAAAGTTCAACAAGGACATCAAGCCCACCAACAAAACCACTTCCTTGTGCAATCTTGAGACAGTCCGCGAGGACTTAGAAGCTGGGTTTAATAGTAGTACCTCATGAAGGCCCTTTCGGACATGAATCATATCAATTATCAAGAAATCCTCTCATTCGAGGCTGAAAGGGAAGATCATGATAAAGCGATCAAGGATCTGATACTGAAATAGCCAAGCTGAAAGTTGAGAGGGATGTAGGCTTAAAGGGAAAGGCTGTCAGCGACAAGTTATTGATTGAGGCAAACTGAGCTCAGGACATAGCGCTTATCGTGATTAAAGACCAGCTCAAGCATGCTCACAGAGAATCCGGCAAACTGACAGAGCAGATCACGGTTGTAGAGAACACTATCAAATCACTAGACCAAACCATTGCTGGTCAAGATGCCACCATTGCCGAACTTACCCGACTCCGTGATGAGAATCCACTGTTGGTCAAGGAGAAAGAAGAACCGTAAGTGGAAAATTGGCGGAAGAGATCGACCATCTGGTCACACAGTTGGAGCTTCGAATAGCGTATGATGGGGCGATAAGCCAGATGGATGCCAGCATGCTTCACCTCTACACTTGCAATGTGATGAATTGGGGCAGCCGAAAGTGGCTTGGCGATGATTATCCATAGACTCTCGCCATGGTCTGGGAGGAAGTGCTGGTAAGATCAGGGAAGGCCAAGGATATGCGCTCTGATAAGGAATTAATCACTGCCTACCTCATCTCTGAAGACATAGTCTTTCTGGCCGTTGGTAGACAGATTCTTTGAGGGGAGAGAGAGAGAGAGAAGGATGTCGTTGCCAAGGCTCTTGCCGGCACAAACTCTTCGGGTCAGGGTGAAACACTTGTTCCTACTTCCCAAAAGTAAACAGTAATCATTCCAGTATCCACAATTACTACTTTCGAAGTTGGTCATGTTTACCTATCTTATGAAGCCTTGGGTGACTCACACTTTTCTCCATCTATCGTGTGAACCATCGAGATGAGGACTAGCGGAGGAAACTTCGAAGTTGTAGTTCGTGACCAAACTCAAACTCTTGGATCAGGTATTCCCCTCGTCTCTCCGGTGTTCCAAGCGCTTCGATTCACTTTAGAATCTTTTGCTAAACTATAAACTGTGTTTCCACTGATACTCAGAGCTTAGGAACCACTACTCTTTTCACTGTTTCTACTACCGTCTCTGTAGTTGCTTCCGGCACGATTCCTGTCCCCAGGTTCGGGCTTGGACCCGATTCCTAGAAGATAGAAGCAATGTAGAATCTGAAGGACGTCTCCGTATTTGTGGACGAAGAGGTAGTAGTCACTAGTGAGTCAGAGCCAATAGACAAGACGACGATGGCGGAGAGGCCGGAAGAGGAAAATAAAGGGCTTCAATTGAAGATGGAAAAGGAGGAGGCAAAGCGCAAGACTCCGACCACTATCAAGCTACGGATGCCAAAGGAGGGAAGCACGATCGTAGAATCTGAAGGGTCTGCAGAAGAAGGGACTCATAAGGATAGCAGGAAGAAGATCCTAATTCGCTCAGGCAAAGACACCAAAGGCGGGAAGAAGTGACGACGGACTCAAGAGCTGGTGGAATGGGGTACTTATGGTCCTTTTGGTGTATGTCTTTTGTGTTGTTTAAGTTTGCACAAGTTCAGAGGCTGTACTTAGTATTTCTTTTCTTTGACATTACATCGGTAAAGTCCATATCTTTGCTTTTGTTGTGTCCAAATAGGCCAATATTGTGCGGGTACGGCCCCCGCGGTTTGAACCGTACAAAGAATTGGTAATAAAAAGATTAGCGTTTCTATTATAGTCTTTCCTATATACGTTTCCTATACATACTGTGCCTGTTTATATACCATTGTGTGTATACATAGTATGATTGCCGTCTTGCAATTTTCATCTTATATACTGCTGTACTGTGTGATTTGTGCATTTACCGCAACTCTGTACATGTAAATAGTGAAATTTGCAGTGATTTTTGCACAGCAGTTTGCCTAGTTCTGTCATGGTTGCCAAAATTCTTCATTGGCATAACAAAATTGTGGTGTATCTTGGCTTAGCTTGTCCAGACTAGATGTTGGTGTATGTATGCCCCCTACTCCATAAAGCTAGTTACTCCGAACTCAGGGTTCAAGTAATTGATTAAAGACCGGTTGTTCTAGGAAACTCATTTGGTTGCCCCCAGTCTGGGTTGTGCAGTAGGCTCCTATCTAAGAGAACCTGGGATTTTGATGCTCGATTTCGAGCATTCCATTCCTTGATAGAATTCCTCCAAGTTTAGAGTTGAGATCCTGTTTGCATATCAGTTTCCATCTTTGGAAACTTTTGAATAGCCCAGGTACTTGGATTTTATTCCGATATTGCCCTCGATCTGGTGGTTTGGTCTTTCGTGATATTGCCGGAGCAACGTTGATTTCCACTAATCCTATAATAGGAAATTTTCCCGAAGTTGCCAGAGAAATTTCAGTATTTAGGAAGTACAGATGAGCTTTCAGTGTTACTGGTATAACATCGATTACAAGAGGACAAAAGGATTTCCCAACGTTTCCTGGGCAACATTGGTACTTGTGAAATTTCGAATTTGATTTTTTCGTCGATTCGATGGTTTAGGGGTCTGTACTCCCAATCCGGAGGTTGGGGATTATTTTCCCAGTTGAGCGGGATGTATGTGGATTGCGTATTTGAACGCGATTCCATTGGTTCAAGCAAGAACGTGCGACTTACGGGTGGCGCATTAGAGTTTGCTTGCAAGAGCGCTGTTCCATTGGCTCGAGAAGCGAAGAAAATACGAATACTTGAACACGGTTCCTTTGGTTCAAGCATAGGAGGAATGGAACATACTTAAACGCAGTTCCATCAGTTCAAGCAGTGAAGGGATGAAGTGTACTTGAACACTGTTCCATCGGTTCAAGCATCGAGTGGATGGGGAGTACTTGAACAGAGTTCCATCGGTTCAAGCAGCGAAGTGCGATTTATGGGTGCACAAGAAGATTTTCCCAACGCTACTGGAGCAACATGGGTCCTTAGAAGGTAGGAATTAATTTTCCTCATCAATCCGAAGGTTTGAGTCAATTTTACCGTCGAATTGGCGGTTTCCTTACATGAACACGGTTCTATTGGTTCAAGAAGCAAAATATTTATTCATAGGATGAAAAGAATGGAAAGTTCTGCCTATTTACAATGCCCCCAGTGTCCTTGGGTGGATTATTTGAAAAAAAAATAGGAAATACATAGATATATATTAAGTAAAGTAGTTCCGCAACGAATCATTGTTCTAGGCACGAGGAATTTGCATTTCGTCTACCGTTGTCAGCTTGAAAGTTCCACCTCCACGTTTTTGGCCGATCATGTAGGTCCTTCCCAGTTTGGGTCAAACGCTCTCATACCTTCGAAGATCCGTTTTAGGACGAGATCTCCCACTTCGAAGGTGCGGTTGTGAACTTTAGTGTTGGAGTGTCATGCTTATTTTCATTTTGACTGAAGTGACATCTCCGATGAGAGGGGACTTCCAGTTCCACTAGGATCATTGCTTCTGAACCATATGCCAAAGCAAATAGTGAGTGCCCGATCGTAGATTTATGTGTTGTTCTACAGCCTCTTAGTGCAAGTGGAAGTTCATCTACCCATTTTCCTTTAACTTTCGTTAGTCGCTTATTAATGGTGGATTTTGATGATTTTGTTCACGGCTTCCGAATGCCCGTTTGCTTGCGGACGCGCTACCGTAGAAAATCTCTTCTCAATCCGATAATGCTTGCAGAAGTCCTTGAATTCAGCACTCTCGAAAAGAGTTCCATTGTCTATGATGATTTTCTGTGGTACTCCATACCTGCAAATAATGTTTTTCGTTACAAAGTTAATTACATTTTTAGTGGTAATGGTAGCAAATAGTTTCGCTTTAACCCATTGGCTAAAGTAATCAACTGCAATGTTAACATATTTGGCTCCTCCTTTTGCTATTGGAAATACTTCGATTAATTCGATCTAGCAAGGGCAGACCATTTGTGTAAGTTCTGAGGATGGAGTTCTCGGGATTTTTGAAAATTTATGGCACCGATCACAATGCTTGGCATATTCTGCTGCATCTCGGTTGATTGTGGGCCAGAAATATCCGTAACGTAGCACCTTCTTTGCTAGTGTCTGCCCCTTAGTGTGGTCGCCACAGCTCCCTTCGTGGACTCCCATCATAATCTTCATGGCTTCGTCTTTGGTTACACACCTTAATAGGGGCATGGAGAAGCCTCTCTTATATAACACTCATCTTGTAGCACGAATCGCAATGTCTTTCGAAGGAACTTCTTTCGTTCATTCGGGTTTCTAATAGTATTCCTTTGAGCAGATAATCCTTGATTGACGTCATCCATGATTCTTTCTCCTTCGCGGTCTCCAAAGCCCAATCTACATCTATCTAATCTATGCTTGGAGTAGTTAACACTTCAACTGGAACCGATCCCATTGGTTATTCCTCTCCAGAACTGGCCAGCTTGGTTAAGTGATCGCCCATCATGGTCTGTTCCTTGGTAATACGGGTTATCGTGCAGTACTCAATGTCGTTGAGCAGTTCCCATGCTTTTGACAAGTAGGGAACGAGGTTTACCCCTTTAGCTTGATATTCCCCCTTTACCTGACAAATGACTAGCTGAGAGTCGCTATAGATATGTAAAGCTTTTATTTCCAATTCCTTTACAATCTTCAATCTTGCTATCAATGCCTTGTACTCTGCCTTGTTGTTAGTAGCAGGGATCTAGTTTTATGTCATAGCAGATTAATCGTCCTTAAGGAGTCTCAAGCACAACTCCCGCTTCTGGGCAGAATTCGTTTGATGCGCATCGACGAACAACTTCCATTTTGATACCATTTTCTTTCTCCCGCTCTTCTCCATCTCGAATGGTGACTTCCGCTATGAAATCAGCCAACGCCTGTTTGTTAATTGCCCTCCGGGGATGATAAGTCACGTCATACTGGCTTAATTCAATATTCCACTTCAGAAGTCTCCTTGAAGTCTCAAGTCAGTAAGTATTTGTTTCAAAGTTTGATTTGTCAACACTTTAATTGGATACGCTTGAAAGTATGGTCGCAACTTCCTCGATGGTATCCATATGTGATATGATAAATTTTCCAACTTCAGATAGTTCCGTTCAGCTCCAGTGAAATTTGCTGATGTAGTAAATGAGCCGTTGAATTCTACCTTCCTCTCATACAAGCGCCGCACTTAGAGCATGATGGGACACTGCCAAGTAGATAAACAAGTCTTCTCCTTTCACCGGCTTGGATTGGACCGATGGAGTCTCCATGTGTTGTAGTAGTTCTTCGAAAGCCGTCTGACAATCCTAATTCCACTCGAAGTTCTTCTTACTTTCTTTAGTGCGTCGGAGAATGATATAAACTTATCTGTCGCTTTAGAAATGAATCGAATTAATGTTGCAATTTTCCCATTTAAGCTTTGTAATTCCTTCTTTGTTGAAGGGGCTCTGACATTCCTTAGGATGGTTGTCTGTTCTGGATTAGCTTCAATGCTATCTGCATCAAAAATTGGCATAAACACCCAAGAGAGTTGCAGTAGAGGAATAAATGATCAATATTAAATGTAAACATAGAGAATATAGTAATAAAGTCATAAGAAATGAGTAAATAATAGAGACATGGTAATTTATGGTGGTTCGACATTGTTTGCCTACGTCCACTTTGAAGAGATAGCTTTGTTAATCACTTTGTAAATTAAGTACAATAGGGATCGGGTTAGAATCCTTAGTTACAAAAGTGTACAAAGTAATAAGCAGTGTAAAGATCCCCAAAATAAACAATCAAGCCAGTATTTATAGAGGAAGACGGTGAAATATCTTTTTGAAAATTCGGTAGAAGGATCTACAGAACCATGCGGGCCCACAGAAGGGGCATGGCTTAAATCCCGAGGAAGAGGGATTGAGGTCGATCCCTATCTTGGTGGATTTAGGGGCTATGATTCCTATGAGGGGTTCTTCATGCTGTGATGCACTTGTCCTCTAAGTTTCATGTTAATTGGACTTGTATATGTTGAGTTGTTGATCGATCGTTGTTGCAATGTAGTGTTGTCTGATTTTGGCTGATCCCTTTAGAGGGAAGAAGGTCGATCCCTCTTACTTGCTCCATTGGAGGTGTGATCCCTAGGGTGGACCTCCTAAGGTCCCCTCTTCTTGTTCTCAAAGTTTCATATGTATTGGACTTCTAGATTTCGAGATAACGATCATTTTCCACTGATTTGCACTTGTTTAGCTAAAATAATCCGATCCCTTTGGTTGAGAGAGATCATACCCGATTCCAATGATAAATTAGATTATATTCCATACTTAGAACCCATGAAGTGCTTTGAATCGAAGCAAGTTAGAGTCGTTGGAAAGAAATCCATCCAGTTTTCTGAATAGTCGCTATCCTTCCGTTGAACTGCATTCCCAAAGTGTCGTATCTTTCTTTGATCACCATGAAGCTTGGTCGATTTCCAATAGTATAAATTCAGGATTGTATTCCATCAGTTGCTATCTGTATCCGATTCTACGGGGCTAGTAAGATTTGACTATCTGACCCAGCTTCGTCATCGAAAGCTTCAGGTGAGAATTCAATTTCTGTCGACTTTAAAAATTGAAAATTTAGAATATACACGTGCATGTTCGTATGTGTTTGCACGCTCATGGTTTGTCGTCATTTTTTGTTTAATTAGATGCAATTTCATTGCATTTATATTTATTATATATATTTTTCAAGATAAGGGTCGGAATTCCTCTAGCCGATCCCTTTCTCTCACATCCCCTATTTTTATATGTACATAGGGATCGCCTTAGAATCCTTAAGTCGAGGGATCGTATCCGCTCTCTTTTTAAGTTTGGAATTTAATCTTTTTGGCTTCGTGGAGAAGAGGAAGGCGGGACGATCCCTCAAGCCCCATATATAAACTATTTCCTTTCTTCCCTTCTTCCACTTTACTTCAGTTGCTTTCATTTATTTTTGTTTCCTCCAAGCTTGCCTCCGAACCCTCACCTTCCACTTTGCCTCTGATACCTCTACTTCAAATCAATCACCTCCTCCATCCTTAAATCAACCATCCTCTCTTACTTTGGACCATCACTTCGCTTTTGATTTGAATCAAAATCCAACATCTCCTCTCGAGTAACAATTTTATTTCATAAGTTTAGGTAGGTTTTCAGTTTGCATTTAACTTTGGTTCGTGATGAGATGATGGGTTTGGTCATGTTGTTTGTCTCAAGCATTGGTTGAATTGGGAGGATATGAGATAGACAATGGCGATACAAGGTTCGGTAAGGTGGTAGGAGCGGAGAAGGTAAGGAGTGAGGGATCATATTGATGGTATAAAGGGGGAAGGAAGGGATCAATGGTTTTGAACTTAGTAAGGATTGAAGAAAACGTTGGAGTTGAAGCACAAAGGGAACAGTTATTTGTGGAGCATAGAGGGATCGGTTGTTTGTGGAGCATGGAGGGATTAGTCGTGATGGAGTATGCAGGGATCGATCGTGTGCCGATGTGTAGGGAGCGGAGGGATCAGTTGTTTATGGAGCATAGAAGGATCAATCGTGATGGAGAATGAAGGGATCGGTTATGCACCTATGTGTAGGGACCGGTTCATAAATGGGATGGAGGGATAGGCGATGGAGTGTTCGGCCAAGCGATCGGTTGTGTTGGCTTTATGAGAGGGATCGACTATGTTGAGATAAATGGGTCAGCTCTGGGGGCTTAGCTAATTTTAGGCTTTTGAATCGAGCTTGAACACTTGAGCAAACTAATCCATATAAACTTGTATGAACAATCAAAACCAATCCCATCTAAATGAACTTGAACATATGACTATAACGGACAACAGGACTTGCATATCCACCTTTGAATTTGAAATTGAACGACTAAGTTTCTAGGACTTAAATATGAATTAAAACTTAACATATGGACTGCATTTATGAACTTCACGTCGATATATCGATGGTCGATCCCAAAGCTAACACAACTGATCAATTTAAACGCCAGTTGAGACGATCAACACTGACAGTCACTCTGGTCGGAATTCAAAGTCTTGCCACTATTTTTGCTTTTAATTCTGAATTGTTTATCTCCACACTACATGGCACTGCACCACACTAATTTACACTTAACACGGGGGGATAGGTAAATTTTCTAATCTTGATTATCTATTGAGTTTATTTGATATGGGCTCTAGATGTTCAGGGCGTTTAGCCGTAATCTCTGTTGGACAACCTTCATAGCACACCAATCCAGGTGTTGAGTCGAGTTCTACGACTGTATCCGGTATACTCTCTCCTGAACACCAAACTAAGCAATTGGAGAGTTTCGATCTGTTGGTTGAACTTTTCTCCGACGTTCCCATCCTTCTGGTGGAAGAGATAAATCCTGGCCTTGACACTTTAGAGGGTGCCGTATTTCTGGATAACGTAGTAGATTTCTAGGCCTCCAGAGTTGGTGCGATTGCTCTCTGTAGGCTATAATCTAAACGTGAGATCCTATTTGGAGATGTTCTAGTCCCTTCAGGGAATGACAAGGCCCACTTGCCCCTTAAATTTATGTTTGTGTCGCATTTTAATTCATTTATCCGAGAGATGCTAAATTATCTGGGAATAACTCCTGCTCAGCTGCATCCAAGCAGCTATGCTTTTCTTCATGGCACTTTCTTGCTATTTATGGATGCTCTGTTTCGTCCACCATCTCATGAAGACATCCAGTTCATCTACAATTTTAAGCGATGGACAGGAAGTCTTTTTTATAATTTCCTCGAGCTCACGCCCAACTGTCAAGTCCTTAGTGGTGCTTGGAACAAGCTTAGTGTCTTTAAGCACGAATGGTTCTACAATCGTTATCCGCACGGCTTCACGAGGTAATGGTTGGAAGGACATAAGTGTTGCCTTTACTTTACTTTCAAATTCTTAAATCCACGTTGTATCCTGAACTAAAAATACTTTGAAAACTCATAGGTGTCCATCCATGACCCGAAGGCGATAATTATTCGAGGGCAGTCTCTGCGATTTGCGCTACACTAATCGAAGACAGAGACATTAGATCACTCGTAACTGACTAGTGGTTATCTTCTTTTTTGTTGCTAGAAGAAGGTCGTAACATCGGGCTTCCAGGAAGCGTTGCTTGCGAAGAAATGTGGTCGGATAGGAAGGTAGCACTGATAGCCCTGTCGTGCCCCTGGTCGAGGAGGCTCAGGACAATGCCGGAGAAGGTGAAATTAGAGGTAATAAGGCCAACAAGTCTGGCAATGATGATGTAGGCTCGGGAGATGCACATGTGGTTGAATCATCACAAGGCGTGCAATTTCATGCGCCTACAAGAAAAGGAAAAAAGCCCGCGTACAAACTCTGTAGGAGAAAGATTGTAAGAATCCCAAGTTCACTATCACTTCTGTTGAAGAAGAACCTTCCTCTTAGCCTTTAGAAAGTTCGATGAAAGGATTTTCAAATCTACTAATTCCAAACGACATCGAGACTTTTGACTTTTCCATCATTAGTGTGTGTTGGGGGGGGGGGGGTTAATTCTCCCACCAGGACTGGTGATGAAATTCCTCCTAGTAGCAAAGGGAAAATCACTCCTATGAGCAAGGCTACGGTAACTGGTCCGTCGGGGGATACTAGGACACTCATAATCACGTGCACTTCACTGCACGATTTTTGTCTACCTTTTATTTGATTGTCACTTATATGCTTTTATTTGGTTTGCAGGTGCTATGTCTCATTCTCATGCCTTTAATCGCTTAAGGGGCTCCTCGGCACATTATGGATCAGTCGTGGTTCGGACTCGGGTAGGCGCCAAAAAAGGGATGTCAGCAGGGAAAAGAGCTATCATTCGAGGGAATCTTCATCCTCTAAGCATAAGTCAAAATCTCAATCATCTCATCATTAAGAAGTCCAGTCCAATCCTTCTGTATATAGTGGCGATCAGACCTCTTCTCATGTTCCCCAAACTGCTGTGCTACCCGAGCATCATTCGGGGTCATTTGGTTCTCGACAGCCTCGCGATCGCTGGTTGAGCAAACGTCGTATTGTTACTTCTGATCTAGTTTTTACTACTACAGCTCCTAAGGCCTCTACGGTAGAACAATTGGCCGAATTTAAGGTCAAATTTCCAAAAATCTGCTTTGATAGGCTAAAGTTCCTTCCTTCTATGCATACTATCCCGGGAAATATTAAAGTGAGTTCGCTTGCATGCATCAACGATGTTTTTGGTCAACATGAAGCATTCCGACACTTAGCTGAAAAAATCTCTGAGGTGTCTACTGAAAGGCAACATGAAATCAATCGCCTTAAGATGGAGGCGAACCATGATAAAGACATATTCAAACACCAAGATGAAAGGATCACGAAGTTGACCACGAAGTCAGCTGCAGCAGGCAAGAGTGCTAAAGGAACATCCGAACCGATTAATCGTCTGGAAATGGCTCACAAAAAGGAGTTGGACGCTGCCTTTAGCCGTAGTGGTGTGCTTGCTCTAGAGAAGGACACACTACAAAAAGAGGAAGACACTCTAGCCCGCCGCATTGAGGAACTCGAAGAGCTTCTTAAGAAAGA
This sequence comes from Allium cepa, assembly GCA_030765085.1. NCBI lineage: Eukaryota > Viridiplantae > Streptophyta > Magnoliopsida > Asparagales > Amaryllidaceae > Allium > Allium cepa. Next base: position 670,249,369 of record CM060939.1, on the reverse strand, counting down.
GAAGGAAGAAAAAATTAAGGCTCAAAAGTAGTCTCAAAAGTATTGTGAAGAGATCATCTAGGCTCGGGAGCTGAAAATTAAACTTGACGAGCAGCTCGCTTAAATCGAAGCCCTCAAGGAAGAGGCAAGGGAAACTGGCCATAATGAAGTTAGAAGGAAAAATAAGGCGTAGTTGGAGGATGCTAAAGAGGCTGGCCGGAATGAGATTAATGACATGTTCGATTCTCTAATTGTTAAATACAATGCCAAGGTCCTTATCCATCGTGACTTGATTTTTCTTGGAGAGGGCTACCTCAAATCGCTTGTCGAGGCTTGGGAAAATATCATTGAAATGAGGAAGAAGGCCCTTGGAGAAGCCAATTTGGATGAGGAGAAATTGGTGCGAGATATCCTTCATGGGAATGAACCTATAGATCTTGCCATTGCAAGGCTCCGATACTTTGATATTTTGGCATCCTCTGACAAAGGGAAAGACATCGTTGAAGCTTCGAGGTACGTTCCCAATGGTTCCTCTTCACATCAACCAGCTAGTGCATTAGTTTCTCTTGGTCCAGGACAAGTCCCAAGTTATGATTCGAATAGACCCGGTTGCAAATCGAAGGCGTCGACTCCTATTCAAGAAGGGAGCACTCCGACAACAACCGAAAGTCAGCCGGATGTAGGTACCCCGCTCTATTTTCCATTACTCGAAAGGTTTTGTTCTTAATGCCTAATAATTTTTGGCTTATTCCCCCAAATTTGCAGATCTCCTAGTTCCCAGTCAAATTTCGGGAAGTGATGCCACTATAGAGCAATAACCGACACTTACTGACATTTCAGCGGCTACTAACATTCTAGGCCCGATGCTCAAGTTATTGGATATCTTGCTGATTAAAAGGTCGATAATCAGCCACTGCGAATGAATTGGATGATGCCATGATTACAGGCACCTCCGAGCACACCGATAAGCTTAGCTTGGAGGAGCATATCGAGAAGGAGGAGTTGCTGAAAAAGAAAGCCAAAACCGAGCCTGTTGATGTTGACGTCGATGATCCAAACCTCATCCCACTACAAGTCATTCTGCATGGCGGGTCGGTTCCCGAAGGTCTCCCTCCAACATCTGAAAGCTGTCCTGCCAAAGATGGTAAAGGCAGTGGTAAGGGATCGAAGAGAGGAACATGCGAAGGCTCGAGTATATCCACTTCCAAGAAACTCAAGAGGGAGAAGAAGCAAAAGAAGTATTTGTCATGTCGTCTTAATTTGTACACAGCTTATTTAGCTGTTTTTCTTTTTGTTGGTCGTATTTGTGTTGGCCCCCGCTTTTGGATAAACTTGTACTATGATTTCCAAATTTAATGTGTAAATAAAAGTTCTTTATTTTTTGTGGAACTCTTATGTGAATTTTGTTTGAGTATTCGAGCTATTACTTTTCCATTCAGTGTACTTATAATTCGTTGCTCGTTGATTTGGATAATCATCCATTAGTTTTACTTAAGTCTTTCATGTGGTTGTGGCCTCAAGTTGTACCATATGCTAGGTTCGAGTCCTAGTGCTACGGTGTCGAATTCAGCGGCTTAAGTGATTATACTCCTGCCTCCAGTCTCGGGTTGGAGTTAGATAGTGGATGGTTGAATTCCTTAGCAAATTTATACTCCTCCCATCGGTTTCAGGTCGAAGTTTATGGAATAGCGAGTGGTCGAACCACACTCATCTATTTGTTTATACTTATATCCACACTTTAGGGATAAGAGTTGTTTGGCGAGTGGTCGAGTCACACCCAATTTGTATTTATACTCCAGTCCACTCTCTGGGGACTTAGATAGTTATTTCAAAAAATAATTGGACCGTTCTTTCCTTAATTGATTGATTTTCCCCCAAGCCTAGGGTTTAACTTTGAGAGCGATCAATCGTGTTACAATTGCTTTTTGATTCTTGTCTGTCCCATCATTTGGTGGGATAATTTTATTATCGGATGGTCAAGTCACATCCATTTCTCGTTAGCTACTTCGCCCATCAGGTTGTAAGCGAGAATCATTGAATGAACGGTCGAACCATGTTCATTTTATTTAGTCCAATCGTGAAATTCTGTAATAGGTTGGCTTCAAACTCTATGAACCTGCTCGTACATGTCAATATTAGTTAGTTGAGTATCACAACTAATATGTAATGCTATAGCAATTACAGATATGAAGGAAATTTTAAACTTTATTTGCCGAATGAAAAGAAATGACATAATCTGTCTTATTACATATCTGGAAAGTCAAATGCTAAAGCAAATTCAAAAATTAAATACAACTGAATGGGAAAGAATAAACTAAGTGAAATATCATCGTAAATGCTTGCTATTTCACGCCCTTGGGAGTGACGCCATCAACAGTCGCTAGCCTGAAAGTTCCTTCTCCAAGCCTTTGTTCAATGACGTACGGTCCTTCCCAAGTAGGATTCATGTGTGACGGGACAGAAAAAATCCGTTTTAAGATGAGATCGCCGATTTCAAAGGTCCTAGGTCGGACTTTAGTGTTGTAGTATTGGGCGACTCGGTGTCGATGTGCAGCTGCCCTCAAATTAGATTCTTTACGCTTCTCATCTATCAAGTCTAGAGATTCTAAAAGGAGATCTATATTCACTCAAGGGTTGTAATAAGTCACTCGATGAGAAGGGACTTCGAGTTCAACAGGAATAATGGCTTCGAAGCCGTAAGAAACACTACAAGATAATATGGCTATTCCAACGGCTTCTAGCCGTTGGCGGCCATTGGAAGCCGTTGGAATAGCCGTTGGAATAAATCTCATGCCTTCCAGCGCTTTCCAACGGACCATTTCCAACGGAATTTCCAACGGCCGCTAACGGCTTCGAGCCGTTGGAATCCGTTAGACACCGTTACAATAAAATGGCCAATAAGCCGTTGGAAGCCGTTGGAAATACAGGGTTTATTTTGCTGTAAAACAGCAAGCCTATTTACCTTCCACCCACACCATTTCCAATCCATTCAATTTTCATTCCATTTCCAATCAATTCCACACATATATATCAATATCAATACAAACAACACACATAAATCAATAAAACACCAATATAAACAAACCAAACCGATCAAACATCACAAAATATGCCATCAACGTACATACCATCAACAAATGTCGATAAACCATGTACATACCATCAAAATATTTCTCACCCACTCCGTACCAATATATACAACATCACCATCAACATCAAAACATCTCCAAGTCAATATATACATTGTTCAAGCACAAATACTCAAAAACATACCTCCTCAAGGATACTCGTCTCCTCCAGAAGCACCAGACGACGAAGGAAGGGTACCATGATTTTGCAAATACTGCGCAAGCTTTTGATCCAGCTGCTCCACCTGGATGGCTCGTAGACGATTCTCCTCCCGTAGCTACTCAACCATAGCTCTAAGCTCCTTGATTTCTTCTTTGTCTTGGTCTTTTTGAGCTTATCGAGCCTGCAAATAGAAATAATAGCAAAAGGGTTGTCTCAGCATATAAAATATTATAACATTATATATCTAAACGCTGATTTTTTGTACATATGTAAAAGGATTAATTACCGTTAGGTTCCCGAAGCCAAAACGTCTACTCCGTTGCGCCGGATCCATAACAGCGGTAAAAATGTTATCCTGCTCCTCCTGTGTCAGCGCATCACGACCAAACTGCTGAAGCGCATAAGCCTGTGCCTCCTGCAACCTCGACTATAATGAAAAAAAAACAATTTCAGTTGAAAAATAGTAGCATGTAATTATTTTGCATAGCTAGAAATTAATAAACTTATCGGTGTAAGTATTAGAAATTAAAAAATGCATACATATGCCTCGGTCGTCCTATCTTGATCACCCCACTGATATATGATATTGCCAGCCTCATTTACTTGCCTAGACGCGTGGGTGTGAGCAAACGCGTCCCCTAAGCCAACAGAGCCTCCACGAACTCGTTCCTGCAATTTATAATTTGGATAATTTAACTGTACATAACTAATTACTGAACTGATCAATATACAAATGTGATAATAGATAAATTTATCAAATCTTCGCGGTGATGCTGGAAAGATTTGGAGCCTCCACGGTGTGATACAAGATTCCTGCTCCTGTTTGCCGAGTTCCTAGCTGACTCCTCCTGCAAATTTACAATGATTAATTATTTACTAAATGGTAAAAAATTGCTGAGATTTATTGTAGATTTACCTTGAACTCCTCAGAGTTCCACCACTCAACCCACTTGTCCCATACAGTCGCGCTCATCCACTTGGGCTTCTTTCCTACTTTTTTAATCTCCGACATAGTCTCCCTATAGTTCTTCGCGATCCTGGAGTTCCAGTGTCGCTGAACTAAATTGACGTCAGGCTCTTGCAAATCTATGGCGCCCTGTACAATGAGAAAATATTACTAATTATTTACTTGTATTTAATTAATCATCTTATAAAGCGGTATAGACTTACCAGAAAATCTTGCCAAATCGTCTCTCTCACGTCGTCGGGGACCTTGCCCCACTTGGGCCAGCAATCGGTCATCCTAGCCATGTGCGCCTGCTTCGAAATGTTCAGAACCACTTTGGATAGCTCCAACTCAAATCCACTGCGTTAAATATAAAATTGAACTTTAGACAATTGTAGATATATCATGTACAATTAAAAAATTAAAATGCTATGCTTGATAATTATGATACTTACGTCTCATAAGCCTTAGACTGCAAGTAAACAAGTGGCCGAGCTGGTGGCTCACCACTACTCTCTCCAACATGACGTGAAGAGTCACGTTGCCGAGACCCAGAGCCGGAACCGGACATAATATATATACCTGTCATATATACATACACATACAATTCATAATAATCATGATATGATGAACCATTAAAAAATGTAATACAATATGCTACAAATGTGTCATGTTGTGTATGTGTTGAGTGTGTGAGTATACACTTATTGTCATTAAAACTGTATAATATGGATAAATGCATTATTAATCAGAGATCAATGTAATGTGAATACTTTTAAAAATTACCGGATATTACTCAGTCGTCCTCATTGTTTTCTGATTCAGACTCGGTTTCGTGCTCTATGTCGTTTTCCTCTACACTCTCAAATGCTTCGACTAATACATTTGTCTCATCATTTAAAGGTCCAAAATCAGTTTGATCGTCTGTAATTGCTATTTCAGCATTTTCCTCCAGATCTGCTTGATAGGCTTGTTCGTCTGGAATATTTTGTCCATCGAACGTAAATCTTGCTTTGGTTTTAAAAATCGCAGACCAATCTGCTTTTTCTCTTTTTATAGATGAATAAGGGGCATAATAAGCTTGTAGGGCTTGTTTGGCTAGTATAAATGGGTCGTACTTTTGATAACGCGAGGTATGTTTAATTTCTATAAGATTATATTTTGGATGCACGTTAATACCAGAACCTGGAACATTGCTGAACCAGTTGCATCTAAACAAATAAACATCCTCCACGGGTCTTGTAAAATATGTCAACTGCAATATCTGAGTTAACACGCCATAAAAATCATTTATATGATTATTAGGGTCATCACTGCCTTTAACAAATACACCGGTATTGTTTGTTAATTTTTCAGCACCGTATTCTTTGGTGTTGAATTTATATCCATTAACAAAAAATATTGGATACGTATTAACTTTTCTTTTCGGTCCAAACGCCAAATGTTTCAGTCCTTTATCAAGCACATTATTTGTGGGATCAGAAACGTATTTCGAAAACCAAGTACTGAAATCTTTGCTTAAATCGCCGTCTGGATTTTGTGATTCATAAATACTGCAAACACAAACATGATATATTACATTATTATTTATTCACACGTGTAGTATTAAATTTAACAAAACTTGGAATGTGCTAATTACCTAACAAATGGTGCAACTTCAGGACAATTAAGAAGAATATATGTGTGTGCTACATGGTATTCTTTATCATCTGGCCATACTTCCTCACATTTTCCAGCATGTCGGCCATGCTGTTTAAAAATAGATAATACTGATTCAGAAGAAGAATCTTGTTCAACGGCCTGATCGTCATTACGCGGAACACTTACAAATGATAAGTTCACATGGTCTTTAAAATAATGAGAGAAAAAGAAAGAAGCTTCTTCTTCGATACATGATTTGCAAATAGAACCTTCAACTCGAGCTTTTTGTCTCACTTTTTTCTTTAAATGATTTAAGTACCTAATAAAAAATATTTGGGTTAAGTATTAACTACTATATTTATACTTAAATCAACATTTACATACTCAATATAGTAACATACCTTTCGAATGGATACATCCATTCATATTGCACATGACCTCGAAGACGTGCTTCATATGGAAGATGAACAGGTAAATGCTCCATTACATTAAAGAAACCTGGAGGAAATATTTTCTCCAGTTTGCAGAGCAGTATAGGAATTTCTTCTTCAAGTTTAAGTAGACGGTCAACTTTTAACGTAGTTGAACAAAGCTCCTTGTAAAATAAACTAAGTTCTGTTATTACCGTCAAACTTTTACCGGTAATAATTCTTTGAAAGCGATGGGTAATAAATTTTCCATCATTACATGACAATCATGGCTTTTCATTCTACTCAGTGTCCCATTTTTATAGTCGACACATCTACGAAGATTAGAGGAAATTCCATCGGGAAATCGTAATCCTTCCACCCATTGTAACAGTACTTTAACTTGGCTGCTGTCTAGTTCATAGCATGCTTTGGATTTTTTATTGTCGGGAGTCATATGAAGCTCAGGACGATTGCATATTTGCTTTATATCACGTCTAGATTTCAAATCGTCCTTAGTCTTTTCCTTCACATTCAAAACTGTATAAAACACATTATCAAATACGTTTTTTTCGTTATGCATCACGTCAATGTTATGACGGATTAATAGATTTTTCCAATAAGGCAATTCCCAGAATATACTTTGTTTGCACCAATTATGAAACGTCGATTTACCTTGAATTTCTTCTTGTTGTCCGGTCTCGTGTATCTTTGGATAATCTTTTACAAGTTCATATATATCCTCGCTTGACCAAACCGCTGGTGGTCGTAGAGTCTCATGTCTATTAGTTATGAAGTTTTTTTGTCTCTTCTAAAAGGGTGATTAATATGAAGAAAACATCGATGACAATCAAACCATGAAATTTTCTTTCCATTTGGCAAAGAAAATGCTCGTGTTTCTTCCATGCAATAAGGACAAGCAAAACGACCGGCCGTACTCCAACCCGAAAGCATTGCATATGCAGAAAAATCGCTAATAGTCCATAACAAAGAAGTGAACATCCGAAATTTTTTCTTTTTTAATATGTCGTATGTTTCAACTCCTTCATACCATAATATTTTCAACTCTTCGATTAACGGTTGTAAGTAAACATCAATGCCCTGTGTCGGATCATCAGGACCAGGGACGACAATCGTGAGAAACATATATGGAGTTTTCATACACATCCACGGAGGTAGATTGTAAGGTGTGATTATTATAGGCCAAGATGAATATTTAGAACCAAACTGAGAAAACGGTGAGAAGCCGTCTGTACATAAACCTAGTTTAACATTTCGGCTCTCCGCTGCGAAATCGGGATATTTCTTGTCAAAATGTTTTCATGCTTCTCCATCGGCTGGGTGTGTCAACGTACCTTCTTGAGGTGTTCTCACACTGTACCATCTCATATGATGCGCTGTTACAGATGATGCATATAATCGTTGAAGTCTAGGGGTGAGGGGCAAATAATGCATACGCTTGTACGAAACTTCTTTTCTCTTCTTTTTCCTCGATTTGTATCTTTCCTGATTACATATTTTACAATTTCTAGGATTGATGTCTTCTTTCCAATACAACATGCAACCCTTTAAACATGTATCTATTTTTTGATATGGCAAACCGAAAGATGACATAAGTTTTTTCACTTCATAATAATTTTCGCACATTAAATTATCGGATGATATATGACGTTTAGCAGCTTGCACAATAGCCGTGAATCCAGCTTCTGTGAGGTTGTATTTTGATTTCATTGCAATGTATTCTGCAGTTACCGATAATTGAGAGCCGCTTAAACATCCATTCCAAAGGTTTTTTTAGCATGATCCAATAAATCATATATATTTTTAGCTCCAACATTTGGTTCCTCTTCGATGTTAACATCGTCGTTATCAATTGCAACGGTAGGAAACATTGATCGTGCTGCATCTTCGACCATATGTTCTATGGGATTCATACTACCTTCTTCGCTAATGACCTCTACCGACTTTTCTTGATTATTAGGGGCTACAATTTCTCCATGACGATCCCACAGCAAATAATTGGGTACGAAACCGAATTGGCGCAAATGAACCTTAGCCATATTCGGTTCTAAATAGTTCAACAATTTGCATCTACTACACGGACAACGAATTTCTTCAACGTTTGCAATATTACTTATAGCAAATTCGATGAACACTTGTACCCCTTTTAGAAAATGTTCGCTTATTGCGCCACTAATTTCCCTTCTTTGATACATCCAGCTCCGATCATTAAAGTAACTGACCATGTTTCCCTACTAGAAAACATATGATAGAGTAAAAATGTTATAAATCATTCATTTTATATTTTGCAGGAAATTTTCCAACGGCTTCCAACGGCCGCAAACTGCTAATTTCACAAACTTTATTTCAAATAAGCAACTATTGTTTCATTGCCACTTATGTGTCTTTCTTTGATGGTCGGTCATCCTACTTCCCATTACAAACACAACAGTAATTATATTCCATAAATCATATCGTTTTAAACAATTCACAAAATTTCGGCAGCATTTCCCCCGTGTTCCTTGTATCGTAGACAAATGCGTGTACACAAGGAACGTAAAGGAAATGCCGTCGAAATTTTGTGAACCGTTTAAAGTGATATGATTGACGGAATATAATTACTTTATAGTGTTTGTAACTTTATAACACTGTAGTTCTAGTAGTGAAAGAGCGAATGGAGTAAGACTAGTCGTGGACTAATGGGTGATTTTGTAAGCCCATGATGCTATTGGGAGTTCATCCACCCACTTGCCTTTAGTCTTTTCCAAACGTTTCTCCAGAATGAAATTTTTGATTTTGTTCACAGCTTCAATTTGTCCATTTTCTTGAGGGTGAGAAACAATCACAAATCTCTTTTCAATATGACGCCGATGGCAAAAGTATTTGAATTCAGCGCTTGCGAATTAGGTTCCATTATCAATTACAATGATTCGCAAAAGGCTAAAATGACAGATGATGTTACAAACAATGAAGTTGATTACTTTCTTCACCATGATCGTGGTTAAAGGTTCTGCTTCGTCCCATTGGTGAAGTAATCTACTACTACGATGGAGTACTTTGCACCACTTTTAGAGATCGGTAAGGAACCGATAATATCTATACCCCATATGGCAAACAACCATGGACTGACCATTTATGTAATTTCCATCGACGGAGCTGTTGGAATTTCTGCATACATCTGGGACTTGTCGCATCGCTTACATCAGCAGCATCTTGGTTGACAGTTGGCCAGTAATACCCATAACAGAGTATTTTCGTTGCTAGGGTTTTCCCCTAATGTGATTGCTACATTCCCCTTCATGAACTTAGGATTCGTTTTATTTCATCATGAGCGATGCACCAAAATAGGGAAACGAAAAAACCCTATCTATGCATAACTCCTTCTTTAATGATATATCGTGATGCTTTGTGGAGGATTTGTCGTCTTTTATTCCTTTGTTCGGGAAGGACTTCCTGTAGCAAATAATATTTAGTTGGATTCATCCACGACCCCTTCTTTGGCTCCTTCTCTAGTATCCAGTCGGTTTTCATCAGGTTAATGCTCAGAGCTTCTAGTACTTTGAATGGAACCAAGCCCATTTATTGTGCATTCCCGATGCTAGCAAACTTTGCCAATGAGTCGGCCTCTTTGTTTTGATCTTGGGAATATGCGTGATGTCATAATACTCAAAGTTAGTCAATAGCACTTGGAGTCAGATAAGGTATGGAGCAAGTCACTATCCTTTAGACTGGTAATCTTCCTGACTTGTGCCACCAACTGGGAATCACAAAAGATTTCAAGAGATTTTATTTCCAGTTCTCCGGCAAGTTTGAGTCTAGCAATCAGAGCTTCATATTCGGCTTCATTATTCATTGCATGGAAGTCAAGATTCAAAGGGTAGAAAATTGATTGATCCTCCGGATTTACTAGTACGACTCTACCTCTAGAACAACAATCATTGGAGGCTCCATATGTATACATTTTCGATCAGATGATAAGGCTTCACTGCTCTTTCGGAGATCATCCTGTGCAGTGAACTCAATTATAAAGTCTGCTAGTGCCTGTCCCTGAATAGCTCTCCGAGGGAGATGGGTAATGTCCAATTGGCTTAGCTCGATGTTCTACTTGAGCAACCTTCCAGAAGTCTCAGGTCGTTGTAGGACCTATCGTAAAGGCTAGTCGGTGGAGAGTTGATAGGATGAGTCTGAAAATAGGGGCGGAGCCTTCATGACTCAATCAACATGTATTATGCCAATTTCTCCATCTTTGGATAGTTCCTTTCAGCTCTTGTTACTTGCTTGCTAACATAATTGTCCGGTCTCTAGATTCGAGTCTCCTCACGAAGCATTGCAGCACTTATAGCGTGTACCGACACAGCCAAGTAGATATACATGTCTTTGTGATCCACCGGGTTTGAAAAGATGGGAGGTCTCTCTAAGTGGTTCACCAATGCTTGGAATGCATCTTCACACTCCTATGTCCATTCAAAGTTCCTCTTCCCTTAGCTTATCAGGTCGAAGAAAGGAATACATTTATCGGTGGCTTTGGAAATAAACTGGCTTAGGGCGACAACCTTTCCATTTAGACTCCGTACTTGTTTGATAGTCTTTAGCGCTTGGATGTTGTGAATTGTTCGAATCTTCTCGAGATTAGCTTCGGTTCTACGAGTATTGACAATGAAACCCAAGAATTTTCGTGATGCAACGCCAAAGGAACATTTTAGAGGATAGATCTTCATTTTGTAATATCGAAGGATGTTGAATATTTCTGCTAAATCTCTAATGTGGTCGCTCGATCATCATGACTTCATGAGCATATCATCTACATAAACCTCTATCATCTTTCCAATTCGATCTTTAAACATTCGGTTAACTAGGCGTTGATAGGCCGCTTCAACATTATTTAACCCGAATGACATTTCCACATAGCAGTACAATCCAATGTCGGTAGTAAACGGGTGTGCTCCTAGTCAGGTATGTGCATCGGGATTTGGTTATATCGAGAGTATGTATCCATGAAAGATAGCAACTCATGTCCTACAGTTGATTCCACCAATTGATCGATCCTCGGAAGGGGAAAATTGTCTTTAGGGCATGCCTTATTTACGTTCGAATAGTTAACGTAGGTCCGCCATTTTCTATATGCCTTTCTCGCAATTACAGGCTTTGATATCCATTCCGGGTAGAGGGAGTCGTGAAAAAACCCATTGCTTTTGTGTCGATCCACCTCTTTTTTAACGGCGGCAGATCTTTCCGGATCCATGCCGCGCCTTTTCTGTTTCACCAGGACATGCCCCGGGTCAATATTTAATGCATGGCTTGCAATGGCAGGCGAGATGCCACACATGTCAGAATGGTTTCAACCGAACACATCGAGATTTGCTTGGAGAAAAACAGCAAGTTCCTTCATAATCGGGGCGTTGAGCTATGATCTAATATTTAGGACCTGTGACGGGTCATCGTGGTTGACTATGATGTCGATCGTCAACTCAACTGGTGTAGCCTTAGTCTCTTTGGGCTCCTCCTCTTCGTTCCTCAGATCTATATCTTTGTAGAACCGACTGTGGCGTCTGAGCCAAAGCCCAGGCGTAGATTCTCAATCTTCAGTGGCTTGGAGGTGGAGAGACTTGTCTACACCCTTACCTTTCTTCTTCCGCTGAGCGTCCCTCTACTCAGTCACATGACAGGCACGTCCATTCGCTTGATCACCATGCATAGCTCCAACACAGTCATCAGTTGGGAACTTCAAAGTCAAATGCCACAGGGCAAGGGCTACTCAAAATTTAGCTAGAGACAGTCTGTCTACAAGGCATTGTATGGAGTGTCAACGTCAAAGACAACAAATGACAACATCCGCACTCTCATGCGATCGCTTTCTCCCAACTCCACAGGCAATTCAACATAACCGACTACTTCAGTTGCAGCACCATTAAAGCCATGATGTAGGCTTTAGACGGTTTCAAGTCCTTGGCTTCCATCGCCATTTGATCGTAAGCCTATTTGAAAATTATATTGACGGAACTGTCATAGTCAATCAAGATCTTCCTCACTAAGGAAGAGCCGATCATGGCCGAAATGACCATTAGGTCGATCGTCGTTGCCTCTACCATATCTGCATTTCTATTTCTGAATATAATGTCATCTGCCATTGTACGCTGCTGTTTGACTGGAGCCCCATCTTCTGCATCTAAACAATGCTCAAAATTCATATGCTTAATTGCGTTAGCATAGCGCTCCATCTCATGCCGGCTCTTATCAACTGGATGTGGTCCTCTAGTTATTGTATTGTCACTAATCTCCCACCAGTCTATGCAGGCTCCTTGGCCGTATGCAGCGCTTGTCCTCAGTTAAGGTCGAATGTCCCCTGCCTACCATCCTATAGGGCTTTAGGAAACTACTATAGTTTTCTTTCCTGAATCAGTTTCTCGATAACATCCTAGAAAATCCTACATTCATTTGTTTTATGACCATAGCATTCGTGGAACCGGTAATATTTTCCAGTCTACTTTTGTTTCTCCATCGATTCTTTCGCTGGTGGCTTTCTATACTTCATGGTATTGCATATAGATAAGTAGATGTTCTCTAGAGATGTATTAAGTGGTCCGTAGGTATTGTACATTGAAATCCTAGGCTTTCCTCTTCCAAAATCCCTCTTTTGTTCACAGTTCCTACCACCGTCTTTCTTTTACCGATTTGGTTTATTTTGGACATTTACTTGAACTTTTTCGGAGCTCTCCTCAGACCGTTTTACTGCAATGTTACTCTGCACTCCCTCTCTATTCGGTCCCGCAACATTCTTCTTTCTAGAGCATCTAGTTTCCTCTTTCCTTAAATATTAGAATGCTTTTTCAAAGAAATGTTCCAACACTATACGTGGTTTTCCAGCTAACCAATCGTCAGAGTTAGATTTTGGGCCAATCGCTCTTGTTACTGCCATTAATATTGAATGGTCATTCGGATTACTAACTTCTATTACGGCTATATGAAATTTCTCCAAGTAGTCTTTCAGCGATTCTTTTGGAGCCTACATCATGCTTGATAGGGGCATTACATCTTTGGAGCGAGCTGCATACATATAGAGCTGCTCCATAAATTTTTTGCTAAATTATCAAATTTAGAGATTGACCTTAGGGGCAACCTCATGAACTACATCATTTCTATGCCAGAAAGAGTGATGGGAAAACATCTGCATTTTGTGGCATTATCAGATCATGCGGAATCCATCAGCCATTCATATGTATGATGTGCTGTCTGGGGTCGGTTTTTTCTTCGTAGCAGGAATCGATGGCATGCTGAACTCCTTAGATACTCCACGTGTAGGATATTGTCGGTGAACGAGGCATGACTTCTCAAGATCCCCCAATCATCATTGGTCGAGCCTTGGCTCTCCCTTACTAGTTGCCTAATCATAGCCGTCAAGTCCAGCGTTTGGATAGTTGGTGCCAAGCAGTAGTTGTGCTCCACCTCACATGAATGGTCCAGTCGATGTCTACGAGCCATTCCATGCCTTCTTGGCTCAACATCCTCTTGATGTGCATTCACATCATCATCATCATTCCGGAGAGGTAATTGATCTGCATTAACTTGAACTCCAACATCCAGATCAACCATGACAGCTCTAGTTCAAGTTCAATTAGAAAAAGGTAAGGCTCCTCCCTTGGAGGAGGGATTGGCCCCGATCCTTATAGAGGGATCGGGTTCGATCGGTCTTGGCATCCCAGAAATGGTTGTATGTTGATGTCCAGATGCTTCTACGTGATGTCCGTTGGTTTTGCGATGTTTGTGCTTATGATGGTCATCTGAGCGAGTTGAGCTTTCCGATGCAGAGTAGGGAGTTGGCTTTAACCTAGTTTTCCCGCATTGTTGATCCCTGAGTTGATTCATTAGATCGATATTGGCTTGAATCTGCTAGTTCAACTGTCGGCGGCTATCCATGAGCTCTCTTATCAGATTCTGAAAATCAACTATTGTGATGGAATTGGCTGGATTTTGGACATCAACTGGATTGGTAGCATTAACATCGACTAGAAGATTACTCTGGCCTCCTTGTTGGATGTTAGCGTTATCGTTTCCTCCCGTGTTTTGAAAGGTAGATCTGGTGTTCCTAACCATTGTTGAAAGTTTTTCTTGGACTTCTGTAAATCTGAATAGAACGGACAAATTATTTTAGGATAGTTCTGCATCTCTTCCTTGGATTTATGCAATCCAACGGCGGCAAAGGGATCCAAATAGTGATGGGAATCTTGGCCTCGGTGAAAGCACCAAAATATTTGCACAAACACCCAAGAGATTCGTAGTAAAGGAATAAATAAAGAATATTAAATGTAAATAGAGAGAATATAATAATAAAGCAATAAGGAATGAGTAAATAACAAAGACACATCAATTTATAGTGGTTCGGCGTTGTTTGCCTATGTCCACTTTGAACAGATGCTTTATTAGTCACTTTGTGAACTGAGTACAATAGGGATCAGATTAAAATCCTTAGTTACAAAAGCATACAAAGCAATAAGTAGAGTAAAGATCCCCAAAATGAATAATCAAGCTTGTATTTATAGAGGAAGACGATGACATATCTCTTTGAAAATTCGATAGAAGGATCTTCGGAACCATATGGGCCCACAGGAGGATCGCATGACCCAAATCCTAAGAAAGAGTGACCGAGGACAATCCCTATCGTGGTGGATCTAGGGGCTGCTATCCCTATGAGGGTTCTTCATGCTATGATGCACTTGTCCTTTAAGTTTCATATCAATTGGACTTTTAGATGTTGAATTATTGATCGATCATTGTTGCAATGTGTTGTTTTCTGATTCTAGCCGATCCCTCTAGAGGGAAGAGGGTCGATCCCTCTTAATTTTTCCTTTACGGATGCGATCCCTAAGGTGGACCCCTTAAGGTCCACTCTTCTTGTTTCCAAAGTTTCATGTGTATTGGACTTCTATATTTTGAGATATCAATCGTTTTCCATTGAGTTACACTTGTTTGGCTGAAATAATCCAATCCCTTTGCTTGAGAGGGATCATACCCGATCCCTTTTCTAAATTAGACTATATTCCATACTTAGAACATTATGTATAGTATATCTCTTGATTATGTTCGTTCATGGCTTTATCTTATCACATGTACTTGATTTCTGGACCCCACAATCATCGCTCTAGGTTTATTGGCCTTGATGATAGTTGAGTCTTACTTGTTCAGTCAGTTCGAATATAGTCGGATCAAAATGCCGGATAATAGATGCCCCTAGCATTTAGAATAAATCCAAGGAACTTTTCAGAAGCTACGTCGAAAGAACACTTTAGTGAATTTAGTTTCATCTTGTATTTTCAAAGGATTTCAAACATCTCTGAGAAATCATCCAAATGATTTTCAGACTCTCGCGACTCCACAAGCATGTCGTCTACATATACCTCCATCGCCCGTCTAGTATGATTCTTGAACATTGGATTCGCTAATCTTTGGTAAGTAGCACCAGCATTCTTTAAGTCGAACGACATCATATGATAACAGTACAACTCCAAGTCAATAATGAAGCTGGTGTTCTCTTGATCGAGCTCATTCATCATAGTATGATTATATCCTGACTAGGCATCCATGAATGAGAGCAGCTCGTATCCCGCAGTTCTGTCAACTAACTGGTTGATTTTGGGTAGTGGAAAGCTATCATTCGGGCAAGATTTGTTCAAGTCCGAGTAGTCAACACAAGTCCGCCACTTCCCATTCGATTTCTTTAATTGTACAGGGTTTGATACACATTCAGGATATGTTGTATCATGGATAAAGCCGTTGGTTGGCCAATAGCTTATCCACTTCTTCCTTCAATGCATCAGATTGCTCCTGACCCAAACTGCTTCTCTTTTGTCTTACTAGTGTGAATTTGTGTTTGCTATTAAGTGAGTGATGCACTATCTTCGGTGATGCTCCACACATATCAGAATGCATCTAAGAGAACACATCCTATTTTGCATGAAGAAATATTATCAGTTTATTTTGCATTTGCCTCAAAGCTATGAGCCTATCTTCAAGACCCGAATTGGGTCATCTATGTCGAAAGGGACAACAACTGTAAACTCCTACGGCGTTGCCCGCTCCTCCCCTGAACTCTTCTTCCTAGGGTCCAAAGCCTTGTCAAAGCGGCTATGGTTCCTGAGTCAGAGGTAGTTCTATAATTTCTATGCTTGTGATTCATGAATGTCGAGAGAATTCCTCACATTCTTACCTCTCTCACAACGCTTAGATTTGAGTAGTTTAGTGATGTAATATTCTTTTGCAGCGCTTTGGTCTTCCCTTATTACTTCAACCCCATTCTCAGTTGAGAACTTCATAGTAAGGCACCAGGGAGCTAAATTTATTTTGAAATCAGTGAGGGCCAGTCAATCTAAGAAAGCATTGTAAGCTGATATTTCATCGACTATTACAAAGGTTTGGATAAGGAACACCTTTTTTTCTCCTTCTCCGAGCTCTATAGGTAAGTTAATCGTCCCAACTGGCTGTCTCGGTTCTCCTTTAAAGCACTGGATCATTGTTTGACATGCAATCACATCTTTGATGCTTATCTTCATTTGATCAAACATATATCGAAATAAGATGTTGACTGATCTCCCACTACCAATCAATAATCGACACACAACTGCCGATCCAATTCCGATGGCTACCACCATCGGTCGAGAGCTGGCGCCTCTATTCCTTTTGTATCCCGACGCTGATATACAATATCATCTATGATTGTTTTCTGCCATTTGGCCGGAGTTCCATCCTCAATTGCATAACAAGTTTCCTTAGGGGCATGCTTTAGTGAACTAGCATATCGCTCTATCTCGCTGCAACTCATCTATGCCGGGTGAGCTCCTACGAAAATTGTACTTATGATGAGTCTCTGATCAGTCCGATGAGTTCCTTCGCTACTGGGCCCGACCTGATTTCCTTAATTGCTTATAACTTGGGGTCCAGCAGATTAGTCAGAATTTTGTAGTTTTTCACATAATGTTGGAGCTTGTCGTTCCGTATTAATTCCTCGATTAAGTCCTTCAGATGCCGACATTCATTTGTGTTATGCCCGTGAGTCTCGTTGAATCGAAAAACTTCCTGATTGCTTTTGTCGTTTAGATTCTTTCTTCCTAGGAGGCTTATTGTATCGCTCAGTTCCCTAAGTTGCAAGGTAGATGTTTTCCAAGATGTCATTTAATGGCGTATACTTTTTGGGTATCGTGTTCATGATCTTCTTTCCATTCCCATCACACCAACTACTTTTTTGGTTCTTCCTTTTCTGATTTTCATCTTCCCCTATATTTCCTATCATGGTTCCAGAATTTTTCCATTCTGATTGACCGCTGCATTGCTCTGAACTATCTCCTTTGGTTGCACATTGGCGGTCTTGCCCTCCAATGCTTCCGCCTCTTCCATTCTCAGATACTGACTCGCCTTTCAGTTAAACTCCTTTGTGATGATTGGTTGTTTCATCTTAATCCATCTTCCAAAGTCTATGTCCGGATGGATAGCTTGGACCAAAGCCATGAATACCATATCTTTGTTGGGATTTCTCACTTCAATAACCACAGTATTAAACCGATTCATAAAGGCTTTTAGTTACTCATTTGCCCTTGGAAAAGGCTAGATAAAACGTCACATCTTTTGGCTGTGTCATGTGAAGTCTGAACTGTTCCTAGAATTTCCTTTTTAAATCGTCAAAGGTAGAAATGGATCTTGGTGGGAGTCTAGTAAACCACATAGAAGCAACACCTTCTAATAAGATAGGGAAACATTTGCAGCAGACATCATCCATTGCCCTAGCTCCATCTATATGCCAACTGTACTTGTACAAATGCTATTTGGGGTTTGTCGTCCTGTTGTAAGATGGCATAGTGGGTATAGAAAATTTCTTGGGGTACTCTTACCTTAGAATGTTTTCGATAAACGGAGTCGGGCTTAGTACATGACCCCAATCATCGTCCTTTCGGCCTTTACTTTCTTCCATTAAGCGCTTGACGATGTCTATAATGAAGGCCTCACTAGTCCGGTAGTCAACAGGTTGACCATCAGGGGTTTCACCAAGCATTTGACTCTACAAACGGCCTTGATTTTGCCAATTGAAGTCCGGGTCCTCCATTCTCCAGGAGAACCATTCCTAGAATTCCATTGGTGCGTGATTGGTTTATAGGGGCAGTTTGAACTTTCTTTCTGGCATTTTTACTACCTATGTCAGCAATCAATTCCAGTCCTTTAGCATCAAGTTGCATGTCACCTTCAGAATTAGAGAGAAGCATTGCAATATTCTCTTGTGGGGCCTTCACTCTAAGATTAGGGTTTGCAGCAGGTTGTCCATCGGTAGGAGGGTTACTTCCATTACTTTCAATAACCATTCCAGTCGCTCCACCAACTATCTTCTTTTTCTTTTGCTTGCCATCCCTCCCATTCAAGCCCGAGATAGAGGAATTCTCCTATTCAATAGCCTCTAAAGTTTTCAGCCTAGTGCTTATGGCAGCTTGTGGTTGTAGCGCTACCAAAACATCAATCCTATGCATAAGAGCCTTTTAACTATCAGCCATCTTCTGATTAAGTTGATTAACCATCTGGTTAAGCTCTCCTCTCGTCACAACCTCCTGTTGAGCGGAAGCATTTGGTGCTAAGTTTCTAGCATTAACCTCTGTTCGATGATTGGTAGCATTGTTTACTTCCGTTTACTGGAGATTGGTTTCATCAACACCAAGTGTTTTCCCAACAGATCATCTAGAAGTTGACTACCTCTTAGGAGGCATTAGGATAGCAAATCTCTAACATTCTTTAGGCAAACTTTCTTGATCTAACTCTGGATCTATCCAACCCAAAGTAGATAGCTAGATCCAAGCCTGGGTTTGACGTTCTCAATTAAAGTACCAAAATGTTAACCCAAAAAGTGGATCAACACCCTAGTGTGATATGTGAAAGCACCAACTCTATTATAATAGGGTAGAGATGATAGAATATAGTAATAAAGTCAAAGAAAATGAAAGAGAGACGGGAGATTTTATAGTGGTTCGGCAATCTAAGGTCTACGTCTACTTTATAGGTTTGTTGCTTACAAATTTGATTGATATTACAAAGGATTTGAGAGAGAATAAGTCATAAGTACAAGGATTAGACTGATTCTATGTCCTAAATTTTCCTAGAGTAGCCGCATTGGTGACTATAGTGTAGAGGAAAGAGTTGAAGAAGAGACAGGGATTCCGCATAGTGATGGTAGAAACTAGATCATTTCTTGGTTGCTCTATGGTTTGTATTTATAAGGGTAGCAGTCATATTGGGCCAAGTAGAGAGTTGGAGCAGAGCGCGGAAGAAAGTCCAATATAGTGTGTGAATTCGCAATTGCAACAGAGTCAACATGACATGTCGGTATCGACTTCTCATGCCGATGCCGCCTTGCGATCTTTTATGTTACCTTTATTCTTCATTTTAGAGTGCCCCAAGATGTTGTTGTGGGTAGATAGTTGATATTGGTGATAATTCCTTCATCAGTTAGTTTGCTTTGCTGTTCTGATTGCTAACTCCTCAATTCTTATACTCGGTTATTTAGAATCCTCTGATATTTCTTGGGCACACATAAAATAGGTAAAGAAGAGCCTCTATAAAGTTTAAGTAAGAAATATGCATGTACGTGAAGTCATCACTGACCTCTTGAAGTCAGCGCCGACTTCCCATACTTGCTTTATTCTTGTTGAGATTTCTCTATGGTGATTCTCTAGCCTATCTATTGTTTCCAAGGATTCAATTCGTTTCGTCTTCATGTAGACGTTCTAACTCCTATTATTTTTTCTTGGCTAAAAACCCAGTTAACAAGATATTTATCCATTTTTTGGATATGGATGTGGACGGATTTGGGATTTTTCGAGCATCCGTTAACAGCCCTAACGTTTCCTTCATGAACCATATTTGTAAATTTGTAATCATTTTAATAAGCCCGTAAAACTCTTAGTCATGGCCATACGTACCACTTATTTGTTGTCCTTTTAATAAATCTATAAATCTCTTAAGTCATAGCCATATTTACAACATTTTTGTAAACATGCTCGTAAAACTTTTAGTTATAGCCATGCTTATGACATACTAGTTTTTTAAAGGACACCGATTACATTAGTACTGTTTCATTTTCATGTTTTCTTTCCAGTTCTTGAGTTCTCCTCTTCATTCCTTTTATTCTTCTTATTAAGCCCAATAATCTCAACCTAAATATTCTTCCAACTAATGTTTTTAAAGGATAAGGAATTATGTTCAATGATACATTAGATCGATAACGTTTTTTGATATTGTATGTTGTGTATATTCTTTTTCTCTGAATTTGATTTCACAGTTGGTTTTCATACTAATGATAAATGTAACATCTATCTTGAAAGAAAATATATTCTTAGTATATGCAAATCTTCATCAGTCACATGTTATATAATATATCAGAAATCATCAATATAATAATAACAGCGGTAGCAGCAATAATAATAGCAATGACGGTGATAAATTAGATTCTATATTTAGGAATTTAAGTGCAACACGACTGTAAATTATGTTCTCATCGCCTTTTTTGGATATACTATAGAGTTCCCGGTGGACCGGTAAACTCCTGAAGAGAATTAATTTATGCAAATCCATTTCAACTCATAGCACCTATAACCCCCGGGTACTGTTTTTTACGAGAATGTATGCAAGGCATATTATATTTATATTTTGCATACAACTAGGAGCATTATAATATAGATTATAACATAACAACGATAAAAATAAATATCTAAAATCTACTCACATAGCTCCAAGTCTTTATGCATACATCCGGCTCCCTCTATCATGCTTGCATCATCTAAAATTATAAATCTAAATCTGCTGTTCTTTGGCTATTCATAAGAGTACGAGAGTTCATCTAAAATTCTAAATCTAAATCTATTGCTCTCAGGCTACTCATAAGAGTATTGGAGTGTGGATAATCAAACAATGGATCAGAAAGATGGTCCCTTCAAACACCATATATAAGATGATAATGGCTATCAATGTATAATTATGCTCTGTTAATCTAATTGAGCTCTTGCTCCCGCTGCATTTACAAGGCTACAATAGCTATCATGATGATGATAAAGATTATATACAAATGCAATGAAAATGGATTAGCAAAACTCTTCTTTCTTGCTTTTAGTGTTCATCAACTTTAGCTTGAATCTAAACCCATACTTTCTAATACGTATAGTGGTATATCTACATCCGGAATCATTTTCGAATATAAAATATCCACGTCCATTCGACAAATACATCTAAAAACATAGATGTTGAATAAATATTCTTTCAATCACGTTGATCATGAAAGTACAAAAAAATAAACAATGATAATAAATAATTTTGATCAGTTAATAGGCATATAACTTAAACTATTAACTTAATAAAAACAAAAACTATGTCTTATTCATTTGACTAAAATACACATAATATAAACTATAACCTTGACAAAAAATAGATGGATAATTTTTGGATGCAGATAACACCATATTTGCGTTCGTATCCATTTTTTCGGATATTTATCTGTTTTTTGAATACGATACAGTTTCCGATGGATTTCAAAATTTTCGGCTATTCCACTAATATCATCTTACACTAAACCCTAATGTTATACTCTCTCGAAGATCCTTCGAGGCATATTAAGGTTCTCCGACCTAATTTATTCTGGTTTACTCCTTCCTAATTACTCGTATTCCGTAGCAACCTGAAAAATGAATGAAGAAGAGTGGTGTATAATATAGCATAGATATTTTATGGTGTATGGATGGTCGAAGTTGGGGTTCTCAAGGCATATAAAGAGAATATAATGATCGTTTATAGCTAAAAATGCTCAAGGTTGCATTATGTTGGTGCTACCAAATACAATGATCATCCTTAGTATATTTAACCATGGCCTAAAGCGAGATCCATACATTAGTGAAGAGGCAGTGACTAGGGCTTCCATGTATGGTTTTTGGAATGAAAGTGAAATTCATGAAAGGGCAAGAAGTCTATGGCATAATAACTATATAATCTTGATGTCTTTTTTTAATGATTTGTGCTACTTCAAATTCGAAAGATCACCATATTAATAAATAGAGATGTTGGGGAAAATTCATATTAACACCTCAAACAGAGCGAAAATAATAGGATGTTTTAATGATGAATTAGAGCAAATGGAATTAGTATCTCAAAATAAGCAATCACAGATTCATAAACAGAAAAAAATCACGCACATGATTTTTATTGGTTCCACGATTGCGAGATAATGTACATCCACTTTGGAGAACTAGAAGAATATGAAGGAATACAACTTGAGAGGATGATTCAATCTCTAAAGAACAACTATCTTTATATAGAGATTATTACTTAGGGTTGAAATAATTAATCTATGTCAATAAGTCAATGCCTTATCAATTCACCAATTCATATGAGAAACCTATATCTACTTGATTTTTTCAGTTTTCCCCAATATGCATGCATCTGATAAAATTTCTTCCTTAATTAGTTGATTAGGGAATTAATTGATTAATTCAATCTCTTGAAATAAATTTTCACATGTGGATAATTTCTTATATTCTTTAATACAATAAAAGAGATAACGTATTTGAGTCACAATTCCACCTTGACTCAAAATATTTCCAAAATCAACTTCAGTTTAGAAATATTGTACCACTAAAATCTAACAATCTCCACCTTGATGCTGTATTTTCATATAAGCCTACCAACTACACGAACATCCTCATGCTCTAAGAAACTCTAAGACAAGACACCATAGATACTTTTCTAATAAGCTTTGAATGGTCATCACCTATTGCACTTTGTTAACGAACTCCAGTAAGGCCACCACCGATGACAAAGTATTGAAAATACCCTCTTCATATAGGACCTATCTATCTCCACAATGAAAGTAAACATCTCCATCCATCAAATCACTCTCCCCTTGTGCCATCGTATGTCACCTAACACTTGAATAAGCGGAAGTTCGAGCAATGCTTGAACATTGCAGCCGTCAAGGACTTGGTAAACTTATTTGATGCATTGTCCTTCATCTAAACTTTTTGAAGACGAACCAGCTTCTCTTCATTCATCGAGATAAGAAAGGACTCTCTCACTTTTATATGCTTTGTCCTCGAGATGAAAGCCATATTTTTTAGCTAAGTGAATTGTACTTAACTATCATAACTCACCATAACTCCATCATATATGAAGGCAAATCACACATCAACTACTTTAAATAGAGCATCTTCTTGACCACTTCAACAACAACTATCAGCTCCGCCTCTTTAGTAGTAAGGCAACTATCTTTTGCAACCTCACTCTCAAACTAACAGTTGACCCTCAAAGAGTGAATACATAACCTGATGTTGACTTCCTTTGATCTTTGTCCCTAACATAGTCAGAATCATCAAATCCAACCAAGTTGAAATAGCTATCCCCGCTGCTAAAAATAATCCGAAATTCCTCTAAGATATCTGTAAAGAGTATATTGCCTCTCAATGCATCTTTCCTGGATTTTATATGTATCTACTAACCAAACCAACAGCCTATGCAATACTAGGCCTTGTAGACACCATAACACACATCAAATCACCAATTGCACTCGCATGGTGTAACATCATGTAATTTTATAAAATTAAAGAAGGGCAAAATTATAATTTTACATTAATTGTAACAATACAGAATTTCGAATACTTCGTGTTTAAATATCTGAATTATTTAAATATTTGAATCTGGGTTTAGTGTGATTAAATTGATATTATAACTTTCTTAACCCCCTTTTAACAAATAAATAATGATGGTAAATTTATTTTAGAAAAATGTTTAAAAAAATAGTCCGAAGAAATATCGATCATGTGGCCAAAAATTGTTTTACCGGTAAACGGCTTTCTATCAATAAAAGTTGTTTGAACCTTTTGAAAATGTCTAAATTTAATTAGTTAGAAACTAAAAATATTTTATGGTTTACGACATAAATAGTGCTTAATGATGTAATGCATGAGGTCATAGGAGATATTTTGGGAGAGGGGTAGTTTGGGATGACTTGGGGTTAAAGTAATGAGGTGTAAAGCTACGCATGGGTTATGCATGAGGGATCACTCTTTGTGGCTGGCTAAGAAGGTTAGGAGGTTGCCTTGACTTCTTGTTAAAGCCTATATAAGCTCTCTATAGTGTTCACAAAGTGGGTTGCTCATTTATGAAAAAAAAAATCTCTGTCTTCTTCATGCTCTTTTGTCTCCACTTTAACTTTCTTTAATCAAAACAAATGAACGCCCAACTTCACCAAACTTTGGCTAAGGACCTAACAAAATATAGAAAGTAAGAATTTCAAGTCAATACATGAAAAGTGGAGCATAATATCCCAAACATCCCATGGACATGAGCTTTTTTTAGGGGGAGGGGTTTAGGAGGAGGTCGAGCTCATTTTTGGAAGCAAAAGTGAAAGCTTTGGAGTTTGGGTGATGGTAGGAAGTTGTTCATGGGTTCTTGTAGCTTTTTTTGGTTGCTATCTTGGTTATAGTGTGGGTTAACTCACCATTTTATTGTGTATATTGTATGTATATATGTGTGCATGAATGTAAAGTTATATAAAGAACAATGAAAGCATAACTTTTGGACCCCTTGCTTTAGAAAGCAAATGATAACTTATATTGTAATATTGTCACTTCTATTATCCTATAAAACATATATCTTAACTAGACTTTGTGTTTACATAGTTGTTGTGATTGTATGTGAATTTGAAGTGTGTTTGAAAGTGTTGAAGCGAGAAAGGTCCATATAAGCGCACTTTAATATCCCTTAACTTTAACTTGTGTAAATGGAAGATTTATGAACTGAATGTAGAGTTAGGGGTATGCCCCGTGGATAATTATGTAATTGTTACATATACCTAACTCGTTGACCGATCTTATTCAAAATAAATATGTTTTCTTTCTATTATATATAATGGGTTATATTGATTAATTAATTTAATTAAAAGTATATTTAATAGAAATTTCATAAATGGTATGTCTTGTGATAATAGTTAAAAAGCGTTGTAACCATGAGTAATTTACCACAATAAAAACAAATATACCATTTTAAATGTTCCTAGTCAAAACGAATTGAGATAGGATATCGATGTATCTGTTGAGACTAGAGTACGTAATGCTATCCAAATGTTGGGCAGTATATTACTGATGAATGCTGGAGGCACCTAAGGGTTATGTATTGATAATTATTGGATAACTTTGGAATGACTCACTTGACGTTTTTCTTTTGGTTAGTATAACTATGGTCAAATAGAAAATATTGATGTGACTGCTTCACATAGTTCTCTCGACTTAAAAATACCGTGGATCTTCAATATGAAAGCTTTACTTTGATTATAGTCAAATCATGGCACGACATCCATTGAGTGACTATAGTTGGGTCGACCGAAAGTATTGAATGTAATGCACTATTCAAGAGAGCATTCGTCTCCTCAGTTATGTGGGTTTAGTATCATAGTCAACTTAAGTAAAGTCAAAGTCTCTGGCCAGAGAAGTTCGCTTAATAATGATTGTTATTATTGAATGTAGAACTTTGTGTTTGGATATAGAATTGAATATAGATCATATTGGAATTTTGACCATTACCAAATTCCATAAGTCCAAAGTGATATAGTTTTGATGAAGGGAATTGGTGTAAATAAAAATCACAACCAGGTAATGCTTAATAAAGTAAAATTGGATTTTACCAAAACTAAGTAAGCGATAAATTTAGCTAAAGTGTCACAAGCCTTCTAATTAACGTGTGAATATTAACATTCAAATAGTTCGATGTTAATCGCCGACTAAATTGACTCCCGACGAGTCATACAACCGAAATGATGAATTCTCTTTAGACCAAATGATTTATTTAGTTTATAATTGTTATAAATTAATTAATATCTATGAAAAATTAATTAAAATTTTTTAAACATGATTTGAGGAATAAATATTATCGAATATATTTATAAAAGTTATAAATATATCAATCGATATGCGGTATCAATAAGCCATTAAATTGGATTTGATTAATAATATTTATTTGGGATCATATAGGATATTGTCAATGATGATAGGTTGATAATTTTGACTGGAATAAAGGCTATAGGGGGTGGCTACAAATAAGTTTGAGGTATTAGAACTGGATGGTTTAGATTTAGTGAAAATTGGTATGAGATATGATCCATAACTTTTCTCTCTTTCATCCACTATTTAAATATCTCAAACCCTTATTTATCAGTAACCTTTGGCCATTACTATTCCCTCCATTGCTGGCCGATTTCCTCCCCTTGGAGCTCAAGCAAATCCAACTCAAATCAATTCAAAACAAGCACAATTTGGTAGTTAGAGGCCTATGGTTCAAGAATTAACAGTCTGCCGAATCGAATAGCTTTAAAGGAGGGAGAATTCATCATTACATTGTGTGCTTCAAGATATTTGTTGTAGGTATGTTTTACTATATTATATACTTTTATGTTGCTAGTTAGTTGACGATTCTTATATGTATTGACGTTGTCACACAATAGATTGGTTATACATATGTATTCATTAGAAAAATCAAATTTTTTCTCATAGATCTGATATGCACAACCAAATAATTTATTACAATAATAATTATTTTATTAATTAATATATATACATATTAATATGTTATTTAATTATAGCTATATGATTGATATTTAATTATACCATCATTTCATGCTAATAATCGAATATATATTTTATATATGTATATTCACAATAATTATAATTTTTAGTACTAGTAAATTATTTTTAAATAGTCATTTACAGTTATTTAATGCTATTTAAATTAGTATACTATTTAAATTAATATACTATAAAAATAATTTATATAAAATAAAATATGTTTCAAAAATTAACTTTTAAATTTTGTAAAATTATTATATCATGGAATAAGCTCTCGACCAAAAATTAATGATTTAAAAATAATTTTTTATATTTTTAAAAAATCATTGTAATATATGGCCGAAAGTAATTAATTATTAAAAAATAAATTTCGACTAAGAAAAATTATGAAATTTTTTCCTAACCTTAAAATATTATGCTAGATTTACTAAAAATTTAAAATTTGAATAATATATTTTGAAAATATTTTTCATTAATATTTTATTGTCTTAAAACTAATTTATTGATTTATATATACTTTAAAATAATAAAATTTTGTTTTACTATGCAAAAGATCAGGAAGTGTATAGAATAATTTTTTTAACTAATACATACGTATATATATATATATATTATCCTGTCATTGTAATACATATGCACACAGATATATATATATATATATATATATATATATATATATATATTAATTCGTAGTTTAGAAAAACCTTTATATATATTATATATCATTTCAATATTTATTACAATAATACACACATATGTATATAAATTATTAATATTTTACATATGTTTATACAAGTTATATATATATATATATTCATCCTCATAAAATTATTTAAACAAAATTTACTTATATATTTGTACACACACAAAACATTATAATATATATATATATATATATATAACAAGCTTATATACATACATACATATATTTGGACAATAATACATATTGGATGAGCTAACATGTCCGTTGCGATATAAATTCAAACATCTATATACAAGCATGTTATACCTTGCAAGGTTTATCATGTTACACATGCACACACACATATGTATGCATATGATACATATATGCATATGATACATATATGTATATTTATATGTATAGAATGTAAATTAAATAAAATTGTATATAACCTATAAATTTAAATAAAACAAGAGATTTCATTTAAATAAAATTCAGAAACGTTCTATATAAATTAGACTCCATAGGTCCAATATAGATGCAATAAGGGAATTGTTTTTAAAATTCACCCATAACTTCCGCTATGGGCCGACCTAGTTCCAACAATGGTATTAGAGTCCAATAGCCTATGCGGTCTAAATTAGTTATGTTACAGTTAATTATTAAGCTCACAACCAAAAATTATCCCCAATAGAAAAGCCCAAATTTGAAATGGCATTGGGTTAATTTTCAAAATTATTTAAAAATTAAAATAATACTAAATTTAAAATAAGATACACAAAATTTATTAAATTTGTAATATATACACTCAAAATGTTCGAAAATAAATATTATTTTCAAAAATTTAAAATTTATTAATAAGATTAATTAATTAAAAAGTGTACACATATATCACATATTATGATATGCTATGTTGTTTTAAAATGTTTGAAATAACGTAAGTGTAACACCCTAAAAATTTACCAAAATTAAAAAAAGAAATTAAATAAATTTAACAAGGACCTAAAAATAAATTTTCACCAACGTCTCAATTTGTCTACGAGAATTACTCCATTGTATTATAGCTATTTTCTAGACAATTTTCATATATAACTTATCATAATCCGAGTTAGGATAAGAGGGTTACGAGTGTTGAAAGGATTAAACAAAAAGTAAAATAAATACAATAAGAATATATATATAAGTTGGGTCGACCCAAAGGGATTCCAAGTCAACCCAGGTTCTAAGGCGGTCGACCTGTGCTATTGAGTTTCGGGTGTGGTTTTGCTTCGTCGAATCTAAGATTGATGGCCGAGATTGATTATCTAGGAACGAAGTAAACTGTAAATAGTTCTGATAATGGCTAAGTTAATTTAATGGCCCTAGTTAACTAAATACCTCTATAAATTAGACGTTAGCCTAAACCCTAATATCTATTTTGATACGATAATAACTAAATGCTGTCAAAATCTATACTGAAATTCTGATCTCTTCTCCAATTTTCAAATCAAAATTAAAATCAAATCAAGAGTGAGATAAAGAGTTGAAGCAAGCAATTAGGAGATCTAGAGAAGCGCTATCAATCAGAGGCCACTTTTACAGATCTAGAGCTAAGGCTATAAGGTGAGTGGGCATAGATCCAATGATTTGATTATCTGAATTAAATTTAAATATATTTTAATTGATTAGATTGCTTAAAAAGCCTAATTAATCTACTAATTTGGAATTGAATCGATAAGCAGTAGCCTTATAATTTACACTTAAATCAGAGCTTATAACTATTAACTTGACATCTGTTATTGTGAAGTTTAACCCTAGAACTACTAAAAACTATTAGGGTTAATATTATAAATTTGTTAATCTGAAGATTTTAAGTCAAAATTAGAAATTAATTGGATGGAATTAATGAAATAATAAATAAGTAAACTGCAAGAATTAAAAATATGGAACAGATAATTTTAATGGGTACGGTCGATCGTGGAGTAGCCCAAGTCGACTGATAGCCATCGACCAGGGAAAGGTCTAGGTGAACTGTACACGTTAAAAACTAATGATTTGAACCTCGGCCTTAGGCCCAATAAAATGAATAAAAATTTGATATTTAATAAACTAGAAAATGAACCGTTTTGGGCTGTGATGTACATGTGAGGTAATAGGGTAGTTCTTTATCAAAGTAGTTGGGTAGATTTAGTTCGCGATGATGTTAGGATAGGGACGATCCAGAAGTTCCATAAATGGTAAGATGAATCGTTGGGCGAATGTCGAGGATGGACGTTGGTAGCTACTAAGAGATGCGAACAATTTATTTCACATTAGACTTATAAGTGTTATGATTGGGTGGACGTAGCACTAAGGGGAACACTATCTGAGGAGCCCGGTTCTAATGGGAGATCCAGGTACTACACGTAATCTTGCACAACATAGTGCGGGTGGACACCGGCGCTGGACAATAAGTGGCTATAGGAAGACGGTTGTTAGAAGGAGACCGATCCTAACTGGAGTTCACATATAGTGGGCATCAGCGTTGGACAATAAGTGGCTATAGGATAGATAGATCCCGGTACTAATGGGAGTTCACACACAATGGGCAGTGGAGTGGTACAATAAGAGGCATTTTGCCACTACGATCAAGAGATGGACACATATGCATATGATGAGTCACCTTGCGAGTTTGTATTATAGTGTTCTCCCTCTCTAGGCATAGTATGAGTAAAAAGGGGATAGTATATCCCAATTTAGCCGACCGAATTGTGTGAGGTTCGACTTGTAGATTACCCATTGGGTTTGACAAGTATCCTTAGGTATATGACCCGAGGATTGCACTGACATAGTATATGCAATCTATATCACTTAGAGTAGATTTAGAATTAATTGTACTTAATTATCTTATTAGTCTTGTTAACATTCATTAGGCTTTTTGTCCGACCCATTCCATTTTCTTTTTCTTCCACCTCAGGTGAACAGAGCATGACTGGCCCATTCTTGCTTTTAAATAGTCGTCCTTAGCTTAGAGCTTAGCTTTCTACTCTTATCATTATGATGTATTACTTATCAGTATAGTTATCTTTATGTTATGGTTTTTGAGGGAAATTTCTCTGATATACTCTGATTTAGACTTATGTACTGATATTTTCTAAGACTACTATATGATATGATATTTCTAAAACTGTTCTATTTTTCTAAGATTATATATCTGCTATATTGTTTCCACTGTGATACGTTATGATTCGATAGTTTATTCTTTGTATTGTGATCTCAGTCTCTGTGATGCTAGTTTATATTTACCCATTAATCAGCATTTCTTGATACGACGATTTTTGGACGTATATAGAAGCGTGGTTTGTTACAGTTAGTATCAGAGTTTAGGTTCAATATTCCTAAGGTTAAGATCGTATAGGATATGTATGAGATAAATATATATATGATTTTGATAAAAGAAATGATTTATAAAGTTATTTTTACAATTGGACTTTTAAAAGTATATATATATGTGTGTGTGTGTTTGTGTGTGTGTGCGCGTATGTATGTATGCATATATCTTCAAAAGTTTTTCTAAAATTCTACTAAAATCCCTCATATTTGTGTTTATGCTCATTTCGATTCCTGCTTGTATTATCTCTTCTTCCTTAACCTCGTTTTGAGCTATCCGTGGAAGTTTTTATTTAAATCTTTGCCATTCACAAATAGAGATGCTTGATCCCACAAGGACAGGCTCTACCGATGTTCCTAAGATTCTGAGCATGAATATGCCCATATGGTTCTATGGGTACTTACAGGCTTGGGGACAGGTTGAGCATCCACCCATTGGGGAGCTTGCTAGTGCAGCAACTAATGAGGTTCATTCCAGCCCACCTGTCGCTCTTTACTATGAAAAGCCGTGGAAGGACTTTTTTAGTTTGGGAGGCAAACCTTACCTGGGGATGGAATCTTATGTGGATTTGAGAGCACGGGTCCATGCTTACGAAAGGATATTTGGTCTTATAAGATTAGCAGATGGAGCTAAGAGGCAGCTCGCTACTTGGCAGCTGCAGGGTAAGGCTTTTTGTTGGTCGGAGGTTTTGGAGGTAGGAATAGATGGTGGTGATATTGCTTGGGGAGAGTCCCATAAAAGGTTCGAGATGAAGTTTCTGTCATAGGCCATGGAGGGTGTTCAGTTAGAGGGGGTCATCAATCTCAAACAGGGTGATACGTTAGTTAAAGAATATGTGAACCAGTTTAATGATCATGTAAGGTTTGGTTTGGAGTTAATCAGTACATCGCAAAAGAAAGCTCTTAAGTTTGCTAAGGTTTGAATCAGCCACTTCAGGATTTAGCAGTGAGTCATATTCCGATGGGAGCTACACTTGAAGGGATTGTTAAGATGACTCTTCTTACATCTGTTGATTAGAAAAGGGTAAAGTAAGAGGCTCCAATGGTTGGGGAGAAAGGGTTCTAGAAAGGCAAGAAGAAGGGAGGATTTGGGATGAAGGGGAAGATTCAGAAGAAGGACTTGAAGTGACATTAGTGTGGGAACCATGAACATTTTGCCAAGGATTGTGGTAGAGATCTCTCTAGGATAAAGTGTTATAACTACGATCGGTTTGGGCATATGAAGCAAGCTTGTCCAGCACCACCTAGAGCTTCTTCTCAGGCTTCAACTCAGGTGATTCAGACTTATGCTATTGACGCAGTCTCTAGTTCTAGTATGCAGCCAATGCTGGATAAATAGAAAAAGGTGGCGGTTAAATGTGTGTTATCTCTTTTCGGTCTTCCAATTCATACTTTATTTGATACGGGGACTTCCTATTCCTTTATCTCTAGTAGAGTTTTTGATGATTTACACCTAAACACTAGTATTGTGACATACCATATAGTTGTGTTAAACCCCATAGGAGGATTGGCCTATTTGTCTATGATATGTCGGGGTTTGAGATTGATGATATTGGGGGTCGAGTTTGATTGTGATTTCTATGTATTGGGATTTTCTGGGTTTGGGTTGATTTTAGGCATGGACCAGATGTATATGCATGGGGTGATTTTGGTCTGTGATAGGAAGGTTTTTGAGTTGGGCACTTATATTAGGCGTGGCTTAAAGGTTTTCTGTGATCCGTGAGGATCAGTTATGTAGAGCTATCTTTATTCCCTAGACCTATCACATGATGAACTTAGTGGAGTGCCCATAGTTAGAGATTTCGCTGATGTTTTTGCGGAGATTAGTGGTCTTCCGCTCCAAAGATAAATCGAGTTTAGAATTTATTTAGTAGAGAATGGTAAACCCATCACCATACCACTAAGGCATATGGCTCCAAAGGAAATACGCTGGTTGAATAAATAGGATGAGTTATTGGAGAAGGACTTTATTAAGAGGAGTATTTTTGATTGGGGAGAACCAGTCATGTTTTCCACCATGGTGGATGGTTCTCTTGAATTCCACGCTGATTATCAGGAGCATAATAAATTGATGAAGAGGAATCGCTATCCCTTGCACCGCACAGATGATCACTTCGATCAGTTAGTTGGAGATAAAGTATTTTCTTAGTTATATTTGGCTAACGGATTTCATCATTTGCATACCGAGGATAGTATTCAGAAGATAAATTTCCGTATTGATGATGGATTGTCTGAGTGGTTAGACATGGCAGTTGGACTAATCAATCACTCGCGCACTTTGTAGATCTAATGGGTCGAGTATTTAAGGGGTTGCTAAATAAGTTGGTGGTGGTATTTGTGGATGATATCTTGATATGCTCGAGGAGGAGCATGCTTTGTATTTGGAGGATGTGCTTAGGACACTCCCTTCCCATAAGCTTAAGGCTATGTTTTCGAAGTGTCACTTTCGAAGAGAGGAGGTAAGCTTTTTGGGACACATTGTCTCAGAGATTGGTTTAGTAGTGGATCCGAGTTAAGTGGCAACGGTTTAAGATTGGTAGCGTCCGAAGAATACCACGAAGGTGCGAAGTTTTCTTGGTATCGTGGGTTATTATCGGAAGTTCATTAAAGACCTCGCAAGGATTTCTTATCCACTGATCTGCCTTACCAAGAAGAATCTTGTCTTTTCATAGGATACTAGGTATGAGGAGGCTTTCATTAGGTTGAAGGAGGCATTAACCAGTGCATCAGTGTTAGTGTTGCCAAATAGGAACAAGTCCTTCACAGTTTATACAAACGTCTATGGTACAGGGTTAGGCATAGTTTTGATGCAAGAGGGAAGGGTAGAGTATTATGTGGGTATACAGCAGAAGACCCATGAGAGAAACTACATGACATAGTAGATAGATTGACCAAGTGCGCTCATTTTATACCAGCGAGGAGTACTTGGACAGCGACATCATTGGCTACTTTGAGCGTGAGAGAGGTCGTTAGGCTTCACGGAGTTCCTACTAGTATAGTTAGCAACAGAGACCCGCCTTTCACTAGTGAGTTCTAGAGGAGTCTATAGGAGGCAATGGGGACTGAGCTAAGCTCGAGTACAACATACCGTCCATAGACAGATGGATAGATTATGTAGGTAAATCGGGTTTTGGAGGATTTTCTACGGCTGTGTATCATTGAATTTGGAGGTTAATGGGAGGATCTAATGCCATCGGTTGAGTTCATCTATATAATAGTTATTAGGCTAGCATTGGTACGACACCATTTGTCATGGCCCGTATTTTTGACCCTTAAGAATCAACATCGATATGTCCACTATATAACATGCCGAGCAATCGAGTACCGAAAATACCAGATCGTTAGAGAAAAAGAAGAAAAAGGTAGAAGAAGAAACAGAAACAACAACACAGAATCTTACAATCGCCGTGGAACAATATATAATAGATGATAACATGTCTTTATACAAAAAGAGCTATAAAACGTTACTTATACATTACATCATCAGAGTACAATAAATCAATAACTCAATACTGGACGGTTAATAACTTGTCCTCACAAGTGATGAATATACAGTCTACAATACATAGCGGAATAAAATCAAATACGTGTAATAGGTCTTCGTCGTCCAGCTCGTCTCCTGAGCTCCATAGCATCCTCTCCGATATGTGTAATACTCGGTCTAACCCGAGCATTATAAAATAACACCCGAGTTAGTCTAGAAAACCAGCGTGAGAAAACACACTTTATTTGAATTATTAAAGTTATCAAATCCTTTGAAAAACAAAGGTATCTCGTAAGACCACGTCACACATAAACATGACGGGCTTTTACCTTACGATAACCAAAGCGTTTTATATCAAAATCGTATGATATTATAATAGTTTTTAGGTACAAATAGTTATTCAAATAGCCGAAATTGTTAAATTAATTAAATTCCAGCATACTAGGCCCTACAACCAAAACCGTAATGGTATGGATTGGAGAATGGATTCCATACGAATGACTAGGCACTGGGGTGCCACCTATCACAGTAGATATATAGAAAAATGTACCGAGGACCATGTCGGGATCTCCTGCAACATAAGATCAGACTACCCCTAACTTGGATAGACCGAATATGTTATCACCCCGGGAGTTTCCACCCTTACCGAGTTCTTCCGTTTAACGTAGTAATAATATCCGAGGGTATCTAGAAAGGTGGTAAACATACCCTAATTGGGTGCGACCAACTTAGCCTTACTACATCTCCCTTGATTTTCAGTCATTCCAGGTTGATGAGGCTTGAGGTTGTGATTAGCTTTTAAGGAATTTATACTTGGAAGCTCATTGTCCTCCAATGACAACGTACTGATAGCATTCATCCATACAAGTACGGTCTGGATCTGAACGAAACCGAATGCACTATTCCTACTACATCCATTTTGGAAAAATCCTCAGGATTAGTAGCGATTAGTCCTTGCACTTCAATGCTCCATCTTCAATTGCACACTCTTATCTTCAGTTTGAAAACACATTCTTGGATCGAAGTGGTTTTTCGGATAACTTATCCGATCCCGGTCCCTTCGAAACAACGTTCGATATTTTCGGTAAACTCAACCTTGGTTCTTTAGAAAATAAACAGACAAAAATAAAATCGAAGATCACCTCTTAATCGTTAGCGTAAGAATTTCCTTATCATCATCTTAGAAGAACGAAACAAGTTTATATGTACAGTATAGCACCTCGAACGGTAACTGTACCACATAATCCCCATGTTTCTTCTAGATATTCCCAAAGTTATATTCTGAGTCTGGATTTGATAGTCGATTATTTAACTATCAAATAAACAATCATTCAACCAAAGAGTTCATTTTCCACTGAAAACACTAAATCTCATTTAATTTAATTTAATTTTAATAAATTAAATCTCTTTATAAAAAGGTATATATTTATCTTATCGGAGTAAGTAGTTCACTAACCATTCTTTTAATTTTTTTATAAAAAACCCTTTAAAATAAATATGGAAAGCACCACGTGATATCCACCATGGATTCATAGCTCAATGATCATGTTTCTATCCCAAAGAAATCTAAAACTTAACTATAGGCAATCTCTGCCTCCGATTCCGCCATGAAAGTATACCATTACTTTACGAAACTTTATTTAATAATTTTCTCAAAATAATACTTATAAAATTTCTATACAAATTCCCGAGTTTAATTTAGGAAAATATTCTTTAAATAAATGTTATTACATAAAATAGTATTAATATTGAATAATTTATCTTTTAAAATAATAATACAGATTAATTCATAAATAATAATTAACTTGATATCAACTCATTGTAAAATAACTTAATTAATAATTAAATATACTTTAAACAATTTTAGAAAATTACATAACTTCGAAACTATAATTAATTTTTATTTATTAATAAAATTCTAATCGATTTACAGGACTTATTTATAAAACTTATAGTTCATTTTGACAATTTAAATATATTTAAATGACTAACTCTCTAGAAATATTCTTATGCTAATTTTTTATAAATTATCTAGTTTAATAAGTAAAATCCCCGTTATATAACAAACTCAATTTCTCGATAAAAATATATTTTCCAAATTCCAAATTAACCAATCTATTATTTATAAATCCCTCTCGATTTAACACCAATCGATTTACGACCAAATTTTGTAAATCCCTCTTTCCACATTTCTAAAGGTAAATCTATCATTTATTTTTAAACCGATTTATCCGTCTCATTATAATTCTTACCGTGAATTCATATCTTCAATTTATCAACTGATAATCACTTCACATTATTTATAAACATTATTTATAAATCTTACAGTTTTCCATTCAAGTTTATTGCGGTTTCACATCACTTAAATCCATTATAAATCGATTTCAAAATTAAATTCCATTTATAAATCAATTTTCTTAAATAACCCAACTATATTCCAAACCT
The DNA here is from genome assembly GCA_030765085.1 of Allium cepa. NCBI lineage: Eukaryota > Viridiplantae > Streptophyta > Magnoliopsida > Asparagales > Amaryllidaceae > Allium > Allium cepa. The sequence goes on along the minus strand of CM060939.1, from coordinate 670,212,522 downwards.
AACCCAATCTCGATTATACTTCCATTTGTAATTAAGAAATCTCATTTAAGATCCGGTATATTCAATTTCACATTTATTTCCAAATGCACTTCTTTTCCCAATCTATTTAAAGTCTTGGTTTAAAAACTTTTATATTTAAACAAAAATCACTAAGGAATTATTATTTAAAATCTAATTCCAAATCTCTATTTTCCATATTCCGAAATTGTCAAGTACAAATCTAAAATCAAACTATTAATTTTACCTAAATTCATTTCTTTTATTTAATCCAAAATTCACAATAAATATTTCACTTCCAAATTTCTTTTTAAATTTCTTTCAATTTCAAAACATATATTATTGGTATTTAAAAATACCAAAATCTAGGCCAAAACTACCATAGCATTCAAATAATTCAAATCATGCTATAATCTAGCACAAGCTATTTAGACAGATCATATATCAATACATAAGAAATTTAATTCAACATTTTGAAGAATCCAGTTGGATCCCTCCAACCTGTTACCCTGCATCCACAGATGTTAATACAACATAAAAATACCCATCCTACTTCGAGGGGGATATCACGGTATATAGGGTAATCCGCTATTATGCGGGGCACATAAGGTCTCATCTGCTCCAATAAGCGGGAAATATCAATCCAACTACTAATATATATACAACTATATATAATATCTCATTCAACTAATAATAATAGTTATCCAATCAATCAGTATTTAATTTTAACTATTTAGAATTAATGCCAATCATCCAAATGAGTGAGATTTACCGACCTTGATTTTAATTTGCCGAATGCTCATTTTAGATTAAATTGAACTAACATTCGACTTAATCTAAAATCCCAGCTACTCCCAATTGACTTCAAATAAATCCTATTACATAGATTTCACAGCTATGAATCCAACGTGATTGATTTTAAGATTTTTAGACCTCATATGACACAATTATTGAATTTATAAGTTAACCTATTTTATATAACCATTAAACTAATCTAGTTACATAATTAAAAATAAACTACCTTCATAAATCTTAATCCTTCTCCCTCCTCTATTATGTACCCGGTACACGCATAAGAAACTTACCATTACCGCCCTTTCTTGCCTTCCTCTCTCTCTCATTTCTCGATCGTTCGATGAATGATCATTACCATCATTCTTGTCTTCCCAAGAACAACGCCATCGTACCAATCATCTACCACCCGAGCCTCCCCTATTCAACGCATCGTTCAGCCCTTTCCTGCTCTTTAGCATGGTCACGCTTCTCCACTGAAGGCCGTGCATCACTTTTCTTCAAACCATAGGTGCTAAAACCCTTGCTAAACCAGATTACAACATCCATTCTAAGAATCATGGCCTCAATCTCTCTAAACCCCAACTCTAGCTTCCACTAAACTGTCGCACTCCCTCCACCCGAAGTTGATCACAATCCACTCACGCACACGAAGAAATCGAGAACCCAGCTTCAACTTGAACGCGTCTCGACCCTTCCCAGATGAATGAATGCGCGACTATGAGCTCACAAGTTAAATTCAAGCTTTCCCCCTTTTTTATATTTAATTTCGGCCATTTCTTTTTTTTCTTATTTGAAAGAACTGGAGATGAATGGAGTGATAGTGAAAGAAATGAAGGGAATATATGCCAATGCTATTTTAAATTTTTGATTTTTGATTTTTTTTATTAGTCTTCCATTTTTTATCTTCTTTGTTCTGGTTGCGTGAAATTTTAAAAGTGAAGAAGTGGGAGAAGTGATTTTAAAAAGGGGAAAAGATGCCTTGCGTGTTGCTTGCTGGCTATAGTGTTTTGAAGATGAGAGAAAAGAACTGATGTGAAAATAAAGTCAAGTCAGCATATACCTATATTATTTAAATTTTAAAACGTCTCGATTTACGTAACTCAAAATCTTGAATCCCCATCTAGGCATTCCGCTTGGCTCTAAAATCAAATTTCCGTTATTAAAAATTTTCTTTGAAATTTTCTAATTCCTTAAATTTTCGAAAAATTTGGCCAGCGTTACGCGGCTAGATCCAAACAACTAAAAAACGCCTCTATAGGCTCATATCATCAAAAGAAAACAAAAGCCAAGTGGCTCAATCATAAAATCATTAATTTCAAACATAATTTAAACACATACCTTTTTGTCGGCAATCAAATTTTGCTTCTGAAATCGAAAACATCAATTTGGCTTTTGCTTTTAAATAGCTTAACCTTACTAACCAATAATATCCCATCACATAATTCAAAATCATTTTATTTATTATTTTTCAAAATTTTCTTTACTTAACTCCGTACGATGTACGTATATCATCCGTACGCAATATCAACTCTGACCGCTCACTCGATCATACAATTCCCTTCCAAACTAGTATCGTTCACACGACTCTCTAGTAAAGACTCAGATATGATTTCTTGATTAGAAACCGTCCCTTGCATGGCCATATACTATGATAGAGAATCTCATAATCGATCAAAAATCCATATCCAGTGTTCGCCGTCGAGAATCAAGCAAAATAATCCTAACTTGGATATAAATTATCTCGAAATTCTGTGCTCGAATCTGAATCAATCGTCATGACAATAAACAATGTATGTGATGCCCCACCCCAAGACCCACAGTAACAAAGAGAATTACTAAGTAATTCTGTCTGTTAATGCGGAGAAGAGGGCTAGTTAAGGGTGACCATCATAGTCTTACATTAGATAAGAGCTAAGTATGTCGATTTAGTACTCATTTTTTGTTTCATTTCATCTCATGTATTTGACATCCTTAATTCCTATCTAATACGCTACTATGGTGGCTACAGGATCGATTCAGAAACAAAACATAATAACAATATCAATCATGAATCATACAACAACAAACACAGATGATTTGCATACACATCTACATCAAATATAATACAACATGTCACAATTGGTATTATGACAACAATATATACATACATCCCCACAAAAGAATATATACATCACAAGGTTCCCAACAAAACTACTACTACACAAAAACTATGCCATCTATCCAAGGTCGAAGGAGAAATCCAAAAGTAAAGCTAGCAAAGGTCCAAATATCTCTAACCTGCAACTCGGTCTGACCTGAGTAATAAATACATGGGTCAGGCTAACTAGAAAATGAAATTAGCTAGATATAAGAGGGATATAAGTGCATAAGGGAAATCTCCCTTTAATTATAAAGGAATAGGACAAGTATCGTTCAATTACAATGCCATGGTATAGATTCACAAAGGGTTGTCGCATGAATAGATTTAGTTCATCATAAGAAATTCATACTCAAGGACATTCAATATAAATGTACGTTACCATACCATAGCCATCTGAGAAAATCATCAAAATCTCCAAACTAGAATCTCATGGAACTCTAAAAGGAGTTCAAATCTCATTAAAAAAAGAAATCACCATATATACATAACATCTCATTTAGCTCTAGGCTATCGATGTAACAAAGATATCTCAAAAATGGTGAAATCGTAATTAACTCAGAAAATTCGGAATGGCCAAATCCCCGATTGCAATGTCGAAGCAATGCTGCACGTCCTAACTCTTGTCCAGTGCTATTTATTAGGTACCTATCGTATGGACCCGAAGGTCATACCCGTGGTGACCGAAGTCACATAACTCATGGTGATCGAAGTCATATAACTCAAATGACCTGAAGGTCTATAGCACTGTCGTACTCGTGGATGTTTCACAAACTCTCGGATATGAACCCGAAAAGTGTTAACGTGCGTCCCATACCACACATTCGCACTAAACGGTTTACTATTCGCTAGTTATATCCATGTCATAAAAATAAATCACAACAGAAATCTCAAAAATCTCGTATCTTACTTCGTATCATCGGCAAGTACAATAAAATCTCATAATGGTTTCTCACAAACCAAAATTTTCGAAATAGGAAATCTCAACCCAAGACTCGCCTCATCACATCGGCAAGTGAAATAACATATGCATATGGTTCTCATCGATTATAGTTCCTAAAATAGGAAATCTTGAACCACTAAACTCGCCAAATAATGGCTAACTCAAATAATTCCTATGAATAGGAATTATATATTTCAAAATACGCCATAAAATGGCAAATCTCAATTACCAACTCAAAACAACCAACTCGAATGGTTTCAATCGTACAAATCCGGAATTAACCGAAAAAGTAAACTCACCTGTCCCATACCATATGTTTTACTAAATCGTTTAATTCTCTTTCTCATATGTCCAAAAGATGTAAAAATAGTGTACATTATTTATAAAATAATTTACTTGAGAAAATGAGATTTTTAAACAATTTTTCGAAAACATTTTGAAAGAAATTATTTGAAAATTCTCCTTATTAAAGGAAATAAATATATTTTAAATATTTTAAAATAATTTATTAACATGGGAAAATATTTATTTCAAATTCATTTGATTTGTAAATTTATTTCGGAATTTATTTCAGAAAAACTTGTTTTTGAAACGACAAAAATCGATAAAAACCACTGAAATTCAACATTCGAAAACAACTCAAATACTCATCAATTCGGGACTCAGATTGACCGTAAACTTTGCTCATCTATTGATATATTAGAGCTCTTGAAAATCATCTCAAATTTGTATCCAAACAAGCGACAAAACCATAGCAATTCAGTGGAAAAGGCTGCGAAGTAAAGTCGCAAAAACGAAGGCATAAAGGCTAATATCAGGTCGACCTTAAGGTTGACCACACTCTTCCTCACGTCAACCGCTAGGTCGACGATGAGAAGCCTCAGTTCGACCGTACGATCGACCTGGGGAAGGCTATGGTTGACCTCAAGGACGACCATGCATATGAGAATTTGTTCCTTTTGGATCCAGGTCGTTTCTCAAGCATGATTCGATCTTTGAGCAAAATTTTAACATTGCTACAGGTTGTTTCAGGCAATGAAAATTGACACGCACATAGAGTGACATTCAAACTACAACCCAAAAAAGATCCGACCGCATTTCAGGGAAAAAACAAAGAGATACAACCACTCAAAGTGGCAACGAGAATAGGATATAAACACAGAAATATGAACAGAGAAAACTTCCTATACAGTAAACGATTTAACCAAATTTCTTACCTGAAATTGATTTTTTAGCTAGAAATTTGTGAGCTTTAAAATCTTAGAAAATTAACAAGATTTTGTGTGATTTCAAGATAAATATGATTGCTTTTGGTGGAGATCCACGGTAACCTGTAGAAGCTAGAAAAGAGACATGCAAAAGAGATAGAACATGTTACAGACAAATTCATACCAAGCTCATGAATTTGGATGAAATTTTTATAATATTGGTTGTGATTACCTTTCTCTTTTCTTGTTTCGGAGAATTTTCTCTTAAATTTGTAGCAATTTTTGAGTGGAGTTGAGTTTTAGTTTAGAGGAAGCCATTATTTTGCTCATTTCCCTTTTCTTAAATTTGTTTAAGAAAAAGACTAGGAATAGAGTACGTACTGTTAATTTTTTCTCATACAAGAAGCTTCTAGATATTGGGTTTTATATTTAAAATCCTATCCAATAAGCCCAGCTTAAAATACTTAGTGAAATATTAATAAATGAAAACTATTTATCTTATAGTATCACTATATTCACATTTTTCTTCATTTTTAAGGCCAAGCAAAAATATGTACAATAAATGTGTGTACATAAAATTGTTATCTTAGAGAAATAAAATTTATTTTAATAAAAAGTTATTTTTAAAAATAAAACCTTATTTTTGACAGTATTACACAATTACACTATTTTATCACAAAAACACCATTTTTAATGTAATAATCAATAAAAAAATTATTTTCTTGCCAAATAAATTATAACAATCATTTTAACTTTATTAAAACAACAAAATATTATTTTTAAACAAGATTTCACCTTTTAATTTAATAAAATACATAATTTCTTCATATTTCTCCTTTTTAAATCAATAAAAGATTAATATTGAAAATGTTTTCCAATATTGTTGTATTTATCCAAATAAAATTGCAATTTGATTATTTTCCACTTGAATTCTCAAAATAAAGTTTTTAAAACTTTATTTTCATTAATTTAGATTTATTTCAACAATTTAATGTTGAAATGCATTACCTAATTAATTTCTTAGCTTCAAACTAATGAATACCCAATATTTCAATTGATTTAAACAGAACACTTATCCAATCAATATTTAATCCCATATTTATACCCAAATAAACAAAATAAAGTTCCAAACTTTATTTCTTGCATTTTATCTACAAAATTCATTGTTTATTACTAATAAAAAATTTCTATTTTCTAATTATATTTTAATTTACAATATTAAATTATAATTTAATATATACAGTTAATCTCCAAACCACGGTTGTTACAATGCACGTACAGCTTACATATTTATTTCCGTTGATTCTCAGCTATACCAAACTTTTTATTCTCATTCATTTCATTTATATTCACTTATTCACAATTATTAGCCACACTTATAATTCACATTCGTTATTCACTTAGTATATCCTTCCAAACTGATATCATTTAAGAATTATTCCACTCTCATTTCATTTTTAACCAATTATCAATGTTCACTATTTTCTTGGCACATTTCTTTAACACCAATTTCACTTAAGAACTTTCACCATCAATTTTCTTAAGTCTATTCTAACATTTTTTATAGAAATGTTCTTAGATTTATTTCCACTTCATCACTTAAGTTAATATCCATTTATATTCAAATTCAGTTGCAATTTTTCCATTTCACATTTGATTCAATCACATTCCAAATTATCTCCAAATAACTAATTGATTTAAGTAGTTCATCCACTAATTTATTTCCAATCTTAATAAGTTCTATTTTCAACAATTACTTCATTTAGCCAACCTAGGCTTCATTTTTTTTTTCAAGTTTCACTTTAATTAACTTAAGTTAAATTTTTATTTTCCAGTTCACATTTTAAATTTTACTTTCCTTGCATCCAAATTCTACACTTTATAATATTGCTTTCTTGCAATTTACAAATTTTATAAGTTATCAACTTACTTATATCCTATTCACTAATTTTCTTCCAATTCACTCCATTTAATTAGTTTACTTTACTAATTTATTCTATTATCACACTCACTTTCATTTAACCTTCTTAAGTAAAATTTTATTCCCTATTTTCAACATTCGATTTTATGCACTCTATTTAACTTACCTTAAGGTAAGATTCATTTAAAATTTTCTTTTCAGATTTTATAAGTTCGATCTTATTTTCTCCTATTTCCAATAAAAATGGAAATCAAATTCCCAAGCTTTAAACATTTTTGGTTCTAAGTATTTCAAATCATTTTAGAAATCATATACACATACAAAATCCCTTGGTATATCAAATTACCCCTTTTCATTTCAAACCAAAACCAGTTTTACCAAACAAAACTCCAATTGCAAATCATTACGGTAGCAATCCATCACTCAAAAACTCAAAAATGAACACCGATGATGTCGCGATCATCATCGAAATTATTTCCCAACAACCGAAGTGAGTTCAGTGCTTTTATTTCCTTTAAAAACCATTTTTTATAATATTTCAATTCACAATATTTTCCAAATAATATCAATTTGATTTTACAAAACCTTTGAAAAACATTTCAAAACCATCGGGAAATTAAATTCCCAAATTTCCAACTTTTAATTCCTTTATAAATTGTTTTTATAAACCATATCAATTTTTAAATCCCATTTACAAAACCATATTTACAAAATCCCATTTTGTTATATGAGTTGCTTTCTTAACTTTTGATTATAAATATCAACTTTTATTCAATCACCATAACAACAAATGATAATGGTTTAATATTATCATTTCCTAACAACCAAGCACGCCATACACAACTATAATAATTTACGAAAATTATTTCTTTCATATACAAAAGTAATCTAGGTGAAATTATTTCACTTACCCAATTTCAAAACAATACTGTGTCGAGTTGCTCTGTTCAAGTGTTTAGAGATCTCTATCAATAACGTTATTACTCATATTGACAAGAATCCATAAGCCACCCAATAGATCAATCAACATAATATAAAACACTTTTATATTCACTAATAAATATGCGCTCATATCTATGAATGCGCTCAAACTCATTCTAGGGTGCAACTGACCCTATCACTAATCAGTTACACCATCAAAGCCAATGTTCTCGCTTAACCTTCAGCTCTGATACCAAGTGTTATGGCCTGAATTCTCGACCCTCAAAAATCAACATCAATACGTCCACCGTATAGCATGCCAAGTAATCGAGTGCCGAAAATACTAGGTCGTTAGATAAAAAAGAAAGAGGGAGATGAAGAAATAGAAACAACAACACAGAATCTAACAATCGCAGTGGAACAATATATAATAGATAATAACATGTTTTTATACAAAAAAGCTATAAAACAATACTTATACAATACATCATCAGAGTACAATAAATCAATAACTCTATACTAGATGGTTATAATAAATGTCCTCACAAGTGCTGAATATACAGTCTACAATACATAGCGGAATAAAATAAAATACATGTAATAGGTCTTCGTCATCCAGCTTGTCTCCTGAGCTACATAACATCCTATCCTGTAGCTGTAATACTCGGTGTGACCCGTGCATTATAATAAAATACACCAAGTCAGTCTGGAAAACCAGCATGAGGAAACGCACTCATTTTGAATTATTAAAGTTATCAAATCCTTTAAAAAACAAAGGTATCTCGTAAGACCGCGTCATACATAAACACGATAATTTTTTACCTTACGATAACCAAAGCGTTTTATATCAAAATCATCTGATATTATAATAGTGTCTAGGTACAAATACTTACTCAAATAGCCGAAATTGTTACATTGATTAAATTCCAGCATACTAGGCTCTACAACCAAACCGTAATGGTGTGTATTGGAGAATGGATTCCATATGAATGATTAAGCAATGTGGTACCACCTATCATGGTACACATCTGGAAAAATGTACCGAGGACCATGCCAGGATCCTTGGCAACACAAGACCGAACTACCCCTAACCTGGATAGACTGAATATGCTATCACCCCGGGTGTTCCCACCCTTACCGAGTTCTTCCGTGCACCATAGTAATAATATCCGAGGATATCGAGAAAGGTGCTAAATATACCCTAATTGGGTGCGACCCACTTAGCCTTGCTGCATCTCCCCTGATTTTCAGTCATTTCTGGTTGATGAGGCTTGGGCTACGATTACCTTTTAAGGAATTTATACTTGGAATGCGCATTGCCCTCCAACGACAATGGGCTGATAACATTCATTTATACAAGTCCATTCTAGGTCTAAACGTAATCGAAGGCACTATTTCTACTACATGCATTTTGGAAAAATTCTCAGAATTAGTAGCGATTAGCCCTTGCACTTCAATGCTCCATCTTCAATTACATACTCTTATCTTCACTTACGTATTCATTGGATCAAAATGGTTTCCGGATAACTTATCCGATCCTAGTCCCTTCGAAACAATATTCGATATTTCCGTTAGACTCAACCCCGGTTCTTTAGGAAATAAACAAATGAAAATAAGATCGAAGATCACATCCTAACCGTTAGTGGACGGATTTTCCTATCCTCGTCCTAGAAGAACGAAACAAGTTTATACATATAACATAGCACCTCAAACAGTAATTGTACCACATAATCCCCATGTTTCTTCTAGATATTCCCAAAGTTATATTCTAGGTCCAGATTTGATAGTCGGTTATTTAACTGTCAAATAAATAATCATTTAACCAAAGAGTTCATTTTTCACTGAAATACCTAAGTCTCATTTAATTTAATTTTAATAAATTAAATCTTTTATAAGAAGGTATGTTCTTATCTTATCGGAGTAAGTACGTTCACTAACCATTCTTTTCAAAAATATTTGAAAAACCCTTTAAAATAAATATGGATAGCACCACGCAGTATTCACCATGGATTTACAGCTCAATGATTACGTATATATCCCAAGAAATCCAAAACTTAACTACAGGCAATCTCTGCCTCTGATTCCGCCATGAAAGTATACCGAAACTTTATTTAATAATTTTCTCAAAATAATACTTATAAAATTTCTATATAAATTCCTAAGTTTAATTTTAGTAAATACTCTTTAAATAAAAGTTATTGTATAAAATAATATTAATATTGAATAATTTGTCTTTTGAGATTATAATACAGATTAATTCTTAAATAATAATTAACTTAATATCAACTCTTTATAAACTAACTTAACTACTAATTAAATATACTTTAAACAATTAAAAATAATTACATAACTTTGAAACAATAATTAATTTTGATTTACTAATAAAATTCTAATCGATTTACAAGACTTATTTATAAAACTTATAGTTCATTTTGACAATTTAAATATATTTAAATAACCAACTCTCTAAAAATATTCTTATGCTAAAACATTTTTAAATCACCTAGTTTAATAATTAAAATCCCCCTTTTAGAACAAACTCAATTTCTTGATAAAATATAATATTCTAATTCCAAATTAACCAATCTAATATTTATAAATCTCTCTCGATTTAACACTAATCGATTTAAGGCCAAATTTCATAAATCCCCCTTTTCACATTTCTAAATGTAAATCATTTATTTATTTTTAAACCGACTTACCCGTCTTATTATAAATTCTTACCGTGAATTCATATCTTCAATTTATCAACTGATAATAACTTCACTTTATTTATAAACATTGTTTATAAATCTCATAGTTTTCAATTCCAGTTTATAACAGTTTCACATCACTTAAATCATTATAAATTGACTTCTAAATTAAATTTCACTTATAAATCAATTTTCTTAAATAACCCAACTATATTCCAAACCCAACCCAATCTCGATTATACTTCCATTTGTAATTAAGAAATTTCATTTAAGATCCGATATATTCAATTTCACATTTATTTCAAAATGCACTTCTTTTCCCAATCTAATATCTTGGTTTAAAAACCTTTTATATTTAAATCATAAATCACTAAGAAATTATTACTTAAAATCCTTATTCCAAATCTATATTTTCCATATTCCAAAATTGTTAAGTACAAATCTAAAATCAAACCATTTATTTTACCCAAATTCGTTTCTTTTAATTAATCCAGAATTCACTATAAATATTTCACTTCCAAATTTATTTTTAAATTTCTATCAAATTCAAAACATATATTATTGGTATTTAAAAACACCAAAATCTAGGCCAAAACTACCATAGCATCCAAATAATTCAAATCACACTATAATCTACTGCAGATTATTCAGACAGATCATATATCAATATATATGAAATTTAATTCAACATTTTTGAGGAATCCAGTTGGATCCCTCCAACTTGTTTCTCTGCATCCACATATGTTAATACAACATACATATACCAATCCCACTTCGAGGGGAATATCATGGTATATAGAGTCATCCTCTAATCAATAATTAATTTTAACTATTTAAAATTAATGCTAATCATCCAAGTGAGTGAGATTTACTCACCTTGATTTTAATTTTCCGAATGCTCATTTAAATTAAATCGAACCGACATTCGACTTAATCCAAAATCCCAACTACTCCCAGTTGACTTTAAATAAATCTTATTGCATAGACTTCTCAGCTACGAATCCAACGTGATCGATTTCGTGATTTTTGGACCTCATATGACATAATTATTGAATTTATAAGTTAACATATTTTATATAACCATTAAACTAATCTAATTACATACTTAAAAATAAATTACCTTCATAAATCTTAATCCTTCTCCCTCTATTCCGTACCCTCTACACGCGTAAGAAACTCACCATTACCACACCTTCTTGCCCTCCTCTCTTTCTCATTCTTGACCTTTCGATGAATGGTCATTACCATCATTCTTCTTATCCCAAGAGAAACGCCATTGTGCCAATCGTCTACCACCTGAGCCTTCCCGATGCAACGCGTCATACAACCCTTTCCAGCTCTGTAGCGTGGTCATGCTTCTTCCCTGAAGATCATGCATCACTTTCCTTCGACCCATAGATGCTAAAACCCTTGCTAAACCAGATTACAACATCCATTCTAAGAATCATGGCCTCATTCTCCCCTAAACCCCAAACCTAGCTTCCAATAAACTGTCGAACTCCCTCCACCCAAAGTTTGATCATAACCCACTCACGCACATGAAGAAATCGAGAACCCAGATTCAATTTGAACGCGTCTCCACCCTTCCCAGATGAACGAATGCGCAAGTACAAGCTCACGATTTAAATTCAAGCTTTTCCCCTTTTTTTTGTTCAAGTTCATCCATTTCTTTTTTCTGCTTCGAAAAGAACTGGAGATGAATGGAACCATAGTGAACGAAATGAAGGGAACGTATGCCAGTACTGTTTTTAATTTTTTTTTTAGTCTTCCATTTTTTTATCTTCTTGGTCCTGGTTGCATGAAATTTTAAAAGTGAAGAAAAGGGAAACGTAATTTTAAAAAGGGGAAAAGATGCCTTGTGTGTTGCTTGTTGGCTATAGTGTTTTGAAGATGAGAGAAAAGAACTGATGTGAAAATATAGTCATGTCAGCATATAATTATGTTATTTGAATTTTAAAATGTCTCGATTTACACAATTCAAAATCTCAAACCCCTATCAAGGCGTGCCGTATACTCCTATTCCGAGCACAATTGAAAAGATTTTGAGTCCTAATTTGATCGTATGGAGAAGATAGCTTTTTGGACCCAAATATTATATTGAATTTTTGACAGCATGTTTCTCTCATGGACGGCCAAATTATAACTTCAAATGCTATAAAATTTGAAACCTGATAATAATTCATTATTACAGACCCAATGGAACTGTTTCGTCGAATTCCGAGACTGTACCCCGAAAGGCATTTTTTTATGTTAATTCAAATGAGATATTTTTAAAATCGAACAAATCACTTTTTAAATCCCATTTAATTTTTTTATTGACTTCATTCTTATAATATAAAATTAAATAAGCCTTAAAATTATTTTTATCCCACTTAAAAATCGAAGATTCAACTATTTAAGCAAATTCCAATTATTAAATTCAATAATTAAATTATCCAATAAATCGTTATATTTGAAATTCGAGTTAAAATTAACTTTTAATATTTAAAATCAATTAAATATTCTAATTCCAAATAACCAAAATTCTGGGTCGTTGCACCATTTGAGGCTTTATATTATAGACCACGCAGATCACCATTGTGATGGTGGAACACGATGGATATGATTATTCTTGGGCTGAAGATGGTTAGGAAGACATCCAAGAAAGTGGATTTGATGCTTAAAAGGATGAAGATCGCTCAAGATAAGTAGAAATCCTTTGCAAATAGGAGGCGCTCGGAGTTGGAGTTTGCAGTAGGGAACATGTTATTCATGAAGGTTTCACCGTTAAGGTATGTGATGAGGTTTCGTAGGTTGGGGAAGTTAGTACCGAGATGTTTTGGACCTTTCTTAATTGTGGCTAGGATAGGGAAGTTGGCGTATAGGATGGATTTTTCATAAAAGTTGGCTAGTTTGCATGATATTTTCCTTGTTTCACACTTGTGAAAGTGCTTACATGATTCTACTGCTACTCTTAACCTAGTCAGTTGGAGGAGGTAGAAGTTGAGTGCGAGTCACTTATTCACCATGCATCTATGCATATCTTAAAGCTTAGAAAAAGCCACTCCGCAATAAGAAGATTAGGTTAGTCAAGGTTCAGTGAGGGAGACGATCCAATAGAGAGTACATAGGAGCCCAAGGAGAAGATTCATGCTTTCCACCCATAACTCTTTTTTGGTACGTCCTAGGATTTAATCTATCTTCGGTTAGGACTTCTATGATAGGATTTAGGAGGGTATACTATATTAGGTGGAAACCCTTGAATGTTAAGTATGTTTGTAAACGTATTAATAGGACATGTTATGGGTGGTGAATTCTAGTGGATGTGTATGGTGCTTACAGATGTATTGATTGCATTTATATTTCTACACATTAGGATAGTACGTCCTAGGGGTACACGCACTCATATCATGTGCATATTGTTTTTTATTTGTTGTTATCTATGGGTGTTATACAAATGGATGTGGCATATGGTCGTATGGTGTGCATGCGTATAGAATTATCTATATATTATTAGGATCTTGCATACATTTGGATGCATAACATGAGCATTCTTACACAAATAGGAAGCCGACTAAATCAATAGACTGACTATTCTCTTTTATTAGCTTAGATTCACATGCATTCCACTTTTCATAAATACATAATTGCATTAAAGAATATAAGGACTACGGTTGCCATGGATGATAATGAGCAGATGGATATAGATTTTGATTGCCGTGTATGAGTTACATTTTTTCAAGCATAAAGATTTCGATGGCGAAATCCTTTTGACGAAGGAAGAATGTAACACTCGAAATTTATTGTAATTAAAATGAAAAGAAAATATAAGGACTTAAAATTAAATTTTCACAAACGTATGAATTTGGTTATGGGACTTGCACCATTATATTCGTAATTTTTCGGACAATTTTCATATACAACTTGTGGTAATCCCAGTTAGTATAAGAGGATTGCGAGTGTTGGAAGGATTAAACAAAAATAAAATAAATAAATAAGAATATATATAGGTTGTGTCGACCCAAGTGGGTCCTTGGTCGACTGGTAGCTGTCGACGGTCGACCCAGGCTCCGAGGTAGTAGACTCATGTAATTAAATTTCGGGCATGGTTTTGCTTTATCGGATCTGTGATTGATAGCCGAGATTGATTACTTGGGAATGAAGTAAACTACAAATGGTTCAGATAATGGCTGAGTTGATCTAATGGCCCTGATTAACAAATTGCCTCTATAAGTTAGACTTTAGCCTAAACCCTAATATCTAGTTTGAGACGACAGTATCTAGATGCTGTCAAAATCTATACCGAAACCTAATCTCTTGTCCAATCCTCAGATCAAAATTAAACTCCAAATCAAACCAAAAAGTATGTCAAATCAAGAGCGAGAGTGTTAACCCACCTTTTTATAAGGCCATAAACAGGCGGATTGAACCTAACCAACTTCACGATTAACGAAGCTAGAATATGATGGATTTAATTTAAAAGGATGAAGTCCACTTGGATATGTCATTCGGTCAGGAAGTAAGGGCGGTCGGCATTGTCGCTCGTAATAGGTGTCACTCAGCACATGCTGCTCGGCATACTTCACTCAGCACATGCTGCTTGGAATACCTCACTCAGCATATGCCGCTCGACATAACTCGCTCAGCATATGCCGCTCGGCATACTTCACTCAGCACATGCCGCTTGGCATATCTCACTCAGCATATGCCGCTCGGCATACTTCACTCGTCATAGGTGCCGCTTGGCATACCTCACTCAGTATATGCTGCTTGGCATAATTCATTCATCATAGGTGCCGCTCGGCATACCTCACTTAGCATATGCCGCTCGACATACCTCACTTAGCATATGCCGCTCGGCATACCTCACTCGTCAAATGCCGCTCGGCATACCTCACTCGTCAAATACCGCTCGACATACCTCACTCAGCAAATGCCGCTCGGCATACCTCACTCAGCACATACCACTCGACATACGTCACTCAGCACATGACGTTCGGCATACCTCATTCAGTACATGCCGCTTGGCATACCTCACTCAGCGTATGCCGCTCGGCGTACTTCACTCGTCTTAGGTGCCGCTCGGCATACCTCACTCATCATATGCCGCTCGACATACTTCGTTCGTCATAAGTGCCACTCGGCATACCTCACTTAGCATATGCCGCTCGGCATACCTCACTCGTCAAATGCCACTCGACACAAGAAGTCGCTCGGCAATGGAAGTCGCTCGGCACAGGAAGTCACTCGGCACAGGAAGTCGCTACAAGAAGTTGCTACCAAAAGTAGCTACAGGAAGTCGCTCGTACCATGATGAAGGATGTTGGCTCGGCTATGGTCCTAATGGGCCCGGACTACTCAGGAAGCCCAATAACTCAGGATTTGCCTAGAAACACAACATACAACATTTAGGGCTTTAGAAATTCGCTACAGGAAGTCGCTATAGGAAGTCGGTACATGAAGTCGCCTATAGGAAGTCGCTACAGGAAGTCGCTACCGGAAGTCGCTACAGGAAGTCGCACGTACCATGATGAAGGATGTTGGCTCTGCTATGGTCCTGATGGGCCCGGACTACTCAGTAAGCCCAGTAACTCGGGATTTGCCTACAAATACAACATGTAGGGCTTTAGAAAAGGAATCTTCATTCTGCTCTCTAGTTTTCTATTTTCTAAGGCTAAGGTTACTCTGCCATTTTGTAACCGTAATCGATTATAACAACAATAAAAAGGAAACTTCTGAAGTGGACGTAGGCCGAAGTTAGCCGAACCACTATAAAATCTGTTGTTCTTTACTTCTTTCATTTTAATTTTAATTCTTTACATTATTACTCTCTACATACACTCTATCTATGAGCTGTGACTGGTACTAGATGCTTTCATCTACATTTGGGTGTTAGTGACTAATTTTGGCGCTAACATTTTGGTTTTTGGTGCTTCACTGAGAGATCTAGCACTTAGGGATTTTGAAACTTTGATTCTAAAAAGCAATGGCTAGACCACCAACAAGGAAGCAAGCAACTGAAAGGAGAAATCAGGAGAGAAGTCAAGCAGCCACTTCTGGAACTGGAGCAGATCATGCATCCATCTACATCACCAGGAATGAGATGGAGGCTATGGTGGATTCAATTCATGAAAGATTGTTGAAGAGCCAACAAGAACTGATGCAAAGCTTCTTTGAGAAGATGAGAGCAGCCGGAGCACAGAACCTTGGATCAACTACCGTGGCTGCAAACATAGAATATGGAGCTAGAGACACAGAGACTGACAGAGGTCAGATCCAAGGTTCGAACGAAGAACCTGAAGGCAATCAACAAGGACCTGGGGGCAGACCCTCGGGATCTGACATTGGATAACCCATAGATGGAGCTCAGCAAGCTGTAACCAACGTCAACATAAACGGGCTACATGAAGAATATTACCTAGAATACCCTTCGAGGCATGGGGGCAGGATAGAAACATGATAAGGGGACAACCCCTGGATGGAGACGAAAGAATGGCTGGATTAGTGTTACGGATAACGAGGGGAGGATGGTCGAGGGGAGGCTTAGAGGAAGTCAGCTGGAGTCAGAAATGCAAGGAATCCTCCAAAATTCAAGTTACCAACGCTGGACCCTTATGATGGGAAATCACATCCAACCATGCATATTACTGATATATCATGCATATGGAAGTGCTGGGGGGCATTCGAGGAAGTGATGGCACGATGTTTCCCTCTATGTTTATTAGATTTGGCTGCGCTTTGGTTCAGGCAATTAGAGAATGGATCAATCAGAACATGGGGCGAACTAGTGGAATGCTTCATGAGGCTGCTTAGGGTCTACGTGACACGACCCAAGAGTGTGATGACCTTAGCATCGACAAAGCAGAGGACCGGAGAGTCCATAAAAGAATTTTTATTATGATTCAATGTAACTGTGGCTTCAGTGGATCGCTCGGATCCATCGATGATTTTGATGGCAGCGGTGGTAGGAGTTGCAAAAGGCACAAAGTTCAAGGATTCACTAGCAAAAGACCCACCACAAGACCTTGGAGAATTTTACCATGAAGCTGAAAGATTCATTGGGCTAGAAGATTCATGCGCCGAGAGACAAGAAACAAACGCAGTGCAAGGCGAAGGAACCGCCAAAGAACAATCTGGGGCAGATAAAGGTAAGCGAAAGTAGGATGACAGATATGATGGTCTTGATAAATGGAAGAAATTTCAAGAACCCAGGTTCAGATAATGCATGGACTTGACAGCCACCTTGGAACGGATTTACACAGAGACTCGGGCGCAGCTCCCCTATCGAAAACTGCCCAGGAGAGATCCCACAGAACGGGAACATAGAAGTGGAAAGTACTGCCTATTCCATGAGCTAGAAAGGCATACTATCGATAAATGTCGCCATCTGAAGGATGAGGTGGAAGAGCATGTCAGAAGTGGTAGACTGCCACAATACACCAGAGATCGGACAGCGGCACCTGCGCAACTACCACCTCTACCCAATAGAATTAACCCTGGATCGAGATCACAGCTCGTCATCAATTGATCACAATAGCAAGGGCCAAGTTCAGGACTTGAACTTAGGTCGGCCATTTAAATTTCTTAGATTTGATTTCAAAATAAAATGACTATTCCACTTACACATGTACAGGAACCGGAGAGATCCACAGGCATGCTCTGAGATGGCAATAGACCGCTATGCCCGAAAAGGCAATATTTAGATTTTTTTTCTTTCTTTGTGATTGAACACTTGGAATTTTAAATTAATAAATGAACTTGAATTTCATAAAATAAACCTTTGACCGGAGAGTTAAAGGATGAATATTGGAAGTCAATTTGATATTAATCGCTTTATGACCCTACCCGGAGAGACAGGGTCCGGAGTGTAAGAAGTGAATTGCTTCGCCAGAGAGCGACAGGATCAATTCACTTAATGCCGTTCCTCATTCACTGGTGAGTGATTGGATCGGGGTTCGATAAGAGCCCAGAGTGGCTGTAATCAGCCTAGGATTCAGGCCATGACATCGCTTAATGTTCTGGGACACTAAATCGGAGTGCAGCGAGTAACGCTGCTTCACCGGAGAGCGATAGGATCGGCTCACTCAACGTTGTTTCCCCTTCACTGGAGAGTGATAGGATGGGATCCAATAAGAGCCTGGAGAGGCTGACATCAGTCCAAGAGGATCATGACATTGCTTAATGTTCAAGGACACTGAACTGGAGTGCAGGGAGTGACGCTGCTTCACCGGACATAATCGGCTCACTCAACGCTGTTTCTCCTTCACCGGAGAGTGACAGGATAGGATCCAGTAAGAGCCCGTAGAGGCTGACATCGGTTCAGGAGGATTAGGGCATCGCTTAATGATTAGGGACGTTGAACCAGAGCGCAAGGAATAGGTTGCTTCGTCAAAGCGCAACATGATCTGCCTATTCAATCGTTAAGTTTGGATTGAGGTCAGCAAGGGTTTGGAGAAGGCGTCAATGGTCTGGAAAGATTGTAGGATTCAATTGCTGACTTCCAAGGGGCAAATTCGGAATTGGACAACGACTTGGAATGGTCGTGGAATAAAACTATCAGATTCGGATGGAATCATTTGATAATGAATGTAGTATGGACTTTGGATATCGGGATGGAGACTATTGAAAACACACCTTCCAATAGCAAGGCGTGTTTAGGGAGGTAAATGTTAAGCCGTCTTTTTACAAGGCCATAAACAGGCGGATTCAACCTAACCAACTTCACGATTAACGAGGCTAGAATATGATGGTTTTAGTTTAAAAGGATTAACTCCACTTGGATATGTCATTCGGCCTGGAAGTAAGGGCGATCGGTATTATCGCTCGTCATAGGTGTCACTTAGCATATGCGGCTCGGCATACGTCACTCAGCACATGCCACTCGGCATACCTCACTCAGGAAATGCCGCTCGGCATACCTCACTCAGCATATGCCGCTCGACATACTTCACTCAGCACATGTCGCTCGGCATACCTCACTCAGCATATGCCGCTCGGCATACTTCACTTGTAATAGGTACCGCTCCGATACCTTACTCAGCATATGCTGCTCGGCATACTTCGCTCGGCATACTTCACTCGTCATAGGTGCCGCCCGACATACCTCACTTAGCATATGCCGATTGACATACCACACTTAGCATATGCCCTCGGTATACCTCATTCGTCAAATGCCACTTAGCATACCTCACTCAGCAAATGCCGCTCGACATACCTCACTTAGCACATGCTGCTCGGCATACGCCACTTAGCACATGCCGCTCGGCATACCTCACTCAGGATATGCCGCTTGGCATACTTCACTTAGCACATGCCGCTCGGCATACCTCACTCAGCATATGCCGCCGGCATACTTCACTCGTCATAGGTGCCGCTCGGCATATGTAACATTCCTGGATTTCAGCTAAAAATAATTTGATAATTAATTTAACCTTTGGAATTAAACTTTGGAATATTTGGTAATTAATATAAAATTTTGGGAATAAAATATATATTGTATTTGAACTTTCCAAATTAATAAGATGAATGTTTATTTATTTATGTAAATGGATTATAATTTGAATTGATTTTGAAATTTAATAAATATATTGAAAGTGAATATTTTTGATTTGAAATTTAATAGAAATATATTGCAAACAAATTGGATTTATTTTGAAATTAATATAGAAATTAAGTTTCAAAACATTTCTTATTTTATAAAAAAGAGTTATATAAGTAAAGTAATAAGTAGTTTGTACATTTGTAAACATAATAATAAAATATAAGGTTATATTGAAAAAAACATAAGATAAATGTTTAAATTAGAAAGTAAATAGTATAAAATTTTATAAACATTTATACATGGAAAAAGGTTACAAATGTAAAATAATAATAAAGGCTTAAACAAATGTAAGCTTACTTTAGCATGCAAAGGTACAAGTGTAAACATAATCAAACAAGTGGTAAATTTCTTTCTCTTAAAAATTTTAAATGTAATATAATGCATAAGAGAAAATTCAGGCCAATGCATGTCTTCAAAATTCTTTCATCTTCAACTTGAAACCAGAAAATGAAACTCAAACCAAAACAAAATCAATGACTGAAAGCATGATCAAACTCAAGGAAATCAACTTCCAGTTTAACTAAATCAAAATCTGTGAAGCTTACAACCTCAAGTTTTCAAAATGGAAATGAAAGATCAAACTATAACCCTGATCAAACAAAGCAAAGATTAGAAAGTAATTCAATAGAGCAGCTTCAACAAGAATTCAAATAATTACAACTTAAGCAAGCAACCTGATTCAAAGGCCTGAAACAAAAATTTAAAGCATATGGCAGATCAATTCAAAACATAAAGCAAATGCAAGATCAAGGCAATCATGTTCAGATTCAAAGAGTAAAATCAAATAACAAATCAAAGAAGTTCAACATCAAAAATCAAAGATTGTTTCCAAACATTCAAATTCAGATTTCAGGCTCAAAATCATTCTCTGTTCATCTCTGTTCCAAGTACAGGCGAGCAAATTTACCCTTTATCCCGACTTATGATTTGATGCAGTGATTAATGCTTGAAGAAATGTTGTGAATATGCTTATATACAATATATATATATATGTGTGTGTGTGAGGTTGTGCATGTCTAGGAGACATGCATATATGTTTCTGTAACTCTGTGCTTTGTTTACAGAAGATCAAACTAGTTTAAAAATCCAAATCCTCATTCCCTGATCTTCTTTAGGTTAGGATCCTTAAGAAAATTGTTAATAACAACCATAATTGATTTTTAAAAATATTAGTAAGTATATTTAATAAGTGGGGTTGCTGGAAATGGGAAAAGAACGGTAAGAATCAATTGAAATCAGAAATGTGATTGTTAGATTATCATGTTTGGTTTATATCATCAAATTCGTTTCCGAAATTGATAAATTTTGATAAGAATATAATGATTTTTAAGCCAGTAAATGTTGAGATATCTCAGGATGACCAGTATTTGCTTTTTCGTCAATTTCTGGCTATCGACATTGAATGGTGGGTTGCGTTTCATGCCAAAGATAGTTGGAAGGAAGGAGATCATAGGAAAATTAATGGTTGAATGTATAGTTCGTCGTGGCAGCGGCACCACATTGATCTAGGGTTTAATAACCCAGATTGGTCAACAACGTTCATGGGGGAAATTCGGTCATCGTCGAAGCAATTTGGCCGATTGCACCCATGGGAGAAGCTTTGTAGGTGAGTGACGGAGCTTGGGTTTGAATGGCGTGGATGATGGTGAATGGGATCGTCGGCAAAGGAAGTGGTTTGGTTGACTGTGTTGTTCCAGGAAAGGGGGTTGATGGCTCGTTTTCGATTCTCTGATGATCTTGTGATGATGGGTGGTCTGGTGATTTGAGATGGTCGTAGATGACATGTCGAGGGCAATGGCGATGATCGAAAATGGCTCTGATAATCGTGCACGTGTACGTGGACAAAAATAGTGCATTTGGAAATAATGTCGATTTGGAAAGAAAAAGGACTCTCGGGGGTTGTCTCGAAGTAAATGAAAATTGGCTCGGGGGAAACGAAGAATAATGAGGAACTCGAAGTGTTGCTTGGGGTTTAAGCAATTTAGGCTCGTGTTTGTCCTGTAGGAATTGGGTTCCAGATTTAAATTTCAAATTTAATGAAAGAAGAAACCAAATTGCAGAACAAAGATAAAAATGTGATTCATGAAGTAATAATCATGTTTAAAATGGAAGATCAAGATGTTAAGTTGGGTTCAAAATAAATTTTGTACCTTGGTTTTGAAAATAAATAAAGTTTCAAAAATAAAAACAAGATTTTGAAATTCATATAATTTGGTTTTTAAATCTTATAAATTTCTTTAATGGATAAGTGTTCTTTAAAGTTTGTTTTAAAAAGATTTTTAAATAGTTTTAAATTTAGTTAAAGTTAAATTTGAATCATTTTTTAAAAATCTAAAATTTGAAATGATTTTAAGGAAATTTAAAAGCAAAAGGTTTCAAATGCATTTGTAAATGATAATTATGTCATTAATGAGGATAGTATTTTATCTTAAGTTAATTAAGATTTAATGATTTGAGATTCATAAAAATAATAAGGTAAATTAAGTGTAATTAATTATTTTAATTAATACATGATTAAAGATCAATTAATTAATAATTAAAGATTAATTTATGAAAGTGATTAGGGATAATCATTTATCAAGGATAATTAATTTTAATGGTAACCATTTAAAAGGTTAATTAATTATCAAATAATAAATTTATAATTAAGGATTAATTAATCAAGGTAATTTATTAAATGGAATTAATTAAGGCTTAATTAATGCAATTAATTAAGGATTAAATAAAGTTAATTTATGACAAGTAACTAAAGGAAATTAACTACTTAAAGTTAATTACTTAATGAAATTAATTAAGGTTAATTAATTAATAATTTAAGTTTCGTTAATCAAGTAATTAATGAATAATTAATTAAAAATAATTAATTAATGAAAGTAATTAATAATGGATAATTAATGATTAAAGATTGATTAATCAAGTGTTTAAAGGAAAGAATAATTAATTAATGTGATTATATAATTAAGGTAATTAATTTGAGAATAATTAATTAATTAAAGGTTAAATAATTAATGAAAGTAATTAAGGGATGATTATTAATTAAGGATTAATCAATTAATTATTGTAACTAATTAAGAATAATTAATCTAAGGATTAATTATTATTTAAAGGTTAATTAATGATTAATTAAAGGATAATTAATTAAATGTTTTGTAAATAATTAATATTAATTAACCAGGATTTGTACTTTATTCATAGGTAATTAATCTGATTTAAACTAATCAGATAATCAATTAATTTTCCTTATGGATGACTGTATTCTATTGAATGCTGTGAATTGTTTGATATCTCTACCGTGTGATGCTTTGTGATTTGAATTGTTTTAATTCAAGCTGCGATGAATGTAATTTATTTACCTATAATGCATTTATATTATCTATCTGTGATTCTGTGTATATAGATAAGCGTTATAGGATTATACCGCTTATCGATATTGCTGTGATTGTATCTGTGATGATTGATGATGTTGCACTATTGGGTAAAACCCCTGGACTACACCATACACACACAATATGGATTGCACGAGGAAATTGGTTAAGTCACAGATTTTTAATAATTTTAAAGATTGAATTTTTGAATCCAAAATAGTTTTGGAAATGGAATTGAAAGCTTTTGAAAAGGAGTTTCAAAAATTAAAGTTATTTTGAATAACTTGATTAAGTTTTGGAATTTAAATAATTTGATTCAAATTTGAATTCAAAATTCAAAATTGAATTCTATGTTTGGAAACTATGGATTAAAGATATCGTACAAGTTATATATGGGTTAAACCATTTTAAAGGTATTGATTTGGGAATTTGAATTTAACTCAAGGCTTTAACTCATGCAAATATAATCAGATTATTCCAAAACGAAAACTATTTGTTTTCAAATAATAAAAGCTTTCATATAAGGAAAGGATTTCCAATTTGTGTTAAAAAGTTTCAAGTTCGAAAAGAAATTGTGAATTGTTTTGAAAGCTGTGAATGAACCTTTGTGAAAGATTATTAAACCTTGTTTATCGAAGAGGATTTTAAATGGTGTATCTTTTATATAAAAGATTTGAATTGGAAATGGATTGAAAGCTAAGAATTAAATCTTTTAAATTAAGAAAAAAATGGATGAGTTAATCCAATTTGAAAGGAAAATTGCTTTAGAAAGCTAGGAAATAATCTTTGTGAAGTAAATCTTTTTGTTTAAAAAAGATTTAAAATGGTAATTTGTTTAAACCATTTGTTTTGGACTTTAAGTTGTGACCTAACCGAGATCCAATATCCATATGTTTTTAAATATTGCGCTCATTATTCAGTTTAGCCGTGAGAGGACCTTATGTCATATAATCCATTTCGAATAATGAGACGACGTTATGGATAGCATTTGAAGACCGGTGGTGAAGACCGGGTATTTTCAAGAACAAAAGGATAAGCCGTCGATTGTCTCTGCACAGAGTCGTACCGGTATAGAGATTCCCTAAGTGATGGGAAGTCCGATCGGGATTGTGAATACCCGAATTGCAAGGCCTTCTTCGGAAGTGCCTTCGGTTCTGTTCGAACGGAACAGACTTGTATGGATGTATGTCTGACATTACACTTTGAGATGTAAAACTAGTTTCTATCAAATACGTTTTTGTTTAGTGGCGGAGATTTATTCTCTTAGCTTAACACCCTTCTTTGAGACATACGAGCTCAGAGGTTATGTAGTTGATGGTTACCAGTGATACATTCCCAATTTGGTAATGTGGCATACGAAGTGCCGCTGATCATTTGTTGATCAAAGCATGGCTTTGTGAAAAAGCGTAGCTTTTTGGACTGTATCAGGATCTCACAAACCGGTAATGGTCGAAACAGGAAAGATGCGGCAAGGTTGCAAGGGTCACGCCCCTAGGGTATGACCATTTCTTCTGGAAAAAGGTGGTATCATGGTTTGGAGCCCAGATACTTAACTCATGTGGTCACTGTAAATCTATTATTATGTGATGGTTGTGGTTGAAAGCTCTCGGATAAAGGTCGCAAACGACCGGGGATGGCATATCTTTTGGTGTTACTCCCGGGCAGGGAGGAAGCCGGCCTTGTGTTGGTAGAGAGCCGAGTAGGTTCTCGGGGTGTCCCTCTAGAGGCGTACCCATGTGGCAATAGGAAGTTCCTTGGCCTAAAAATCTGTTGGAAATCCAATCTCCAATACGCGCCTTGTAAGGTTTTAGTTGTACAACCTGCCATTATTAATGGTGGTCACCACTGCTTAGATGGTAGCTATAATAGGCATAGTTCGAAATGTCTATGCTGGCTAAGATTAATATTATACTTGCAAATGTTTTCCACTATGCACTAATAATAATATCAAAATGGTTTTCGCATTTCAAACATTTTTGACTATCATAAGGAAAAATCTCCTCCAATTCTGCGTTTGCATGGTGTGTGTTGTGGGAGGCCTTATGGTAGTTTATTTTCCAAAAAGAATTACGGATTTCAATTTTCAATTCTTTTGTTGTTTGTTTAAATATAAACTGTTTTTGTTTGCTCATACCAGTCCCATGAATGACCTGGAGTTTATTACTCCCTTCCTAAACTTTGGGTGCCTACAATTTTCCACACGGGCAGTCTAGAGTTGGGGTTTTCAGATAGTCAGATAGTAGGTGTAGATTCGATAACATTCAATCTCTGGATGCTGCCAATCGCATTTGGATCGTGTTGCTTCACTTCAGCATGGATGGTGGTTTTCGCTTTATGGATTGTAGACTTTCTAGTCTTGGAGCATTGGCAATGGTGTTGTAGTTAATTGGAGTATCTATCTTGGAGTATCTATCTTATGGACTTCAGAAGACATTATCTTTTGGAAGTCTGTCTTCCACTGTTATACCTTGTATCTCTGATGTATATTGATATTCATTGTATCAGATATTGTACTCGTTGTTGTATCAATGATATGTTACTACTCATTTCTCTTCCGCTATGTTGTATACTTAATGTGTTATAAGCTCCGGCGAACCAGATTCGACGTTTGGATCTGCAGCATTTGAATACGGGTGACGTATTCGGTGCCGATTTTCGAAGGTTGAGTCAGGGTCTTTATAAGTGGTATCAGAGCTGAAGGTTGAAACTTTAGCTCAGGAGTATAACACATTAGGTAACTCATTAGAGATAGGGTAAAGTATGTCCTAAAATGAGTATATCCCTAAGATATCCATCTGCACGCCTCAGTAAATTCTCTTACTATCCACTGATAGTGAGTATGAGTGCAAGAAAAGGACGAGATAGGGGACAGGGGAGTATGACTACAAATGGTCATTACCCTGCAACAACGGAAGTAACTTTCTCTATCAATCTCCTTTGATCCGATTTCAAATTCTTTGATGTCTTCGTGGTAGCTCGAGGGAGAAGTTTTGATGTGATGGTGGCCCCGCGAATCGTTGAAGATAATTTCCTATCTCATATTCTCTTCATCGGATTCTTATCAGCTTTTCGTTCTTAAATTTGAAAATTTAATTGAAATAAATTAGTTAATGTAATATAAAGTAAAAAAAAATTGAAATTGTATCGATAAAACGATTTCGATTAAAACCAAATTTGGAATTCTGTTTCTTGTGGGTATCAAAGTCCGAAGAGGGACAGATTAATATATAATTTGGGGTATTCAGACTTGAGTTTGGAATCCATACCTAGTGTTTGAGAATTATGGAAGATTAAAACCAATTATCTATTGTTGGGTCTCGATATATTCTACGAACGGTTAGTTATCCCTTCGAACTAACCAATGCCCCTACATATTCGTAGATCTGGCGACCCGAGTATCTTGTAGTATTGTGTGAGTTCGTTCTCATATTTATTGATGATATTCTGATTTGGTAAGGCAAATGCAGAATAGATGTTCAGTTTGATCTAGTGATTCATCTCTCTACCTTTCTATATTCTTTGTGGTCTCCCTGCTTTCAAATTTTGAGGACGAAATTTTCTTAAGTGGGGAAATCTGTAACATTCCTGGATTTAGCTAAAAATAATTTGATAATTAATTTAACCTTTGGAATTAAACTTTGGAATATTTGGTAATTAATATAAAATTTTGGGAATAAAATATATATTGTATTTGAATTTTCCAAAATTAATAAGACGAACGTTTATTTATTTATGTAAATGGATTATAATTTGAATTAATTTTGAAATTTAATAATTATATTGAAAGTGAATATTTTTGATTTGAAATTTAATAGAAATATATTGCAAACAAGTTGGATTTATTTTGAAATTAATATAGAAATTAAGTTTCAAAACATTTCTTATTTTATAAAAAAGAGTTATATAAGTAAAGTAATAAGTAGTTTGTACATTTGTAAACATAATAATATAATATAAAGTTATATTGAAAAAAACATAAGATAAATGTTTAAATTAGAAAGTAAATAGTATAAAATTTTATAAACATTTATACATGGAAAAAGGTTACAAATGTAAAATAATAATAATAATAATAAAGGTTTAAACAAATGTAAGCTTACTTTAGCATGCAAAGGTACAAGTGTAAACATAATCAAACAAATGGCAAATTTCTCTCTTAAAAATTTAAAATGTAATATAATGAATAAGAGAAAATTTAGGCCAATGCATGTCTTCAAAATTCTTTCATGTTCAACCTAAAACCAGAAAATGAAACTCAAACCAAAACAAAATCAAAGCCTGAAAGCAAGATCAAACTCAAGGAAATCAGCTTCCAGTTTAACCAGATCAAAATCTGTGAAGCTTACAACCTTAAGTTTTCAAACAGGAAATGAAAGATCAAACTATAACCCTGATCAAACAAAGCAAAGATCAGAAAGTAATTCAACAGAACAACTTCAACAAGAATTCAAATAATTACAACTTAAGCAAGCAACCTGATTCAAAGGCCTGAAATAAAAGGTTAAAGCATATGGGAGATCAATTCAAAACATAAAGAAAATGCAAAATCAAGTCAATCATGTTCAGATTCAAAGAGTAAAATCAAATAACAAATCAAAGTGGTTCAACATCAAAAGTCAAAGATTGTTTCCAGACATTCAAATTCAGATTTCAGGCTCAAAATCATTCTCTAATCCAAGTACACGTGAGCAAATTTACCTTTTTATCCGACTTATGATTTGATGCAGTGATAATGCTTGAAGAAATGTTGTGAATATGCTTATATAAAAAATATATGTATGTGTGTGAGGTTGTGCATGTCTGGGAGACAAACATGTGTTTCTGTAACTCTGTGCTTTGTTTACCGAAGATCAAACTAGTTTAAAAATCCAAATCCTCATTCCCTGATCTCCTTTAGGTTAGGATCCTTAAAGGAAAATTGTTAATAACAACCATATTTGTTTTTTAAAAATATTAGTAAGTATATTTAATAAGTGGGGTTACTGGAAATGGGAAAAGAACAGTAAGAATCAATTGAAATTAGAAATTTGATTGTTAGATTTTCATGTTTGGTTTATATCATCAAATTCGTTATCGAAATTGATAAATTTTGATAAGAATATAATGATTTTTATTCCAGTAAATATTGAGATATCTCGAGATGACCATAATTTCTGGCTATCGATGTTGAATGGTGGGTTGCGTTTCATGCCGAAGATAGTTGGAAGGAAGGAGATCACAGGAAAATTAATGGTTGAATGTACAGTTCGTCGTGGCGGCGAAACCACGTTGATCTAGGGTTTAATAAGCTAGATTGGTCGACAACGTTCATGGGGGAAATTCGTCATCGTCGAAGCAATTTGGCCGATCGCACCCATGGGAAAGCTTCATAGGTGAGTGACGGAGCTTGGGTTTGAATGGCGTGGACGATGGTGACTAGGATCGTTGGCAAAGGATGTGGTTTGGTTGACTGTGTTGTTCCAGGAAAGGGGGTTGATGGCTCGTTTTCGATTCTCTGATGATCTTGTGATGATGGGTGGTCTGGTGATTTGAGATGGTCGTAGATGACATGTCGAGGGCATTGGCGATGATCGGAAATGGCTTTGATGATCGTGCATGTGTACGCGGAAAAAAATGGTGCATTTGGAAATAATGTTGATTTGGAAAGAAAAAGGACTCTCGGGGTTTGTCTCGAAGTAAATGAAAATTGGCTCGGGGGAAACAAAGAATAATGAGGAACTCGAAGTGGTGCTCGGGATTTAAGCAATTTAGGCTCGTGATTGTTTTGTAGGAATTGGGTTCCAGATTTAAGTTTCAAATTTAATGAAAGCAGAAACCAAATTGCAGAATAAAGATAAAAGCGTGATTCATGCAGTAATAATCATGTTTAAAATGGAAGATCAAGATGCTAAGTTGGGTTCAAAATAAATTTTGTACCTTGGTTTTGAAAATAAATAAAGTTCCAAAAATAAAAACAAGATTTTGAAATTCATATAATTTGGTTTTTAAATCTTATAAATTTCTTTAATAGATAAGTGTTCTTTAACATTTGTTTTAAAAAGGTTTTTAAATAGCTTTAAATTTTGTTAAAGTTAAATTTGAATCATTTTTTTGAAAATCTAAAATTTGAAATGATTTTAAGGAAATTTGAAAGTAAAAGGTTTCAAATGCATTTGTAAGTGATAATTATGTCATTAATGAGGATAGTATTTTATCTTAAGTTAATTAAGATTTAATGATTTGAGATTCATAAAAATAATAAGGTAAATTAAGTGCAATTAATTATTTTAATTAGTACATGATTAAAGATCAATTAATTAATAATTAAAGATTAACTAATTTATAATTAAAGATTAATTTATGAAAGTGATTAGGGATAATCATCTATTATGAATAATTAATTTTAATGGTAACTATTTAAAAGGTTAATTAATTATCAAATAATAAATTTATAATTAAGGATTAATTAATCAAGGTAATTTATTAAATGGTAATTAATTAAGGCTTACTTAATGCAATTAATTAAGGATAAAGTAAAGTTAATTTATGATAAGTAATTAAAGGTAATTAATTACTTAATGAAAGTAATTAAGGTTAATTAATTAATAATTTAAGTTTGATTAATCAAGTAATTAATGAATAATTAATTTAAAATAATTAATTAATGAAAGTAATTAAGAATGGATAATTAATGATTAAAGATTGATTAATCAAGTGTTTAAAGGAAAGAATAAATACTTAATGTGATTAATTAATTACGGTAATTAATTTGAGAATAATTAATTAATTAAAGGTTAATTAATTAATGAAAGTAATTAAGGATGATTATTAACTAAGGATTAATTAATTAATTATTGTAACTAATTAAGGATAATTAATCAAAGGATTAATTATTATTTAAAGGTTAATTAATGATTAATTAAAGTATAATTAATTAAATGTTTTGTAAATAATTAATATTAATTAACCAGGATTTGTAGTTTATTCATAGGGAATTAATCTGATTTAAACTAATCAGATAGTCAATTAATCTTCCTTATGGATGACTGTATTCTATTGAATGCTGTGAATTATTTGATATCTCTACTGTGTGATACTTTGTGATTTGAATTGTTTTAATTCAAGCTGTGATGAATGTAATTTATTTACCTATAATGCATTTATATTATTTATCTATGATTCTGTGTATATAGATAAGCGTTATAGGATTATACCACTTATCGATATTGCTGTGATTGTATCTGTGATGATTGTTGATGTTGCACTATTGGGTAAAACCCCTGGACTATACCAAACACACACAAATATGGATTGCAAGAGGAAATTGGTTAAGTCACAGATTTTTAATAATTTTAAAGATTGAATTTTTGAATCCAAAATAGTTTTGGAGATGGAATTGAAAGCTTTTGAAAAGGAGTTTCAAAAATAAAAGTTATTTTGAATAACTTGATTAAGTTACTGAATTTAAATAATTTGATTTAAATTTGAATTCAAAATTTGAAATTGAATTCTATGTTTGGAAACTATGGATTAAAGATATTATACAAGTTATATATGGATTAAACCATTTTAAAGGTATTGATTTGGGAATTCGAATTTAACTCAAGGCTTTAACTCATGCAAATATAATCAGATTATTCCAAAAAAAAAACTATTTGTTTTCAAATAATAAAAACTTCCATATAAGGAAAGGATTTCCAATTTGTGTTAAAAAGTTTCAAGTTTGAAAAGAATCGTGAATTGTTTTGAAAGCTATGAATGAACCTTTATGAAAGATTATTAAACCTTGTTTATCGAAGAGGATTTTAAATGGTGTATCTTTTATATAAAAGATTTGAATTGGAAATGGTTTGAAAGCTATGAATTAAATCTTTTAAATTTTAAAAAAAAATTGGATGAGTTAATCCAATTTGAAAGGAAAATTGCTTTGGAAAGCTAGGAAATAATCTTTGTGAAAGATGGGTGAACTTTGTGTAGTAAATATTTTGTTTAAAAAAGATTTAAAATGGTAATTTGTTTAAACCATTTGTTTTAGACTTTAAGTTGTGACTTAACTGAGATCCAATATCCATATGTTTTTAAATATTGCGCTCATTATTCGGTTTAGCCGGGAGAGGACATTATGTCATATAACCCATTCTGAATAATGATACGACGTTTTGGATAGCATTTGAAGACCGGTGGTGAAGACCGGGTATTTTCGAGAACGATAGGGTAACCCGTCGATTGTCTTTGCACTGAGTCGCACCGGTATAGAGATTCCCTAAGTGATGGAAAGTCCGATCGGGATTATGAATACCCGAATTGCAAGGGCTTCTTCGGAAGTGCCTTCGATTCTGTTCGAACCTGGAACGGACTTGTATGGATGTGTGTCTGACATTACACTTTGAAATGTAAAACCGATTTCTATCAAATACATTTCTATTTGGTGGCAGAGATTTATTCTCTTAGCTTAACACCCTTCTCTGAGACATACGAGCTTAGACGTTATGTAGTTGATGGTTACTAGTGATACATTCCCAATTTGGTAATGTGGCATACGAAGTGCTGCTGATCATTTGTTGATCAAAACTTGGCTTTGTGAAAAAGCGTAGCTTTGTGGACGAGACTGCATCAGGACCTTACAAATCGGTAATGGTCGAAATAGGAAAAATGCGGCAAGGTTGCAGGGGTCGCGCCCCTAGGGTATGACCATTTCTTCTGGAAAAGGGTGGTATCATGGTTTGGAGCCCAGATACTTAACTCATGTGGACACTGTAAATCTATTACTGTGTGATGGTTGTTGTTGAGAGCTCTTGGATAAAGGTCGCAAACGACCGGGGATGGCATATCTTTAGTTGTTACTCCCGGGCAGGGAGGAAGCCGGCCTTGTGTTGGCAGAGAGCCGGGTAAGTTCTTGGGGCATCCTTCCAGAGGCGTACCCATGTGGCAATAGGAAGTTCCTTGGCCTGACCGTTTGTTGGAAATCCAATCTCCAATACACGTCTTGTATGGTTTTAGTTGTATAACCTGCCATTTACTTATGGTGGTCACCACTGTTTAGATGGTAGCTATAGCAGGCATAGTTCGAAATGTCTATGCTGGCTAAGATTAATATTATACTTGCAAATGTTTTCCATTAGTGCATAATAATAATATCAAAATGGTTTTCGCGTATCAAGCATTTTTGACTATCATAAGGAGAAATCTCCTCCAATTCTGCGTTTGCATGGTGTGTGTGGCGGGAGGCTTTATGGTAGTTTTATTTTCCAAAAAGCATTGCAGATTTCAATTTTAAATTCTTTTGTTGTTTGTTTAAAGATAAATTGTTTTTGTTTGCTCATACCAGTCCCATGACTGACCTGGAGTTTATTGTTCCCTTCCTAAACTCTGGGTGCGCATAATTTTCCACACGGACAGTCTACAGTTGGGGTTTTCAGATAGTCAGATAGTGGGTGTAGATTCGATAGCATTCAAACTCTGGATGTTGGCAATCGCATTTGGATCGTGTTGCTTCATTTCAGCATGGATGGTGGTTTTCGCTTTATGGATTGGAGACTTTCTAGTCTTGGAGCATTGGCAATGGTGTTGTAGTTAATTGGAGTATCTATCTTGGAGCATCTATCTTATGGACTTCAGAAGATATTATCTTTTGGAAGTCTGTCTTCCACTGTTATATCTTGTATCTCTGATGTATATTGATATTCATTGTATCGGATATTGTACTCATTGCTGTATCAATGATATGTTACTATTCATTTCTCTTCCGCTACTTTGTATACTAAATGTGTTTTAAGCTCCGGCGAACCAGATTCGACGTTTGGATCTGCGGCATTTGAATACGGGTGACGTATTTGGTACCCATTTTCGAAGGTCGAGTCAGGGTCGTTATTGCATACCTCACTCAGCATATGCTGCTCGGCATACTTCACTCGTCATAGGTTCCGCTCGGCATACCTTACTTAGCATATGCCGATCGGTATATCTCACTCATCAAATGCCACTCGGCACAGGAAGTCGCTCGGCATAGGAAGTCGCTCGGCACAGGAAGTCGCTCGGCATAGGAAGTCGATCGGTACAGAAAGTCGCTACAGGAAGTCGCCTATAGGAAGTCGCTACAGGAAGTTGGTACAGGAAGTCGCCTATAGGAAGTCGCCACAGGATGTCGCTACCAGAAGTCGCTACAGGAAGTCGCTCGTACCATGATGAAGGATGTTGGCTCGGCTATGGTCCTGATGGCCCCGAGCTACTCCGTAAGCCCAGTAACTCGGGATTTGCCTATAAATACAGCATGTCGGGCGTTAGAAAAGGAATCTTCATTCTGCTCTCTAGTTTTCTATTTTCTAAGGCTAAGGTTACTCTGCCATTTTATAACCGTAATCGATTATTACAGCAATAAAAAGGAAACTTATGGAGTGGACGTAGGCCGGAGTTAGCCGAACCACTATAAAATTTGTTGTTCTTTACTACTTTCATTTTAAGTTCAATTGTTCTTCACGTTATTACTCTCTACATATACTCTATCTATGGGCTATAACTAGTACTAGGTGCTTTCATCTTGGTTTGGGTGTTAGTGACCAATTTTGGCGCTAACAGAGAGAAAGAGGAAAGGCAAGAAATTAGAAGATCTAGAGAAGCGCTATCGATTGGAGGCCGCATTTGTGGATTTAGAGCTAAGGCTGCAAGGTAAGTAGGCACATATCCAATGATTTGATTATTAAATTTGAATCTATTTTAATTGAATAGATTGCTTAAAAACCCTAACTAATTTGCTAAATTGGAACTGAATCAGTAAACTATAAACCCTATAATTTACACATGAATTAGATATTATAAATGTTAACCTGACATATGTGATCATGAACTGTAAACCCTATAACTGCTAGAAACAGTTAGAGTTAATAATATGAATTTGTTAATATGAAGATTTAAGTCAAAATTAGAAACTAATTGGCTAGAATTAACAAATTAATGAATAAGTAAACCACACGAATTAAAAATATGGAATGGACAACTTTTAATTGGTACGGTCGACCTAGCATCGGCCTAGGTCAATGGATAGCGGTCGACTTGGGAAAGGTCTAGGTCATCGTACTATTAAAAATTGGTGATTTGAAACTCGACCTTAGGCCTAAAAAAATGAATAAAAAGTTGATACTTAACAAATTGGAAAATGAACGGTTTTGGACCGTGAGGTATGCATGAGGGAATAGAGAAATTAGTTTTCCATCAGAGTAGTTGGGCCGATTTAGTTCACGACAATGTTAGGACAGGGAAAATCCAGAAGTTCTATAAACGATAAGATGAATTGTTAGGCAAATGCCAAGGTTGGACCTGGATAGCTATGAAAAGATGTGAGAAATTTATTTCACATTAGGCTCAGAAGTGTTACGATCAGGTGGACGCAACACTGAAGGGAACACTATCTGAGGAGCATGGATATTTTACCAAGGAGTATGGTAGGGATTGATCTAGGATGAAGTGTTATAACTATGATCAGTTTGCGCATATGAAGCAAGCTTGTCCAGCACCACCTAGAGCTTCTTCTCAGGCTTGGAGTCAGGTGAATCACACTTTTTCTTTTGACGTAGCTCCTAGTTCCAGTGTGCAGCATAACGACTCGTACTTTACGTATCAAAGGATCATAAAATAATTCTATTTAATTCATTTCAGGTCGTACCATTCTAATATTTTGAAATATTATTCTTAGAGATGTTTTACACGTCCATGATTTTCCTGAATTTTTATGTGACCATTTTGCACTTGGCGATCTTATTTGGGCCATAACTTTTGATAAGAGCCGAATTAGATGTTCTAACCTGATTCATTGCTTCGGGATAGTGGTTTCCCATTCGGTAGAGTGGTCATATAGGAAAATTGGATAAGTGCTTAGGAAGTTATAGCAGTTTTAAGTTTTGTAAACTACTGGCCAGAATTAGAAAGGGGATTAATTGGAAAATTAGTAAGTCCACTGGTCTAATTAGGTTTTTCTATAAATATAAGGTGAGAGAGACCATTTGAAACCTTTGTCTCTCATTTCATATCAGCCTTAAAACCTACCTCCTCTTTAATTCTCTATTCTTTGCATAGATTTCATCTCAAATCCTCTCTAATCTCAAAATTAGAGGCTAGATCTTCATTGAGAGACTTGATCTCATCAATTGGATCACATCTACGTCCAATTTGCTACTACCCAAATCGGATCTCCTCTTATTTTCATAGGTTTGATTGGTTGGTGAGTGGTTATGATCTTTTACTAGTCTATGATGGATTATATGTTGTAATTAGATGATTATAAGTTAGGATTGTCAAATTAAACTATAAATTGATTAGACATAAATAATATCATATTTAATAACCCTAGATCGACCATGCAATATGGATTAGATCATTGGCTAGTGTCATTTGTGCATATATGGCTATGTAATTTTATGATTTAGATTGGATCTATGCTTGTTTATGATCATTGATTGAATTGGATGATTTGAATGTTTATGATTGAATGTGAATAAATGATTTTTCATGTTTCATTCATTGTTGTGTTTGAAATTGCTTGCTATGCTTGATTCATTCGCTAGTGCCATGTACATTAGGACTTAGATCGGTGATCGGAGCATATCGGGAGCAAATTTGGCCGTAATCGTATGAAACTTGGAGGATAGGCTTTGGAGCACGCAAGGAAGACACCCCGAGAATTTCACGATGATTGGAGCAAAGTATTTGGAATAGTACCGATCCGATCCAATTGGATCGGCACCGATTCGAATTTATGCACCAATCAACGTACGATCTAGGGGAACGGTAGAACATGGGTTTCAATGATGTGCTATGAAATTGGATTGGAGGATAGGCCAAGTATTGAAGATATGATGGATCAACTATGTTGGATCGGCTATGAAGCATGGATGGAATGACCAAGTGGCTAAGAGGGAAAGCAAGGGGTCTAATGGCATCTAGAGGAAGTGTACTAGAGGCTGGAAGTGAGATGAAGCCAAAATTGGAAAAGTATTCGGATCGGTACCTGACCGATATAAATTATTAGCTCCAATTGATGTGAGATCCGGGGTGGAGACTCTGGAGTTTTGGCTCGTTGATTGCTTCTAAGGTTTGGTAGTTATGGCATGATGATGTTTTAGCTCTTCGATCGAAAACTCAGATAGGAGTGGGATCGAAGCAGTAGATTGATAGCTTGGGATAGAATGAGGTTGTAAGATAATGGACTAGGATGAGTAGTATGCTCACGCCCAAAAATGGAATGGAGTTACTGAAAGCTCTACAAATTTGGTAGTGCTAAGGAACCGTTGATGACTCGGAGTGTTCTGTTTGTGTTCAAAGCAAGGGTACTATATGCAGGGGCACCCGAGGGCTGGTAGTGCCAGTCATATACTCTGGACCGAAAGGGTCTAGGTTAGGTGGTACAGAGGTATCACAAAAGACAACCATGTAGGGTTTCAAACCGGTGAGTATGGTGAACACAATGGAGAACCGAGATTTCCACTAGTCTCTGACAAAGCGAGGACGAAGCCATATGATTTATCATATGTTCAAGGCTTTAGAAGATGATAGCTAGGTTTTGGATTCTATGGTTGATATGTCTATTTTGGGTAGGCTATCATCTATAGGAATGCTGGAGAAGGGATGGGAAATAGGACCAATGGAGGTAGCTGCTTAAATCCTTCTATTTTGTTCTGTTCTAGTATCCTATTGTTATTTAATTTGAGTGGCATATTATATCTTATTATTATGTGCTAACTATTTGGTTACAGGGACAGGTCAGGTATGGTTTTGTGTACATATCTAACACCATATTTTCCAGTATAGCTTTTGATAGTCATTTACCGCACACTCCGGACTATTGTTTAACCCAAGGTTTGGTGTTTTCTCTTATCAACTTGAGTACTCTTAAATGAGTAGACTAGATGACAGGTTTGGAGTCGTAGTTCCTGTACGAAGATGAGCTTGGAGGAGTTATGGAGTATTACTCTATATTTCAAGTTTCCACTGTTTTTTGTTAAATACTCTGAGGGATGTAGTGAGAGAATGTTGTGCCGAGATATTATGACATTTGACCATAACTCATGATGTCCTAATAGAGATGTTGTCTTCCATTTATTATGGCTCATTATATTTTTGTTGTATATTTTTCATATTATATTTTATCCATGCACTGTGAGATATGCAGCAGGTTTTTCGTTTTTCATTTTGCATGTGATGATCATCCCATATCATCCTAGCACGTTTACAGCGCTCTTTTAGGTCATTTGGTATGGGTGGTATGGGGCGGTCGTCACATTTGGTATCATAGCTTTGGTTACGAGTTAACCAAAGCGATTCGAGAGTATACGCCAAAAGAGGGAGCATACTTGTTAATGAAGATAATAGGTTATACAATATTATTATATAGTATATTATTCACTTGAGTACCATTACAACTTTTCTTAAATGAGGCTAATAATTCTCATTATTTATAAGAATGATTCGAAACACAATAAATGCTGTTAGGAATAACTCTGATTCAAAAGTTAAAGAGGGAGCAGGATTGGGAGCTGCTATACCCGATTTTCAATCCTTGTTTGATTTAATAAGGGCTTCGCTGATGAAGAGAGCCCAAACTACTCCTGGTATGGTTTTAGATGCTAGTGCTCCTGTGCAAATACCTAGAGTCGACTTCGCAAAGCTTTGTAAGGATTATTCTGCTCCAGGAGGGAAGCCTTTCTTGGGGGCAGAATCAGCTATTGAAGTGCAAGATTGGATGGATACTTGTGAGTGCATTTTCAAGGATATGGAGGTGGAACCTACTATGAAAAGGAAGCTTGTGTCAAGACAACTACTACGCCAAGCTACGAATAAGTGGAATGCTATTACTATTACTACTTTGGAAGATCGAATTTTTTTAGGATCTGTTCAAAGCTAGATTTGAAGAGAAGTTCATTCCTATGGCTCATAAATCAGTGCTCTTCAAGAAGTTTACTGAGTTGAAGTAAGGAGAGATGTCTCTTTATGAGTATGTGGTGGAGTTTGATGCTTTGTCGAGGTATGGGATGTCTTTTATTGATATACCTTTGAAGAAGAATGAGAAGTTTATTACTAGATAGGATGACTACTTGGGAGATAAGCTAGTGGAACATATAGAAGTGTCTTTTAAGAAGTTTGTTGAGAAAACTCTTAGACATAAGAGTTTGTACCCGAAGAATAAGACTGCTATTATGGCTGTTGCTGAAAAGGAGGAACCAAAACCACAATAAGGCAGTGAGGGTGCAACAACGACAAGGAAAAGGGGGCCAAAAGAAGAGCAAGAATAAGGTTGTTTATTTCAGTTGTAGTGAGAAAGGTCACAATGCTAATGAATGTAAGGCGGCTAAAAAGTGCTTCAACTGTGATAAGCCTGGACATATAGAGAGAATTGTCCAGAACCGCCTAAGGATAAGCAGAATGTGAAGGCATATGCTTTAGATGTTGTCTCGACTTCATCTTGTGCTCCTACTGTAAGGGATACGGGGAAGGGATTCGTGGTGCAATGCATGCTTTCCACTCGAGATGTTTCTGTTAGAGTTCATTTTGATACTGGAGTTTCGCATTCTTTTATCTATGGTGAGCTAGTATGCAGACTAGGTTTGGAACTCGAGATAGTAAACCAACTTTTTGATTGTGATGAATCCTATTTGAGGATCTACTAGACTTTATATGATTTGTCGTGGTTTAGTGTTATCGAGTCATGGATGTCCTTTTGTTTGTGATTTCTTTTTTCTTAATTTTTCTAGGTCCAAAATTATTTCGAGAATGGACTGGCTTAAGAGGTATGCGGCTGTAGTAGATTGCAAGAAGCTAGAGGTGAAATTGGGAATATGGAAGGGCAAATAGTAGTGATTTGTTGCTTACTAGAGGATGGGGTATTAGTCAGCTTTCTTTATTTGCTTGAGATTCCATACAAAGGATTGTCATCTATTCTTATTGCTAGAGAATATCCTGATGACTTCGAGTAAGTGATAGGACTGTCGCTGTATAAGGAGATCGATTTTTGAATTGACTAAGTGGATGGAGGCAGACCCATAGTTTTACCTTTGAAGCATATGGCACCTAGAGAGCCGAAAGAGTTAGAGGTGCAAGTGGATGATCTGCTGAAGAAGGGATTTATTCGAAGAATCATATCCGAATGGGGTGCACTCGTTGTATTCGCAACGAAGGCGAATGGTTCTCTAAGGCTATGAATGGATTATTGCATGCTGAATAAGGTTATGAAGAAAAATAAGTAACCTCTTCCATGGAATGATGACTTGTTTGATCAGCTGCATGGGACAAAGTTGTTTTCTTGGGATTTCACCAGTTGAGAGTGACTAAAGAAAGTGTGCCTATTGCTGCTTTTTGAACACCGTCAGGTCTCTATGAGTGGTTGATGATGCCTTTTGGATTGACTAACGCTCCGACATACTTTGTAAGTCATATGAATAGAGCTTCAAAGATTGGTTGAAAAAGTTCGTACTTGTGTTCGTAGATGACATTTTGGTTTACTTCAGAACCAAGGAAAAGCTCAAGACACACTTGAGGATTGTGCTTCGGATTTTGACGAGGCATAAGTTGAGAGCTAAGTTCTCAAAATGTCACTTCTGAAAGAAGAAGTGAGATTCTTAAGACATGTCATGTCAGGACAAGGAGTTGCAACGGTTCCCACAATGGTGGTAGTGATCCAAGATTGGAATCAACCCAAGAATGCTACGGAAATGAGAAGTTTCCTTGGATTTGTAGGATATTATAGGCACTGCATAAAGGACTTCTCAAAGATTGTCACACTATTGATCAACTTGACCAAGAAGAACCAGAATTTTACTTGGGATGCAACATGTGAGCATGCATTTGTAGCTTTAAAGGAAAGGTTGAGGAGTAAACCTGTATTAGTTATTTCAAGTGGGAATGAAGAGATGACGGTATACACTGATGCTTGTGGTACTGGTCTTGGGGCTGTGTTGATGCAGAAAGGGAGAGTTGGCGCTTATGCTAGTCGACAGTTGAAACTGCATGAAAGGAATTATCCAACTCATGACTTGGAGTTAGCGGTGATTGTTTTTGCTTTGAAAATGTGGAGGCATTATTTATTGGGAGGAAGATTTGAGTCATTCATCGACCACAAATCCTTGAATTATCTTTTCTCTCAAAACGACATTAACCTTCGACAGCAACGATGATTGGAGTTCGTGGTTTCTTATGACTTTGATATTTCCTACACTCTAGGGAAAGGTAATGCAGTGGCAGATGAATTGAGCAGAAAACATGTTGAATTAAGAACTATATTTTTAGAATATGAATATATGGAGTATATAGCTGGATATGATTTCAGGCCATGTTGTAAGCTCGAGCCTGAGATGCTAACAAGTTTAGCGATCGGACGTCCTCTCATTGAACAGATTGGTACTAGTCAGAAGCAAGACGCTAAGCTAGTAGAGATCATGGAAAAGACCGAAATGGGAATAGAATTTGAAGATTTGAAACAGTATGAGATTGACCGAGATGGCTGGCTTCGTAAGGATAAGAGACTGGTTGTTCCAAATATTGATGGATTATGAGATGAAGTACTATGGGAATACCATCATTCCAGATTAACCATTCATCTTGGTAGTAACAAAATGTATAGAGATATGAAGGCGACTTACTACTTGGAAGGAATGAAGAAGGATGTGGGAAGTTTCATCTCAAAATATTTGAATTGCCAGTTAGTGAAGGCTGAGAAGAAGAAGCCTAGTGGATTGCTGCAACACCTAGATATTCCTGAATGGAAATGAGAGAGGATATTTATGGATTTTATCGATGGATTTCCACGGACTGGAGTAGGATATGATAGTATTTGTGTAGTGGTAGATCGTATAACCAAGAGTGCAAGATTCATACCTGTCAAGTCTACTGGAACGACATCCAAGTTGGCAAAATTATATGTTAAGTGGATTGTTCAGTTCCATGGTGTAGCAAAGGGTATTGTAAGCGGTAGAGACCCACTGTTTACTAGATGATTCTGGAAGAGCTTACATGAGATTTTGGGAATCGAGCAACATTTGAGTATAACTTATCACCCACAAACAGATGGACAGATTAAGAGAGTGAATCAGATTTTGGAAGATCTTCTTGGAGCATGCATTATAGATTTTGGAGGGTTTTGGGACGATCACTTGCATCTAGTGGAGTTTCCCTATAACAACAGTTATCAGTCGAATATTGGCATGAAACCATATGAAGCAATATATGGACGACCTTGTAATTTGCCTTCAAGTTGGTAGGTAGTAGGTAACAATTCGACACTTGGACCAGAGATGATGAGAGAAACTTTGAAAAAGAGAGGGATCATTCTACGATGAATGACGACCGCTCAATATCGTCAAAAGTGTTATGCATATAAGAGAGGAAGATATATGGAATTCTCAGTTAGACACATGGTATTTGTTAAGATTTCTCCTCTGAAGAATGTTGTTCAATTTAGTGGGAAGGGAAAGTTAGCATCCAGATTTGTTGGACCTTTTCCACTTATCGAGAGAACTGGGAAATTAGCTTATAGGGTAGATATACCTCCGAAGATGATGGGTGTGCACAATGTTTTTCGTATCTCCTATCTACGGAAGTTTATGCATGGCTCAGGTATTGTGGTAGCACATGATCAGTTGAAAGAAATAGAGATTGATCCAGAAGTTTCAAGACCTCGTAAGCCTCTTTGAATCGTTGGGATTAAGATGAAACAACTTAGGAGGAAGGTAGTTAAGCAGTTAAGGTGCAATGGAATGAGGATGATAGCGATTGTACATAGAAGATGTAACGACCTATAATTTCTGTCATTTGAAATTCGTGTATTTAATTGATTTTAAATATTTGAAAGTTAAGTTTATAAGCTGAATAAATAATATTTCGAATATCTGGATTTATTTGGATAATTAAACTATCAATTTAATATTTGAAATTGCTGAAATAATTAGAATTTGGATTTAAAGTGGGTAAAAATAATTTATAAAGTTAAATTAAATTCTATTTGAATTTAAATGATGTTACAGAACTTTTAAAATTGAATTAAAAATTAAATTCTAGAAATTGAATATTTTAATATTTAATTGACGAGTGAAAATGATCATTTTTCAAATAGTCTTGGATTTCGACAAAACCAGCTTCATTGGATTCGTAATGTTA
This sequence comes from Allium cepa, assembly GCA_030765085.1. Lineage (NCBI taxonomy): Eukaryota > Viridiplantae > Streptophyta > Magnoliopsida > Asparagales > Amaryllidaceae > Allium > Allium cepa. The sequence continues at coordinate 670,169,846 of CM060939.1, read as the reverse complement.
AATTATTGTAAGATTTCAAATTTTGTGGCAATCGAATTTACGGTTTGTTCGGGGCAACCTAAAACGTGTCGAAATTCGTTTAAGTGAATTTTAAATTTAAATAGTCAATTTGAAAACCTATCTTTCAAATACGATCGAATTGTCTCCCGATATATATTCTATTGCGTTTGGAATGATGGTAAAACATTATAAACGCCAGGTAGCACGCTTCGTTTGGAGTTCGGAAAAATTTCGGATGAATAGTATGCGCGAATTTTCTATATAAGGCCATCATTCTTTTTATTTGCAAACCTAATTAGCCCTAGGGTTTCATAGCCGCCGCTTTCAATTTAATGGCCAGAAACTTCCCTCGTTCTTCCTTGTTTTTTTCACAATCCATCAACAATTACAAAAAAGTTTCAACTACAAAATTATAGAGGGCATCGAGAACTATAAATCTGACAGTTATGATCGAATATGGTGGAACGTGGAGGCTGGAATGGTGCCGCGTTCGTGTCGACTCGATATGAAATCATGCGTCATAGGAGAGGCCGAGTTGCACGAGGTTGGGGCCGAAGGTCGTAGTCGCGGTGGGTTTCGAAACCCCGGTCGCTGATCCTCGTCAAATCGAAGAATGAAGGGGCGACATTGAAGAATTGTACGTGGGCTATGGGTTATCTTCGTTCCACATTCACCTGGAGGAAGACAAAGACGTGCGGCTGAGATTTGCATTCGACACCGTGCGGCCCTGATTTGATTTCAAGGTTTAATATAAAAAAAATGTTAAATTGTATTATTTAAATTCGTACAATGTTTAGAAATGTCTAACTTTTTGATACGAGGTCCGTTTCGCAAGAAACAACTTGCGTTGGGTTCGTATTGACGAGCACTACGCGATGGAGCTTGTTTGGAATTGATTGGAGCTAGTGTGAATTTTAGGTAAAATTAAATACGCGTTTAATTTTATTCGAAATAAAACACTGAAATTGCTATTGGACGCAATGTGAGCACAACTCACTCTTTCTGACTCACTGATATTTTTATATAAGTGACAAATAATTTATTATATGATGATTAATGATTGTTTGGATAATATATGATATATTGGTTGATATTTGGATATATTACCTGCCTGGTGGAGCAGATGACCCTATACGTTCCCGTGTACGAGCGGATGACCCTTTGTACGCGCGTTTGCCTTGAAGCGGACATTATACACATATTCTAATATGTATATTTGTTGCAGGTGACAGGTTGGAGGGATCCAGCTGGATTCCTCGCCTGTATTTATTTGTTCACAGATATTGTGATATATTCTGTTATCATATGATATATGATGTTTTGGATGCCGTGATTGACGTATTTGGCGCTGTTGTAGCATTGGGCCTATTTTTGGAATTTTAAAAATATTTAATGTAACGATTTCAAATTTAAAAGGATTTTAAAAGTGATTTTGAAAATAAATGTTTTATTGAATTTTTGAGTCGTTAAGAATTGATTTATTTTGAATAAATAAATGTGATAATTTTTATATTATAAAAATTATGATGTTTTGGGAAATATAATTGAAATACGATTTTTGTGAAATATGGAGTTAATGATTTTGTAAAATGGTTTAAATTGATATTTTTGATTTATTATAAACGGTTTATAAATAAGATTTATCAAATTGAATTTTTATAAATCAGAATAATGAATTTTAATGGAGTTTTTATAAATGTTAAAATGGAGTTATAAATGAATCTTATAAGTAATAAGATTTATAATTTGTGAAGTTATAAAATAAATGATTTTGTAAATAAATGAATTATAAGTATTTAACTTATAATTTTGATTTTTGGCATGTAATTGAGTTATAAATGGAATTGGTTAATAAAGTGATTTTATAAGTTGAATTTGTTATAAAATATAAATTTGATTTATAAACATTGTTTTATAAATCCGAAATTAATTGATTTTGACAAGTTAAATATAGAAGTTTATTAAAGAAGATATGTCCACGATTTTGGACAGTGGACAATTTTTTGATAAAAATGTGAAATAGTAATGAATTTGGTATAAGAGATATATTCATGATTTTGGATAGTGAATTATCCTTTAAATTAAAGGTGTAGAAGTATTGAAATTTGGTTAGGGAATTATATCCACGATTTTGGACAGTGAATAATATATTAAATAAATGTTTTGGAAAGTGATATTTTAATTGAAGTTAAATGGTTTAAAGACGTTTTAAAACGTGTTAAATATCGAATACACATATTTCAACATTCATTGTTGAAATAGACGTTTTTGAGAAGTAAGGAAATGATGGATTATAACACTATTGTTATAGTAAATGATTTTCGAAAGGAAATGTTTTTGTATAGTATTGGGATTTATATATCTATCTAAATTTCAAATCCCTATACTTGTGATTTTGGGTTGTCGTAACGATGTTTTACGCAACATTCGTTTTGACCCAAATAAAGATGTTTAAAAGAATCTTTTCCTTAAAGAATAATATGTATACTTAATAGTGATTTAAGTATATGTAATATATTCTAAGTGTTGAAAATAAATAGAATTGTGAATCACTTATTTTTAAATAAGTAAATGGAAATGTTTTCCAACATGAAGTGAAATGGTTTGAGCTTATATTTTTTAAAGATTATTTAAAGCGAATATTTGGCAAATGGTTTAATTAATAAAGATTAATTAAAAGGGCCTAGTGATTGTTATGGTGCTGAATATTTGTTTGTTTGTTTTGATAGTTAAATAACTGACTATCAAACTACCAAATTTTAGTTCCTCGACTTGATGTGGGAACTATTTAGTCACACACTTAGTATGTAGCCTTCTGTGTAGGCTTGATTATCGTTTGTGTTGAGGATTTGATTCGTATAGTGTGGTGTATTACTCTAATCTATTGAGCTTCCTTCTTGGCCCGAAGGATGGCAAGTTGAAAGTTGGAGACGTGATAAGTCTATGAGACTTAGTTTCTGCGTGAGGTTGAGAAACGTTTTTGCGTTGCTGGTGCGAAGAGACCGGGATCGGTTTATCCAAAAACCACTTCGGACCAACGTATATGCGACGATTGTGCAGGTTGCTTATTGATGATATTGATATTCCGGATTTTTATAGTGGGAGACTATTTGTTGATCGTTTGGGGTTAAAATCCCAATATACATCCAGTAGGAGTGGTCTCTTCATTATGAAATATCCAATGCAAGGATATTCGCTACTAATCCTAGGGATTTCCCGATAGGATGTGGTAGGAAAGTACCTTCGGTTTGTCATGTTCTTGGACAACTTGTATGGATGTTTGTCTGACATTGCATTTCTAAAGATTATGTACATTGGTTTTTACAAACGTACATCAGTGGTGGCGGAGAAGGCAACTTCTCTTAGCTTAACACCCTCCTTGAGACGTATGAGCTTAAGGGTTGTGTTTTTGTGGAAGGCAATTAGTAGTCAACGGAAATGGCCATGTAGCATTCTAAGTGATATGATTGTGCTGTGTGAAAAGTAATCGTTACCTCTAGCCTCATCAACCGGAAATGACCAAAACATGGTTAGATACAGCAAGGCTAAGTGGTCATTCCCAAGTAGGATATGATTATCCTCTTCTAGATATATCTTTGCACGCTATGGCATTGTGTATCTGTTTATTGTGGTTTGTATGCCAGAAGGCCCTCGGTAAACGTAGGTAACGACCAGAGGATGACATATTCGGTCGCATCTAGTTATAGAGGTGGGCCGGCCTTGTGTTGGTAGAGAAACTTTGTGATGGTTTCTCGATGCATTCTTCTAGAGATGTACTGTCGGATGGTAATCCCTTCACCTGGTCATTTGTATGGAAATCCAAACTCCACTTTCCATTTTGATTGTATTACCCAATTGGGCTATATGCTGGAATTAATTCAATGTAACAATTTCGGCTATGATTAATGTTATTTGTATATAGTAGACACTACTATAATATAACATGAGATTTGATATGATATGTTTTAGTTATCGTAAGGTAAAAACATGTCCATGTTTATGTGTGGACTTGTATTAGAGATACTTTTGTTTTGAAAACTAAGAAAAAGTTTGGTAATTTAATAAATTCAATTGAGTGTATTTCTCACGCTGGTTTACCAGATGATCCGGGCGTTCTTCCCTTTCAATGCTCGGGTCAGACCGAGTATATTTACAGGTTCAGATTTGATGCTTTTGGAGCTTCAGTAGGAGAGCTGGAGATCTTCATTTTCATATATACATATCTGTTTTGATTATTAATTATCCGCTGTGCTTAGTTGTTGTTTATTATCGGCTTTTGTAAGGACATGTTATTATAACTGTTCAAGCTGATAACTATTGATTTATTGTTGAACTCTATTGAGGTATGTATATATAGTTTCTGTTTTATAAAGATCATTGATACGATATTATATATTTTCCACCGCGATGTGAGATTCTGTATTGTTTTGTTTGGTTCTATCTTCTCTTGTCTTCTTCGTTGTCTTTTCTTTCTCTTGACTTTCCGTCAGTTTGTGCTTTTTTGTTCGGGAATGTGTGGATTATTGTCGATTCAAAGGGTATGGATTTACGAGTCATCACAGTTGGTATCAGAGCTTAGATTTTCTATATTCCTAAGCTTTGATGTGTACTCAGTATAGATAGGGACAGTAGCACCCTAGATTGAGTTTGAGTGTATTATATATATGAGCGCATATTTGTTAGTGAATATAAAATGTTTTATATTGTGTTTACTTATCCGTTGAGCTGTTTGTGAATTCTGGTCGATATGTGGGACGTCATATTATCGATAGGGGTTTCCAAACACTTAAACGTGGCAAGCCGACATAGTATCATTTTAAATTGGGTAGATGAAATAATTTTACCTCTATTATATTTTGTATATAAAGGAAACAATTTTTCAGAAATTATTAAAGTGTATATAAATTGAATTGTTTCGTCGTTTAAAAATGTAAATATATATAAGTTAATAAAAGATGCTTGAATAATCTAAATAAAAACAACAATTGTAAGAGAATAAATTATATAAGCAAAGAATAATAAATATGGAATTATAATTAATATGGTTTACAATTGTGAAATAATCTTATATAAAAAATGGAACAACCTGAATATATTTATAAATATGTGTTATAAATAAAAATGAATTTAGACTAATAATTTGTGAAATTTGAATTCCGTTTATTTTGAAAGTTGTTTTTCAAAGTTAAAGAGGTTATATTATTATAAATAGAAAATAAGTGAAATTATATAAGTAAAAGATTTATAAATGTGATTTATGAATAAAAAGGAAATTTTTGGAAGAATAAAAAGCACTGAATTCACTACTGTTACTGGGAAATAATAAGGGTGATGACTGCAGCATCATCAGTATCATTTTCGGGTTTTGTGTGATGGATTTGCTACCAATAGGAAATTGAAGTTTTGTTTTGATAAACAAATTTGAATTTAAAATCCAAGTTAAAATTGATAAAAATAAGTGAAATGAGATTTGGACTTATAATATGAAATAATAAATTTGAGTTAGCATATTAAATATATGATTTGAAATTTAAATAAAAGAAAGTTAATAAAGTGAATTGGATTTTTATAAATCGAAATGATGAAATTGTAAAGGAGATTTGTAAATGTTTGTGAAAGATTAAATAATAAGTTGTATAACTTATAAAGTGAGAAAATGTAAGTAAAACCAGTTGTTAAAATGGTTAAACAATTTTGTTATGCAAAACAAAATTTGAATTTTAATGGTTATATGATTTTGACTTAAGTTAAATAAAATGACTTTAGAGATAAAATGAAATATAGCTTAAGTAATGTTGAATAAAGTTGATTTTGGTATCAAAGTAAATTAATAAAGTGAAATAAAATGAATATGAACTTGAGTTATATAAAGAAATTCAACTTTAGTGGTTGAATGAATTAGCATTAATAATGTTGTTGTTAAGAAGTTGTGAATTAATAATAATATTGGAAGTGTTGTATAGAAATATGAATATAGTGAATACTAGAATTCAATCCGAATTGAATATTAAACCAAATTGAATGTAAGCGAATTAAATTAATTCGGTAATGTTGATTATACATTGATTGTTAGATGGTTGTTAGTTGATGGTATGGAAATTCATTAAGTGTTAATGAAATTGAATCAATGAAATTGAAAGCTAAATAATTGAATTCAAATTGGAATTTAAGTGAATCTAAATAGAATTGAATTTGATTTTAATTGGAAGTAAACAAATTTGAATGTAAACTAATTGAATATGAATAAATGAATGTTAATAAAATCCAATGTTAATGAATCAAATGTGATTTAAATTGAAAATCAGTCCAATGAATATTAATGAAAAGTGAATGTATATTGATTTGGTTATGGATGGATTGGATAGATATTGATTTGTTTGATGATAGTTGTTTGATGGTTGGATTTGTTGTTTTTGATTGCATTTGCTGTATTGGCATATATAGTAGTTGTATTGGTACATGTTGTATATTGATATTATCTTCATATATACATTTTTCTCATTGTTGTTGAGTTTTTAGTAGGTGCGTATGGCGCTTGCTTCGCTTTTGGAGCTCGCTTTCGCGCTAGCCGTATATGCTTGATAATAATATATAAGGTACATATCTCGGATTACATATCGTACTTTTACACTTTTTTCCCTATGGGATGCCTCATCCTTAATGATGAGATGTATATTTGTGATATGTATATTTTTTTTTGGATCGAACCGCGCAAAGGAGGCTATGGCGAATTTTTCTGAAAATTTAAAGTGTTAGAAATTTTTTGAGAAAATTGGATTTTTTTTTTATATCAAGTTAAAATTTAAACGATGGTAGTTGGTTTTGAAAAGATAACTATGAATGTATTTGAAAACTTAGAAAAGTTTTTATAGGAAGTTTGACTAGTGGATTTTGAGAAAAGTTAAAAGGTTTAAACTTTTGGTAATCTAATTTGAACGCATTGTTTTGAAAGTTAATGGATTTTATAACTTTTTCTTACTTGGTAATTTCGAGGACGAAAATTTTTTAGTAGTGGAGAATGTAACGACCTAGAATTTCTGTCATTTGAAATTCGTATATTTAATTGATTTTAAATATTTAAAAGTTAAGTTTATAAGCTGAATAAATAATATTTCGAATATCTGGATTTATTTGGATACTTAAACTGTTAATTTAATATTTGAAATTGCTGAAATAATTAGAATTTGGATTTAAACTGAATAAAAATGATTTATAAAGTTAAATTAAATTCTATATGAATTTAAATGAGGCTACAAAACTTTTAAAATTGAATTAACAGTTAAATTCTAGAAATTGAATATTTTAATATTTAATTGACGAGTGAAAATAGTCATTTTTCAAACATTCTCGGATTTCGACGAACCAGTTTCATTGGATCCGTATTATTGTAAGATTTCAAATTTCGTGTCAATCGGATTTACGGTTTGTCCGGGGCAAGCTAAAACGCGTAGAAATTCGTTTAAGTGAATTTTAAATTTAAGTAGTCAATTTGAAAACCTATATTTCAAATACGATCGAACTGGCTCCCGATATATATTCTATTGCGTTTGGCATGAGGGTAAAACATTATAAACTCCAGGCGGCACGCTTCTTTTGGAGTTTGGAAAAATTTCGGATGAATAGTGCTTGCATATTTTCTGTATAAGGCCATCATTCTTTCTATTTGCAAACCTAATAATCCCTAGAGTTTCATAGCCGCCATTTTCACTTTAATGGCTAGAAACTCCCCTTGTTCTTCCTCGTTTTTCTCACGATCCATTAACAATTACAAAAAAGTTTCAACTACAAAATTATAGAGGGCATCGAGATCTATAATTCTGACGGTTATGATTGAATATGATGGAGCGTGGAGGCCGGAATTGTGCCGCGTTCGTGTCGACTTCGACGTGAAATCGTGCGTCATAGGAGAGGCCGAGTTGCACGAGGTTGGGGCCGAAGGTCGTAGTCACGTTGGGCTTTGAAACCCTGGTCGCTGATCGTCGTCAAATCGAAGGATGTAGGGGCGACATTGAAGAATTGTACGTGAGCTATGGGTTATCTTCGTTCGACATTCACCTGGAGGAAGGCAAAGACGTGCGACCGAGATTTGCATTCGAAAACGTGCGACCCTGATTTGATTTCAAGGTTTAATAAAAAAATGTTAAATATATTATTTAAATTCGTACAATGTTTAAAAATGTATAACTTTTTGATACGAGGTCTGTTTCACACGAAACGACTTGCATTGGGTTTGTATTTACAGACACTACGCGATGGAGCTTGTTTGGATATGATTGGTGCTAATGTGAATTTTGGGTAAAATTAAACACGTGTTTAATTTTATTCGGAATAAAACACCGAAACTACTATTAGATGCAATGTGAGTACAACTCACTCTTTCTGACTCACTGGTATTTTTATATAAGTGAGAAATAATTTATTATATGATGATTGATGATTGTTTGGATCATATATGATATATTAGTTGATATTTGGATATATTACCTGCCTAGTGGAGCAGATGACCCTATACGTTCCCGTGTATGAGCGGATGACCCTTTGTACGCACGTCTGCCTTGAAGCGGACTTTGTACACATATTCTAATATGTATATTTGTTGCAGGTGACAGGTTGGAGGGATCTAGCTGGATTCCTCACCAGTATTTATTTTTTTACAGATATTGTGATATATTATGTTATCATATGATATATGATGTTTTGGATGAAGTGATTGATGTATTTGGCGCTGTTGCAGCATTGGGCCTATTTTTGGAATTTTAAAAATATTTAAAGTAATGATTTCGAATTTAAAAGGATTTTAAAACTGATTTTGAAAATAAATGTTTTATTGAATTTTTGAATAGTTAAGAATTGATTTATTTTGAATAAATAAATGTGATAATTTTTGTGTTATAAAAATTATGATGTTTTGGGAAATATAATTGAAATACGATTTTTGTGAAATATGGAGTTAATGATTTTGTAAAATGGTTTAAATTGAGATTTTTGATTTATTATAAATGGTTTATAAATAAGATTTATAAAATTGAATTTTTATAAATCAGAATAATGGAATTTTAATGGAGTTTTTATAATGTTAAAATGGAGTTATAAATGAATCTTATAAGTAATAAGATTTATAATTTGTGAAGTTATAAAAAGAATGATTTTGTAAATAAATGAATTATAAGTATTTAACTTATAATTTTGATTTTTGGCATGTAATTGAGATATAAATGGAATTGGTTAATAAAGCGATTTTACAAGTTGAAGTTTTTACAAAATATAAATTTGATTTATAAACATTGTTTTATAAATCCGAAATCAATTGATTTTGACAAGTTAAATATAGAAGTTCATTAAAGAAGAAATATCCACGATTTTGGACAGTGGATAATTCTTTAATAAAAATGTGAAATAGTAATGAATTTGGTATAAGAGATATATTCACGATTTTGGATAGTGAATTATCCTTTAAATTAAAGGTGTAGAAGTATTGAAATTTGGTTAGGGAATTATATTCACGATTTTGGACAGTGAATAATATATTAAATAAATGTTTTGGAAAGTGATATTTTAATTGAAGTTAAATGGTTTAAAGACGTTTTAAAATGTATCAAATATCGAAAACATAGATTTCAACATTCATTGTTGAAATAGACGTTTTCGAGAAGTAAGGAAATGATGGACTATAGCACTATTATTATAGTAAATGATTTTCTAAAGGAATTTTTTTTGTATAGTATTGGGATTTATATACCTATCTAAATTTTGAATCCTTATACTTGTGATTTTGGGTTCTCATAACGATGTTTTACGCAACATTCGTTTTGACCCAAATAAAGATGTTTAAAAGAATCTTTTCCTTAAAGAATAATATGTATACTTAATTATGATTTAAGTATATTTAATATTTTCTAACTATTGAAAATAAATAGAATTGTGAATTACTTATTTAAATAAGTATATGGAAATGTTTTCCAATATGAAGTGAAATGGTTTGAGATTATATCTTTTTAAAGATAATTTGAAGTGAATATTTGGCAAATGGTTTAATTAATAAAGATTAATTAAAAAGTGCCTAGTGATTGTTATGGTGCTGAATATTTGTTTGTTTGTTTTGATAGTTAAATAACCGACTATTAAACTTTACCAAATTTTAGTTCCTCAACTTGATGTGGAAAGTATTTAGTCATACACTTAGTACGTAGCCTTCTGTGTAGGCTTGATTATCGTTTGTATTGAGGATGTTGATTCGTATAGTGCAGAGTATTACTCTAATCTATCGAGCTTCCTTCTTCGTCCGAAGGATAGCAAGTTGAAAGTTGGAAACGTGATAAGTCTATGAGACTTATTTTCTGTGTGAGGTTGAGAAACGCTTTTGCATTGTTGGTGCGAAGAGACCGGGATCAGTTTATCCGAAAACCACTTCGGACCAATGTATATGCGACGATTGTGCAGGTTGCTTATTGATGATATTAATGTTCCAGATTTTTATAGTAGGGGACTGCTTGTTGATCGTTTAGGGTAAAAATCCCAATATACATCCAGAGCAGTGATCTCTTCATTATGAAATATCCAATGCAAGGACTATTCGCTACTAATCCTAGGGATTTCCTGACAAGATGTAGTAGGAAAGTACCTTCGGTTTGTCATGTTCCTGGACAGCTTGTATGGATGTTTATCTGATGTTGCATTTCTAAAGATTATGTACATTGGTTTTTGCAAATGTACATCAGTGGTGGCGGAGAAGGCAACTTCTTTTAGCTTATCACCCTCCTTGAGACGTATGAGCTTAAGGGTTGTATTTTTGTGGAAGACAATTAGTAGTCAATGGAAATGGCCGTATGGCATTCTAAGTGATGTGATTGTGCTTTGTGAAAGGTAATCGTTACCTCTAGCCTCATCAACCGGAAATGACCAAAAGAGGGTTAGATGCAGCAAGGCTAAGTGGGTCATTCCCAAGTAGGATATGATCATCCTCTTCTAAATATATCTTTACATACTATGACGTCGTGTATCTGATTATTGTGGTTTGTATGCTAGAGAACCCTCGGTAAAGGTCGGTAATGACCGGAGGATGACATATTCGGTACCATCTAGTTATAGAGGTGGGCCGATCTTGTGTTGGTAGAGAAATTTTGTGATGGTTTCTTGGTACATTCTTCTAGAGATGTACTGCCGGATGGTAGTCCCTTCACCTGGTCATTTTTATGGAAATCCAAACTCCACTACTTGTTTGCCATTTGATTGTATTACCCAATTGGGCTATATGCTGGAATTTAATCAATGTAACAATTTCGGCCATGATTAATATTATTTTTATATAGTAGACACTACTATAATATAACATGAGATTTGATATGATATGTTTTAGTTATCGTAAGGTAAAAACATGTCCGTGTTTATGTGTAGACTTGTCTTACGAGATACTTTTGTTTTGAAACCTAAGGAAAAGTTTGGTAATTTAATAAATTCAGCTGACTGTGTTTCTCACGCTGGTTTACCAGACTGATCCAGGCGTTCTTCCCTTTCAATGCTCGGGTCAGATCGAGTATATTTACAGGTTCAGATTTGATGCTTTTGGAGCTTCAGCAGGAGAGCTGGAGATCTTCATTTTCGTATATACGTATCTGTTTTGATTATTGATTATCCGCTGTGCTTAGTTGTTGTTTATTATCGGCTTTTGTAAGGACAGGTTATTATAACTGTTCAAGCTGATAACTATTGATTGATTGTTGAACTCTGATTGAGGTATGTATATACAGTTTCTATTTTGTAAAGATCATTGATATGATATTATATATTTTCCGCTGCGATGTGAGATTCTGTATTGTTCTGTTTGGTTCTATCTTCTCTCTTTCTTCTCTTCTCTTCTTTTTCTTTTCTTTCTCTTGACTTTCCGTCAGTTTGTGCTTTTCTGGTCGGACATGTGTGGATTATTGTCGATTCAAAGGGTACGCATTTGTGGGTCGTCACAGAAGACTAAGGAGAATATGAGGATGGCCTATCTAGAACTCTTTGAGTGGTAAGACCCATAGGTCATATCTACTTATACCGTTGTATCTTATACTATTAGAATTCCGCATAATAGGATAGGTTTTGCTTGCATTATTGATTTGGCTGCTTAGTTGGATTGTTAGATGGTTGCTTGTGGCTGGTAGGCATGCGAGATAACCTTGGATGCTTATGTTTGTTTAGTTATTTCGGGGGCAAAAATTATGAAGGGGGGAGGGGAGAATGTAACGACCCATATTTTACGTTTCAAAGGACTGTAAAATAATTCTACTTAATTCACTTGAGGACGTATCATTCTAATATGTTGAAATATATTTTAATGATGTTTTACATATCCTTGATTTTTCCCGAATTTCTATGTAATCATTTTGCCTTTGGGGATCTTATTTCGACAATAACTTTTGATAGGAACCGAATTAGACGTTCTAACCTAGTTCATTGTTTCGGGATGGTGGTTTCCCATTCAGTAGAGTAGTCATATAGGAAAATCGGATAAATCGTTAGGAAGTTATAACATTTTTAAGTTTTGTAAACTACTGACCAGAAATAAAAAGGGGATTAATGGACCAATTAGTAAGTCCAATAGTCTAATTACATTTTGTTATAAATATGAGGTGCGAGAGACCATTTCAAATCATTGTCTCTCATTTCATATTAGCCTCAAAACCTAATTCTTCTCTAATTCTCCATTCTTTGCATAGATTTCATCTCAAATCGTCTCTAGTCTCAAAATTTAAGGCTAAATCTTCATTAAGGGACTTGATCTCATCGATTGGATCACATCTACATCCAATTTGCTACTATCCGGTTCGGATCTCCTCTCATTTTCATTGGTTTGATTGGTTGGTGAGTGGTTATGATCTCTCACTAGTCTATGATGGATTATATGTTGTAACTAGATGATTATAAGTTAAGATTGTCAAATTAAACTATAAATTGATTAGACATAGGTAATTTCAGATTTAGAAATCCTAGATCGATCTAATTCAACATGTAATATGGATTAGATCATTGGCAAGTGTCATTTATGCATATATGGCTATGTAATTTTATGATTTAGATTGGATCTATGCTTGTTTATGATCATTGATTGAACTGGATAATTTGAATGTTTAGATTGAATACAAATGAATGATTTTCCATGTTTGATTCATTCTTATGTTTGAAATTTCTTGTTATGCTTGGTTCGTTTGCTAGTGTTGTGTTTGTTTAGGATTTAGATTGGTGATCGGAGCATATCGGGAGCAAAGTTCGTCGGAATCGCATGAAACTTGGTGGATAGGCTCTGGAGAATGCTAAGAAGACACCCTGAAAATTTCACAATGATTAGAGAAAAGTATTAAAATCGTATCGATCCGAATTTTTGCCCCAATCAACGTGAGATCTAGGGGGTTGGTAGAACATGGGTTCCAGTGATGCTCTATGAAGTTGGATCGAAGGATAGACTAAGTGTTGAAGATATGATGGATCATCTATGTTGGATCGGTTATGAAGCATAGATGGAAGGACCAAGAGGCTAATACGGAAAGCAAGGTGTCTATGGCATCTAGAGGAAGTGTACTGGACTCTGAAAGTGAGATGGAACTAAAATTAGAAAAGTATTTGAATCGGTACCGATCCAATCCAATTGGACCAGTAATGATCCAAATTATTGGCTCTAATTGATATGAAATCTAGGCTAGAGACTCTAGAGTTGTAGTGGATTATGCTGGAAGTTGTGGCTCGTTGATTTCTTCTACGATTTGGTAGTTATGGCATGATGAAGTTTTACCCCTTCGATCAGAAACTCGGATAGGAGCGGGATCGAAGGAGTAGATTGAAAGCATGGGATAGAATGAGGCTATAAGATAATGGACCGGTTGAATTGTATGGTCATGCCTAAAAATGGATTGGAGTTGTGGAAAGCTTTGAAGATTTAGTAGTGCCAAGGAACCATTGATTGTTCTGGTTGTGTTCAAAGAAAGGGTACTATATGCTGGGGCTCCTGAGGGCTGGAAGAGCCAGCATGTACTCTGGACCGTCAGGGTCTAGGTTTGGTGGTATGGAGGTATAACAAGAGGCAACCATGTGAGGTGTCTTACTGCTGAGTACGGTGAACATGATCGAGAACCAGGATTTCCATTAGTCTTTGGCAAAGAGAGGACGAAGCCATATGAGTTATCATATGTTCAAGGCTTTGGAGGATGATAGCTAGGTTTTGGATTTTATGGTTGTTATGATTGCTATGTCTACTTTTAGGTAAGCTATCATCTATAGGAATGCTAGAGAAGGGATTGGAAACAGGGCCAATGGAGGAGGCTGCTTAGATTCTTCTATCCTGTTTTGTTACAGTATCCTATTGTTGTTTGTTTAGAATGGAATATTATATCTTATCATTATGTGCTAACTCTTTGGTTGTAGGGACAGGTCAGTTATGGTTTTTTGTACCTGTATAGTACCGTATTTTCCAGTATAACTTTTGACTGTCATTTACCGCCCATACCAGACTGTTTTCTGGCCCAAGGTTTTATGTTTCCTCTTATGTTCTTGGATACTCTCAAATGAGTAGACTAGATAATAGGTTTGGAGTCGTAGTTGTTGTACGAAGACGAGCTAGGAGGAGCTATGGCGTATTACTCTATATTTCTAGTTTTGGCTATTTGATATTATATACTCTAAGGGATGTAGTGAGGGAGTGTTGTACTGAGATATTATGACATTTGTATATAATTCATGATGTCCTAATAGAAATGCTGTCTTTTATTTGTTAGGGTTCACTATATTTTTGTTGTATATTTTTGATATTATATTTTACCCATGCGTTGTGAGATATGCAATCGATTTTCTTTTTTTCATTTCACCCTTGATGATCGTCCCGTATCAGCCTAGCACATTTACAACGCTATTTTAGGTCATTTGGTGCAGGTGGTATAGGGCGATCGTCACATGCAGCCAGAGCTAGATAGAGGGAAAATGGTGGCGGTTAAAGTGTGTTATATCTTTCCAGTCTTTCTATTCGTACTTTATTTGAAATAGGCTTCCCATTCCTTTATCTCTAATGCACTTGTTGATAATTTACACCTAGACACTAGTATTGTGACAAGCCCTATAGTTGTGTCAAACCTCGTTGGAGGATTGGCTTATTTGTCTATGATATTTCAGGGTTTGAGGTTGATGATATTAAGGGTCAAGTTTGATTGTGATGCTATGTACTGGGATTTTCGGGGTATGGGTTGATTTTAGATATGGATTGGATGTCTATGTATAGGGTGATTTTGGACTGTGATATGAAGGCTGTTAATTTGGGTATTTGTACTTGTTGTAGCTTATAGGTTTTCTATGATCCACGAGGATAAGTTATGTTGAGCTATCTTTATTCCCTAGACCTATCACATGATGAGCTTAGCAGAGTGCCTATAGTTAGAGATTTCCCTGAAGTTTTTGCTAAGGTTACCGATCTCTTTCCCCAGAGAGAGAGAGATCGAGTTTAGAATCTACCTAGTAGAGAATGCTAGACTTGTCGCCTTACCGTTAAGGCATATGGCTCCAAAAGAAAGACACGAGTCAAATAAGAAGGTTAATGAGTTGTTGGAAAAACGACTTTATTAGGAGGAGCATTTCTAAGTGCAAAGCACCTGTCATATTAGCCACCAAGGCAGATGGTTCTCGTAGACTCGTGTCCATTACAGAGAGCTTAATAAACTGATGAAGAAGAATTGCTATCCCTTGCCCTACGTAGATGATCTCTTCGATCAATTAGTTGGAGCTGGAGTATTTTCTTAGTTATATTTGGTTGCCAGATTTCATCAATTGTGAGTTGCTAAGGATAGTATTCACAAGATAGCTTTTCACACTCCTAATGGATTGTATGAGTGGCTAGTCATGCCTTTTGGACTAACCAATGCAACCACCTACTTTGTGGATTTAATGAGCCAAGTGTTTATGGGGTTGCTAAATAAGTTTATGATGGTATTTATGGATGATATCTTGATGTACTCGTGGAGTATAGAGGGGCATGCTTTGCATTTCGAGGATGTTCTTAGGATACTTTGTGCACATAAGCTTAAGGCTAAGTTTTTGAAGTATCACTTTGGAGAAAGGAGGTATTCCTTTTGGGATACATTTAGCAACAGTTCAAGATTGGAAGGTTCCGAAGAATGTCACGGGGATGCGAAGTATTATTGGTCTTACAGGTTATTATTGGAAGTTCATCAAGGAATTCGCAAGGATTTCTGCTCTACTGACCTGCCTTACCAAGAAGAATCTTATTTTTTCATGGGATACTAGGTGAGAGAAGGCTTTCATTAGGTTGAATGAGGCATTGACTAGTGCACTGATGTTAGTGTTGCCAGATGGGAATAAGCCTTTCATAGTTTATACAGAGACATGTGGTACAGGATTAGGCATGGTTTTGATGCAGGAGGGAAGGATGGTGTGTTATACGAGTAGGCAGCTGAAGATCCATGAGAGGAACTACTAGACACATGATCTTGAGTTAGAAGTTATAGTTTTTGTGTTCAATTCATGTAGGCATTATCTTCTAGGAGAAAGCTTTGAGCATTTACTGATCATAAGTCCTTGAGATACCTGTTCTCTTAAAAAGACTTGAACTTGAGAAAATATGGGTGGATGAAGTTCTTGGTATCTTATGACTTTGAGATTTCTTATACCCCGGTCAAGGAACAGATTCTTTGAGTAGGTAAAGAGTAGTATCGAGTCCTCTATTCTTGGAATGCAGATATCTTGGAGTATATTTCTACCTTTGACTTTAGACCATCATTAGATATTACCCATGGGTTAATGGTAGCTTTGGATGTGAAACCTACTTTGTTGGAGCATATTGGATCCCGATAGGTTGAGGACGAGAATTTAGTGGATGTTTTGGATAGGATTGGTAGAGGAGAGGCATTGGGTAACTTGAGGCGTTATGCCATAAACCTCAGAGGATGGTTGCAGAGGGATGGTAGGATTTGTGTTCCTTGTAGTGCAGATTTAATTGATGAGGTGTTGGTTGAGTCTCTCCACTCTAGGATGACCATTCATCTCGGTGGTGACAAAATGTATAAAGACATGAAGCGAGTTTTCTTTTGGCCTGGTATGAAGAGGAAAGTAGCTAAGTATGTTGCTGGATGTATGACTTGCTAGAGGGTGAAGGCGGAACAAAAGAAACCTGGAGGATTGTTGCAGCCACTGGATATTCCTCAGTGGAAATGGAAGAGTACTTCAATGGACTTTACTGATGGATTACTGAGGAGTAGAAGAGAAAATGATAGAATTTGGATCATAGTAGACAGATTGACCAGTGCTCATTTTATACCAGTGAGGAGTACAAGAATGGCGACATCATTGACAGCATCGTATGCGAGTGAGATCGTCAGGCCACATAGAGTTCCTACTAGTATTATTAACATGCACCAGGAGTCGCTTTTCAATAGTGAGTTCTAGAGGAGTCAACATGAGGCATTAGAGACTGTGTTGGGCTTGAGTATAACATACCATCCATAGACAGATAGACAGATTGAGAGGATAAATCAGGTTTAAAAAGGATTTGCTACGGATGTGTACCATTGACTTTAGAGGTTCATGGGAGGATCATTTGTCATTAGTTGAGTTCACTTATAATAATAGTTATCAGTCTAGTCTAGCGTTGGGATAGTACCATTTGAGGCTATATACAATAGACTATGCAAATCACCATCATGTTGGTGGGAGACGACAGATATGATAATTCTTGGGCCAGAGATGGTTAGGGAGGCAAGAGAGAAACTGGATTTGATTTGGAAAAGGATGAATACTACCCAAGATAGGAACAAACCATATGCAGGTAGGAGGCACATAGAGTTGGATTTTGTAGTGGAGGACATGGTATCCGTGAAGGTTTCATCCTTGCGGCATGTTATGAGGTTTGGTAGATCAGGGAAGTTAGCACCAAGATTTGTTGGATCATTCCCAATTGTGGCTAGGATTAGGACATTGGCGTATAGGATTAGGCTTTTGGAAAAGTTGGTTGGGGTGCACAATATTTTTCATGTTTCACACTTGCAAAAGTGCTTACATGATTCTGCTGTTGTGGCGAGCCTAGTCAATTGGAGGAGGTAGAGGTTGAGTGCGAGTCACTCATTCATCGTGCAACCTATGCGTATCTTATAGCTTTGCACAAAGCGACTCCACAATAAGGAGATCAGGTTAGTCAAATTTCAATGAGGAGACGATCCAGCAGAGAGTACATGAGAGCCGAAGGAGAAGATTCAAGCTTCCCACCCACAAATCTTTTTTGGTACGTCCTAAGCTTTAATCTTTCTTCGGTTTCTATGATTGGATTTAGGAAGGTATACCATATTAGGTGGAAACCATTCAATTATAGGAATGTTTGTAAATGTGTTAATAGGACATGTTATGGGGGATGGATGGTAGTGGATGTGTACTTATGGATGTATTGATTGCATTTGTATTTCTACACATTAGGGTAGTAGATCCTAGGCGCGCACACACTCATATCATGTGCATATTGTTTTTTTATTTATTGTTATTCATTGGTGTTATACATACAGATGTGGCATATAGTCGTATGGTTATGCATGCATATAGAATTATCTGTATATTATTAGGATATTGAATACATTTAGATGCATAACATGAGCATTCTTGTATATACGTGACGTTAGCTGAATTAGTAGACCGATTAGTCTCTTGCATTAGCTTAGATTTACATGCATATCATGTGGCATAAATACATAATTGCATTAGAGAATATAAGGACTATGGTTGCCATGGATGATGAATGAGTAAATGGATGTAGATTTTGATTTCTATGTGTGGATTACATTTTTCCATCCTTAGAAATTTTCGGGCGAAATCCTTTTAAAGGAAGAAGAATTTTAACCTCAAAAATTCACTTCAATTAAAATGGAAATTAATAAAATAAGGACTCAAAAGTAAGTTTTCACAAACATTCAAATTTGGCTATGGGACTTGCACCATTGTATCCGTAGAAATTTTTTGAACAATTTTCATATATAACTTGTCATGATCCGAGTTAGTATGAGAATGTTACAAGTGTCCGAAGGATTAAATAAAAAGTAAAATAAATATAATGAAAATATATATAGGTTGGGTCGACCCAAGGGGTCCCATGTCGACGGGTAGCGGTCGCCTAGGCTCCGAGGAAGTAGACCCATGTAATTGAATTTCAGAAGTGGTTTTGCTTCGTTGGATCTGAGATTAATGGCTGAGTTTGATGGCCGAGATTGATTACCTAGAAATGAAGCAGATATGAAGGATTTAGATAATGGCTAAGTTGATCTTATGGCCCTAATTAACTAATTACCTCTATAAATTAGATGTTAGCCTAAATCTTAGTTTCTAGTTTGAGACGACAGTAACTAAATGCTGTCAAAATCTATACTGAAACCTTAATATCCTGTTCCATCCTATAAACTCCAAATCAAACCCAAAATAAAATCAAATCAAGAGCAAGAGAAAGAGGAAAGGCAAGTAATTAGAAGATCTAGAGAAGTGCTATTGATTGGAGGCTAGTTTGCGGATCTAGAGCTAAGGCTTTAAGGTGAGTAGGCACAGATCTAATGATCTGATTATCTGAATTAAATTTAAATCTACTTTAATTGATTAGATATCTTAAAAACTCTAACTAATATGAAAAATTGGAATTGAATCGGTAAACTATAAATCCTATAATTTACACATGAATTAGATCTTATAACTGTTAACCTGACATATGTTATTGTGAACTATAAACTATAGAACTGTTGGAAACTGTTAGAGTTATACTATAAATTTGTTAATCTTAAGATTTAAGTCAAAATTAGATATTAATTGGATAGAATTAACAAAATAATGAATAAGTAAAATGTAGGAACTAAAAATATGGAACGGATAACTTTTAACGGGTATGGTCGACCTTCAATTATCCAGGTCGACCGATAATGGTCGATCTGGGAACGTTCTGGGTCGACCGTACAATGAAAAATTGGTGATTTAAACCTTGGCCTTAGGCCCAAAAAAATGAATGGAAAATTGATACTTAGCGAACTAGAAAATGAACGGTTTTGGACCATGATGTATGCATGAGGGAATAGAGAAGTTAGTTCCCCATCAGAGTAGTTTGGCTGATTCAGCTCGCGTGATGTTAGGACAGAGATGATCTAAAAGTTCTATAAATAGTAACATGAATTGTTAGTCGAATGTTGAGGCTGGAAGTGGATCGCTATGAAGAGATGTGGGAAATTTATTTTGCATTAAACTCAAAAGTGTTACGATCGGGTGGGCATAACACTGAAGGGAACACTATCTGAGGAGCCTAGTCCTACCGGGAGATCCAAGTACTGTATGTATTCTTACGCAATGAGATACGAATGGACCTCGGCAACAGATAATAAGTGGCTATAGGAAAGTGATTGTAAGAAGGAGACCTGTCCTAATAGAAGTTCACATGCAGTGGGCACTAATGCTGGACAATAAGTGGCTATGATGCCCGGTACTTATGGGTGTTCACACACGATGGGCACCAAAGCGGCACAATAAGGGGCATTTTGCCACTACAATCGAGAGATGGACATAAGTGCATACGATGAGTCACTTTATGAGTTTACATTACGATGTTCTCCCCCTTTAGGCATAGTGTGAGTAGAAAGGGGACAATAGGTCCCAATTTGGCCGATCGAATTCTATGAGGTTCGACTTATAAATTGATCCATTGTGTTAGACATGCATCCTTAGGTATATGACCTTAGGATTTCATGGACACAACATATGCACTCTATATCACTTAGTGTAGATTTAGAATTAATTGCACTTAATTAGTTTATTAGTCTTGTTCTCGTTCATTAGACTTTTTGTCTAACCCATTCCATTTTCTTTCTTCCCTAACTTAGGTGGACAAGGCAGTAGGTGATGGCCCATTCCTGCTTTTAAACAGTCATGCCTACCTTGGAGCTTAGCTTTCTACTCTTATCCTTTATCATGTATTACTTATCCATATTGTTATCTCTATGTTTTGGTTTTTGAGCGATATTTCTTTGATATGCTATGATTTAGACTTATGCACTGATATTTTCTAAAACCACGATATGATATGATATTTCTAAAACTATTTTATTTTCTTAAATTATATATTTACGATATTTATTCCACTTTGATATGTTGTGACTATATAGTTTATTCTTCATATTGTGATCTCAATCCCTGTGATGCTAGTTTATTTTTACCCAACAATCCGCATTTCTTGATACGACGATTTTTGGATGTGTCTAGAAGTGTGGTTGTTACAATAAGTATATATGTATGTATATGAATTGAATTTGAAATTAAAATAATTTAATTAAAATAATTTAACAAAAAAACTAATTAAAGGTTAATTAATTAAGTAAATAAATTAAAGGTTAATCAATTAAATGAATATACACATATATAAGATATATGTGTAATACTATAAAGGTTATACTGTGGGATAAATATTTAATATAATTGTTATATTAAAATAATATAAACTTAAAATGTTAATTGATTAAAAATTAATTAAACAATATTTA
Source organism: Allium cepa (assembly GCA_030765085.1). Lineage (NCBI taxonomy): Eukaryota > Viridiplantae > Streptophyta > Magnoliopsida > Asparagales > Amaryllidaceae > Allium > Allium cepa. Next base: position 670,148,322 of record CM060939.1, on the reverse strand, counting down.
ATTAATGTAATATTATACATTAGACTATTATATAAGAAGTATGAAATATGAAAGTTATATAATAATAAAACTTATATAACATGAATGTATAAACTAATGATGGAACATTAAAGAAACCCTAAATCGACTTAAGGGATAAATATATATGTATTGTATGTATACTGTGATTTTTGATGTATCCGACAGTTGAATCATGTGAGTAATTCATAAGAATTATATTATTCCATAAATTGACATTACTCAATATTAAATATTAAAAATTATGAATCTTCAATATCGTTACTACAAATAAAGATGTCAATCATGAAGAAGGAGAAGTAAATTAGGCAATCAATAAAGGGTATCAAGCTTTAATGTAACCCCAAGAAGGTGTTGAACTTGTATACTTAAAGGGTGTTGAGCGCTTAAGGAAAGATGAAATGTCGAGTTAATAAGCATTTAAAGGTATCAAATTATAATGAGTTCGGAGCAGCCTGGAGTACCGAGCTTCTACAACATGAGGGCCGTCGAACCTTAACAATGAGAAAAATATCACATAAAGGTATTGAATCTCTAAAGGTATCAAACTACAATCATACGACATAAGAGCTATCAAGCTCGAATAAAGAAAAAGGAGGTGCCGAGCCTTAACAACCATAAAGGTTGTCAAGCATGTAAGGAGGAACAGGTATCACATCCCATGCGGTATATAAAGATACCGAGCATATAACAAGCTAAAGCAGTACTAAATATCAATATAAATCGAGTTTCTATGGTAAAAAGCTATGAAACTTGAAAAAAAACAGGGAGAGTTATCGATCCTTTACATCTTGAAGTAAAACAAGAGGATGCCACATCTAGTCAAAGAGCGGAAGCGGGGGTATCGAATTTATAAGAGATGTCGAACCTACAATATAACAGTTATTACCAAGCCACTACCCCAGTGCTATTTTCAACTACTTACCATAATTGATACTATCGAGTATCTGCATAAAAGAAGGTTATGTTACCAAAGCCATGACAACAAATGATATCGAGCTTCATCAATAAAAACGGATGTCGATTTTCCTCAATATTGAAAGGTGTTAGATTTTTGCAAAATTATAGATGTCGAGTTTCACTATTGATTAAAAGGATGTCAATAGTGAAGATATCGAATATCAGCAATTTGAGCAAGAAATCATACCCAATGTCGAATGGACACATGGCAACCAACCAACCTACCGCCACCACTGTAAATACGGACCCCATGGCCACTTAGAAGGGGTGAATTTTCTCTTTATCATTTCTTACATTTTCAAAGTTGTAATTCTAAATTGACTTGGGGATTTTAGATCCAATTGTAGATTTTTGAATTTTTGCACATAAAGGCTTGGATAAGAACTTTACATACTACACTTCAATTGAATAAAAATATTTGACCATTTATTGAACTCATGACATGCATATGACTTCTTACACTTCACTCGCACTATGAACATGCATATTTTATTCATTTGGACTTGGACTTGCATACTTCTCTCAAGCTTTGCATAAGGCCTTTCAAGCCTTTATCTAAACCGGGCTTGCCTTATCTTGCATATTTAGGTTAATAAAGAAATTTTTTAATATTTTGGCGCTAGAAGGAGAGCCCGAATCTTCAATTCCCTACATACCCCTATAAAGAACTTCCCCTAAGCCTGCATATAAATGATATATAGGACTTTCCCAACCTACATATTTCCTTAAAGAACTGTCCAGGATTTGCATAACTCATATTGAATGGTGTAATAACTGTTTCGAAACAAGGATCCTTTGAGCCTCACTTCGCCAAACTAGTTTATCAAGTCACTCATAGTTTGTGATCCCATGAGGAACAAGCATTGAGGTTGTTGGCGCTAGAAGTATGGAAGAAAAGAGACAGGTGACTCTGTATAATCTGGATAATGGAGTATAAATTCATTCCATGTAGGCTCTATGCTAATCCATAACTATTATTCTAATCTACGAGAGAAGAATATAAAAAAAGGTTGGCTTATTCTTAAGAATAACGAAGGACATACAACTCCAATCTAAAGGAATTATTTTTAAGGAGAAGTAACAGAAGACTTCAACAAATTTGCCCAAAAGTGGGAAGGAATAGTTAATCACTCATTTATACCAGGTTAAACTCGAGATTCTTTAATGAAAAAGTTTATAGACAATGCTAATGCGCCAATCCAATGTTACAAAAAAGTTAAAAGGGAGCAAAAAGCATAATACCCTAGAAATTCCCGATCCTCTAAGAACGTTCCCTAGCCACCTCCTACGAGATTATTTATCTTTTAACTAAAGAGAGATTGAACTATTGACCTTCAAAGAAGAAGAAATCGGGAAATGAAAGAAATCGGGTGTGCTTATTGCCAATATCACTGAAGGAATGGAAATGGAACTAATCAATGTCGAGCTCTTAAAGGAATGATTGAGAATTTATTAGGGAAAGATGAGCTTCAAGGATTTGTTAACAAGATTTAAGCAAAACGAGAATGTGTCTACAAAGATCAAGTGATCAACAAAGAGGAATGATTCATAAAAATGGTTTTATGAAATAAAGGAAAAAGCCTTTGATCCCGCCAAGATGGCCTGGTCAAAGCACCTCCTAGAGGGAGGTTAGACTAAGCAACTGGACCCATCTATAAGGCCTGGCCAGAGCACTACAAGCCTTCGATCCCACCTACATGGTCTAGCCAAAGCGTTTCCTAGAGGGAGGATAGAGTAACCTTTGTTCTTGTCAAAGATGGCGTAGCCAAAGCATCGACCAACTTTCGGTTCCGTCTATAAGGCCTGACCAAAGTGCCTCCTAGTAAGAGGATGGGTAAGACTTTGGTGCAGCCTAAGATGGCTAACTAAACACACTAACCTGTCTTAACCATTAACTGTAAGATAATAAAGGGCTCAATCCTAAATTATCACCCAAACAGTGATAAGAGGCGAAAAGAATCGAAGTCTAAATCATCACCTAAAGGGTGATAAGGATAAAAAGAATCAAAATATAAATCATCACCCAAGGAGTGATAAGGGGTGAAAGAAATCAACTAAACAAGTTTAAATCTACCCTAAAGATTGGTCAAAGAAATCTTCTAGAGGAAGAACAATCAAACATATTTGGTTCTGCACTAAGGTAAAGTTAAAGTAACCTTCAAAGGAAGGATCAAAAACTATTTGTTATCCATAATTGAATATTTTAATGCTAGATGTGGACATCTGAGAAATTCTGAGATATTACTTGTGTCTGGGTTTCATTCTTCAAAATATTGATTAGCTCTCAAATCCTTATATTTTGATTTGAAATTCAAATTATCAAATAACGGGAATCTCAATTAAAAGTTAGGTTTCTGATTCTCTTACCAGATGGAATTCTGGTGTTATCAGGCGGATTTTTGATCTTCCTATTAGACAATTTTCTTGTCTTATTATCAAATGAATTTCTGGTGGTCCTATTATCAGATGGATTTCTGGTCAACTTATCGAATTAAATCTATGGTCTTCTCAGCTGAATTTCTGGTTTTGTATTAAAGTTGACTAGTGACTATCTATGCTTCTGTGACAAAGAAAAGTCATAAAATAGATATTTTCTCCAAGAAACTAGTTAGGATAATGATACCATGATTTGCTTATAAAAGAGAGATGAGAAAGCAAATTGATTCGACTTATCTAAAGTTTTGCTGACAATTATTCTGGAAAATGAATTTCAAAATCAAGCTTTTAAAGTTTCAAGACTAATACGATAATCTTTTTACAAATATTCTTAAATATTTTCAAAACAAAATAATTAATTTAAGAAAGAAATAATTTCTTAAAGTTAGTTCTTAAAGTTATAAAATCCATAATTATTTACTACATATTTTTCTAGAGGGAAAAGAGAATACTAGAAAGATTGACCTAAAATATTCTACTACGGAATAAAGAGTAAGCAAATCTACGCTTAATCGAAGACCACAGACCATATGGAATCAGACTAAAGCATTGAAGGAAGTTGCAAATCTCAAACAATTCAAGACAAAAATAAAGGAGAAAATACGAAGTAAATTCAAGGTGTTAATCGTTTAGGTACAAATTTGTTTACTATTTTACATATTACACGTCACATACAAAAGATACATATAACAAGAAAGATTAATTAATAGGAGAATCAAGTCAAGAGTTTCCAAATGATGCCACTTCGGTTATTCTCCATTAAGAATCAAGGTTTTGCACTTTTTCCTTCAAGACTTCAACAGTCAGGGAAGGTTTGGTGACGTGAATAATCGTCACATCCAAAAATTCCTTGAGTTTCTTCTCCTTCATCAAAATAATATTTGTATCGTTTATAGAGGTAATTGAACCTTCAAAGCACGATCGAGTGTTTATTGGCTCCTTTGAGAGTTTTAACCTTGCTTTGTGATTCTTTAACTTTCTGCTTAAAAGCATTTTTTCACATCCTAACTCCTCAACCTGACTTTGATACTTATTGAGATATTCCGAGTCTTTTTCATCCACTTTATTTTTAAAATTGGATGCATTCATACCTAACCTTTTGGCACCATATAGAGATTTCTTCATAATCTAAACCTGAAGGTGGGTTTTACAAGGAAGGGAATGCCTCTTTACCAGCTGAAGATTGGGACCTAGTCGTTCTCGTAGGAGTAGGAGTGGGAAAATTAGATTCGCCTCCACTTGCAATAAGTTCCAGAGATTGACACGACACCTGTATTTTCCGTAGATCAACTTCAAGATTCTTAATTCCCTAATATAGACGATCAATTTCTGCATCTTCTTCAATTCTTTGGTTTGAAGTACCAGATCATCCAACCGCGTTTATGCATTATGTTAACTCTTGAATCTCCTTATCTTTCTCTTTAATCTTCTGATGTACACGTAAATGTGCATATATTTACATCTATATTTTATCTATTTTTATTTAAATAATGTCATATTTGGGCATTTTAACATCTTTAAAATCATAATTCAATTATTTTCAAATCATCGTATATTCATCTTCACTCAGGGGCAAAGTAGTCATTTTTATGCATGTTCCAATTTGAGAATTTTTACTTGGACATTTTTTGATGATTTCTATAGGAGTATGGATGCATATAGAAGAGGCTTTTATGAAGATACATGCATGAAAAAATGAATATAAAGGAGAGAAGAGATAAATAATTCAAGACCATGATCATAGAGGGCCTCATCCGCTTACCTAAATCTACACTTAGAAGCTAATGGACAACTAAGTGGAGGTTAAAGCTTCATGCACGTTTAATGATGGATTAATTAGTGTCTAATGGTTACTTGGTGGCCACACTTACTAAAGGGAATTTTGTGAAGATTCATAAAAATGGAAGTAGGGTTTTATGCATGTATAAGTATCTCTCTTATGTACATGTAAATATCTTCTATTCTTTCAAATTAGTTAGGAAATCGAAATGAAAGTTGTAAGCTCTATGTTAAATGATAAAAATGGCTTCCTAGCCTCTTTCTCTTCTCTTTTCTATTTGTTTTTCTTTACTTTTATGCTCATTTTTATTCTTATGCTCTCTTTCATTTCATGTTCATAGTTTAGATTTGCATTTATGCACTAGTTTAATTCATTTCCTTCTAGTAGTTAATCTTCTTTTTCTTTGTTTATTCTCTACTTTATTTTGTTTTCAATGTTTGAAATCTCTATGTGTTGAAATGAGAACACAAATGAGAGGCTAAATCCCTACAATTTTGTGGTAATGAAGCTTTCTTTTATCATGCAGATTCAACATAATTTTCTATGTATGATCTCTTTTGTGCTTTATGAGAAATGAATATTTATGTTTGTTTGTGTTTTATGTTGAATTTGATAGCTACTTTGTTCATAACAAATGAGCTATGCTTATCTCATTAATCACAAATTGCCTCTCCATCTAAAAGTATGATTATGGCAATGAAGTGAAGTTTTAATCAAAATTTGATGATCTATGCTGCTAATTAATAGTAAATAGATCATGCTTAAACTAGATTTTGGTTTCATTTTCAATGTTATGTTTCATGAGACATGAAAAGTAGGACTAGAGTTGTATTATAGTTTGATGGTTGATTTGTGTTAATTAATAACTCAAATAGGCCATACTTATGATAAATACATCACTAATCTTACTTAGATTAAAAAGAGATCGACATTTGATTTTATGTTGATTTATGTGAAAAAAATATAAGAAAGGGGATTTGCTTCTAAATTGAATTTTAATCACATAGTTTTTAATTTCAACATTTGCTTAGCTTTATAGCTTTTAAAACAATTTCCACTCTTGGTTTAATTTGAACGATTAAAAAATTTTAAAATCTTAAAAATTCCCTGTGGATCGACCCGTACTCGCCACGTACTAAAATTGTACGCCGTGCACTTGCGGTATAAATTTTAATTTGAAATTTATCGATCATTTTCTAATCCGCTAGAAAATTCGTCATTAAACAAGTTTTTTTCACCATTGCCAGAGAGTTTGTTTTGATTTTATTTTCTATTCTTCGAATTATTTTTCTTTTAATTTTCGTGTGAATTTATTTTGTGTGTTTCTTTACAAAAAAAATCCAAAAAAATTGTGTGTACTTATCGTTTGATTTTTGTTTTCAGTTTGTTTGTTTGTTTTTTGCCCTTTCTTTTTGTTTTGCATTTGCATATATTTAAAGAAAAGAGAAACATACACAATTCAAAATGAAAGAAAATTCATTTCATTTCAAATTGCATTTTACATTTTAAATCATTGTATTTAAATTTTACGTAAATTTGTTGTCACTTTTGCCTATTTATGTGCATATTACCGTGCACCATTTCACGAATCCTCCTTACTGTTCACATTTGCGTCACTGCCCCTACACTTTACTGCTACCTTCTTCATCCATACTTCCACTTCTACACCTTTGCACTGCATCCATTTCTGTCTTGCCATCAACTCCTGAACATACACTTGCATTCACCCTCAACCCAGTTCTGCCACCACCATCTCATTACAAAAAAAGTTCAACTACTGATCATAGCTGACCATCCTTCTTCAAACCATTATACATCTCTGTTTCACTTCTGCAAACTGCCATCAGACCCAAAATACATCAGTCACCATCCACAAACCTATTTCACCCCGACCATTTGCTCATCTACCACCTACCTGAAGTCGTACCACTGCCATCAAATTCACATCACTTACCTTACCCCTCAATACAGCTTCCTCTGTCACTTCATATTAACTGCATCATACATACCACAACTATCCATTCGTCTTCCTACAACATCTTCAAATACTCATTGCTGTACGAACCAATACCACTTCAGACAAACACTTCAAATACTCAGTCAAAACCACACACTACACAGTCCTACCAATCATCACCAGTTCCAAACTACTTTCATACAAACTACCGCAGTCTCTAACCATCATTCACCCACAGCAACACATTCATTTCTCCTTTGCAGTACAAACATTTCAATTCATCCATATTCCTATAAACTCCTTACCATCATTTCGAAAAACCCCTCCATCTAGTGCTATAGCACCTGCAACTCTGCCTCAAAACAGTGCATATATAACCAAGCCCCTAACTTGCAACATCTTCGCCATCATCACAGACCAACCTCCCCCTGGCCATCCACCTCACCAATACGTCCTCCTCTGTTGCTCATATACACGACATCACAGAACAACCCTTCTACAAGACTACTTCATCACCCCCAACTACTGAACTATGACACAACAGTCAATAATATTCTACAGCAATTCCACCAGTAAGCATGTCAATCAAATAAACCACCGCCCTAGCATCGACAATGCAAATTGCACATACACTACTTTCAGCCATAAATACCACACTCTCCCACGTCATTGGAGGCCTCACATCACCTGCTTCCCATTTCAAACATATCATCGGAGACGACTACCCACGCATCCACTTTCAAACCAAAAAGAAAAAAAACTGCCTTACTTCTTCCTTACCCCTGCAACCATAGAGCACATAGCTGCATACAACTGCAACTACCCATCTATAACCATACTGACCTCCACAGTGAACCAAAAGAAAAAACTTTTCACTCCCCTGCAGCAGCACTATGACTTCACCTTACTTCCCACCGCATTTTTTTTATATGTCTAGTATACCAAAACAGAGAATAATCAATTATAAACTCGTCTCACAAGTTTATCAATCAGATTTCCACTACTCCGGAAGTTTGTATTTGGTAAATTAAGAAATATGTCGTAATTAAATTACAACCACAATCTAACAAGTATAGTAATAATAACTATAGCGATAGATCAAACGTTATACTATTTAAAGAAATAGTACAACGTAGAAACAAAAATGATATATATAAATAAATATATAAATCAATTATAAACCTAACCGGTTTGAAGAAGGAAATTTCGTTTGAGGCTTGTCGTAACAATTTCCTAAAGACTTTATTTAAAGTCTCCCAAGATACAACAGACGTAATCTGCACGAGATTGTAATAAGTATGTCAACACTGTGATATATTGTATAGAGAAGTAGAAAAGAAGAAGCAAAAGAAATTAGAATTGGAATGGAATGAGAATGTGATCAGGATTCTCTCATATTTATTATTTCGTCCGCATCCCTTCAAACAGTCGCGTCCGCTTGACGGGTCGCATCCGTTGCCTTTTGAACCGCTACTGTTCGTTAACGGTCAGTCAGGTCGCACCCGCTCGCGTCTAACGGTTCGCACCCGCTCGCGTCTAACGGTTCGCACCCGCTCGCGTCTAACGGTTCGCACCCGCTCGCGTCTAACGGTTCGCACCCGCTTCCGTCTGTTCGCCAAAAACTCACGCCCGCTTCAGAAGTCGTACCTTCTCAGTCAATTCACGTCCGCTTCTGAATAGATTTGCACCTGTTCGTATAGCCTGCAACTATCAGAAAACCCGGCCCAGTTTTGTAGTAAAACCAAACCCGAACCCGAGCCCGGCCCGGTTCGGACGGACGGACGACGGCGGCGACGGCGTGCGCGTGTATGGTGGGGATGCATGATCTTCCTCCTCACAACGAAGCATACATTTGGGTGCCTCTAGGCTCCAACCCCTTCATTGCAAAGCTATTAATATACTAGAATAGTGTGACGACCCTGGATTTTGGCTCTATTATTTTAATAAATTTTTAATCTAATTTAAAATAAAGAGTGGGAATTTAGAATAAAAAAAATCTCAATAATATTTACAATAAAACTTATCTTATATAATTGAATTAAAATACTTTACTTTGTTTACATTTGGTAAATATTATATATAGATCATAATGTTGAAATAAAACCAAATTCTATCAATATGACATATAAATACAAGTAAGTCAAACTTAGGAATCTAATTTAAACATTGTTAGTTAACATACAAATAGAATTAAAATAAATAAGCAGGCATACAACATAAACCAGAAAATTGTAAGTAAAGTATAAAATAAAATAACTCAAACATATGTTGTAAATTAAAGGTTTGAAAATTTAATTACAAATAGAAAATAAAACCAAGAAGTTATGTAAACAATAACTATCATGATCTTACATAAACATAAAGAAAACAATAATAAGTTGCTGTACATACATTTGTACAAAGCAAAAGAAGACAAACTATTCATAATTCACAAAATATCTTGGTACAAAGAATAAAATAAAATAAAACCAAATGTAATGTAAAACCCAACACAAATATATGTGTATAAAACTATTCAAACTAGAAGTCAGATAGAACAAACATTTTTACACAATACTTTCACATACAAGTCAAGCCTACCTGCTGAATGTATGTCTTCATACAAATATCTTCATACACAAGCTTTGTCTACTCAAATGCATACACACGTACAAAAATATATATATATATACACAGCAAAACATAATGATAATATGTAAACATATGAGGGAACCAGTGCATTTAATGTTTTTTTTCAAGCGCAAATGGAGATCATCTTAGCCGAAATAGCAGGATCATTTCAGCCTCCAAATTGAAAAAAAAAATATCTTTAGTCAAAGCAACAAAAATCTGACCAAACCAAAAGATAAACACTTAACTAGTTAATACCTTCCTATATACACACCTGTGCTTACTTTTATAAATACATCTTCTATTTAGTTCATTCAGGAACAAATTAGCAAAACCAAAAGAAGAAAAAAAAAGAAACAAACTCCATCTCAATTCTTCAATGACAAACAGAGATTGCAGACAGTTTCAAAACTTCAGGGTCAAAGGCAGTTTTCAAGAACATCATATTGTTTTCTATCCAGTAACTTTTTCAAGTAAGTAAACATCAAATTTTAAAGCACTAATTTATTGATAATATGGTTTACATATGTTATAGTATAAACATAATACTGTGGTGCTCTGTATGTTGTTACAGGTTACATGTTTCTTTTCAAACTCAAATTTTTGCTCATCAAATTAGAGTAAAAAATTCAGTTTCAATCAAAATAAGATTTTTAACACCTAAACAAAGTTTTTTCAAGGCTGGTTAAACATGTTAGTGGATTATTTTTCTTTGGAAGCCTTGTCTACAGGAAATCAAGCAATAGATTGTTAAATCCAATTGTTATAAAAATTAAATTCAAACTTATAACATGAATGCTTACTAGAAGTTATGAATTATAAAACTAAAATGAAGATTTTTAATTCATTGATTCACTGCATTTCTTCCAATTTCTAGTGGTCGAATCAATTTTAAAGGTCGGGATTTGGATTGAAGCTAGTACAAACATCTGTGGTGTAGAGAAAATTATTGAATAATTTTTCGAATGTACAAATTGATCGGTCTAATTCATTGTAGGGTTTTGTCTGGATTTTTTGGTCGTATCTGAAGTAAGGCGCGTTCTCCTAGTACGCGTGATCGAGTTGCTCGAAACTCGAGTGGGTGGTTGCTTAGAGTGTTCTCATGGCGAGGTGATCATGTTGAGTTGAATTCAGTTATTCGATTGAGCTGTTGTATTTCGTTTTGATTTTTTTTATGGGCGATTCGAGGTTTAGGGGTTCGGATTTCGAGTTGGGGGTGATCGAGCGATGTTGTGGTGATCTGGTGGCTCAACAGGTCAGAGGTGGTTTGTGGATAGGGGCGGCGACGTGCTCCAATGAGGCGGAGCTGTGTGCAGGTGCACGCGATTGTACTCGTGTGTGTCAGAGCAGTAGTTAGAAAAAGAGGAAAAATGAAGATGGAATCTGGAATATGGAAAGTTGGGGTATACTCGGTGTTCTACTCGAATTAGGGACGAGTTGCCTCCAGTAAATCCACCAATATTATGTCAGTTTTAATTTAGAATAAAGTTAATATAAATGATGGGTTTGTTTTGAGTGTGGGACGAGTGCTTTGGAATTGGTTTCGGGGGAAATTTATACAGTTTAAAATCAAAATAAAATCAAGTTTTATCAGGTCTAAAATGACCTTAAATAAATTACTCGTATATGTAATCAATGTTTTTGCTTAACTATTGGATTTAGAAGTTAAATAAATATGTTATTAATTTAGTTGATTCTTAAGTTTATTCAAACTTAATTTAAATATGTAATTAAGTGGTTAATATAAGAATTAATATATTTTTTGTATCATATGTTAATGATTACTGATTTAAGATTTATTAATAAGATCTTAATAATGTTTAGGAAGTAATAAAGATTGAAGGGTTTATCTTATAATAAGTTAAAGTCTTGGATAATTATAGATTAATAAATAATAAGTAATTAAGAATAATTAATGATTAAAGAATACTTAATGAATTAAATTAATTTTGAGTTAGTTAATTAGAGATTAACTAATCCCTAAATAAGGATAAAGTTATTAAGTAATTAGAGATTAATTACTTAAACGATAATTAATTAATGATAAGAAGATGATTAGAGTAATCACTCAATGAAGTAATTAAAGAAAATTAATTACTCAGTGTAATTAATTTAGTTAATATAGTAAACTTTAATTTATTTATTTAAGTTTAATTAATTAAAGGAATCATTGATGTATTTATATCGTATAGATCATATCCGCTGTATTTATATTATTGTTAATCTGAGTCATGATAATTGTAAATATTCATTGACTGTATATTGTGTGGAACTCTGATGTATATTAAATGTAACCGACAGTTATAATATTCTTTTGTAAACTTTTATTATTTATTATATTTTATCCGCTGCGTTTGTGAGATGTTTGGTGTTTCTGTTCTTCTTCTTCTATCTCTTTCTTCTCTTTCATAACTATCTGAACTTTTCGGCTGTGAAAATTCCGGGTCATTACAGTTGGTATCAGAGCTGAAAGGTTAAGCGAGAACTTTGGCTCTGGTGAGGATTACTCATTTAATAGAGTCTGTAGTACTCTAGAATGAGTTGAGAATATATATGAGAGCGTACTTGTTATTTTCTTATATAAAGGTTTTAAATGATTTTATATAATATATATATTTTGATATATAAAGTAATATTTCCTTCTAATAAATATTTAGGTGATTGGTTGTTAATTATTGGAATTAAAATTAAGGAGTAATATAATACAACTAAACTGAAATTTAATAAAGATAAGTTTGAAATGGATTCAAACTGTAATTGAAGTCTTGGATTGGAATTAAAGTAAATAGAAATAGATATGCAACCAAATTAAAATTGATTTGATTGAAGATAAAATTCTGAATCTGGTCCCAGAATTTGAAAATTTTGTTTCAAAGTAATGAAAAATAATAAATAAGTATTATTTGGTTAATTGGGACTTGTTGAAAACTATGGGTTGTTTGAAGTTCGGTTTGAACTTAAAACCCAGGGTGGTTTAAAATTTTAAAACATGGCTGGGAGGGCCAAGAAATAAATATGTATATATGTATGGATATACATGATATCAAAGATAATTTGAAATAAACTCTAAAAGGTTGAGATTTGATTTTTCCTGGAGATCATCTTAGCCGAAATAGCAGGATCATTTCAGCCTCCAAATTGAAAAAAAAAATATCTTTAGTCAAAGCAACAAAAATCTGACCAAACCAAAAGATAAACACTTAACTAGTTAATACCTTCCTATATACACATGTGCTTACTTTTATAAATACATCTTCTATTTAGTTCATTCAGGAACAAATTAGCAAAACCAAAAGAAGAAAAAAAAAGAAACAAACTCCATCTCAATTCTTCAATGACAAACAGAGATTGCAGACAGTTTCAAAACTTCAGGGTCAAAGGCAGTTTTCAAGAACATCATATTGTTTTCTATCCAGTAACTTTTTCAAGTAAGTAAACATCAAATTTTAAAGCACTAATTTATTGATAATATGGTTTACATATGTTATAGTATAAACATAATACTGTGGTGCTCTTTATGTTGTTACAGGTTACATGTTTCTTTTCAAACTCAAATTTTTGCTCATCAAATTAGAGTAAAACTTTCAGTTTCAATCAAAATAATATTTTTAACACCTAAACAAAGTTTTTTCAAGGCTGGTTAAACATGTTAGTGGATTATTTTTCTTTGGAAGCCTTGTCTACAGGAAATCAAGCAATAGATTGTTAAATCCAATTGTTATAAAAATTAAATTCAAACTTATAACATGAATGCTTACTGGAAGTTATGAATTATAAAACTAAAATGAAGATTTTTAATTCATTGATTCACTGCATTTCTTCCAATTTCTAGTGATCGAATCAATTTTAAAGGTCGGGATTTGGATTGAAGCTAGTACAAACATCTGTGGTGTAGAGAAAATTGTTGAATAATTTTTCGAATGTACAAATTGATCGGTCTAATTCATTGTAGGGTTTTGTCTGGAGTTTTTGGTCGTATCTGAAATAAGGCGCGTTCTCCTAGTATGCGTGATCGAGTTGCTCGAAACTCGAGTGGGTGGTTGCTTAGAGTGTTGTCATGGCGAGGTGATCATGTTGAGTTGAATTCAGTTTTTCGATCGAGCTATTGTATTTCGTTTTGATTTTTTTTATAGGCGATTCGAGGTTTAGGGGTTCGGATTTCGAGTTGGGGGTGATCGAGCGATGTTGTGGTGATCTGGTGGCTCAACAGGTCAGAGGTGGTTTGTGGATAGGGGCGGCGACGTGCTCCAATGAGGCGGAGCTGTGTGCAGGTGCACACGATTGTACTCGTGTGTGTTAGAGAAGTAGTTAGAAAAAGAGGAAAGATGAAGATGGAATCTGGAATATGGAAAGTAGGGGTATACTCGGTGTTCTACTCGAATTTGTGACGAGTTGCCTCCAGTAAATCCACCAATATTATGTCAGTTTTAATTTAGAATAAAGTTAATATAAATGATGGGTTTGTTTTGAGTATGGGACGAGTGCTTTGGAATTGGTTTCGGGGGAAATTTATACAGTTTAAAATCAAAATAAAATCAAGTTTTATCAGGTCTAAAATGACCTTAAATAAATTACTCGTATATGTAATCAATATTTTTGCTTAACTATTGGATTTAGAAGTTAAATAAATATGTTATTAATTTAGTTGATTCTTAAGTTTATTCAAACTTAATTTAAATATGTAATTAAGTGGTTAATATAAGAATTAATATATTTTTTGTATCATATGTTAATGATTAGTGATTTAAGATTTATTAATAAGATCTTAATAATGTTTAGGAAGTAATAAAGATTGAAGGGTTTATCTTATAATAACTTAAAGTCTTGGATAATTATAGATTAATAAATAATAAGTAATTAAGAATAATTAATGATTAAAGAATACTTAATGGATTAAATTAATTTTGAGTTAGTTAATTAGAGATTAACTAATCCCTAAATAAGGATAAAGTTATTAAGTAATTAGAGATTAATTACTTAAAAGATAATTAATTAATGATAAGAAGATGATTAGAGTAATCACTCAATGAAGTAATTAAAGGAAATTAATTACTCAGTGTAATTAATTTAGTTAATATAGTAAACTTTAATTAATTTATTTAAGTTTAATTAATTAAAGGAATCATTGATGTTGGGTTAAGTGTAATTACTTGAAGTAATTAATAAGGTGTAATTACTTAGTGAAGTAATTAATGGATAATTACCGGATGTAATATAAAAAAGAGGGAAAAAATCAATTGATGAGAAATAAATAAAGGATAAGTACTTTGTGGGAGAAATTAAGTGATAATTACCTAGTGTAACTAAGGGCATAATTAATATAATTAATCAAGGAGTTGATTTAATTGATGAAGTAAATAAGGAATGTTAATTATTGTTCGTGATTAATCAAGGTTGGTTAATAAATGTAATTAAGTTAATGGTTAATTATTAAATAAAATTTAAGAATAATTAACTAGTGAAAGTAATTAGAGGATCATTAAAGTAATTAATTTAGATTAGAACAAGTCAAAACATAATTGGAATTCATTAATTTATATAATCAACGGTGGAATTAAAGATTGATTAATTAAGATGAATTAATCATAAGACACATGAAAAATTAATTAATGTAAGTAATTAAGAATTAGTTTAATTGATTATAGTTGATTAATTTGTGAAGTAATTAAAGATTACTCATTGATTTGGCCAAAATAATTAATGTCGTGAAACTAATTAAAGATAATTACTTGAATGGAATTGGAAGATAATTAATCCAGGGTGATTAATTAAGATGAATCGGGAAGGGTTGATTAATTAATTTAGAATTGATTAATGAAAGAATCTAAGTGATTAAGGCTTGAAATTCAATATGAATCAATTGAAATGATTTGTATGTGATTAAGCTTTGTTTCTGACTAATTGAATAGTATTGGATGATTTGAAGGAGTTGATAACTCTGATATGAAATGTTGAGTATTTCTTTGGATAACTTGAAATAGAATAACATGAGATTCGAAGAGACCGGGGTCGAGTATAGAGAAATACCCAAAATCGCTTCGAATGTTTGTAGATTTATATATAAAATCCATATGCTGGATTGAAGTGATTTAGGAAGTATTGGACTGTTTCAAAATCTAAATCTTTAGTATTTAGAAACTTATATGTGAAATAAGTGATATCTATAATAAATGGTAGCTTTGTGAATTGATATGAGTTACCCGGGTTATATAAATTGTTTGTTTGGTATTCCATGTTGTTTGGGTTTACTCATGCTGGTTTCCAGCCTGACCCGGGTGTTACTTTGGTGTAATGCTCGGGTCAGACCGAGTATTACAGATTTTCAGGTTAGGACGTTCTAGAGCTCAGAAGGCGAGCTGGTGGCAATATCGTATAGATCATATCCGCTGTATTTATATTATTGTTAATCTGAGTCATGATAATTGTAAATATTCATTGACTGTATATTGTGTGGAACTCTGATGTATATTAAATGTAACCGACAGTTATAATATTCTTTTGTAAACTTTTATTATTTATTATATTTTATCCGCTGCGTTTGTGAGATGTTTGGTGTTTCTGTTCTTCTTCTTCTATCTCTTTCTTCTTTTTCATAACTATCTGAAATTTCCGGCTGCGAAAATTCCGGGTCATTACAAATAGCTTTGCAATTTTGGCGATGTGGGACTTATGTATATTTTCATTCAATAGGAATTCCAATAATCCCCCATGTGAATGATAATATACACATCTCCCATACAAAGAAAAATATCACAAAGATGGAATAATGCTTTATCGTGGATAAGTAGATATTTCAGTTTGAACTTTCCCTAGTTAAAACTTATCGGATCTACTTGGCTAATCGGTGAATTATTCACCTTGAACCGTCGGCCTTTATTGTATATCCAGACAATAAGCTTTACGAAGCATTGATTTCCTTCTCATCCAATCTCTTGGTTGTGTTCATTTTGGTCCTTAACAATTTTTGGTTCAGCGAGTGTTTATAGAAAATATAAGCCTTTAGTATTTTCATAGAGCCGACCTAGCTCACACTAACATAGGTGATCGCAACCATTAAGAGTATCCTACATATACCCTACTTGTTATTTTCAAGATATGGTCATCATTAAAAAACATAGTTTTAACCTTTAAATACTTCTGTAGGCATGCATTTATATTATGCACCATAGGAATGGAGTTGGACAATATCCACGCAAATGCATTACGTCTTGAGTTACTCAGAACTGGTTTGCTTATTGATTCTAGTCCGTGGGATCTCTAGTCGCCAGGATATGTTTCCGTATAAGATAACTCTTGGTGGTTTAGGCTTTAAATCCATTCCCCTCAATGCGCAGTCAATTTTCTCTCTTGATAAACCTTTAGTAAATGGATCCGCTAGGTTATCATTTGTTCTCACATAATCTATGGAAATAGTTCCATTTCAGAGTAACTGCCTAACTGTGTTATGGCCTCGACAAATATGTCGTGACTTTCCATTATACACAAAGTTGTGCGCTCTACTTAGCACAGCTTGGTTATCACAGTGTATGCATATGGCCGGTACAGGTTTAGGCCAAAATGGAATATCTTATAAAAAGTGACGAAGCCATTCTGCTTCTTCGCCTGCTTTATCTAAAACGATGAACTCCGATTTCATAGTGGTTCGAGATATGCATGTTTGTTTAGTAGATTTCCATGACACTGCTGCCCCTGCTAAGGTAAAGGCATAACCACTTGTTGATTTTGATTCCTCTAAATCAGCAATCCAATTTGCATCACTATATCCTTCTAAGACTGCGGGATATTTTTCATAATATAAGGAATAATTTGTGGTATTTTTAAATATCCAAGTACTTTCATCAGTGCTTTTCAGTGTTCCTTTCCTGGATTGCTTGTATACCTGCTCAGTCGACTTACTACATAAGCTATATCTGGTCTTGTGCAATTCATGAGATACATAAGACATCCTATTACACGAGAGTATTCCAGTTGCATTACACTCTCATTAATGTTTTTATGCAGTACTTCTGATGATTAAAAGGTGTTCTTACTCCTTTAATTCCAAAATTTTGAAAATTTTCAATCACTTTATCTACATAGATTGACTGAGATAATTCAATTCCATTAGGTGTTCTTATTATTTTGATTCCCAAAATAACGTCTGCAACTCCTAAGTCTTTCATATCGAAATTGCTAATTATCATCTTCTTTATGGTCTCTATTACTTGAGTATTTGGACCAAATATTAACATATCGTCTACATATAAACAAATCATCACATATGATTGTCTAATTTGTTTATAATAAACACACTTATCGCATTCATTTATACGAAAACCATTTCTCATCATGACACTATCAAATTTTGCGTGCCATTGTTTTGGAGCTTGTTTTAGTTCGTATAATGATTTTACTAATCTACAGAATTTGTTTTCATTTCCTTTGGAAACAAAACTTTCAAGTTGCTTCATGTAGATCTCCTCATCGAGATCTCCATTTAAGAATGTCGTCTTTACATCTGTTTGATGAATTTCTAGCTTATAGATAGATGCAATTGCTATTAGCATTCTTATAGAGGTTATTTGTGTTACCGACGAATATGTATCAAAGAAGTCTATTCCTTCTTTTTGACGATATCTTTTGGCTACTATTATGGCTTTATACTTGTCGATAGAGCCATCTGCTTTCAATTTCTTCTTGAAAATCCATTTACAGCCAATAGGTTTTATTTCAAGTGGAATATCAACAATTTCCCAAGTTTTATTACTTAGAATTGAATCAATCTCACTTTGGATTTCTTCTTTCCAACATGAAGACTCAGAAGATGACATTGCTTCCTTGTACGTTTGAGGTTCGTGTTCTAACACATATGTGAAAAAATCCGAACCAAATGTCTTGGAAGTCCTAGCCCTTACGCTTCTTCTTGGTTCAAGTTTCTCAATTTCATGATGAGTTTCATCTTCTTGTGAATCACTTGATTCTTCTCTTGTCCTTGTAGGGACATTATTCCCTTCATTCCTTTTGTGCGGAAACACGTCTTCAAAGAATGAGACATCTCTAGATTCCATGTTTGTATTTACATAAATATCAGCTATATCAGACTTGAATACCAAAAATCTGTAGGCACTACTATTTTGGGTTGGCCCTAAATAGTAACAATATACTGTTTTAGGTCCAAGTTTGACTTTCGTAGGAGGCGGAACTGGAACTTTTGCCAAGTACCCCACACTTTGAGGTATTTAAAACTGGGTTTGTGTCCTTTCCATACCTCATATGGAACTGTCCTGTTTTATTGTGAGGGACTTTGTTTAATATTTGATTAGACATATTTAAGGCTTCCCCCCCCACAAGTTCATCGGTAGACCAGAGGTTAAAAGCATGGCATTAATCATGTCTTTTAACGTTCTGTTCTTCCTCTCGGTTACACCATTTTGTTGTGGTGAATATGGAGCTGTCGTTTGATGAATTATATAATTTTTTGCATAGAATGTTTCAAATGGTGATTCATATTCTCCACCTCGATCAGATCTCAATATCTTGATCTTTTTATTTAACTGATTTTCTACCTCAGCTTTGTACTTCATAAACGATGTAATTGCTTCATCCTTACTATTTAAAAGATATACATAGCAATATCGTGTATAGTCATCAATAAAAGTGATAAAGTACTTTTTCCCACCTTTTGTAGGCATTGATTTAAAATCACATAAATCTGTATGAACCAAACCTAGTTGTTCAGTGCTTCTATCAACGGATTGAAATGGTTTTTTAACCATTTTTGCTTCTACACATGTCTCACATTTGTAGTTCTTATCTACTTGGAATTTCGAAATTAATCCCAAGTTTGTAATATTTTCAATTTTCAAAAATTTATGTGTCCCAATCTATTATGCCATAGCAAAATTTCGTGCTCAAGCAAGTAAGAAACTTCAATTTTATTAATAGCACAATCAGAATACATAGTTTTATTGCCGATAACGACTACATTTGCCTTAAATAGGCCAACACATAAATATCCCCTTCCGATATATATTCCATCTTTGGACAGAACTATCTTGTCTGATTCGAACACCATTTTGAATCCTTTCTTTGATAGTACTGCACCAGAGATGAGATTATTGCGTATGTCTGTAACATGGAGCACATCATTCAATTTGACAGTTTTTCCCGAAGTAAACTTGAGGATTACTGTGCCACTGCCTTCGATCATGGATACTGCAGAATTACCCATATAGAGTTTTTCTTCGTGATCGAATTTCTGGTATATAGAAAACATGGATTTGTTAGAGCAGAAATAACGAGTAGCGCCTGTGTCTACCCACCATTGGTTAGGATTCTGAACCAAATTGCATTCAGATACAACTGCCGAGAAGTTGGACTCGTCTACTTCCATGTTGTCTACTATATTTGCCTCTATGTTGCATTCCTTTTTGAGTCTGCAATCTCTAGCGGCATGTCCAACCTTTTCACTTGCCCAACATTCGCCGTTAAACTTTTTGATTCGTTTGTTGTCTTTTGGTTTGTTGTCTGGAGCTTTCCTTTTCTTCTCAAAATTTTTCTTTTTGTTTTTGGTCTTTGAACCTTCAGCCACAAATGCCTCCTCGCTTGGTTTTGTAATTCCACGGTTATCTGCCTTAACTTTTAGTCGGACTATGAGATCCTATAAAGAGATTTTCTTTTTCTTATGCTTTAGATAGTTGCGGTAATCTTTCCACGACGGCGACTTTTTTCTCGTGGTGGCTTCAATCAAAATCAATTCTCCAACCTTATGGCCTTCTACTTTGAGTTCATGAATAATGATTTGCAGTTCATGCGGTTGAGCAGTCACCGGTTTGGAATCAACCATCTTGTAGTCCATGAATTTGTCTACAATGAATTTCTTAAGACTGATATTCTGCGTCTTATACTTCATGGCAAGTGCATTCCAGAGTGCTTTTGCTGTCTTTAGAGGCTGATGTACTTTGTATAGCACCTTGTCGAGACAATTCAGAATATAGTTTCTGCATAGAAAATCGGAATGCTTCCACATATCAGCATCTGATCCTTGCCTGGTGCAGGAATCGATTTCTCCTCCTCGAGATACCATTGCAGACCGAGTGTGGTGGGATAAAATAACATCTGATTCTGCCATGTTAGAAAGTCATCACCATCTCCTTTAAAAGGATCGGGCCTGTTGTGTGTAGTAGCCTTTGTTGAGAGCTCTACTGTTGCCATCTCCGTTTTAGTTAAAACAGGAAAGTCTTAAGATGTTATACGTCTAGTATAGCAAAACAGAGAATAATCAGTTATAAACTCATCTCACAAGTTTATCAATCAGATTTCCACTACTCCGAAAGTCTGTATTTGGTAAATTAAGCAATATGTCGTAATTAAATTACAACCACAATCTAACAAGTATAGTAATAATAACTATAGCGATAGATAAAACGTTATACTATTTAAATAAATAATACAACGTAGAAACAAAAATAATATATATAAATAAATATATAAATCAATTATAAACCTAACCGGTTTGAAGAAGAAAATTTCTTCTGAGGCTTGTCATAACAATTTTCTTAAGACTTTATTTAAAGTCTCCCAAGATACAACAGACATAATCTGCATGAGATTGTAATGAGTATGTCAACTCTGTGATATATTGTATAGAGCAGTAGAAAAGAAGAAGCAGAAGAAATTAGAATTGGAATGGAATGAGAATGTGATCAGGATTCTCTTCTATTTATAATTTCATTCGCATCCCTTCAGACAGTCGCGTCCGCTTGACTGGTCACACCCGTTGCCTTTTGAACCGCTACTATTCGTTAACGGGTCGCACCCACCTGCTCCTCGCATCCGTTCATGTCGCACTGCTTCTGTTCGACTACGCTTCTTCAGTCGAGTCGCACCCGCTCGCGTCTAACGGTTAGCACCCGCTTCCGTCTGTTCGCCAAAAACCCACGCCCGCTTCAGAAGTCGCACCTTCTCAGTCAATTCGCATCCGCTTCGGAACAGATTTGCACCTGTTCGTATAGCCTGTAACTGTCAGAAAACTCGGTCCAGTTTTGCAGTAAAAATAAGATCATATTAGACCCAAACTCAAACCCGTGCCCGGTTCGGTTGGACAGCGGCGGCGGCACGCGCGTGTGTGGTGGTGATGCATGATCTCCCACCTCACAACGAAGCATACATTTGGGTTCTCCTAGGCCCCAACCCCTTCATTGCAAAGCTATTAATATACTAGAATAGCTTTGCAATTTTGGCGATGTGGGACTTGTGTATATTTTCATTCAATAAGAATTCCAACAATTTCCTCCAAGTAGACAACTTTCTTCATCAACCTCTTACGACAAATGCAACCACCGTACTTCCATCATCACTGTCAGCAGCCACCAACATATACACTACTTCCGTTGTCGAACGTTCCAGTGCGGCTCCTCCTAACACCACCCTGTCAACACCACTGAAGCACCTGCACTGTTCTCACTTCAATCACGACTTCAACCTCGAAGGACCGCAATCATCGTGCCTAAATTCAACACGAGACCCCACAATCTCCACCTTAAACCAAAACCAACCATCACCTCATCTCACTTCGAATCACCAAATACCCCAATCACTGCCTCGAACACAGTTCTTCAACCATGAACAATCCCATTGCGACCATCTCAGCTCGAGAAACCAATTTGTGAATTCCCTGAACCGCCTCCCCCAAATCGATCTCCTCCAACCAATCTTTCACGAATATGAACCAAGTACACGGTTTTAGGATTTGTTCCGTGTTTTAGGATTTACGAATTCGTTTTTTTGGTTCTCGAAGATTTCGATTTGTTCTGTGTTTTAGGATTTCGTTTAAATGAGAAAGTAGCTTTGGTTTTGTGTGGTTATACTGCTTAGGCATCAACAAATTGGACCGGGCCCGTATGCAGTTTTCTTGTTTTGTTTTAAAAAGAATTTTTTTTGGTTAAGTTATTTCTTTGTTTGTAAGCTCTTCCAAAAAAATTATATATATATATAAAGTTTCACTTTGTTTAAATTTTCATTTTTCATTTATCATTTATTTTCACTTGTTTTACTTTTACTTGTTTTAGTTTTCATTTATTTTATTTTCATTTGTTTTATTTTTCACTTGTTTTGTTTTCTTCTTTGATAAGCATATAAAAAAACTAAAAAAGTTGTATATATCTTGTTTTTAAATTTCAGGTTGCTAAAGAAAAAATTCAAAAGGAAGATTAGCTTGCCAAAAATAACCGCTTTGCTTGCTTACTAAAAATCACCGCTTAAAAAAAATGCTAATAAATTCTGCACGCTTTGGTATCATGCCATATTCCCTTGTTTTAATCTTATTTGCATTGTTGGTTGCTTGCATTTGCATTTATAAAAAAAGATTCAAAATCCAAAAATAAAAACAAACTTCGTTTTAGTTGCGTTGTAAATTCACGTTTAATTTTTGTTTTGCATCCATCTCATCTTTTTTTCTTTTCCAACGGCAATACCCTAATTCACATAAGGTGAGGGATTTCATCACCCTTTCCTTAGCCTACAAATCACATTTCATCGTAGAATTTGACTAATAACAAAGGGTAGACATTTGGCCTAAGGGTGTCGCGAGCTCATCTAGGACTTAATTGTATCTTCACAGTTGCTTTCTTTGAACAATTTATTTCTTAGTGTCTAGGCTAGGGCAGAGTAATAATAATTTATAAATATTACGCTGATTCATAAATATTATAGTGGTTGTTCCTCTTAAGGTACTTAAACATTCGGTTGCATTGCTATGGTGATTCGTGGTGCACCGATAACCCCTACCCGTTACTTGGTTGAGAAATATTTTTGTTGATTTAAGACAAAGTGTGATTATACAATTTTGGGTTAGGAGCTACTAAGGATAGAAAACTATAATCAAGTCCTTTGCATTCATTTAGTTGCATTAGTTCATGGATATTTTAAAAAAAAATCAAAATTCCAAAAAAATTTGTAAATTTTAGTTAATTTTTTATCCACAAAAAAATCCTTTGAAATCTTTTCCTTTGAAATTTTAAATCAAAAACAAAAAAGTTATAAAATCATTTCAAAAACAGAAAAAATTTGAAAATTTAAAAAAAATCAAATTTCCATTTTCTAAATAAAAAATCATTTTGGTAAATATTTGAAAACTCAAAAATAACAAAAACAAAAAACATATAAAAATTTGGAAAGCAAAAAAAATCAAAATTTTGAAAATAAATTTCATTTGTTAAATATTTTTCTTCCTTTAAAAGAAAAAAAAATTCACTTCGCTTTTCAAATCTTCTTTCATTCTCTAAAACTTGATTCTAACTTCTTTTTCTTCTCGACTTTCACTTGTGTATGAGTACTTGGACTCGTGACACAACATTAAATCGTTGGACTCGCGACTCAACAACTAATCTTTAACTCGAACAGATGATCCTTTCGAAATGGCGAACGAGAACACTCTTCGAACTCTTATGGATAGAATATTTCCCGATAGAGTTTCTAGTCCATCTTTCATCCCGTTACCCGCCCCTATGGGTAACCATTTCAAAATTCACTCGAACCATATTGCCATGCTTTTGAAATTTGGCAATTTCAAGCAAGATGACCCCTACATATTCTTGACTAAATTCGAACAAGTTTGCGCAACCATTAAACTCCAACAACTTTCCGATGACGGAATTAATTCTTCGATTAATCTCATACGCTCTTATGAATTACGCTGAAAAATGGTTGTACAACTTACCATCGAACTCGATTAAACCTTGGGAAGAATTCGTAAAAGCTTTCTTAAAAAATTCTACCCCTTGGAAAAAACAAGTAAAATCCGAAATGAAATTGTAAATTTTCATCAATTCAAGGGAGAACTATACAAAAAATATTTTGAAAGATTCAAAGAGCTTTTGATAAAATATCCACAACATAACTTTAAAAAATAGACGATTTGCCAAATTTTATACGATGGGATAGAAAACAGCTCACGAGCCATGCTCGAATTAATGTGCCAAGGCAACTTTCTTGCCCAACATCACAACGATGCTTGGCAATTTCTTGAAAACCTCACCGAAAAATCATCCCAATAGGAATGATCGGACGAAAAATAAATTTACTCAAGATTGAGTGCACACTCGATAGGATCTTCTTTTGCTTTGAAGCTAAGATCGACGCAATGATTAAATTTTTTTATAACGTTTTCTCATCGAATCAAGTGAACCAAGCTTCCCAACCGTGTGTTATAAATGCAATGATTCTAATCATATAGCCGATCAGTGTGCCAATTCTGTCGAACAAATTAATCAGTAAAGCCAAAAACAACCTGTTTTCTCCAACGTACAACCCTAGTTGGAGAAATCACACAAATTTTGCTTGAAACCAAAACAATCCCAACATGAATACGGTTCGTCCCAATATTCAATCGTTCCCTAATAATGCTTCGAATCCTCCCTTTCGGCCCAACCATTTTCAACCAAACTTTGCAGGTCCGTCTCATAATGAACCGCAACAATCAAATTTTCAACCAAATTCTGCCCATCCTCCCCAAGACGATAAATGTTTAAATTCGCTTGAGAAAACTCTTGAAACATTGGTTAAAGCAACTATTCAAAGCCTTCAATCAAACAGCAATTTGAAAAATTAATTGACCTCATATACGTAAAACACAAACCAATCATTTGCAAAACTCGGAATGCAAATGAGTCAATTAGCCACATCTGTAATTAAACGTGAATGAGGAACATTCCCAAGCCAGCCTCTTCCAAATTCTAGAAATCAAAATGAAAATTCAAATCAAGCCCATGTTTTTCAAGATAGCAATGTCACCCAATTGAATGCTATCACAACTTTACGCTTCGGTAAACAAGTTGATAATCAACTTAACCCAAACGATTTACCGAAAACCTCTCTAGACACTACTAAAACAACGAACGAATCTGAACATAAAATGAAGCAAAATGTTGAATCAAATGCCAATCAAAATTCTTCTTCTACTCGAGTAGACCCGCCTACCGAGTATCGTGTTCCGTTTCCACATTGTCTTTGACCAAAAAACACTCGGACCATATGGAAAAGATGTTGGAAACTTTTAAACAAGTCAAAGTCAACATTTTGCTTCTTGACATCGTTCAGTAAGTCCCAACATATGCGAATTTCTTAAGGACTTGTGTACTCAAAAGTGACATAGTTAAGTGCCCAAAAAAGTCTTCTTAGCCTCCAGTTTGAGTGAAAACTTGTCCCAATCCATGCCCGTGAAATACAAAGATTCTGGCTGCCCTACGATTTCGTGTACAATTGGAGATAAGACGATTAACAAATGTTTGATTGACTTAGGCGCGTGTGTCAACTTGATTCCATACTCCTTTTTACGAACAATTAGGCTTAGGTGAGCTCAAACCCACAAAAGTCATGCTTCAATTTACCGATCGCTCCATTAAGAAGCCCATGGGAGAAACCGAGGTTATGCTCATTTGAATAGGGCAATTCATATTCCTTGTTGATTTTATCATTCTCGAAACACAACCCGTGACAATCCCTGCAAGTCAAATTCCATTGAATTTAGGCCGACCATTCTTAGCTACCTCAAATGCCTTAATCAATTGTTGTAAAGGTTCGACGAAAATTTCTTTTGGAAACATGACTTTGGCTCTCAACATTTCGAATCTTAGAAGCAAATCAAATGAACCGCATGACCAAACGTTGGAAGTTAGTGCCATTCAAGAAAATTTGAAAATGAGACACTTGATCTTACCGATGAATGCGAGGTCGAGCACGAAAAATTGTTTCATGAAATTTCCAACGAGATTGAATACACTCTTCCCTTTGAATCGCTTCTAGTTGATACCGAATCCGAACCCAATTCTTTGATCGAGAAACTCACAAAGTTGGATTTCAAACCACTTCCCGATCACCTTAAGTATGCATACTTAGGTGATAATAAAACGTTGCCCGTCATAATTTTCGCAACTCTCTCTCTCTCTCTCTTGATCAAGAAACCTCCTTACTTTCTATTCTTTCAAAAAACAAGGAAGCGATGGGACGGTCGATATCCGATATAAAGGGAATTAGTCTCGCTTTTGTTCAACATCGCATCCATTTAATCGATGATGCCAAGCCTGTTCACGACGCACAATGAAGGCTTATAATCCAAAAATGAAAGATGCGGTATGTGATGAAATACTTGAACTTCTTGACAACAGAATCATTTACCCAATCTCTAATAGTTCATGGGTTAGTTAATTCACATTGAACCAAAAAATCCCGGCTAACCGTTGTCAAGAACGATTCAAACGAACTTATTCCAACTCGTACTCAAACGGGTTGGCGTGTTTGAATTGACTATCGAAAACTAAATGCCGCAACACGTAAAGATCACCTCGCTCTTCCTTTCATTGACCAAATGCTCGAACGTTTAGCCAGCCACGAATTATACTGCTTCCTTGGTGGTCATTCCGGCTATAACCAAATTCCCATCACTCCTGAAGATCAAGAGAAAACGACTTCCACATGTTCGTTAGGTACCTTTGCTTATCGACGTATACCATTCGGACTTTGTAACACTCGTGCTACTTTCCAACGATGCATGGTTGGCATTTTTTCCGACATTATTGAACGCTTTCTAGAAGTCTTTATGGACGATTTATCTATTTTTGGCAATTCTTTTTCCAATGTTTACATCTTCTTGAGTTGGTTCTAAATCGATGTAAAGAAAAACATTTGACTTTGAATTGGGAAAAATGCCACTTTATGGTCAAATAGAGCATAATCCTTAGACACACCATCTCAAATAAAGGCATTGAGGTAGACAAAGTGAAAATCGACGTAATTGCAAACCTACCCATTCCTAAATCGGCTAATGACGTTCGATCATTTCTAGGAAACGCTATCTTTTGCCTACACTTTGTGAAAGACTTTAGCAAAATCGCTCATCCTTTGACGACTCTTTTTGGAAAAGACAACTCTGAGTGTATCTATTCTTTTGAACGTTTCAAAAGCGAACTCATTTCTACTCCAATCATTTGGGCACCCAATTGGGATCTTCCTTTTGAAATAATATGTGGCACTTCTAACTTTGTGGTTGGTGCTGTCTTAGGACAACGCATCAACAAAATCCTTCATGTCATTTACTACGCGAGTATGACTTTGAACGACGCTCAACTCAACTACACAACAACCGAAAAGAGCTTCTAGCGATCGTTTTTGCACTCAAAAAGTTTCGACCTTACATGATAGGTTTACACATTACTGTGTACATGGATCACTCTGCGCTTCAATATCTCTTCACTGAAAAGGATGCTAAATCCCGTTTGATTCGTTGGATCCTTTTACTTCAAGAATTTGACCTTGTAATCAAAGACAAAAAAAGAATCCGATAATGTCATAGTCGATCACTTATCTCTTCTTTGAACGCACCATCTTCTTTGCCTATCAATGAAAACTTCCCCGATGAACAACTTCTTTCAATTTCTATCAATCCATAGTACGTTGATAGAACTACTTAGTCACTAAAGAAACTCCCTCATCATAGTTCAAACAGGACAAATGCAAATCATGTCCCAAGTGAAATATTTCTATTGGGATGATCCATACTTTTTCAAATATTGTCCCGACCAAATCATCCGACCTTGCATTCCGGATAATGAGATCAGGAGTGTCCTTTCATTTTACCGCAATCAAGCATGCGGTGGACATTTTAGTCCTCGAAAAACTGCGGAAAAGGTGCTTCAGTGTAGTTTCCATTGTCCATCTCTTTTTAAAGACTCATTTGAATTTTGCAAACCTGCAACCGATGTCAAATGCTTGGACGAATTTCTCGATGAAATATGATGCCTCTAAACCCTATTCTTACGATCGAAATCTTTGATGTTTGGGGTATCGACTTTATGAGACATTTTCCCAATTCTTTTGGAAACTTGTACATCCTTCTTGCTGTTGATTACGACTCAAAATGGGTCGAAACCATTACTTGCAAAACCAGTGACCTTAGAATTGTTGTGAAATTTCACAAAAAACATCTTTTCGAGGTTCGGCACACCTCGCACAATAATTAGTGATAACGGAACCTATTTTTGCAATTGATCTTTTGAAACACTGATGAAGAAATACTCAATAACCCATAAGTTATCCACTCTGTGTCATCCTCGGACTTGTGGCCAAATTAAAGTTTCAAATCGACAAATAAAACAAATCGTGGGGAAAGCTGTTAACAAAAATCGAAAAGATTGGTCTCAGAAGCTGACCGATGCGCTTTGGGCTTACCGTACCGCTTTTAAAACCAACCTTGGGATATCCCCATTTCTTTTAGGTTATGGTAAAGCTTGTCATTTACCCATTGAAACCGATTACAAAACATTGTGGGCAATAAAGAACTTAAACTTTGATCTTGAGAAAGCTGGCGAAAACCGAAAACTACAACTCAACGAATTAGAAGAACTTAGGAACGATGCATATGAAAATGAGAAAATTTACAAAGAAAAAACAAAAATTTTTCATGACAAGTCAGTCCTAAGGAAAATGTTTTCACCTAACCAAAAAGTTTTTTTATATGACTCAAGACTTTATTTATTCCCTGGGAAACTTAGATCGAGATGGACCGGACCATTTGTGGTACCAATTGATTTTCCACATGGTGCCATAGAAATAGAAAACCCCAAGAATGGATCGATTTTCAAAGTCAACGGTCATCGTTTGAAACCTTTTTTAGAATTGCCAAGTAACCAAGAGGAGGAGCACATGAGCCAAGTTACGTCTAGTAAGAATGTTAACCCTCTTTTCTAAATATGTACATATTTTTCCCCGTTACACTCATTATATCGTGCATTGACTGTGGGGACACATCCAAAATTAAGTGTGGGAAGAGTCTCATTTTCATTTTTTTAGTCCATGGCATTTTTAATTTTTAATTTTCTTTTAACTACAAAAAATATCTCAAAAAACATTTTCTTTTTAGCATTTTGATTTATTTTTGAAGAAACACTATGGGATAAGCATAAGTTTTGTTCAACAAATTGAAATTTTTGAAAATTTATTTGTCTTAACAAAAATAAAAATGAAGTTTGATTACAAATAAAAATGGTTTAACTAGTATATAGTAAGGTTCATATGTGTTAATTATGAAGTATTTTCTAATTGAAAATCTTTGTTTTATAATATTTTTATCTTTTAAGTTAAATGGTGCCAAGATGATTTTTTAAAACTCTCTATTTCTAAAAAAACATTTTTATATATGTATATATATTTTTAACACCTAGAGTCATGTGTTCATACTCGTGTGTTCACTCGCCATGCTCTGTACCCTACTCGCGTAAGCCCGAAAGACAGTGCACGATCGGTATATCTGGCCTCAGTTTATCCGAGTTAGGTGTATGTATATAAAAATTATTTTTAATAATACCTATAGTCGATAAGTGTTCACACTTGTGTGTTCACTTGTCATGCTCTGTATTCTCCTCACATCAGTCCGCAAGGCAGTGCATGGTTAATATATCTGGCCTCAGTTTACCTGAGTTAGGCATATGTAAATATTGTTAATATCAATAAAATTTTCAAATAAAAGAGAGTAAGTAATTGAAATCCGAGCACCATTTTAACTTATTTGATTTGAATTGTTATTAGAAAGAAATGAAAATGCCACTTTGATAAACTTTGATAATAAACTAAGGATCTATTTCTTAGTTACACTATATCATTGACCGAAACAACGAATTAAACTATAGCCCATTTGTTTTGATAACTTCATTTTTATTGGAAAATTTAACGATTAAACAACTTAAATTTTCAAGATAATGACAAAAACCTATATTTAATTTATGAATGTCGATTTGAAAGTGAATCCTTAATTTGTAAATACTTTCAAAAACTTGCATTCACCCTATTGTAAATAAATCTTGCACTTTGTAAATATTTTCACATTGGATTTGGATTTTGTGGGTAATATCCACTGAAAACCCTCATGAGATAATACTCGTCCTACTGGGGTAACGGCTTGTTGCATACACTCAATGCAATCATACTCCCTACGAAAACGGATTTATCATTGTTTTCCTTTATTCTAGGACGAATAAAAAGATAAGTGTGAGCGTATTTGATATGCACGTAAATGTGCATATATTTACATCCATATTTTATCTATTTTTATTTAAATAAAGTCATATTTGAGAATTTTAAAATGTTTAAAATGATAATTCAATTATTTTCAAATCATCATATATTCATCTTCATTCAAGGGCAAAATGGTCATTTCTGTGCATGCGCCAATTTAAGAATTTTTACTTTGACATTTTTTGACGATTTTTATAGGAATGTGGATGCATATAGAAGAAGCTTTTATAAAGATACATGCATGCACAAATGAATACAAAGGAGAGAAGAGGGAAAGAATTCAAGACCATGATCATGGAGGACCCCACCCACTCATCTAAAGCTACAGTTAGAAGCTAATGGACAACTAAGCGGAGGTTAAAACTTCATGCACAATTAATGATGGATTAATTAGTGGCTAATGGTTACTTGGTGGGCACACTTCCTAAAGGGCATTTTGGGAAGCACCCTAAAATTGGAATTAGGGTTTTATGCATGTATAAATAGCCCTCTTATGTACATGTAAATATCTTCTACTCTTTGAAATTAGTTAGGAAATCAAAATGAATGTTGCAAGCACTATGTTGAATGAAATAAAAATGACTTCCTAGCCTATTTCTCTTCTCTTTTCTACTTATTTTTCTTTACTTTTATGCTCATTTTTATTTTTATCTTCTCTTTTATTTCACGTTCATAGTTTAGATTTACATTTATGCACTAGTTTAATTCATTTCCTTCTAGTAGTTAATCTTATTTTTCTTTGTTTATTCACTACTTTATTTTGTTTTCAATGTTGAAATCTCTATGTGTTGAAATGAGTACACAAATGTGAGGCCAAATCCATACAATTTATGGATAATGAATCTTTTTTTTTACCATGTATATTCAACATTATTTTCTATATATGATCTCTTTTGTGCTTCATGAGAAATTGATGTTTATGTTTGTTTGTGTTTTATGTTGAATTTGATAGCCTAGTTTGTTTATTACAAATATTCTATGCTTATCTCATTAATCACAAATTGGCTCTTCATCTAAAAGTATGATCATGGCAATGAAGTAAGTTTTAATCAAAATTTGATGATCTATTTTGCTAATTAATAGTAAATAGATCATGCTTAAACTAGATTTTGGTTTCATTTTCTATGTTATGTTTCATAAGATATGAAAGGTAGGACTCGAGTTGTATTATGGTTTGAAGGTTGATTTGTGTCAATTAGTAACTCAAATAGGCTATGCTTATGATGAATACATCACCAATACTACTTAGATTAAAAAGAGATTATCATTTGATTTTATGTTTATTTATGTGAAAAATATATAAGAAAGTGGATTTGCTTCTAAATTGAATTTTAATCACATAGTTTTTAATCTCAACATTTGCTTAGCTTTCTAAACAATTTCCACTCTTGGTTTAATTTAATTGATTAGAAAATTTTAAAATCTTAAAAATTCCCTACGGATTGACCCGTACTCGCCATGTACTAAAATTGTACGCCATGCGCTTGCGGTATAAAATTTAATCTGAAATTTATCGGCAATTTTCTAACCGATAGAAAATTTGTCGTTAAACATCTTCTCATCAAAACTTGAGGTCATTTCATTCATACCACTTAATGTTGACCTCAATTTACAGTATTTGTTATACCATTTACATGCTTTTGGGTCGAATGGAAATGGTATAACTGAAGCACCTTGAAAGAAGCGCTATCTAATACCTAACATTAGTCTAGCCTTGAGTCTATTTAATTGAAAAGAAAAGTTAGGAACATCAAACACAAGTATTAATCGACATTCTTAGTAAGAATAAGTAAAAGAGAAATCAACACATGGGAAAAACATATTCTTTCATTGATGACGACAAGGTTTGCAAACACGAACAAGTTCAAATTACATTAAAAATTCAATTTTTATACATTCAATTCTTAAGTTTTGGGGAACAGTTTAAGCCTTCTTGAGTGAACTTATGGACATAGGGAAGGTAGAATCAAAGGAGATGTTAAACCCATGAGGTGTAACAAATAGAGGAAACAGATGATAATCCCATCTCTCGGCAGGGGGACTAGAATCACCCCATAATAGTTTAGCATAATTAGATTGGATTTCCTTAAGTAAATTATCTTTTTCATCACCTAAGAAATCAAAATACCAGTGGGAAAGTTGTGTGTAAACTTCCTCAAGGTCCCTAAGAAAGCAGTATATTTTTAGTCGAGAGGTTTTGAGGGTTAATTTTTCTCTCCTTAAAATCCCTTTCTAAGTTGAAAATTTTACTTAAGAGTTTTTTTGAAATGAAAGCGCCCAACGATTCCTCAACCTGTATATTTTAGGACAAACAAACCTAGCTGCAAAGAAACAAAAATTTCAATACTCATAAAGATTGTTTGGTTTACATAATACAACAACAAGGTCACTCGATTTCATGCAATATAGGCCCTTTGTAAAATTCAGAGATAAATTTCTCCTTACTAAACTTGACTCTTTTCGGAGGAAGAGTGTGCGAGATGAGAGGAGTGTTCTCAATTCTAGGAAGGTTCCAGCATTTCCCAAGATGAGGATTAGACCTATGTTCATTCAAATATCTGTTATGTAAATACCTAAGTAACGCCCCACTTTTATTTCTTAGAAAAGAAAAATCAGTAAAGAGGTTCCTTGAATAACCTTTATAAACAAACTCTACCAAAGTGTCCCTATCTTTAATAAGCATCCAAAAGTGATTGGAATGGAAGAAGACATTGAAGTAGTAATATCTATAAAAGTGCTTGGAGTGTGTCCAACCTCTGTTTGATTGTGGAGATCTTGAACTAACAGACTAGGATCAGCAAGTTTGGATTCTTTTTAGACCAGAGTCACTTCTATGTTTGATTCTTCTTTAATAGCAATGAAAGTTTTTGGCCTTCTCTAAGATGAGGCTTCTTGTTTGGGAAAGAGCTTATGTCATCAGATAAATCATCGGAACCCTGTTTTCTTTTGTGACCTTCCATGTTGATATTCTCAAATATCTTTAGTAATAGAGTCCTCAACAGAGGCGATATAGTGGGGACAGCCGATGGAGAAACATGAGTCCTAGCCTTTTCGGGTTTAGAGGCCATAACCATAAGAGAAGATCCTAAATCAGAGGTAAAGCCATAAAATGGTGATGCATGAAACTTTGCTAAAAATTTAATAAGCACTTGCCAGAAGAATCACGAAGAATATAGGAAGGCTTAGAGAAAGAGTCTTATTTATGAGCAACCATGGCCTATCTTCCATGGACATTTTTCTTCATCATAGAAGGTTCTCCAAGCACCCTGTAATTTTCCAAAATCAAGAAGTATTTTATGAGATTGACCTCAGTTAAGATCATACATCTGTCTCCTGTAGTTTGGGACGCTAATTTCAAGTACCAATTGTAGCAGAAATGGAAAGGTTCATCCCCTTAGACACAAGATCTGAAAATTGGATGATCGTTATAAGACAACAACATAATATAATATAAGCAATAAAGAAAAAATTGGTGAGACTTACTAGGAATAGAAAAGGTTCTTCTAATTTTAGGAGTGTGGATTTTAACATAGAAGAATTGGTTCTCCCATTCTCTAGTTTTGTTAATCAAGTTGGGGATTAGACTTTTCTATGGGAGATGATGATACGCAGTACCCGCTGGCTGGTTCACCACTTTGATGGGAGTTACTATTGAGCGAAGGGTATCAATATCAAGAAAAAGAAGTTCATCTTCTCTAGCCAAGATCTCAAGGAAACTTAAATAAATATAAGATTTGGGTAGCAATTGAATCGGGAAAATGCCCAGGTGATATAAGTATCGGATGAAGAAGTTATAAAGAGGAAGATTGTCCGAATGCCAAATATGAATCGACGCTAAAGCAAAGAAACATCTGGAGGATTATGAATCCTGCCAGATGGTCCTACAACTTTGGTTTCTATATCAGTAAGCCTAAATTGTTGAAAGATGGAATTGACTTCACCATAAGTAGTTATCAGATAGGACAGACCTATAATCTCCCTTTTCTGAGGTAAGAGAGGATTTGGAGCCTTTGTCAGCTTTCTTGCTAGCCATTTATCTCCTAGATGATGTTACTTAGGGTCAGGGAAGTATAACACATTTTATAAGAAGTTTGAAATACTTAAAAAATGTCAAGGATAGGTTAAATATAAATGCAAGAAAAATGAACAATTAGATGTCTAACCTAAAAATGCTTAAACCAAATAAAAACTCTTTGATTCACAATAGAAAAAGGCCAAAACCATGACTAGTTGTCGAATTTGTAGCAACTTGATAATTCAATAAGTAGTCCATGGATAGATGTCGAACCTATAATAAGATGTCAAATTCATAGCTACTTTCCACCTTCATAATTAATCAAAAACTAGTTTATAATTATTGAGTTCATAGCAAAATGTTAAGTTTGTAACTATCGTAACTATCCACTGGGACCATAACAAAGAATCAACTTTACATCATGTTATTGAGTTTACAATAGGATGTCGAATTTATTGTTATCGAGTCCATGGCAAGTTATCGATCATAAGAGTTCAAGGTTGTTTAAAGGCACTTTAACTAACTATCAAGTTTAGTGTTGAACGTGTAAACAATCAATGAATTCATAATTAATTAAAAATGCTATAATTATTGTGCCAAACCTAAAGTAAGATATCGAACTTATACGAAATATTGGATTTACAACTACCCATTGGGTAGTTGTCGAATTTATAAGTTTGCCGAGTTTATAGCTAAAATAACAATCCTTCAAACAATTGTCTAAATAACCATCGAACCTCTAACTAATTATTGAGTCTATAACTAGTAAATGAAACTTTAAAATAAGTATCAAATTTCAAATTAGTTGTCGATAAAAAAACTAGTAAATTCAAAAACCAGAGATAATTAGTGACAAATTAGCGAATTTTAAAGAGGATATCGAATTTTTCACAGCTAACCAAATTCTTAATTAAATGTCGAGTTTTAAAATAAGTACCCATCTTATCAACATCAAAACTCCAAGAAATTATTGAGTTTATAAAAGTTTTCAAATTCATAGTGGTTATTAGATTATCAAGCTTTTCTCAATTAATAGATAAACACAATGAAATCAATGTCTAAATCCAAACATCAAAAATCTCGAAATTACAAAAACACTCAATCAATTAAACCCTAATTTCAAAATTAAAAACCCCCCACATTTATCTTTCATCTAAATCAATTAGAAATAGAAGCCATACCTTGAAATTGAGATTTGAGTGCTATGAAAATCGAGAGTTTTTATTAAAAATAAGGAAACTAAAATTATTGTTTAGCTTGTAAGTAAAGTTTTGAAAAGAAGAAGAAACATATATTTATAGGAATAGAGGAAAATGATCTGGAGCGTTGATT
Organism: Allium cepa; assembly: GCA_030765085.1. Taxonomy (NCBI): domain Eukaryota; kingdom Viridiplantae; phylum Streptophyta; class Magnoliopsida; order Asparagales; family Amaryllidaceae; genus Allium; species Allium cepa. The sequence continues at coordinate 670,112,169 of CM060939.1, read as the reverse complement.
TCAATTTAAATGAATGAATGAGATAAAAGAAAAATACTAATAGCTAGCAGTGTTAATATCAAAAGGTGGCAAAGTCAAATATTGAGGCAGTAACATCAATATCAAGGCGACAACTTGAAGAGTTAGATTATACTGAAGCATAATACTCTTCTTCTATATAGGGAGGAGGGGTAAATGTTAGTATGAATAAAGATGTCGAGCATGAAGAAGGAGAAGTAAATTAGGCAATCAACAAAGCGTATCAGGTTTCAAAGCAGCCCCAAGAAGGTGTTGAACTTTTATAATTCAAGGGTTTTGAACGCTTAAGCAAAGAAGAAACCGTGAGTTAATAAGTATTTAAAAATATCGAATTATAATGATCTAGGAGTAGCTTGGAGTGTCTAGCTTCAATAATATGAGAGCTATCGAACCTCAACAATGGGAAAGAGATCATATAAAGGTATTGAATTTCTAAAGGTAACAAACTACAAGCATACGGCATAAGATTTATCAAGCTCAAATAAAGAAAAAGGAGATGTCAAGCCTCAACAACCATAAAGGTTGTCGAGCATGTAATTCGAAAGAGGTATCGCATCACCAACAACCCCTAAAGATACCGAGCATTTAACAAGCTAAAGTAGTATTGAATATCAAAAGATATCGAGTTTCTATGATACAATGGCTATCAAATGTGAAAATAAATAGGGGGAGTTATCGAACCACTACATTCTAAAGTAAAACAAGGGAATGTCGCATCCAGTCAAAGAGCAGAGTATGGAATTTCCGAGAGACGTCGAACCTGTAATATAACAGTTATTACTGAGCCCGTATCCCAGTGCTATTGTCAAATACTTACCATAATGGATACTATCGAGTGGATTCACAAAGGAAGGTTAGAATACCAAAGCCATGACAAAAAATGATATCGAGCTTCATTAATAAAAAGGGATGTCGATTTTCCTCAATATCAAAAGGTGCTGGATTTCATCAGAACTACAAATGTCAAATTTTGCTAATGATTAAAAGGATAGAAATATCGAGTATCAGCAAGAAAGCATACCCTATGCCGAATGGACACGTAGCAGCCAACCCGCATGCCGCCACCACTCTACATACAAACCCATGGCTATTTAGAAGGAGCGAATTTTCTCTTCCTTATTTCTTACATTTTCAAAGTCATAACCCTAAATTGAATTGGGGACTTTAGGGCCGATTGTACATTTTTTGAGTTCTTGCACATAAGGACTTGGACAATGAACTTTGCATAGAATACTTCAATCGAATAAAGATATTTTACTATTTATTAAACTTATGATATGCATGTGACTTCTTATACTTGACTTAAACTATGAACATGCTTATTTCATTCTTTAGGACTTGGACTTGCATACTTCTCTCAAGCTTTGCATAAGGCCATTCAAGCCTTTATCTAAAGTGGACTTTCCATGTCTTACATATTTGGGTTAACAAAGAAATTTATTAACAAATATAATATTGTCCTCTACCATATATATATATATATTGATAAATTACTTGCATATTCCTTAGTTGAAGGGTAGACTCAAGATGGGGATGTTATGTGTACTATTCTTAATATATTGAATAGACAAGATAAGATGACTATATGTATTTGTTGAGCAGACTCAATGTATATATACTATACTTAGGCCATCATGATATGGTAGGTATGAGTGAATAATTTCATTTCCATTTGTTAAGCAGGCTTAAGATCGAAGCAGAATTAGGAAGAGGTACCAAAGGGTGAGGTGTTTTATGTGATATAACCGAAGGAGTTATCCACTATCCATGGAGCTATAACTTGTTGAGCAGACTTAGAGTCAAAATTCTAAGACGGATGATTACTAATACCCACTAGTGAAGTCAAAAGACTTATATGTCTCGCTTAGGGTTTTGTAAAACATAAAAGACTGGGAGCCTCGTTAAAAAAATATTGATAACATTTAACCTTTTTAATATTGTAAGAACATATGCTATATAATATTTTAATAATCTACATTGATAAATTTATGCATTTAAAATGATTGATAAATGTTTATCAACTAAGATATACAATTGAATTGAATTGTTTGATAAATAGAAATATAACATATACTTACTAACAAATCTTTATTGCATGTTAACGTTTCAACACCCATGAAAGCACTTAATAATTATAACTATTTAATATGTTTGTAATTTGGTCTCTTACATGTTTATTTGGATAAGGCCATGTATTGCATCCTGTGTGTTTCGAACTCTAAAAGCATTATAAGGCTATGTATATTATGACGACCTGCCTTTTCGACCCTTAAAAGTTGGCAATTAATGCATCCATGGTATTAGAATATCAGCATCAAAGTGCTGGAAAATAGATTGTTAGGTTAAAAAGAAAAGAAGAAGAAAAAGAACAAGGAAAAAAAATCTCACAGTGGAATGATCACATATAATATAACAAAGACAACCAAAGCTGTCACTCTATGATGCATATTATATCAGAATTAAAAACAAACCTCATCGTCCTGGACAATTATAAATTCCTGGCCTTAAAATTGCTGATGGGTACACATAAAATACAGTGGAAAATAAAAAATACTACGACGGATGAATATCCAGCTCTACTCCATGAGCTTCATGTCCCACCAATGACAACATGGAAAAACTTAGTCTGACCTGAGCATTATAATAAAATAACATCCAGATCAATGTGGAAAATTAGCGTGAAAAAACTCAATGAATATGGTGAGCATATAATAATTTTGGGAGACCACGCTGCTAAACATGGAACGAGTTTTACTTCACAAGAACAACTTCCATATAGGAAGTGATGGAAAAAAAATTGAACAAAACTCAAACTTGAAAAATGGGCATAAGCAAGATCAAATCCAAACTTGAAGAATGAACATAAATAATTAAACATCATGAGGTGTGCAAGACACTTTCCAATGCACCTAAAAAAGAATTGATTCAGAGGTTCAAATCGAAAACAAGAAAAAGGAAAATTTCCAATAATGACTAAAAGGATGCACCCCTATACTGAAAGTATACCTCTAGAAATTTACTTAAGAACTACGATGGCTCCCCGACACATCCAAGCTGGACGCCGCAAACCTTATAGAGAATCCGAGTAGTTCACTTCTCCATGCACATACCACCGAATCCAATCTAGAGTAGATGTGAAGATACACCAATGGAGCAACCCTACATAGCTTGGCCTCCACTCGCTCTTTGACTTTAGTCATTTCCAACAAAGGATATCAATGCTTAAAATAAGCAACAAATCCTCTTAGATTGACGAAACACAAAAGATAGCGGAAACGATAGTAAATAAATCAAGCATCAACTATTAGGAATAATTAAATTGATCATATACTGAAATTAAATTTCTTATCTTTATCACCACTCACTGATTTCAAACTTGTATCATCCCCCGGTTAAAAATGAAGATGGGCCAGTTAAGGTAGTATTACTTCTAAGCCTTTCCTTGATGACATTTTTAATCTTCGAGGCAGAAATGGGTTTCCATACTTCGACATTTAGTGATAGGAACACGACTATATCCTTTCTATATAAGCGATATCATTTACGAAAATTTAATCTCATAAAATAATTGACTCACAATTATGCTTGATTTACACACTACAAATATTTGTAAAAACACTCTTTAACATATTCTTTTCAAAGAGAAAATTATATTTCTAAATGTACTAAAAAGAAGGGTCAAAAACAAATGTCATTAAAACATTGTTTAATGTTACCCAATATCCTGACCTGGCTATAATGGACTGATTCTGCAAGCTAGATTTGGCTGCTGTCAAGAAGAATGACCACAGACCAATGGCTATAGGACCTAGGATTAGATTTCAGATGGTAATATGAAGGCCGAATTGGACGGAGTCGATAGAAAGACGATGTAGGATGTTAAAAATGTTGAAAGTAACTTGGATAGGCAAGGGATCGGCATAGCAAGGTAATACACTAGGGATCGGCGTAGTCAATTGGATGGATAGTCAACATGGATGAAGTATTGGAGGGATCGACATTACTGATGATGCCTGGTTCGACATGACTTGTTAGTACTCAAGGGATCGACATGGCATTTAGGATGAGGAGGAATTAACATAACATTCTAGAGGATGATGGTTCGGCATAACATTCTAAAGGATGATGGTTTGGTCTAGCATTATGGAAATAGAGGGATCACTATAGTTATATAGAGCAAAAGGGATCGGCATAGTCAATTAGATGGATAGTCAACATGGATGAAGTATTGGAGGGATCGATATAGGCGATGATGCCTGGTTTGACATGACTTGTTAATACTCAAGGGATCGACATGACATTTAGGATGAGAAGGGATCAGCATAACATTCTGGAGGATGATGGTTCGCCCTAACATTATGGAAATAGAGGGATCAACATAGTTATGTAGAGCAAGAGGGATCGAATAATTATATAGAGCAAGATGGATCGGCATTACATAACGAAGTCCAAGGGATAAGCATAAATGAGCATGGATCGGTATAATCAATTAGAAAGGAATCGGTAGAGAGTAACTTCCAAATGGGTTCGAACCAAAGATTGACCAAAAGCACGAGTTCCACGCATCCAATCAATATGATGTTTGAGATACCAACATGTCTAAACATGAAGAAGCCGCCATAGGGATCGATGTCCAAAAATCAACCAATGAAGGGATCGGTACCTATCCCTGTCCATTGAGATTTGGGCCTAGCAACCCCTATGGTGGGCCCATATGGATAAGGAGGTCATGTAGTTGAAGTTTCAGAGAGGTTGGTGACCGCCTTCACCTATAAATATTGGCCTAGGTGGTCATTCTGAGGATTTTTACGCTGCTGGTTACGTAGCTCTTTTATTGTAATCAATTTTTTCATTATTTCCTTATTTCTTGCTGTTTGCTACTGTAATGTAATTGACAGTGAATCAATAAAGTGAATATTCAAAGTGGACGTAGGCAATCGACGTCGAACCATTATAAATCTTAATGTTCTTGATTTCTATTTTGATTTGCTTACTACTTTACTATATTCCTTAGTTTTAATTTAGTTTTCTTCATTTACTTCTCTACAAAAACCTATTCTTGGATGTTTGTGACCAATTTGGTTGCAAACATTTTGGTTCTTTCACTGAAAACCTGATTCTTAGCACGCCAGGATCCCCTTTGTTGCTACTGAATTGAGCAAATTCCACAAAGAAGATCCGTAGTCATCTTCAAAAACTTGTAGATACTACTCATATTTTCTAGAATCTAAGCATGGAAATCAAAAATGGCGAGACATACCAGATCAACTTCTCAGAATGTGGATGGTAATTAAACTGCCAGCATTCAATAAGGAGCTCCAAGCAACCAACCTGCAAATTTGAATGTGGAGGTTGCTGAAGTCCAGAACCTTGCCGATTTATAACCAAAGCTGAATTTAATAACTTGATAAGGGAGTTGATGGAAAGTTGTAGATGGTTGAATGAGTAAATTCAGACTAATGCTAGCCTAATGAACCAGATTGGTCAACAACAACATGAGAATGTCAGAAGGGTTTCCACTTCTTACTCGGCATCGGAGATTTCAACCTCATCAGATGAATACCACAGGAATAGGCATCGCAGGGTCGAAGGAGAATAAGAAGAAACATCGGAGCAATAGTTGGCAGACCAACATGATCTGCCAAGACGGATAGGTGTCGATCCCTCCTCTAAAGGAGAGATTCCCCTGCTACACTTGGGGAATCGAGCAGGAGATGTTTCCTGAAGCTTGGATGCTGGAGTTCGAATAAATGCTGACCAAATGCCACACTGGAATGACGATGAGATGAATGTCTAAGGTGCATATTCAGAGGATGGTGGACCAAGAAGACGTGAAACTGTCCGTAGACATCGATCGGATCATTCACGTGAGGTGGAGCGCGACCACCACTTGGCACCACCCATCCAAACATCGGATTTGTAGGCAATGGTCGGAAAGTTGGTGAGATAGAACCAGGGTTTGAAGAACGATGAATAGATAATTTCGAGGAGCCATACCCTATTTATCGACAATGTTTTTCATGCGGAATGTCTAAGAAGGTTCAACATGCCTTCGATGCCTGCCTATGAAGGAAAGACTGACCCTAGGCAGCACATTATGAGGTACGAATGGTGGGTGAATTCAGCAAGAGCCAATGACGCGACCAAATGTAGACACTTTCCTATAACCCTCTTTGGAATAGCGATGATGTGATTTACAAGACTACCTCCGCAATTGATTTCAAGGTTCGATGAATTGGCAACTAAGTTTGTGGAGTTGTTCCGAATGCACGCTACTTGCCCTAAGATGTGATGTCACTTTTCGGCGTGATTCAGGCTCAAGGGAATCATTGAAGGACTATTTGGAAAGACTTCATACCACCGCTACAGAAGTTAGCAACCCAAATGATCATGCTATACTTATGACCGTGACGAGAGCGATTGATCCAGAATTTGAGTTTGGCGATTGGTTGCTGGAAAACAGCCAGCCACATTGGAGCGCTTTTATTTAAAGGCAGCTCATTTTTTGAGGAAGGAGGAAGCCATGTACTCCAGGAAAAATAATGTCGTGGGATAGAGAGGAGAAGCAGTACAAAGCAACATTGCAATAAGGCAGTCTGATGATAGTTCCGACAAAGTTCAGATTAATGTTCAGAACAAGCCCAATCAATAAAAGAGAAACAAAGACAGGAATCGAGACCGGAAGGGGGAGTCTAGTAGAGCAAGGCCTAGGATTCCTATGTATGACAACTACACACTACTAAACGCATCCTTGGAGAATATTTATCTATCCACCTGACATACCATGCAATATAGGAAGCCGCTTCCAAAAGAGTCGTCAGAGAGAAAGAAACAGACTAGAAAGCATTGTCGGTTTCATGAGTTTTATAGGCACTATCCAAATGAGTGCAGGCATCTTCAGGATGCTATCAAAAAGTTGATGCGGAAAAAGAAATTGCAGCAGTTTGTGAAAGCTTTGCAAGATGGCGGACAGGGGCCATCCGACCCTAATCGAGGGCAAGCTCTGCGTAAGGCTGAGGAGCCTACGTGGACCGGTGGAAGACTAGTGATAAACACTATAGTTTGAGGACCGCACCCCGTGGATAGGAGTTAGCAAGAAATGGAGCATTATGCTAACGTCATGAGGCATGTGGACTTTTAATATTGTTCAAATACGGAGGATGGAGCTCCGACGAAGAAACAGCGTATGATGGCGGATGATATTGTATTCAGAAGTAGGCATGTTGATAAGGTAGAGGCCCCTATAATTAATCCAATGGTCACTTCTGCCATGATCAGCCCTGCTTTCGTAAGAAGGATTTTAGTTGATTATGGAAGCTTGGTGAATATTATTTTCAAGAAGGCATATCATCAGATGAGAATGAAGGCCAAAGATTTAAAACCATCTAAAGCCCGCATGCACGGTTGTAATGGCATGGCGACTGAAGCCATTGGTTATGTGGAGTTGCCTATTGAATTAGGAGAAGGTGAACGTAGGAGAGTGTAGATCCTACCATTTATTATTTTGGATGTTGACTCGCCGTACAACGTTTTTCTGGGTCGACCGACCCTGGCCGAATTTTGGGCAGCTCTTGCCCCATGGTATTTAACTTTAATGTTTCTAACTAATAATAGTGTAGGAGTGGTTCATGGCGATCAGGAGACTGGATGTCCTATCATGTAGCTGAGTTGAGGGAAGCTCAACGTAAGGAAAAGGGACAGAGTGTGGATAAATCCATCCGCATCCAAGTTGTTGAAGATTGACAGTTGGTTCCTGAGCCTTGGCTTGGCCGCCACAGTTGGTTCTATAGAGATATAGATCCGAGGGATGAGAAAGAGGATCCTAAAAAGACCAAGGATGCGCTAGCGCAGCCGATGGTTGATATTACGGTCAACCACGATGACCCATCAAGAGTCTTGAAGATCGGGTCGTAGCTCAACCCCTCAATGATGAAAGAACATGCTGGCTTTCTCCGACCGAATTTATATGTATTTTCTTGGACTCAATCTGACATGTATGGGATCTCACTTGCTATTGCAAGCCATGCATTGAATATTGACCCAAATTACGTTCCGATGAAACAAAAGAGATGAGGCATGGATCTGGAAAGATCCATCACTCTTAAAGAGGAGGTGGATAAACTAAAAGTCCATGGGTTTATTCACGACGCCCTCTATCCTGAATGGATATCCAATCCCGTACTAGTGAAGAAGGAAAATGGAAAATAGAGAACGTGCATCGACTATTCAGACTTGAACAAGGCATGTTATAAGGATAGTTTTCCTCTTCTAAGGATTGATCGGCTAGTTGATTTGACTGCAGGACATGAATTATTATCTTTTATGGATGCTTACTCAAGGTATAACCAAATCCCAACGCATGTCTCCGATCAGGAACATACCAGCTTTGTTGTGGACGTTAGATTATATTGTTACATCGTAATGCCGTTTGGATTGAAGAGCATCAGAGCAACCTATCAACGCTTAGTTAACCAGATGTTTAAAGATCAGATTGGGAGGATAATGGAAGTCTATATGGATGATATGATCGCGAAGTCATGGCGACCAAACGACCACATTCGAGACTTGGCAGAGATGTTTGACATCCTCCGATCATTTAGAACATGAAAATCAATCCTTTGAAATGTTCATTTGGTGTTGCATCAGGAAATTTCTTGGGCTTTATTGTCCACGCTCGCGGAATAGAAATTAATCTCAAGAAGATTCAGGCTATTCGAGATATTCATGCACCAAGAACCATTAAACAAGTGCAAAGTCTAAATGGAAAGGTTGCTGCTTTATGTCAATTTATCTACAGAGCAACTAACAAATTCATTCCTTGCCTTGATTTGATTAGAAAGGGAAAGAGAAATTTTAAATGGACGTGGGATTGCAAAGACGCGTTTCGAACTCCGGTGAATCATTTGGAGAGAACCATGTCCTGTCAAAGCTAGTAAATCATGAGGAATTGTACACTTATTTGGCTGTATTAGCACATGCTATAAGTGTTTGTTTCAAAATTGGGCACAACACTCTTCGGATGTGTTTGAAGAGATAAAATAAAGAAAGTAAATGTAAAAGGAGGCACATCTAACAAACATACCAATTAACAGATAAGTAAAAGCGCAAAACACACAAATATAGAGTGGTTCGGTGTAATGGCCTACGTCTACCATGAAATGATTGATGTTTACTGATTCTAAGTCATTGGTTACAGAGAATTACAATAGTACAATTGAAGTACAATAGAAATTTTGGTAGAGTATCGGCATAAAGAAGCCAAAAAGCCCATTTTCTGTAGGTCCATGGTCACTACTTATGTAGACAGCAAATATCACGTCCAGATCTCGGAAGACTTCTTCTCTCACATGGGTGTGCCGATGGGATCGATTTCAGGTGATTTCGACTTGATTAAGTGCGATACAAATTGAGTTCGTATCGATCAATAATTGAACCTTTCAGGCTGGGATCAATCAGGTACCATTTTGATGTGGCAAACAAGTTCCTATGAAAATTTGGTGGCATTTGGATTCGTAGATCTCGAATTATGATCGATGCAAGTTTGAATCTTCAATATGCAGCTGAACATCGTATCAGTCCCATTCGTGGCGCTCCTCCTTGTGTCGATGCTGGACACATGATGGCCAATGATGTGTGTTATTTTCTAGGATCGATCCTCCTTTTGTGCCGAGTGACCAAGTCTCTTAGCTAATCACGCCTTTTCGTATTGATCTTGTACATCGCCTTTCGTATTGATGGAGTGCAATGTGCTTCATATCGGTATCTGATGGTCGACTTCGTATCGATGCATGGCAGGTCGACATGAAGTACGCAGAAGTTAAACGGATATGAGACAACGGTCGTTGTGGGATATGAAGGAGGTGATCCCGATGGATACGGAGAATGGTGGCTCCTAGATGGATACGAATGTAGCGCTTCCTATGGGTACGAACGAGATTGTGGCTTGGCTTCGGTTATAACATGAATGGACATGAAGTGAAGGTCCCTAATGGATATGAATGGAGTGGACACGAAGGAGGTGGTAGCTGACTCTGATGGGTACGAACTCAGTGCTTTCTCAATGGATATGAACCAGTGTTGGATATGAATTGTAGATTTTTTTTCTAGGTGAATCTTGATAGATCCATATCTTGAACATATGAACTCGGACCAAATTTGCCAGTATGCATGGTAGACCTATGTAGAATCGATCTTTGGGATGGACTATCCTTGGTTTCCAGTCAAATTCTTGGTGTCACAACCTTGCCAAAAGGCAGGATAACATTTGCCTCCCTAAGTACGTCTTATGAGAACATGTTGTGCTTTGAAAAGTTGCAACCATCTATTTGAAAAATTCTATCTGATTTGTCGAATGGTTGTCATCATTTCATTAAAAGATGTAACCTTTGATTGTTTCTCTGTAATACAAATACCGAATTGTCGGCTGCCAATGATTATACCGTGTATTGTTGTAACATCGTGTTGAATGTTAGAGATCTGTTGTTCACCGCTTTGATTGTTTCTAGGTGAGCATTCAATTTTTATAAAATTTTAAAAATTGAATGTTAATTCATCTCACATAAATGCATGTTAACCTGACTCCCATTAACATTCATACGTTCACGAGTCGTTGTCAGTTTTCTTATATCGAATCCCATATCGATCCTCTCCTGAATCGATGTGAAATTCGAGTTGTAACAACGCTGATGTTTGTTTTGAAGTGTCTCTTCGTATCGATCTCTCCTGAATCGATGTGAAAAGTTGAATAATTGCTTTCGTATCAATGGCAATCGACATGAATTTGGTTGGAGTCTCAATGCAGTTCGTATCGACGGATACGAATCATAGGGTCTTCGAATAGAGGGATACGAAAATGACACTTTGTATGGATGGAGTTGAGTAGGAAAAACAGGACTTGGTAGTGGCGTTCGTATTGATAGCATCTAATGGATACGAAGGGTGTTGCATTTGATGGATATGAATAGAGCATTTCACGTCGATGTGTTCTGAATCGATTCGAGTTGCTCAAATAATCTTCCGCTTCTCATTTCATATCGATAGGTTACCGGATATGAAAGACCCGAAATGCATTTCCTTCATCTTGGTCATGTCATGGATACGAGTTACTTTTCATATCAGAGACGCTGAAAATGCCTCAACAAGCCACTGGATACGAACGGGTTTTCATAGCGTTGCTTTGAAGCGATATTGAATGGATATGAAGGGTTCTTCTTCTTTGTATCAATTGAAATAGAACTGGCTTTAACAGGTCACCTAACTGGGAGACGAACTGTCGTTTCCCTAGGTATAATATCAGGTACTTAAAAAAATTTCTAGTGAAAGAAGCCACGTTGCCTTTGCTTTCAAATTGAATTTAGCCCTTAGCCTCCGTCTTCGTATCGCTCAACTGTTTGAGAAAAGAAAACCCTCGTCTTCAAATCTATTAACCATTAATTTCGTGAATCACTTGATCTAATTAGGTAATTAACCTGTGAAAATCGACTTAGAACGATGGGACACGAATTCTTATGCCGTTTAATATGCATTTGTGACTGATTTTGGTGATGCGTTGGTCGTGGATGGCCAGAGTGAGGTCGAGGAAAACTGCAACGATGTTTGTGCAGTTTACGGAAAAAGAAAGCCAGAGTGATATGAAGCATCGATGGAAGGACACATGAAGCCTCAATTTCGTATTGATGATGGAATAGGAAATAATTGATCTCATGTCAACCATAGATGAGGGACTCGTATCGATTAGGCAAGGGTGAGGTTCGTATCGGCTGGTGCAGTGACAATTCGTATCAACTCGAAGTAATTGATATCAACTCAAGGAACGAACGATCGATACGAACTTCATGATCGTTGATCGATACAAAGTCCCTAGTTCGGATCAATGCGAATTTTTAAATTCTTGGTCGACACGAACTCCAATGTCACCTGATCGATACGAAGTTTGATGAACCACGATCATTAAGAAACCTTGACCGATACGAATTGATGCTTCATGATCGTTACGAAATAATATTTTATGACCAATACGAATTGACTTCCTGTGATCGTTCCAAGTACAAATTTCGATCGATACAAGGTTACTTGCATATTTGAACATTTGATTCCAACAGGCTTCTGCCTTGCATAACTTGACTTAATCAACTGCATATTTGACTACCTTCGAAGCTCGTCGATGGAACTACAACAGTTTGATGAATCTTAACTTGGATTAGCTTCTAAAATTTGGATGGCATGGGTGTGACGATCAGTGATGACGGTCACTCCGGTTGAATTCTGAAGTCTCGTCGTTCGAACACCTTTTTAAATCTTGCAGCATTGCATTACACAACACATTCATGCATTTCGCTCCATGGAACACACAGGATTATTGTCACCTAATGATGGGTTTTTAATAATTTGATTAGCTATGGAACCCAAAAGTTCACAGCAACAAGAAGTTCAGAGTCCTCCCGCTCCTATAGTAGAGGTACCAGCTGTCATAACTGAAGTAATAAATCAAGCTCCAGACGAGCTACCAGCAGCAGCTTTCATTGGGAATCCTCAAGACTCTGTTTTATCCAATATCTCCGAAGACACGTTGGGAAGAATTTGTACAAGGCATGGATTGTCGAGGGATGATGTATTATTGCTTGGGGCAGATGATAGGCCCCACTGTCCCCCTGAAGGTTACACCGTTCTTAACAGATTCTCGTGCACAGCTGGAATGCTTCCACCATTCAATCAATACATCTGAGAAGTGCTATCTTACTTTGAGATTTCCCCATTACAGTTGCATCCGAACGGGTATGCTTTGCTGAACAGCATATCATTGTCTTCATGGAGCACCTTTTACGGCCCCCGACCCTATAGGAAGTCAGATTCTTGTTCAATGTAAAGATTCAGGGAGATAATCCTCCTTAACATTCTCAAAGGGAGTCAGGAACGGCCAGATTGTGGTCGGGACTTGGACCAAACTCAGCTATTTCAAGCCTGTTCTACGTCCGATGTCCGTCGACTTTTGCCATACGGTGGCTTGTTAGACGTAAGTGCTTCAACTCCTCAGGTGACTAACTAGTGAATCCCATTGATACTGAGCGTAATGTTTCCTTTTCTTCTTACAGCCCCAATTCCTCGACTCGAGGTTGTTGAATTTAGGGAGATTGTCTAGTCCTTCAAGAGGTGCCGGTCGAGTTTAGAGAAATCGAAACGGTGCTTACGGATGAAAATCTTAGGGAAGTCAGGCTGATTGATAGAGATCAAAGCATAGGACTTGAAGGATCTCTTAAGGCGGTTCTAACGAGACAAGCTAGATGAAGAGCATCCGCAATTGTGATCACTGAGCAGGGCGACGAAGTGAACACATCCATCGAAGATGAACCCGCAGCCATGCCTTTAGTTAGTCCTCGACATCCAGAAAGAATAAGGAAGGGCAAGGCGATTGCTTATAAACTTCGCAAATCTAAGAGATGGAAATCCGTGGTTGTGTCTCTGCCAGCTGCTGGTTTTATAATTTCATAGGCTCCTCCCTCGCACATGGAGAACCCCTTCGAAGGACTTGTAGATATTCCAATTTTAGACAATCCGTCACTCCAACAAGATATAAGACTAAAAGGGTTTCAAAGTGCTCTAGATTTAGGAGGGCCAACCTCTCCGAGTATGGCAGCTACTTCCGGTCGGTCGAGGGGTTTGCACATGCATGCATACACTTTATGGCACATCATAACTGATATCCACAGGCATGACTCTGATTACGACTATCGCCATTCCAGCCAAGAGAGGGATTATTACGATAGAGAGATAGCCAAGGAAAGTGAGATGGAATGAAAAAGAGAAAACAAGAGTTCATATAGATGTCGCTCCCGATCATGCTCTCCTCCACCAAGGGTTTTGTTGCCACCTCCCAGTTCAGGGACACAAACTATTGTGACTTCACGCTAACCGGTGCCTCTAGTAGTTCCAAGACCTGGCGAACAACGCCGTACGACTAGGGTGGACACCTCTATTGCAACTACCTCGGTGGTTGCAGAATTGACAAGTGAGGGAGCCACTTGGATCGCCCAAATGAAAAGAGAATTTCTGAATATATGCTTCGATGGCTTCCATTTCTCTCCAAATTTGACGGCGCTACCAGAGGGAGCGGAAAAAATTGTTCATGATCATGTCTACTACTCCTTTGGCCAATACCGAGAATGGAAGAAAACCACTGAGAAAGCTTCAGTTGTGATTTGAGCGGGCAAATAAAATTAAAGAATTGCAAGAGACCATTGCCCAAAAAGATAGAATATTCACGGTGTTGACTGGAGAAAACGACACTTTGATGAATTCTATAACAGAGGCCCTAAAACAAGTCGATGAGGCCAATAGGAAAATGGAGCAGATGAGGCAAGAGCACTTGAAACTTGTCGATGACATGGGCCACAGGAATGCCACAGTCACTGCAGAAAATGATAAAGCACTCCAAGAGCTTCCAGAGCTTAAGAAAAATACGACGATGTTGTTAAGGAAAGAGATGAAGCTAACAAGATCGCTCGGGTGACCTGCGATCAAACTGTGGAGGCTCGGAACGAGCGGGATGAGGCGGGCCTGCATCTCATTACTAATGATATCCAATCATATTATTCAAAATCATTTTATTCAGCATTTTTAATTTCCAATATTTATTTCACCAAAACCTATACGATGTACATATACCATTCATATGCAATATCAATTCAGATCGATCACTCGATGATGCAATTTCACTTTCTAACTAGTATCGTTCACACGAGCACTCTAGTGCGGACTCAAATCTAGTTTCTTGATTAGAAACCGTTATTCTCCTTGCATAGCCATATACTATGGCAGAGAATCTCAGAATCAATCGAAAATCCATATCCATGGTTCACCATCGAAAATCGAATGAAAAATCCTAACTCGAATCGATATAAAGTATCTCGAAATTCTGTGCTCGAATCAAGATCAAATCGTCACGCGAATAAAATAATAAACGTACAACTTACGTATTAAATTCCAATTGATTCTTAGCTATATCAATTTCTTTTATTCGCATTCATTTCATTTATATTCACTTATTCACAATTATCATTCCCACTTATAATTCACATTCACTTAGTGTATCCTTTTAATACTGATTTCACTTAAGAATTTCACCATCAATTTTCTTAAGTCTATTATAAACATCTTATACAATCTTCTTATGGTTATTTCCACTTCACAACTCAATTCCTTATCCATTTTAATCAAAATCAAATTTCAATTTTCCAGTTTCACATTTGATTTTTATCAATCAACATTCCAGACCATATCCAAATGACTAATCGATTTAATTAGTTCATTTATCCCAAATCTCAATAGATTCCATTTCCAATAAATATTTCATTTAGCCTACTTAGGCTAAATTTTCAAAATTCACTTTATTTAACTTAATTCAAGTTAAATTTCATTCCATAGTTAAATTTCAATTTTTTTACTTTTCTTGCTTCCATATTCAACACTTTAAAATATTGCTTTAACCTGAAATTTACAAATTTTATAAGTAATCTAACTTATTTTCTCATATTTCTAATAAACATGAAAATCCCAGAGTTTAAACACTTGTTCTTAAATATTTAAAAATCATTTTTGAAATCATATACACACACACACACACACAAAAAAAATCCCTTGGTATTTCAAATCATATTTTTGCATGTCAAACTAAAACTAGTTTTACCAAATAAAACTCCAATTGTAGCAATTCCTCTCTTGGAAACTCGAAAATGAACATTAATGATGCTGCAGTCGTCACCAAAATTATTTTTCAGTGACCGAAGTGAGTTCAGTGCTATTTCCTCTTTTAAAAAAACATTTTCAATATTTTATTCCAAAAATACTCTCCAAATAATATCACTATTATTTTCTAAAACTTTGAAAAACATTTCAAAACAAACGGGAATTAAATTCCAACTTCCCAACGATCAAACCCTTTTATCAAATCATATTTATACTTCTGGAATTTCATTTCATTTCAAATTATAAATAACATTTTAAAAATCCCATTTTGTTATACGAAATTGTTTCTTAACTTTTGATTAGAATATCAACTTTATTCAATCACCACAATAACAAATGATAATGGTTTAATATTATCATTTCCTAACAACTAAGCACACCAAGTATATAACGTAATAATTCCTGAAAAATTATTTCTTTATATATAAAATACAATCAAGGTAAAATTATTTCATTTACCCAATTACCAAAACAATATTATATCGAATTGCTCCGTTCAAGTGTTTAGAGATCCCTATCAATATCATTACTTACTCGTATTGATCAGAATCCGTAAGCCACTCAACAAATCAACCAACACGATATAAAACATTTTATATCACTAAAAAATACGCGCTCGTATCCATTAATGCACTCAAACTCATTCTAGAGTGATACTGATCCTATCTCTAATGAGTTACCCCATTAAAGCCAAGTCTTGCTTAACCTTCAGCTCTGATACCAAATTTGACAAATGGGATTTTCGACCCTCGAAAATCGACACTAATATGTCTACTGTATTACATGCCGAGAAATAGAATGCAGAAAAAACCAATAGTTAGGGGAAAAGAAAACGACGTAGAAGAAAAGAGAAACAAGAACACAGAATCTCATAATCGCAGTGGAACAATATATAATAGATAATAACATGTCTTTATACAAAAAGAACTACAACTGTTATTTATACATTACATCATCAGAATACAACAAATCAATAACTCAATATTAGGCAGTTATAATAACTTGTCATCACCAGTGCTGACTATGCAGCCTAACATATATAGCAGAATATAACCAAGTACGTGGAGTACGTCTCTGTCATCCAGCTCATCTACTGAGCTCCATAGCATCATAACCTAAATCTATAATACTCAGTCTGGCCTGAGCATTAAAATAAAATAACACTCGAGTCAGTCTGGAAAACACCGTGAGAAAACACACGCAATTTGAATTATTACTATTTTCAAAGATCCTTTGAAAAACAAGGGTATCTCGAAAAACCATGTGACACATAAATACGACGGGTTTTTCCCTTACAATAACCAAAGCATTTGATATCAAAATCATCTGATATTGTTATAGTGTCTATAGAAAGTAAAATAGAAAATAGATGAAATGCTTGCATATCACGTTTCAGCATAGTGGGCACAATTAAAACCGTACGGGCTCATATTGGAGAATGGATTACATACAATGACTGGGCACTGGGGTACCATCTATCATAGTACACGTCTAGAAAAATGTACCGAGGACCTCGCCAGGATCCCCTACAACACAAGACCGGCCCTATCCCTAACCTGGATAGAACTGAATATGTTATCACCCCTGGTGTTCCCACCTTTATCGATAGCTCTTTTTGCATGCACCACCGTATCCATACATGAGGGTATCTAGAAAGATGATAACATAACCTAATTCGGAGCGACCCACTTAGCCTTGCTGCATCTCCCCTGATTTTCAGTCATTTCGGTTGATGAGGCTTGAGACTACGATTACCTTTCAAGAATAAGTTCGCTTAGAATGCTTATCATCCTCTAATGATGATGTTCTGATAGCATTCGTCCATACAAGTTGTCCTGGGTCTGGACAAACTGAATCACCGTCTTCACCATCTTCAAGATATCTATTCGTAACGCTCAAATCAGATTGAAGTGGTTTTCGAATAATTAAATCAGATCATGGTCTCTTCGAAACGATCAACAAAATTGGCCAATACTTGATAGTTGGTTATTTAACTATCAATATAACATCCATAAGAAGTCACTAGGCCCATACTATAATTTTCCAAAATTTATTTTCAAAATATTTTTATAAGATATATATTCAAATCCCTTCCAAATTTTCAATATTTGAGACAACTCAAATACTTATATCCATATCTGGATATTTCAAACCATCTTTTATTTCAACACTTAGAAAAAATATTTAAAAATATATTTTTCTAAATCCCTTACTTCCCAACACTTAGGAAAGTTCCATTTATTTCTCTTTTTTCAAAACCCTTCACAATTGATATTGTAAATTTCTTAACTCATTTATAACGAATTCTATAAGTTCTGGGGTTACCTAATTAAATCTTTTTATTCAAAACTATATACTTATCTCACTGAAATAAGTATATTCACAAACCATTCCCTTCAAAAATATTTGAATTTTTTTGAAAATAAATATGGAAAGTACCATGCGGTATCAACCATGGATTCACAGCTCAATGATTACATCTCCCTTCGAGAGAAATCAAACTTAACTGCAGGCAATTACTGCGTTCGATTTCGCCAATTATCTCAAAATAATGCTTATAAAGTTTCTATAATAATTTTCCAAATTTAATTTAGGCAAATACCCTTAAATAAAAGTTATTATATAAAACTATATTAATATTGAGTGATTTATCTTTTAAAATAATAATACCGATTAATTCTGATTTATTAATAAAATTCTAATCGATTTACAAGACTTATTATAAACTTATAATTCATTTTGACGATTTAAAAATATTTAAATAACTAACTTTGTGAAATATTTTTATGCTAAAACATAATTAAATCACTTAGTTTAACAATTAAAAAAACCTCCTTTTAAAACAAACCCAACTTCTCGATAAAAATATTTTTTCAATTCCAATATAACTAATCTAATATTTATAGATCTCCCTCGATTAATCACCGATCGGTTTACGTTCCCAATTTTAGAAATCCCTTTTTCGCATTTCCAAAAGTAAAATATATCATTTCTTTTTAAGTCGATTTACCCGTCTCATTTTGAATTCTTACCGTGAATTTATAACTTCAATTTGTCAAATGAAAAATCATTTCACTTTTTTTATAAACATTGTTTATAAAACCCATAGTCTCAAATCGCAGTTTACAATGGTTTCAACTTAAATACATTATAAAAGGATTTCTAAATTAAATTCCATTTACAAATTAATTTCTTAGATAACCCAAACTATATTACAAAACCAACCAAATCTCGATTTTACTTCTATTTCGTAATTTAGAAATCTTATTTAAGATCTAGCATAACCAATTTTATACTTATTTCCAAATTCCCTTTCTATTCTCCCAAACTAATTAAATATTGATTTTTAAATCTTTTTACTTTTAAACACATATCACTTGAGTTTATTATGTAATTTTTTTTATATATTATTTTGTTTTTAAATCTCTATTTGAAATTATTTCACGAAATAATTAATTATAAATTTAAAATTCAAATCATTGATTTTTATCCAAAACAATACCTCTTTAAATAATTCCAAAAACTCAATACAAATATTTCGCTTCCAAAATTCCCTTTTAATTTATTTTCAAATTCAAAATACACATACTTATGGAATTTTAAAATACCAAAATCTAGGCCAATGCTACTATAACATCCAATGAATTCAAATCACGCTATAGTCTATCACAGATTATTCAAACTTATCATATATCACCATATATGAAATTAAATTCAACATTTTTGAGGAATCCAATTGGAACCCTCCAACCTGTTTTCCTGCAACCACGGATGTTAATACAACATAAGATACCAATCCCACTTTGAGACGGGATATCGTGGTAATATGGTGTCATCTGCTATTATACGGAGTGCATAGGGTCTTATCCGCTCCAATAGGCGGTAAATATATCCAACTACTAATCTATGTACCAATATAGTATCCAATTGATATTAATTTATAAATTCAACCAATCATCCCAAATTTATTTTAATCATTTAAAATTAATTGTGGTAATCCAAATGAGTGAAATTTACTCATTTTGATTTTTATTGTCGCTCCTGCATTTTGGTTCCGATTAAATCGAACGCGTTTGAATTTATCTGAAAATTCTGCAAGCTTTAAACTTAACCAATTGGTGCCATAGCAAAGATCTCGTTAATACAAACCCAATGCGACTGATCGCACTGAATTCGAACCCTAAACGAATAAGATATTCAATTTCTAGGGAATTGAAATTTATAAATCAATCTATATCACTAAATCTCTAAACAAAATTCAAAACTCACCCAACAAAGCCCAACCTACAAAAGCAAATTCGACCCATCCTTCTTAGCTTTTTTTTCTCTTCTTCCACGGCACGAAGCTCATTAACCCAGACTCGTGCCAAATACTTCTTCTTTCTCTCATTTCTTACTTTCACCTGTACACGCCTGGACGTGCATGGCTGTGCACCAAGCACGCTGCTCTACCCATCGATACCCTAAACCGACCCCCGCCATCCCCCTTTCCATCAAAATCCGTACCTCCTCTGTAACGACCCTAAATTTTCGATCCCGAAAAATTTCAGATAGTTAGGAAAGAAAGAAAAGAGATAGAAAAAGAAACAGGAAAGAACAACAGATTTTCACATTCGCAGCGGATCAAAATATAATATCACATAAAATAACAGTTTACAAAGGAAAACCGTATCAGTCAATTACATTTTAATATATCAGAGTTACAACATTTACATAATCACTGGACAGTTACAATTAACTTGTCTCAGACAAACTACAATATAATACAGTGGAAATACTCCATACGTTCCTGCCATCCAGCTCGTCTCCTGGGCTCTAGAACGTCCTTACTTGGAAATCTGTAATACTCGGTCTGACCCGAGCATTACATCAAAGTAACACCGGGGGTCAGGCTGGAAACCAGCGTGAGTAAACCCATCTAACATGAAATACACCAAAACAATAACCTATTAACACCCGCGGTAACACATAATAATTTTACAAATTCATAGGTTTGGTATAGACAACACTTAATACACTCATCAATTTTTAATTACCAAACTTAGATTAAATGGTCCAGTTCACTTAAGGCATTTCATTCCAGTCTATTTATTTCACATACCAAATCTGTACATAATTATTATAGATTACAAATCGAAGTGGTTTCGGGTATTTACTAATACCCAACTCCGGCCTCTTCGAATTAAATTTCCATCTAATCCCCCATTATTTAAGTGAAACACAATTCAACCTTTAATATAAGATGTCACTTTTTATACAGCAATTCATCAACGACAGATAACCACACAATCACTGTACAAGACAAACATATCATATCACAAACATTTCATATCCGAAATACCAACCAATCATTCATAAGCAAGATTTATTAGTCAACCATTACTAATTAAATCAAATTAATTACTTTAATCATTTCTTTAATCTTTCTTACTTAACAATAATTAATAAATAAACATAATTTAATCATCCCCTAATCATCCTCTCTAATTACATTTCGTAATTAGCCTTTAATTAATTTACCACATTCATTAATCAACCTTGATTAATCACATTCAACAATTAATCATTCTTAATTACTTACATTAATTAATTAACCCCTTAATTAATTAATAAATCCTTTAATAAATTATACTGAAAATTTTAACACTTAATTATTCCACTAAGTAATTATTCTCTGATTACTTTCCATCAAGTGATTACCCATTATTTAATTACAACCTGTAATTATCCATTAATTACTTCATTAAGTAATTATCATTAAATAAATCACATTTAATAATTACCCTTAATTAATTACATTAATTATTCTCTATTAATAAATTTCCTTAATAATTAATATAAATAAATCAATACCTTAAATTGATTTCACAAACTATTAACTAATTACCTTAATAATTAAATTAATTATCTATCCCCTTAAATTGATTACATTAATAGACTTACCATCCTTATTTAATAATCTGTATCTATTCAATTGCATTATTTAAATCATCGTTAAAAACCTATAGGAATTACCTACTATATAATCATCTAAACAAACAATTCCAAAACATTTGAAAATTTGAAAACTTGTTTCATCTGCTAATGCTATGATTTAGAACGTGGTTTATACTTCTTTTGAAACTTATTTACTTAGATAAATTTTGAAACTTGATTTCTTATTTATCAACCCAGCATAATACTAGGATACTGACCCGAGCACAATCATCATTTACTCGAGCTAATCCAGTTCCTACCGAAGTCGAAACTCACACCACAATCCTTCGAGACAAACGCGACATTTGACTCGAGCCAAACACGAGAAGATCCATCTTCCCCAATCCCTTACCAACCTCGGATACCATGTGCATACGTGCACCATGCACGCCGACCAGTCCATCTCCGATCGTCGTCGAAACCCCTCGCAAGTTGACAACGACCAACACGATCCGATCAACCACTCCAAACTCCGATCTTCATAGTAGAACAAAAATGAACATATTCGAACCCAACCTGGAACGATACTTCACCAAAACTTCCCCTGTGACGTCACCACCGATCACCAGAATTCTCGACACCCTGTCCAGTGCTTCGCCATCGACCCAAGCTCATGTTCCACCCATCACGACTGTGTCCGATACGTGATAGTTTGAGTTATTTGAATCAAAATCATGGACGAACCCACAGGCCAAAAAACCCTATATTAGTTCTACCGTGTCGCCCCGTTGCTCCAGAAAATTGCCTACTAATTTTCATACTATCCCAGACCCACAAGCTTCCCCCGATATGAATTTCGACCTCACTGAGCTCCTTGCTCGCCTGAATTTGACCAAAGCTTGATTTCGGTTCAACATGGAATTTCTCTCGAATTCCAATCCTAAAAATCTTGGTTCTCGTTTTAAAAATCCTAGTTTTCGATTACAATTAAATTTATGAACCTGAAACAAGAAATCATTCAAGTCAAAATTTGATAAGATTGGGATTTTTACTGTACTTCTTCTTCTTTGTAAAAATCTAGCTACTGTTTTAGCTTAAAAACATTTTTAAATCTGATATTATGGTATAACTAACAAGTTTTGTTCATACTTTAAGTCCTCAAGAAGATCAAGGGAAGAGATCGTGACTTTCTTTGATTAGACCTTAAACCTAAACAACAAGAACAGAACAAATGTTCTGTAAACAGGCACACACACCCATTTACTTCAAATAAACATATATAAATTTCATATTAAACAAATATATGAACATTTATCACTCTTTACTTCAAACTTCTACATGCAACATGATTTTAAAAACAGATTAGTAATTTGTTTACTCACAGTTGTAGAGATGAATAAAGGATATATATACTGTTATGCAGTCATTCACACAAGTATTTATATACATATTTACATTTATTCATCTTAAAATTAGCATGAAAACATTTAGGCTAACATTCATCAGATTTTACCTCAAACATTTACTACCTGAACCAAGTTTATATTGTTAAATTTTAAATTTATTCACTGTTCCAGTTTGAACAGAGATTTACTTTCCATGTTCAGTCATGTATATAATTATTAACACATATATAATTATAATCATTTTAAAACATCATGCAAAGCATGGTTCACATTATATCTCAAAGATCATCACATGCAACATCAAAATATACCAGAACTTCCAGAGTTACTCACTGTTTTCAATTTGAACAGAGAACCCTCTTTTTTTAAAAAAAAAAACTGGAAACTTCGACTGCCTCTGGATTTGTGATTGTACTGATCTGGATTGTTGAAATTTGATGTTGATCTTTGCATTGATTATTGAGTTAAATCTGAAGCTTTATTATTGAAGAAGTGAAATTTGTGACATTAATTTGCCTTGCTTGATTTTTTTTTCATTTTGATTAAATTTTCAGTTTTCTTTTAAAGAATGAAAGAAGATGAACATGCTTTCAATTGCATAAAACCTGGTTTAATTCTTTCATGCCTAATTACAATAAAATTTTAAAAAGAAAACAAGATGCCACATGTTAATTTGCATGTTAACTCTAGTCACAATTGCTAAGTGTATGTATATCTAGCTTACAAATGTCATAATAAAATTTATAAATTATATTTGCTATTTATTTTTATGTGTATATTTTTTATCATACTTAAATTTTTATGTTTAATACTTATATTAAAGAAAGTATAAACCTAATTCAATCCTATTTTAAATATTAGTATTTTCTTTTTATTTTAGTGCTTTATGTATTATTTAATTTTATGTTTACATTTGTAATTATAATGTATCTAATATGTTTTATGTATTTGTTAAAAATTTAAAAAAAATTTATATAATAACTTTATACAAGTATGTCTTAACCTTGTATATTTACATCCTACCTTTATTCAAAGTATAACCTTTAAAGAAATATGTATACTTACATATTGTATATTACGATTAGAATTAATCATTTTTATAAATTTTGAAAAGATAGATTTTTCCCAATTTAACAATTATAAAAGAAGATTATTAAATTACTATTGTCAAATTTCAATAATTATGATAAGAGATTATCAAATACATATTTATCCCGATATTTATAACTTAGTATTTATTATAGTTTAATTCATTTATATAATATCCATATATTCTTATTTATCAAATTTTATTTGTTTTAATCAAATGAAATCTGTATCTTAATTGTTTAAAATCAGTTAATTATCAAATTTACAGATGTTCAAAATCTAGGTTATCACATTCCTCCCCCTTTGAATCTTTTCGTCCTCAAAAAGGAACGAAGCCAGAATTGATTAAATACAAAAAAATCACATAAATTTTCTTTGATCATTTTTAAAATACTTTAAAATCCATATAGTATTACTAAAATAGTTTTTATAAAAATACTTTTATAACTCGATGTTTCAGCAAGTCCATCCTCGTTCTTACAGAAATTCGGTCATACGTTGATCAGGCATAGGACTGAAAATCTATAAGTACTTGGTAAACCCGTTTCAACACCCAGTGAAAATACTTTGGAAAATAATTTTATTGAAAATATAGAAAACAGTTTTTGAAAATAGAGGATATATCTTTGGTGAGAATGCTCTGGAAATCATCACCCCCATCCATGGTCGCAGTTACATCCTGGGTTACGTTTCCATCGCAGCAAAAGTCCATGTAACTGTTGGCACTCCGCGCCCCTCGATTACGCCATGGAACCCACAACAGATCGCAGTTACATTCCAGGGTTACGTTGCCATCGCAGCAAAAGTCCATGTAACTGTAGGCATCAGCGCCCTCGATTTTCGCTGTCAAAATGAAACTTCTCCATTCCCACATAGGTCGCAGTCTACCGATGTAAAATCAAACGTAGACTGTTGGCTCTCAACGGCACACACGACTTTCGCTATGTTACCATAGGTCGCAGTCTACCGATATAGAATCAAACGTAGACTGTTGGCTCTCAGCGGCACACACGACTTTTGCTATGGTCTGCAGTAGATCGCAGTGACATCGAGTCACACTATCGTCACAGCACAACCCAAATGCCTCTGTAGGCCTCAGCGCCCTCGACTTTCTCCACACACTACTCATAATCCTTAGGAACTAGTTTTGTCCGGACTCCTCATAGGATCAACTTTAGAACCCCCCTTAGGGTTCAAGGCAGTACCAACCTACGGCACTCCTGAGAAGTTCATTTCAAGGGAGCGCCTTTTTCCACAGAGCCATTTTCAAAACACTTTATACTATACACATATAGTATCTTCCAAATCATACACCTAGTATGAATCTCAAATAAATCTCCTTTCTCAAAATCGATTATCCCAAAATTGATAATTCTCAAATTAGGCTTTTTCAAATTCCAATATTGATTTTACCCAAAAATCAAAAGCCTTTCCAAATCCAAAGGTTTCCAAAACCTTTTTCAAAATCATTCTCACAAGATCCCTTATATATAGATAGATATATATAACCTTGAAAAATCTTAGGATCATTTTAAACTTGTATAAAACCCTTTTTATACTTCAAATATCTTTCAAAACCCTTTCTTCTGGCTTAGATTCAACAATAGGAGATTTATCTTATAAAACAAAGATATATAACTTTGTTTATTCCAAGTCAAATATTCAAATTTGATTACTCTATAAAGTCATTAACTATATTACTTACTTCCATGAAGTAAATTTCTACCATAGAAATATCCGATTTCTATTTTATTTCATCATATATTTCACAAAATATACCTTTCATTTCAAAAACCATTTCACATTTCTTATCCACAAATTCCCAGTATCAGTTTCATTCAAACCTGTACGATGTACACATAACATCCATACTCTATACCAATCTGATCGCTCACTCGATCACACAATTTCACTTCCGAACTAGTATCGTCCATCCGACTTCCTAGTGCGGACTCAGATCAGGTTTCTTGATCAGAAACTGTCATTCTCCTTGCATAGCCATAACTATGATAGAGAATATCCAGAACCAATCAACAATCCATATCCAGGTTCGCCGTCGAAAATCGAGTGAAAAATCCCAACTCGGATCGATATACCTATCTCGAAATTCTGTGCTCGAATCTGGATCAAATCACTATGCGAATAGAATAATATACGTACATCCTACGTATTTATCTTCATTGATTATTAACCAAATCAACTCTCTTTTCTATTCACATTTTCTTTAATTTCTATCCATATAATAACAATTATTTCAATTCCATTGGTTTATCACTTTAATCCTTATCTCAAATGGATATTCAATCATAAACAGTTTGCACTCTGACCAGCTTATATTTAGAAAATGGCTTAAAAGGTTAAAAATAGATAAATAGTTGAAAAATAACTATTAGTTTCTAAAATAGCTTCAAAATAGTTGAGTAATTGTAAAATAATTGGTAAATAGTCAAATAGTTATAAAATAGTTAGATAATTGCAAAATAGTTGTAAAAATAGTAATTAGTTATAAAGTAGTTGAAAATAGTAATTATTTTATAAAACAGTTGCAAAATAGTTAAATAATTCCAAAAGTAGTAATGAAATAAGAAAAGATAGTTTTGGGTGAAATAAGAAATGTTGTATATATAATAAATAGCTTGAAAAAAATAGATTTGTACTAAAACAATTTATTTTGAAAATAGTCCAGAGCCAAACTGTACAACTTCCCAATCTTCATTTCCAATCAATTCAATTTAAATTTCCACTTCCATTTAAATTGACTCAATTCCAAGTTGAATATCTTCAATTTCCATTGAAGTTGATTTAATCCTAATTCAAGTTGAATTAATCCTTAATTTCTTTCCTAAATTCAAATCAAATTCCAGTTGAATTTTAAACCTATTTAAATTTAATCACAATTCCAAATTATTCAAATCAATTTGAACTAATTTCAAATTGAACCCAATTCAATTTCGAATTAATTCCAATTTGAATTAATCCCAATTACCATTTGAATTTGAACTCATTCAAATTCAATTTCATTTCAAATTAATCCAATTCAAATTTTCCATTTTAAACTTATTTCAAAGTTCAAATAATTAAAATCCCTTTTGAACAACTACATTTTTGGAAATTCAATTTATCATCAAATTTCAATTTTGAAACCAAACCTTTAAAAAAATTATCTTAAACTTTCAAATCTTAAGTCCAAAATGATTCCATTTTATTTAAAAACATCCATCCATTTCCAATTTTTGGATCTCAAACCCATTTTGAGATCATTCAAACTCCCAATTCAAATCAACCATTTAACTTCCCAAGTTAAATCTTAATTTCATCTTGAAATTTCCAAATCAGGTTGATCATTCAAACTTACTTAACTTCACATTAATAATCTTCCCACTTATAAGTTCAAAAACTTTTCACCTTGGGTTATACATCACCTTCCAAATTTAAAACCCAACATTTAGCGTTTTATTTCAAACCATCTTTGATATTATGTATATCCACACATATATACATATCTACTTCTTGACCCACCAAGCCGAATTTTAAAATTTAAACCACCCTTGGTTTTAATTCAAACAAATTCTTTTAAAATTTACGAACAATTTCTTATTCTAGAATAAGATTACATTCAAAATAGTTTGAATAATATTATTTCCTTTAAAATTTTGAAAACAATTTTCAAATGTTTAAATTTAGAATTCAAAACTTCACAGTTTGAAACCCACTTCAATTTACATGTCATACTTATTTAATAGTTACCCCCCTTAAGACATTTCATTTTTGCTTAATCATTAACAAACATTTTATCATTTTAGGATGATAACCAAGGTTATTACCGCCGAAAATCAATTCACTATTATCTTATTCTGAAAATTCTTCTTCAAATTCAAGATTTTAATTTCAGTTTGAATCCATCTCAAATTTATCTTTATTTAATTTCAATTTGGTTGTATTTCTATTACCACTTAATTTAATTCTTATAATTTAACAACCAATTACCTTAATATTTATTAGAAAGAAATATTGCTTTATATACCAAAATATATTTTTATATAAATTCATTTAAAATCTTTATATAAGAAAATAACAAGCACGCTCTCATACACACACACACACACTCAACTCATTCTAGGATACCATTGACCCTATCCTCAATGAGTAATCCCACCAGATCCAAGGTTCTCGCTTAACCTTCGGCTCTGATACCAAATGTAACGACCCAAAATTTTCGATCCCGAAAAATTTCAGATAGTTAGGAAAGAAAGAAAAGAGATAGAAGAAGAAACAGGAAAAAACCACAGATTCTCACATTCGCAGCGGATCAAAATATAGTATCACATAAAATAATAGTTTACAAAGGAAACCATACCAGTCAATTACATTTTAATATAACAGAGCTACAACATTTACACAATCACTGGACAGTTACAATTAACCTGTCTCAGACAAACTACAATATAATACAGCGGAAATACTACATACGTTCCTGCCATCCAGCTCGTCTCCTGAGCTCTAGAACGTCCTTACCTGGAAATCTATAATACTCGGTCTGACCCGAGAATTACATCAAAGTAACACCCGGGTCAGGCTGGAAACCAGCGTGAGTAAACCCATCTAACATGAAATACACCAAAACAATAACCTATTAACACCCGGGGCAACTCGTAATAATTTTACAAATTCACAGGTTTGGTATAGACAACACTTAATACACTCATCAATTTTTAAGTACCAAACTTAGATTAAATGGTCCAGTTCACTTAAGGCATTTCATTCCAGTCTATTTATTTCACATACCAAATCTGTACAGAATTATTATAGATTACAAATCGAAGTAGTTTCAGGTATTTACTAATACCCAACTTCGTCTCCTCAAATTAAATTTCCATCTAATCCCCCGTTATTTAAGTGAAACACAATTCAACCTTTAATATAAAATATCAATTTTTATACAGCAATTCATCAACGACAGATAACCACACAATCACTGTACAAGACAAACATATCATATCACAAACATTTCATATCATAAATACCAACCAATCATTCGTAAGCAAGATTTATTAGTCAACCATTACTAATTAAATCAAATTAATTACTTTAATCATTTCTTTAATCTTGTTTACTTTAACAATAATTAATAAATAAACATAATTTAATCATCCCCTAACCATCCTCTCTAATTACATTTTGTAATTAGCCTTTAATTAATTTACCACATTCATTAACCAACCTTGATTAATCACATTCAACAATTAATTATTCTTAATTACTTACATTAATTAATTAATCCCTTAATTAAATAATTAATATTTTAATTAATTATACTGAAAATTTTAACACTTAATTATTTCCACTAAGTAATTATTCTCTGATTACTTTCCATCAAGTAATTACCCATTGTTTAATTACAGCCTGTAATTATCTATTAATTACTTCATTAAGTAATTATCATTAAATAAATCACATTTAGTAATTACCCCTTAATTAATTACATTAATTATTCTCTATTAATAAATTTCCTTACTAATTAATATAAATAAATCAATACCTTAAATTGATTTCACAAACTATTAACTAATTACCTTAATAATTAAATTAATTATTTATCCCCTTAAATTGATTACATTAATCAACTTACCATCCTTATTTAATTATCTGTATCTATTCAATTGCATTATTTAAATCATCGTTAAAAACCTATAGGAATTACCTACTATATAATCATCTAAACAAACAATTCCAAAACATTTGAAATTTTGAAAACTTGTTTCATCTGCTAATGCTTTGATTTAGATCGTGGTTTATACTTCTTTTGAAACTTATTTACTTAGATAAATTTTGAAACTTGATTTCTTATTTATCAACCCAGCATAATACTAGGATACTGACCCGAGCACAATCATCATTTACTCGAGCTAATCCAGTTCCTACCGCAGTCGAAACTCACACCACAATCCTTCAAGGCAAACGCGACATTTGACTCGAGCCAAACACGAGAAGATCCATCTTCCCCAATCCCTTACCAACCCCAGATACCACGTGCATACGTGCACCATGCATGCCGACCAGTCCATCTCCGATCGTCATCGAAACCCCCCGCAAGTTGACAACGACCAACACGATCTGATCGACCACCCCAAACTCCGATCTTCCCAGTAGAACAGAAATGAACATATTCGAACCCAACCTGGAACGATACTTCACCAAAACTTCCCCTGTGACGCCACCACCAATCACCAGAATTCTCGACACCCTGTCCAATGCTTCTCCATCGACCCAAGCTCCTGTTCCACCCATCACGACTATGTCCGACACGTGATAGTTTGAGTAATTTGACTCAAAATCATGGACGAACCCACAGGCCACAAAACCCTACATTAGTTCTGCCGCGCCACCCCGTTGCTCCATAAAATTGCCTACTAATTTTCCTAGCATCCCAGACCCACAAGCTTCCCCCGGTATGAATTCCGACCTCACTGAGCTCCTTGCTCGCCTGAATTTGACTAAAGCTTGATTTCGGTTCAACATGGAATTCCTCTCAAATTCCAATCCTAAAAATCTTAGTTTTGGTTTTAAAAATCCTAGTTTTCGATTACAATTCAATTTATAAACCTGAAGCAAGAAATCATTCAAGTCAAAATTTGATAAGATTGGGATTTTTACTATACTTCTTCTTCTTTGTAAAAATCTAGCTACTGTTTTAGCTTAAAAACATTTTTAAATCTGATACTATGGTATAACTAACAAGTTTTGTTCATACTTTAAGTCCTCAAGAAGATCAAGGGAGGAGATCGTGACTTTCTTTGATTAGACCTTAAACCTAAACAACAAGAACATAACAAATGTTCTGTAAACAGGCACACACACCCATTTACTTCAAATAAACATATATAAATTTCATATTAAACAAATATATGAACATTTATCACTCTTTACTTCAAACTTCTGCATGCAACATGATTTTAAAAACAGATTAGTAATTTGTTTACTCACAGTTGTAGGGATGAACAAAGGATACATATAATGTTATGCAGTCATTCACACAAGCATTTATATACATATTTACATTTATTCATCTTAAAATTAGCATGCAAACATTTAGGCTAACATTCATCAGATTTTACCTCAAACATTTACTACCTGAACCAATTTTATATTGTTAAATTTTAAATTTATTCACTGTTCCAGTTTGAACAAAGATTTACTTTCCATGTTCAGTCATGTATATAATTATTAACACATATAATTATAATCATTTTAAAACATCATGCAAAGCATGGTTCACATTATATTTCAAAGATCATCACATGCAACTTCAAAATATACCAGAACTTCCAGAGTTACTCACCGTTTTCTGTAACGCCCCACCCTGAGACCCACATTAACAAAGAGCATTACTGGGTAATACTGTCTGCTAATGCAGAGAATAGAGCTGGATATGAGCGACCATCTATAGCCTTGTCTTAAATATCTATTGAATACGTCGACAATGCCATTTTTTTCCTCATTCAAGTGGATCGACATATCCAATAAATACTTAATACAAAGCCATATGTGGCTATATGATCTATCAGAACAAAATATAAAAACTCAAATGTAAAATACATCACAGAACAGTAGATAATCCCATAGATACACACATACACAGATACATCACAAAGTATACAAAATGATACATCACATATGTGCTATGACGGCCACAGTACAAACATGAGTCAAAAGAATATACATATCAGAGTAGCAAACCAAAAAGGACTACACAAAAAGCTATAACAAAAAGAGCTAGCAGAATAGTCCATTTAGAAGCAGAATAGGCTAAGTCCAAAGGTACCTAACCTGAAACACCTCGGTCTGACCCGAGTATAAAATACACGGGTCAGTCTAGCTAAACAAATCAGTTAGATAAGCTAAATGATAATGAACATGCAAGATCATAAAGTACCACAAATATCACTAAAAGAGATAACTCATCATCTAATAAAAGATGAATCGTAACAAGCCTCATATCATCGGCAACTCAATAAACAAAGGATATGAATATCCCAAATCAAGCCAAAAAGGAAAATAAAAAATACCAATAAAGGTAACGCAAGTTTCCATAAGGTAATCGCTATGTATCGAGTGGTTCAAAAGACCTACTCCGAAAGGCGATACTATGGGGAAATATAAATATCAATGAAACAAAAGATGCACGTGCTCGGTACTGTATAAACAAGGATCCACAAGCCCGAAGGCGACGAACCCAAGTATCTCTCGAGCGATGGCGAAGGACCAACTCCAAAAGCGATACTATGGGGCAACAAATCCAAAGGCAACAACCAAGTATCTCTCGAGCGGTGACGATGGACCAACTCCAAAAGCGATACTATAGGGAAAAAAAACCCGAACGCAACAAACCCGAAGGCACAAATCCGAAGGCAACAAACCGTAGTGGCGAAGGTCCGGAGGCCCAGTAATGGACACCACTAACTGGCAATATGTGTCACAAACACTCGGAAAGGAACCCGAAAAGTGTTAACGTGTGTCCCATACCACACATTATCACTAAACGGTTTTCTAATCATAAGTCAATTCCACACTCAAAGCAGTACAAAGTTTACCTCATCCCATCGGTAAACCAGACCCAAAGGTCAAAACGATCAAACGAATAAATTAGGAATTAACTGAAAAGATAAACGCACGTGTTCATAGCACGCGTTTTATCCAATCATTTAATTCCCTTCCCTCTTCGCTCGAAGTGCAAAATTGGGTGTTTTATATAGAAATTAATTTGAAGAAAACGAGTTTTAGGAACGCATCAAAATCGCTTTAGAAATTGCATTTGAAATTGTCCTATTATGGAGTAATTAATTTAATACTTAAAAAAATATTAAATTATAATTTCAAAAGTCAATTTACTTGAAAAACACTTTGTAATGCTTTTTAAAACCCGTGTACGGAATTTAGAGAAAAATCTCAAAGAAATCGGAAAATATCAGAAAAAGCCAGAAATTATTCAAGTATAAAAACCGGTGACAACATGCTGCGAACCCATGTTCGACAGCAGGTTTGGACCTGCAAACAGAGTCCAACTGACATGGAATTTCGTAGGAATATAGTTTAACACTCCTACTTCAATATGAAAAAAGAATCATTCAAATCCGATTTAAAACGAAGAATCTGCATCGTTTCAAAGTCGGACCAAAACAAGGTTTAAAACACTAAATTAACAAGCTGCGAGTACAAGTTCGACAGCAGTTTAGAAATAGCAAACCAACCCAGATTTTCATGAAACTTTACAGGAATGTAAATCAACATTCCTTCTTCAATTTGAAAAATAATCATGCAAATCCGATTTGAAACCAATGAGTTATGCTGTCACAAACATGGACTCAGGCCATGTTTGCAACAGTTCAAAAACCAAATAAATGTGCAGGCCTAAAACGCTCCTGGACTCAACTTTCAGTCATAAAACAGGGAAACAAATTGCATCACATTGAACTCAAAATTGGTACACATGTATTAGAAAACTTCATCTCTTAAACAAAAAAAAGAATTATGCAATTTTGATAAAATTTGAGAAAGTTATGATCTCTCAAAATTGAACCCAGACAGTGTTTCACTGTTGAACTCTGGGCAAAAATATGGTCCAGGTCCAAGTTTGACAGCGGATTTATATAAGCTATCTATGTCAAAATGACCTGTAATTTGGTATGAACAAAGTAGAGAACTTCGTATTTCAAGATAAAAAAGAATCGTGCAATTTGAGAAAGAAACGAAAGAGATATGATGTCTCAAACATGGACTCAGTCCATGTTTGCAACAACTCAGAAAACAAAATGTGCACAGAATATTTGCAGGCTGTGCATTGATTTTGCAGTGACGATTTGAACACTCAAATGACCATATTATTCAACCAAACTTTGCATAAATGAAGTTTAACATATAAAATTGACTCAGAAAAAGATCCGGCAGCATTTTGTTGCCGGAGATGAAAATTATGGATAGCCAAAGTTGGCACTTTAGGCCAGAAACGAAAATAGACTACATTGAATAAACTTTTACATTGAATAACCAAAAATATGCGTGTATATTACATATACACACAAATAAAATTCATTTTCTTCATATTTACACACACAAAAAATGTGAAAACTAGTATACATTCAAATTAAAACATTTTCTAACATATAAAAAGATTAATTTTTATTTTCAAATATTTTTTTTATTAAATTCCTTTATTTAACAAGAATGCACTATTTACTCAAATTAATGAATAAAACCATTTTTTTAACTCCTAAAATTCCACAAAATTTATGTTATCACTTAGAAAAATATTTCAAACCATTTCAAAACATTAATTATAGCCAAAACTTATTTTTAATCCGATTTCCACTTTTTATTTCAATAAACAACCTTTAAAAATTAAATGCTTCCTTTAAAAATTATTAAAAGAAGTAATTGGCAATAATTAATAAAATTATTGCAATTGCTATAAATAAAAATTATTTTCCATTCGTTATTAACCCAAACAAATAAAATAAAGCTTGGAATTTCATTTTCTCATTTTAAATTCCAAATTCATTGTTTATTCCAAATAAACAATCTAATTTCTCCAAATTTAATTTAATTCACAATATTAAATTATAATTATCATTATAATTCAATATTGGAAGGTAATCTCCAAACCAGGGTTGTTACAGACTTCCCCTCTTAACAAAATTGCGTCCCCGCAATTCCTAGGGAAAAGTATATATGCAACCATATATTTCATCACTTCAAAAGATAGGAAAACAAGCTTGAGGTAAAAAGAATTTCTCACCATCGCTATGCGAAGAAAGAAAACCAGGGTAGGATCGCTCGATAAACTCCTTGGTTTCCCAAGTGCAGTCGTTGGGATTAGTAGACTATTGAACTTTAACGAGCGGCACACCCTTGTTTCGAAGGCGTTTCACCTCCGAAGCAAGTATGCGAATAGGCTGCTGCACGACAGATAAGTCTGGTGAGATCTCAAGCTCTTGCAAAAGAGGAGAATCGATAATAGAATATGACTCTCGAAGACTCTTCCGAAGCTGAGAGACGTGAAATACGTCATGAACGCCAGATAGATGAGCTGGAAGCGAAACTCTATAAGCCACAGGGCCAATACGTTCAGTAATAGGAAATGGTCCTATAAAGCGAGGAGCTAATTTCACAGTCGTACTGAAGCGCATAACCCCTTTTAGAGGAGATACACGAATAAAGACGATATCACCAACCGAGAACTCGAGAGGCTTCCTACGGTTGTCCGCGTAGGATTTCTGGCGGCTTTGTGCCTCTTTCATTCTCTAACGAATAAGATCAATCTTCCCAGAAGAATCACGAACAAAATCTGGACCAAGAATAAGCTTCTCAACAGATTTCAACCAACAAGAAGGTGATCGACACGGCCTTCCGTATAAGACTTCGAAAGGGGCCATACCGATACTGGATTGAAAACTTTTGTTATAGGAGAATTCCACAAGAGCTAGGTGATCCTCCCAACTACCACCGAAATCTAGAATGCAAGCACGGAGAAGATCCTCGAGAATACGATTCACCCATTCAGTCTGTCCATCAGACTGTGGATGATATGCTGTGCTGAAATTAAGCTTCGTTCCCAAAGTTTGCTGAAGACTCTGCCAGAAATGACTCGTGAATAGCGGATCACGGTCACAAACAATCGAACTAGGAACACCGTGAAGTCTCACGATTTTCTTGACATATAACTTGGCCAAATGAGAAGCACTCCTATTAGACTTAATAGGAATGAAATGAGCTGATTTTGTTAGGCGATCAACAATAACCCAAATGCTAGAATGGCCCGATCTCGAACGAGGCAGGCCATCAATGAAATCCATCGAAATCTGATCCCATTTCCACAATGGAGTCTCTAGAGGCCGAAGGAGACCAGAAGGGCGCTGATGTTCGGCTTTGATACGTTGACAAGTCATGCAATTACTCACATAACTCGCCACATCACGCTTCATGCCTTCCCAATAATAAAGGCGATGCATGTCGGCACACATCTTACTACTGCCAGGATGAATGATATACTTTGAACGGTGACAGTCATCGAGAATGTCATGCCTAAGTGAAGAATCAGATGGCACAATAATGCAGATCTTCTTACGAAGACACCTATGAAAATCAATGCTGAAATCCTGCAATGCCTCATCACGGGATTCAGACTCACAAAGCTGAATAAGATGCAATAACTCTGGATCTTGTCACTGAGCCACGACAATACGATCAAATAGAGAAGGTCGAGCTTCCAAACTGAATAATAATATCGAAGAAACAGAAGATGGAGCTCGATCACGAATATACAAAAGGACAGAGTCTCAAGAACATTCCACTCGGCTAGCATCATAGAAACAACAGCCAAGTGTTTGCGACTAAGAGCATCAACAACACGATTACCCTTACCAGGGGTATACTGGATATCAAAGTTATAGGAGGCAAGGAACCCGAGCCAACGCTGTTGCCTCATGTTGAGCTCCTTCTGAGCGAGTGAACAAATACTTCAAGGATTTATGATCGGTATAGAGAATGAAGCGCTCGCCTAATAGGTAATGGCGCCAAATCTTTAAAGCGAAGACAATAGCAGCTAACTCAAGATCATGAGCGGCATAGAGAACTTCATTCGGACGCAGTTTCCAAGAAGCATAAGCAACTACCCGATCCTTTTGCATAAGAACAGCACCGAGACCACTTCCACAAGTATCGGTGTAGACGACAAGATCATGATTCCCCTCGGAAACCACAAGAATATGAGCATTAGTGAGAAGCTCCTTCAATTGCTGAAAAGAAGCTTCACAATTGTCGGACCAAATATAACGAGCGCCTTTTCGAGTAAGGCTAGTAAGGGGAAGCACAACACGGGAAAAATCCTTAATGAACCGACAGTAATAGCCCGCCAATCCAAGGAAACCACGAATCTCATGAACATTCTCAGGCCTCTTCCAATTTTGGATAGCTTCGATCTTTGAGGGATCGACTGAAATGCCCTCGGAAGATACAACATGGCCTAAGAGCTTAACCTTATTCTCCTAAAAGTGGCACTTGGAGAATTTGGCTCTAAGCTGACGCTGACGAAGAGTATCTAAGACAATCCTCAAATGGTGGGTATGCTCTGTTTCGTACTTAGAATAAATAAGGATGTTATCAATAAACACAAGGACGAATTTATCGAGATATTCCCGAAATACTCGATTCATGAGATCGACAAAGAAAGCAGGAGCATTCGTCAAACCGAATGGCATTACGAGTCATTTAAAAGAAACATAACGAGTGCGAAAAGCTGTAAGAAGAATGCTATCCTCCGCAACTCGTAACTGATGAAAACCTGTGGCAAGGTCGAGCTGAGAAAAGACCTTAGCACCACTCAATTGATCGAACATATCGTCGATCCTAGGTAATGGATACCTATTCTTGATGGTCAACTCGTTAAGCTTAAGATAGTCAATGCAAAGCCTAAGAGTACCATCGGACTTCCTCACAAATACAGCCGCGACACCCCATGGTAAAGAACAAGACTGAATGAACTGCTTGGACTCAAGCTCTAAAAGTTGTTTTTTGAGTTCCTCATTTTCCTTTGTAGACATCCTCGTGGGAGGACGACTAACGGGCTACGCGCCTGGAATGAGATCAATGCGGAACTCGATAGCCCGCTTGGGTGGCAAACCCGAAACAGGCTCAAGTACATCAGAGAAGTCACAAACAATAGGAATACGAGATATATCATCAACATCTCGTGAGTCTAGAGAATATAAAGCCACTTTGGAATTATCCACATTCCGAAGAACAAGAGATAGCGGAGTAGGTGAATCTGGATGTCGAAGATATAACATCCGCTGAGCACAAACAATCCTGGCATCATATCGCACTAGCCAGTCCATACCAAAAATCATATCAAATTCCAAATAAGAAACAACGTGCTGATTCGCACGAAAAGAAAAGCCATATAAAACAATCTCAAAATCATCACAAAGCATGCTAAGGGTTGCGGATCCCCCGATAGGATTCGCAATCCTCAATGAAGTAACCATACAAGAAACATGCAAAGACAAATCATCGATGAGCTTCTTCGATACGAACGAATGCGACGCACTCGTATCGAAAAGAACTCGAATACTGCGGTCATGAAATAAAATAGAACCTTCCAAAATAGATGGAGATATACCTCTGGGCCGAGAAGAAACTCCAGAAGCCTTAGCAGCATAAAGCTTTCCAGACTTGGCACTAGCAGGAATAGTAGGGCGGGTAGAAACATGATGACCTTCCTTCTTGCAATAGCGGCAGAGGAGAGGCTAAGGACAAGCTCGAATCATATGATCAGGAGAACCACAATTGAAACACTTCCGAATGGAAGGTGTTCCAGTAGACTGATTCTGAGAGTTAGAACCACCAGTCTTCTTCTTCTTGGAAGGAAAAGACTTGGAATTTTGAAATGGAAGCTGCTTCTTGTTAGGGTTCTTGCGAACCTCAACATCATCACCACTATCAATCTCTTTCTCGACGGCTTCAAGATGAAGCGCCGAGTCAACTAGCTCCTTAAAAGAAAGCTTGAGCTGCAACATCAAAGATTTCTTCAAATACTTCTTAAGGCCGGAAACGAACTTGAGATTCTTCTTGTATGGAGTGCTAATATACTCAAGGCCATACTTAGAAAGAGCCTCGAAAGAAGACACATAATCAGAAATAGAAGATTTCCCTTGCTTTAGCTCGAGGAAGCAACGGGCAAGAGATGCTTTCTCAGACTCAGGAACGAACTTAAGCTCGAATCGTTCTCGAAACTGAGTCCATGTAAGAGTAGGCTCATCGAGTTCGGCAGTGAATAGCTCGTACCAATCAAGAGAACGCTGTTGTAACATGCTGGATGCTACAAGAACCCTATGATAATCCGAAAGATCCATGCGAGAAAATATCCGCTATCAAGAACGAATCCAAGCCTGAACCTCTAAAACAGACTCGGAGCCTTTGGATGGCTTGCCTCCGAGATGTGCAAAATCACCACACATGCGCGCGAAAAGAGACTTGCGCGAAGGAGAAGCTGGAGTAGGAGCTGGAGGCTGGGTGCTCCTAAATAACTCATAAACTGATCGGTAGACATATATACTCCATCCGGATGGGAGCCACTGGATTGCCCCGCATCCGAACGTCGTCCTCTGCCTCTTCCAGCCATTAGCTGAAAGTTAAAATAAGATAAAGATTATTCATATGGCAGATATCATTAATTCAAATATGGAATACTATGGAATTAAAATGCATTCCTAAACATATTCCCAAAATTATATCTACCCTAAGGACACGAAAAGAACAAAAGCACGATGATTCAGGGATTCGTAACACTTGTATTACACTTTGATGTACTTTAATATGTGTTTTTGTCCTGTGTTTATCATATTTTGTCCTGAACTCAGCTCTGATACCAAGCTGTAACGCCCCACCCTGAGACCCACATTAACAAAGAGCATTACTGGGTAATACAGTCTACCAATGCAGAGAATAGGGTTGGATAGGAGCGACCATCTATAGCCTTGTCTTAAATATCTATTGAATACATCAACAATGCCATATTTTTCCTGATTCAAGTGGATCGACATATCCAATAAATACTTAATACAAAGCCATATGTGGCTATAGGATCTATCAGAACAAAATACAATAACTCAAATGTAAAACACATCACAGAACAGTAGATAATCTCATAGATACACACATACACAGATACATCACAAAGTATACAGAATGATACATCACATATGTGCTATGACGACCACAGTATAAACATGAGTCAAAATAATATACATATCAGAGTAGCAAACCAAAAAGGACTACACAAAAAGCTATAACAAAAAGAGCTAGCAGAATAGTCACTACAACAAAAACACCCTTTAATAGCGTTTAAAAAACGCTATAAAAGGCTTTTTCAGCATTTTTATAAACGCTGTATATCAACATGTTGTAATAAATCAGTGACCTATTATTGCAATAGAATAAACGCTATAAAAAACATGTATTTTTATAGCGTTTTTTACATGCTATAAAAAATCTTATTAATGGCATTCTTACTATGCTATAAAAGGCTTTTACAACGTTTTTATAAACGCTGTAAATCAACGTATTGTAATAAATCAATGACCTATTATTGCAACAGAAGAAACGCTATAAAAAACATGTTTTTTATAGCGTTTTTTACATGCTATAAAAAATCTTATTAATGGTGTTCTTAACAGCGTTTTAAAAATCATTTTTGCAATACGTATATATCCATTATCACATTGCAATCGATAAATTTACATAAACATAATGTATCATTTCACACAATCATATATATCACATTAGACGAAAAATAACTAACCGTTCAACATTCACATAGAATGATGCATAACATATCGTAATATTTAATGAAAATTACATTAGAAGTATAAATAATACAAATGATAAAAAGATCGTACTACACATGATGATTAAATGTACAAACCAAAGAAGTTGTTACTTCAAAAGAACTTCAAAGCGCTAATATACAACATGTTGCCATTTGTATACACCATAGATGGGTAATTACCTATGAAAAATAAATTCAACAATTAGCAATTATAACTATACATGCATGCATATCATATACATAAAAACATACCTTTAAGAAAATAAGATCAAAACAAGATCGGCATACATTTACATGATCAAAACAAGATCGGATTTATATCATATATAACAAAATATACTTTATAATAGCATACACATTCAAATGCATAAAAACATACCTTTAACTACTTTAGCTGGCAATCTTCCATGTAGTAAACGAATGTTTTGTGTACCTATATAGCAAAGTAAAGGGAATAATTAGTAAAGATGGGCATCTCATATTGTAATTGAAATTAGACTACGTAAATAGGAGAATTGAAATTAGACTACATAAATAGCTATGTAGTTGATTAAAATTACTTGCGTTATAAGCAACAAATAGTTTAAATTTAATTTTTATGCGATGTTATTATCATGAAGTCGGCAGCATTCACTGTAACGTGTGACTCCTGTTCAACAATATCTAATACTAGCAGTAACAAAAGTGTAGTTGTCCCGCATATGAATACATATACTCCAGGATATTAACATACAAAAGTATGTACATGCATAAGTATATATGTGCAATCAAATACTGAAATGATGGACAGGCCAAGAAGATTAATATTCTTCTTGTATTATTAAATAAATCCAAAAATTCAATTTATTGAATTAAATTTAATAAAATACCTAGAATAACTTTTTAACTCTAGTTATCCATTATAAAATGTTTATCTTATTTTAATTTTAGACCGGGACGTTACAGCATAGCGTCAAGATGGGGCAAAAATACTCACGGAAAATTATGGAGTGCTTCATAAAACAATAGTTGGGTTTCACCAAAATCAATAACATGGCAGCAAGGATTTAGAAATATGTCGAGTCTAGTATCATTTGATTGCATTATACAAAAGGTGTAGTAATTAACTTAATGAGTATCACAGTCACTGGTGTAAATGCAGGAGCATGTTTCCATAGTAAACTTGCACATATAGGCTTATATAACCTGATAGAGCTATGTCTATATGCAGTCAACATAACTTGAGATTCTATAAGTTCATACTCTATTATAACATAGATATTAAATAAAGTTGATTTGATGATAAATCATTTCAAGGCAAATTGCAAAAGTTAATTTAGTGAACGAAAAGTTGTATGTACCTGCAAGCGACATCATTTTGATTCACTTGCTTTTGGAAAGAAAAGGCATCACATAATTAGGCAGGAATTTTAGTGGAAAACATTCTAACCAAATAAAATATATCGCGATGCAACAAAAAGAATTTTGGAACTAA
Source organism: Allium cepa (assembly GCA_030765085.1). NCBI lineage: Eukaryota > Viridiplantae > Streptophyta > Magnoliopsida > Asparagales > Amaryllidaceae > Allium > Allium cepa. The sequence goes on along the minus strand of CM060939.1, from coordinate 670,070,144 downwards.
GATGGTAATAAATTGGTAAAGGAAGAAAAAAAAACTGAAAAAGAAAGCTCACCTGGCCAAAAAGCATCTGATTCAGCTCACTTAGAGGAGTGCTCTCTACAGCTCATATCTGAGAAACTGTGAACAAATGAAAGAAGAAAGTCGGACAGAGTGACCTCCTATCTTTTCTGTGTGCAGAATTCATAGACAAATTGAACAGTACTTTTTTGGGATAGTTATTGGTTTTTCTTGTAGTGTTGTCTGAATGCTTTAGTCGGTATAAGCCATTTCAATTTCTTGAATGAGACCGGTAATATAGCTTAACTATATAATTTTACATGATTCTGGACGTAATATATCATATTACTTGTTTGCATGTGGACATTTGCTTGCAGCCTTGTAAGATGGATCCAGTTGTCTCAAATAATGTTTGAGTAATATATCCTATTATGTTAAATAGGAACAACTTATTGTACAATTTTTATACTTCAACATAATGATGTATGCAATCATTGATAGTTTTTAAAAATAGCATCTTAGATTAAGAATATATACTAATTCAGACCACTGCACTTGTGTGTTGAATCACGGAATGTGGCTGTTGTGAGAAGGTGGGCAGTGCTTGCAAACCAAAAACTGATTGATGAAGCTAATTGATATTGCAAGTCCAGTGGGTATTGCATTGTGTATGGCAGCTTCTTTAAAGAAGGATGGAGAATCTGGTAATTTAGATGCTAGTTCATTGGTGATTATTTTTAAAGGGGTTTCCTTAAAAATCAAAATGAGCATCTCTTTGACTAAATCTGCATGTCCATTGTCATGCAAGCTGTATGAATAACATTCTACATAAAAGTAAACAAAAATACCTGGATCTTTCCTTCACCAAATGTTCTGTGAAGCACAAGAACTGCATGTCTATGGTCATGTAAAGCTCCAGTTAGAATTTCACTTGCACTCTCACTTCCTTCGTTGACCCATATAAGACACATTCAATCGTCAGAATTATGGACATTTTAACAATGAATATTTTAATATGTTATTCACATACAATAAAGTATATGTTCACAGAGAAGCATTATTTAAAAAAGGAGTGAATTGATTTTTTTTTCTTGTCACTTTAAGAGACATCATGTTAAACAAAAATAGCAGTATCACTAACTTTCTTACATGCTTGATGCATACAATGTCAAAAGTTTTTAACTGTAGAGGTGTCATTCAATTAAAAAAGGGAATAAATAAATAGCTTCGCAATTAATGACTTTCTAATTGGAATCTTGCCGAACATTCACTTCAAATACTTTGGCACTTATGAAGCATTTAGAACAGTTTTGAAAAATGCAAGGTCAGAACACGCATACAGATACAATCAAAATAGGCTTTAGAGGAATAATTAAATTGGAGCAAATAATAAATCTTGCCAAATACTAACACAATAAGCTAATCAACATTAGCTAAAAAATAATATTTAAATAATAATTTATAATTTATTAAAATACCAGAATGCTCTAAATAATTACTCATCAAACTTTCTATCTAAACTCCTTGACATATGAAATTTGTGCTCTTTCAAAGGTTAAAAACTAGCATTCAAACACACTATATATTATTATACTACCGAAACGGTTAAACGGTAAAATTAATTTATAATGATTAAAACATTTATCTAAAAGATTAATTGATAATATTATCAACATGATGGTGCAATAGTCATAGTTCACAAAGGAATGCACAATTTCTACCTTTTTGGTCTTATATTGGGCAATAAAAGAAGAATTACCTCATATTCCAGAATCAGTGATGCCCAAAAAATCGTTCTTCCTTTAATTCCTTGATCAACCATCCAGCTCGGCATGTTTTCTAATTAATCTATTTATTTCTACAGGCTTCCATTCCAAGCTGATTGAGTGCATGCCAACCCTTTAGGTATATAGAGAATGATGCTCCTGTTGCTTTAAGTGTTTCTGATCTCTCCAATATTAGACTGTTTAATCCTTTTCTGCAAATATTCATAATGGTGTTATTAAATTGAATTTAGAGCTCTTGTTGCTTTAAACAAAACACGACGTCATCCGAAAAAAATATTCAGTGATATCGCTGACATTATCAGTAAAGAAAAGAATTATTGTTAAAGGAGAAACCGTCTTAGATAGAATTTGCATTAGAGGAAGAACAACATGAAAAGAAAATTTTATCAGAGCTTAACAAGAGATTAAATTTAACTTAATGGTGGGCATAGTGAAAAGCAAATTTTATCAAAATGAAATTTAACTTAAGAACTACTTCTAGGAGGATACACTATCTAGTGGCTCAAAGGACGTAAGAACTAAAGTTCAGCATGTATCTATATTAAAGCATACAGTACTGTTGGTTTATCTTAAGACATAAGCAACCTTGTGCTTGAAATTTGAACAAATGAATTCTTAATCAATAAGTTATTACACAATATTGCTTCCTTGTTTGTTACAATACAATAAACTATGAACCCCACTTATCCACGACATACCAAGATCCAAAATTGAATGCTTAAACATTCTACATTTCATAAAAAATATGTATAACTTATTTCCCAAAAATCTTACCAACTTTAAGATAATCACATTCAAAATTCTTAAAAGTAAAGTTGATATATAATTTTCCTGAACATAATGTTGGACTTAACACTTGAATATTTATAAATAACACTTTTGGGATTTAGAAACCGTAAAAAAGAAAGTTTCACCTGCAAGAGCGGATGCATCAAGGGGAGTCCAGCATATGTGCAGAGTGCAAACTATATGTCTATACCAGATTCATACCATTTATTGCCAAATAATAACGCAGGTGCTCATACTTTTTGATAAAATCTAACAAAATAGAAAATAAGAGCAAGCATTAAATGCAGATTTCGTATGAAAAAACTATTCATAAAAAGAAATCAAACTTCAAACAAGTACTCAAGGAAATTATGGCACAAAGCGCTAACTAGTACTAATATTGTATAATTATATTACTTTAAATCTACATGATTGAATTGGCTGTCCAATGCTATTATTGGTGGAGACAACCTCGTTGTTCCATTTCCATCTATAAGACCTAAAACACAACTTCAATCACTTACTCCAAGAAATCAATCTGTAGTAGGGCGAAAATCTGCTACTAGACAGTGGCATAGTGGTATTTATTGGCTGCTTAAATGTGTGTTTCTCCTTTTCATATGCGAATATAAACTAGTAAGGACTAATATATTTTATAAAAAATTACTTGAAAAATACAAACTACATTTTGCAAACAAGCAACGGTTGTTATGAACATTCTTATCAAGGAAACTAATTCTCATGGCAAGTCTTGACAAAGCAACCAAATCAGAAATGGCGAGTCCCTTTTTAGAGAAATCCAAGATGAGGTTGCTCAAAGATTGACTTAGAGAAGTTACATCACTTTTAGAAAGGCTACGATCTGCAGTTTTCATTTCCCTCCTACCTAATGCCACACTCCATGTATGCCCACCCAACTAAGGTTTAACTCAATAATCCTCAAACCAGAATACATAGAATAATATGAAGCAAATGGGTTAAATTGTGAAAAAAAAGAAATCAAAACTTATGTGAAATCGGATATTTCTACACAAATAGTTCTAAGGTATCCAGACAGTTTATGGATTTACAGCAACTAGGTTTCAATGTTGATTACTCTAATTTGTTTCATTATCTTTATTGTTAGTTTCTATATTAACTACTCTAAGAATTAGTTCAACAATTAGTCGAAATTTATTTTATTGAGTAGTTTTGGTTGATCTTTTTTAATAAACATACAATTATTTTCACTTTGTAGCCGTTTTACACCATGAGGTCATCTATGCTTTCTCTACTGAAAGGTTCTTTTATTTGGTAGCTTATTAAGTAGGACTAATAAGGTAACAATCACTGCAAAAATAACTGAACTTTACCAATTTAAGTTACCTATAGACCTTTAGACTACCATGCACAACATAATTGCAATCCACGCTCCTTCGTAAAATAATGTTATCGATCAAGGTTCTGTTCACATACTACATTAGCTTAAAGATCGGATGATATACACTTTCAAAAACAAATGCCACTTATACCTTTTCACACTAATTCACAATCTAACCCTCTATTTTCAAGATATAAATTTATCTAAAATAGGCAATAAATTTGTTACCTTTCACCCTAGTTAATTAAATTGCAACCAAATTAGTCACCAATTGTTCATAGATTATGTATATAAATCCAACACAGATAAATAGTTCATCACATTAAACATAAAAAATTATTATTATTTAGCACACATTTGTTCGATAAATTAGTTCAGTTAAATTAATTTTATTGATAAATTATTTCAGTTAAAAAACCATCCTTGATTACACTTAAGAGGTAAGGGTTTGAAACATAGATACCTGAAGGAGGCATGGAAATATAGGTGGATTTCCCTCAGCTTTGCAGCCATCATTGGGTTTGGCGGCCACTCTATGAGGCTTTGCTAATGCATAGGTAGGCCACAATGGAACGATATCCTGTTAGATTTTCTAGAATGTAGCGGTGGTGAGTGACAAAAAATGATGACTAGTGGTAGAGTAGAGTTTTAAATGATTCATGACCGCAGTATTGGTTTTCCAATGGCAATAGTTCGAATCACTGGTTAAAATGACAAGATTGGAGCATGACAACCGAAAACCGACGACCTTCAAGAGGGAGATGGAAGGGATCGATGAATATTTTTGATTTGAAATCGATGGATACTTAGGTTTATTCATTTTGATTTATTGGGAAGAATTGTTGAGCGAACGTGAAAGATATTGGATTCGAATTAATGGATATTTGGGTTTATCCCTTTGATTTTTTGGGGAAGAAAATATTGAGGGGAAATATGGAATAATATGGAGATAATAGAGACGATGGAAAGTGAAATTTTAGGGATAAAAAGAGAGGGAAGAAATGTACCGTGCCAAAAAAAGTTTAACATATACAACGTAAATTACCTTTTCTCCTTGAATAAAATGACTTGCAACAGCATCATGCATAAACACGCCATCATGTTTTGCAATTGAAAATGAATATTCTTGTAGTGAGTCCATGCAGAAGCAGAATAGGCTAAGTCCAAATGTACGTAACCTGAAACACCTCGGTCTGACCCGAGTATAAAATACACGGGTCAGTCTAGCTAAACAAATCAGTTAGATAAGCTAAATGATAATGAACATGCAAGATCATAAAGTACCACAAATATCACTAAAAGAGATAACTCGATCATCTAATAAAAGATGAATCGTAACAAGCCTCATATCATCGGCAACTCAATAAACAAAGGATATGAATATCCCAAATCAAGCCAAAAAGGCAAATAACAAATACCAATAAAGGTAACACAAGTTTCCATAAGGTAATCGCTATGTATCGAGTGGTTCAAAAGACCTACTCCGAAAGGCGATACTCTGGGGAAATATAAATATCAATAAAACAAAAGATGCACGTGCTCAGTACTGTATAAACAAGGATCCACAAACCCGAAGGCGACGAACACAAGTATCTCTCGAGCGGTGACGAAGGACCAACTCCAAAAGCGATACTATAGGGCAACAAATCCGAAGGCAACAACCCAAGTATCTCTCGAGCGGTGACGATGGACCAACTCCAAAAGCGATACTATAGGGCAACAAACCTGAAGGCACAAATCCGAAGGCAACAAACCGTAGTGGCGAAGGTCCGGAGGCCCAGTACTGGACACCACTAACTGGCAATATGTGTCACAAACTCTTGGAAAGGAACCCGAAAAGTGTTAACGTGTGTCCCATACCACACATTCTCACTAAACGGTTTACTAAACGTAAGTCAATTCCACACTCAAAGCAGTACAAAGTTTAACTCATCTCATTGGTAAACCAGACCCAAAGGTCAAAACGATCAAACGAATAGATTCGAATTAACTGAAAAGATAAACGCACGTGTTCATAGCACGCGTTTTATCCAATCATTTAATTCTCCTCCCTCTTCGCTCGAAGTGCAAAATCGTGTGTTTTATATAGAAATTAAGTTGAAGAAAACGAGTTTTAGGAACGCTTCAAAATCGCTTTAGAAATTGCATTTGAAATTGTCCTATTATGGAGTAATTAATTTAATACTTAAAAAAAATATTAAATTATAATTTCAAAAGTCAAATTACTTGAAAAACACTTTGTAATGCTTTATAAAACCCGTGTACGGAATTTAGCGAAAAATCTCAAAGAAATCGGAAAATATCATAAAAAGCCAGAAATTATTCAAGTATAAAAACCGGTGACAACATGCTGCGAACCCAAGTTCGACAGCAGGTTTGGACCTGCAAACAGAGTCCAAATGAGATGGAATTTCGTAGAAATATAGTTTAACATTCCTACTTCAATATGCAAAAAAGAATCATTCAAATCCGATTTGAAACGAAGAATCTGCGTCGTTTCAAAGTCGGACCAAAATAAGGTTTAAAACACGGAATTAATAAGTTGCGAGTACAAGTTCGACAGCAGTTTAGAAATAGCAAACCAAACCAGATTTTCATGATACTTTACAGGAATGTAAATCAACATTCCTACTTCAATTTTAAAAATAATCATGCAAATCCGATTTGAAACCAATGAGTTATGCTGTCACAAACATGTACTCAGGCCATGTTTGCAACAGTTCAAAAACCAAATAAATGTGCAGGCCTAAAACCCTCCTGGAGTCAACTTTCAGTTATAAAACAGGGAATCAAATTGCATCATATTGAACTCAAAATTGGTACACGTATAGTAGAAAACTTCATCTCTTAAACAAAAAAGAATGATGCAATTTTGATAAAATTTGAGAAAGTTATGATCTCTCAAAATTGAACCCAGACAGTGTTTAACTGTTGAACTCTGGGCAAAAACATGGTCCAGGTCCACGTTTGACAGCGGATTTATATAAGCTATCTATGTCAAAATGACCTGTAATTTGGTATGAACAAAGTAGAGAACTTCATATTTCAAGATAAAAAAGAATCGTGCAATTTGAGAAAGAAACGAAAGAGATATGATGTCTCAAACATGGACTCAGTCCATGTTTGCAACAACTCGAAAACAAAATGTGCACAAAATATTTGCAGGCTGTGCATTGATTTTGCAGTGACGATTTAAACACTCAAATGACCATATTATTCAACCAAACTTTGCATAAATGAAGTTTAACATATAAACTTGACTCAGAAAAAGGTCCGGCAGCATTTCGTTGTCGAAGATGAAAGTTATGGATAGCCAAAGTTGGCACTTTAGGCCAGAAACGAAAATAGACTACATTGAATAAACTTTTACATATGCAGCAAATTCAAGCAATTTCACAAGCAATTTAGCTAGTATTTGTGAGATATTGTTCTCACCTTGCTGATTTGATGCAAAAGCTCGGATTTTGCAGCAAAATCGAAGCCCTTTGGCAAGATTTGAGCTTTTATGAACCTGTAGAGGAAGAGAAAATAACACGCAAACAACTAAATTTGAAATCTTTCCATAGATCAGAGATTTTGATGAAATTAAGTATTTTGGAGTTAGATTACCTTGGATTTAACTCTAGATTGCAAAAAGATTTTAGTTTGTTGAATTAATTTGAAGAAATTGGCTTGGTTTGATTTTTGAGGAAGAGACTTCCTGTATTTTCTTTCAGGCTGAAGGAGGAAGTAGAAGCATGAGAAATGAACGAACAATTGTTTCTCATTTCTTACTTGGTTATGTGGTATTGGGCCGAATTGGACCCAAAATAAAAGGAAATATAAGGAGGCTTGAGGATAAAATCAATACTTAACCAAAAATATGTGTGTATATTACATATACACACAAATAAAATTCATTTTCTTCATATTTACACAAACAAAAATGTGAAAACTTGTATACATTCAAATTAAAACATTTTCTAACATATAAAAGGATTAATTTTTATTTTTAAATATTTTTTTATTATTAAATTCCTTTATTTAACAAGAATGCACTATTTACTCAAATTAATGAATGAAACCATTTTTTTTAACTCCTAAAATTCCACAAAATTTATGTTATCACTTAGAAAAATATTTCAAACCATTTCAAAACATTAATTATAGCCAAAACTTATTTTTAACCCGATTTTCACTTTTTATTTCAATAAACAACCTTTAAAAATCAAATACTTCCTTTAAAAATTATTAAAAGAAGTAATTGGCAATAATTAATAAAATTATTGCAATTGCTATAAATAAAAATTATTTTCCATTCATTATTAACCCAAAAAAATAAAGTAAAGCTTGGAATTTCATTTTCTCATTTTAAATTCCAAAATTCATTGTTTATTCCAAATAAACAATTTAATTTCTCCAAATCTAATTTAATTCACAATATTAAATTATAATTATCATTATAATTCAATATTGAAAGGTAATCTCCAAACCAGGGTTGTTACATTTTCAGTTTGAACAGAGAATCCCTCTTTTTAAAAAAAAAAATTGGAAACTTCGACTGCCTCTGGATTTTTGATTGTACTGATCTGGATTGTTGAAATTTGATGTTGATCTTTGCATTGATTACTGAGTTAAATCTGAAGCTTTATTATTGAAGAAGTGGAATTTGTGACATTAATTTGCCTTGCTTGATTTTTTTTTCATTTTGATTAAATTTTCAGTTTTCTTTTAAAGAATGAAAGAAGATGAACATGCTTTCAACTGCATAAAACCTGGTTTAATTCTTTCATGTCTAATTACAATAAAATTTTAAAAAGAAAACAAGATGCCACATGTTAATTTGCATGTTAACTCTAGTCACAATTGCTAAGTGTATGTATATCTAGCTTACAAATGTCTTAATAAAATTTATAAATTATATTTGCTATTTATTTTTATATGTGTGTGTGTTTTTTTATCATACTTATATTTTTATGTTTAATACTTATATTAAAGAAAGTATAAACCTAATTCAATCCTATTTTAAATATTAGTCTTTTCTTTTTATTTTAGTGCTTTATGTACTAATTAATTTTATGTTTACATTTGTAATTATAATGTATCTAATATATTTTATGTATTTGTTAAAAAAAATTTAAAATAAATTATATAATAACTTTATACAAGTATGTCTTAACCTTGTATATTTACAGCCTACCTTTATTCAAAGTATAACCTTTAAAGAAATATATATATATATATATATATATATATATATATATATATACATACACATATACCTATATGTTGTATATTACGATTAGAATTAATCATTTTTATAAATTTTGAAAAGATAGATTTTGCCCAATTTAACAATTATAAAAGAAGATTATTAAATTACTATTGTCAAATTTCAATAATTATGATAAGAGATTATCAAATACATATTTATCCCGATATTTATAATTTAGTATTTATTATAGTTTCATTTATATAATATCCAGATATTCTTATTTATCAAATTTTATTTGTTTTAGTCAAATGAAATCTTTATCTTAATAGTTTAAAATAGGTTAATTATCAATTTTACAGATGTTCAAAATCCGGGTTATCACATCCTCATTCTAGCAAACGCCGACTTGACCCATCACTAGAAAACACGACAAATTCCCATCCCTCCTTTACTGTAGCAAACGTCGTGACTGCCCATAGGCGCTCGGCCTTCACCAAAACTTGGCCGCCGCTTCCCCATCACCTCGCGAGTACTATTCTGGCATCCAACCCTCGAATCAATGGCTAAAGCCTTGAAAATCCTAAACCCTACTCAAAACTGTGTTCGACTTCATAGCCAAGGTCAACAACTCGACGCTGTACCCTCTAATAATCATACCAGGTTTAAGCTCGTTGAGAAATATGAATTTATAAACAAGTTTCGAATCTTTTAATCAAGTATATTTAATATTTTGATTTTTGAAGTGCTGCTTTCTTTTTTATCACTGTAAGTTACTTTGCGTGTTTTAAAAGAGGAGGGGGATGTGATGGTTGCGTGTAGGGTGGCTATCTACAGTGTTTTGAAATGAAAGAAAGAAGCTGATGGGAATATGGTCAAGCCAATGTATATATTATTATTATTTTAAATTCAAACATCTAGATATTTATTTCGAACTCCTATCGAGGCGTGCCACTAGACGTTTATAATGTTATACCTCTATTTTGAACGCAATGAAAAAGGTTTCGAGTCCTAATTCGATCGTATGGAGAAGATAGCTTTTTGGACCCAATTATTATATTGAATTTTCGATATTAATTTCAACGCGTTTATATCCCATACGACCAAACGATAATTCTAAACTCTAAGAAATTTGAAATCTGATAATAATACACTATTATGGATCTAATGAAATTAATTTCGCCAAAATCCGAGACTGTCCCTCGAAAGGCTATTTTTATATGTAAATTTAAACAAGCTATTTTTAAAATCGAGCAAACCACTTATAAATACAATTTAAAACTATATTTACCTTCATTCTTATTAATATAAACTTAATAAGCCTTTAAATTATTTTTATCAAGCTTAAAACTCAAAATTCCATGATTAAAGAAATTTTCAATTATTAAATTCAATAATTAAATTGTCCAATAAATCGTTATATTTGAAATTTAAGTTAAAAATTTACTAAATATTCAAAATCAATTAAATATTCCAATTTTAAGTAACCAAAATTCTGGGTCTTTACATTTTCTTAAAATCTGATGGAGAATTATTAATGAAAATTTTACTAAAAGTTTGTACGAATATTTTGTTTTGTAGAAGAGAAATAAAAAGGAAGAATGTGGGAATGTAGATAGCCCCACATTGTGGAATACTTGAAACAATGTTTGTTTAAATATATGTTTCATTAAAGAAATATTGGGTCTTTTGGATATCCAAATGCTTTTCGTTGGGTTTAAGAGAAATGCAATGCATGTTAGCATGCACGCCGTTGTCGTTCGTTCGACCGACCTAGACTAGCCGGTATGGATTTGGATCCAATTATACTTTTGGATAATTTTTTATTTAAGTGCGTTTGTTTTAAGCCCATTTATAAGCCCAGAACAATTCAGATTTCGAATTATGAAAAGTTGAAAATGGCGGGAAAAGAACGATCGCAAAATAGACCGTTGTGGCTAACAAATGCTTCTTTTGGCTACCAGATGCTTACCTTTGGCAGAAATAGTTGTGTCTCAATGAACATACGCAACTCCTTATGCCCATATAAAGGCGCAGGATCTTCCTTTAGAAAAAAATTCAGAAATTTTCGAACAATCCTCATTCTCTCTTTCTTCTTGATTCTCTTTTAATTTTTGAACTACATATCGGGTTTTTGATATTATCGATCGTAAGCTCGAAACTCTTGTCACTGCAGTCGTATGTATAGTGGTTTTAATTGACTTTGGTAGTATCGTCTATAGTTATTAATGGCACACGGCACAAAAAAGCACAGTTTCTGTAGAGCCTTGGCCTACACTATATGGTAAATTGTGTACACCTTTTTAGTTTACTATGCACGTTTAATTTTTTTATAAATTTAATACATATAACGATAAATTTAAAAAGTTAAATATTTTTGCTAAACATATACAATAAAGTTTTTATAGGAATTTTGCCAAAAGAAACATCATCAAATGTAATATCATAAACATAGAATTTCAAGCATAATAGATTTTTAAAATAAAAGTCCAATATAATTATAAATATTACTGATAAACTAGAATATGATTCTGCAAGTATATTTTCTAAATGTATGCATCATCAGATTCATAAACTTCATCATCTTCCTCATCCATATCATTTGTTTCTTCTTCGTGAAGATGTAAATGAACTGAAGCAGGTGTTAAAAAATATCTCGATGTGGATGTTCTTCTTTTCGAATATCTAAATACCTCCACTCCTGCTGCTCCAGCAGCAATTACCCTAATCAAGTCATCGTTATCATCATCAACTATAAGTTTATCTTCAACATCGAATGCATCATCCATATTTTCCGTTAATCATTTATTACAATCGTCAATATCTTTTAAGGACATTCGATCAATGGTGTCAATGATGTTGTGTATCGCCTTTTTATTGCTTCATAATACGATGAATACTATTTTTTATGCAGTTTGGATTGTAAAAGATAAAAAATATAATAAAGACGCGTCATTTTGCGTCGTGCACCATTTTTGCACCATGTACCATTCGCGCCATTCGCCATATCTTTTCATATGTGCCGCGGCACAAGGAAGAAAAACGCAAACGTTGCATCATGCGCCCTGACGTCTGCCTTGGTTTGTCTTTCATAACTATGGTATCACCGTAGTCGATTAGAGAGAATAACTTTTTGACTCCATTATATCTTATGGGACAATTTGATGTAACTCTGAGTATCCGTTCGTTTGCTTAAACGAGTGAAGATGACAAATAATGTCTTAAGTTAAGGAAAACATCATCAACGCACCTTAAAGTGACCTTTATTCATTTGATTACTGATGTCGGTATCTCAAATCACAAAAATCCATAATTTTCATCAACGGTGTAGAATATATTACAAGTTAACATATGTTCTGTGGTTCGAATCATGCTATGTAGGATTCAAACATGTAACCTCATAGACCAAATTTAACAGTGGTGCTAAATATGAACCGTGAAATATTATTTGTAAAAGTTTCGTATTCTCTATTGTCCTTCATATACAGCAAAATAGAATAGTTAAACTCTTTGACATGATCGACCCACCATTCCTCGGTGTCGAAGGATCTCATTCCACACAAGTTTTATTGTACAAACTTTGCTATATCACCCATTATTTTTAGTGCTTCGTTATTGTGTCAAACATATTTGTCGGTTACCTCTGCTTTTCCCAAACACTCATTCAAAGCCTTATTAAATGATATTTCAATTTTTTTATGCACTCCTTGTTGGTTCCGACGGCAACACATGCATCCACGATATACTATAGAAAGTGTGAAGTGACAACAAGGGATCATATTTTTGGACTTTTGCCTTGTTTTGTGATATTTTTGAAGAGTTGAAGAGTGAGATTGATGTGGAAAAGGATGTCAATGGATACTTTCGAATGTAAATAGTGTTATATGCGCATTCGTATTTGAATTCATTTTCGAATATTGGATATCTTCACCTGCGAATACGGACGGATGTCGAATATCCGCATCTGCGGATACGGACGCATATTGAATAATTATAAATAGAAATTTTTGGTCAACATAGGTTTTTTCGATCACACTGATTAGATGTATGCAAAATCAAGAAATACGATGATAATAAAAAGTTTTAAGCAGTTAACTTGAATCAGATGCTTATAATATGTGTGTGTGTATTATTAACTTGTATGTATATATAGATGTATCTATGTATGTGTGTCTGTTATTAACTTAATAAAATAATAAATTCATATATTTTATTATAATGAAAATACATGTTATATAAACTAAAATCTTGATATAAATGGGATGAATAATTTTTGGATACGTAAAATCTTGATATATACACCTATGCAGACGGATTTTATGGATTTCGATTTTTCTGAATATCCATTGATAGGCTTAGACTTGGAAGAATGTTTGAAGAAGTTATGATTATATAGGGAGAATAAGAAAATAGCCGTTGAGAGAGAATTAGATCATTTATTATGGACACGTTGAACGCGTTGACAATAAAGGTGTCGCTCTCCAGGAACGGGTCAAATGGGGTTTCGCCCCGTTCAGTGTTTTCGACGCATCCGATGCCCCTAACACATCGAAAAAGTTGAACTCTGCAGGCCAAGACAGCGAACACACCTTCAATTATGTCCATGATATACTAATTGAAAACTCTACTGTATATATTAGTTCTATTCCAAAGCTAGAGAGATTGAAAAGTGTTAAACATTTGCCATTATAGGTTATTTCTACTGTTAATAACTAAAACATGTTGGCTTCCTGAACTAACATCAATGTCCTTGAACTTTTCTAAAATTAATAATTATAACGTTCAATTTCAACCATGACTCTATGAAATGATAATCAATTTCTGTAAACGTCTTCACTATCAATCACGAAAATTGATTGTTTGATTCATCTTTGTTAGCGTTTTAGCCGTTATCAAAACTACATAAACATTTTTTGAAATTTTCATATTTTATTAAGTACAAGTGTGCCATACTAGCATAACAAGTAATATCACGTTAAAAATAATTTCTAATTGGCATGTTCATACCAACTGTTAGAAGATATGCGCTCAGAGGTAGTAGACAACTTAAGGAACAAATGTTAAGCTGTAGAAGGGAGTTGATCCCACCAACCTTAGCAAATGGAATTGAACTTACAAACATTAGCTATTTGAATTCGATCACCTTCTACAACAAACAGTGTTCTACTTTAAATATCAATCGTTACGCGTTGTGCATTTACGATCTATATTTTTACATTGCCTTGCTAAGGAGTTCATTACTTAAGATCACCCACTGTCCATTTGCTAACTATATTTAACACTGACATTAAATATGATTGCTCAAACTATGCAACGGTGTTTTGCCAATCTTATTATTATTATTATTAAGCTTAATAGTATATTAGGCATGGCTAGTGATAATCCATTCCATGAAAATAACACATTTGCCTTTTAATCTATACAGGTTTTAAAACTGCAGCAGAAGATTCATACACTGCGCAGGCTGGAAAATCCATGGCATAGAGACGTGGTCATGCAGTAAAATGATTCGTCTTTAATCTTATTGCGTCTGTTCTAGTTTGTAGTGGTGGGATTTTGATATTCAAATGGTAAGGACGCTTGGTATGATAAATGAAGTTGCATCCTTTTTTCTGATATAGTATTTTTTGTTGCTAGATTTTCATGTTCATAGTGTAAGGGTTTTAATTTGGAAGAAATACAGTTGCTTCTCATAGAATTAGGCTTGCCAATTCTTCATTGACATGACCTGGATTGGTAATTATAGCTATTTATTTGATCAGCTCATACATGCTTTGCTTGCATGGAAACTTCAAACTGTATGATCTTAGTATGCATGTCTCATGTAAAGATTTTTACTCAAATTACCTAATTTTCCCCAAGTCTACGTGCATGTGCTTATGAACATTACCCATGAAAACTGACAACAGCCTTTGACGACGCCACCATGTCATATCACTAGCTTTTAGATTTGTTAAAATTATTTTCAGCTAACCGTATTTCGTGAATAACGGATATTATTCTATCCATTGACAATTAATGAATTTAAAGATAAAAATATAAAATTTTATTTTAACATAAAAAATTTCCATCTTGATATTATAAAGGTACAAAAATAAAATAAAAATCCAGATGATGTTGAAAGTAAACGAAATTAGAAGCTATCAGAGAGAGAAACATTTTATTAATTGCAATTATGTGTTTAATACAATATAAGGGGCCTTTACTTGTAGAATCGAGATGGAGAATCAGATTAGAATAACGTCCTTTAACATTTAGAATATTCATCCTTGTTCCTTTTATATATTACAACAATTCCCATTAAATATGTGTATATAAAGATGATAAGAATAATTGTTCCATTAAAAACCTATATTATATGGAAAAAGGTCATAAGCAAGAAAAATAGTGCAATTTTATTTCATCTTTAGACAACATGTTACATAATGTTATTACGAGGGTTGATACTTCTAGATCAAGATAATACCTCGTTAATATCTTACTAATAAAAAACCATTGGGAAAAAAATTTAGTAAAGGAAAAAGAGTATATTATAGCATACTTCTTGATGCTCTTTCTGTATAACACATTATTCAATTTGTCTGTCTTATTATCCTTTTCTAATTCATGTGTGAAGAAAAATTTAAGAGAAATGTGCTTCGTCCTATCATCCTTAATGCAACATGCTTGGATTTGAATTACACAACCTGCTATGTTTTCATAAATAATAATAGTCGACCCTTCTGCAGTTGAGGAGAGTTGACATAACTTTCAAATATGCTTAATTAATGATCTTAGTCAAATACATTCTCGACTTGCTTCATATAGTGTTAGTATTTCAAAATGATTAGATGTTGTTGCTGCCAACATTTTCTTCGTGGATCACCATGAAATAGTTGCATTACTGTTACTAAACACATACGCGGTATGTATTCTTTGTTATGTGAGTTAGAAAGGTAACATGCATTAACATAGCTAACTAGATTCTGATTATTGCTTATGTCAGAATAAAATAAGCCTAAATCTGTTTTTCTATGAAGATATATTGTGATATGTTTTATCTCATTCCAATGCCTTTTCATTGATACAGAACTGTATCTTGCTAGAAGATTTACTGAGAATGCAATATCTGGTCTCATGCATTTGCTAAATATAATAATTTGCTAATGATACTGAGATATGGTACTTCTGGACCAAGCACATTTTCATCATCTTTTTTTGGACGATAAGAGTTCTTTTTAATATCCAAAGATGTGACAATCATAGGCATACTAAGTGAATATACTTTGTCTATTTGAATACGCTTTAGGATTTTCTCAACGTAATTTGACCGATGGATCATTATGCCATTATTACTATGCCCAATCTGTAGGCCAAAACAACATTTAGTTTTTCCAAGATTTTCATTTAAATTCTTTCTTTAAATAATTTATTGTTTCATCAATCACTTCTGAAATCCTAATCAAATTTATATCATCAATATAAACTGCTAAAATAGCAAATTCATTTATCAATTTCTTTGTAAAGACACATAGACAAATGAGAATATACTTATATTCGGTTTTTACCAAATATTCACTAAGACGGTTATACCACATTCTTCCAGATTGTTTCAAACCATACAGTGCTCGTCTCAATTTTGATGAGTACATCGACTTTGATTTCGCTTCAGGCAACCTATATCCATCTGGGATTTTCATGTAAATATCAGTATTTAATTCACCGTAAAGTTAAGGTATCACAACATCAGTTAGTCTTATATCTAGTTTTTCAAAATCTGTAAGGCTTATCAAATATCGAAATATTATGATATTCATAACAGGAAAATATATTTCTTTACAGCCAAAAACTTGGTCTCTACAGAAAACTTGTGAGACAAGTCGTTTCTTGTATCTCACGATTTCAGTTTTATCATTTCGTTTTCTAACAGATAATCCCTTATAACCTACTAGTTTAACCTTTTTTAGGTGATTTTTCTATATTCCAAACACACATGTTTTTCGAGTGAATCTATTTCAACTTGGATAGCGTCTTTCCATTTTGGCCAATCATATCTTTTTTGACATTCATCTAATATGCTAGTTGATTCAATATTATTATTCCCATTATTATCATGACTTTCAATTATGATAAGCTATTACAAATAAGAATACATCATCAATTGTTGCTTTACTCCAATTCTACATTTCTCTATTGTTCCTATAAAATATTGAGATCTGATTATTATAAGTTACCATTTACTTTTAGAAGCTTTTATTATTTCTTTTGAGATAATGTTCCTTCGGCATTTTTAGGAGAATTGAAATTTTCGTTTAAGTGATCTTTTATATCATTTATATCTTCATTGGGAGGTTTATCAATTGATGTTTTTTCATTAGATTTTCATTTTATAGACGCCAAGTTTTTTGAACCAATGGGCCTTTCATGCTTTGTCTTGCTGTAGATTCATTTACCGCTATATTAAACTTTTGGTCCTTTTGGGACTTTAATCCTAGCTAGTGCATTTACTGCTGGAATATGAGATTTAGTTATTTTTGCAGCATCACTAAATGCATCTGACATTTGATTTACAATATTCTAAAGATGCAAAATTCTTTATTCCTCGTATTGGCATTGTTTGGTAAGCAGATCAAAATGAGATAGATGGATTATTCCATGTCGCTCTACTGGGAAAGTTTTCTCTCCTCCTATGGTGTAAAAATTATCTCATCAAATTTACAGTCTGAAAATCTAGCAGCGAAAATATCACCTGCAAGATGTTTAAGATAACGAATTATCGATGGTGAATCAAATCCAACGTAAATTCCCAACCTACGTTGAGGACCCGTTTTAGTAAGAAGTAGAGGACTGATGGGCACATGCACAACGCAACCAAATTTTCATAAATGTGAAATATTTGATTGAGATCCGGTTAAGAACTATGACAGTGAAAACCCGATGATACATTGTTGGTCTAATTTTAACCAATTTTGATGCATGCAAAATTGTATATCCCCAAGCTAAAATGAGTAATTTTGATTACATAAGCAACCGTTTTACAATAAGTTGCAGACGCTTAATTAATAATTTTGTTAGACCATATTTTAAGTGTGAACATGAGCTATTGGATGTTCAACTTCAATTTTCAATGATGAGAAATGGTCATCAAATACTTGAGAAGTAAATTCTTCGGCATTATCTAGTTGAATTGATTTAATTTGATAATCAAGGAAGTGTGCTCTTAATTTAATTATTTGAGCATGTAATTTGGCAAATGTCATATTTCTTGTAGATAGCAAATATTCATATGACCAACGAGTTCATGCATCAATTAATACCATAAAATATTTAAATGGTCCACATTATGAGTGGACTGGACCACATATATCACCTTGAATTCTTTGTAGAAACGCTGGAGATTCAGAAATAATTTTCTTATACGAAGGTCAAATGATTAATTTTTCTTGTGCACATGAGGCACATAAGTAATCATTTGGTAAATTTAATTGGTTTGATAAGTCACGCTCATGTTAATTTTTAGTGATATTACGCATCATGGTTGACCTAGGATGACCCATGTGATCATGCTAAAGAATTAGCGTATTGTATTTGTGAGCTTCCGGCTCATGTTTATAAAGTTGGATTCAACGATGTTAATTTTCGTAAAATATAATCTAGTTGAAATTGTCCCCAATTTGTCTAGAATGATCTTATGAGTTTCATTTTTATAAATAACAAAAGTATTAATTATTTGTTGTTTTCATTTACGGTTTGAATATGGTAACCATTTATTCTTATATCTTTAAAACTTAGCAAATTTCTTCTAGAAATATTTGAGTATGACACATTTTGAATGAAAATATGTGTATCATTTATTAATATTATATGGCCTCATCTAGGCCCTTCAATTATATTGATGGATCCAACTATACAGGAAACTTTAGCTTAGATATTAATCATTTTAGAGAAAAACATCTTGTTTTTCAAAATGATACGAGTAGTCGCACTGTCTACGACATATATATTCTCTTAAGTATTAATTGTCAATACCTTAATTTGTGTAAGAAGAAACAAAGTAGATAGTCTTAAACTATTATTTTTTCAAAACGTGCATGCGTATTAATAAAAAAAGACACATAACATGCTTTCTCCTTGATATCCCTAAATAAAAGAAAATGAAATGGCCTTTCTTGAGTCTGAGATTCATAATATTCCATGTGAATTTTAGAGCTTTAAGTATATATACTGTAACTTCCGGCTCCACTATTGAAATTCTTGATACATCAAAGATATAAATTCTTGTTTAAGTATGCTTTTAGTAGATTATTATCTCTTAGTGAAACAGTTATACATATCAATGCATATAATATATATCCTTTCCATTTCATATTCTCAATCATTGAACTTGACATTTCGTAGACTATTGAACTTCGAGTTCATAAATTATTAAATCTTTGGTGTTAGCATCCAAATAAACTTGACTTTCTAGTTTTCATAAAAGAAAAGCTTTGTTTAAGGATCTCAGAACTTCAACTCCTAAACTTTACTAAACTTTATATGCTTCCATTTTCAAATTCTATAATTTGATTGCATATAAACTTATAAAAGTTTTTTTTAATACAAAATGATAATAATATAAACTAATAAAAACAGAAAAGGTTATAATGAGTATGCTTGAGATTTTTTTTGGAATGAGGTTCATTAAGACCTTGATCACGAGGATCCAACTTATGACTTTTAATCTCGTAGTCTAAACTACTAACCAACCGAGCCAACAATGTTAGCTAGTATGCATGAGATTTTCCTTTAGTTAAAATGAAAACGAAATGCAAATCTACAAGGACTGCTAGATGACATGCACGTAGCTACTAAATAAAATAGTTCTTAAAAAAGCATGATACATAAAAGTGAAGTTGCATATATGAGCATGTAGTATTAAATAAGGAAATGAAAAATATAAACATCAAAAAATAGTTAGTGTTTCCGTGTGTGTAAATTTTAGCTTACTAATGACATGTTTTATTGCTGTGTATATTCATTGAGAAGGTTACAAAAGAATAATTGCGTATATGTTAACCGAAGAACAATACTGTAAATGTAAACCTAGCTAAATACTAGGTACAAGTTTACCGAACAAATAATAAGAAGCTGTAGCATCATTACTTGAATACTAAAAAAATTGATAGATAAATAAAAGGATATACTAACGTTATTAATTTCAAGCAAACAGCCATTGACACGAAAAATATTTTTATGTACATTCTCAAATTCATCTCCTTTACATGCATGCAAATTGTTATACATGAACAACATGAAATGGTTACAAATAAGATGTATAAATTTGTATATATAGAAAAATGAGAATGAGAAGAGACATATGATGCAACTTCTTTTTAAAATTTCCAACTTACTAGCATCACCCTATGATGTAACTTATTGGCTTTACACTTTAGATTTAACCATACTCAGATTCATTATTGAACTTTTAAGTCGGCTCTTTTAGAAACTTCAGGTTCTTAAAGAACGAAACTTTAGGAGCTGCTGTTCATTAGAAATTTTGGTTTTTTAATTTTATAATCATGAAAAAACTAAGGTCTATCTCTTTAGGAGATGATCTTTATAATTTCAAAAAGAGAAAAGATTCATGCTGATAACGTGTTGAAAGCATAAAAAAATAGAAGCTATTAGAGAGAAACATTTTATTCATTGTAATTGTATATCTAATACAATACAAGTAGTCTCTATTTATAGACTCGAGATGGAGAACTTGATTACAATAATTCCCTTTAACATTTAGCATATTCGTCCTTATTTTATATATTACAATAGATGATGAAAATTAGTTGAGCATTATTATCTTGATAAATAGTGAATATACATCATTCAATGCTAAATACACGTAATGTACAACAATTTAACCTTTTGCAGTCATATAATTGTCGTAGAATATAAAGTTAGATTATTTTAAACACAATAGTAAACAGAGATCTGAATTAACTAATTATATCTTTCAGAACTCATAGCGAAATTGATTAAAATACAATATAGATAAAATAAACAAATTCTATCTATATAAATCCGTACTCATACGTAGACTTCATATGTACATGCATTGTCACACTACATATACAACAAATACAAATATATGGATAACATATACAAACATATTTATAGTCACCGTCTTCGCATGCCACACACATCACGGTCACTCGGTAACCTATAATGTATGAGGAGGGAGCTAGACACACATGTCTGGTGAGTAAAAATATTACCAAGCATATATTGCTAACATGATTTCATAAACATCGTATGAAAGCTAACACTTACTATGCCTAAACCCATCTCACCTATGTCTAAAATGTTAGTCTGTTATAATCATTACAATGTGGAGTAACTACTTTATACTTAACAACATTGACATACAATAGAGTTAGTTAAACATGAACTAACCTATTTGCACACAAAGGAGAGAAATAGTTAGTTAAACTTATTCTAACCCATCGATACACACAAGAGATAGTGAAACATAGACTAATCTTAGGATATAGTTAAACATAAACTAACTCCGTAATGCAAAAAAAACATGAGTTAGATAAACGTAGGCTAACTCGCATACATAAAGGATATGCAAACACAGCTTAACTCCTTTAATAAATGACTCAACACAATCATCACAACGCACAATCATCAAAGCACATTTCTGGACATTAAACACTTCCCAATGTCACTGGACCAACTCGTCACTTGTCATCTATTTTATGTAGACCCAATTGAAGTAAAAATGGTTCAACCCTAGTTTAGGCTCAACCTTCTAATTTAAACATGCACTGATGGACTGGTATGCATCTAAAATGCATAGTAAACTGATGAACTTAATCTATTTCTTTCCAATTTGAATTTCCTTTATCGTCTACCGTTTCAGCATGTTTCTACGCCTCCTAAACATCTTCTACTACCGTCCTAACCATTCGTATACCACCTATCAGTTATATACCTGATTTTATCCTAACCATCATAAATTCAATCAATTAATTCTAATCTCCATATAACATATCATTAATACCAATTTAACCCTTATTCAAACATTATAAACAGTTTCCAATCCCACAATTACTTCAATATTCATCACCTAATCCAACTAACCCAAATTCTACATTTGTCAATCCTAATTATCCATCACATAATGAAACTACTTTCATGTGAACAACATATAGTCAATAATGATTCGCACTCACCAATCTACGTCGCCAAGCCCTAGAAAATGCCTAATTGCTTTCCATTTCCACACTGGCCAAAAAGATGGTCCTCAAAGTTCCTCGATTCCACTAATAAAAGGTATCTTCTTATAGTCCGCTTCACTCTCGTTAATTTGATGTATGTGTTTGTATGATGCGTATGATGGGTTTGGTTTAGATTTGAACGTGAAAGAGCAATGGTAGAGAGGAGGTCAAGAAGGAAGAGCGTAACCAGAATGTACATGAGAAATGATTTGAAAACTACCCAGCCTATTTTATAATTTATGAACCGTCACTTCATCCAAATGGGCTTAAGCTCATTTACACCAACCAAAAACCGCATATTTAAAATACACGTAACTCCTTCATACGAATTTTGATGCTGACAAACCAACATATCATTTCGACTAGAAAAACGAGCTCTATGCATTAGTATAGTTTTCATTGTCTAATTCTGAGGTTTGTAAAACTACCAGCCTCTACTAATAAAATATTCATCTAAAACTCAGGGGATATTACATTCTCATCCCCTTAAAAATAATTTTACCATTGAAATTCCAAATGCAATTTCTCCATATGCATATACATATTTTATACAATATAAACATGTGTGTCTGTATGTCTATGTTTATATATATGTATGTATGTATGTATGTATGTATGTATGTATGTATGTATGTATGTATATGTATGTATGTATAAACATAAGATAATAACACACCTCATAGCAATCTTCTCAACAATAGGACACTCCTTCTTCATATGGCCAATCTGATTGCAGTTATAGCACTTAATATTTGAGACCTTCACTCTATAGTATTTCGAATCGTGTCCTCTCATATTGCATCTTACACACCTCATATCTTTCTTACCACCCTGTCCACTTGGACCTCCAAGATCTTTCTGCTAGCCCTGAGTAATATTCTTTGTCAGATGCCTTCTCCACTATATTGGTATTCAACAACGCTGCTTCAACTAAACTTCCGAATGCCGCTCCCAGAGGAATCTAACTAAGTGGTAATTCTCTAAGTGGGGAACTCAACCCTTTCACAAACATCATCGCCTTCTTGGGTGTTGTGTTTATCACTTCAAAACCAAATGTCACTAACTTATTGAAACTTTTAATATACCCCTTCATAGTGGAATTTTTTAGTTTGAGATTAATAAACTTCTTAAGCATCACTTCCTTTTCAGCTCCAAACAAAATTTTTGTCTCAAATCTTTGCTTAAATCAGTTCAGAAAATTTCATTTTCACTTACTTCCTCTATAAAAACGTCTCACCGGTTCATTGCTTCCCTTATAGGTGCTAAGAAGCAAGCTGCCTTTTTACCTCATTACTCAAATTCATTGCACTAAAATCCAATTACATGCATGAGACCAAGCTCGGCTCTCCACAAAAGCTTTCGTTCCCTTATACGGCTTGCCACCCATATTCAGAAAATCCTTATACAGTTTCAAAAATTCGACCCTAGTACACGAATAACATCTTCATCTTGTACCCTAGTAACATATGCCCCTTCTCTAATGGTGCCTTGGCTTTTTAGCTTAAAGATAACAATGGAACCAAAGTGGAATGTTCATGCCTGGTACTTCCACAGCTTTATTTCCAATGCCAGTTTTGATTGGGTTACTCATCTCTACTCTCTTTAAAATTTGGATTCAATATTAGATCTTCCTAGAATAATAAACAGAGAAGGTAAATATAAATTCAAAATTAAATGTCATACACTCGTTTACTTTAACTAATATATATGTATATATGTATACTTTATATAAAAATATTTAAGTACACTTTCTCTATGCGTCCTGACCTACAGATCTGATACCAAATGTAACAACCTGACTTTTCACGACTATATAATTGCTGTAGGATGAAAAGCGAGATTGTTTTAAGTAAAATAGTAAACTGAAAGCTGAACTAACTAATTACATTTTTCAGAACTTACGATGGAATGGATCAAACTACAATACAGATAAAATAGAAAAATCTCATCTAAATACATCATTAGTCATACATAGTATTCATACATGCATCGTCACACTACATATACAAAAAATACAAACAAGTGGATAACGTATGTAAATGTCTTCATAGTCACTGTCTTCGAATGCCCCACACACTAAGGTTACCCGACCAACATATAGAGTATAAGGATGTGGTCAGACGCATTTGTCTATTGAGTAAGAATATTACTAAGTATATATTGCTAACATGATTTCATAAACATTATATGAGAGCTAACACTTACTATACCTGAAAACTATCTCACCTACATCTAAAATGTTGGTCCATTATAATCATTACAATATGGAGTAAATACTTTCTACTTAACAACATTAACTTACAGTGGAGTTAGTTAAACATAGACTGGCCCTTCTACACATAAAAGAGAGAAAGAGTTAGTTATACATATATTAACCCATCGATACACACAAGAATTGGTTAAATAGAGACTGATCCCAAGATATTGTTAACATAACCCGATAAATGTACATAAGAACATGAGTTAGATAAACATAGAATAATTCATGTACACATAAAGGATGGTAAACATAACCTAACTCCTTTAATAAACGACTTAATACAATCATCGAAGCACATTTCAGGACATTAAACACTTCCCAATGTCACAGAGAAACCAAAACATCACTCTTTATCTATTCCATATAGGCCCGGCTGAGGTGAAATGCTTCAGCCCTAGTCTAGGTTGAATTTGACAATTTAAATGTGCATTGGTGGTCCGGTGCATATGACAGTGGTGGATTGGTGTGCGCTTGAGACGCACAATAAACTGATTAACTTAAACTATTTCTTCCCCAATTCGAATTTCCTTACCATTCATATGCCACATATCAATTGTGTACCCATGATTTCATCCTAATCATCATAAACTCGGTCGATTAATTCTAATCTCCATATAACATATCACTTATACCAATTTAACCCTAACTCAAAAATCATTAACATTTTCTAATCCCACGGTTACTTCATTATTCATCGCCTAATCCAATTAACCCAAATTCTACATTTATAAAACCTAATTAGCCATCCATAATGAAATTAATTTCATGTGAACAACATACATTCAATAACGATTCCCACTCGCCAATCTACATCGCCAAGGCCTAGAAATCACCTGATTGCTCTCCAATTCCTCGCTGGCCAGAAAGGCGGTTCCCCGAAGTTCCTCTATTCCACTAACAATGGGTATCTTCTTGTAGTCCTTTTTATGGTCGTTGATTTGATATATACACATGTGAGCGTGTGTGCATAAGGGATTCGATTTAGATTTGAAAGAGAAAGAGCGATGGCAGAGAGGGGGATGAAAAAGTAGGGGAGTAACTAGAAACTATGTGATAAATGATATGAAAATTACTCAGCCCCTTTTAGAACTTTTGAAATGTCGCTTTACCCAAATGGGTCTAGGCCCGTTTAAATCAAATAATTGGGCACGCATAACTCCTTCATCCGAA
This sequence comes from Allium cepa, assembly GCA_030765085.1. NCBI lineage: Eukaryota > Viridiplantae > Streptophyta > Magnoliopsida > Asparagales > Amaryllidaceae > Allium > Allium cepa. The sequence continues at coordinate 670,044,373 of CM060939.1, read as the reverse complement.
CTCTAATCCGGATAAACCAATATACCATTTTGATTAGAAAAACGAGCTTTATGCAATGGTATAATTTCCGTTTCCTAATTCCAACAATTGTAAAATTATCGTTTTGCAACTATTAATAAATTATACGTCTGAATCTCACGGGATATTACATAATAAGAACTATTATCTTTTAAAAAAACAAATGGATAACTTTTGTATGCAAATACCTTCATATCCGCATTTGTATCCATATTTTCGTATAGTAGATTAGTATTGGATTTTTTGAAAATGCTTATCGAAATTGAAGTGATTTGTTGTATAATATTTTATTATCTTTATTACAGAAGTGACATATAGGTATTATATTTTACAATACTAGCGAAGAAGTAATAAAATAAAGTAACAACAAACTAATGGAGTGAGGAGTGTGGTGATAAAGGTAATACATCTAAGGATCAATGCCTATTCTAGGAAAAATAAACTTACATTTACCCCACATATGCGCTATAGAGGTGTCTGTTATTACTGGATTATGACACTACCCATTGAACATCTTATTATTATTATTATTATTGTCTCAGTAAACTTTACTAAAAAAACCTAATGGGTAGGAAAAGAGGACAATATTCATGTAAAAAAATCCTCAATAATGTATAGTGGTTGGTTGTGCATCTTTCGCATGCCAATATCAATAAACAATTTTTTGAATGTTGAAATTGGCAGTACTTTAGTAAATAAATCTACGAGACTGTAATCTAAATATATCAATTGGATCTCAATTTCTTGTTTTTTCTATAATTGTATATGTAGAAGTAATTTTGGGAAATATGTTCAGTTTTATCTTCTTTAATGTAATCTTCTTTGATTTTTGCAATACAAATACCATTGTCTTAATGCATTTGAGTTGGACATTTATCAACCATTGACAACAAGTGCTTATGTTGTGGTTAACCAAAGACCTTACCGTTCATATTCTCATCTTGCTTAATGGAGCACCAATTCCAAGAATGATTATATGATGTAGTGATTAAAGTTTTCTTCATTGATTGCCTAACAAAACTTTCATACATGAATACATATCTTGTTTGTGGATATGCTTTATGGGGATCAAAGAAATATCCAACATCTACAAAGCCTCTAGGTTGGGAGCAATGAGGCCAATCTTTTGAGAAAAAAGGAACATATTTATTGTACTAAGAAGATAACACAGTACATGTTTAACTCTAGTCCAATGCTAGTTGAGTCCAAACTAAATCTAGCTAATAAATGAATCGCAAAAGTTATAGTAGGTCTGGTGTGTTGTCAAGTATAATAGAGTACCACTAGCCCCAAGGTCATGTGCTTTGGGAATTAAAACATTTTCGTTGCCTTTTTTGGGGTGAAACAAGCCCCTTTTCACATTAAGTGATCTAATAATGATGGACGTACTTAATGGATGACACTTATCCATATCGAAAAGTTTGAAGATTCTCTCTACATACGTTGTTTGATGGATAATGATTCCATTGTTGTGTTTCAATACGCCATACATATCTGAATTGCTACGCACCTTATTGGCATTCACACTTGTCTAACAAAGCCGGCTTCACAACCTTTTGATCGAAAGCAATGACCTAGTGTCTATCCAGATGGAGATCGAATGTGGCTCAATAAGGATGATTGTTCAATCCATAGACCAAGACAATATTATATTTTCCCAAGATCTTTTATCTTGAATTATTTCTTTAAATATTCCAGAACATTGACCATCATATATATATATATATTCATTTCTTTTTATGAATAAGGATGGATATATAGAATCATTAGTATATCATTATTTTATTAAGTTTCCACTTATATACCACATTCATCCAGATTGTTTAAATCCATATAATGATAATTGAAGTTTAATCAAGTACATGATACGTGGTTCTCCTTCTGATAACTTTAATCATTCAAGAGTTTCATATGAATTTCAGTATCAAAAGTTCCATATATGTAGTTCACATGCATTGGATGCATTTTAAGTCCTGATACGGTTGATTTTTTTTTTATAATACTAATACTGCTAAACTTATTAAATATTGATAAGGCTACATCCATAACAAGTGCATATGTTGTGGTCAGTAGATATTTTGGACCAAATTTTAAAAAGAATATTTTTCATAATTATTACACGTAACATGTGTTATTATGAATAATTACATTAACTGTATTTAATGTAACCTTATATAAAGAACGATATTCTAAATTTAAATTTTTTTATTAAATTTTTTTTAATTCATAATGAATGTCAGAGTTAATAATGATCTTAATATGTCCATATATATTTAGTAATAATATAAATAATATCTAAGGGAATGTAGATATTTAATATTCTAGTTGTTATAAATACTATTATATATACATATAACTATCGACACTACAAATAAATTATATTTGGCCTCAATATTATTTTTATAAGTTCACATTTAAAATATATTTATTATATATGTATATATAGAATTTTGTAAATACATATTTATAATATATAAATCAAATATTGACTTATTAATCTGAAATTATTCCATAATAAAGTAATTTTATACAAATATTAATTTATATTAATTGTGTTTAACCCTAATTTTTTGCCAAACTTACATACTTTAAAATTTAATTTCAAAATTCAAAGCAGTATTACCTATTTACTTATTCAGATTATATCCTATTAACTAAATAAAATATATATTAAATGCATATATTTCGACATATAAAAAATTGTTTATTTAATTAAAAAAAGTCGAAGATGTATATTATTTACAATTAATTTATAATATAGATAGAGTTTTATTAATATGATATACTTTATATATATAACAAAAAATTATTTAATACATATACACATTTTAACGTCGAAACAAAGTAGTTTTTTTAATATACAAATTCAAATATAAAATTACAAATATATTTAATTCATTTAAAGCAATTATAAATCATTTTAAAATATATTTAAAAATAATAGAAAATGTTTTTAATGATGCTGCTATCAATATTATTTACACATATTTAATAAATAAATTAAATGGAGGACCACTAACTCAAGTGGTTAGGTCTTTAGACCGTGGTTCTAGAGGTTTTGGGTTCAATCATAGAAAATATAAGAATAAGTGCTCTATTTAAATCAGTTACCACTCTTGTTATCATAAAATTAATTTTGTTATCAAAATAACAATAATTTAATGAATTATAATGTTTTACTTTTGACGAGACTTACCTTTGATTACACGTCGTATTGCAAGCTATTTCCTTCATAGAGGACTCCTACTCCTTCCTCTTTTTAGGAAAGTCTTCTAATGGAGGCCAGGTTAAATTACCTTTGATGCTGACTTACAAGACCCAGCTGTTAGCTATAACTCTTCTAATGGAGGCCAGGTTAAAATTGTATTCTTTGAATGAAAGATGGAGGCCTTTATTTAGTCTCTTTTTGACCAAAAATATCCAGATATTTTAACCCCTTTCTCCGAATCTACTTAATAATTAATAACCCATTTAGTATATATCGATTGACATATATGCTTAAATAATTTAAACACTATATGTGGCCATCTATATCACTAAAAATATTTTTATTCAGTTCAACTATTAAGTAATTGTATTAAAATAGCCCATTCTAAATCTAGGCACACACTACCATTTGATTGAAATTTAATGCTTCAATAAATAATGAAAATCATAAATAAATAAATATAGTAGTTACACTAATTTCCTTCATGTTAGTATATAGAAATTATAAATTAATTTGATTATATGTGACTCCCACGTGTGAATTGTAACAATCTGACTTTTCGACCCTCGAATGTCGACACAGATACATCTACGGTATTCGTGTGCCGAGTACCCAAGTGCCCTAAAGAAAGAAAGTTAGGGTAAAATAAAAAAAAATAGAACAAGAAAATAAGAACACAACATTAGAATCTTACAATGGAACGATAATATATGATATCAAGGGAACAATAAAAAGGGTTACTATGAGTACAGAAATTTCGAAGTTACTGAAACCTAAGTACTATCATCAGCCTAAATAGTTATAAATGCATGTCCTTATAATGCTGATATATACAATACAGAAATGCAACGAAAATAAGAATACTACAGAAGGTAATCATCCATCTCTTCTCCATAAGCACTAAAGTGTCCGTAGTTAAATTTGGAAACATACACAAGGCTAACCTGAGCATTATAAGAAAATAATACCTGAATCGGTCTGGTAAATAGTGTGAGAAATTAAAGAAACATAGAAGAAGTAATAGTAACCATTGAGACCTTATGATTCCCATAATGGCGAAACCAACCATTCATTAAGTCTAACATGTAGTGATATAATATATAATGTCTAGACTGTAGCACATAACTCATATCAAATAGCTGCTATGTGAATGCCACAACAATAATAGGTATACAATCAATGCTGCTAAGGCGCATTCACATAATGGATTTTCCATGGAGATCTCCTCGGATCAATCCGAATCCAAACTCTTGCACAAGGTTCGGAGATATGCTTTCGAGCAACATACATCTCTAGGGAATGTACCATAGGAAATACATAACTGGCCCATTCCCAAAACACTCGTGGTTTCGAATGCATCGCTCCTACATGCATATCTGTAAGTAATACCAGATGGAGTCGCCAGCACCTCTGGGATTTCTAAAATTCTATATTCCCTTTGGCTATGTATCATATTCTATTTGTATTCATTTTCGATGTCAAGGCTACGTTTGGCATCTCTCACTCGAGTCTTCATCAAATCGAACAAAAGACGAATCCCCAAATGGATTTTCATATCTCGAACAGATCATGAATCACTACATGGATTCGAGCATGTTGAATAGATCTCAAATCTCCGCATAGATTCTCATAGAAAACTCTCAATGAATGCTAATTCGATCCCCTCTCTTGGAATACTCCTCAAGATAGACAGTCCCATATGATAGCATCATTTGAAATGTTAACGCGGAACTCTATCTTGGACTTAACATTAGGATTGACTGCTCAACTCTATAACATTTCACTTCACAACCGCTTCCAAAACATAGAATTCGTATACTAGTTTTGATGTGGTATTCGATAAGTAAAACACTTACTGATCCCGGTCTCTCCAAAACCAATTCGATGAATTTTCGATAAACTCAATTTCGATTCTTTTAGAAGTAAGTAAAAGCTAGAGATGTTTCATACCAATGCACCTCCCCGGAAGTTCTCATTGGTATGAAATTGCGAAGCCTTTCGATAACTTCTTAAGTCATATTAGGTCAAGATCGATAATCGACTAATCGATTATCTAGTCAAGACAATTGCTTGTGCAAATCAATATTCATATGTATAACTCATTTCCGACATTCCAACTTTAGTATTCCTCATCCAAGAGCGAAGCCAAGTAAGTTAGAGCACTTGTTGCATCAAATCCTTACCTAGACACTTCATTCTTGAATTTCATAAGTATATAAGTTTACCTCGTTGGTTTTTAGTGTTAAGCATAGTATTATTAATTTCCATAGACAGTAAGAAACCAACACAATTAACACATTTTCGGTATTTTCTACAAAGCTCCAACGTGTCCGTAGTTAAATCAAAAAACCATACGCAGGGCTAGCTCGAACATTATAAAAATAACATCTGAATCAGTCTTGTAAACTAGCATGAGAAATTCAAGAAATATAAAACAAGTAATAGTAACCATTGAGATCGTATAGATTCCGATATGGCTTTCCCTGAAAAGGAACCAACCATTCATTCAGTTTAATATATAGCGATATGATAGATAATGTCTAGAGTGTAGCATATAACTTGTATCAAATAGCTGTTGCATGAATGCCACAACAATAATAAGTATACAATCAATAACACTAAGGCATGTTTGCATAATGGACGTCCTGTAGAGATTTCTCAGATTAAGCCGAATCTGAACTCCTGTACAAGGATCAGAGATAAACTTCTAAGCAACATACATCATTAAATGTATCATAAGAAAACATAAATGGCCCATGATCAAAAAACTCGTGGTTCCTAATGCATCGCTGTCGCATGCATATCCATAAGTACTACTAGATGGAGTCGCATGCACCCTTGGGGTTGTTAAAATTCTATGTTCCCTTTGACTATGCATCCCTATATCTAGTATTAGTCATCTTCGAAGTCCAGGCTACATTCGGCATCTCTCACTTGAGTTTTCATCACTTGAACAGAACACGAATCCCTAAATGAATTCCTGTATCTCGAACAGATCACAAATCACTACATGGATTCGAGCATCTCGAAGCGCTTCCAAAGCATGTTCGCAATACTCCTTAAGGTAGATAGTCCCACATGATAGCATCGTTTGAAATGTTAAAATTGACTTCTTCCTTAGACTTAAATTTAGGATTGATAGTTTAATTCTATAACATTTCACTTCACAACAGCTTCCAAAACATTGAACCCGAATACTAATTTCGAAGATTATTCGATAAGTAAAACATTTACCAATCCTGATCTCTTCGAAACCAATTCGATGAATTTCCACTAAATTCAATTTCAATTCTTTCAGAAGTAAGCGAAAGCTGGAGACATTTCATGTCAATGGTCCTCCTTGGGGGTTCTCGTTGGTATAAAATTGGGAAGCCTTTTAATAACTTCTTAAGTCATATTTGGTCAGGATCGATAATCGACTAACTTATTAGCTAGTCAAAACAATAGCTCATACAAATCAATTTTGTACGCTTAACTCATTTTTGACATTCCAACTTAACAATTCCTCATCCAAGAGTGAAGCTAGGTAAGTTAGAGCACTGGTTACTTGCCTAGATACTTCATTCTTGAATCTTACAAATAGATTAGTCAACCTCATCGGCTTTTAGTGTTAAGTATAGTATTAATGATTTCTATAAACAAGTAAGAAATCAACCTGATTAACACATTTTCGACATTTTCCAACTTACTATTTCTTGGTTAAGAGGGAAGCCGGTAGGTTATAGCTCTATTGCTCATATCCCTACTTGAACATCAATCTTAACTCTCATAAATTGATAAGCCTTACTTCGTCGGCTTTTAATGTTGATCATAGTTAATTACTTTTCAAATAAGTAATTAAACAATTAACCATTTTGCCATTTAGAAATTCTAATACCTTTCTAAAATGTTTGTTTATACTTTTAGATTCCTTTTTAGAATGATATATACGTAAAGTATTATTTTTTACCACAACTTGATATTTAAATAAACAAGTTAAAATATATTTTATTGCATAAGATATAAAATAGTCAACATATTTAATAAAAAAATATATTTAAAAATGCTTTTAAAATACTTTATAATACTTATAATAGGTTTTGAAACATTCTCCCAAAATATTACTTGAAATAACAACCTTATAATTTCCTTAAAAATTTGGAAAAACAAGTGTTTATTATAAAATCCTCTTCCTTAAAAATTCACACCTAATTCTTAAAAATTCATAAATATCTCAAAACACTTTTTAAATACTCTAATATGTGTTGGTAAACACTTGTTAAAAGAATGAAACAAAATATTTAAATATCTTTTCAAACCTTTAAAGTCCAAAAATCGAGGCTAAACGGGGCAGTTTTGCACAAGTGGAGTTTTGCCCACTTGCCGAGATGTTACTTAACTTTTACTATCCAAGATTTTTATAGAAAAAATATGGATAAATAATTATAAGTATTGTGATAAAATCTAAGAATCTCTCTATAAATTTCCATAGAAATTGTTGAATATTAGACAATTCCTAAGTGCATCCATAACGACTATCGCTATAAGTGCTCTTTCAAATCCTAGTCCGATCTGAATCAAAATCCATCTATAACCTATGTGCTTTGTTTCAAGGTCTTTTCACAAGTCATATAAGTCCATTCAAGTCCATTCCAAGTCTATAGACATGGATCATATATGCTTCTTATTTTCAGAACAAGAATCAAACCAATGTTTTTAACAATGTCAATAACAATTCAACAACTCAAACATAATAAAAACAAAACATATATATATATATATATGTTACATTTTCTAATCAAAAAGGTATTTTAACTCACCTTTAATCCAACAAAAACCGAGATCTAAGCACCTAAGTCCAATCCCAACCTTGCAACCATCTTCTTCTTTCTCCTTTCCATGTTTTGCCTTGACTTTTCCCTCCTCCTCTCCTCCTTTTAGCTCACAGCCAAAGCTTCCATGGGGAGTTTGACTTCACTTCTTCAAATTCTAACTAAGTGGAAGATGGTATAATATTACTCCAAGGCTTCACTTCAAATTTGAGTTGAATTGGATTTGATTTGCAAAAATTTCCTTTAGAACATAAGAGAAGAAGAAGCCATTAAAGAAGCTTAGTTTTGGCTTGTGAATTTGTGATTTATTCCTAAGGGTGTGCCCCCCTTTTATAGGATCAAAATGGTGCTCTTTAAGATTTCTCTCACCCCCTTCCTCCCACCATGCGATGGAAACCTTACCTCCTGCCACTTCTCCTTAATATCACTTCCTTAAGCAAATATCCTTATACCCTTACTTTGCCAAATATATCTTATCCTAAAAGAAGCTTCTAGAATGTTCCATGCTTTATGTAGAGGAGTGTGTTAATTAGTTACTAATGTGTTTATAAGTTCATTATACAAGTGCATAAGAGTTCAAACAATTTATGTAGATCAAAAAACTATTTACCGATAAATTTTCGGTCACATTATCGATTTTTCTTCGAAGAATATATTTTTGTTTCGAAGAATATATTTTTGTAAACAATTTTCAAAAACAAGTTTATCATCATTATTCATTAATTAAATATTGTATAACAAGGTTATAAAATCATATTTATAACATTTAATTATATTTCAAAATGTTGCGATATTCGAAGATGAAGTGTTTGAATTTTCAGATCGCTTCATTCTCCCTACTTAGAACATTTTGTCCTCGAACTTCAAACAAGAACGATAATCAAAGGAGATGGAAGAACAAGATATGTGTGTGTGTTATAACATACCGTTGAACCTGTATACAAACTAAAATGCATACTAAGTGACTCCACCTCAAGCGGTGAGTAAACTACAAAAGATACACAATACAAAAATAAGAAGGAAACCCTAGTCTATGAGCAACCGTGGATAGAATTCCTTCAAACCGCCTTCCGTCTTCTTAGTACCACCCCGAGCATCCTCACTCCATGGCACTTCTAACCTTAACAAAGGAGTAAGCACACAAATACTGAAATAGTATTCACAATTACTAGCAATCACTACTCATTGTTCGCTCTGGTTAAAAACTCTCCCATCGTCCAAGGACGATAAACAATCTACTAATCATACCTTAGGCTAAATAGTCTCAGGTACTTACATAGACTATTATTCATGCTATCTCATAATAAATTAAAAAGTCATTCTCTAATCTCTTCATAAGCCAAAAAACATAGTATACAGATGCACTAAAGCCCGTATAACGCACACGAACCATCTGTACATAATATCCGATCAGATCACTTACTCGATCACATAAATTTCACTTCCAAACTAGTATAGATCACTTGACATCTTTAATGGCCACATTGATTTGGTTTCTTGATTAGAAACCTATATTCTCCTTACATAGCCATATACTATGATAGAAAACATCAGGATCATATCATGAACCCATATCAAGTGCCCGTCGTCAAAAATCGTGTAACGTACGCGATTTTTCATTGCCGAAAAACCGAATAGTTATGGGTTTAAGAAAAATTTAGGAAAAGAAAAAGAGAGAAAAGAAGATAGAAAATAAGAGAGAAAAAGGTAGAGAAGAAAAGAAGAGAAAAGGATAGAAAATAGAGAGGAGAGAAGAAGATAGAAAATTTTAAAATAGAAGAAAAGGAGAAAAGAGGAAAAGATAGAAAAACAGAAGAAAATAGGACGGAACAGAAAACAACAGAACAACATCAGAATCTCACAATTCGCAGCGGAACAACATATAATAATAAATGAATAATCTTTAAACAAAGAACTATATCAGTTATTACATTTTATACATTACATTACATCATATCATCAGAGTGTACAACATCATACAACAACAAACAGTGCAGCGGAAAAAGAAATACTATATAAGTAATATGCCATGCCATCCATCTTGCCTCCAGCAACTCCAGAATATCCAGAATATCCTGATAAATCCTAACTCTTGACTGCCCGTGTGGAAATTGGTGGGCACCCAGAGTTTAGGAAGGAAAACAATAAACTCCGAGTCAGTCATGTGACTGGTGTGAGAACTCAAAACGGTTTATTTATCTTTAAAATCAAAACAGAGAGATATTTTTATTTCAATTCGCAATGCTTTTAAAAATGAGACTACCATAAGGCCTCCCGCACACACACACATGCAAACGCAGAATCGGAGGAGATTTCTCCTTATGATAGTCAAAGATGCTTGATACGCATTTAAAATAACATTTCATATTATTATTAGTGCATAGTGTAGGAAAAAAATTATTTCGAAAGTAGAATATAAATCTTAGCCAGCATAGACATTCCGAACTATGCCTACTATAGCTAACTATGTTCAATAGCAGGTTACCGCCACATTCCATAGCAGGTTATACAACTAAAACCGTACAAGTCACGTATTGTTTCTTTGGATTTCCAACAAATGGTCATGCCAAGGAACTTCCCATTGCCACATGAGAATGCCTCTGGAAAGACATCCCCGAGAACCAAACCGGAACTCTGCCAACACAAGGCCGGGTTACCCCTAACTGGGTAACTACTGACACGAGCACGCCATTCCCCGATCGTAAACGACCTTTCTCATGGGATCCCGAAAACCAACAACCACAAAGTAATAAATTCGTAGTAACCACATAGGTTAAATATCTGGGCTCCATACCATGATACCACCTCTATCCAGAAGGAAATGTACATACCCTAAAGGGTGCTACCCCTCATAACCTTGCCGCATCTTTCATGTTTTGACCATTTCCGGGGTGTGAGGTTCGACGAAGTCACGTCCACAAAAACATACTTTATACAAAAGCCATGCTTTGGGTCAACAAATGATCAACACAATGATCACTAAGATAGACGATCAAATAAACGATCCTATCACAATAATCAACACAATGATCATTTCAGCATCACTCAGCATGTCACATTACCAAATTGGGAATATATCGCTGATAACTTCAACTATGTAACCTCTGAGCTCGTACGTCTCAGAGAAGGGTGTTAAGCTAAAAGAATAAATTCTCCGCCACCAACAGAAATATATTTGAAAGAAATCGGCTTTATATCTCAACTTGTAATGTCAGACACACAATCCATACAAGTCTGTTGCGGGATCGAACAAAACCGAAGGCACTTACAAAGAAGTCCTTGCAATCCGGATATTCACAATCCTGATCGGATTTCCCATCACTTAGGGAGTCTCTATACCGTTGCAACTCAGTGCAGAGACAATCGACAGGTCATCCTATCGCTCTCGCAAATACCGGGTCTTCAACACCGATCTTCAATGCAATTCATAACGACGTATCACATATTCGGAATGGGTTATACGACCCCATGGTCCTTTCCCGGTTAACCCGAATAGTGAGCGCTTATTCAAAAATAAGTGTAGCATTCAAATTCAAACAAATCACATCAATTACCCATTCAAAGGGAAATATTGATAGTCGGTTATTGAACTATCACTGGATATGCACACATCACCAGTTTCCAAATAATTTTCCAAATTATTTATTTTCCAAAATATCTTCACAAGATATATAATTTCAACACTTCAAAAATAAATCAATATTTATTTTTAAACCAATTCCACTTTCTTTATAAATTCCTTAGTGAATTTATAATTCCAAAAATATCAATGAATATTCGATTTCAATTATTCATTTCGATTTTCTTTTCAATTTATCTTCAAAAAGATAAATTCTCAAAATATTCACTTTATATTGGAAAACATTTCCATACTTATTTATTCATAAGTAATTCACAAATTTTATTTATTTTCAACACTTAGAAAATATTCAATATACTTAAATCGAAATTAAGTATATATTTCATTCTTTTAAGGAAATCATTCTCTTAAACATATTTATTTGGGCCAAAACGAATGTTGCGTAGAACATCGTTACGACAACCCAAAATCACTAGTATAGGGATTCGAAATTAAAATAGATATATAAATCCCAATACTATACAAAACATTTCCTTTCGGAAATCATTTACTATAACAACAGTGTTATAGTCCATCATCTCCTTCTATTTCTCGAAAACGTCTATTTCAACAATAAATGTTGAAATCTATGGTTTCGAATCTCAACACATTTTAAAACATCGTTAGATCGTTTTAATTCAATTTAAACATCTCATTCAAAACATTTTCTTTAACATATTATTCACTATTCAAAAACGTGAATATTCTTTGTTAACAAATTTCATCCTTTTATTCATTTTAATTCAAAGGGTTATTCACTATTCAAAAACATGAATATAACTCCACTTATAGGTTTTAACAAATTTTCTTGTCAAAATAAGTCATTTGCGAATTTATAAAACAACGTTTATAAATTCCATTTCTATTTATTTATAAAAACTTCCTTTTTATAAATTCTTTTATTAACATATTCCAGTTTATAACTCAATTATAAACTAAAAAGTTCATATTATAAGTTAATTACTTATAAAACGATTATTTTACAAAATCGTTCTTTTTAACTTCCCAAATTATAAATCTTATAACTTATAAGATCCATTTATTTAACCAATCTATTCTTCAAATAATTTCACCAAATTTATAAATCTTACTATTTATAAATTTCTTTTATAACTTCACAGTTTATAATTCCATAAATTTCATTCATTTATGAAATTCATTTCCACTTCATTCAAACACTTATAAAAACTCGTTTTATAATGTCAACATTTCAATTTATAAATATCCATTTATAAATCTCTTGATATAAATCAAATTATATCATTATTCTAAAACGTCTTTAATTTCCTTTATAATTTCACCATTTTGATTTATAAAAATAATCAAATTTTATAAATCCTATATTTAAACTTTTAATAACATATTCAAAAATCCAATTTAAACTATTTTATAAAATCATTAATCCATATTTCTCAAAAATCAATCTTTTAACTATATTTCTCAAAAACATAATTTTATAACTTTTAAAAGTATAACGTTTATTTATTTAAAATAAATAAATTTCCAAAAATAGTTTATAACGTATACTTTCAAAAATCACCTTTAAAAATCATTTTAAAATCCCAAAATTTGGGTCCAATGATGCTACACACCAAATAGTCAATCACGACAACAACGATATCATATATCAGTATGAAAATCCATCAAATATCAAAATATCTGAAATCAAATAAAAACTGTTGAGGAATCCAGTTGGATCCCTCCAACCTGTTTTCCTGCATCCACAAACATTAGCACAATACCAATTTCGTTCCAGTACGAAATTATCGCGGTATATGTTCTTATAAAATATTATCCGCTTAATAACGGCGTAATAGGGTCTCATCCGCTAAACAAAGAAATGCGGGAAATCAACAACTCCAATATATACATATGCCAATATATATATATTGATATTATATATATAATACCAATTTCACTGTTTATGAAATATTCGCGGTATATGTTTTTATTAAATAACATCCGCTTACTAACGGCGTATAATGTCTATTTTAACAATCAATAGATATCAATCAACATTCAAACATGCATTCAAATATTTTAAATCTAACTATTTAAAATAAAATCGAAACTGATTCGATTGAGTGAGAAGTTCTCACCTTGGTTTTAATTTCGTTTTAGCGATTTATTTCGAATAAAATTAAACGGACGTTTAATTTTACCCAAAATTATCACTAACTCCAATCGACTCCAAACCAACTCCATCGCGTAGTGCTCGTCCATACGATTCCAACGCAACTGGTTTCGCGCGTTTTCGACCTCGTATGAAAAAGTTACGAATTTCTAAAGATCGTACACGATTTATATACACAATTTATAACTAACTTTATAAAATTTTATACCCTAGCAAATCTGGGCCGTGTGATTCAATCCATAGCATCAGGCCCGTACGTTTGCATCTCCTCTCCCTCTCGTTCTTCAACCGCGTATGAACCCAACCATGCTCGAAACTAGGGCTCCAAATTCGAGCCTCCTCGACGCATGAAAATTCGATCAACTAGCATCACGTCGTAGCCCCTTCCACCACACACCATCGGCCCAAGACCGGCCACGCACGCACCCCCCCAGCGCCTCGAAAAGCGTGCGCAACAGCCCAGGGACGCGGGCCTGTAGCTCCCTCCACACGACTCCGTTTCCGATCATAACCGTTGAATCTCTAGCTCTCATCGCCCTCTTCAATTCTCTAGTTGAACATTCCTGCTAATTCTTGATGGATTTGGAGATTTGGAGGGATGAAGTTTGGTAAATTCTGGCCGTGGGTATGTAATTGGCGGCTAGGGTTTGTTTTTATTTTATTTTTTATTTTTGTGAAGGGGTAGGGGCTATTTATAAAGAAAATTCGAACACTATTCATCCCGGAAATTCCGAACTCCGATTTACGCGTCGTAACCAGCGTTTCTAGGGTTTACCCCGCGTTCCGGACACAATAGAACAGGTTTCGAAAGCTAATTCGGAAGTATGTGCGAGTTATGGCTATAAATGCTCAATTTGAATTAAACCGATTTAAGTCGATTTCTAGGCGTTTTAATTCGTACAGGACAAACGGTAAATCCAATTGACTTGAAATTTGAAACCTTACAATAATATCACATTACGGATCCGATGAAACTAGTTTCGTCAAAATCCGAGACTTTTTGAAAAATGGCTATTTTGGCTCGCCAAATTTAAATTAAAAATAAATCGATGCGCTTCGAGCTGCCACGCTCAAACGATAACTACGATTGACACGAAAATTGAAATCCGGTAATAACTAACCATTACGGATCCAATGGAACTGGTTTCGTTCAATTCTGAGACTGTTCAAAAATTGGCTATTTTCACTAGTCGATTTTAATATTAAAATATTCAATTTTCACAAATTAACTTTTAATTCGATTTTAAAAGTTCTAAAATATCGTTCTAACTCCAATATGATAAAATAAAATTTTACAAATCATTTACAATCATATTTAACTCAATTTTTAATTATTTCCATAATTTAACGTATTAAATTATCGATTTAATTATTCAATAAAATCCAATAATTCAAATAAAAATTTATTTGACTTATAAATTCACTTATAAATATTTAAAATTAATTAAATATTCAAATTTTAATTATCAAAAATTCTGGGTCGTTACAAATCGAGTGAAAAATCCTTGTTAGGAACAGTGTAAACCACCTTGAAAATATGTAGTCAAATACTGAATTAAGAACAGTCATGCGAATAAAACGATATAGGTACAACTTACGTATTTATCCTAATAGTTTCTTAACTACGCCAATTCCTTTTTAATCATGGTCATTTATATAATTAATATGTCATTCAATACTAAAACCATTTATGAATCACTTTATAAAACATAACTTTAAGTTTATCCATATTTTGTAACTTAAGTTCATTTGTATGATACTCCACTACATCCTAAGTGTATATACAAAACATCATTTTATTTCACTTAAGAAGTATGTTTAACCATTTAACAGTTGTTTTAACTCACTACCTTTTCAAATTCAATTGTTATATAAACTTAACTTTACATTTTCAAAAACACTTAGTTTCAATTGATGTAATAATCCAGAAGTTCCCACTATCCACAATTGCTGAAAATCCCATTCCATTTTAACGAATAAAAACAACCAAACAACATATCATATCATGATGCGTATACCATACTTTCCTAATGCATAGGCTACATGTGTCCATGAAAAACTTAATAAGAGAACTTTAGAACTAAACACTGGTTTTAACAAGAGAAATAATATATGCATATAAATTTTGTATATCAAATCATACTTTCGGAATTTAAATTAAAATCCACTTTATCAAAAAAAATTTGTAGCACCCCACACTTAAAAACCCAAAAATGAAGCTCGTTGATGTTGTAGTCATCACCAAATTTATTTTGAAACTACAAGAGTGAGTTTGGTGCATCCAAATCATACTCTTGATACAACCAAAATCATTCAAAAGCGGTATCAAATAATTTATATAATAATACTAAGTATCATGATCCAAACCAGTTCCCAAATTTTTACTTTCAAAATTAATAATACTATTTTCACAAAAATCTTAAAAAACATTTTCAAAGATACTGGGAATTAAGTTCTCAAATTCTCTATTAAATCCTTTTTGTTTGTAAACCATATTTTATAAACTTACTTGTATAAAATCACTTTCTTATGAAATATTTTCAAAAATATTTATTCCCAAAATATTTGATCTTTTATTTTGTTTATAGTAAACATCCTTTACTAAATTTTAACTTCTAACTCGACATTACCACCGAACGGCTTATAGTCAAACCGTGAAAATTAGTTCACAAAGTGTTCATTGAAATGTACCCATAAGTATTGTCTACCACCTCATGATGTAGAAAGGTAAAGCTGTCGATAAACTGCTTGAGCATAATCGGTAACAAACAATACTTAATGTTCCAAACATGCCTAGCATGACCAAACAATCAAGCTTATGGCATATTAAATTATGAGACGCACTAGAGTCAAACGAATACAAATAGGAAAGCCAAATAGTATACCCTTAAGAATCTGCTTTCACTTCTCAGTTATAGAAATAACAAAGACCCTAGGTTGTTCCTCTTTCTTGAGCATGAGACAATCTCTAAAAAAATGGCCAGGCTGATGACAAACAAAACAACCTTTCAGTGCAAACTGTGCCTCAAGGTTTGGAAGCTTTTCAATTAGTTCTTTCACTATCTGCACTCTAGCTGCATGCCCTACTTTCCCTGAATTGCAACTCCAAGCAAAGTGTCCCTTCTGTCTACACTTGCGGAAAAATACATTAGAGATATCTCTTGGCTACTGAAACTTTCGCTTATTATCCTTAGTTGGTGTAGAAATAGACGGCTTCGACGCTAGGCTCTTAATCCTTAAAATCAGTTCACCAAACCAACAAAAGATCTCATGACGTGATTAGTCATATCTTACTGGAACTTAGGGCGCATATTCTTAATGAACATCCTGTTCTTCTTTGGCATTGTATCTACTAACCCCAATCCAGGCCAAGACAATGCACTGAACCGGTTTTTATACTTCATCGTAGTCATGGCCCCCTGCTTCAGATCCAAGAAACTTCTAAATAACAAAGTTTTTTCGACTTCCAGAACAAACTTCATCTCAAAATCATCTTTGAATTGGGACTAAAAGAAGTTTTTCTCTTGGACATCAGTTGTAATAGAACTCCACGGATCCATGGTTGCATTCATCATATGTCACGTTGCCAATCTACGCTTCATTGCATCATTTAGCTCCATATCTCCAAATATCCATTCACATAGTCTGAGCCAAGCCTAGACTTCTATAATTGTCTCTGTACCACCAAACCTCTTACCCTTACTACTCATAATCATGGAAAAGCAAAACAAGACTCATCTGAGGTCTGATCTACATGACCTCCCCTATAACATTCTCTCTCGGTTCCTTAACTGGAGCAACATTCCTCGGTGCTCGATTCCCGTCATTTATGGCAGTACTACCTCGACCACCTCTATCATTGGCAACTCTGGTGCTCATATCTCTTTCTACCTAATCAAAGCAGATGAACTGTAGGAAACTAAAGGATCAAGTTATTTCAAAGAAAGTATTCTAAGAAAGAGACATTCCTGAGGAATAATATAAAAGTCTAGTTTTCAAACTACAAATACGCTGTCATATGAATAATACACTTGACTCATTTTAGGATGTCGCTTACCCCATCTCTAATGAGCCATACCCAACCAAAGCCAAGGTGTTCTCTCAACCTTAATCTCTGATACCAAATGTAATGCTCATCCTTTTTAAGATGGTGACTACAAATGGTAACCTCGTTCCTGATTTTATGGACAACCTCTCGACTTCCTACAACCAACCCGTAAAGGAATATGTAGGGAAAAGATACAAAGCTTCATCACATGTTCACCAGCATAAGAACCCCCTATCACGCGTGCCACGCGCACACTAGGAATGATAATATATAATGTCAAGGGAACAATACAAAGGGTTAAATTAAGTATAGAAATTTTAAAGTTACTAAAACCTAAGTACCATCATCAGCTTAGATAATTATAACTACCTTTCCTCACAATCCTGATATATACAATACAGAAATGCAAGGAAAGTAAGAATACTGTGGAAGGTAATCATCTAGCACTTCTACATAAGCTCCAAAGTGTCCATAGTTAAATCAGAAACATACACGGGGCTGACTCGAACGTTATGAGAAAATAAACTCCGGATAAATCTGGTAAACCAGCTTGAGAAACTCAAGAGATATAAAACAAGCAATAGTAACCATTGAGACTGTATGGATTCCGATAATGGCTTTTCCCTCAAATGAAGCCAAACATTCATTAAGTTTACATATGAAAATATGATAGATAATGTCCAGAGTGTAGCATATAACTCGTATCAAATAGCTGGTACATGAACTCCACAATAATAGTAAGTATACAATCAATAACGCTAAGGTATGTTCGCATAATGGATGTCCTGTAGAGATCTCCTCGGATCAAGCTGAATCTGAATTCCCGCAGAAGGAAAGGAGATGTCCTTCTAACTAACATACATCTTTAGGGAATGTATCATAGGAAAACATAATTGTCCCATGCCCAAAAACTCATGGTTTCGAATGCATCGCTCTCGTATGCATATCCATAATTAATACTAGATAGAGTCGCATGTACCCTTGGGGTTGCTAAAATGCTACGTTCCCTTTGACTATGCATCCCAATCTCTGGTTTTAGTCATTTCCGATGTCAAGGCTATATTCGCCATCTCTCACTTGAATTTTTGTCACTCGAATAGAACACAGATCCCTAAATGAATTCTCGTACTCGAGCTGATCACGAATCACTACATGAATTCGAGCATCTTGAACTACTTCCAAAACATATTAGCAATACTCCTCAAGATAGACGGTCTCACACGATAGCATCATTCGAAATGTTATTATTGACCTCTCCCTTGGACTTAAACTTAGGATTGGCAGTTTAACCCTATAACATTTCACTTCACAACCGCTTCCAAAATATAGAACTCGTATACTAGTTTTGAAGATTATTAGATAAGTAAAACATTTACCAATCCCGATCTCTCCAAAACCAACTCGATGAATTTCCAATAAATTCAATTTCAGTTCTTTCAGAAGTAAGCAAAAGGTAGAGGCATTTCATATTAATAGTCCTCACTATGGGTTCTCATTGGTATAAAATTATGAAGCCTTTTGATAACTTCTTAAGTCATATTAGGTCAGGATCGATAATCGACTAATTGATTATCTAGTCAAAACAATAGCTTATACAAATCAATATTCGTATGCTTAACTCGTTTCCAACATTCCAACTTAACAGTTCCTCATCCAAGAGTGAAGCTAGGTAAGTTAAAGCACTGGTTGCTTTCCTAGATACTTCATTCTTGAATCTCAAAAATAGATAAGTTTAGCTCGTTGGCTTTTAGAGTTAAGTATAGTATTAATGATTTCTATAAACAAGTTAGAAATCGACACGATTAATACATTTTCGACATTTTCCAACTTTCTATTTCTTGGTTAAGAGGAAAGTCGGTAGGTTATAGCTCTGTTGCTCATATCCCTACTCGAACATCAATCTTAACTCTCACAAATTGATAAGCCTTACTTCGTCGGCTTTTAGTGTTAATCATAGTTAATTACTTTTCAAACAAGTAATTACACAATTAAACATTTGGCCATTAATCAATTCTAATCCATTTTATGTTTATACTTTTAAAACTTTTTTTAGAATGATATATATGTATAGTAATTTATTTACCAAAACTTGATATTTAAATAAACAAGTCGGAAGATATTTTATTACATAAGATATAAAATAGTGAACATATTTTCTAAAAATTATATATATACTTAAAAATTCTTTTAAAATATTTTATAATAATTATAATAGGTTTTAAAACATTTTATTAAATATTACTTGAAAATAACAACTTATACAATTTCCTAAAAAACTTGGAAAAATGAGTTTTTATTATCAAATAATCTCCTTTAAAAATTCACAGCTAATTCTTAAAAATTCATAGATATCTCAAACCACTTTTGAAATGTGCTAATATGAGTTCATAAACTCTTGTAAACAGGATGAATGAAAGTACATTAATTAAAATTTCTTTAAACTTTAGTGTCCAAAAAACGAGGCTAAACGGAGCAGTTTTGCACAACTGAAGTTTTGGCCACTTTTCGAGATGTCACTTAACTTTTTACAATCTAAGCTTTTTATAGCAACAAACATATATATATATATATATATATATATATATACAGATAAAATTACAAATATTGCAAGAAACCTCTAAGGATCTCTTTATAAAATTCCACAGAAATGGTTGAATATTCGACAATTCTTAAGTGCATCCATAGCGGCTATCGCTATAAGTGCTCTTTCAAATACAAGTCCGATCTAAACCAAAATCCATTTATAACCTATATGCTTTGTTTCAAGGTCTTATCGCAAGTCATACACATCTATTTAAGTATATTCCAAGTCCATATAATTGGATCACATATGATTCTTGTTTTCAAAACAAGAATCGAACCAATGTTATCTTAACAATGTCAATAACAGTTCAACAACTCAAATACAATCAAAACTCAACATATATATGTTATTTTTTCCATTTAAAGAGGTGTGTTAACTCACCTTTTATCCCACAACAACCAAGATCCACACATCCAAGTCTAAACCCAACCTTGCAACCACCTTCTCCATTTTTCATTCCATGCATTGCCTTTGCTTTTTCCCTCCTCCTCTTCTCCTTTTAGCTCACAGCTAAAGCTTCCATGGGGTGTTTGGCTTCACTTCTTTAATTTCTAACTAGGTAGAAGGTGTTATAATATTCCCTTAAGACTTCAGTCAAAATTTAAGTTTATTTGGATTTGGTTTGCAAAATTTTCCTTTAGACATAAAAGAAGAAGAAGAAGAAACCATTAAAGAAGCTTGGTTTTGGTTTGTGAATTTGTGATTTATTCCTAAGGGTGTTTCCCCTCTTAGTAGGATCAAAATGGTGCTCTTAAAGCTTGCTCTCACTCCCTCCCCTCCCTAATACCACGTCATGGAAGTCTTACCTTTCGCCACTTCTCCTTTACATCACTTCTCCTTTATCTCACTTCCTTAAGCAAATACCCTTATACCCTTACTTTGCCAAATATCTCATTTCCTAAAGGAAGCTTCTAGAATGTTCCATGCTTTATGAAGTGGAGTATGTTAATTAGTTTCTAATGTGTTTGCATGATCATTAGACAAGTACACAAGAGTTCAAACAATTTAGATCGATTGAAAAGCTGTTTACCGATAAACCGATTTTCTGTCACATTATCCATTTTTCATTGAAGAATATATTTTTGTAAAAAAATTTCAAAAACAATTTTCTTATAATTATTCATTAATTAAATGATGTCTAACAAGGTTACAAAATCATAACTATAATACTTAATTATATTTAAAAACGTCACGATATTCGAAGACGAAGCGTTTAAATTTTCTGCTCGCTACATGAATTGTATCGATAACGGGATAAATTTCAAAAAAGTTAATTATTTTATTAATTTGCACTAGATCTTCTTTTGTGTATATGTGAATAATTTATTTACACTAAGTCATTTTTAATGGTCATTAATAAAAGGGTTTGTTGTTTTTAGTTTAATTTAGTTAATTTGTATTAAAACTTAAATATGTATATTTGTATATTATGTATTAAATATATATATATATATATATATATATATATATTATACGCACTATTTAATTCAACTCTAAGTTTCATTTATCATACTTATTTTATTAAATGTTTACATTCATAATGCAGACATTGTAAATATTATAAATAAATATTTTAAACAAATCTATGTCATGTAAATGTGTACATCAGCATATCGATGTAAATAAACATTGTGATTTATGATTATAACTAAGGGAATAATGCATGGATTTAACATACTGATTTTATCATGATAACTGATGTCACACATAAATACACATAAACCGATATATATATATATATATATATATATATATATATATATGATTTTCGACCGTTGGTGAAATATATATGTGT
Source organism: Allium cepa (assembly GCA_030765085.1). Lineage (NCBI taxonomy): Eukaryota > Viridiplantae > Streptophyta > Magnoliopsida > Asparagales > Amaryllidaceae > Allium > Allium cepa. Next base: position 670,022,156 of record CM060939.1, on the reverse strand, counting down.
ATGTGTGTACACACATATATATATACACTTTTAATAATGTTTATATGTATATATATAGGCTGTGATAAAAATGTGTTCTTTTCGATTTTAATTTTAATTAATGTTATCTAGCCTTTGGACCAAGCGACATTTAATGGATATGGACTTCAAAATGATAAAAAAATGGATCGAGAATCTAAGAAAACGTCAAGGTTGAAAAATGAAGGGAAATCTAATAGTTTAGCCAAGTATTGGACAACGAATGTGATCGGTACCGAACGGTTATGAAGGATCGGTACCGATTAGTCTTAAGTTAAAGGAGGACTCACACTTGCCTATAGATGGCCTCTATATAAGAGTTTTAAGTAAAAAATGAGTTTTGGAAGAGAAAAACCGTTCTATGTCAATGGTCCTAGACAGGTTATTATATCACTAAGATACAAAGCTTAAAGACTTAAGCTCATATAGAGAAAAAGCAAGGAAGAGGGCAAGAAAAACAAATCGACACCGATCAAAATCAATCGGTACCAAATAGTTTGGCTTATGTAATATTTTGATTTTTTCATCTTTTTCGTAGCTATAATCTCGGATCTGCATGTTTACTTTTTCAAACTTGTTCTACCGACTATAGTGGAGGAATTCGCCTATAAAAGGCACTCTCTTGCACTTAGAAAAGGAAGTTTAATCTCTTTTTAGATTTTTGAACTGAATTGCTACCATTTTCGAAATCAACTCATTCCCTATTCGTAAATTGTTATAAACTTTTGTAATTGCAAAAATAATCCAAAATACAATTGATTATTGATGTAGGCTTAGGATTCTAGCCGAACTACTTTAAAGTTTTCATATGTTCTCTTTCTATTCTTTAATTTATTAATTTACAATCTTTACCATTCAAATTGTTGGTGTTTGCCTTTCTTGAGCAATCATTTTTTGGTGCTTTCATTGAGAATGAATTTTTAGGCATAGATATGCTCTTCCATTGGATTTGGAAGAACCTATAAGTAGGATCTAAAAGGATATGGCTCCAAGGAAGGATAAAGCTACTAGATCTGGAGCTATAATTGAAGAGGATAATGAAGGTTCCTAGTGTAATGAAGAAGAAACAACTAAGCTGGCGGTCCATCTGGGATCATTATTTTAGCAAGAGGTTGTGACAAAGGCCAAGATGTAGCGAATGATGATGGAGATGAATTTGAAGATGCAGCAACGACAACAAGTTCAAATGGATCCGATGACTAAAATACGAGAGCAACTGCCAATGTTAAATCAACCTCTATGGCAAGTTGGATCTCAAAGCCAAAGGGAGGATAAAAGAGATCCATCATCTTCCAACTAATGATGAGAGCTCATCTTCATCGGAGCAGAACAGAAGACCTGGAAAAAAAAGTGATGTAGAAAGGGCTGGGGCAATGCAAAAGAATAATGTAAAAGATGTAAGCTCTTAGCAAGCGTCAAAATTGATTAGCATCGATCAGTCAAAACCAATCGACACTGACCTTTCGGTTAAGAGGTCTCCTCACTTTAATAGTGATAAGAATTATGATTGGTTGATTCTGAAGAAGGGTAAGCTATTGGTCCATATGCCGATGGCACTGAAGTACATGTTGGTGAGTCGGCCAGAGGGGGCGGAGTCCGACGTGGCGTCAACATAAGCTTGAATGAATGGTTTCTCCAGAGCTAGAGAGGCCTAGGCATCATCAAACTAACCGAGATTGTTTGTTATGCCAAGCACTCAGAGATGTTCATGATGATAGTAGTTCAGCAGGCCTAGGTAGTGAAGAGTACACCTTCCGAGATGATAACAAGTTGATTAATCAGAGTCAACATCGAAGGGACAATGATTGAGGTTCATTGACAAGTTAGACCACTTTCATCGAAGACATTTTTTAGGAAAGGTGTCTGAAGAAGTTTGTGATGCCAACCATTCCAAGCTACAATGGCATGACTGATCCTATGCAACACTTGCTAAAGAATGAATGGCACATAAATAGTGCTGGTGCAACAAATTCCATGAGGTGCACATATTTTCCTATTTTTCTTGAAGGATTGGCAATGATGCAGTTTAGTCGGCTTGAGCCTCGTTCCATATCATCATATGATAATCTGGCAAGATGATTTATGGAATAGTTTTAAGTACATATTTTTCAACCAAAGATGCTATGTCTTTGTCGAATGTGCATTAGAGGTCTGAAGATATCCTATAGAGATTTTTGAAAAGGTTTAATGCTTTTGTAATAGAGGTAAGTAACCCAAAGTGGAAAGTGCCGATGGCACTTATGAATGGAATTCATCTATAGACTGACTTTGGAAATTGGCTTAAGAGAAAGGAATTGGCTACCTTGAAAGAATTTTATCCAAGGGCATCCCAGTATCTATGCTTGGAAGAGGCAGATCTTGAGGCAAGATTGGTTATTGGTAGTCAGAAAAGTCCAAGCAACTTGATTCAGAGCATTGGAGCTATTAAACAGGGTAAAGATAGTGATGGAAATGTTGCAGCCAATTTTGGGAACAACAATCACAAGAAAAATTAAATTGTGGTAGGAAAATGCAGGATAAGAAAAAGCACTTAAGATGTGTCTGTGTTGGGAACTATATAGAGTTGACAGACTCTGTTGTAAACACTCATATTGCTACATAGGGTACATTATAAGAATCCTACCCCATGGGAGGCTACTAAAGAGGAGGAATTCTCTTATATATTATCTCTTTCACAAAACTCACTTACATAATAGGAGTGAGTGCATGCATTTGAAAGTTGTTATAGAAGATTTGATTCGTAAGAAAAAGCTACAGCAATACGTGAGGAACCCGCAAGGGGATGGGCCAATTAATAATTAACCCTAGGGATAATTAACTCAATGAAATAATGCTAAGCCCGGTAAAGAAGGCCTATGACAACGAAGTAGGGGAATAGTTATTAATACAATATTTAGAGGCATGCATTATGTGGAACAGAGCTTGAATGGAATGGATCGTTATGGTAGCTCCTTGAGGCACATGTTTCAAGAGATGTGTTATGCCATAAAGAGGGTGCTCCAACAAAGTAACAAAGTGAATTAATGATGATATGTTTTTAGCAACATGGATGGTGATAGAGTTTGAAGCGCTGACACTTGATCGAATGGTGATTATGGTAATGATAAGGATAGCTGCAATGCACCGAAAGCTTATTGATTATGGAAGCTCGGTGAATATCCTCTTTAAGTAAACTTTCAATAAGATGTGACTAAACGAAAAGGATCTGTAGTTATGTAAATCCTATATATAATGACTTTCTACGGAGGGCAAGGATTCGCTTGGTTGCATCAAATTACCTATAGAATTAGGAGAAGGAGACAAAAGGCGATGCAATTGCAAAATTTAATGGTGGTAGATGGATTCTCTACCTATATTGCTTTCTTGAGTCGACCAACTCTTTTTTATTTTTTAGTTGCACTGACTCTATGGTGTTTGATGATGAAGTTTCCAATGGGGAAAAGAGTAGGGGCAATATATATAATTAAAGTGCTTAATGGTTTTATAGCAATGGAGGTGTAAAAAGTTATAGCGAGGATAAATCGAAGATATATTGAAAAATAGCGGAGGTGCGAAAAGCTTCATTATAATATACTCGAATATTTAAAGTTAATTTATTATCATTATCACACCATTTATGAAGGAAAAAGAAATATTTTTTAATTTTATATAACAAAACTAAAGAATATCATAATTTATGCAGACTAGATTTTGTGAGAAATGTGGATTACGGATCTTAAGGCTAGGATTAACACTAGAGGGGGGAGTGAATAGTGTTAATAAAGAATTACTAAATCTTTTTTGATTTATGTTAATTTAGACACTGACGTATGCAATATACAGACACAGATATGATCACAGAAACAAACACAGATATAGAAATAAAATAAAGGCAGTAAAGGAAAGAACACACCGGATTTTATACTGGTTCGGAGTTACCCTACATCCAGTCCCGCAACACAAGTACGGATTTCCTTTCAAAAGCAATTGTACAATTACACCCTCGGTTTAAAGGCTACGAAATACACCCTCCAGAATTTCGATCCTCTAGGTAGAGATACTTGACTTTCAGGCTACAAGTTTACCCAATTGATTTACCAAGGCTACAATCACACCTTTTCTTTCTTGATTGATTTTCAAGGCTACAATCACACCTTTTCTCGCTTAATAGATTACGAAGAAGTCTATAACTCTGAATAGCACTGAGAATTTTGTAGAGAGAGTGATAGAGAATCAAATTAGAAGTAATCGAGTTTGATTCAATGTTGATTTCGGCAGAGTAATGATAAGAATATGTATTAAGAAAAGTGGAAGAAGAAGAGGAGTGAAAAACCAGAAAATCTAATGTTAAATTCGTTGAAACTAACCCCTATTTATAGAAGAACAACAGCCATGTCCATTCGTAAAGAGTTATGGCGAATAGACACTTCTTTTGAAATTTAAATTTTGAACTCAACTGACACCATGTCGACATGGGGTATATAGGCATGTCGACATCCCAAACCATTTTTTGATATTTTGATTTTTTTTGAAAATAACCTTTATCTTATATTTAAAACTAATTTAAACTTTATAAATATACTTGAATATAGTTAAAATTCATGGGTAAATATAGAGAATGATATATATAGAACTTAACTCTAATTTTATATTTTAAATCTAAGTATAAATATTTAAAAGTTAAATATATTATATTAAAAGATAGTTTAAAATCAGGAGTAATTTGACTTTGAAATTAAAGATAATTTTGATGCTAAAATTATTTAAAATCAGGATAGAGGGTTTTGAATCTTTTAAAAGGAAAGTTTTGAAAACATTTTGAAAACAGGATATAATTTTGAAAAATCATTTTGAATAAAAAGTTTAGCGGATACAAAATAATGTTTCACTAGATTTTTCGTAGGTTCCATCCTACTTAGGGTTCCATCCCTTTAACAGGTTCGAAGTGGATTCCATTCCACGAATAAATTGGATTTTAAGATGCCAGTGATTTTCTATGAGTTTTAACAAAATTCCTAATAGAAAAAATACTTAGCTTTGAAATCTTGAACGCTTGATAATCTTGATACTCATGAGTCTTCTATCTTGATATCTGGAATCTCTATACTGTACAATCTTCTTTCTTGGTACCTGCATGGTTAAATCCTACATATACATATATACCTAAACTTATAATATTAGTATTTATATTTTATAAACTATTCTAAGGTTTTTGTCATCAAAACCATCATTTCACGGACTAACAATCTCTCCCTTTTTGATGATGACAACCTTTGTTTATAAAATTTTACTTCTATCCTAATAACTCCCCCTAAAACTAGTAACTCCCCCTTAATCTATGCCTAACTACCCTATTTTATATTTCTCCCCCTTTGTCATCAACAAAAAAAACTAAATGCAAACTATATAACTTTAAACTATATAACTATATAACTCCAAACTGTATAACTAATACTCTATGACATGTGATTATAGTGATACTGTTATCATAACTAATCATCACTTAAATCTAATACTAAAACATAGTCCTAAACTATCAACTATCCTAAGTAAGAATTCACAATAGTATTTATAATTAAAACACATATAAGAACACGAGTTATTTATTACGTATAAAGTTGTACATACATGAACGTTTAGAAAACACAAAGAAACATAAACAACAATGGAGAAGAAAGAAAAGAAACTATTGTGCGTTATAAAACATAGGAGATCTATGAATCGAACAGTTTGGATAGTGAAAACAGAAGTTTCGACGTTGTTCGACAAGATTCCCATTCTTGTCAAAACACACTTCTCCAACACACATGACTTGATCATCATCCTCCTCGTGCGCTTCTTCCATGGGTTCTTCTTCTTCTTCTTCCTCGCTGGCCTCTTGTTCTTGATTGAGTGAAGAGTCTTCATCAATCAAGATAGGGTTGGCCTGGTTATCCATTAGGAATTTTTACAAATTCCTAAGAATCTTGCCTTGACTTTCCTGTTCCTTTGCCATACGAAGTTGAGTCACTTGAATTTCAGTCATCATCTGAAGTACATCCTTCATAGATTCCTCCATTTTAGTCACACGAGCGAGAGTGGTACGTTGAAATGGACCCGACGTAGGAGAGGAGAATGAAAAGGTTGATTTTATGTTTGATTTGGAAGAGGAGGCCATTATTTTATTTATTTCAGAAGATAGATTAAAGAGAAAACAGAGAGAATGAACAAAAATTCAAAATAGAGAAGAATATATAACTAAATTTTTTGAATTTTGGTGGAAAAATTTCAGAACTTAAAAACATTGCATGTCGACATGGGTATATAGGGGATGTCGACATGGTCCTTTTTATTTTAACTCTTTGAATTATTTTAATATTAATTATTAATTATACTTGTTATTTATATTTTATATTTCAGTTATAGAACAAATACCTAATTCTCTTCTTAATTTAGTAAATATTGATTCATTTAAGGGTTTTGTTAAGATATCAGCAATTCGATTCTCAGAATTGATATACTCGAGAGTAACTACTTCCTTACTTATATTATCTCTGAGAAAATGATGTCTGATATCAATATGTTTAGTTCGAGCATGTTGAGTAGTATTTTTGGATAAATTTATAGCACTTGTATTGTCATAATAAATTGGTGATTTTGAAAATTTTAAACCAAAATCTTTTAAGGTTTGTTGCATATATATTACTTGAGAACAAGATAAAGCAGCAGAAATATACTCTGCTTCAGTTGTTGATAAAGAAACTGTGTTTTGCTTTTTACTAAGCCAAGAAATCAGAGAATGCCCCAAAAAGTGACAAGCCCCACTTGTAGTTTTTCGGTCTGATTTACAACCAGCATAGTCAGCATCACAGTAAGATATTAAGTCAAAAGAATCATTTTTAGGGTAGAATAAACCATAATCAGATGTGTGTTTAACATATCTTATGATTCGTTTTACGGCTTTTAAGTGGGTCTCTTTAGGTTGGGATTGATATCTAGCGCAGAGACAAACACTGTGAATGATATCAGGTCTACTGATAGTAATATAGAGTAGTGATCCAATCATTCCTCTATATAGTTTTTGATCTACATCTTTCGAGAGATCTTCTTTACTAAGGTACTCACTGGTTGCCATGGGAGTGGGTTTTCCACTCGTAGTAGTCAAACCAAATTTACTAATTAGGTCTTTAGCATATTTTTCTTGACTAATAAAAATACCATTATCTAATTGTTTTATTTGTAATCCTAAAAAGAAATTTAATTCACCCATATGACTCATCTCAAATTCTTTTGTCATTTTTTCAGAAAATTCTTTATTCATTTCAAAATTAGTTGAACCAAAAATGATATCATCTACGTAAACTTGAACTAGTTGAATATCATTTTTATTTCTTTTAATAAAAAGAGTATTATCTACTTTACCAATTTCAAAATTAGATTGCAATAAATAAGATCTTAGTCTATCATACCAGGCTCTAGGAGCTTGTTTTAGACCATATAATGCTTTCTTAAGTTTGTAAGCATGATTTGGTAATTTATCATTTTCAAAAAGTGGTGGTTGTTCAACATATACTTCTTCTTTTACAAATCCATTTAAAAAGGCACTTTTAACATCCATTTGAAATAATTTGAAATTATTATGATTTGCGAAAGCAAGTAAAATCCTAATGGCTTCTAATTTTGCTACGGGGGCAAAGGTTTCATCAAAATCTATTCCTTCTTCTTGACAATAACCTTGAGCGACTAGCCGAGCTTTTTTTCTACCTACCTCTCCTTGTTCATTCATTTTTATTTTTATAAACCCATTTAGTTCCAACTATAGTTTTATTTTCTGGTCTAGGAACAAGTTCCCAAACATCATTTCTAGTAAATTGATTTAATTCCTCTTGCTAGCCAAAATCCATGAATCATCAGTAGATTCTTCTTTTGGATTTTTGGGTTCATTAGTTGATATAAAAGCTGCATTACTCATTTGACTTAGTTGATTTCTAGTTTTAACAACAGATTGCATATCTCCCTATATATTTTCTATATGATGATCTTTTAAAAGTTTAGTTCTTTTATTAGGATGATTAATTTCATTATTAGTTTCAATTGATTCTTGATTTTGAGTGATTAAATCCTCTTCATCATTTGTATCTTCAAAAATTTTGAAATTTTCATCAAATGAAACATGCATTGTTTCTTCAATGGAATTAGTTTTTAAATTAAACACTCTGTACGCTTTACTTCTATTAGAATATCCGATAAAGATACCTTTGTCGGATTTAGGATCAAATTTATCTAAATTATCTTTTGTATTTAAAATAAAACATTTACTTCCAAATTTTTTGAAATAAGATACCTTAGGTTTCTTTAAATAAAGAAGTTCATAAGATGTCTTATCAGTTAGAGGTCTAATTAAAATTCTATTCAAAATATAACAGGCGGTAGCAACTGCTTCTGCCCAAAAATTCTTTGGTAAATTACTATCTGTAAGCATAGTTCTCGCACACTCTTGAATCGTCCTATTTTTACGTTCTACTACTCCGTTTGTTGTGGAGTTCTTGGAAATGAAAATTTGTGATTTATTCCCTTTTTATTGCAGAATTCCTCAAACTTTTCATTTTTCAAATTCACCACCATGATCACTTCGAATAGTTATAATTTTTAGAGAAAATTGATTTTGAATTCTTTTTGAGAATGTCTTAAAACATTCAAAAGTATCACTTTTATGTTTCAAGAATATTGTCCATGTAAATCTAGAATAATCATCTACAATTACAAAGACATATTTACTATGATTTATTGATAAAATTTGAGATGGACCAAATAAATAAAGATGAAGTAATTCAAGAGGTTTCGAAGTTGAAATCATATCTTTTAACTTAAAAGAACTTTTTCTAAGTTTTCCTAATTGACAAGCATCACATAAACTATCTACTTTAAAATTCATTTTAGGGAGACCTCTGACTAGATCATGTTTTGACAGTCTAGATAAGAGTTTGAAATTCAAATTCCCAAATCTCTTGTGCCAAATCCAAGGGTCACTTGTATTTGCCAACAGACACAGGTTATCATTTGAAACTTTCATACTAAGAATATAAATATTCTTTTTCCTAACTCCCTCAAATATAATGGTTGAACTATTATCTTCAATGTGACATTTATCTTTTTCAAATTTAATTTTATATCCTTTATCACATAGTTGACTTATACTTAGCAGATTATGTTTCAGATTCTTAACTGGCAAAACATTAGTAATAGTAGGAGTTTCAGAATTACCGACTTTGCCGATGCCAATCACATATCCTTTTGAATTGTCTCCAAAGTTAACCAATCCTCCGTCTTTGTATATTATATCATTCAGTATATCTGGATTGCCAGTCATGTGTCTAGAACACCCACTATCAAGTATCCACTTGTTCTTTCTGATCTGCACAATTTGTCCGTTGTGGATTGATTCCTCAACACCCATAAAGCATGATTCCTGCACATCAAACAATCTTGGTAGACAACTTGAATATGAATACTGATTATATGCAGACTCAAGAAACGATGATGGTTTGAATGCTTCTAAACTAGTATTAACAAATACAGCCATTTTAAAAACTTTTTCAAAAATCAGATTATGAAACTCTGAAAGCCTTATTCTGATACCAATTGTGAGAAATGCGGATTACGGATCTTAAGGCTAGGATTAACACTAGAGGGGGGTGAATAGTGTTAACACAGAATTACTAAATCTTTTTCGATTTATGTTAATTTAGACACCGATGTACGCAATATACAGACACGGATATGATCACAGAAACAAACATAGATACAAAAATAAAATAAAGGCAGTAAAGGAAGGAACACACCGGATTTTATACTGGTTCAGAGTTACCCTACATCCAGTCCCGCAACACAAGTACGGATTTCCTTTCAAAAGCGATTGTACAATTACACCCTCGGTTTCAAGGCTACGAGCTACACCCTCCAGAATTTCGATCCTTTGGGTAGAGATACTTGATTTCCAGGCCACAAGTTTACCCAATTGATTTTCCAAGGCCACAATCACACCTTTTCTTTCTTGATTGATTTTCAAGGCTACAATCACACCTTTTCTCGCTTAATAGATTACAAAGAAGTCTATGACTCTGAATAGCACTGAGAATCTTGTAGAGAGAGTGATAAAGAATCAAACTAGAAGTAATCGAGTTTGATTCAATGTTGATTTCGGTAGAGTAATGATAAGAATATGTATTAAGAAAAGTGGAAGAAGAAGAGGAGTGAAAAACCAGAAAATCTGATGTTAAATTCGTTGAAACTAACCCCTATTTATAGAAGAACAACAACCATGTCCATTCGTGAAGAGTTATGGCTAATAGACACTTCTTTTGAAATTTAAATTTTGAACTCAACTGACACCATGTCGACATAGGGTATATAGGCATGTCGACATCCCAAAGCATTTTTTGATGTTTTGATTTTCTTTGAAAATAACCTTTATCTTATATTTAAAACTAATTTAAACTTTATAAATATACTTGAATATAGTTAAAATTCATAAGTAAATATGGAGATTAATATATATAGAATTTAACTCTAATTTTATATTTTAAATATAAGTATAAATATTTAAAAGTTAAATATATTATATTAAAAGATAGTTTAAAATTAGGAGTAATTTGACTTTGAAATTAAAGATAATTTTGAGGCTAAAATTATTTAAAATTAGGATAGAGGGTTTTGAACCTTTTAAAAGGAAAGTTTTGAAAACATTTTAAAAACAGGATATAATTTCGAAAAATCATTTTGAATAAAAAGTTTAGCGGATACAAAACAATGTTCCACTAGATTTTTCGTATGTTCCATCCTACTTAGGGTTCCATCCCTATAACAGGCTCGAAGTGGATTCCATTCCACGAATAAATTGGATATTAAGATGCCAGTGCTTTTCTATGAGTTTTAACAAAATTCCTAATAATAAAAAATACTTAACTTTGAAATCTTGAACTCTTGATAATCTTAATACTCATGAGTCTTCTATCTTGATATCTTGAATATCTATACTACACGGTCTTCTTTCTTAGTACCTGCATGGTTAAATCCTTCATATACATATATATCTAAACTTATAATGTTAGTATTTATATTTTATAAACTATTCTAAGGTTGTTGTCATCAAAACCATCATTTCACGGACTAACAGATTTGGTGACTATAATATATTTCTAACTTATGTTAAGCATTTATGCCTTAAAATTAGATCTTAACCTAACTTTGTTTATTTTATTTAAAAGAAAACCACTCAAATCAATTTTTGTATATTAATTTTGCTAAAGTGGGTGCCAAAAAGCCTTGATTTAGTGAGTGTAGCAGAAAATAGCGCGACTTAAAGCAGATCTACCGTTTAATTTTTCAGGCTTTAATTGCATATGGGGCAATTCAGGAGAACAAAGCACAGGTCCACAGTGCTACTTTGCTAAGCCCAGAGAGGAAAAACAACGAGTGAAGGGAAAGGGTTAGAGAAGCCTCTCTACGTCAAATCTAGAGATGCATAGCAGCCACCACCTAAGCCTCAATTTGGGTCCTACAACAAAGCACAAAAAGTGTGGACATAAGAAAAGAGTTAGAGGAGTAGGTGGAGCTCATTGAGCTGATGATTGAGGCCCTAGTATGCGATGATGATCCCACAAAGGTCATCAAAGTTAGATCATAGCTCAGTAAGTCAATGAAGAGGTAGTTGGTTTGATTTCTATAGGCAAACAAGGACGTATTTACTTGAACACACTATGATATATGCGGAATTTTGTAACACCCCAACTCTATACCCAAAACCAAGAGTATTACTAGGTAATACTATATAATAATATAGAGAATGAAGTTATATTGGGCTGTCACATATGAATATTCCTTCGGACTAACACTAGTATGTATTTAACACCTCATATAACATATCCATATGTACTCGGTATCGGTACAAAGCAATAATTATATGAATTTCTAGGATAGAAAGACACAATAAAAAATAGAGAACACAGAGTCATCACGCAGTGATAATATGTAATATATTAACATATACAAAAACTAGTGGGCCTATACAAAAAGAGCCTATACCTCTATCTCTCAAATAAGCAAAAGATAGGTCCAGTATATATAATCCAACATATATATAACCCATAATACATGCCGACGTGGTTGGCATAATTGGTTGGTAGTTTAGACAATAACATTAAAGGTCACGGGTTAGATCCCCGAGATCAACATTTGTTGATATTAATGAACCATGTTAATAATAATAATAATACACAATACTGCTAATAATTAAGCCTCCAACTAAGCCCAACAATCACAAGCTGGTCTCTTCATCCCTGAATCTAAATGTTTCGGACTAACCCAAGTATTAAGTAAATAACACATGGGTCAAACTCTGTCAAGAATGTATATGTCAATAAATTATAACAGTTGGCATAGTGTACCTAAGTATATCACAAATAACATAATATCTCAAGTGTATCTACATCATCCAAACCATGCATAAAAATGTCACCTACCGAAACGGACCATCTATCATCATATCAAATGGAACAAGACTGAAATAGGTGAAATATCAGCCAACAATCTAACGTCTAATAGCTACAACAAACTATAATGTACACCTCGACCACTAGCCCAAGTGAGAGACAATAACTCTCGATTGCATGCTCCTAAGAGATATAAAAACAATATGATATGTAGATTCCTAATATATAACATATAAACATAACATAACACACAATCAAACACAAAGATCTATCTCGACCAACAGTTCTAATGAGAGTAAGTCCTCTCAACTGGGTGGCCTTAAGAGATACATAAATATACGGTATAATAATCTATCTCTCATCCACATGCCCTAAGAGATAATGACAAATGAGCACCCAGCTAGACTCCAATGTCATAAAAAGACAACACGCAGCCGTCTTCTGTCAGGCTATCTCAAATGATAGAATAACATGCAACCAATATCTAATGTGAAATAATCATCATCTCTAGTAAGGTGACAACATCAAATGTCTCGTATATAATGGATCTACCTAATTAAGTCATCCATATGGGAGACTTACGTACCACAATACTGCTTCAGGAAATTCTAATAACCGTAGCTTGTGTCCTACAATCACTAAATTACCCCCAAAATCGTGACACACATTTCCATCGCATATCATGAACACACTGCAAGTCTACGTTATGCATCGATCAAGACTCCTACTTTCCTTTGGTAACAGATTGTTAGTCCATAGATGACTTCTGGGCAATGACTCTAATGAGAGGAATAATTCTCAGCCTACAAACTCAATAAAGAGACATCGTGGACCTGGGGCACGACTCCGCAATCAGGATAGCTAGGATGGATACTAGCCTATCTAGCGGGTTTTAGTCATGCTCTTTCTATAGTGGCGTGAAATCATGATGTGGATTCCTAATGAATACTCTCGACTAGATGAGTCCTAATGAGAGTAACAATAAGTACTCTTGATTCCATGCATCCAAATGAGGGTATCTCAATGCAACAAATCCCCGACTACTGGCCCTAAGAGTAAATAATAATACTCGACGAGTTAGTCCTTGGAAAATAAATCTACAGACCCTAATTTACTCTAATTTGTAGCCCTTAGAGAGTAAGAGACTCTCGACTACTAATCTCTACAAAAGAATCACCGCTGGATGAAATCGTAAATTCCTAACCCATGATACAAAAAAGTAACATTTACTTACAAAAGGTAATCAAATAAATATCAACCCAAATGTCCCATACCACCTGGTGTTACTCGCTTGTTTACCCAATGTTTGTAAACTACACTCAATTATAGTCTATGCAACAAGTCCAAAGAATAATTGGACATATATTACCAAAAGTCTCATACCATACGGTATTGTAACCCCGTCTATTCAATATTCTCATCACATAGAAAATATATACGCACAAAGCACCTAATTTATATAGAAACTAAATTTTATTTATAGCAGAATTATATATATTTATTCCAAATCTTTTCTTATGAAATGATGATAAATTTTACTTTTACTTTAACCCAAAAATAAAGACTTTTAATCCATATAATACATTTCTTGACCTCTTTTCTATATTTAAAGCTCTTGGAAATCTCTTATATAAAAAAAATATTAGTTATTAGATTCAAAGATTAAATACAATTTTAAACGAATTTATAGTTTCTAAATCAGTTTCTTTGTATTACAAAACCATAATATATACTTTTTCCAAAATCTTGTTTATACTCACAAATCATAAAATACACTTTAAAATCTACACAATATTGATTACAACCATTTCATATTTTCCTAGATTTTATATGATTTTAAATAATTATTCGAAGTCGCAAATAAAGTTTTCTTTTAATAAATTAATTTTTTAATAATATACTTAATATTAATTTTAAATCAAACTTTTTCACAAAGACAACTTCATACTTCAATGCGTCAAAACTCTATTTTTAAAAGCAAATTTATATTTAATTTCAGGTAATATAAATAATATTTTTTTAAATAAGACTTATGCACGCATAAGCCTAGAACACGTCCAGGTTATGCAGTAGTCACCATGACCGATGGATTGGTCGTGGACAGGAATGTAACAGTTCTAGGTCGTTTTACCTATTTTTGGCGACTCCAATTGTCGTTCTCTCCTCTTCTCAAACTTCATTTTAACTCCAAACCCTACTCTATATTCCAGCAATTCAAAGCACATCAATATCGCTTAATTCAATCAAAGAAAATACATAACAATGGGTTCAAAAGGAGTTACTAATACACAATTCAAATATTTCAATAATAAACATGAATCACATCATTTAGACATAGATTGTGAATCGATGTTACTCACTTTTTAGTAGTTAAGCTTCATTACTGGAATTTCTCATTCTTTCTTCTCTTTTCCTCTTCTCTTCAAATTTCAGTGCAAGCCCAACACAATCACAGTCACAAATTCATCTTTCCTAGAGGTGTAGTAGGGTATTGAAAAGGTTATACTTTAGTTTCAGAATTTTTAGTAATTTATTTCTACTTATTTTGAATTTTTAAAGTAAGGGAATTGGGGATTCATAATTTGGTTTAGTGGAACAAAGCTTGGAATATGTATATGGGAAGTGAACTTGAAGCAAGGAAGGATGGTTCTAGACTAGTCATAAAAGGCAAAAGGGAATAGATATTTTTCCCAGTGTCAAAATGGGCCAAATGGGCTCTCTTTTCATTTGTTTTAACTCATTTTCTTTTATTTCTGCTTTGCTAATCTATTATTCTACTAAGAAAAACTAGCCTAAAACTCCAAATAAAATTCATATTTATCCCACATAAATGTTTTACCACCATCCCATAAATTTTTCTATAATTATTATTTATTATCTTTACCAATTAAATGACACTTTCCTTATTCGTCTTATAAAGCCCAATTTCACAAATAAATTAAAACACCACTTTTATAAGCGAAATAAAAAAATTCTTTTAAAAAAATTTCTTTATCTTGTTTGTTTCTAATATTTAACTTTATAAAATTATTTAACCCTTTCTAATATATTCTAACAATTCATTTTGGCCCTTAAAATGTCCAAACTCGTTTTAAAATCAAAATTTGGTCAAATAAATTATTCTATTATTTATAAATATTTTTCCCCATATAACTTCGTGATTATTTCTGTTTTTCCACATTTTTAATTTTAAAACCCTTTTTGATTAAACAAATCTTCATTTTTTATATTCCAATTGATTCCTTCTCGATTACGAGCTGTTACATACTTCTCCTCTTAAAAAAATTGCGTCTTGGCAATTTCCTATAGGGAAAATCCATAACAGGCTAATTCTTCTAGCTTTACTACACCCATCTATAATTAGTAATCATACAAATATCAAAACTAATCACAAACATCCAATACAAAGCTCATCTAACATAGCAACAATTATTAGATCCTTCGATTGGCTTCACATTACAGTGGATTATCATCTCTTGCCCATCATCTGTGGCCATGGGTTATGAGTCGAACAACTCGATTAGGATGATACTAAAGTCTCATAACCCAAAATTATGCTTTAGATGCTAGAATTTTAAGAAAATTTCATAGTAATCTCTATGGAACGAAGTGTATTTGGGGAATCCATAACACAAAAACACATCACAGACATCTTTATATTTACAAATGCAAAGTCTTTTAGTTAACCTTACTAATGTTAAAATATCTTACTTTTAAAAACTTTTCTATATATAAATGTGAATCAATTTGTAAGTTTTCTTTCTTCAATACTCCTACTTCCTAAAGCCTTTGACATATAGATATATAATATAGAGGACCAAAAATACACTTATAGAACTCAATACTTCAAATCCTCAAAAACTTACATATTATATCAACTGTTCCTCCCATAAAACTACATTTTCATAAAAAAAAAATACTCAAAACCTTACAAATTTCTTAAATAGAAGTCTTTACCTTCAACCTAGAAAATTTTTAACAAATGTATGCTTCTGCATAAAACAAAATCTATTATATTTAGAGAATTCACGATTAAAATGCATCCAGCCAAAATATAGCTCTTTATATAAATGCCTTTCAATAAAATATTGCCAAAACAATGTCCAATTTTTTTGAACTCCACTCAAATCAATTTCTTACTTCGAAAATCTTAATGCTGAGTAAAATCACCTCATCCAAAGTTGTTTGCTTCTTCTAAATCCACTTTTTAAAAAAATCAAAATCTCATAACTTGCCTCGAATGCAAAAATGGATTTCCTATTACCATTATTCCTAATTTCAAAAAAATTCCATCAAAACTAACTTTCCTTTTCATCTCATAAAACTTGTCTTCCTTTCAAACAAAAATTTAAAAATGCTTCTTTAAGTTCAAAATAGTTTACTCTAGACCAATGTTCTTCCAAATAATTTTTCTCTAAAATCACAAGCCATCATAACATACTATGGTTTTAAAATTATAACAAGTTAAGATTTCTAGCTCAAAATTTTGTAATATTTACAACACTTCATAAACTCGAAAGGTGATTAACCCAAAATTTGGTATTATAAGGAAGTCTTACGATCAGACTCGGGAGTGGCTTTGATCTTATGGCTTTGGCCTGATAGGAAGAATTTCAATAAGTATAATTGAACACCATAGCTATTGCATGGGTGATGCGGTATATGTTCGACTACAATGATCAGAGAAACTGCTCACTTATGATGAGCTCCCCTCTAAAACACCATTTATAAAGAATGAATATCCAAAACTTGAACACTGAATCAAAAGTTACAGTTGTTCTAACGTAGCGTTGAAAATTAAAACTTCAAAATTTCATCAAAAATTCAATTCCTCAAAAATCAGTTTTTTATTTATTTCAAATAAGCTTATAAAACACCTTCCAAATGACCTTTAATTCAAAAGCTCAAATTCCCATAATAATCTTTCGCCTCCAAAAGCTAAATTTCTCCACAAATCAGTCTTTCTAACCACATAATTCAAATTGCTTTTTCATATCCTATAAAATATTTGTTACTTGAAAAATTTCTCTTTACCTAATTTTTTTCCTAAAATCAATACTTTGCTTCGAATATATATATGGTTTATTCCTATCTAAAATTTACCTTTACTAGCTTTATAAAAATTACTTCAAGTATTTACTGTGTTATTCTTTTGAAAACCTTTCTCCACAAAATACTTGTTGTTCACTTAAACCTTTATAAACAATCAATCTTTTACTCCAACTTTGAAATAACATATTAATTCCAAAAATTATTTTAACTTGAAAGCTTATATACATGTATATACATACTTTCATAACCATACGTACTACTTTACAACCATTTCCATAACACTCACAGAAGGCACAACCAACCATACAACATGGAAGACATATAATCACAACATTACATAACATACAAATTTTGAATTCTATGATATCTACAATATAGTGACGATGCCTCACCATGAATTGTAACGCCTCACTTTGCCAACTTCTTGCAATGTTGTGATCAACCTTGCCTCCCATTGATCACAGTTGTCTACCAATACTCGATAGCCGCAATCACCATATAAAATATCTAACATATGAAAATATCTTTATTATTTCCAAAAAAAATTACTTTATAAAATAATACATCTATATTTTCATATCAAGGTATTTACTAAAATATTTTTTTAAATACCGCTTGATTTTACCGAATAATGTTATATTTTCCTCATCAAATGCTTTATACCGTTTCCCAAACTACCATATATATTCTTTCAAAATAAAGGTCAAGATGTTTCTTTAAAATATTGATTTCCTTTCAAAGCACTTTTCTCAAAAAAAAATACTTATCTTCTCCTCAAATTATTATTTTGAAACATTAGCTTGGATGTAGCTCAAAGCATTTTGCATCTTTCAAAATATTACATTACTTTTCAAAACTTTTGTGTACAAATATCTCATCCTAGTGTTTAGGAATTCCTATCGATAATGTTGATTGAACCCATCGACCAGAATTCTTAAAACACTTAACGGATAGTTTAACACGATATCAGCTTCAAAAATGCTTTAAACATTTATTTGTGGATATACTTTAAACAACTTGATCTTTATGAAAACAATTGCTTGCTTCTAAATAATTATCTTTCCAAAACTATATATATTCCAACAAAGTTGTTTTGGAAAGAATTATATAATTATATTAAAACATTATCTAATACCACATACCACTCATATATCATCATATACTTTACAATTAGTCTTTATGAACAAAACCAAATAATAATTCATATACAACAATCCAAACAACCACTTATCATCCATTCATGCATACAAACAAGCATGCCTTTTAATTCAAATTCATTTCAATCCCATCATTTTCATATAAAAAATATATTACTTTATTATATTAAAAGAACTTCCTATTTTCCCTTGCGGTAACTTCACCACCGAATACATAGCTAGGTTCAACATATCAAGACTTAAGTGGATACTCACCTTGAGTAATATCTACTGCTGAATACCTCACTCAAAACTAATCCAGCAAAGGTCAACTAATCAAAGAATTTAGACAATGAAATCTAAACCTTGATCAACTAATCAATACATCCAAATAATCAAGATGCTCAGCAGAAAGCAAACAATTGGCTTCCATTGTGCATTTTGATTCCTAATGAATCATATTACTTTTTTCAAAGCTACATCGAGGCCTAATAGTCATTAACAAAACCCAATACTATTGGTTGGGAAACTACTTCTATCTTCATTGCCCTCATCAAATACTCTGCATCTCGTATAGAGTCTTACTATTAGAAGGTAAAGGAGATAATATTATATAATAAGAAAACATAAATATGTCCCTTGATGATTACCACAGTAATCATCGCACACTACTACTATCACTTAAGTATATACGGTTATCGACCACACATCCATAGGGAATACATAATAAAAAATAAAAAATAGAGAATACAAAGTCATCATAAAATGATAATATATACTAAATTAACATACACAAATACCGGTGCGTCTATATAAAAAGAGGCAGTACCCATTATCTCTCAAATAAGGGCAAGATAGGTCCAGTATCGACACAAAGCAAACCACCAGATGCGAAAACCAACCAGACGCACAACCTAAGTTGCAACATTAGAAAACCAATTTACACCCAAGTTAGATCAACGGTTAATCGAATTAACCACCGGATGCAAAAGCTAATGGATGCATAATCTAAGCGGGTACGTTCAAAAATCATTTGTTACCAAAGTTAAAACAACCTTTAACCTAGGTAACTACCAGATGCAAAAGCTGACTGGACACACACTTATGTGAGTATATTAGAAAAACAATTTATACTAAGTTGGAACAATGGTTAACTGAGCTAACCATCGAATGCAAAGGCTAACTTGACATACAAACTAAGTGGGTACATTAACCAATATGTTTTGAGTTAGAACAATGGTTAACTAATGCAAAAGCCAACCGAACGCACCTAAGTAGGTACGTCAAAAAACCAATCTGTATTGAGTTAGAACAATGGTTATTTAAGCAAATAAAAATTGAAATAATAAAAGTCGAACATAAAACATAAAATTGTTTATCATTTTACAAAATCATCACTAAAATTTAAGCGAAACAAACCATAACAACCAAAAAAGTTTCAAAAAATATACATATTTTGTTACACATTATATAATAATAATATAAATTAAATCATAAACTTAAAATATTAAAAATTTACAGATAATCATAAAAAATAAAAATTAATTAAATCTGAATGAAAATTATAATATTGTTTAACATTTTTCAAAACCATAACAAAATTTAAGTAAAACAATCATAAAGTGAAAAAAAATCATAAAAAATACAAAAAATCTAAGATTATACAGTACTATTATAAATCAAATCATAACCTTAAAATATTTAAAATATACAAAAGAAATCATATAAAAATAAAAATATTAAAAATTGAACGTAAACGACAAAATCATTTATCATTCTACAAAACCATAAATAATATTTAGGCAAAACAATCATAAACCAACAAAAAAATGTTAAAAAGTATAAAATTGCACTAATTAATTTAAAATAGCTTAAAGAATTTTTGGTCTAGCATTGTGCTATTTCAAATAGCATGAATACAAATAGTCACTTTTTACCGAGTGACCATGTTTGTAATTAGTTTGCAAAATTAACAACATATTCTCAAAAGTGATCGGAATTGATTAAAAAATCTAGTAAATTATCGAAGTAAATAGACTAATAATACATAATGTGTTATAGAATAAAGAAAATAGGAAGCCATTAGAGAGAGAGGCAGAAAACATATTATTTATTCCTGAGAATAGATTATCTATTTACATTACATTAGCACCTTTATATAGAGGCCTAGGAGTTTGGGGTAGAACTAATCCCACGATGTGGGACTAAATACAAAACAGTATATAGCATATTCACTATTTATATTTACATATATTACAACACTCCCCCTTGAATATGCGTCTTCAAAATCTTAAATCCTCTGATAACTAGAAATTGTCCGTTTCGAAACGTGTATGATGATTGCTCCCCCTCATTATTATCTTGCTTGCATTTATCCATTCAGTCGATATAGATATTGTCCGTTGCCTCGTTAAAAACCTCTATAAGGAAAACCCAATGGGAAAAACCTTGAAAGAGGAAAAGAGTACAACTTGTGAAATCATAAATATCATACTGAAAATGATATTCCTTCTAAGAGTTTGATACTTCGGAAAATAATGCCTCATTAAAACCTTACTAAGAAAAACCCAATGGGAAAAATCTTAGTGAAGGAAAAAGAGTACAATGACATATTTTATTTTCGTATTTCTTTAAATAAAGCTTGATACTTCTGGATCAAACTAATGCCTCGTTAAAACCTTACTAAGTAAAACCCTATGGGAAAAATCTTAGTGAAGGAAAAAGAGTACAATATAGTATGTCATATTTCAATAATTTATTGCATCAGATAGAGTTTGATACTTCTGGATCAATTTAATACGTCAGTAAAAACCTTACAAAGGAAAACCTGATGGGAAAAACCTTAGTCAAGGATAAAAATATAATTTAACTTAAATAACATATTTGAGATGTTATTTCTTGAAAAGACGTTTGATTCTTCTAGATCAAGATAATGCCCCATTAAAACCTTAATAAGAAAAACCCGGTGGGAAAAATCTTAAATAAGGAAAAAGAGTACATCATAGCTTATTTCAAATGTTACAGGGAGTTGATACTTCTGGATCAAGATAATGCCTCGTTAAAACCTTACTAATAAAAACCCAGTGGAAAAAATCTTAGTTAAGGAAAAAGAGTGCATTATAAAATACTTATGGATGCTCCCCTTGATTTAAAATTTTCCTCTGAATTCATATTCGTCTTTCGATAACTCAAATTGGTTATAGATACTTCTGGATCTATAAATATGAATCTCATTAATAATACAATTTATTAATAGTTTCCTTCGATACAATCAAATTTTCTAAGATTGTTTCTTCCAAATATGGTTTGCATTTTATGCATTTGTATGCTACTTTTATGAAAAACACTTCATGTGCTTTCATTTTTATGCTTCAAATTTGTTTTGCGCATTGCAACTATACATCTTTCATGAATATTAAAATTTTCATTACAACATTACTAGAAAGCAGGAAGTAATCTACTCATCTTGATGTATCAAGATTTTTATTACAACAATACTTAGAAGAAATTTGTAATCTACACTTCATGTCTTTTTCATTCTTTATAACTACAAAAGTTATATATATTCTTCAGAAGTTTGTATACTTTAATAAGTATTTGCATATCGCAACTATCACTTCAATGGATATTAAGAGTTTCATTACAACGATACTTAAAAATAGGAAGTAATCTACTCATCATGAATTATATCAAGATTTTCAGTACAACAATACTTAAAAGTAGGTTGAAATTTACTCTCCTTGTTCTTTGCATTCTTTATAACAATGAAAGTTATTTATATTCTTCAGGAATTTGTATACTTTCATTATTTAATATGGTTTTAAACCACATTTATACCTTCGGGGTATATTAAGCATTTCAAGTACTTTTGGTACTTTGCGGACTACAAGTTCAGATTTCTTATTAAGGAGAATTTCATGATGGCCAATCATGTTTTTCTCTAATCCAGGATCTTTAATCCATTTATAAACATAAGCGCTTTATTATTTATAAATTTATCATCGATGATTATTTCTTGTCGGTTCTAGACATGATTTATTGAGATCTCTTTAATTATCATGTTTTAGGTACCTAACCCACTTCTAGGGTTATTTGAGAATCATGTCATGGATCTCTTTCAGAGCATCCTTAAGTGTTTCTTCAAGAACACTCACCTCTTTTATTTGGCATCTTTATTACTTACTCCAAAAATATTTTGAACTGACTTTTGAACCATATTTCAAATGTGGTTTACAAATTTTGATCCTTTAGGGATTCAAATCTATATTGGAGAAGGTCTACTAGGGATATTACTGATAATTTATTCAAGTTACTTAATATTTTGCATCATTGTATATTTTAACAAATATTTAACAAATGAGCTTGTATCCCTTTATCCTCCCCCTCAGTGTTGACAAACATTGTCACATTAAATAATAATCATCTTTGGATTCTCATTTTGATCCATTATGATATTGCTACTAGCAAATACACCATACATATTAATAATAGGAGGATAATTCTTTTATTCATTGATAAGATGCATTCAATTGATATTGATTATTAGAGTTTGTTCTCATTCATTGATCTAAGCTATTGGAGGAATTTACTTATTGTGTAGATCATTTGAATACATACATGACTTCAGGTCATTCAGCATTTATGTTGATTGAATTTTAAATCACTAAATAATATCCATACATAATCTATATGATGAGCTCATAACAACTTCAGGTTGTTAGCTAAATATTTTCATATATGGATATATACGTGCGTCCACGTATTGCATATATATATATTATAAATTTGCATATTCTTTATCTTTTGAATTAGTGATTTTTAGAACAAAATATTGCAAGGATTCAAACTATTAATTTCTATTTATAGATCAATGTCAATGTGAATCCGTCAAAACCGCATGATAATGTTCAAAACATATGGTTGGAACCATATCGAACTTCTGGTTCGAACAAAATATACACATAACTTAAAGTTGTTAAGTTTTATTCCTTAATTATATCCCAAATATCAAATTTCTATGCATTTATTTGGTTTAATAAATTTACCAAATATATAAACAAATCTCTTGTAAAGATATGTTATCATTTTCAAATTTATAAATCTCTTTTGGAGATATTTTAGTATCACCACTTCTGGAGTGAACTTATCTCTTCTATACATATATATGCATTATTGGAATGCCATATCAATATACAATATTTCTTTTACATAATTACAACTTTTACAGTGGCGTAAAATATCTCTGTTGGAGATTTTTATTGTAATTGCCTTTGAAAAGACATATCAAACTTTAAATACAATAACAAAATTAGATTCACCAAATGAAAGTAAGTTGCAAGAGATAAAACCACTATTTCTAGAGTGTAACATTGGCATACAATATCCTTTTTTTTGAAAAATTATTGTTATTGCTTCAAAAAATTTATATGGTTATTTCTTCAGTGAATATAGTGTTTCCTTTTAAGGAATTGCAAAGTAACAAAATAAAATTTCTATAACATCTCTTCTGGGATGTTATATTTTGCAATATAAATATAAATAAATCTCTAAAACATCTTTTCAAGAGATTAATACACACACATCCAATGATGTTTGATATATCATATAACATAATATCTTCAGGATATTTGGTTAATATAATATAAATATGAAGATATAAGGTAAGGTATAACTCATTTGGAGATTTTTGTAATCTCTTGAATGCAGCATTATTATCTCATATGATAATATATTATTTTCCTTTAACTCCTTCAAGAAGTACAACCTTATCATTTTACACAATTTCAATAGAGCTTCGGGCTTCTAATTCATGAACTTCAAGTTCACTAATTTATTATGAACTTCGGGTTTCAAATTTTGTGTAAACTGCCTTTTTTTAGAAGCTTGTACATTTTGACAAATTAAAAAAAAAATACTGACAAGAATTCAAGCTTGTAAAGTTTGCCAGAAAATCTTTTCATAATTCCAGACTTCAGGCCTTGGACTTTGAGTTATACAACTTCTATTAAAATAATTCCTTTGAGTTGTTGTTAAACCTATTTTTTCCGTTACAACAGACATTACTTGTCAAAATAAATACATCAAATATATTAATACGTCTATTCTTATTCCAAACACAAACATATAACATCATTTAATTTACAATAATCAATGCATTTAATGCATTTATGACAATAAATGATTTAATTTATTACCATAACACTTGCAATTAATTCATTTATGATAAAAATAACTACAATTAACCTTTATGTGGTTTAGGATATAACTACTGTCATAGCAAAATAATTTCATTATAAATATATGAACTAATTGAACAAACAGTACTCAAAGTAACACAATTTCATCTCAAATATAGGTTCAATATTACTCAATAATGAAATTAAAATGAATATCTTAAAGCGAAACTTTATTTCCCAATAATCAGAATTTCTAAATAAACAAAATTATCTCAGATCTATCCATATCATTCATAATCAAAAATAACTATAAATCTCAGATCCAAATCATTATTATTTTCATAAGAAAACTAACTTCATAATTCTTTACCAAATATATCAAAACAAACATGTAAATCTTCAAATCAACACAAGGTATTTTAGAAATTTAGGAAATTAAGATTATTTCAGATCTATTATATTTGATCTATTATATTTTACCTTTTGAAAAGTGATTGGATGCATGGAAGAAGGAAAAAAATTAGGAAATAAACTTCCTATTAGAATGCCTTATTTTTAAAAAAGAAAGAGAGTAGAAGAGTAGATATGTTTCTATATATTTATTTGGTTTAATAAAAACACCAAATATATCAACAAATCTCTTCTGGAGATTTTTTTTTTAATATATTATTTTGACTACTTTTGGAGTGAACAAGTTTCTATAAATTTATTTGATTTAGTAGTTAATACCATTGACAAATATTTTTAGAACTTCAAGTTCCAATTTTACTTTAAAAAAAGTCTTTGTTTAGTACTTTAGATCCTAAATGGTACAACTTGATTTTCATTATCAAACTTCAGGTTTGATTGCAATTGAAATTTACCATAATCTGAATTAGATTTTCTAATAATTCAAAGCTTCACATCTCAAATTTATATATTTTAGTTTTGATATATAATCCTTTTTTTTTAGCTAGAACTTCTGGTTCTTTGTTTTGAAGAAACTTGTAATTTACTGATTTATGAAAATTGCAGGTTCTCAATTATTATTTCCTTTTCCCTTTTTTTTAAAGGAAACATTGGACTAGATACGTATTATATTTATATTTGTTTCTCTTATAAACAATAAAATATTTCTTCTGGAAATATAAATCATATATCAAAATAATTTCCAAAGTCTTCATTCAAATCTAAATCAAATCAAAAGGTTTTCAAAATGAAAACCCCATTTACCAACCATGTTTGATTTCTCAAATCCATGTCCAAACTAAATATAATCAAATTCAAAAAATTTGCTTTAATCAACAATATCAAATTTTGTCAAGTTCAAACTTGCATTCCAAAATAAATGAACTAAATAAAAATAAAAATAAGTATGATATTGAGATCTACAATATAATAAGATCATAAAAATAGCAAAAAAAAAAAAAATTAGATCTAAAATATAATAATTAATAAAATAAGAACCAGATCTCAAAGTTAAATCTATAT
Source organism: Allium cepa (assembly GCA_030765085.1). Lineage (NCBI taxonomy): Eukaryota > Viridiplantae > Streptophyta > Magnoliopsida > Asparagales > Amaryllidaceae > Allium > Allium cepa. The sequence goes on along the minus strand of CM060939.1, from coordinate 669,995,855 downwards.
AAGATCTAAAATTATAAGACTAATATAATAAAATTTAAAAAAAATAAAACAACATATTCAGATCTGAAGAAGTAGATAATGACTTACCATTATGAGATCTATAATTGCATCTGGAAAAAAAGATTTGATTTCATAAATTATCACAATTGTAGATCCATATTTTTTTTTATAGATCGTGCTGATAACGTGTTATAGAATAAAGAAAATAGGAAGCCATTAGAGAGAGAGGCAGAAAACATATTATTTATTCCTGAGAATAGATTATCTATTTACATTACATTAGCACCTTTATATAGAGGCCTAGGAGCTTGGGGTAGAACTAATCCCACGATGTGGGACTAAATACAAAACAGTATATACCATATTCACTATTTATATTTACATATATTACAACATAATGCTTAAAATAAGATGTCAACCTTGTAAACAGGACTGAAACCACCACCTCCGAGTTTATTAACAAATGAGAAGTAGCCTCTTGGTGCATTAATTGCTACCAAAATCAAATATTAGAAGATCAATTGCTTCACCTCTTTTGTTCACAAGTTTAATTTACATTGAAAGAATTTATTGCATCCAAGACTTCTAGATAAAAGGAAATATTTAAGAAAATGTAACTAAAGATTTAGGTTATATTATAAGGTTACTTTTGTCATCTTAATTTAGTTTGTGTTATCTTTTGCTTTCTCTTCTTCTTCCTCTGCTATGTGAAACAACCTGGATAACCTAGCAGCAAAATACAAATAGTCTGAATTAAAAGCCTAAATTTTATTGATGACTGGGACCCAATATGTACCAAAGTTGTTTTAATGTCATTACATTCTAGAGTCTGTCCCTTATTATAGTGAATTTATATTATATTCTGACTCAAATTTGTACCATAAATTTTTGTAACCTTTCTAATACATTCTAAACTAAAACAAGATGTTGTCTATTATTATCGTGAAACACTTGTGTTTCCACTGGATTATGGTTCAAATTTGGAACATGATCCTTTTCAAGAGGTAAAATTAGCTTCTCGAGAATACTATTTGTAGAATCTTATGTAAGCATAACCTTGTCTACAAGGCCTACCTTTATTATTGAACAATAAGTAAGAACCTGCTGCTAAGGAATTAGATTTGTAAATTTCATGTTGAATTTATCTTATGCTTCGTTCTGTTACAGAATCATTTAACATGATTACAATTCGTTGTTGCTTTAATTTTAATGAAAACACTTGTCCATTCCTGCTTTGGATGTACTACTTTGAAATGCATGATATGCTTAATTTTAACAACTTTCAAATCCATAACTAAAATTTAAGCAAAACAATAATAATCCGACAAAAAAAATACAAAAAGATTCATAAAAACTGTAACGACCTGTAAATTTTAAAGGTTTTTATAACGTAATTAACTGAAATTTTTTCTTGAAATTAAAAAATAAAATTTAGCAATGAAAATTTAATATTTGGTATGTGTCTATTTAAACATAGTAAGTGGAAAATATGACAATTGGTTCTGTTATGTAATTTCAATTTCAATTTAAAATCAGTTAATTTGACGAAAATAAAATATTTTCGAAACATAAATATTTTTTATATAATAAAGAGGTAAATCATTTTCTGAGTAAGAGGGCATAATTCATTTCGTCAAATTTTGACTTCTCTAGCTTCGTTTATCTTATTTTCGACATTTTTGCATCATTTTTAGCAGCGAAAAGTCGAGTTTTTATAACTTGATCATATCACTGATATCTATGTACCGTTCTGATTGTTTCATTGTGCTGATCTCCGTACAATATTAATTTATATGTTTCGAAGTCCGATACGCGATAGAATCCGTGAAAACAGCGACTGTATCGACACCCGTTGGTTGGAAAGTTTGTTTTCATTGTCCATTAGTTATCCAGTGTAAAAATCAATAGCCAATTATTATTAATATTTCAAAAATCAGTATGCGAATTCCCAACAATTAGCTTTTGGACTTTTACCATTTCCATATTAAATTTTCATTTGCTGGTTCACTTTCATTTTGATTCGTTGATCATGTCTTTCATTTTGTTCACATATAAATATATATAAATAATATTGTGGCATTCTTTTATCTTCCACCTCGTTCGATCCACCACCTCCCTCCGATATACCTCTCTTCTTCCTGTCGTGTAAAAAAAAATACAAAAAAAAAAAAAAATTACAAAAAAATTTGGTTCTGCATGCATGATGACCGCAACCTTGCTGTGCCCTCCTTTGTCTGCCTCATCATCCCTCCACGTGAATATAAGTAGCCACCACCGAAGACATCGCACCCATCACCATCCACTTCCGCCTTTCCCCACCGTCCTTTCCACTTTGTCAACCTCCAGACATTCGCAGGCAGCAGATGCCCATGCTACAACCACCCGCATCCTCTCCTTTAACCTTCCCATTCCCTACGCCATGCATGCATGTGTCCCTGTTAGAGATATTAATTGTATAAGGCCTGTGTGTATCACTGTATATGTGTTGAGCCTGTGTTCGTACACAGCTATAAATAATTGTATTCATTTCTGTCAATGAATAAGAAAATCAGTTCTTTTCTCTTCTTCAAACATGGTATCAGAGCTCTCAAGCCAAATGGCATGGCAGAATCAGATCCAATTCAGATCCGATCAGATCTGAATCTTTCTTCACCTGATTTCATCATTCTCATGATTTCCCTCATTAAATCTCTATCAAACTTCCTCAAACTATCCTTTTCAATTATATTCAATCCTCTAACCCTAATTTCCATACAGATCTACTAAATCAATCATGACTAATACCAATGATTCACCATCTTTTAATAATTCATCCAATGCAGCAAGTACAAATACCAATTCATCTACAAAATCACTTGAAGAAGCACTAAAATCCATTACCAAACTTCATGCTCAGCTAATTACCACAACCCTAGATGAGAATAACTTTCTATTGTGGAAATTCCAGGTTGAGACAGCTATCAGGGGATATGGCCTGCAAAAGTTCATCGATCCAGATATTCAAGCTCCAGCACAGTTCATTACTGGCCAAGACGGACAGATCAGCACTAATGTCGATTTTCTAATACATCAAAGGCAAGACAGCTTACTTTGCTCATGGCTGATTTCATCGATCAGTCCAAGCCTGCTCTCACAATTGGTTGGATGCAAAACCTCAATGGATGTATGGAATACTATACATAGGAGTTTCAATTCTCAAGCAGCAGCTCGAATCATGAGCTACAAGAGGCAGCTACAGAATATGAAGAAGGATAGCTTGAGCATTCGTGAGTATCTAAACAAAATTAAAAATCTATGTGATCTACTCGAATCATCAGGACACAAAGTCAGTGAGGCAGATCAAGTACTCAACATTCTCAATGGACTAGGCGATGAATTTGAAGCAGTTATTGCAGTTATCACCTCAAAGGAGACGACACCCTCTGTACAGTATGTAAGCTCAATTCTACTTGCTCACGAAGGAAGATTAGAACAAAGGAACAACACTTCACAGGACTTCTCCATTAACTATGCTGCAAATCAGAAAAACAAAAACCCTCAGCATCAAAACAGAGCAGATTCTTCAACAAATAACAGTAGAGAAGTTCAAGCAATCAGAGGAGGCAGCAGCTTTGGCAGAACTGGTACATACAGTAGAGGAAGAGGCAGAGGCAGAAATTCAAACAACAGGCCCAAATGTCAGATATGCGAAAGGATTGGGCACACTGCAGTGAGATGCTACTTCAGATTTGACGCCAATTATACTAGTAATCAGCAGAATTCACCATACCAGAACAGCCAAAATGCTAACACAACTCATCCATATCAAGTCAATCTCAGTCAACTACAAGGAGAACAAAGACAGATTTCATATAGCCAGAACCCTCAAGAAAGTCATCAGGATACACATGTTGCAGATGGTGACATACTGAATGAAGCTTGGTTTCCTGATTCTGGGGCTACACATCATGTAACCAGCCGCTTACAAAATTTGAATATCGGTGGAATCAAATACAAAGGTAAAAATTCTATACATATGGGAGATGGCACACCATTAAATATAACTCATATTGGAAATGCTCACCTTATTTCTACTGATAGAAATAAAACATTATTGCTGAGAAACCTGCTAAGAGTCCCACACATCAAGAAAAACTTGATCAGTGTATCTCAGTTTGCACGAGATAATAGAGTATTTTTTGAGTTTCATCCTGACTTATGTCTAGTTAAAGATAAACTGAATGGGAAAGTATTGTTACAGGGGCAACTACATAATGGCCTGTACAGTTTCAATTTCAGAGCTGATGAAAAGCATGAAGATAAGATGGTATGCAATAATATAGTTAGCAATAATGTAGAAAAAGAGTATGAAATGTGGCATAGAAAGCTTGGTCATCCTAATACCAATGTAATGAAAGTTGTTTTGAATAAAGAAAATCTATTGCACTTAAGCCATATATCACAAGGCCTATGTGGTCAGTGCCAATTAGGCAAAAGTCATCAACTATCTTTTAGCCAATCAAATACAATTTACCTCAATCCACTTGAACTTGTTGAATGTGACTTATGGGGTCCAGCACCATTAAATTCTATTCACGGATATAAATATTATGTAGCATTTGTAGATGCATATTCCAGGTACACATGGATTCATTTCCTTAAGCTTAAATCTGAAGCAGCAGAAGCAGTAAAACAGTTTGTTACTCAAGTTGAAAGGCAGTTTGATAGGAAGCTGAAGATCTTTCAAACTGACGGAGGAACCGAGTTTAAACCATTGAAACAATTTTTCAATGATAAAGGAATAATCCATAGATATACTTGTCCTCATACTTCTCAGCAGAACGGCATTGTAGAAAGAAAACATCGGCATGTAGTAGAGACAGGTTTGACATTGTTAGCACAAGGTGAAATGCCTTTGAAATTTTGGGCTGAAGCTTTCTCAACAGCCGCATATCTTATCAATTACCTACCCATCAAAATTCTGAAAGATATAAGTCCACATGAAGTTTTGTTTGGAACAAAACCTGATTACAAGACACTAAAAGTGTTTGGCTGCCTCTGTTTTCCTCTGTTACGACCATATAATAATCATAAGCTTGATTTCAGGTCATCAGCGTGTACCTTTCTAGGTTATGCCAGCAGACAAAAGGGATACAAATGCCTGACAAAAGAAGGAAGAGTGATAGTATCAAGGCATGTTATGTTCAATGAAAACGTATTTCCTTTCGCCAACAACGAAACAAAGAACATCAGCAAATTCACAAGTGCTCAGAATTCTATGTCACACATACCAGTAATTGAAGTTAACAAGGAAATCTGGAATGCTCCAGAGATAACTGGAGAAGATGATGATCAGATGCGTAATTCACCAATGCTTAACTCACCAGAAACTAGTACTAACAATGAAAGTGAAGAAACTCCTAGCTCGGAAAGTAGAAACAGTAAAAATTCAAATGATAATATACATGAGGGTTCTTCACATGACTGTGCTTCCAGACATACTTCTAACCATACAACCGAATCTATATCAAGAAATACACCAATCAGAACAGGGACACATCAGGGAGGACATCATATGATTACGAGAGCAAAAGATGGGATCTTCAAACCCAAAGTGTACACTGTTCAAAGCATACCGACATAATCTGAACCTGAAAATTATGAAAAAGCAGTCCAACACAATAAGTGGAGACAAGCTATGGAGGAAGAATACAAAGCCTTGATGAACAATGACACATGGACTCTAGTTAAGCTGCCAAAGAATAAGACTACCATTGGATGCAAATGGACATACAAGCTAAAGCATAACGCTGATGGAACAGTTGCAAGGTACAAAGCAAGGCTTGTAGCAAAGGGTTTCACTCAACAACCAGGATTTGATTTCAAAGAAACATTTTCGCCAGTGATAAAGCCCACTACTATAAGAGTGATACTCACCTTAGTGCTACATAACAGATGGACTGTGAAACAACTAGACGTACACAATGCATTTTTGAATGGAGAATTGGAAGAAGAGGTGTACATGGAGCAGCCGAAAGGTTTTGAAATTAACAGCAGATATCAGATGGTATGTAAACTGAATAAAGCAATCTATGGCTTGAAGCAAGCACCCAGGGTATGGTTCGAAAAGTTAAAAAATACTCTGACAAGACTGGGATTTATTCCAACAAAGTCAGACACTTCTTTATTCATCAAGAGGAGCAGCAAATATATTTTATACATTCTTGTATATGTTGACGATTTTATTGTAACAGGCAGCGAACTGGATGAAATAAATAAACTGACAGATTATCTCAACAAGCAATTCAGATTAAAAGACCTGGGGGCATTAAACTTCTTCTTAGGTGTTGAAGTAGAGAGAACAAAAGATGGAGCACTTTACTTAAGTCAAACGAATTACATTCAGAATGTTCTAAAAAGGGCTGGAATGGATAAAGCAAAGTCTACTCCTACCCCAATGACTACCAACCTGCAGCTATCCAAGAACATCGGTGAACCTGTAGATGATCCGCAACAGTATCGCAGCATAGCTGGAGCACTGCAGTACATAACTATAACCAGACCTGAAATATCATACAGCGTCAACAAGATTTGTCAGTTTATGCAGAACCCTCTAAGTGAGCACTGGAAAAGTGTAAAACGGATTCTCAGATATTTGGCAGGAACAACTAACTATGGGCTGAAGTTTTATCCCAACACAACACTGAAGATTAGTGCTTTTGCTGATGCTGATTGGGCTAGTGACAGAGATGATAGAAGATCAACCAGTGGCTATTGTGTTTACTTGGGAAGAAACATAGTGTCTTGGTGCTATAAGAAACAAGCAACTATATCTAGGTCCAGTACTGAGGCCGAATACAGGAGCGTAGCAAGTGCTGTGGCTGAAGTTATGTGGTTGAAATCACTACTGTTTGAAGTTCTTGGCAGTGAAGCAGGTGCAGCAACAATATGGTGTGATAACTCGAGCACTGTGTCACTGGCAGCTAATCCTGTTTTACACTCAAGAACGAAACATATCGAATTGGATCTTTATTTTGTTCGAGAACAGGTGGCGAAAGGAAGTATCTACATAAATCATATACCATCTTTACATCAAAGGGCTGACGTTTTAACCAAGTCTTTATCACCAACTCGATTTATCAAGTTGAGAGAAGAGCTAAATGTTCAAATGAGATCTGGAGGAGAAGAGAAGGAAGAGAGGGAGAGATCAAATTGAGGGAGAGTGTTAGAGATATTAATTGTATAAGGCCTGTGTGTATCACTGTATATGTGTTGAGCCTGTGTTCGTACACAGCTATAAATAATTGTATTCATTTCTGTCAATGAATAAGAAAATCAGTTCTTTTCTCTTCTTCAAACAGTCCCTTCCATAGCAACAGCATGCTACCACCCTCCATGCTAGCAAATTCACCCGCAAACAACCACCCACCGCCTATGACCTCTTCCACCACTACTCCTTGTCTATTCGCAACAGCCGCTTCTATTGCCCCTCACCACCTTGCCTTCATCTCTCGCCAGCAACCTACCCTCCACCATTATGACCTCCGACGCAACCACCCTCTTACCTGAAGCCAAGCATAGCCTTCTTCATGCGTCAGCCATGCATCTTCCTCACCACAGCCTAGGCGTCCGCCTTTCATATCCAAGCTGCCCTAGTTCCTTTGCTTTGCTGTTGTAAATCATATGTGTGTGTAAAGCTCATATATATATATATATGTATGTATGTATGTATGTATGTATGTATGTATGTATGTATGTATGTATACATACATATATGTATGTATGTACGTATACATATATATGTATATATACATATATACATACATACATACATACATACACATACATATACATATACATACACACACACATATATATATATATATATATATATATATATATATATATTTTCAGAAAAGAATTTTATTAATAAACCCCAAAAGCCGTCAACATGCCTGACAGGCAACCAAGAGAAGAAAACCAACAAACCAGAACTAACAGTATAAAAAATAAAACCGAAAACCACAAAACCGGGGGAACATCAGAAGACGCCAGACATAGAGAAAAGCAAAAACCGGTCGAACCCCAGTAACGACAGAGGAACAGAGATCTGAAAGAAAGCGATCCGAGCAATCCATCGCTCATAACCAGTAAGAGTGGAAAACCAGCTCCGACCAATCATGAACATCCAGGACCTGAAACCAATAGCAACGAAATAAGAGGAAAAAGGGGGGGGGGAACGGGGAAGGGAAAGCCAGAACCACCTGGCTCTCAACCGGGCATCATCCAATTCCCTCTCTAGCGGAAGACCGAGTACAGGAAATAGATAACAAGGGCACAAGGGGGCCAGATCGGGAACTAACCACTCCCATGAAAGGTCTACCACGAAAATCCAAAAAAACATCATTCCTAACCCGACGAATAATGGAAGCGGGATCCATGAGAGATTCCTCAAATATTGCCTTATTTCGCGCACACCAAAGGTGCCAACAGATCGGACAAGGAATCAAGCGAAAGACGACAGAGCGCAAGGATTTACCCGAGATACCGTTCCACCAGGTGCTCTGTAAGTCAACCGGCGAGCCGTATCTCCCTCGGATGCCAATCAGATTCCCGAAATAGTTTGCTTGAAACCTGGTTATGTTCTGACTTAAACCCGTGCAACCTTCTTTTATCAAAAGTAAGTTTATATATGAGGTAAGTTTACAAAGTAACATTTGTTGTTTATATATATATGTATGTATGTATGTATGTATGATAAAGTAAATATTTTGTTTTAAGAGAAAGAAAGGTCATATATAACATAGGTTGATATCTTTTAATATATATATATTTGTTATTAAATATGGATTTTTAAAGTGTATATATATAAATGTGTGTGGTTATTTATAAGGTACAAGATCTGTTTACATAAGTTCTTATATAAGTTATTATAATATGTAGTTATAAGTGAAGAATATATAGATAACTGTATGAGTTTATGTAAGTTGTATGTGATTTTCTATCTACATATATAAATGTATATATGATTGGTTTGAGTTTATTTATATACTATAATAAAGTAAGTTTGTATTTGTTTTATAATATTTATTTTAAATATAATATGTATATAAGTCCCTATATTAGTGTATATATATAAGTACATACATGAGTGATTTTCAAGTACAACTTATGGGTTTCATCGTGCCGTGCTTTTGTCTCGCTGATATCCAAATTGGTCGCAGCAGCTTTTTGATTTGTTGTGTCCATATCCGTCAACGTGTCTATGTCATCTTCTTGTTTCACTAGTCTCGAAAGGTGAGCAATCACTCACGATTAACATTCTTATAGTTAGTAAATTTGATTTCACTTGAAATGAAAATTGAAATATGATGTTAAGTTTGAATTGCTAGTTATTTAAATTTTTAAATATGATATGCCATTATCTGTAATTTTTCACCTGTGATATACGACAACATATCCCATTGTGTATATCTTATTTAATTCGTTACCGATGATATATGCCTATTGTTGATATGTTATATTTTTATCATAATTGTTCTCACTCTGCAATTTCCCTGTTAATTTAGAATTTCCTATGGTTTGAAATGATACATACCCGAACGATATTCTAGAATAAGGGAAAATTGTTATGGTTTAAAATGATAAACCCAAGCGATTTTCATTGATTTTGAATTTTTGGGATTGCGGGTTGAAATGATATACACCTATAGATATTTAAATTGCGGATTGAAATGATAAATATCTGTATCACTTGACCATGGGATAGAAAATTATATACGGACACCGTTGATCTATATTTTGAAAATGATTTCCAAAGTTTTGAAAGGAAATATATCGGTTTTAACAAATATTGATTTTTTTTTTAATATAATATGTATAATTGTTACTTTTATATATGTCTAATTTTTTTGTTTTTAAAATTATATGTTTTGAAATTTAAATTTATAAGTTAGTTTTGAAAATATAATTTTTAAGATTTTTCTTATAATTTTTTTTAATATATAAAATAAGATTTAATACAAAATACATTTAATAATAAGATCTAATTCAATAAAATTTAATTTAATTGGTTTATAATATGTTTAAGTATTTATTTAAATTTATATTAATATTTTAAAAATAGATAATATATAAATCTAATAATAAAGGTTGGGGAGACAAATTTATGTTGACTTGGAATTTAAATTGGTTATTAATTGAATTTAAATAAGAATTGATTTGATCTTATTGATTTTTGAGATGTTGAAAGATATGATTTATAACTTGATTGGATAAAAATTATTAAAGGAATATTCTCAATTTTAAGTACAAATAAAACTAAATATTTAATATTGATTTAAATTTATAAATTGAGATTTATTTAATTATTATTAAAATGCTTTAGTAAATATTTTCCAATTTGAATGAAATTAAAGTTAAATGTTGAAATCTAAATGAAACTTATATTAAAATGTTTGAATATTTAAACTTTGAATCTTTAACCCTTTAAATTTAAAAAGTGTTGACCTGAGATTGATTTAAATTGAATTTTGGAATCTAAGTTGATTTGAATCGTTTTGTGGAATTGGAGGAAACTATTTTTATTATATAAAGTAGTTTAATATACATATACTATTTTGATATATATAAACTATTTAATATATAAATTATTTTAATACATAAACTATTTTAATTTATAACAATTTTAATATATATACTATTTTCAATATCTAAACTGTTTAATTTGGAAATGTTATGATTTCAAAAGTGTTATGGTTTCAAAAATGTTATGATTTCAAAAGTGTTATGATTTCAAAATGTTATGATTTCCGAAGCGTTATGATCTCAAAAGTGTTATAAATTCGAAAGTGTTACAATTCTGGAAATGAATATTATTTAAAGTGAATAATGACATCGAATTGATATGGTTTTGAAATGAACACTACTACAAAATACGCATGTTGCTTCGCCTCATTTGCATCTGTTGTTACAACAACTGATACAAATAGAAGTATTTTCATCGATTACGCTTTAACAACCGATGCATTTGGTATGTGGAAAACAGTAGATAGTAAAAAAATACAATTTGCATCGGTTGTCATCGACAACCGAAGAAAATATACCGATGCAAATAATGTTAGTTGCATCAGTTTTATTTACAACAGATGCAAAAATACTATTCCCACGTTGAAAAAAAGTTAGCGGTAAATTGTTTCGGCTCCCTCTCATTTTTCACCGCGAACTCTTCTTTTCGTCCTTTCGAAAACCCTAAATCCCTCTCCCCCTTTTCATCTTTCCCAAAATCATCTTCTGAGAAAAGTTATCAAAAATTGAGGAGTCACAACAGTTCTGGATCTCAAGTTGCTTGAAAATCGAATTCGCTTGGAAGTGAGATGAAGCCGCTGACCATGCTTGTTCCATTTGTTCGGAGAGTTTAACATTGTTTTTATTCTGAGATGCTATCGAGATAAAGATTACTTTATATATGACTACTCGTGAGGATATCAAAGTCGATAAGTTCTGGAGGTGAAAGCGCTATCGGCTCTCCCGGTTTCTGCGGGACAATAGACAAGGATCGCATGCAGCGATAAATTGGAGTCCAAGTGCAGGCAGCGATTAATATGTTCGTAATATCAGATCTATTGGTAATGGAAAAATTACAGATCTTTAATTAATCAAGCTATTTGCATCAGGTATGATAACTAAATCTTTTCCTCTTATTACTTTCACCTTCAAATTTCCAATGACTTTTCATACGAATTCACATTCACATAATCTATAAATAAGATCAATGATATAGATGGATAACTCACTTGTCTCTTGAAACCGTATGAAGCAAAATTACTGTCCAGACTCTTTGCTAAATCAGAAGAGTCGAAAGGCATTTTGGAAGAGACCATACACAAATTTGGCTTAAAAACCCTTGTGTTTCGCACTTGGACCTATAAAAAACAATACATTTAACTTTAAAAAATAAAATCTTAAGATTAGTTCAGATGCAAAGTCGTTTACTTGATAAACTTGTTCTTTCCTCGTTACTTGAATCTGGCTTCTGTTTTGAAGCTCCCTTAGGAAGATAAGCCTCATAAACCTTGTTTGCACATAAATTTCCCTCAACTTGGATCATGGATTCAACTTCCTCATCGGACCATTCTTCTAGCGTCACTGATAAAACATGATATTTTCCAGCCAAGTTCAGAATCAAATTAGTAATTGGAGATATGTAAGTGATGCAGTTAACCAAATATATTAATTATTATTTTAGAAATGAATAGTCTCATGGTTAGATATTGTTTTTCATACAGTCGTAAGAAGGTGGTCTTTAAGAAAGCTTATGAAATAAGCATATCATTATGTTCATTTTGCAGTTCAGTTTGTGGTACTAATCCAAGTAGTATAATCTATTTAAGAAAAATACGTAAAATTGCACCAGAATTCGATAGAGTTTTTAAAGGTTATGAAGCTTATAAATTTGTATTTCCATATAGTCGATCAACCTTTAATTTCTGTGGGTTTGAAACCGAATTCTTAAATGCATATGCTTATACTTTTTTTCGCTTCATGCTATTCTTAATGCATATGCTTGTACTTTATTGCCAACCTAAACCTTTTGGAGTAAATCAACTTTCTTTTCAAGTAATCTACATTAGATATTGTTTGGCAGATGATCGCTTATTAGAAGTTGTCATTTTTTTGGATTTAAGTGCCGGTGCTGGTTGGGAACTGCTCCAGGTTCAGTTCAGATTTTTACATGATTATAGAGTTCAAATGGAAATACAATAAGATTTTACTTATTTTGCTTAGAGAGATGCCAACCTGAGCAAGAACTAGAAGGCTATATGCTATGCATAAAGCAGAAGTAACTACGAAGATAGTGAACGAGTGTTTTGAAAACTGCAGAAGAAATGAGGGAAGATGCATGGAAAACTCATGTTGATTTGCATCATCAGAGAAAGCAGCTTACACGGACACATGTTTGGTAACCTCTTTTTGTACTTACATCATCGTTTTGTGCTTTATTATCATAATTTCATCCTCTTTTAACTTAATTAGGCATCATGTACAATTGTTTGGTAACCTCTTGCAGAGTGAAAATCACTTATAATTATCTTGAGACATGCACACCAATTAATTAATGTACTTATAATTATATAATTATTTCTTTAATGTTATTTGTAGGTTTTTTCTTAATTTAGGAAAGTATTTTCTATTTTAGATCCATGTTCACATCTAATTTATAAACAATATTTGACTCTATTTAGAACCATGTAGAAGTGAATTGCATATTAAGTACTATCACTGCAGTACCTTTTGTATCTGATTTATGTCTAAAGTCTAAACTTATTTTTACAATGTTGCTTTAAATAAATATTTGCATAATCTATAACATACATCATGCATTGAGCTGTACTACATGGAATATGTTATTTTCCTGCTAATTCAATCAAAATGTAAGTATCTAAAGTTATAACTTCAACACTGCAGATTATATACAAGCGGTATCGACATGAAGTGGGAGGATTTTAATATCTTTTAAGAATATGCTGAGATTAGATATAAGGATATACAACTTTCTAACTGAATGATATATTTCACACCAGTTTAAGGTTTGGTTAAGCATTTAGTTTTTACTATAAGATCGAGTATTAACTGTGTTGACACCCATCTGAACTTGATTGTTGCTCATCAATCAATTATTTTACTCGTTCTTCACTAATTTTTATTATTATATGGAAGAGTACTTACCATGCTTTATCATTATTTTTATTCTTATGCGTTTACGATATTTTAGGAGACTACGGATTATATTCGTTAGAAGATAGTTTTCAATTTATATCCCTATATCATTTTCTGGCAGAGTAATAGGTTGATTATTACAAGCTTATGGTTCTCAATGTTTTGACACTGTTAACAATATCAAGTTAATTTTTTCCTTATAACTAATCCCTATATTTTACAATTAGTTTTGCACTACGAATGGTAACATCAAAGCAAGTGAATTCGTCTACATTTAATCGTCTTAAAATTTGGTTATAAAATGGGTTTATAAACCATCAGTTTTTCTTACTACATTGTGGCTGTTGAAAATCCCAAAAGTTTTTCTTACTATATTAAGTTTCGATCAACTTTATTTAAACTGTTATGACGTTTTATTTTTTAAACCATTAGTTTACTACCTATTTTTGCACTCCTGCATAAGGACAAATGTTAAATTCCTTGTGCTAAGACTATTTTTTGGGATCGTACATTACTATAGTATGTTATATCAAATTGAACCGTTGCCAAACAAAAGAAAGCTACTGGTAGTCTATTTTGGATTTCTTAAAAGCTGTGAAATGAAATGGTTGTAGTTAGTTGCGTTTGCTTGAACGTCTACAACATAGGGTGTAATTTAAAGCTGAGTATTAGTTAATGCATGTTTGCTCATGTAATTATGGACAGAGTTATAGTGTTACTAAATCCATGTGTAACATATGTAATTGCAGAACATGCTAACGACAATCAAATTGGTCATGCTATGCATGGTTAATGTTTTTTTGGTTGCAGCACTATGCCTGGTACTTTATCGTCCTTTCCTTCTAACTCTGGCATGTTCTTCTTTGGAAAGAATATTTTTGGTTGTGTTTTACTTGATTAGACGGCATAATAATCTGCTATATCACAAATTGAAATTAGCTGTGCTATATTTGATTTACAATCATTATTCGTCGTTGCATGCACCAATATTTTGGTTGATATTGCCTTTTGATTTGTGTGAATATAGTCTACTACCCACTAATTATAAATTGCAATATGATTATGGCAGCCATGGTTAACTATGCATTCCAATTATATTAACTGAACGATTATATATCAATGGTTTTTAAACATCATTTTTTTAATTAATATTTTAATAAACCACTACATGTATGTGTGTGAAGTTGTAATATCTTAACACCATGCATGTTCAACCTCAGAGTTAATGCTTCTAAATAAGTAGTCACTACCAGTGGCAAAGTTGTATCTTGCAATGCCTCCTCACTAGCTAGGAAGGGATTACACACAGTAGCTGTGATCAATGTGAGTTTATGTTCCTACTTCATTTCAATCTGCAAGTACACAATAAAAATCTTAAAATTCAAAATTTTAACCTACATGCTGATACCAACCAAATACCTGTTATAACTTTTAACTTAATTATGTGCATTCGGCACCATAACAACCGTAATTCTATTTATTTGCTGCTTCTAGGATGATGAGGAAGTCGACATCAACTCAGAGATAAAAACCTCTGGGATTCATGATAAAAGGCACAAGAAGGACAACTGATCTTACTTGCTTAATTACACTTAAACTACAAATGACAATCAGTTCATCTTACAAAAACCTCTCTACAATCAAAGTTGATGTGTATTCCCTATGTAAGTATTTTTTTTTAACAACTACCTCCACTGAATGGCTAAACAATTATTTGAATAAGTACTTTTTTTCCTCATTTTTATAACCATGGTATTAGCCAACAGTTGTATAATTTTTTTTATTACACTTCTTATGACATGATACAATAAATACCGCTAAAGTTTTAGATATGGAGTTTTCAAGTTCTTGCTGAGGTGGAATAGGGGGTATACATCTTCTTCCATTGACCGGTAACACTGAATCATGCCTGAGTGGAATGCCTGCATAGAACTTTCAAGGGCAGCTTTCCTTGAATTACACCGTGGGATACTCAGTGCAATTCTATACAAGTAATTAATGCTGAATTGTTTTGACCAATATCAAGTCTTTCTCTATGTAAAAAATATGTATGTTTTATTGTGTTGATATTTACAGTCAGCCTGATGTTGATCATCCTATGCTTAAAAATCATGCTATTCTGGTTTATTATTTCCCTTACTTTTAGTTTTTGTACTCATAATGGTCAAGGTCATCGTTTTTTTTTTACTGTCACAGTTGGAACCTAGTGTTCTTTCAACAATGATAAAACGCAATGGTACCTATAATACTAGGCACTACAAACTTGGCAAAACCCGATGGGAAGACTGACACATCCGGCCCACTAGCAAATGCATGGACCAAAGCATGCGGGTCAGCAAATCCATCCTCCATTTACATTCCAAATGGAACATTTTACGTACCATCAGTTATATTCAGAGGACCATGCAATAATAAAGGCATCACTACATACAACAAAGGTACCCTAATCGCTCCCTTGGATTATAACTCCAAATTTAGTTGGATTGGTTTTATGTACGTGGATGGAATATCTATTAATGGTGGACTGTTCGACGGCCGAGGGCAAAGGTTTTGGAACTGTAAGGCTGCTAGACGAAACTGCCCCATTGGTGCTACCGTGAGTTCTCGTATCATAATAATGTATATCTTAAATTATTACATCACTGTTAGGGCTGATCAAATCTGTACTGATTGTTTTTATCACAGTCTTTAGCGTTCAGCATATGCAAGAATGTACGTGTAAGCGCTGTTACGTTGCAGAACAGCGAGTTGTTTCACACAAGGTTTGAAATTCCGGTTTTTGGTTCCGTTCCGGTTAGTTAAAATTTTAAAATTTTCGATTCCGTTTCGGAAATTTCGGAAATTCCGTTATTTTTCCGGTTCTGCATTTTTTATCCATTTTTTCAAATAAAAACATCAATAGTTATTGCAAATTTGTATTTAAGACGAAAAATTCATCTTCTTGTCCTCAAATTATATTTTGTTTAACTTAGTTAAAAATTAGAGTAGGTATTTTGTTTAACTTAGTTAAAAAATAGTACAAATCTGACATAAAATGTAATTTCAGCCTAAATGAAATGCATACCGCAACTTCTTTTAAGAATAGCCCATAATAATAAAGCCCAATATCATTTCATGCCCGAAGCCCTAGAACTTCTTCATCAAACTGACGCAGCTCCTAGCATCTTCATCTTCAAACACACGCAGCTCCTATCGGCTCCGACACTAGGTCTAAAATCCTTCGATCTAATAAACGCGCAAGCCCTAAATTATCCAATTCAATATCACGCTCGATTGGAGATGCTCGAATTTAAGTTCCACGCTCATAAACAGGTTTTCTTTTTCTTCGTTTTTTGGATTTGATTCTCACAATTTCTGCTCTCGTCCTTCGATTATCATTGATTTGCAACAAATTCGAGTATTTCTTTGTGTTTGCACAACGAAAACGATTTTATTTTCATTTCTTTTTCAATCTCAACGGAACGAGTTTTTTAACCAATTCCGGTCCGGTGGACGTCGGAACCGGAACGGAGTGACCGAATTTTCGACGTGCCGGCCGGAATCTTGAACCATGGTTTCACATGTTGATATTTGGAAGCAACAATGTGAAAGTTGAAGGCTCCAATATTGAAGCTCCTTATGATAGTCCCAACACTGATGGAATTCATGCGGAGAAGTCTGATCGAGTTAACATAACAAGTACTTCTATAGGAACTGGAGATGATTGTATATCTATGGGTCCGGGATCGACTAATGTCTTGGTCAAACACGTATATTGTGGACCTGGACATGGCATTAGGTAAGTTTATATTTGATAATTATAAGTATATATATGTTATGAAACATATACGAGTTGCATATATCTAATGTATTTGGATTCTGTAACGAAGCATTGGGAGTTTAGCTGAAAGGAAGCATGAGGCAGGAGTTCAGAATATTACAGTGAGGAATGTTGTGTTTGATACCACCATGAATGGCTTCAGAATCAAGACATGGGCAAGACCAAGCGATGGGTTTGTATATGGAGTTAATTTTCAGCATGCAGTCATGAAAAACGTCGATAACCCAGTAATTATTGATCAAACTTACTGCCCTTATGATAAGTGCCCCCAAACAGGTAATACATAAAGGCTAATTTAATTTCATTTCCCATTTTTTTCCTTACATTTTTTTTAAGTTAGAGTGCTCGTTGGTATCATTATGTTATTTCAGAGTTCAGGCATTAAGATAAGTGGAGTTTCATATGAGAATATTATTGGAACATCAGCTACACCGGTAGCAATAAATTTTGACTGTAGTTTAACCCATCCATGCATGGATATAAGGTTAAGGAACATAAGGTTAACATACGGCAGAAAACTTAAGAAAATGGCTTGTTCAGAGCTGTTCAATGCAAGAGAAATTCAATGTTGGTTGCTCTGATTTAATGAGTAAATTAACATGAGTTGCTGTGGCAAGAACTTTATGAGTAAATCATCACGTAAATGGTTGCCGTGGCAAAAACTTAAACTACAATACCTGCAAACTTTCAGTAAATCATCATGGAGTAAATGTATTTGTAAACTTTCAGTAATTTGTGCTACTTTGACATTTGATACATAACCAACAAACAACAGGTAGGTTGCCTCAATTCTTAAACTTTGGTAGCTTAATTTTTTATTTAACATCTGCATTATATATCTCCTTTATGAAGTAGAGACAAGTTCTGTCTATAGGTAGTTAGATAAATACAATCCATTAAGCATGATGAATTATGATCAGTGTTTGATAAATTCATCCAACTCATTGATTTGCTAACTTACAGCCAAAATTAAATCACCAAAAAAGTGGAATTTTTTGTAAACTTTGTTTGACTTATTTGATGCCCTAGTACTAATCAATAGTATGCTACTTAGCATTTGGATTACTTTTATAAACTTTGCTGTTTTATTGGTAAATACAAATTACTCTCGAAATGTTGTTTTATTTGGATTAATGTTACTTATTTTTGTAAACTTTGTTGACTTATTGGTTGACTTATTTTTTTTGAAAATTTTGTTTGGGTAGGAGGAGGAAAGACAGTTCATGGCAATTTGAGATTATTACAATAGCAAGTGTGTCAGAAAATAAACGACAGATTAGAATTTCTTATTCCATGGTGGGATCTTTAATTGGGCATCTCAATCGGTAAATTCTTATCAGTATTTGCCTCTAAGAAATCAGATTTCAGATATGAATTTTCAGAAATACGCTATTGATACTTAGCATAAACTTGTCACCTAAACTTCGCTTTTTTTTTGGTGATTTCAGAAATAGGGCAATTTTTTTGTTTTCTGATTGGATGAACGAAAAGTTAAATGCATTGCGAGCAGTAGACACTCCCTAGTTTTCTCAGCATTTTATTGATATGAAGATGTATAATCCTTTTTAATGTCTTTTTGATAACGATACATCATCAAGGTATGATGATAATATAAGTATGACTACAGGGCCATATGATCAAGATAGGATGATGTGATGCTAAAGAGTTATACAAGGAAAAATGGTGTTGGATGCTGGAAACAGTTGCTGAAACTTGCTGGGTTAAACTAGTGTGGACATAGTTGCAGATATCGATGGACTGATCATTTGCATCCTGATATCAAAAGAGGGACTTTTTCTAAGGCCTAGGAGAAGCTCTGGGTTGCAAGTGGTAAAAGCTGATTATGGACCTCCACTCAGTTCTTGGAAACAAGTAATTTTTACACATAATTTTACATGATTATGTCTTGTAAACATTCTTCGGTTGCCAAAGATTTTTTTTTGATTATTGAAGCAGATGTTCCTTTTCAAAAAACTGATGCTCATGCTGAAAAAATCACAGTTTATCAAGTTTAAGGAAGTTTTGTTTCTATATTTTGTGAGGTGGAAAAGGTTTTACTGGTTTATATGAAGATTATTAATTCAAATTTGTCATATTCGTCATCTTGTGTATATGTGACAATATATTTAAGTTCTATTCTTCAATCAATGTTGTAAATGACAGAAATCAATGTTGTAAATGAAAGTGAAAATTTGTAAACCAAAGCAGAATTTGTAAATGATAATGAAATAATCTTTTTATTTTTATTTTTTGTGTATGTTTTTTCTTTTATATATATATATAAAGATTATCAATAATATATATATATATAGTTTATTTGAGTACTGTAATAATGGTTTCTAAGTGATTAGTTTGCATCAGTTGTTATAAAAAACTGATGCAATAGAGGGATTAGCTTGCATCGGTTTTTAACAACAACCGATGCAACAAGTTCCTTTGTTGCATCGGTTTTCATTACAACCGATGCAACATGGGGCTGTGTTCAAGCAACCAACCATGATATTTTGCATCAGTTTTTAGTAACAACCGATGCAAAAAGGATCTTTTTGCATCAGTTTCAGAACTGATGCAAAAGTATTAAGCCTGTTGCATCGGTTGCATATGCATTGGTTGTTGAACTGATGCAAAAGGGGGGTAAACAACCGATGCAAATGGCCTGTTTTGTAGTAGTGGAATATGATATTTTGATAAGAAGTATGAACTATTTGAAATGAAATGACCACGTTGTGAAATAAGCGTTTGGTTGTTAAAGAGATCGAAATCGAATATTGTCATACTCTTTGCCAATAACAAAAACCACTTTAACTACTGTGTACATGGTGGAGATTCCAGAACGAAGTAGGATGGTTTGGTGACGATTCTGTATGAGGTATTAACGCAGCCCTGACTCCCGTTAGTCAGCTTGATATGGCTAAAATAGGAGCCACGCAGGGACAAGTGAGGTCATTCTTCCGATCGGGCACATTTCTTCGATGTCATTCTATTACTTTGTGATCTGATTGGGTGCACCTTTGATTTGGGAGTGTGTCACGAGGTGGGCGGTAGTAGCTGTTATGCGTTACCACCAGTCCAGATCCACAAACGGTATATCAACCTTGGCATTGCCTCGTGTGCCTTGTCACATGCCCTATCGCGCCTTCTACGAGTTTTTTTTGTACCGTACCTATGTGTTGTTCTCTGGGTGAACCATCGGTTTGGTGGAGCGTATGACACTGTATAAACTATGGGAATATATAAAACGTGTTAAGGGGGAATGGGTAATGCCTTAATGCTATTTTAATAGTTTGCTTTACTATAGACATATTATAATAGCGTATATTAATACATAGTAGATAGTTCCACGGATCCTTAGAGGATGGGAATCCCAAACATCCTTTAAGTTAATGTATTTCAGTTGACATTTCACATGAGTTGAATTTACTATATAAGAATGTTAATCCTAACTCGAGTGTTTTGTGTTTTGCTTTATGCTCGGGTTAGACTGAGTGTCACAACATTTGAGACTCACCTTTAGAGATTGGAGCTTTGTTTGAAGATCTATCTATCTAGCTTTTAGTTGTTTCAGTTTATTCCAGTCATTTATGTTCGGACTCGTCGGTTTCTTATGTATTAGAGATTCACTTGTATTTGAGATGCTGTTGTATTCTGTTTTTAGACTCTGATGTTTTATAGTAGCTTCATGAACTACTATTTATCTATTCCGTCGCTTATTGTTGTAATACTCTATGTCTGTGGTTCTGTGATTGATTTATTCGCTGTATATGCTGAGTTTCGCCAAATATAAATTAACAATCTGTTGTTTCAAGCAATTCAAGTCCGACATGTGTAGATGCGAACGGTTCGAAATAATGGGTCTCCTTGAAATTTTAGAACTTTCCCCTTTGTTCTGAAATTCATTCTTGTCTTCTCCTGTTCACATGCTTTTAATATTGGAGCATCCCATAGCTCCAACCTCTACTGTCAACTTTACCCTTTGTGTGACTAATCCCATTGGCGGTCTCGCTAACCTTAGTATAATTTGTAAAGTGGTGAAACTCCTTTACAACAGGTGTCGATTCACCAGAGATTCTACGTCCTCGGTTTTGATGCTGTTATTTCTTTCAAAGCCTGAACCGTTTCTCAAGTAGACGACAGGTAATTCTCTTGTGATCGAATGTCAATTGCCTCAGGATTTTGCCAGTATTTTTATCATCTCGTTTGATTCTCAGCCTTGTGATATTGACTTTCTCTGTGGTCCATCTAGTTTTAGATGTCTTTGATGAAGTCACTTCTCTCCCTCCTCAATGGGAATTTGAATTCCGCATCAATTTATTCCTGGAATCTCGGTTGACCCGTTTAAGGTCGCCCATGATTAATTAAGCATATCCATCTTTCCTCTTTGTAATTTAATCATCTTATCTTCCTTTCGAGCCTATACTCTTAGTTAGAATTCTCTTTTATTAGGGTCCCCTCGAATTCGAATCTCTATCCTTGTTCTATAACCCATTCTTGAATTGTCGTGTGAGGGAGTGTCTTTGTAATTAATATAAAAATGTCTTATACTGTGTTGTTTGGGTTGTTAGGTTTGAATTTTGGGTTTCCATTGATTCGTCTGGCCAATGTTATCGATAAGAATTTCATAACACTTAAACAGAGCAAATTGAAACAATAGCGTTTTCAAAATTGGTAAATGAAATAAATTTTAGTATGATTATATGTTATATATATATAGGTATAATTTTCTAAAAATTGGATAGTTAAATGAATTGTTGGTAGAAATGATAATCCTAGATTATCATTTACTATTTTGTTAACATTCAGAAACCATTAATTATTGTTTTATAAGGAGATGAAATTTATAAATGTGATTTATAACTCTGGTTTGTAAATGAAAAGAATTTAAATAGGGATTTGAGAATTTAATTTCTAGTTTGGGTCCAAAATTTTGAAAAAATATATCATTAGAAAGTATTTTGATTGGAAATTATTCCCATGGAAATTTTAAAAGAAGTGAGTTAGTACTCTGCTCTTTTGTCGCTGTAAAATAATTTCGGTGATGACTGCAGCATCATCGACATTCATTTATGAGTCTCAAAGTGGAGAGACCGCTTTGTAGCTTTGCTGCACTTTTTTCTTAAGATGGATTTGATTGGAATTTCTTGAGTATGATTTGAATTATAACAAAATACAGGTATATGTTTATATTTATTTCAAAATGGTGGGAAATGAAACTGGAAATTTAATTCTTAAATTCTATGTTAAGTTATGGTTTTCAATTATTGAAACAAAGCAAAATTTGAATAAGTGAAACGTTTAAAATGAGAAATGGAAGTGAATGGTTAAATTAGGATAAAATTAATTTGTACAATCTCAGTTGCATTCTAAACCTTATATAACTTACCTGAAATATTCAAAAAGTTAAAACATTAATGTGGATATGTAAGGTTATACAAGAGAGTTTTTAAATAATTAAAATGTTCAAACTAAATTTTTGCCTAGTAGAAATATTGTAAGTAAAAGAAATTTGTATAGTATTTAATTAGATTCGAAATATTTAAAAAACTTACCTAGAAAAGGATTTGAATGTAATTGAATAATATACATAATAATAAGATGTCAAAAAAATGAATTTTGTTAGGAAATTTTTGAATAAAAAAATTTAGGTGATTATAATAAATGTTATACACTTAACCTATATTGCAAGATATGTCAGTAAAGCAAATTGAATAATAAAAAGGAAATGCTATCTAAAAAATAAGTATGAACTTAAGAATAGTTGAAGTTGAATGTCGAGGTGGAATTGATATATAAAATGCATTAAAAAATGAACGTAAAATATACAAATCTTGTGAAATAAAAATAAAAATATTAAAAACTGAACGTAAATGATAAAAGAGGTTATCGTTTTACAAAACTATAACTAATATTTAACCAAAACAATAATAAACCAACGAAAAATTCAAAAAAAATACAAATAATATATAACACTAATATAAATAAAATTACAAATTTAAAATACTTTAAATTTCCAAATTTAATAAAATAAAACTGGAAATAACAGAATTGATACGTAAATGATAAATGTATTTGTCATTTTACAATATCATAACTAAAATGCATTTACTAATTTCATACAATGAACTATAGTTTTACTAATATTTTATTCAAAATCTCTTGAATAAAATTGTTGCACTTTACATAATTTATTATAAAGTAAAATAAGCATATGCCATGTTACAAGTGTCACAATAACGTCTATAATATTGAAGATTTCAAAATGAGACTGCAAAAATCAGTTCCTATTATCAAATTAGGACAAAAATCACAAACAAATTTTAAACAAGTATCAATGAAATATTATTTAAACACAAAATACTCTTTATTATCAAATACCATTGGACATCTCATCAATCTCATAATTCTATAAAAAATATAGCAAAGTATTTAAATTAACACATTTAATCGATCTCCTTCACAAAAGCAAGGCCTAACAAACATTAGGTCGTTGAACATTAGTCTTCTCAAAGCAAAAAAAGAACGAGTTTCATCTCAATCTAATCATTAATATATTGGCTCTTTGATTCAAGTGAACAAGTAATCAGGAGTGCATTTCAATTCTAATACATTCAGTAAACATCAAACTTGTACAAAGAGTAGCTTCAATTTTAACCACTCATTTCCTCTTATAACACTATCAATATATAAAACACAAAAAAATCTTATATATTCTCATTTTAACATCAAATTCTTATATAGATAACCTCCAAATAATTCAAATACTACAAAAAATGTTAAATCACTTTCCATACTCATTTACAACAACTCATAAATCAACCCAAATGGTAGTTTATTTACAAAAGAAAATAACAATTTCACCATCAGAACG
This sequence comes from Allium cepa, assembly GCA_030765085.1. Taxonomy (NCBI): domain Eukaryota; kingdom Viridiplantae; phylum Streptophyta; class Magnoliopsida; order Asparagales; family Amaryllidaceae; genus Allium; species Allium cepa. Next base: position 669,971,472 of record CM060939.1, on the reverse strand, counting down.
TTATATATTTTCATATCAGCCAAATCAACAGTACAATATGACATCCGAATAATCCTATTATTTTATTTTCTAGTGATGATAGTCCATATTGAATTCAATATAAACTAAACTTACTAATAAAACAAGAACATAACCTAATATCAACAATCAAAGAGTAATATAAAAACAAAATATAAATTAACATGCTAGTTTTCAAATTTCAAAATCCAAGAATATCTCAAAACAACACAGAAAGATAAAAAAATTATCTTCAAAAACAAACAACATCAAAAACTATCTTCTTACACATTTCACACTTGTTTTACTTCCCATGAAAAACATCCAACCCACCAAGCTTATTAAGTCTATCGGCTCCATGAAAAGGCTTAGGAGGATGAACAATAGAAGATCCTTCAGAAACAATATCATTCTTGAATATATTGATAACATATGAGTAAGAAGTACGATAAGCCTTGGTTGTAAAATAATATTTAATAAAATCATAAACATTAAGTCTAGACATAGTAATACACTTCAACACATGTGCATAAGGAAAACCGATAACTCTCCATTGGTTACCAATGCACATACGATTTTCAAGATAAACTTTATGAGAAATAGAAGAATGTACTTTAAAAAAAATTAGAAGATCATGAAACATTCTATTCAAATCCTTCTTCTTTTAATTTCAATAAACGACTCTCTATTTTAGGACAAAGAATGCTAGTCCAATAAGATGCCTCTTCTCTGAACTTTGACATTTGAATCATAAGCTTAATACAGATTCCATCAAGACATAAAGTAATAAGGCGATGTCTTTCTTTCATAGTCCCAGGAGTTAAAACTCTTAGCAAAGTTTGATTTAATCTCACCATAGCAATTAGCAAAGAAAAATTAACGGGTCCAATGATAAATAGGCTTATCTTTATATATTCAACTTCTTTTTCACCTATGATTTTTCTATATTTCATCATAGCCTTTTGAAATTCATAATGAGTACAAGCTATGGCGCAACGCTCTACAAAATGTGCTACCTAAGTCCTCTTTCCACTTTTCACAACTACATCAACATTATTTTGCATATGATGTAAACAATTTGTATGAAAATTTATTGGAAATTATTTAGGAATACCTAAAAGCAAACATCGACATCTATCCAAAATAAATACCAAATGTCGATCAACTCCAATTGAGCATTTCAAATGATCCAAAAACCAAGACCAATTTTATGCATTTTCCTTTGCACCAATAGCCATGGACAATGGAAAAACCCTAAAAATAAAATATAAAGAATTGTTAGTACGTAAAAAAGAGTACAAAAATGCAACGAGATAAAATGATAAAGTAAATTTTCCTATTTATAACAATTGCAATAAATAATTTAAAATAAATCTATTTATTATCAATTTCAACGTGAGTACAACCAACATAAAGATACATATTTTAACACTATAACATACATACAACATACACCTAAACCTAACGAATATAATCTGATAGTAAAAATACAAAATTCAACTATAAATAAATAAAACTGCAAAATCCAATAAATGTAAAATTTATCGATGCATAACGATAAATAATTTTATTATTAAAAAATAATGTAACAAACAACCATAATAAAAATAAATAAGTTAATCACTACCACTTTGCAATTGTTAACAACTACTAATGTAAAGTACATGATACTATTATAAATAAATTTAAAATAAAATCGAGAAAGCTGCAATTTATCTTTATAGTACAAAACTACAATAAATGAATAATTTTATTAAAATAAAATAAAAGGTACTTTAATTTATCATAAATTAAACTCATAAAACTACACATACATAAACAATAAAAGTTTGTTTTTATCATTACCATATACACAAACTCATAATAATAGACATATACATAAAAAAGTTCATATACAAACCCATAAAATCATAATTATGAATAAAGCCGATAATATTGCACTCACACATACATAAACTAATAACTCAAGAAAGCTAAAGACAATATCATTATCACTTCAATATGACATACAACTAGCATAAAGATAAAACACCAAAACCTTAAAAACTACAACTAATTTTATAAATTAACTAAAAATAGTGTTATACAACCTATAATTAAAAAAAACTATTGCCATTTCAAATTAACCTATAAACATTCAAACAACAATTTATACCTCGATTCCTGTTTTTTGCAATAACAACCATCAAATAACCATTCCTAACTTTAAAAAAAGTGGCACTATCATAGACTGATAATGACTAAATCCATAAATACATGCTTCAAAAGATATATAGACTTTTTCAAATTGATTAGTATTTTCATCAACAACCATAATCGAGTGACTCTTAGGATTACCTTTATCAACTACTTTCAAATTGTCACTATTAAAAATTTCCTTCAAAGCCATCTTATTACCCATATACACATAGTAATAACTCAAATTAATATCATAATCTCTTTTAAAACTTGTGATAACATCACTATTCTTTCTTGTCGGTTCATCATGGATTTGATCGAAAATTAGGGTTTTCGCAGTATCACTTTTAATCAACGGACTGCTAATCGATCAAAAACGACTACCACAAGCATGATTAGATTCAAACCATCTAGATATAAAATGTTCAATTGTTTTAGCTTACAAGAAATATGAATTTTAAAACTACAACCTTCTACAGCACACTGAATAGTAATTCACTCTTTATAATTCTTCACAAACTTGGTTCGAATTCATTTTTTGTAAAATATGCAATAACAGTTTTACAAAAATTAGATGCAAACTCAAATTTTTGACCAACATCAGTAAAAATACAAAATTAGAACCTTTTTTCATCAACTCATTAAAATCACATTCTTTGTCAAAAGGAAATTCTAAACCATCAACCCCATCAAATGCACAACTCATAGAATCATTAATACTAAGAGATGTACTATTAAGGCAAGATCTACTACCATCACCAACATTAATACGAGACAATTCATTTAATTTAACAAACAAAACCAAAAGATCCTATATTTGACAAGCACAAAATGGTTTGTAAATCACTATCCATTTCAATGAAAGTAGTCTTGGGATCTCGAACATAAAAAATTTCAAAGCACAAGGGAGCAAGTTATTCCAAAAATTCACATATCTTATATAGTAGAAATAAGAGAATCCAAAGAAAGCATGAAACCAAAGTTGTTTATATTGAATAAAAACAACTAGAATAGTGGCTACGGCCCTTAAAAAAGGTAAACATATTTATCATTATACGAAAATAACGAAAAATAAAAAAATCAATAAAATCATTCCTTACCTTTGATCATTAGCACTATTCATGCTTGCAACAACCAAACTAATAAACAACCAAAATCAAAGAAGAAAATGAATACAACAACCAAAATACTAAAAAAAATCATCAAACTAAACAATATACAACCTGTAAATAAGAAAAAAAATTAAAATCTGAATCAAGCAAAACCTACCCATAATAAGCATCAGAAAATTCCTAAAACAATAAGATAAGCAATCAAACCAAAATCGAGTTTGAAATCAGTAATAGGAATAGAACATAGAAGAAATTATGATATTGAGATCAAGATTGTTAAGCGAAATGGAGAAATAATTGGCATAGAAATTGAAGATAATATGACGGCCTGGAATTTTCGAGCATTTAAAATCGGGATATTTGATTGATTTTAAATATTCAATAGAGTAATTTTAACTTGAATCACGAATATCAAAGATTATTTGATAATTAAATTTTTGGATTAAATAATTGGAAGTTGAACTAAATATTGAATCTGAAGTTTTAAACCTGTTGAATATAATTTGAAGGCTTGTAAAATTTATATTGATAACACTGAAGATAATAGAAATTGTAAAATTGAAATTAGCAGTGGTTTGTTCAGTTTTGAAATTTTATCGTTTAAATTGAATTTAAAAATAGCCTTCCGAGGCACAGTCTTGGAACTAGACGAAACCAGTTCCATTGGGTCCATAATATTGAATTATTATCGGATTTAAAATTTCGTATTGATTGGAGCTAGTGTGTGAGTGTACGATATAATAACGCGCTGAAAAAAAAACTTAATTAATAATAATTTACTGAGTCAAGCTTCTCTTATACGCCATCCTATACTCGTTTAAACACGCTACCTATTCCTTTGCTCACATCAAGCAGTTCCTTCTCGTTCCTTTCAACGAAAAATAAATCAAAAAAATCAGATAATGGCCGACTACCATGTTTATTCCCTTTCCTTTCTTTTCGGTTCGAAGCCCCCTCCCCCTCCATCGAATTCAATCCAATACCCTAATAATAAAAAATAGGAAACAGGGGGAAAATCGCGTGCTCGAGAACGCGAGAAAATCGCGTCACCATCATCGATGGCTGCGAGTTGAGTTTTCATAGGGGCTAGGGTTTCGGGTTGCAGTTTATGGAAGTCGCGACGCTAGGGTTTAGGAGATGAGCCTTGCGATTCGACCTCGGCCTGCTTGGAAGTCGCGATTCGAGGGTTGCGATTTAATCGCGTGACAACATAAAGAACTTGGGTCCGATTCGATGTTGAAGAGGAGTCGAGTGAGTGCGGTGACGTTTCAATCGATGTGTGGCGTGTCGTGGGTAGGGAAGAGGCCGACGTTGATGGCAGTGGGTTCGCAGTCGATCGTGAATTGGTGATGGGGTTCTCGAGCTAACAGCGAGGTTCGCATTTTGTTTCTGTTAGTTTTGAATTGATACAAATTTATATATGTAGAAAAAAATAAAAGTAATATTTTTACGGTAAGTTTTTTTTTAAAAAAAAAAGGGAAATCTGTTTAATAATGTAATAGTGAGTTAATTTTTGATTTTAATATGTATATAGGTTCGCATAACAATTTTAATATATTTATAGTATATGGATTTCAAAGGAAAAGAAATATTATTTACTTTTGGAAAATTAGTTTGAAATAAATAATTGGCTACTCAAATTTTATTTAATGATAATTTATAATTTGATTATTTCAAATATTAATAAAACCCATAATGTTTCTACAAGGTCAGAAAACATGAAGAAAAACAAGCCTGCTTGGTGTCGATTGCAAAACAAATCAAGGTGAGTTAATCTCACTCAGTAAATTTAAATTTAAATTTAAATGATTAAATTTAAATAATTGTTTGAGTGGTTGAATTGATTGATGTGCTGTAGTATGGTATATTTTGGGGTTGATATTTATATTGTGCTAACGTCTGTGGATGCAGGGAAAACAGGTTGGAGGGATCCAACTGGATCCCTCAACATTTATTTAAAATTATTTAATACCCTCTGTTGTGATTATTTGATATTCTATGATGAACTTTATTGAAATATTGAATGCTATGGTTCGATTGAATATAATTGTGTATAATGAACTATCAAAAATATATATAAGTTGGATTTTAGAAGGAAAATAAAAGAAGTAAATTTGTAAGAAAATAATTATAGAAAATTTGAATAAGTTTAAGAATGAATGGAAAAAAATAAAGTGACTTTAAAATTTTAATAAATAAAGCAAGAATATAGAAAGGAAATTTTGAATGACAGGAAGTTAATGAATTTTAAACTGTAGTGTTATTATTTAAGAGAACAAAGCATTTATCTAAAATTCAAGATTTAAATTATTGAAAGGAATAAAGAAGAACTGGGAAAGACCTGAATTTATATATTTCAGGTAAGAGATTTAAAATCAAATGGGAAAAGGAAAACAATAATAATAAGTCCATAACTAATGAATTTTGAAACGAATTGTGTAAGTAATGAAATTTATTTCAGATAGAGTAAATTGGAAATCAATTTGGGAAATTGATTTAAGAGATTGAGATCGAAAATTTCTCTCTGAATAACCAAGTACGTTTCAAAGTAAATTTTTAAATTAAAAGTTTAAAATTGTTTAAAGAAGTATGTTTTGACAAATTTATTATTTCTAAGTGTTTAAATTCTAAAGTAAGTATTTCTTTTAGTCTATTATAGCAGTACTTATTTTAAAGAGTAATTTAGTATTTTGTTTTAAAAGTGAAAATCTAGTTTTTTATTTTGTCAAGAAACCTTATTTTCAAAACATTCATATTGAATGTATTTTTAACAATTTATTGAAGTAGTTTTACCTTAAATGTTTTAAATATATCTCAAAGTATAGTATTTTAAATTATTTTAATAATCTGGTTTTGTGCTTGGTGATTTCAGAGGAGATAGAAAATATTTGGAAAAGTTTATTCTGAAAAGAAAGATGGTTTTAAAACTGTTTTCAAGGGTTGAAAATAGAAATATATCTTATGAAGTTATTTTTGGGATTAAGAAATAATTTGAAAAATTATTGGTTGATGTTTGTTTGTGAATATTAATTGATATTTAAATAACCGACTATCAATATTGGCCAAATGCGTTGATCGTTTCGAAGAGACCGGGATCGAGATTTGATTCTCGAAAACCACTTCGATCCGGTTTGTACGTTTCGTGAAAACGATTTTGGATTCGAAGATGGAGCAGTGAAGTGCAAGGGCTAATCGCTACTAATCCTGAGGATATTTCCAAAATGGATGTAGTAGGAATAGTGCCTTCGGTTCCGTTCGAACCCGGGACGGACTTGTATGGATGAATGCTTGCGAAACATCGTCAGGTGGACGATGGGCATTCTGAGTGATATGTTCTAAAAAGATAACGCTTAGCCTCAAGCCTCATCAAATGGGAATGGCTGAAAATCACGGGTTATGCAGCAAGGCTTCGTGGGTAGCCCCCACTGGAGGGTGAGGTCATCCCTGTCAAGATGTCCCTTATATTTCGGCTTAGTGGGCGGTTATTGATCCCAACCGCGAGGTGATCTTTCTCGGGACTGTCCAGTAAGGGATGGTTCCAGTCATGTGTTGCAGGGGAGTTAGGGTGGCTCCTCGGTACGCTGATCTAGACCAGGTACTGTGACAGGTGGTACCCCAGTGTCGAGCCATTAGTTGGAATCCATTTTCCATACGCGCCCGTACGGTTTTGATTGTGCCCAACTATTGCTGAAACGTGAGATGCAACCATTTCAGCTAGATTTTATTTTACTTTCTATAGACACTATTATAATATCAGAGGACTTTAATAAATATGTTTTAGCTATCATAAGGTAAAAATCCGACATGTTTATTTGTGGCGTGGTCTTACGAGATGCTTTTGTTTTCAAAGAATTTTGAAACTTTAATAATCAATTGAGTGTGATTTTCTCACGCTGATATTCCAGACTGACTCGGGTGTTATTTAACTGTAATGCTCGGGTCAGACCGAGTATTATAGGATACACGATATGATGCTTTGGAGCTCAGGAGACGAGCTGGATGACGACACGTACTCTCGTACTTGTTTATATAGATATATATTTCGCTGTGTTAAGTTGCTGTGTATCTATTTGTATGGTATTGATGTTGAGGTATGATTGATGTACTCTGATGATGTAATATATAAGATATATTTGATTTTGAGTAAAGGTTATTTATTATCTATTATATTTTACTCCACTGCGATGGTTAGATTCCGTTGTAGTTTTCTATTTTCTTCTTTTACCTCTTCTTCTTTAACCCTAATGGTTCGTATTTCTGTACAACTTGAGTTGATTTTAGTATAATAGTGTTGACTCAAGGGGTACGGATTCGTGGGTCGTTACAGTTGGTATCAGAGTCAGGTTGGAGATAACCTTGGCTCTGGTGGGAATTACTCATTTAAATTAGGGTCCGTAGTACTCTAGAATGAGTTTGAGCATATTAATAAATATGAGTGCGTATTTGTTAGTGAATATAAATTGTTTTAATATTGTGTTGATTAATTTATTGAGTGGCATATGAACCTTCGTCGACACAGTCTGCGCAACTGTATCGAAAGGGTTTCTAAACACTTGAATAGAACAATTGACACGATATTGTTTTAAATGTGGGTGAATGAAATAATTTTACCCAAAAATATATTTTGATATAAAGAAAAGCTTTTATAAACTATTTTAGCTAATATATGGTTGCTTGGATGTTAGAAATGATAATATTAAATTATTATCATTGTTAAGTAAAAAATAACAACAACTAGAAATAGAAAATATAATCAAAGTTAAGGAAATAAATACATTAAAATTATAAAACTCATAAATATGAATTATAAATGAAATTTATAAATTGAAATATAATCAAATAAGAATTTGTATGAGCATAAGCTATGCAAATGAATTGTAGTAAAATTGAATTAAGCAGGATTTGAAAATTTAAATTCCAGAGATTTGGAAGTGTTTTAAAGATAAATGATAGCATTATTATTTTGGAGATATTTCTGAATGTAAATTTGTTTTAAATGAATTTTGAAAGTGATATAGCATTGAAATCACTTGGATTATTGGAAAATAATTCTGATGATGACGGCCGCATCATCAGTATTCATTTTCGAATTTCTAAGTGATGGATTGCTGCCAAATTGATTTGTTCAGGAAAGCTAGTTGTTTTTGAAAATTTCAAAAGAAATTTGTTGGGAATAAAACCAGGATTGGTTTGGCTTTTGAGAAATGTGATTTGAGATGTTGGAGATTTCAAAATGATTTGAAACCAAAGCCGGGAGTTTAAAAATCCTGATAGGATGGGTTGTAAGCTTATAAATTGAGATGATTTTTAAATCAGGAATGGAATATAAGCTTTGAGGGTTAGAATTTAAATTTAAAGAGAAAAGTTCAAAATGAAATTAACTTGGATTTGGAAATAAAAATTTGACTGGATTGAAATTAATTGAATAAGCTGAAATAATATCCAGTTGTATTCGAATTAAGTTGAAATCGAATTGGGTTAAATAAATCTGAGTTCAAATTAAATTGAATTGGAATAAGAATTCAATTGAATTAATGAATGGAATTAAATTCTTGCCTGAATAAATGGAAAATGAATTGGATAAGGATTGGGATTGAAATAAATAAACCAGAATAACTTATAAAAGAATTAAAATGCATGAATAAAATATGCTTGGGTTATAAAGAAGCATACAACTTGAGTTAAAATAATGGAAGAATATATTCAAGCTAATGATGAATGGAATTGTATAAAATAATAAGTTGAGACTTATAAAAGTTGAAAAAAAGTGGGGTAGAAACCCAAAATAAATATTTTTGATGAATTGAAAATAAAATAAAAATCAAAACTTGGATTATAAAATAAATTTGAACCTAAGAAAAATTAAATGAAGAGATTTTGGGGTTAAAATCAAGTTCTAGACTATAAGTTGGGGAAAGACTATTTAGATAATAAATTAGATAATGAAATATGTAATGAGAACCCAATGCGGTTAAATAAAAGCTGAACTGTGAGATAATAATGAAGATTGGAAATAAAACTCAAGTTATAAAATTAAATTCGACTTAAATTGTTGATGAAGTGAAAGTAATTGAGAATGAAGTTGAATTGTGAGTTCATGAACTTTGGGGGTAAATTGAAAATGGATAATAAATTCAGAACTTGAGTTATTAATTAAAATTTATTGTGAAGTGTTAACAAATTAAGTATAATTGAAATTTATCGAATAAAAATGTAAATGGATTAAAATAATAATGGTATGAATTGCAAATAAAATCCAAATAAGTGAAGATAAATTGGAAAATGGCCATGTAATAAATTAGATGAACTGAATCTGGAAAGTTAAATTTTATAATAACTAATCAAATGAAATTATAAATTTTAAAATGAGATTTAACTGAAATAGAATTAAGTTGAATGGAAGAGAAAGATTTACTTGAAATGAAATGAGCTTAAGTATAAAATTTGGATAAATCAAAATATTGACTTAAGCTGAATATAAGGGGGAGAGTTGAATTGAATTCAACTTAAAACCAAGTTTAATGATATTGGATTAAATTTGGATCACGTAAAAATAAATTTGAATCGAAATAGAATTCAGTGAGTAATAAATAATATTTAAGGAAATGAAAAATGGATTGAGTGGATAAACTAATTATATTGAATAAATAAATGGATGAAATAAATAAGAATCAAATGAAAGTGAACTTAAGTTTGAAGTGAAATAAATTGATTAAATTAACTTAGGTTAAGGGTAATTAGAAGCTCGACTAAGAGTAAAAATTGGAAGACCATAAAGTGAAGCTTAGTTTGAATTGATTCGGGAATGGCTGATAATGTGCAAGCTTGGAATGGGTCGAGCTAAATAAATGGTCGTGAATGAATTGAAATAAAAAGGAAATTTAATTGGTAATGGAGATGAATCTAAGTTGTTAATGGTTTTGAATGAATTAGTTTGGTTATTGAAATAAGATGCAAGTGGATGGATTCAAATTTAAAATGCAATGAAAATGAGAATATATTGATTGTGAGTAAAGTAGAAATAAGATAGAAGTAAGTATAAATTGAGTTGAAATCCATTTGAATTAGTTATAGAACATAAATACTTATTTATTCACCTAAATCTTGTCGAATTGCATAAAATAAATTGTCATTGGATGCAAATAGAAGTAATTAAATTCTATGAATTGATAGAAGTAAAATAAATTGATTTTGAGAGCAATTGAATTAAATATGAGTTCAGTTTGCTTAAAAATAAATTAAATGTAAGCGATTGAGTTTTAAAACCATTCAAATTAAATGAAAATGGATATGAATAAGTTGAAACAGTTGAATTAGCATGAAAAGTATATAAATTGCTTACGGAAAAATGTTTGGTGTGAATTTCTTTTAGAATTCATATGTTTTAACTGTTGCAAATAAGTGAAATGTTGTTAAACTTCATTTATATCGCACTTACATGTTTAAATTGAGTAAGTACAGGTACCTGGAAGCCGTGTGGCTGGATTTGGTTGTGCTAACGGCTATATAAATAAGCTACTTGCTTAAAAATGCTAAATAAGGTACGCCTACGCAATAAAAATAGGAAATATGAAATGTTTTTGGTTTTTCCGACCGTGTGGGTCGATGTATATATATTCATCTCTTTTGTCAAATTGCAAAAGCTCCTTCGTACAAAGGGGACTCTGCCATCGGAAATTTTGGGAGTTAGAAATTTTTTTGAAAATTTTTGGAGAATTTTTGTTAATAACAAAACAAATTCAAATTAGAAACTAAAATAAGTTAGTAAATGAAACCAATTTAAAGCAATGACATGAATTAGAAATAAATGACAAATAAAGTTTATATATGCAGAGTTAAAGATAAATTGAATTCATATGGAAATGAAAGAATCGATTTGAATAGACATAGATATAAACTAAAGTGGTACGGTGAAAATAAATAAAGAAACATATAAAATGCTTATACTAAACTTAGGTAAGAAATGAAAATTCTTAACTGGAAATCGAATATTGTAAATATATTCTAAGTTGTTATTTGAATGATTAAATATTGACATTTTGTAAGGAAGTTGATAAAATATTTTTGGGAATATTGTGATTGGATATTAGTGCTAAGCAGGTATGCAGGTAATATAAAGGGAAAAGAGAATTGATTTTGATTTCAGAAGATAAATATGAATTGCCCGACAAAAAGGTATGTATTTAAATTTGGTGTGAAATTTGATTGGGATTTGGATTGAGCCACTTGGCCTTTTGTTTTCTTTTTGGATTTGGGAGGCCGTACAGCCATTTTGTAGTTGTACCGAGCTAGCCGCGCAAAGGAGACGCTGGCGAATTTTTTTCGAAATTTAGAGAGTTAGAAAATTTTTGATAAAATTTTGATAATTCAAAAGTTAGTTTTGAATTCTAATTTGAATGAATGAGCAAGTAATAGTATTTGAGTAAGTAAAGTTATTTGGAGACTATGGAAGGTTTTGGAAGTTAGTTGAAGTAATAGTGGGTCTATAATAAAAAGGATATGTTATGGCAAGTTAATTAAACTGTTTGGATTTGAGGAAAGTAAACGGGTATTGTATCATTTCTCCCTAACTAGTAAATTTCGGGGATGAAATTCTTTTAAGAGGGGAGGAATGTGACGGTCCGTAATTTTCGAGCATTTAAAATGGGATATTTGATTGATTTTAAATATTCAATAGAGTAATTTTAACTTGAATCACGAATATCACAAATTATTTGATAATTAAATTTTTGGATTAAATAATTGGAAGTTGAACTAAATGTTGAATCTGAAGTTTTAAACCTGTTGAATATAATTTGAAGGCTTGTAAAATTTATATTGATAACACTGAAGATAATAGAAATTGTAAAATTGAAATTAGCAGTGGTTTGTTCAGTTTTGAAATTTTATCGTTTAAATTGAATTTAAAAATAGCCTTCCGAGGCACAGTCTCGGAATTAGACGAAACCAGTTCCATTGGGTCCGTAATATTGAATTATTATCGGATTTCAAATTTCGTATTGATTGGAGCTAGTGTGTGAGTGTACGATATAATAACGCGCTGGAAAAAAAATTAATTAATAATAATTTACCGAGTCAAGCTTCTCTTATACGCCATCCTATACTCGTTTAAACACGCTACCTATTCCTTTGCTCACATCAAGCAGTTCCTTCTCGTTCCTTTCAACGAAAAAAAATCAAAAAAATCAGATAATGGCCGACTACCGTGTTTATTCCCTTTCCTTTCTTTTCGGTTCGAAGCCCCCTCCCCCTTCATCGAATTCAATCCAATACCCTAATAAAAAAAATGGGAAACAGAGGGAAAATCGCGTGCTCGAGAATGCGAGAAAATCGCGTCACCATCATCGATGGCTGCGAGTTGAGTTTTCATAGGGGCTAGGGTTTCGGGTTGCAGTTTATGGAAGTCGCGACGCTAGGGTTTAGGAGATGAGCCTTGCGATTCGACCTCGGCCTGCTTGGAAGTCGCGATTCGAGGGTTGCGATTTAATCGCGTGACAACATAAAGAACTTGGGTCTGATTCGATGTTGAAGGGGAGTCGAGTGAGTGCGGTGACGTTTCAATCGATGTGTGGCGTGTCGTGGGTGGGGAAGAGGCCGACGTTGATGGTAGTGGGTTCGCAGTCGATCGCGAATTGGTGATGGGGTTCTCGAGCTAACAGCGAGGTTCGCATTTTGTTTCTGTTAGTTTTGAATTGATACAAATTTATATATGTAGAAAAAAAATAAAAGTAATATTTTTACGGTAATTTTTTTAAAAAAAAAAGGGAAATCTGTTTAATAATGTAATAGTGAGTTAAGTATTGATTTTAATATGTATATAGGTTCGCATAACAATTTTAATATATTTATAGTATATGGATTTCAAAGGAAAAGAAATATTATTTACTTTTGGAAAATTAGTTTGAAATTAATAATTGGCTACTCAAATTTTATTTAATGATAATTTATAATTTGATTATTTCAAATATTAATAAAACCCATAATGTTTCTACAAGGTCAGAAAACATGAAGAAAAACAAGCCTGTTTGGTGTCGATTGCAAAACAAATCAAGGTGAGTTAATCTCACTCAGTAAATTTAAATTTAAATTTAAATGATTAAATTTAAATAATTGTTTGATTGGTTGAATTGATTGATGTGCTATAGTATGGTATATTTTGGGGTTGATATTTATATTGTGCTAACGTTTGTGGATGCAGGGAAAACAGGTTGGAGGGATCCAACTGGATCCCTCAACATTTATTTAAAATTATTTAGTACCCTCTGTTGTGATTATTTGATATTCTATGATGAACTTTATTGAAATATTGAATTCTATGGTTCGATTGAATATAATTGTGTATAATGAACTATCAAAAATATATATAAGTTGGATTTTAGAAGGAAAATAAAAGAAGTAAATTTGTAAGAAAATAATTATAGAAAAATTGAATAAGTTTAAGAATGAATGGAAAAAAATACAGCGACTTTAAAATTTTAATAAATAAAGCAAGAATATAGAAAGGAAATTTTGAATGGCAGGAAGTTAATGAATTTTAAACTGTAGTGTTATTATTTAAGAGAACAAAGCATTTATCTAAAATTCAAGATTTAAATTATTGAAAGGAATAAAGAAGAATTGGGAAAGACCTGAATTTATATATTTCAGGTAAGAGATTTAAAATCAAATGGGAAAATAATAACAATAATAATAAGTCTATAATTAATGAATTTTGAAATGAATTGTGCAAGTAATGAAATTTATTTCAGATAGAGTAAATTGGAAATCAATTTGGGAAATTGATTTAAGAGATTGAGATTGGAAATTTCTCTCTGAATAACCAAGTACGTTTCAAAGTAAATTTTTAAATTAAAAGTTTAAAATTGTTTAAAGAAGTATGTTTTGACAAATTTATTATTTCTAAATGTTTAAATTCTAAAGTAAGTATTTCTTTTAGTCTATTATAGCAGTAATTATTTTAAAGAGTAATTTAGTATTTTGTTTTAAAAGTGAAAATCTAGTTTTTTTATTTTATCAAGAAAACTTATTTTCAAAACATTCATATTGAATGTAATTTTAACAAATTATTGAAGTAGTTTTACCTTAAATGTTTTAAATATATCTCAAAGTAAAGTATTTTAAATTATTTTAATAATCTAGTTTTGTGCTTGGTGGTTTCAGAGGAGATAGAAAATATTTGGAAAAGTTTATTCTGAAAAGAAAGATGGTTTTAAAACTGTTTTCAAGGGTTGAAAATAGAAATATATCTTGTGAAGATATTTTTGGGATTAAGAAATAATTTGAAAAATTATTGGTTGATGTTTGTTTGTGAATGTTAATTGATATTTAAATAACCGACTATCAATATTGGCCAAATGCGTTGATCGTTTCGAAGAGACCGGGATCGAGATTTAATTCTCGAAAACCACTTCGATCCGGTTTGTACGTTTCGTGAAAACGATTTTGGATTCGAAGATGGAGCAGTGAAGTGCAAGGGCTAATCGCTACTAATCCTAAGGATATTTCCAAAATGGATGTAGTAGGAATAGTGCCTTCGGTTCCGTTCGAACCCGGGACGGACTTGTATGGATGAATGCTTGCGAAACATCGTCAGGTGGACGATGGGCATTCTGAGTGATATGTTCTAAAAAGGTAACACTTAGCCTCAAGCCTCATCAAATGGGAATGGCTGAAAATAAGGGGTTATGCAGCAAGGCTTCGTGGGTAGCCCCCACTGGAGGGTGAGGTCATCCCTGTCAAGATGTCCCTTATATTTCGGCTTAGTGGGCGGTTGTTGATCCCAACCGCGAGGTGATCTTTCTCGGGGATGGTTCCAGTCATGTGTTGTAGGGGAGTTAGGGTGGCTCCTCGGTACGCTGATCTAGACCAGGTACTGTGACAGGTGGTACCCCAGTGTCGAGCCATTAGTTGGAATCCATTTTCCATACGCGCCCGTACGGTTTTGATTGTGCCCAACTATTGCTGAAACGTGAGATGTAACCATTTCAGCTAGATTCTATTTTACTTTCTATAGACACTATTATAATATCAGAGGACTTTAATAAAAATGTTTTAGCTACCGTAAGGTAAAAACCCGACATGTTTATTTGTGGCGTGGTCGTACGAGATGCTTTTGTTTTCAAAGAATTTTGAAACTTTAATAACCAATTGAGTGCGATTTTCTCACGCTGGTATTCCAGATTGACTCGGGTGTTATTTAACTGTAATGCTCGGGTCAGACCGAGTATTATAGGATACACGATATGATGCTTTGGAGCTCTGGAGACGAGCTGGATGACGACACGTACTCTCGTACTTGTTTATATAGATATATATTTCGCTGTGTTAAGTTGCTGTGTATCTATTTGTATGGTATTGATGTTGAGGTGTGATTGATGTACTCTGATGATGTAATATATAAACAGATATATTTGATTTTGAGTAAAGGTTATTTATTATCTATTATATTTTACTCCGCTGCGATGGTTAGATTCTGTTGTTGTTTTCTATTTTCTTCTTTTACCTCTTCTTCTTTAACCCTAATGGTTCGTATTTCTGTACAACTTGAGTTGATTTTAGTAGAATAGTGTTGACTCAAGGGGTACGGATTTGCGGGTCGTTATAGATAATTTGACACAAACTAATTTTAATTAAAAGAAGATATGATGAGGGTAATTATGGTAGTATGAAAATATCGTTTATGTTAATTCGAATGAGAGATGTAATAGTGTCCTGGAAATTTATTTTTTCAAATCCATGTTTGGAAACAAATGCTGCAAAAAGTTTAGTTACTAAAACCTAATTATTAGCTATCAAAATATGATTTTGATAGTTTTATCCAGAAGGATATGATCCATCAGTCATATGTATATCTTCAAGAAGATCAATGTAGTTATAGAAATTTAAAGTGGCATTGATGGATATTGATTTCATTGATCCAAATATTGAGATTAGTTAAGTAACTTCTATAGGCAATATGTATAATTCCACTAGGATTCTACATGCAATTATAACATAATTGATTTTTCATTTCGGCATATTGATGTTGAAACAAAAATTTCTAAATTATAATTTAAAAGAGACTGTTTGGACATAACAACCAAAATTTCTTGAAATCAGTAAGAGCGGTAACATGAGTTTTATGCTTTAGATATGATCCATAGTGTATATAACAGTGACGCTCGATAAGCATTAGAGTTGAACAAGTATTTTGATAGAAATAGGAAACAGTTTGATTTTCAGTCAAAATGCAGAGAAAGTGTATGTTTATAAGAAAGAATATCAAAGGTACTTAAATATTTATGAATCTATAGGTTAAAAACATACTACTAGTTATAAATAATGTACCTGTGTTAAAACAAGTTTCAGTTTGGTTGCTCAATTATCGATGTAGGATTTAAAAATGACGTCTTTTATAATCAATATAAAAGGATCGTCGGATTATCCTAAATGGTTTATATAAACACCATATTAAAATGTTTAATTAAGAGAATATGAGATACAACGACCTGGAAATTTTAACAATGTTAAATAATGTAATTAACTGATTTTTTCTTGAAAATATCTATAATTAAATTTTAGCAATAAAAATGTGATATTTGATATGCATCTATTTAAGCATAGCAGGTAGCAAATTTTTATTGAAAAATATGAAAGTTTGTTTGGTTGTGAAATTTCAGATTTAAATTTAAAAATCAGCTAATTTGTTGGAAATAGAATATTTTCGAAATCTGAATATTTTTATATAATAAAAATGTAAATCGTTTTCTAAGTGAGACGTTATATTTCGTTGCGCCAAATTGGACTGCTCTACCTCGATATATCTTATTTTGGCCATATTAGTAGTAGTTTAGTAGCGAATATTGAGTTTTGATAGGTTGGTCGTATCGTTGATATCTATGTATCATTCTGTTCATCTCGTCGTGCTAATCTCCACAGCATATTCATTTCTTATTTTGGTGTCCGGTAGGCAGCGACATTTGCGAAATGGTAGCTGTATCAGTACCCGCTTGGTGTTCTGTGTCCTTTCATAATCCACTGTGAAAATGAATGGCCATTGGCCTTTTATATCTACAAAAATTCAATTCGTGACTTTTCTTTTCCCACCGATTTTCTTTTAATCTTTGGTTTATTATATTTTCTTCTCTGCGCTTTCTTTCTCTTTACCTTCTCAATTTTGTTCATGGCTTGAGAAGGAACAAATAAAAATATATATTATTTGTTGCATGCTTTACATTGAACCGCTCGTTCCCTTTTCCTTGTGCAAACCAGCCCTCGACCCTTCCATCGCACGTGGCCACTGACCCACTCCACGAGGCCACGACCTACACATTATCCTTCCACCGCTCGCCCACCTAACCCGAACCCAACAGTAGCCTGCACCCACCTCCAGTACCCATCCCCCACCTTGAACCCAGCAGCTCCACCGGCAGCTACCTAGCCAGCTGAAACGACCATAGCAACCACCACCCCATCACCTTATCAGCCTACGCCACTCCCCTCCCATCACAAAACCCGACCATCGCCTTTTTTCCTACCCTGCCATCTTCCCTCCACCGTTATTGCCAAACCCACCCTCTCCACATCAGCCTTCATCCTCCAACCCATCGCCAGCGTCTCCTTCTCCTTGACCGAAACCTACAACACCCAAAAGCATCTTCCCCACGACCACTTCAGGATTCCCTCCATTTCTGACCACAACACAGCTCCTCTAGTCTACCACATCCCTTAGCTGAACACATCAAACTGCAGCATACTCCGTTCTCCACCCAACCTGTCTGTAAACCCAGCCCCACCCCGAGCAGTTACCAATAACCGCAGCAAAATGCCTGGTTTTCTGCTATTAGCTCGACCTTGGATAGTTTAGTTTCTATTATTCTCAAGAAACCATTCCATGTTCCTTCTTTCATGATAGAACCATTAGATATTCTATCCACTGTTGCCCTTCCTATAACCCGCACTTTGCGAACAATCCTTCTCATGACTCCTTTCAACATCGAATCGCCATTATTAGACCTGACTCCATTCACGTCGAGTTACCATTACTGAAGTCTCAAAGCTATCATCATGCTACTACATCGCCATCGACGGACGAACGAACAAACGAACACCTTCGGCACGACCCAAAGGCCACATACTTCACCTCCTATAATTTTCATCTCGACCAAAACAAATTATTTTCAGATCGGAACTGACCTGAAGATGTCAGTGTCAAACTGAGCTTTTGAGCCCAATCTTGGTCCTTGGCCTTTACTCAAACTCCTCCTCTTTTTAAAGTCCCTATGTCAAAACTCGAGCCCAACATTCCCAGTTCAGGTCGTTACCAACCTAAATACTTAGTCGAATTTTGGCCTTCAACATCCCTAGCTTGACTTTATCCCTATCTCGAAGCCAAATCCGAAGCACTCACTTGTTTGGCCCAAAGTTCCACTTGCACTAACCAGTTTAGCTCCACCCTTCACAAAAACCCAAGTTGAAACCACCCTAATTTTTTCCCCTACCTATCTCGAAGTCCCTTAACCCTTAGCTCGGAGCTCGACTCAAAGCAAAGCTTCGCCGACATGAAACCCCAACCACCATTTTAGGTTGGCACCGACCTGAAGTTCTCCCATTAGAACTTGTCCAATCAACCTATGATCTAAAATGTAGCTTCATCCATAACTCCAAAGCCTCTCCTCCAACTTTCATCCAATTTCTAGCAAATTTGACTTCGTTTTGCCCGATCGACGACCTCTTTTCCTACTATTCTAAGACACTAGCAAGTCATATCGAAATAATTCATACAAACATATAAAGCATTCAAAGTATCCATATGTCATAATCAAGAAAATCAAACATGTTTAGCACATAAAATTTAACTTGGATCTAGCATTTACACAAGAATGACAATATAGTCTAAATGAGGTTATTGAACCATCAATATACATTTTTAATCATTTTAATTCATCCATAAACAAATATAAAGGTGTAATTAAAGTTTAATTATGTTTATTACATTAAAACACAGAATTTAACTATATAGAAAAGTATAGAATAGTGAGAGATCAACAATCATTCACCTAATACCTAATTACCGCTTTAATTCTCCAAATCTGAGATAGCCAAAGTGGTAGATCTACTATTCCCTTCACTATTTACCCCTCTAATTATGGATTATGCTAAGAATAATAAGAAAAAGAGATGATTTTTAAATAGATTAGGGTTAATGGAGGCTTAGAACTATTTGGGAATATGAAAATAACTTAAAACAATCCCATCAATCTCCCTTAGGCTCCAATCCCAAAATAGGTTAGTGGACCTGAGTGTGAGTTAGCCTAATTACCCTATAATACTGGCCAATAGCAGCCAAAATTAAAAACAACCAAAACTATCAGATGATAAAAATATTTTACTGTTATGACCACTCTATGGAATGAGAAATCATCATCCTAAATCAATGGAAATGTTTTTAGACCTTAATTCAGCTTCTATCAAAAGTTATAGGCCATATAATATTTTTAGGGTCTGATTTCGACAAAAATCATAGACGCGTAAAATATCCCTAGGGGTCCTTCCATATAGTTTTAGAGTTATATAAACCCATACGAATTAAGTAAAAATATTTTATCATCCTCCGATACTTCAACTTCGAGCCGATACACTCCCTCCTCTTTAGGAATTTTGTCCTCGAAATCCCTAAATAAATCAAAGAATAGTCAACCATAACTACCTCGCATGCGTGACAATCATATGTAACCATCAAGCATATCAATAATATAGATAAACAAATCAATAGTATAAACAAATGTATCCTAGCATGTGAGATACTAAACTACCATACGTGATATCAAATGTGAAAGTAAATACGATAAACAATTGGCTTTTGGATTATTCCAAGAGCTCGATCTTGCTACCGGTTTCCACCAGCTTTGTAGCCGAGGAGAGCATTCCTAAGACTGCTTTTCGTACGGAGAATGGTTTCTATGAATGATTAGTCATGCCCTTTGGATTAATCAATTCTCATGCCTTCTTTGTCGATCTCATGAATTGCATTTCCCTGATGTTCTCAACAAGCTTGTCTAGGTTTTCATTGATGATATTCTAGTCTTTTCTAAGTCTGAGAAGGAGCATAAATCTCATTTAGGCTCTGTACTAGAAACTCTTCGAAGTCATCAGTTGAAAGCCAAATTTCCAGTTCGATTCCTTAGGCATATTATTTCTGAAATAGAATCTCGATTGAACTGGTTAAGGTTGCCACAATTATTATAAGTCTATCCATCTTTTCTCTTTTGTAATTTAATTATCTTATCTTCCTTTTGAGCCTATCTTCTTAGTTAGAATTCTCTTTGATTAGGGTTCCTCTAAATTTAAATCTCTGTCCTTGTTCTAAAATCCATTCTTGAATAATCTGTAAGGGAGTATGTAACGATCCGCCATTCATTCCACATAATGACACATCATTAATAAGAAAGAAAGGGATAGAAAAGAGAAAAGATAGAAAAGAAAGAACTGGACAACATCAAAATCTCACAACAGAACGAATAAATTATATTATATCACATAAGATATTACATAGTATCATATACATCAGAGTTACACATATTATACATCACATACTAGATAGTTATAAACACTTGTCTAGTTATTACAACTCAAGTACAACACAGATAACAATACAGAGATGAACACAGCGGAACTCCTCAATATCTACAAACGCTGAAGCCTCCTGCTCCATATCTCCTCCAGATTTCGTCAAAGCTAACTAGAATCCCTTGGCTACTCGTAAAAATTTGAGTACCCAAGAGTTTAAGAAAAACAGAAATAAACTCCGGGTCGGACATGGATCTGGTGTGAGTAAACGGTTTAAAGTTGCTTAACTTTAAAAACCTTTGAAAACCAAGGTATCACGTAAGACTTTCCACACATAAACATGGGTAAGTTTTTACCTTACGCTAACCAAAACATTTGATAGGAAATCCAGTTACACTATACTAGGGTCTAGGGTTTTCAAGTAAAATACAGAAATAGCTGGAATGCTTGCATCTCACGTTCCAACATAGTTGGGCACAATCAATACGTACAACACTTATTGGAGACTGGATTCCATAAAATGGCAGGGCTACTGGGGTACCGCCCGTCACAGTACGTGGCCTCGATCACCGTACCGAGGATTCACCCTAAATCCCCTGCAACACAAGGCCGGAACCATCCCTTACTGGATAGTCTCGAACAAGACAACCCCGCAGTTGTTTCGAACCAACTGCCCACACAGCCGAATAAAAAGGGACTCTAGATGGGGGTCCATCTCATCCTACTTGGGTGCTACACACTTAGCCTTGCTGCACCTCCCCTGTTTTAGCCATTTCCAGTTTATGAGGCTTGAGGCTGCGATTACCTTTAGAGAACACATCTCTTAGAATGCTCATCGTCCACCTGACGATATTCTAAAAGCATTCAATCCATACAAGTTCGTTCCTGGTTCGAACGAAACCGAAGGCATTATCTCGTTACACTCGTTTTGGAACCACCCTCAGAGTTAACGACGATAACCGTTGCACTCTGAATCTTCATCTTCACTTGAGATTCACGACCTATCGTTAATTTGGATCGATGTGGTTTTCAGATATCCAAATCTGGAAACTCGATCTCGGTCTCATCGAAATCCAAAACGCCATCTTTTAGGTCTAAGTTGTTTTAAAGTTAAAACAATTCAATTCTATTATCTATATACACACAGATAGATAATTCACAAATCGAAATAGATAATCCACATTATCATCACAAATAGATAATTCACATTATCATCATACTTCAACCAAAGCATCCATATCACACAACATCACTCATCTCATATCTGAGATCTAATGCCATTCAAGACAATCAATATCATCCATCCATACATAAGCAAGGATTAATTAATCACACTACCTTTAATAAATTTAAAATGAATTAAATTAATTACTTGCATCTCTAATTAATTTAAAATAAATTAAATTAATTACTTTCATCACATAAATCTTGCTTACATAACTATTAATTAATTAAAAATTCAATTAATTAATCACCATCTAATCATTCATCTTAATTAATCATCCTTGATTAATTATTGTTTAATTATATTCAAGTAATTAGCCTTTAATTAATTTCACAAATTAATTATCCTTAACCATTTTCAGTAAATAACCTTTAATTACTTTCATTAATTATATTAATTAATAATCCTTAATTAATTACTTCCATTAATTAATTAACTATAATTAATTACATTATTCCTTAATTAATTACATTAATTACTTATACTTTAATTAATTACTTTCATTAATCAATCTAAATAATGATAATAGTAATTAAATATTCTTAATTACTTCTTAATTTCTTTTAATTACTTTTATAAATCCCTTGATTAATTACACCAAGTAATTAATCCTTAATTACTTTTACCAAGTAATTATTCTTCAAATTACTTCCCATTAAGTAATTTCCCTTATATAATTTACATCCAGTAATTCATTTATCAATTACTTACACTAAATAACTACACTTATCAAACCTCATTAAGTAATTATACTTAATCAATTACCAAGTGACTATCTTTAATTAATTAACAAATTAATTAACTTAAATTAATCACATTTATCTCATTAATCACAATTGTGTAATTCATCCCTTAATTACCCTTTAAACAAATTAATTAATCCTTAATTACAGATTAATAATCCTTTAACTATTAATTAATAAACCTTAATTATTAATCAATATCCTTTAATACAAAGTAATTAATCCTTAATTACTTTTATAATTAATTAATTAACCTTAATTAACAAATTAATTATCTCTTAATTATTAATTAATAAAACTTAATTATTAATTAACAACCTTAATTACAAATTAATTAATCCATAATTACAAAATTAATCAATTATAATGACAATTAATTAACCCTTAATAATAGTTAACTAATCCTTAATTAATTTTAATTATAGATTAATAATCTCTTAATTACTAATCAAGTATACCTAATTATTACTTAATAAAAAATTATTAAGTACTTCTTAAATACCACTTTAATTAACCCTTAATTACTTGATTAATTAATTTCTAATTATAAATTAATTAATCTCTAATCATTAGTTAATCAATCATAATTATTACTTAATTAAAATAATTATTCTTAATTAACTACTTAATATATCCTTATAAATAATTAATTAAATTAATTAATTAAACTTAAATTTTCTTAATTAACTTAATTAATTCCAACTCATTAAAATCTTAACTATCCTTAAGATAAAACATTATCTTTATTTATGATTTAAAACATTTGGTCTTAGTAATTTACTTACTAAATTAAATCATTAATTGAGTTTTAAATAAAATAATCCTTAATTACTTATCCCAGTTATTAATTAACAATCCTTAATTACAAGTTAATAAATCACTTGAAACCCTTAACTATTAATTAATAAATCACTAATCATTAACTAATAACTCTTTAATTATTCCATTAGTTATCAAACTTTAATTAAGCTTTTAAGTTAAAAACATTTCCTTATTAATTCCTTTTTTACATTTCAAATTAATTTTGAAAATAACTTAAGGTTTTAACTTAATATATTTAAGTTAAACAAATTAATTTATACAAACCATTCATTTCAAAGAAATGGATTTTCGAGAGAATTGATTTAACTTGATTTTTAAAATTTAAAAACTTACTTTTATTTAAATTTTAAAAACTGGTTTAAAACATTTTCTTTGGGTTTAACCCATATGTTCCTGAACCAAAACCAAGTACATCTTCCTTTTTTCTTCTTTTTAAAACAGTTGGACTTAAATTTTAAAAACTGTTTGAAAACTCAGTAGTTTGGTTTAAAAATTTAAAACTGTTAAAACTTAAGAGTTCAATCAAGTTCTTGCATACGACCCAGGTAAAACTCGAGTCAAAATCCTATTACCCCGAAACCAACTTCGAGGAAACAAACGAACCAAACCGACATTTCTGACACAACCATGCCACTGTGCACCCTGCACCGTCCACGGTGAGATTCCGGCATCAACGACCATCGTTGACAAATCTCATTCGACCTCCTCCCACCATCTAACTATCTAGAATTCCAAAACTGACCCTGAAACAAAATCGAGCTGCCTCGATCGAACTGGCATAAATAACATCACCAGAAACCAACTCGAATCCCACGTCTCCGATCACTGGAGTCGCGACAACTCCGTCCCTAGCTTCGTCTGACATCAACGCCACCCTCCCCACAGTTACGTGCCACTCAACCCATTATAGGTGATGCCCTCCTCCCAATTCTGACCACAACCAAAATTAGGTTTTAAAACTAAATCGAGCAATTCCCAACGCTACGGTGGATTAACCACCTTCCAGCCATTTTTTCCCACTTCCCTGATCATCCATCTAGCCAGCCAGAATTCGATCACCATAGATACTCTAATCACCAAAAAATCTCAAAACTTCAAACTCTGGTCATCTAAGAACTGCACCCTCATTACAATTCTAAAAATCGTAATTTTTGTCTTAAAAATCTCATTTTCTAGAGATGATTCAAGAGATAAACTTGAATCAATGAAATTAAATATTTGGCTTTACATGTTTTAAATATTTCTACTGTTATTTCCCAAATGCAAGCATATTTCATCACTTACATACTTGTTTAATTTTTAATACCTAGATTATACTAAAACTAGTCTACTTTGTTTTTGATCCAAGTGCTAACAGAGATTAGATAAAAAGATATGGATTTTTGATTAATTGGTAAACACTAAAACCTGGGAAAAGAGATACAAGCACATGCACAGTTCAATTCTCACATACATATAGAGTGCATACATTTATATAAACATGCAAAGATAATTCATTCAGAAATCATATAAAAGCAAATTTAAATCCATTTTAGCTTTTGAAAAAGGATGTTTACTCACCTAACGAAAATGCAGAGAGCTTGGGAAAATAAGAAACTTTGAACTTGACTGCTTTGGTTCCTTTAAAAATTGAAAAGCTTTGAATAGTGAAATGCTAGCTTTGAAAACTTGAAAACCACGGCCTTTGGAATTTGTAAGCTTTGAAAACTTTGCTTTGGCTTACTTTAGATTTACTTGCAAACATTCTTGAAAGTAATTACAGACTTGAAGAACAAATGGTTATAGGTTTGAAAAATACATCGCTACAGACTTTGGTTGTTTACAGAGCTTGATGGATGTTTATAGGCTTGCATTTGCAAATTTGGTTTGAGATATGGTCTTAGGTCTGAGAACAATGATTCTAGGTTGCATTGCAGATTTGTTTTGAGGAGTGTTTTGCAAGCTGAAGATAAAAGAATTAACAATTTTTTATTCTTGCATTTGAAAAGGGTTATAGGTTTTAATTCTTGGATCTGCGAATTTGGTGGTTTTTGGTCTCAGATTTTTCTGGTTTTATTTTGTTTTGGCAAGTGTGAAAATGAATCAAAGAAAATGGAAAAAGAAAAGGATATAGATTTATATAGATTTGTTTTAGAATTAAAGAAAATAAAATTTGAAATATGACACTTGTCATTAAAATCTCAATTACCTTACACATGTTTGTATGATGCATATAAAATTAACACTTGTAAAAATTTACTTTTATTTTATTTTTAAATAATTTAATTGTTTTTTGAATTAAGTTTCCTAATTAATTAATACATTTGTTAATTATAAATGCTTTTATTAATACATATACATAAAATTCTTTTAAAAGAAATAAAATAAAAACCAACTTATAATTTAAATAAAATCATATATAATATATTTAAATCCATTTTTAAATGCAAATATAACCTTTGTATTTATTTATTATTAAATAAATACTTTCTATATTTATATAAATAAATTTCTTTTGGGAAAACAATATAAAACAAAATCTTATTTAAATAAAAACTTTATTCATACATTTCATATCAAAATATATTAAAATACTTATCTTTAAAGATTTAAATTTAAATCTAGATTCAAATTTAAATTTTACTTTTAGAATTTAATTTAAAAATCAACTTAAACATTTATATTTTTAAATAAACACATTATTAAGTTTTGAAATTAATACTCCATTTAAAAATTACATATATATATATTTAAACAATACTTATTAAATTTGAAAATAATAAGTCTATTTAAAATGAAATTTATAAATTAACACAAATTAAATATTATTGTTATTAAAAGTCAATCCATAACCATAATTAAAACATCACGTTATTATTTGGTCATTTATATTTGAAAATAACAATTTTGCCAATTTTAAAAAATTTAAATTAAGAGATTATCACATATTAAATTCCTTGAAATTCTAGGATATCACATTCCTTCCCTCTTAAAAGAATTTCGTCTCCGAAATTTAAAACAAAAGATAATCTAAAGATTTTTAATTTTATTTCAACAATCCAAGCATACACATCAACCATACATTATCAGTCAAACAATCATTCATCCAAAAAAACAATTTCATCCAAATAAACAAATCTAGCTATCCGGACATAAATATGGATAAGCTTCCTAAAATTATGCAGAGTTTCCCAAATACAGATACTGGGATACTCGCTCTACTAAATCCAAACTAGCTACACCACTAAGCTACTGAACTCCCCCTCATCTAGATCTACTATCTACACAAGATATCTAACCACACACAAGATCGACTCAACTACCAAATCCTCCTAAACTGCTGGTTCCATAACTAGTAATGGATCATACACGTACTCCCTCAGAGATACGTGAAATATATTGAATCTCAGTTTTCCAAACTGGCAATTCAACCTCGAAGCCAAAACACTAACCCACACAAAAACTCAGAAAGATCCAATATACTCGGAGCTATCTTCCTAGTCTTACCCAATCTTATTTGCTCCCTTTTACCGAAGAAATAACAACAAAGTCTCCAACTTCAAATTCCAAATTCCTCCGTCTCTAATCCACAAAACTCTTCTGACGATCCTGGCTGCCTTCATCCTTCCCGATCAGCTCAACCTTCGTTGATGCCTCTTGAACAAACAGGACCAAAAATAACTCAAAAAAATAATCCTCTCAAGATTTACCAAAATCCATAACACAACTCTACTCCACAAACATCAGTAGATTACAAACCTACTTCTCCTATCGGGAAAAGACAAAACAGATGCACCTGTCAATCTGACCTTCAAATCCTAAAAAATTTCCAGTAGAAACCCTCTAATCCCAATATTTCAACTTCCGGTTGCTTCCACTCTAGAACAACTACCACCTAGCTTTCGCTGCACAACTCTGATCCGGAGAAGATATGAATGCCGTCGATGAACACGAGCACAAACTTGACCAGCATATCCTAGAATACTTGGTTTCTCAATCCATAAATGTAACGACCCGTAAATTTTCGATAATTAAAATAGCTAATTTAATAAGATTTCGTTATTTAATGTTAGAAAAAATTTTGTAATTCGTTTGGAATAATAATAACTGGAATGAATTGCAGTAATAATTATCCAAGTAATGAAAAATAAATGCTACTTAGTGAATGCCTTTGCAATCAATAGTTGAATAGGATAATAAATGTTGAATTCATTGGGTATAATAGAGTAATTGATTGTTAAGTAAAATCTATTTAAAATCAAATATTGAATATTGAACAGGTAAATTGTTTAAATTAAATATTTAAAACTTATTGAACAATTGAATAACTGTAAAATGAAAATAGTGTTCTAAATTGTGAATTGGTTTAAAAGTTGAATCTTATAAGTTCAATTCCAATATTTCAAAAGATAATGAATTATTGGATAAGCGAAATTGTTTATATTTAATATTTGGATTTTATTGAATAATTTAATAATGGGAATTGGATAACCGTATGATGGAAATGGTTGTTCTATAATTTGAATTTGTTAAATTTTATAAGTTCGTTTTGAATATTTCAAAGGATAGTGATTTAAGAATAATCAAAATTTAACTAAATTTAATATTACAAATGTTTGAATAATTAAATTCCGAATTTGATATGATTAATTTGATATGGAAATTTAATATATGAAAATAGAGTGAATAATTAAAATTTGATTTAATATGATTCAAATTGGTTTCCAAAGTGAATGTATTTTATATTGGGATTATAATAGAGTTAATAAGATTTTAAAATTGGAATTTATTGGATAATTGAATAACGGGTTTAATATGATTAAAAATGATTTGTAAAATTTTATTTTATCATATTAAAGTTAGAATGATGTTGTAGAACTTTTAAAATCGAATTAAAAGTAAATTTGTGAAAATTGAATATTTTAATATTTAATTGACGAGTTAAAATAGCCATTTTTCAAACAGTCTCGGATTTCGGCGAAACTAGTTTCATCGGATCCGTAATGTGATATTATTGTCAGATTTCAAATTTCAAGTCAATCGGATTTATCATTTGTCCGGGGCGAGCCAAAACGCCTAGAAATTCGTTTAATAGGTTTAATTTAAATTTGATCGTTTATTTCCGTAACTCGCACACACGATCGAATTAGCCTCCGAAACCTATTCCATTGTGTCCGGAACGCGGGGTAAACCCTAGAAACGCTGGTCACCGCGCGTAAATCGGAGTTCGGAAAACCCGGGATGAATAGTGTTTGTTAAAATTTCTATAAGAGCCCCTTTGAAATTCATTTTTGCAAAATAAACAAACCCTAGGGTTTCATCTTCAGGAGCCGCCACATTTATAGACCAATGGACGAAAAACAATCACCTTCCCCTCCAATTATCTTCCAATCCAAACCCTTTTAGCTTTCGATTCCTAAAGGAAAGTTGAAGAGCTTCGCGAGCTCTACGTTGTGAACGGCTACGATCGAAATTGGAGCGGCGAGGTGGGAGCTACGGGGCCGCGATGGCCGGACATTCGTCATGGTTTTGCGTGCTCTTGGGGAGGCCGAGTTCAATAGGGTTCTGGCTGATGGTGGCTTGGGGGATGGGCTTTCAAACTGCAGTCGATGGTCGTCGTCGAAATGCTTGTGGTGGTCGCGACTAGGAGGGATTGGAACGTGCAATATGAGTTTCGTGATTTTTTTAACTGGAGAAGAAGGAGAGGGGTCGCGGCCAGATTTGGGCATTTGGAAATCAACGGCCCAGATTGCGTTTAGGTTAAAATTTAGAAAATAAATTTGTAAATTATTTTATTTAAATTTGTACGACATATAAAACGCCATAACTCTTTCATACGAGGTCGGATTGTGACGAAACGAATTACGACGGGTTCGTTTTGACGAGAACTACGCAATGGAGCTGGATTGGAATCGTTTGGAGCTAGTAGAAATTTCAGATAAAATTAAACGTGCGTTTAATTTTATTCGAAATAAAACGCTGGAACTACATTGAAATCAAGGTGAGTGTTTTATAACGCTCACAACGTACTAAATATCTTTATGCTAGTTAAATTTGATATTATGAAGTGGTATGAATTTTATTTGTCGTTGTTTGATAAAATTTAGTTGTCATATAGATCGCCATTTGAATTCACCGTTAAAAATTAAATTGACAGTCTAGTTGAAACTAAAATTGAATTGCGATTAAATTTCCTGGTAATTGATAACTATGAAATTGCCATGAATTGTATTGATATTGGATGATGTATTTCGATGGATGCTATTGGTTGATATTTAAATGTTTGCATGTTTACTTGCTTATATATATATCATGTTATGCATACCTATGAAACGGTGATTTGATTTAAGTGATATATATTCATCCCTGACATTTAATTGAAATAAATAATTACTTGGCCATAGGATAGAAAATTATATACGGACACTGGATTGGCTAAATTAATAATTTTGAAATCGTCAATTTGAAATTAATTTGAATGTTTTGATTTTAAAGTTATAAATAGAGATCAATTTATAGAAATCGAATTTATCGAAAATTTAGTTTGGAATGTTGAAATAAATTTTGGTTAACAGAAATTGTTAAATAATTTAAGTTGAGACTTTGGAATTAAAATTGGGATATGATTGAATTTCTAAAATTTATTTGTTTTAAAGATTGAACATTATTTCTAGCTTCGAGTATTACTAAGTAAAATCGATATAAAAAGATATTTTGATATTGAGCTTGAAATTGAATCATATTTGAAATTTGGATTTAAAACTTGAATATTGAAGGAAAATTTTGTTAAGTGTTATAAATTGGTATTTGAACATCAAGCTCCAAATCGATATAAATGGAAATTGAATAAATTAAAGATGAATGTAAAATTGAATTAATTTGAAGTCAAAGTTGACGTTGATTGAATCGAAATCGAAATTGAATCGGTAGAAGGGAAATTGAAATTGTTTTGAATTGGGAAGTTATAATTGAAATGGTTCGGTTTTGAAGCTGTTTTATTTGTTTTCCAAATTACTCAGTTATATAAACCATTTTTGAATACTTAAATTATTTTAGTCTATTTTAAATGTACTTAACCCAATTTAAATTATTTTAAACTAATTTATCTATTTTAAATCAATTTTAAGATTTTAAGTATCTTTAACTGTTTTAAATTATTTAAAACTACTTTTAAAACTACTTAAAACTATTTTCTAAAATTCTAAGCTGGTCAATAAGGTGAAATGTTTATATTTAAATCTTGAATTTAAATACGAATTGGGTTAAATGAAGTTGCAACCTAAATTGAAATTCGAAATGATTTTGAAATCGAAATGAGATATTGATGCGAAAAATGATTTTTGAAACGGAATCTTACATTTGAAAAGATACGATGATATTTGAAATGGATTTGATTTTTGAAGTGGATATGATATTTTGATATCAATTATGGATCGATTTGAAATATAAAAGAGCCACCGGTGTAATAATACGTAGTTATTAAAGAGACCGGGATCGGATATGGACATACTCTCTGTCGATACCGAACTCCACTTTAATAACTATTATACGCGGAGTGTTGATCCAGAATGAAGTGGATGGTTTGGTGAACGCGTTGACTGAACAAAGAGAACGATATTGGATGACCCCTGACATGACTAAAACAGGAGCCGCGCCGGGCCATTGAGGTTCGCCATCTCTAGCGGACACACTTCTTCGATACCATATCTATTACATTTGTGATGCGATTTGGGTGCACCCCTTGATTTGGGAGTGTTGTTTTGCGGTGTTGGGGTAGCTGCTGGCTATGCTCAACATCAGTCCGGATCACGCAACTACTAGTATCCTAGTTGGTATCGCCTCATGTACCTTGTCATACTGATTATCCTATTCGCGACCACTACGTTATGTTTTATGTTATACCTATGGGGTACCCTCTGATAACCACCAGTTTACGGTGGGGCTTACGGTGCTGTATAGACTATGGCATTATAAAAATGTGTTAAGGGGGATTATGGTAACGCCTTAAGGCTATTTTGATACTTTATATTACCGATAGGCATTATCTACTTAGCATACATTACTACATAGTAGACAGTTTAACAGATCCTTAAGAGATGGAAAATCCCGTAACATCTCTTGAGTTATTGCACGCACGTTGACACTGGATATGAGATGTCAAACCCCGTGAACATCTCTGACGCCGTTACACTCATATTTATTTACGATTGATTTAACTTTCATAAGGATATTTTAGTCCTGACTCGAGTGTTTTGTCTTTTCATTACGCTCGGGTCAGTCCTGAGTTTTTCAGATTTTTGAAGATTTATTCTGGAGGATGAAGACGAAGATTTGGTATACTATTACTATTATTACCCTTGCATCATGCTATCTGCTGCATTATTTTAATTGTTCTGTTGTATATGTATAACTCTGATAAATGTTGTATAAATAATTGTCAAAGTATAGTAAACAGCTTCATGAACTGTTTATTTGATTATTATATTTTATCGTTCCGCTGGAAGATTCTGTGTTGTTTCCTTTCTTTTATTTCTCTTTCCTCTTCTTTTCTTATTTACCCCAATAACCATCTGCCCTTTTGAATGGTTTGGAATCGACATGTGTATTTGATCGTCGGTTTAAACTGTCCAAAAAGGCGGGTAGTTTCAGTTGGTATCAGAGCTTTGGTTTAGCGATAACCTTAGCTTTGTGGGGTTTGACTCTTTATAAATAGGATAGTAATACCCTATGATGAGTCGCTGAGTGTACATATATGAGAGAGCGTATTTGTTAGTGGTATAAAATGTTTTATATTGTGTCGGTTGATTTGTTGAGTGGTTTATGGATTCTGGTCAATGCGAGTAATTAACGTCATTGATAGGGATCTCTAAACACTTAAACAGAACAATTCGACATAGTATTGTTTTGAAATTGGGTAAATGAAATAATTTTGCTCTAATTATATTTTGTATATAAAGAAAAAATTTCAGAAATTATTGTGACCTATCTAGCTTACCTGGTTGTTAGGAATTAAAATATTGGTTATTATCATTAATTGGATATTGTAATTTAATAAATAAGGTGAATTACAAACTGAACAATGATAAAACACTTGTGAAATGTTTTAAGAAAGAAAATCCTATAAAAATATTTTATAAAGGTGACTTATAAATTAAAATAGATTTAAATTGGAAATATTGAATTTAAGACCTGGAGGTTTTGATAATGGTTCTCAAAGCTTTGAAGAAATATATAGTAATATTAGTTGGAAAATGTTTATGGAAATATTTTGAAAGGATTTTAAGTAGGAATGAATTCAGTACCCCTCTCTTATGTCGCTGGAAAATAATTTCGGTGATGACTGCGTAGTATCATCGACATTCATTTTCGAGTCTCAAAGTGGGGGAGACTTCTAAGAAGCTTTGCTTTTCTTCGAAATTATTTTGGGTAGATGGGTTTTGGTTTAAACTCTAAAGGTATGATTTGATATATTAAAGATATAAGTGTATATGTTTATTTCAAATGATTTGAAAAGAACCGGGCATTTAAATTTCTAAGTTCTGTTTATTAATAATTTTCAAATTATTTGAATGAAATGTGAATAACCAGAATTTATAAAATAAGAGGATTAAGATATCTAAGCAATTATTTGTGAAAACTTTAAAGTCAAAAGGTAAAGAGGATTTAAATAAATTAAATTTGTGAACATTCTAAATTAGTAAAATAAAATTCTATAAATTTGTATAATACCAAATTTGCATTCTAATAACATATAATATGACTTACCAAATATTAAGAAGTTGAAATGATGTTTTGGATATGTAATGAGATATTGTACAACTAAAAAGAACCTGAAAATAATTGAAATATACAAGTAAGGAAAACTCAAAAGGAATTAAAATGTATATAAATGAAAATTTGGTTGTGAAATTTTTTTTATATATACTTAAATATAACATGAAATGATGAATGGATAAAAGAAACAAGTAAGTGAACTTAAGAAAGAAGACAAATAAATTGTATAATATCCTTTGTAAATTGGTTATAGAAAATAAATATAAATTGCATAGAATTTTTTTTGAATTTGTAACTTTGAGATAACCGTAAACTAAGAAAAGTCATATATGAGAAGTTAGACTTTTACGGAATGACTATAAACTAAAGTGATGCTTCATAAAATGTTCCACAAATAAATTTGTATTAACTGAAACTATGAATATGAAGTAAATGTAAACAAAAGAATTTGGTATAGCTAAGAATCAATTGGGAAAAAAATTGAGTTTAATTAAATTATATAGAATGTTTAAAATGAACTTGAGTAAGCAAATTCTTTGATATGATGTTTAAGAAAAGATAATGTTAAAGAATATGCTATGTGAAGAAATAGATATATTAACTGAATAATGGATTGTGAATAATTAATTGTAAATAAAATGAAAGTCAATAAAATAATTTAATATAGATAAATTGTATAGAAATCTATTGAAAGGTGATACATAAGTTGTACGAGTATTATTTTGTTCGCATAACGATTTGATCCAAATTCAAGCACAAAATTTCGAGATGATTTATATCGATCCAAGTTAGGATTTTTCCCTCGATTTTCGACGGCGAACCCTGGATATGGATTTTTAATTTTATTCTGAAATTCTCTATCATAGTATATGGCTATGCAAGGAGAGTAACAGTTTCCAATCAAGAAACCAAATCTGAGTCCGCACTAGAGAGTCGTGTGAACGATACTAGTTTGGAAGTGAAATTGTGTGATCGAATAAGCGATTAGATTGATATTGCTCACGGATGATGTATGTACGGCTTACGGGCATAATTAAAGTTAATATTGGAAATTTATGATGCCAAATCTAAAATGATTCATTTAAAATTATATAACAGGATATATATATAAAAGAGATAAACCAAATTGAATGCAGAATTAATAATTTGGTTATGTTGGGTATGATTTGGTTGTTATATGATTGTTAGCTGATTGTATATAATTCATTAAGTGTTAACGAAATTGAAAGCTATAAATCATTGAAATCAAATTAGAAGTTAAATGAATTTAAATGAATTTAATTTGATTCAAATTGGAAGTGAACTAATGTAAATATAAATTAGTGAATGTTAACTAATTGAATTGAGAATGAATGTTAGTAAAAATCCCACGTTAATGAATCAACTGTGATAAAAAAATTGAAACCCAAGTCACTAAATATTAATGAGAAGTGAATTTATATTGATTGGTTATGGATTTGTTGGATGATAGTTGGACGATAGTTGATTTGGTGGATGCATTTGTTGTTTTGTTGCATTTGCTATGTTGGCACATGTAGTTGTTATGTTGCTATATTGTGTATATTGATATTATTTTCATATATGCGTGTTTCTCATGGTTTGTTGAGTGTTTAGTAGGTGCGGATTGCGCTTGCTTCGCATTTGGAGCTCGCTTTCGCATTATATTAGCCGTATATGCTCGCTAATAATTTATAAGGTACATTCTCGAATTACATACCGTACTTTTACACTTTTTTCCCTGCGGGATGCCTCATCACTTGATGAGATGTATATTTGTGATATATATACTGTCATTTTTTTTCTTTCCGATCGAGCCGCGCAAAGGAGACTCTGCCGAAATTTTCCGTAAATCCGGGTGTTAGAAAATTTTTCAAGTTTTAAATTTTTTTATAACTTGTTT
Source organism: Allium cepa (assembly GCA_030765085.1). Taxonomy (NCBI): domain Eukaryota; kingdom Viridiplantae; phylum Streptophyta; class Magnoliopsida; order Asparagales; family Amaryllidaceae; genus Allium; species Allium cepa. The sequence goes on along the minus strand of CM060939.1, from coordinate 669,936,195 downwards.
TGATAACTAACTTTTAAAGTTAGAAAGCCGTTCAGAGTAACTTAGTGGAAGCGTAGTTATGACTTTATAAATGAAATTTCATTGTCTTATAAGTTGGTAACTTTGAATAAAATATATCTAATGTTGAATTCTGTACTTAATTCCTTTTCCTTCTTTTCCCTTTTCGGGGACGAAAAGTTTTGAGTGGGGGAGAGTGAAACGACCCGTAAATTTTCGATAATTAAAATAGCTAATTTAATAAGATTTCGTGATTTAATGTTAGAAAATTTTTTGTAATTCGTTTGGAATAATAATAACTTGAATGAATTGCAACAATAATTATCCAAGTAATGAAAAATAAATGCTACTTAGTGAATGCCTTCGCAATCAATAGTTGAATAGGATAATAAATGTTGAATTCATTGGGTATAATAGAGTAATTGATTGTTAAGTAAAATCTATTTAAAATCAAATATTGAATATTGAACAGGTAAATTGTTTAAATTAAATATTTAAAACTTATTGAATAATTGAATAACTGTAAAATGAAAATAGTGTTCTAAACTGTGAATTGGTTTAAAAGTTGAATCTTATAAGTTCAATTCCAATATTTCAAAAGATAATGAATTATTGGATAAGCGAAATTGTTTATATTTAATATTTGGAATTTATTGAATAGTTTAATAATGGGAATTGGATAACCGTATGATGGAAATGGTTGTTCTATAATTTGAATTTGTTAAATTTTATAAGTTCGTTTTGAATATTTCAAAAGATAGTGATTTAAGAATAATCAAAATTTAACTAAATTTAATATTACAAATGTTTGAATAATTAAATTCCGAATTTGATATGATTAATTTGATATGGAAATTTAATTTATGAAAATAGAGTGAATAATTGAAATTTGATTTAATATGATTCAAATTGGTTTTCAAAGTGAATGTATTTTATATTGGGATTATAATAGAGTTAATAAGATTTCAAAATTGGAATTTATTGGATAATTGAATAACGGGTTTAATATGATTAAAAATGATTTGTAAAATTTTATTTTATCATATTAAAGTTAGAATGATGTTGTAGAACTTTTAAAATCGACTTAAAAGTAAATTTGTGAAAATTGAATATTTTAATATTTAATTGACGAGTTAAAATAGCCATTTTTCAAACAGTCTCGGATTTCGACGAAACAAGTTTCATCGGATCTGTAATGTGATATTATTGTAAGATTTCAAATTTCAGGTCAATCGGATTTATCGTTTGTCCGGGACGAGCCAAAACGCCTAGAAATCCGTTTAATCGGTTTAATTTAAATTTGATCGTTTATTTCCGTAACTCGCACATATGATCGAATTAGCCTCCGAAACCTATTCCATTATGTCCGGAACGTGCGGTAAACCCTAGAAATGTCGGTTACCGCGCGTATATCGGAGTTCGGAAAACCAGGGATGAATAGTGTTTGTTAAAATTTCTATAAGAGCCCTTTTGAAATTCATTTTTGCAAAATAAACAAACCCTAGGGTTTCATCTTCAAGAGCTGCCACATTTATAAACCAATGGCCGAAAAACAATCACCTTCCCCTCCAATTATCTTCCAATCCAAACCCTTTTAGCTTTCGATTCCTAAAGGAAAGTTGAAGAGCTTCGCGAGCTCTAAGTTGTGAACGGCTACGATCGAAATTAGAGCGGCGAGGTGGGAGCTACGGGGCCGCGATGGCCGGCCGTTTGTCATGGTTTTGCGTGCTCTTGGGGAGGCCGAGTTCAATAGGGTTCTGGCCGATGGTGGCTTGGGGGATGGGCTTTTTAAACTGCAGTCGCTGATCGTCGTCGAAATGCTTGTGGTGGTCGCGACCTGGAGGGATTGGAACGTGCAATATGGGTTTCGTGCGTTTTTTAACTGGAGAAGGAGGAGAGGGGTCGCGGCCAGATTTGGGCACTTGGAAATCAACGGCCCAGATTGCGTTTAGGTTAAAATTTAGAAAATAAATTTGTAAATTATTTTATTTAAATTTGTACGATATTTAAAATGCCATAACTCTTTCATACGAGGTCGGATTGTGACGAAACGAATTGCGACGGGTTCGTTTTGACGAGCACTACACAATGGAGCTGGATTGGAATCGTTTGGAGCTAGTGGAAATTTTGGATAAAATTAAACGCGCGTTTAATTTTATTCGAAATAAAACGCTGGAACTACATTGAAATCAAGGTGAGTATTTTATAATGCTCACAACATACTAAATATCTTTATGCTAGTTAAATTTGATATTATGAAGTGATATGAATTTTATTTGTCGTTGTTTGATAAAATTTAGTTGTCATATAGATCGCCATTTGAATTCACCGTTAAAAATTAAATTGACAGTCTAGTTGAAATTAAAATTGAATTGCGATTAAATTTCCTGATAATTGATAACTGTGAAATTGCCATGAATTGTATTGATATCGGATGATGTATTTCGATGGATGCTATTGGTTGATATTTAAATGTTTGCATGTTTACTTGCTTATATATATCCTGTTATGCATACATATGAAACCGTGTTTTTGTTTAAGTGATATATATTCATCCCTGACATTTAATTGAAATAAATAATTACTTGGCCATAGGATAGAAAATTATATACGGACACCGGATTGGCTAAATTAATAATTTTGAAATCGTCGATTTGAAATTAATTTGAATGTTTTGATTTTAAAGTTATAAATAAAGATCAATTTATAGAAATCGAATTTATCGAAAATTTAGTTTGGAATGTTGAAATAAATTTTGGTTAAAAGAAAATTGTTAAATAATTTAAGTTGATACTTTGGAATTAAAATTGGGATATGATTGAATTTCTAAAATTTATTTGTTTTAAAGATTGAACATTATTTCGAGCTTCGAGTATTACTAAGTAAAATCGATATAAAAAGATATTTTGAAATTGAGCTTGAAATTGAATCATATTTGAGATTTGGATTTAAAACTTGAATATTGAAGGAAAATTTTGTTAAGTGTTATAAATTGGTATTTGAACATCAAGCTCCAAATCGATATAAATGGAAATTGAATAAATTAAAGGTGAATGTAAAATTGAATTAATCTGAAGTCAAAGTTGATGTTGATTGAATCGAAATTGAATCAGTAGAAGGGAAATTGAAATTGTTTTGAATTGGGAAGTTATAATTGAAATGGTTCGGTTTTGAAGCTATTTCATTTTTTTTCCAAATTACTCGGTTATATAAACCATTTTTGAATACTTAAATTATTTTAATCTATTTTAAATCTACTTAACCCAATTTAAATTATTTTAAACTAATTTATCTATTTCAAATCCATTTTAAGATTTTAAGTATCTTTAACTGTTTTAAATTATTTAAAACTACTTTTAAAACTACTTAAAACTATTTTCTACAATTCTAAGCTGATCAATAAGGTGAAATGTTTATATTTAAATCTTGAATTTAAATACGAATTGGGTTAAATGAAGTTGCAACCTAAATTGAAATTCAAAATGATTTTGAAATCGAAATGAGATATTGATGCGAAAAATGATTTTTGAAACGGAATCTTACATTTGAAAAGATACGATGATATTTGAAATGGATTTGATTTTTGAAGAGAATATGATATTTTGATATCAATTATGAATCGATTTGAAATATAAAAGAGCCAACGGTGTAATAATACATAGTTATTAAAGGGACCGGGATCGGATATGGACATACTCTCTGTCGATACCGAACACCACTTTAATAACTATTATACGTGGAGTGTTGATCCAGAATGAAGTGGATGGTTTGGTGAACGCGTTGACTGAAGAAAGAGAACGATAATGGATGACCCCTGACATGACTAAAACAGAAGCCGCGCCGGGCCATTGAGGTTCGCCATCTCTAGTGGACACACTTCTTCGATACCATATCTATTACATTTGTGATGCTACTTTGGTGCACCCCTTGATTTGGGAGTGTTGTTTCGCGGTGTTGGGGTAGCTGCTGGCTATGCTCAACATCAGTCCGGATCACGCAACTACTAGTATCCTAGTTGGTATCGCCTCATGTACCTTGTCATACTGATTATCCTATTCGCGACCACTACGTTATGTTTTGTGTTATACCTATGGGGCACCCTCTGATAACCACCAGTTTACGGTGGGGCTTACGGTGCTGTATAGACTATGGCATTATAAAAATGTGTTAAGGGGGATTATGGTAACACCTTAACGCTATTTTGATACTTTATATTATTGATAGGAATTATCTACTTAGCGTACATTACTACATAGTAGATAGTTTAACGGATCCTTAAGAGATGGAAAATCTCGTAACATCTCTTGAGTTATTGCACGCACGTTGACACTGGATATGAAATGTCAAACCCCGTGAACATCTCTGACACCGTTACACTCATATTTATTTACGATTGATTCAACTTTCATAAGGATATTTTAGTCCTGACTCGAGTGTTTTGTCTTTTCATTACGCTCGGGTCAGTCCTGAGTTTTTCAGATTTTTGAAGATCTATTCTGGAGGATGAAGACGAAGATTTGGTATACTATTACTATTATTACCCTTGCATCATGCTATCTGCTATATTATTTTAATTGTTCTGTTGTATATGTATAACTTTGATAAATGTTGTATAAAGAATTGTCAAAGTATAGTAAACAGCTTCATGAACTGTTTATTTGATTATTATATTTTATCGTTCCGCTGCAAGATTCTGTGTTGTTTCCTTTCTTTTATTTCTCTTTCCTCTTCTTTTCTTATTTTCCCCAATAACCATCTGCCCTTTTGAATGGTTTGGAATCGGCATGTGTATTTGATCGTCGGTTTAAACTGTCCAAAAAGGCGGGTCGTTTCAGTAAAGAGAAAACACAGAAGCCTCACAAAAATCTTGAGCTACTTCCCCAAACCTCTTCTTAGAAGACATCCGGAAAATATATGACAACTATATAACTCCTACATCCTCTAGAGATGCCATAACTCAAGCAGAAGATTACCCAATAGAACACTCAACTATCGCAAGTCACTTTTGCGATCCTATCCAAACCAATATCCAAAAATACCGTTCTTTCTTTACCAATCAGAACAGCTTACGCTTATCTAGCTAATCCATCGAAGAAATGGATTCACTTTGTTGCTTCTGAACTCCACCTCCAGAAAACTGCTTAGCCAAAAGACCTTCCAATAGGAACACAGAACATTACCGAGCTGCACTGCTGCCATAAATGCCAAAGACTTCTTATCCAAAGCTCCTTGAGAAACTTGGACCTCAGACCCAAAAAAACATCCGGCTGAACTCAGCCACATCACCGAAGCAGACATACTTCCTTAAACTTGCTCTAAAGAAAACATCTTCGGACACATCCACAGTCACCGCGTCTCATCACGCAGCTACTCCTTCCTGAGGTAGCCAAGATATCATCACTTGCTTTTGCTTAATCGAATGATCCAAACTCTCAAAAATCTGCTCACACGAGCGCGATCAAACTTATACCTCAATGATGGACTCCAAACCTTAACAGGCTTCCTACTGAGATCAATGAAATCCTTACACAACTGCAAAGCTCACCCGAGACGGTATTTGGTCTACAGTCTCGACAGATACACTTCCAACCTTAAAAAATTCAAATTTCAACCATTGGTAGTCGTGTTACACACACCACTACCCCATCTACCTTTATAACCTATTGTTGGAAAACCTGAACAGGTAACCCAACAAAATAGATAGAAATATACATACATACATACATACATACATATATATATTAAAAATTACAAGTACGCTCTTTCAAGATAGACACCACTCCAGAGCCTAGGTATTATCTCAACCTATGCTCTGATACCACTGTAACGACCGACCATTCATTCCACAGAATGACGCATCATTAATAAGAAAGAAAGGGATAGAAAAGAGAAAAGATAGAAAAGAAAGAACTAAACAACATTAGAATCTCATAGCGGAACGAATAAATCATATTATACCACATAAGATATTACATAGTATCATAGAGTTACACAGTTTATACATCACATACTAGACAGTTATAAACACCTTTCTAGTTATTACAACTCAAGTACAACACAGATAACAATACAGAGATTAACACAATGGAACTCCTATATATCTATAAACGCTAAAGCCTCTTGCTCCATATCTCCTCCAAATTTCGTCAAAGCTAACCTGTATCCCTTGGCTACACATAAAAATTTGAGTACCCAAGAGTTTAAGAAAAACATAAATAAACTCCAGGTCAGACATGGGTCTGGTGTGAGTAAACGGGTTAAAGTTGCTTAACTTTAAAAACCTTTGAAAACAAAGGTATCACATAAGAATTCTCACACATAAACATGGGTAAGTTTTTATCTTACGCTAACCAAAACATTTGATAGGAAATCCAGTTATATTATAATAGGGTCTAGGGTTTTCAAGTAAATACAGAAATAGCTGGACTGCTTACATCTCACATTCCAGCATAGTAGGGCACAATCAATACGTACGGCAGTTATTGGAGATTAGATTCCATACAACGGCTGGGCTACTTGGATGCCACCCATCATAGTACGTGGCCTAGATCACCATACCGAGAATCCACCCTAAATCCCCTGCAACACAAGGCCTAAACCATCACTTACTGGATAGTCTCGAACAAGACGACCATGTAGTCGTTTCGGACCAACTGCTCACACATCCGAATAAAAAGGGACTCTAGACAGGGGTCCATCTCATCCTACTTGGGTGCTACCCACTTAGCCTTGCTGCACCTTCCATGTTTTAGCCATTTCCGGTTGATGAGGCTTGAAGCTACGATTACCTTTAGAGAACACATCTCTTAGAATGCTCATCATCCACCGACGATGTTCTGAAAGCATTCAATCCATACAAGTTCATTCCGGGTTCGAACGAAACCGAAGTTATTATCTCGTTACACTTGTTTTGGAATCACCCTCAGAGTTAACGACGATTACCCTTGCACTCTGAATCTTCATCTTCACTTGAGATTCACGACCTATCATTAATTTGGATTGAAGTGGTTTTCGGATATCCAAATCTGGAAATCCGATCCCGGTCTCATCAAAATCCAAAACGCCATCTTTTAGGTCCAAGTTGTTTTAAAGTTAAAACAAATCAATTCTATTATCTATATACACACGGATAGATAATTCACATTATCATCACAAATAGATAATTCACATTATCATCATACTTCAACCAAAGCATCCATATCACACAACATCACTCATCTCATATCTGAGATTTAAAACAATTCAAGACAATCAATATCATCCATCCATACATAAGCAAGGATTAATTAATCACACTATCTTTAACTAATCTAAAATGAATTAAATTAATTACTTGCATCTCTAATTAATTTAAAGTAAATTAAATTAATTACTTTCATCACATAAATCTTGCTTACATAACCATTAATTAATTACAAAATCAATTAATTAATCACCATCTAATCATTTATCATAATTAATCATCCTTGATTAATTATTCTTTAATTATATTCAAGTAATTAGCCTTTAATTAATTTCACAAATTAATTATCCTTAACCATTTTCAGTAATTAACCTTTAATTACTTTCATTAATTATATCAATTAATGATCCTTAATTAATTACTTTCATTAATTAATTACATTATTCCTTAATTAATTACATTAATTACTTATACTTTAATTAATTACTTTCATTAATCAATCTAAATAATTATAGCAGTAATTAACTATTCTTAATTACTTCTTAATTTCTTCTTAATTACTTTTACAAATCCCTTGATTAATTACACCAAGTAATTAATCCTTAATTACTTTTACCAAGTAATTATTCTTCAAATTACTTTCCATTAAGTAATTTTCCTTATATCAATTACATCCAGCAATTCATTTATCAATTACTTACACTAAGTAATTACATTTATCAAATCTCATTAAGTAATTATACTTAATCAATTACCAAGTGACTATCTTTAATTAATTAACAAATTAATTAACTTAAATTAATCACATTCATCTCATTTATCACAACTAAGTAATTCATCCCTTAATTACCCTTTAAACAAATTAATTAATCCTTAATTACAGATTAATTATCCTTTAACTATTAATTAATAAACCTTAATTATTAATCAATATCCTTTAATATAAAGTAATCAATCCTTAATTACTTTTATAATTAATTAACCTTAATTAACTAATTAATTATCACTTAATTATTAATTAATAAAACTTATTAATTAACAGCCTTAATTACAAATTAATTAATCCATAATTACAAAATTAATCAATCATAATGACAATTAATTAACCCTTAATAATAGTTAATTAATCCTTAATTAATTTTAATTGTAGATTAATAATCTCTTAATTATTAATCAAGTAAACTTACTTATTAATTAATTAAATTTTATTAAGTACTTCTTAATTACCAGTTTAATTAACCCTTAATTACTTAATTAATTAATTTCTAATTACAAATTAATTAATCTCTAATCATTAGTTAATCAATCATAATTATTAGTTAATTAAATTAACTATTCTTAATTAATTACTTAATTAATCCTTATCAATAATTAATTAAATTAATTAATTAAACTTAAATTTTCTTAATTAACTTAATTAATTCCAACTCATTAAAATCTTAATTATCCTTAAGATAAAACATTATCTTTATTACTGATTTAAAACATTTGGTCTTAGTAATTTACTTACTAAATTAAATCATAAATTAAGTTTTAAAATAAAATAATCCTTAATTACTTATCCCCAATTATCAATTAACAATCCTTAATTACAAGTTAATAAATCACTTGAAACCCTTAACTGTTAATTAATAAATCACTAATCATTAACTAATTTAATTAACTAATCGCTCTTCAATTATTCCATAAATTATCAAACTTTAATTAAGTTTTTAAGATAAAAACATTTCATTACTAATTCCTTTTTACATTTCAAATTAAGTTTGAAAATAACTTAAGGTTTTAACTTAATATATTTAAGTTAAACAAACTAATTTATAAAAACCATTCATTTCAAAGAAATTGATTTTCAAGAGAATTGATTTAACTTGATTTTTAAAATTTAAAAACTTACTTTTATTTAAATTTTAAAAACTGGTTTAAAACATTTGCTTTGGGTTTAACCCATATGTACCTGAACAGAACCAAGTACATCTTCCTCTTTTCTACTTTTTGAACAATTGGACTTAAATTTTAAAAACTATTTGAAAACTCAACAGTTTGGTTTAAAAATTTAAAACTGTTAAAACTTAACAGTTTTATAACGACCCTGGATTTTTACCTGTTTATCGTAATAAATATTTAATCCAATTGAATAAAATGTAAACCGATCATTCTAAAATAAATGAATCTTTTGGAATGATTGCCATTTGTTTATATAACATTGTATTTGGAAAGAACGGTTAGATTTGAAAATTTAAAATAAATCTCTTACAAAGTATTTATCTTATATAATTGAATTAAAATATTTCACTTTGTTTACAATTGATAAATATTATATATAGGTTATAATATTGAAATACATCAAAGACTATCAAACTAAACGATAAATGTTAAATGTAAATAAACTTATAAATGTAGTTAAATATTGTTAGTCAACATACAAAGAGAATATATATAAAAATTGAAATAAGAAATCAAGTAAAAGCATAAACTCTTAGCAATGTAATATGAAATTAACAAGTTATATTTATAGTTACACTCAACAAACAAAGAAATCAAAATCAGGCTGCAATATAAAAAAATAAAATAAGATAATATAACACACTTAAATACATGAGCAAGCTTCTTAAGTAAGACAAGGTAAATTAATTAATGAAGCCACCTGGACATCTATTGAGTATAGGGTAATAATATCAACAAGACAAAATTAATTAATGAAGCCACAAATCAATCTTTTCAGCCTACAAATTTGGTACATTAAAATATCTTGCCTAAATTTCATCAGCTGTAACTTTCATCTATATATACCACCCTATCTTTCATTCTCGTTCATACCGAGTTTATAAAAAAAAGAGAAGAATAAACATCACCTTATATTTTCAAACTAGTTATCAAAGCAGTGAAAAGGCTTCAGGAAATTTCTTCTGCAGTTCCATCAACACCTTGCCTTCTGTTCAAAGTTTTATTCTTGTGAGTAAACCTATTTTTGTCAAAACTTTATCCTCAATAATTGGTTCATGACAAATATTATGTTGATATATACTATTATGTGATGTTTGTAAATTACTGGATGCTCTGTCTTATGATGTTTTTCAAGCTTTTCATGTTTCTGAGGGAACAGAAGCAAAGAATGGTTTATACTCTTCATATAAAAACATTTAACTTAGAAATTTAATTAAATAAATTTATTTAAAACTAAAGATCAGAGCTTGGAAACTGTTTGATGGTTGGCAGTGGAATATAAGTCATGTAATTCAAATTTACAGTAGAAAGCAAATAAATATGTAAAATTCGAATATCATAAATTGTTGATTTGATTTCATTTCTTGAATATACATATAAGGTAAGAATTTTAAACCAAAAATGACAAATTTTAGGCATGGATTTAAGGAGTAATTCATTAAAGAGCCGAAAATACTTTTTCATCAATTACTGTCGAATTAATCAATAGTTAATGCTGAAATTTGTTGTGAAGTTAGGTTATTGATTCAGGAATATGGGAAAAATGGTGAAAGATTTTTCGAATGCATGGATTTTGGGGTTGAGTTAAAGGTAGGGTTTCGTTCGATTTTCTGAACGAATTGGAAGTTCGATCGCGGTGACTATCACGGTGCGTCGAGCGTCGTGTGGCTGGAAGGGAAGGTAGTGTGGAGGTTGAGGGTGATGCAGCCAGAGTTTTGAAGCTCCAGGAGGTTTGCCTCGCCTGAACAAGGCGAGAGTTGGTCAGAGCATTTCTTTGGATTGGGAGCTCGAATCTTCTTTTCTCGTTCACGAGTCGCATCGAAGTTTGGGGTGTTGGAATCCAAAGAGTGGATGGCGATCGACTTGTCAGCGATCAGACCAGGTGATGGAAGAGCGTCGGAGGGGGGTGTATGTGCACAGATGGTTGTGCACGGCGTTGAAATCTTGCCTGAGTATTTTGCTGAAGGGAGCTCGAAGGAGTACTCGAGTAGGAGGTGAGTTGGCCCATGTAATTTGTATTTTGCGTTGGAAAGCAACAGTTTAAATTTAAACTGTTATAAAAAATTGAAGAAGGTAAGCACAGGGGAGAACTCGGGGAAAACATAGAAATGCTCGGGTCCAACCCGAGTTTTGCCTGGGGTTTTGTCGAGTCAAGTTTATGTTGTGTAGGAGAAGTTGTACAGTTACCATAACTAGTTTTCTAATGGAAGGTTAAGTTGGATATTATATCAATTGTAGGGTATTTAAAGGCTAAGCGAATAAATAAGGAATATTTAGTGATGGGAGATTGCATAACTTTGTAATTAAGGATTGAAAGGAAAAAAAAGAGAAAAAATAAATGTTAATACATTTAAATTTAAGTAAGTTTAAATTTATCAACAAACGTAACTGAATTAAATAAATAATTGACCTCGATAATTAAATTGATTTTAAAGATAATTAAGAAGTGTCAACTAGATGTTTGAAATGAATCGATAAATAAATAAATTTATGATTAATTTATCAAACAGTGGATTAATATAAGTTGATTTAACGAATAAAATTATACATTGATAATTCTGTTGAGTGACTTTTGGAATGTCTGTTTTGTGATGACTAGTTGTGATATTAATCTGTGATATGTCTATTCTGGTTGTAGATAATTTACCTGTGATAACTGCTATCTAAAATGAATTTTAAAATTTTAAATAGACAACTTGGCCCTTAAAATGGCGTTTGGATTTCGATGAGACCGGGATCGGAAGAATCAATTTTGATTCTCCGAAAACCACATCAATCCAAATTTAACGATAGGTCGTGACTTATCATTTGGTGATAGAGATGGTGTTTCAAAATTCAAGGGTTATCGTCGTTAACTCTGAGGGTGATTCCAAAATGAGTGTAACGAGATAATGCCTTCGGTTTCGTTCGAACCCGGAACGAACTTGTATGGATTGAATGCTTTCAGCACATCATCAGGCGGACGATGAGCATTCTAAGAATAAATGTTCAATAAGGTAATCGCAGCCTCAAGCCTCATCAACCGGGAATGGCAAAAACAGGGGAGATGCAGCAAGGTTAGGTGGGTCATGCCCAAGCAGGATAAGATATTCCCCTGTCTAGATGTCCCTTTTTATTTCGGCTGTGTGAGCAGTTGTTGGCCACAACTGCGGGGTTATCTTATTCGAGACTGCTCAGTAAGGAATGGTTCCGGCCTTGTGTTGTAGGGGGTCGGGAGTGATCCTCGGTACGGTGATCTAGGCCCTGTACTGTGACGGGCGGAACCCCAGTAGCCCTGCCATTGTTGGAAATCCATTTTCCCTACGAGACCCTACGGTTTTGATTTGTATTACCCACTTTCGTGGCTAGTGGCTGGAATTTAATGAATGTAACAATTTCGGCTATTTTCTATTTACTTGAAAACCCAAGACACTATTATAATATCACTAAATTTCCTATAAAATGTTTTGGTTAGCGTAAGGTAAAAATTTACCCGTATTTATTTGTGGGAAGTCTTACGTGATACCTTTATTTCAAATGATTTTCAAAGTTAAGCAAATTTTAACCTGTTTACTCATACCAGACCCATGTTTGACCCGGATTTTATATTTTGCGTTTTCATAAACTCTTGGGTACTCAAATTTTTATGAGTAGCCAAGTGATAGGTATTGGAAGTGTTGATTTTCTGGAGAAACTTTTGGGAAGAAGACCAGACGTACGTATCTATATATGTAGTTCCGCTTATGTATGTATGGACATATATGTATATGACAGTCCTGTTATATGATAGTGTATGACTGTGATGTATGTATAACTATGTAATAGTTATGTGATGTATTATATTTTGTTCCATTCCGCTGTGAGATTCTGTTGTTGTTATTCTTTCTTTCTATTCTTTTCTATTTCTATCCCTTTCTTTCTTAATGATGAAACGTCTTTCTGGGGTTAGAAAGGCGGGTCGTCACAAGTTCAATCAAGTTCTTGCATATGACCCAGGTAAAACTCGAGTCAAAATCCTATTACCCCGAAACCAACTTCAAGGAAACAAACGAACCAAACCCAGACATATCTGACACAACCATGCCACTATGCACCCTGCACCATCCACGGTGAGACTCCGGCATCAAGACCATCGTTGACAAATCTCATTCGACCTCCTTCCACCACCTAACCATCCGGAAATCCAATATTAACCCAGAAACAAGGTCGAGCTACCTTGATCGAACTGGCATAAATAACATCACCAGAAACCAACTCGAATCCCAAGTCCCTGATCACTGGAGTCGCGGTAACTCCGTCCCTAGCTTCGTCTGACATCCATGCCACCCTCCCCACAGTTACGTGCAACTCGATCCATCATAGGTGACGCCCTCCTCCCAATTCTGAGCACAACCAAAATTAGGTTTTAAAACTAAAGCGAGCAATTCCCAACGCCATGGTGGATTAACCACCTTCTAGCCATTTTTGCCCACTTCTCTGATCATCCATCTAGCTCCAGCCAGAACTTCGATCACCATAGATACTTTAATCACCAGAAAATCTCAAAACTCCAAACTCTGGTCTTAAGAACTGCACCCTCATTACAATTCTAAAACTTGTAATTTTTGTTATAAAAATATCATTTTCTAAAGAAGATTCAAGAGATAAACTTGAATCAATGAAATTCAATGTTTGGTTTTACATGTTTTAAATATTTCTACTGTTATTTCCCAAATGCAAGCATATTTCATCACTTACATACTTGTTTATATTTTTAGTACCTAGATTGTATTAAAACTAATCTATTTTGTTTTTGATCCAAGTGCTAACAGAGATTAGATAAAAAGATATAGATTTTTGATTAATGGGTAAACACTAAAACCTAGGAAACAGAGATACGAGCACATGCACAGTTCAATTCTCACATACATGCAGAGTACATATATATATATATAAACATGAAAAGATAATTCATTCAGAAATCATATAAAAGAAAATTTAAATATGTTTTAGCTTTTGAAAAAGGATGTTTACTCACCTAAGAAAAATGCAGAGAGCTTGGGAAAACAGGAAACTTTGAACTTGACTGCTTTGATTCCTTTAAAAATTGAAAAGCTTTGAATAATGAAATGCTAGCTTTGAAAACTTGAAAACCATGGCCTCTGGAATTTGTAAGATTTGAAAACTTTGCTTTGGCTTACTTCAGATTTACTTGCATGCATTCTTGAAAGTAATTACAAACTTGAAGAACAAATGGTTACAGGTTTGAAAAATACATGGTTACAGACTTTGGTTGTTTACAGAACTTGATGGATGTTTACAGGCTTGCGTTTGCAAATTTGGTTTGAGATGTGGTTTCAGGTCTGAGAACAATGATTCTGAGTTGCATTGCAGATTTGTTTTGAGGAGTGTTTTGCAATCTGAAGATAAAAGAATTAACAATTTTGATATTGCATTTGAAAAGGGTTACAGGTTTTAATTCTTGGATCTGAGAATTTGGTTTACAAGGTTTTTGGTCTCAGATTTTTATGGTATTGTTTTCTTTTGGCAAATGTGAAAATGAATCAAAGAAAATGGAAGAAGAAAAGGATATAGATTTATATATATTTGTTTTAGAATTAAAGAAAATAAAAACTGAATATGACACTTGTCATTAAAATCTCAATTACCTTACATATGTTTGTATGATGCATACAAAATTAACACTTGTAAAAATTTACTTTTATTTTATTTTTAAATGATTTAAAAGTTTTTTGAATTAGGTTTCCTAATTAATTAATACATTTATTAATTATAAATGCTTTTCTTAATTCATATACATAAAATTCTTTTAAAAGAAATAAAATAAAAACCAATTTATAATTTAAATAAAATCAAATATAATATACATTAAATCCATTTTTAAATGCTAATATAACTTTTGTACTTATTTATTATTAAACAAATACTTTCTAAATTTATATAAATAAATTTCTTTTAGGAAAACAATATAAAACAAAATCTTATTTAAATAAAAACTTTATTCATATATTTCATATCAAAATATATTAAAATACTTATCTTTAAAGATTCAAATTAAAGTCCAGATTCAAATTTAAATTTTACTTTTAAAATCTAATTTAAAAATCAACTCAAACATTTATATTTTTAAATAAACACATTATTAAGTTTTGAAATTGATTACTCCATTTAAAAACAACTTAATACATACATACATACATACATACATACATATATATATATATATATATATATATATTTAAACAATACTTATTAAATTTGAAAATAATAAGTCTATTTAAAATCAAATTTATAAATTAACATAAATTAAATAATTGTTCTTATTAAAAATCAATCCATAACCATAATTAAAACATCACATTATTATTATTTGGTTATTTACATTTGAAAATAACAATCTTATCAATTTTAAAAAATTTAAATTAAGAGATTATCACATTTTAAATTCCTTGAAATTCTAGGATATCACAATGTATATTTGTAAGTAATATAAAAACGTTTTATATTTTGTTGCTTGAGTTGTTAAGTTTGAATTTTGGGTTTCAATCGATTCGTCTGGCCAACGCTATAGATATGAATTCCAAAACACTTAAACAAAGCAAACTGACACAATATTGTTTTGAAATTGGTAAATGAAGTTATTTTATGTATGATTATATTTTATATATAAAGGAATAATTTTCTGAAATTGATTAGTTAAATAATTTGTTGTTAGAAATGATAATACTATATTATCATTTATTGTTTTGCCAACATTCCTAAATTGCTAACTATTGTTGTATGTTATAAGGAGATGAAATTTTGTAAACATGGTTTATAAATCTGAATTGCAAATGAAATGAATTTAAATTTAAGGATTTGAGAATTTAATTTTCCGTGCCTTTCAAAATTTGGCTGTCAAGGTTTGAAAAATATATATTATATAAAAGTATTTTTGAATGGAAATTTGTTTCCAAAGAATTTTAAATGAAGTAATTCAGTTTTCTCCCCTTTTGTCGCTGGAAAATAATTTCGATGATGATTGCTGCATTATCAACATTCATTTTCAAGTCTCAAAGTGGGGAGAACACTTAGTATCTTTCTACACTTTTGTTTTGGAAATGGATTAGATTAGAATTTCTTGAGCATGATTTGATATGTGTGTGTGTGTTTATTTCAAAAAGGTTTGAAGTGAAACCAGAATTTAATTTTTACATTTTGTGTTAAGAGATGATTTTCAATTATTGAAATGAAGCAATTTTTTTGAATAATTGAAGTGTCTAAAATGATAAATTGAATTGAAACAACTTAAAATAGTTGAACTAGGAAATTTTATTTGTATAGTACTCAATTTCATTCTATAAACATATATAACTTATTTGAAATATTCAGAAAGTTTAAATGTTAATGTGAATATGTAATTGAAGGTTATACAAGAGAAACTTAAGTAATAAAATGTTCAAACAAATTTTTTTCTTAATGGAAATATTGAAAATAATGGTAAAATTATATGGTTTTGAATTAATTGCTGGTACTATGTATTTCGAATCAATCTTTCCTTTTTGTTGCTTCTATTCTCCTATCTTGTTCATTTTCGAGGACGAAAAGTTTTGAGTGGGGAAGAGTGTAACGACCCAAAAATTTTAACGATTTTAAATAATGTATTTAACTGAATTTTTATTGAAAATATGTATAATTAAATTTTAGCAATGAAAACTTGATATTTGTTATGCGTCTATTTAAGCATGGCAAGTGACAAATTTTTATTGGAAAATATTAAATTTTATTTAGTTGTGAAATTTCAGATTTAAATTTAAAAATCAATTAATTTGATGGAAATAAAATATTTTAAAATTTTGAATATTTTTATATAATAAAAATGTAAATCATTTTCCGAGTGAGAAGTTATATTTCGTTGCTCCAAATTTGGACTGCTCTAGCTCCTTTTATCTTATTTTCGGCGTATTAGCAGCAGTTTACAAGTGAATATCGAGTTTTGAGAGTTGATCATATCGCTAATATCTATGTACCATTCTTTTTGTCTAGTCGTGTTGATCTCCGCAGTATATTCATTTCTATATTTCGATGTCCGGTACGCGGCGAAATTTGCGAAACGTGTAACAACCCGAAATTTAACCCATAATAATTGATTAGTTAATTAATTAAAACTAACTTTGTGAAATTTTCAAAATTGAGTCACGGAAGTTGCACCATTGTGTCCGTGGTAATTTTCATATATAGAATGTCAGAAAGCGAGCTAATATGAACAAATTACAAGATAAACAAAAATCAAATATATATATATATATATATATATATATATATTGGCTAGGTCGACCACCAGGTCGACCGAACCTCACCCTAGGTCGACTGACCGGTCGACCTGGGTATAGGGCCGGTCGACCAAGCGGTCGACCCGCCTTGTGTAATAAACGAAGGATATTTTACTTCATTCTTGAACTTTCCAACAAGCTTTTACACGTATTTTACGTTATTTAAACTCATCCGGTCCTTCCATTTTTACATCCGATTGCTACTATTCAGCCTATGACGTGGTTGCATCCTATTCAATCCTCAAATCCAACGATCTGAGATCCACTTCTATCCCTATGAATAGAACCCTAGCAGCACTTTTTCTCATTCCAAAATTTTCTCCAATTAGGTTCACCTATTCAGGAAGGACCCTAAGAAGAATAATTTTCCTAGGAGGAAATCGTTTTAGATAAAAATATTTAACAACCCTAAGTGGATCCGTGAAGGCCCAAAGGGAAGAGCTAAGGACCAAAGATGAGTGATTGTAATTATTTTAAATTTCTTTAAGTAATTTAAAATAATAGGGTTTCCAATAGTTGTAGTTTTACTACAATTTTTGGAGCAATCTTTTTAGTAATTTATTTACAGTTTTTAAAATTATTTCAGTTAAATTTAGTTTATTTCTAGTTTTCCATTTATTTACAGTTTATTTACAGTATTTTTAGTTATTTAATGTTATTTATGCGTTATTTACATCTTCTTCTTATGCCTTGAATTTCCTTCTATTTTCAATTTTCTTTTATTCCCCTTTCTTCTTCTTCACGTATGGATTAGAATAGAATTAATGCGAAATTGCATTGAATTATAATAAATCTAAAATAATGGAATATAAGATGTAAATTATAAAGACTGTAATATAAATGGAATTGGAATAGAATTATGCCTAATTATGATATTCATTGGACTGAATTAAGGAGATTGGCCTTGTTATAACTTAGAATTATAACTAAAAAGAATAAAAAAAGAAAAAAAAGCTTATTTTCATACGTAGACCTTGAGTTAAGTAATAAGCATGATTACAACATAGGTTATAATAAGAAATAGAACAGAATAAGGCTTATTTTAAGACTTAGGATAAATTAATAAGCACATATAGTAAGAACAAGAGTAAAAGCTTATTTGAATAATTTATCTAAGTTAATAAGCAAAGAATTAAAGTAGGACCTGCACCAAATAGCATTCTCCTATTATTTTCTATGGGTACGGTATTTCACATAAACCTGAAGTGAGACGAGAGGCATGCTTATGCTAGTAGTGGTAGTAGTTGGTCAGTATAGAGATGTTCAAATCACGAGGGATTTGGACAAGGGCACTATTAGATATTGTTTGGATGACGAACTAGTACCGACAACATTCCCCTATATTTTCTATGGACATGGTGTTTCTATAATCCTGAAATGAGACGAGGGACATGCTTATGATGAGTCGAGGTAATAATACGACCCAATAGGAGGAGCAACATGTAGCATGAGCATGGTGGTAGTTACGCATGCGACTTCCATTTCAGTGCTCAGTAATCACTATGAGTTCCAAGTGCTTAGTATGTGTGTATTTCATAGACACAATTGCCTTCTATGTAGGGTGTTATGTATCGTCTAGTCCACAGTAGGTGCTTTGTGTATCTTTCGTAGTTACCATTGGTTGATATATAGGGAGTTATATATAGCGTCTAGTCCGCAGTAAGATCTATGGAGTAGCAGGCCAATCAAATGGTAGAATTAGGATTTCGGCCTAATTATAGGATTAGGAATTCAGCCAATCAAGCAGCTACTAAAGACAAGTGCAAACAATCAAAGTTAATATATATTACCAATTTTAATAGTTTAATTGTATTTTCCATTTTATCTCTTTCCTATCCCTTTGTTTCCTTTTATATATACTAGAAATATTGAAGAGTCTATTAATTTTACTTTGCTTAAGGGTTCTAGTAGTTACTATTATTCATCAAACTTTTAGTCTAACACACTCCTCTATTTTCCTCTCCCCCCATAGGTAATCAAAGAGAGGGTAGTAAGTTGCAGTTGCTTAGAGGCTTCTTGCAGAAGATTTCTACCATGTATTTCTTTTATTCTCGCTTTAGCTCTTTCTGTGTACTAGTTTTCTATGAGGG
Organism: Allium cepa; assembly: GCA_030765085.1. Taxonomy (NCBI): domain Eukaryota; kingdom Viridiplantae; phylum Streptophyta; class Magnoliopsida; order Asparagales; family Amaryllidaceae; genus Allium; species Allium cepa. Next base: position 669,916,690 of record CM060939.1, on the reverse strand, counting down.
ATATTCGTACTCTGATTTTTGTTGAGATTACGAGTTTATATTTCATGAGACTGTTGGGTTTTGAGACATATATGTTGTATTTGGATTTTGACTTATTTGGTTTATGAAGCAATTATGAAGCTTTTTCTTAAATAAGTTATTATTTTAGTTTCCGCTGTTTTTACATATTTTTGTCTTGTGAATCTTAGTCTCTGTTAGTTTCAATTATACCTACAACGCACCATGCCTTTTAATGAGTCCTTTCGGATATATTAAGGGGTGTAGGGTGTTTCAAAACGGTTAGCCGTGTCGGTACCTGTTTGGAACCTTTTGGTGTTCTATGACCTTTCATAATCCACCGTGAAAATGATGGCCATTGGCCTTTTATATTTACAGAAATTTAATTCATGACTTTTCCTTTCCCATCGTTTGCTTTTAACCTTTGGTTCATTACATTTTCTTCTTTGCACATTCTTTCTCTTTAGTTCTCCATTTTGTTCATGGCTTGAGAAGAAACAAATAAAAGTATATATTATATGTTGCATGCTTTACATTGAAACTGCTCGTTCCTTTTTCCTTATGCAAATGTGCCCTCGACCCTTCCATCGCACATGACCGCCGACCCACTCCACGAGGCCACAGCCTACATGTAATGCCCCGCCTTTTTGCACGATTTAAATTGACGATAAACCACACACGTCAGACTTAAAACATATAGAAGGGCGGATTGTTATGGGGTAAATAAGAAAAAAGCAGAGAAAGGAAAAACACAAAATAGAATCTTGCAGCGGAACGATAAAATATAATAATCAAATACATAGTTCATGAAGCTATTGTACAAAATATTTGATTATATTTATACAATACATATCAGAGTTGCATATACCAGCGAATAATAATTGATGCAGCGGAATAAAGTGGGTAGTGGAATATAATAATAAATAAATAATAAATCTTCGTCTTCGTCCTCCAGAATACAGTCTTCCAAATCCTGAAATACTCAGGCTGACCCGAGCGAATTGAAAAGCCAAAACACTCGAGTCAAAACTAAAAGATCTTATGTGAGTTAAATCAACAGTAAAATATTAGTGGAACGACGTCAGAGATGTTTACGGGATTTTACATCTCCTATCCAGTGTCTAACATGAGTGCAGTAACTTAAGAGATGTTCGGGATTCACATCTCCTAAGGATCTGTTAAACTATTTACAATGCAGTAATATTTCGCTATTATAATAATGTCTATAGTAAAATAAACTTACTTTTAAATAGCGCTAAGCTTTACATTTTCCACCTTAACACATGTATATATTCCCATAGTCTATATAGTACTGTAATCTTCCCCGTACTGGACGTCGTCAGAGGGCACTCCATAGGTATAGTACAAAACCAAAATCGTATAAGGCGCGCTAGGGTATGTGATACGACACAACTAGGCAATGCCAGGGTAAATATACCAATTGCTATCCGGGCTGGTGGTAACGCATAGCCGCAGCTACCACCCACCTCGAGCCACACCCCCAAAGAAAAAAAATCAAAAGTGGTCACCGAATCAATCCAAAAGTCAAAATATAATATTGAAGGGATGTGTCCGATCAAAGGTGCTACCTTATTGGCCCGAGAATCGCTCCTGTTTTAGCCACCTTATGCCAACTCACGGGAGTCGGGTCCACGTATTTACCTCAAAGGAAACACCGCCACCATCTTACTTCATTCTGGAATCTCCGCCACGTACACGGTTGTTAAAGTGGTGGCAGAGAGTATGACAACTTCCGATCCCGGTCTCTTCAACATCCAACCATTATTATAACATCGCGGTCATTTCAAAATAATTTATAGTTTACAACCAGAATAAAATATTCATTTCAAAGCCATATAAATACGATATCATTTCCTCTTTTAAAAACCAAAACAATATGATATCAATTTCAAACATATCCCCTTTTAAAACCATAACATTTTAAAAATTATAATATTTCGAAACCAAAACTTGAAATATAGCCTTTCAAAACATAAAACTTTGAATTTCATAACTTTGAAACATACTACACCACTTAAATGGTTTAAATACGAAATTACTTTATAAAATAAAATAGTTTCTTCACCTTCACAAAACAATTCCAATTATAGATTCAAATTTCAAAATAAACCATTTCAATTACCATATATTTCAAAGCTTTAAATATTACACCATTTCACAACGAATTCTTTGATAATTTAATATATATCAAATTCCATTACTCTTATTTCGATTTGAAATATTTACTTAATAAATCAAATATTATTTACGTAAAACCTTTGAACTTCAAATAATAGGATATACTTTCAATTTAATTTAACTTGATAGTATTCGTTTAAATCAACTTGGTATTCATTTAAATCCTCTAAACCAAAAATCAAGTTATGAGAATCATACCTTTTAAAATCTCTACTTTATTTAAATTCCAAATAAATTTTATTCGAGGATAATTCTTAAATAGTTTAATTCAAATCAAATTCATATTTATCTTCCAAACTTATTTATATTTGAGTCATTATAAACTCTATATACAATAGAATTTAAATAAATACTTAACCATTTTATATAAAGGAATCAAACTTTATTATTAAACTCATTTTTATTAATCAATTTTATACATAGCTTAAATTCAAGAATTTAACTATATATATATATAAAATAATATTTATATCATCAAAAATTAATATTTATTAAACCGTATATTCCTTTCCAAAACCATGGAAAATCATTTCAAAATATTTTATATATATATATAGACCGCGATGCTTGTATATAATTTTCTATCCTATGGTCAAGTGATACGGATATTTATCATTTCAATCCGTAATTAAAATAAAATTACGATTATATATCATTTCAAACCGCAATCCCGAATGAAATAAAATGCATAATAACTTGCAATTTATAATAATATATAATACAACATCCATTCATCCATCAACAGATCACACATCCATCACAATCATCATCCAGAACAATCAATCAGTATCAATAGATAACTGATAATATATATAACAGGTATTTAACTAGCAGTTATATTCAAAGCTAAATTAAATAACGATTTAATTTAAATAAATGAAATTAACTGAGATGATGATTAAAATATACGGAAAAAGTCATAAATAAATGCATAATCACAACACAAATTTAATTTAACAAACATAAGAAGTTTTAGAAGTAGTGAGTGAGTTAAAACACTCACCTTTTGAATTTAAATTGAATTTAAATCCAATTTAAACCCAAAAATGTCATAGTCTCAGAATCCATCCAAACCAGTGCCAAAATGTCTGGAATTTTATTACGATCCTAACAAAGAAAATCACGCATGAATACGACTTCGTATGCAAAAGATACGAAATTATAGGCATCATCGTGAAATAATCATTAATTAATTACTTAATCCTTAATTACCCAATCAGAAGACTAATCCATCTTCCTCCTCAACACTTCCTGTACACGCACCATGAACCGTGCACTCCAAATCCAACAGCCATTGATTTCTCCTCCAATTCTAAATGAAAATGGCATCCGCCTTTGCCAACGCACCCAGCTTCGGTTTCTCCACGATCTGCACACCACACCTCGCCTCCTTCGAGCCCAAACAAAACATGACCCACGATCTAGCCTTGATAGAGCCACGAATGTGGCCCTCTATAGATGGCCGGAGATGCCCAAAACATCGGCAATGGTGCTTCTCGGCATGAGAAGATTTATGACGTGCTCGATTTCGACCAAAACCCCCTCGATTCCCGACAACACCAAACCCTAGTTGGCCATGGAAACCTAGTCAAGGCCAGGTGTAACTGCATTCCTCGTTATCTGTATGGACTTCAAGATGTCATCGACAAGAGTAGAATGAAACCAGTTTGAGAATTTTTAGTCGAGTAATTCAGGAGATTTTGATTTTTGAAATTTGAAATTGAAATTTGGAATAAGGTTGGCAAATTGATTTTTTTTTCTTTTTTCGCCATTGAAAGGAGAAGGAGAGGTAGACAGATGGGAATTGAGGTAGGCTAGGGTTTATAACTGGGTATTTATAGGCAAAGTTGAAAGAAAATAGATGGACCCGATTTTAAAATATTTTAAATGCAATAGAAAAGGTTTCAGGTCCAAATTCCATCGTATGAAAAAGTTATGCTAAAATCAATATTTTTCAAATTGATTTCAATTTCATAAATTTTAAGGCGTTTCGAGTCCGTACGATCAAACGATAAGTCCGATCGATATGAAACTTGAAATCCTACAATAATTCACTGTTACGGATCCAATGAAACTGGTTTCGTCGAAATTCGAGTCAGTGGCTTAAATGGCTATATTTACATTAATTAATTAAATTAATAAATTAACAAATTAAATCAAATTTTCGATTTCAACTCTATAATTAACAAATTTCATCATTTTTTAAATTTCCAAATCATTTGCATTAATTTACCCAAATTTAAATGTCAAATTAGAGTTGATTAATTTATCTCAGTATTAACCACAATTTCATTAAATTCAAAAATTATAAATTTAGTTTTCAAAAATTCTATTTAATCTACTTCCCATTCTATTATTCAATTCATTATTGTCAACAGATGAAATAAATATTGGATTCAAAATCTATTACATTAAATATTCTCACATTCCATCTTAATTTCAAATAACGTAATATTTATATTTTCAATTCCAATTATCTGCAATTAATCCAATTATTATAAATTAAATTCAGTAAATTGATAAGTCTTGTTATCCATTCTTTTAATCCAAAAAATTGTCATAATAGGAAAAGAATTAATACTATTTCCAATAATTCCCTTAATTTGCACTAACATAACATTTAATTAGATTTATTGCAATTGATTACCCGTTTTATTACACTTATAAGTTATCACTAACAGACAGGTGTTGAAATTGATTACATACACTATTCTCATCCTATTTCATAAATTTTACACTAATTCACCAATTAGTTCAATATGTACACTTGTTTCCTTGTATTCAATTAGCAGCTAAGTATAACATCTACATTATTCCCAACTTACAAATTTTGATTTAATTACTATATTATTATTATTACTTCATTGATTAATTCAATATTTGCATTGTTTTTCTTATATTGAATTTATTACCAAATATTCCTATTTACAATCAATAAATATAACTTTGTAACGCAGTTAACACTTGTCTCACATTTCATTCCATTTATATATTCAAATTTCCTACTTCCCTTTATATTAACTATCATTTCCAAATATATTGAAGTTGTCAAAATGTACATTTGTTAAAATTAGAACCTCAAATTAATTCATTCAATAGGTTTTATTCCTTTATATTAACTTACGAATAAAATATGCATTTTCGTTGCTTATTACATTTACACTTTACAATTACAGTTCTTACCCACATTAATGAGACAATCATTTTCATCTAAATGTAATTGTTTTCCAATATACTGATAAACTTTATTTCCATGCCTTATAATACAACAAATTGTCCAATATGAATAACCTTAACATTATTTACAAATATTACCTTAAATCCAACCTAACGTAATATTTAATTCCATTTATTACAGGTTTTAATTAATAGTGATTGCGCTAAATTAGTTTGCATTACCGTTATTCCATTACTCTACATCCAATTACATTTAATCATTTATAAACTTACATTAACATAATTGCATTAATTTACATTCAGTTACAAATAAATCAATATATTATTTCACACATTAATACACTGATTGTATTTGTTTATACTATATTCCATTTAAAACTAAGTCATAACAGTTGAATTATTATATTAAATTGTAATGTTCATTCAAGTTCATTAATTATTATATATTAATTAATTAATTCAATATTTACGTTCGTTTTCCTATATTAAATTTATTAACAAGTAATCCTTTTCCCTTATTCCAACAAATTGGAATTTCATTCAATTACTATAAACAATCATTTTCCTATTCACCCTATATTATCAACCCACAATTATAATTACTTACAGAACATTTATTTTATTCAATGAACATTTATTAAAATTAAATTCCTTAATTTAATTCAATGCTTACATTTTGTTTTCATATTTTCAATTTGTAGCTAAGCATGCGTCTACATTATTTCCATTGATTTGAATTTCGTTCAATCTATTAATAGTTACCTTGGTTAAGTTACCTTAGTTAACATTAACGAAATCTTAGATTATAATTTTACAATCTTAACAAATTCATAAATTGCCAATTGTCAAAGGGGGAATTAATTTAAAGGACAATTCTTTTTATATTTTTTGCCTCAAGGACACGACCTCAATATTTTTACACTACGCCATAGATGACCTTCTGCAACATTTTTGCAAAGTGTTGCTAGCTAAAATGTTGCGACAGCTATAAAATTTTGGTCCTGCTGCAACGTTGTATTTTTGGTGTTACCTTAGCCTTAAAAATGTGTTGCTCTAGCTAAACAAGTGTAACACGATGCAACATTTTTATATAGTGTTGCCATAGATATATTCTAATTAAAAAAAAATTAAAAAAAATTACACCTCAGCGATCCACACCACTATTTAAAACGAAATCTCAACCGTCGATTCACACCATCGATCCACACCTTACCAATTTCTATTTCCCGTTTTACTTTTCTTTTTCATTCCTCTCTGTGTGAAAATTAGGGCACGCGATTTTTCTTTCTCGTTCCTCTCTGTGATAACTAGGGCACGCGATTCCAGTTGCTTTGATGCTCTGATTGATCGAATCTAGTGTAAGAAACGTTCCTGGTAGCTTGCTCCTTCGTTCTCCTTGATTGATTGCTCGAATTGCTTTGACTTCGTCGTCGGGTGCGATGTGATATTATTTGGTATGTTTTCTGCCTTCTAGTTTACTTGATTATTCTCAATTTTGGTTGCACTCGCACGCTTTTGCCGATGATGAATTGGGAGTTATTTATAGGCTTTATTTCCTATAACCTCGAGTTTAATCTTTCTGTTGGACTTTGAGAAATCTGGTATGTTGGATTGCGATGATGTATTGGTATGTTGGATTTTGGTCCACTGGCTTGATTTTGCTTTGCCGATGATGAATTGCGATGTGATATTATTTGGTATGTTGGATTTTGGTTCATTGGCTTGTTTTTGATTTCTGAACTGAGCTTGTTAGCTCCTTTCTGCTGCAGTTGTTAAACCAAAACTTGAACCTTTGTTAAACTTGTTCACATACCTTTATACCTTGCTGCATTTGTTAAACCAGAACTTGAAGTATTTGTATTCTGCTGTCCTCTTGAAAACTGCTTCACTTGAAAACTTCTGCATTTTTGAAAATCAGAACTTTGAAAGTGATCTTTGGTTTTATAAAACTGTTGACTAATCTGAACATTGAGTTTTGATTTCCACGATATATACAAACATATGTGTGTTGAGCTTTGTTGGTTTTGCTTGGTCTGGACTGAACTGGTACCATGCTAACCTTGTTCTTTAACATGAACTAATGCTCCAAGTCCTCTGTATATCATATTACTGCCTATGTTTCTCTTGTACATGCCTGATGCATTCACTATTTTTGCTTGATGAGCTGCCTATGTGTACTGTTGTGTTTCTTGCACTAGCTTGTCTACATTTTGCTGAACCTGGTTCTTGTTTGTTTTGTTGGTTGTTTGGCCCTGAGTTGAATCCAGTCGATGACTCGGGTTTGACCTTGTGCCGTGTCCATTTTTTTGGCTTGTCTACATATCTGGCTGCACTTGAGTATGAACTTGCACTTGAGTAGTTGCACTTGAGTAGTTTCTTGTACCAAACCTTATGATGCATGTATGTTCATCCATGTACATGCATTTCTTGGTCATGTTATGTCGCTTGCTGTGTTGAGTACTACTTTGTGCACTTGGCTTCTCCTTTGTGCATTTTTGCCTGAACTGTTGCTTGTTGTCTTCCATACTGTCTTGTATCCATGTGTTGCATTCAAGTTTGGCTTATGCACTCGTGAACAGCTGACTTGTGCATTCACAGGTTGTCCGTGCAAATATTTGGTCCCTGTCAGAAAAAAAATATGAAAAGAAACAACCCAAATACCTGAGGCAAATAATATAACAAAAACATTTTCATTTTCTGTTCGAGTTAAATATTATTTTCCAGATTACTGCTTTTGAATTATATGTGACAGGTATTGAAGACTGGACAGCTGGATACAAGCTTGAAGACAGAGTCAAATCAAATGTGCATGAGCTTGAAGACTGGACCCGCTACTCGGCTCGCCTTCGGCTCGGCACTCGGCTCGTCATATATTTGTCAGTGTCGGTGTCTGTATAAATTGAAACTGCATATGTAATGAGTGAACTGAGTGATGTAGTGAGGAATATCTGTATATGTGAATATCAGTGTTATATATCATTGAATTGTAAAATAGTGGAGTCAGGAATTTGTACTATTTCAAATGTTGAAATAAAATATTTATTTAAATAAATTACTGTTTGAATATCAAATTCTGTGCAATAGCATTTTATTAAATAAATATTTATTTCTATTAAAAAATCAAATATGCTCTACATTGTGGGCCTCATAAATTCAGAAAGTTAATATCTATAGCAACATTTTGGAATGTTGCTACAGACAGCTATGGATGTTGCTATAGACCCAAATAGGGTTCTATTGCAACAATATTACTTATGTTGCCTTAGACAGTCAAGATGTTGCCTTTGAGGTCTAAGGCAACGGCAAAAATTGCATCACCCGAAAAGTGTTGCCATAGACCTATGGCAACATTTTTTGGGCCTGACCCAACATTTTTTTGTGTTGCAGAAGGCCATTTATGGCGTAGTGTTACCACAAGGACAAAAATTCTTTTAAAAATTCTTCACAAGGACAAACATTTTCCAAAATTATTCATAAGGACAACAAAACTGATACCGAACTAAAAACTGATACCCAAAAACTGCTACCGATAACTACAAACTGATACCTAAAAACTGCTATCAATAACTAAAACTGATACCTATAGAAAGTTGTCCTTCAAGATAAAATATTAAAGGTCTGTCCTTGAGGCTAAAAGCTGTGAAATTTTATCCTTGACAATAATTTCCCGATTGCCAAACATATACATGAATTACTATTAAATGTTCTCAATAAATTATTTACTTGGTTTCAACCTTCTATTCATCAATTACTGCCTTATAAATAAACTCCCGTTTCTATTCAATTTACATTATTTCCAATTTATTTCAATATAAATTTTGAATTGTTAATTTTAATTTCAATTGCTACATCTAATTTCTAACATTCGTTCCAATATAAACTATAAGATTTTTATTTCTTTCTAAATTTAATTACAAATCTTATTAATTTAACTCATTTTAATTATCGAATTTTACAGGTCGTTACACTCTCCCTCACTCAAAACTTTTCGTCCTCGAAAAGGAAAGAAGTAGGGAAAAGAAGGATTATGAAATCGATAAATCTTATGTAAAATATTAAATTTATAAACAAATAAATTTACAAAATTAATCAATTTGAAAAAAACATACCAAAATAATATATCCCAACAGGGGAAAAAAATATAATAGCGCTATAAACTGTAATCCGAAAACGTACCTATTTGTCGGGCAAATAACGCTTATTTATGGAACCAAAAGCAGTAGCAATTGCTTCCATAACCTGTATTTCACTTATATAATCCAAAAAGGTAAACAATTATATAAAATGAAATATTTAAAGTGGTTTCAATCACAAACAAACAAATCAATCCAAACATCGTCACTTGCAACAAGCAAACAACCATCACATAGAATCAATACAAATCAATCATCCGTTCATATCAAACAAACAAATAGTTGTTCAGGTTCAAAACTTTAAATTGTACAGAATGGATAATAAACTACTAAGTGTCTCCTTTACTCAACAGTCTTAGATGAGCTAAACAGATCATTCATATATCTACACAATTTTAAAGTATCCTTACCCAAACAGCCATAAACCAAAACAAATAATAACAATTTCAAACAACAAATTTAGTTTATCCTTATTAATTCCATTCATACATTTGTTGCTTGATTTCTCTTTTCATTTATATAATGATTCCTCCTTTAATTTACATTTATTTCTTAAAAGATTTTTGTAACGACCCAGAAATTTTTAGTAATTAAAATATGAATATTTAATTAATTTTAAATATTAATAAGTGAAATTATAAGTCGAATAAATTTTTATTTGAATAATTGAATTTAATTGGATAATTAAATCGATAATTTAATATGTTAAATTATGGAAATAATTGAAAATTGGGTTAAATATGATTGAAAATGATTTGTAAAATTTTATTTTATCATATTGGAGTTAGAAAGATATTTTATAACTTTTAAAAATCGAATTAAAAGTTTATTTGTGAAAATTGAATATTTTAATATTAAAATCGACTAGTGAAAATAGTCAATTTTTGAACAGTCTCAGAATTGAACGAAACTTGTTCCATTGGATCCGTAATAGTTAGTTATTACCGGATTTCAATTTTTGTGTCAATCGGAGCTATCGTTTGATCGTGGCAGCTCGAAACGCATCGAATTATTTTTAATTTTAATTTGGCGAGTTAAAATAGCCATTTTTCAAAAAGTCTCGGATTTCGACGAAACTAGTTTCATCGGATCCTTAATGTGATATTATTGTATGGTTTCAAATTTCAAGTCAATTGGATTTACCGTTTGTCCGGTACAAATTAAAACGCCTAGAAAATCGATTAAATCGGTTTAATTTAAATTGAACGTTTATAGCCATAACTCGCACATATGTCCGAATTAGCTTACGAAACCTGTTCCATTGTGTGCGGAACGCGGGGTAAACCCTAGAAACGCGGGTTACGGCGCGTAAATCGGAGTTCGGAATTTCCGGATGAATAGTGTTCGATTTTTCTCTATAAATAGCACCACTACCCCTCTCATAAATTTAAAAAAAAAAAAACCCTAATTTATAACCCTAGCCGCCACCCTACAGCCAATGGTTGAAAATTGTCGTCGTTCTTCCCTTAATATCTCGAAATCCATCAGGAATTAGAAAATATGATCAACTACAAAGTTGTAGCTAACATCGAGTGCTTCACATCTATACGGTTGAGATGATGTTTAGTTGACCAGAGGAGGAGCTAGGGGAGGCCGTCAGTGGCGTGTTGCGTGCGCATTTCCAAGCACAGATGGGGGCCGAGCTCTATGATGATTGGGCCGAGCATGGAGGTTGGGGAGGCGCACGACATGGAGCAATTTGATCGAGTTCAAGTCGCTTATAGGTGGAGTATAATTTAACCTTAAATTTGAGCTTTGGGTTCCATTTGATACGGCAATGATCTGTAGAAACGTGATGGTGGGGAAGAAAAGGAGGGACGGTGGAGATGGCAAGCAGCATGGATCTTGTGGCTAAGAATGGTTGTGGGTTTAAAATTTAAATATATGTTGAAATTTGTTTATAAAAATTCGTATAAACTTGTAAAAACCATAACCTTTTCATACGAGGTCGAAAACGCGCGAAACCAGTTGCGTTGGAATCGTATGGACGAGCACTACGTGATGAAATTGGATTGGAGTCGTTTGGAGTTAGTGAGAATTTTGGGTAAAATTAAACGTCCGTTTAATTTTATTCGAAATAAATCGCTAAAACGGAAATAAAATCAAGGTGAGAACTTCTCACTCAATCGAATCAGTTTCGATTTTATTTTAAATAGTTAGATTTAAAATATTTGTATGCATGTTTGAATGATGATTGTTATCTATTGATTGTTAAAATAGACATTATGCGCCGTTAGTAAGCGGATGTTATTTATTAAAAACATATACCGCGAATATTTCATAAACAGTGAAATTGGTATTATATATAATATCAGTATATATATATTGGCATATGTATATATTGCAGTTGTTGATTTCCCGTATTTTTTAGCGGATGAGACCCTATTGCGCCGTCTATTAAGCGGATAATATTTTAAATCCCATATACCGCGATAATTTCGTACTGGAGCGAAATTGGTATTGTGCTAATGTTTTTGGATGCAGGAAAACAGGTTGGAGGGATCCAACTGGATTCCTCAACAGTATTTATTTGATTTCAGATATTTTGATATTTGATGGACTATCATATCGATATATGATATCGTTGTTGTCGTGATTGACTATTTGGTATGTAGCATCATTGGACCAAATTTGGAATTTTAAAATGATTTCAAAGTGATTTTTGAAAGTATACGTTATAAAATATTTTTGGAATTGATTCATTTTAAAATAAATAAACGTATAATTTTTAAAGTTATAAAAATTATGATTTTTGAGAAATATAGTTAAAAAAAACTGATTTTTGAAAATATGATGCTAATGATTTTATAAAATAGTTTAAATTGGATTTTAGAATTTATTGTGAAAAGTTGAAATATAGGATTTATAAAATTTAATTATTTTATAAATCAAAATGGTGGAAAAATAATAAAGGAGATTAAAGACGTTTTAAAGAATAATATAAATTGATTTATATTAAGAGATTTATAAATGGATATTTATAAATTGAAATATTGACATTATAAAACGAGTTTTTATAAGTGTTTGAATGAAGTGAAAATGAATTTTGTAAATGAATGGAATTCATAAAATTATAAATGGTGAAGTTATAAATGAAATTTATAAATAGTAAGATTTATAAATTTTGTGAAATTATTAAAGAATATATTTGAATGAATAATTGAATCTTATAAGTTATAAGATTTATAATTATGAAGTTCAAAGGAACGATTTTGCAAACGAATAAATTATAAGTATTTCACTTATAATATGAACCTTTAGTTTATAATTGAGTTATAAATCGAATAGGTTAATAAAAGAGATTTATAAAAAGTTGTTATAAAATAAATAGAATGGAATTTATAAACGTTGTTTTATAAATTCACAAACGACTTATTTTGATAAGTAAATTGTTGAAACCTATTAATGGATAATCCTTTGAAATAAAATGAATAAAAGGATGAAATTTGTTAACAAAGAATATTCACGTTTTTGAATAGTGAATAATATGTTAAAGAAAATGTTTAGAATGTGATATTTTAAATAGAATTAAAACGATCTAACGATGTTTTAAAATGTATTGAGATTCGAAAACATAGATTTCAACATTTATTGTTGAAATAGACGTTTTCGAGAAACAAAAGGAAAGTGGACTATAACACTGTTGTTATAGTAAATGATTTCCGAAAGGAAATGTTTTGTATAGTATTGGGATTTATATATCTATTTTAAATTCGAATCCCTATACTAGTGATTTTGAGTTGTCGTAACGATGTTTTACGCAACATTCGTTTTGGCCCAAATAAATATGTTTAAGAGAATAATTTCCTTAAAGAATGAAATATATACTTAATTTCGATTGAAGTATATTGAATATTTTCCAAGTGTTGAAAATAAATAAAATTTGTGAATTACTTATGAATAAATAAGTATGGAAATGTTTTTCCAATATAAAGTGAATATTAGAGAATTTATCTTTTTGAAGATAAATTGAAATGAATAATTGAAATCGTATATTCATAGATATTTTGAAATATAAATTCACTATGGAATTTATGAATGAAAAGGAGAATTTGTTAAAAAAATAAATGTTGATTTATTTTTGAAGTATTGAAATTTAATATCTAGTGAAGATATTTTGGAAAATAAATAATTTGGAAAATTATTTGGAATCTGGTGATGTATGCATATCAATTGATAGTTCAATAACCGACTATCAATATTTCCCTTTGAATGGGTAATTGATGTGATTTGTTTGAATGTGAATGCCACACTTATTTTTGAATAAGCGCTCACTATTCGGGTTAACCGGGAAAGGACCATGGGGTCGTATAACCCATTCCGAATATGTGATACGTCGTTGTGAATTGCATTGAAGATCGGTGTTGAAGACCGAGTATTTGCGAAAGCGATAGGATGACCTATCGATTGTCTCTGCACTGGGTCGCTCCTGGTATAGAGATTTCCTTAAGTGATGGGAAATTCGATCGGGATTGTGAATACCCGGATTGCAAGGGCTTCGTGAGAAGTGCCTTCGGTTTTGTTCGAGCCCGGAACAGACTTGTATGGATTGTATGTCTGACGTTACAAATTGAGATATGAAGCAGATTTATTTCAAATATATTTCTGTTGGTGGCGAAGAATTTATTCTTTTAGCTTAACACCCTTCTCTGAGACGTACGAGCTCAGAGGTTATATAGTTGAAGTTATCAGCGATATATTCCCAATTTGGTAATGTGACATGCTGAGTGTTGCTGAAATGATCATTGTGTTGATTATTTGTGATAGGATCGTTTATTTGATCGTCTATCTTGGTGATCATTTCTATGATCATTTGTTGACCCAAAGCATGGCTTTTGTATAAAGTATGTTTTTGTGGACGTGACTTCGTCGAGCCTCACACCCCGTGAATGGTCAAAACAGGAAAGATGCGGCAAGGTTATGAGGGGTAGCGCCCTTTAGGATGTGTGCATTTCCTTCTGGAAAAGGGTGGTATCATGGTATGGAGCCTAGATACTTACTCATGTTGAAAACACTTTGTTATGATTGTGTGAATTGATTGCGAGCGCTCGGTGAAAAGGTCCCAAAGGACCGGGGGATGGCATATTCGGTCAGTTGTTACTCAGTTAGGGGTAACCCGGCCTTGTGTTGGTAGAGATCCGGTTTGGTTCTCGGGGATGTCCATCTAGAGGCATTCTCATGTGGCAATGGGAAGTTCCTTGGCCTGACCATTTGTTGGAAATCCAATTCCCAATACGAAACTTGTACGGTATTAGTTGTAGAACCCATCATTCACTTATGGTGGTCACCACTGTTTGGATGGTAGCTATAGTAGGCATACGATAATGGTCGTATGTTGGCTAAGATTTATATTCTACTTTCGTAATGAATTTTTCCTACACTATGCACTAATAATAATATCAAATGTTCTTTTAAATGCGTATCAAGCATCTTTGACTATCATAAGGAGAAATCTCCTCCGATTCTGCATTTGCATTGTGTGTGTGTGCGGAAGGCCTTATGGTAGTCTCATTTTTAAAAGCATTGCGAATTGACTTTAAAAATATTCTTCTATTTTGATTTTTAAAGAAAAATAAACTGTTTTGAGTTCTCACACCAGTCACATGACTGACTTGGAGTTTATTGTTTTCCTTCCTAAACTCTGGGTGCCCACCAATTTTCACACGGGCAGTTAAGAGTTAGGTTTTTCAGGATATTCTGAATATTCTGGAGTTGCTGGAGGCAAGCTGGATGGCATGACGTATTATTAGTATATAGTATTTCTTTTTCCGCTGCACTGTTTGTTGTTGTTGATGTTGTACACTCTGATGATATGATGTAATGAAATGAAATGTATAAAATGTAATAATTGATATAGTTCTTTGTTTAAAGATTATTCATTTATTATTATATGTTGTTCCGCTGCGAATTGTGAGATTCTGATGTTGTTCAGTTGTTTTCCGTTCTATGTGTTCTATTTTCTATTTTCTTTTCTATGTTCTTCTATTTTCCATTTTCTTTCCCTCTCTATTTTCTGTCTTATTTTTCTATCCTCTTATCTCTTCTTCTCTCTTTTTCTTTTCTTGAATTCTTTTTCTTAAAACCATAACATTTCGGGTTTTTGGCCTTCGATTTCTCGGCAGTCGATAAAGTGAGTATCGATGTTGAATTTTCGAAAGTCGAAAATTTCCGGGGCGTTACAGTTGGTATCAGAGCTTATGGTTAAGCGACAACCATGGTTCTGTTGGGTATTACTCATTAGAGATAGAGTCAGGAGTGCTCTAGATTGAGTTTGAGTGTAATAATAGCTATGAGAGCGTATTTGTTAGTGAATATATAAAATTGTTTTATGTTGTGATGATTGGTTTGTTGAGTGGTATATGAACCTTCGTCAGCGTGGTCTCGACAACTATGCCGAAGGGGCTTATAAACACTTGAATAGAACAATTCGGCACAGTATTGCTTTAAATTGGGTAAATGAAATAATTTTACCTTGATTATATTTTATATATAAAGGAATAATTTTTCAGAATTATTAAAGTGTATGTAAGTTGATTGTTTAGTTGTTTGAATAATCTAAATAAAAGAATAATTGTATAAGTATGAAGAATTATAAGAATTGAATTATAATTAAAGTGACTGCAATTGTGAAATAAACTTATATATATGAGAAGTGAAACTATATGAATATATTTATAAATATGAGTTGAAATAAAAATGAATTGGTAATTGAATAGAATGAATGGATTGAATATTAATCAATTAAATGTGAATTTAGTTGATATGAAATAATGAATGTAAGTGTTAATTCATTAAAATCTAATGTTATTAGAAGTTGAAAGTTTGAATGAAAATCAATTAATTAAACCAAACTGAATGAATATAAGCAAAGGAATTTGGTTGTAGTTAATATACATTGGTTGTTATATGATTGTTAGTTGATTGTATATAATTCATTAAGAATTAATGAAATTGAAAGCTAAAGTAATTGAAATTCAATTGAAAGTTTAGTGAATCTTAAATAAAATTGAATTTGATTGAAAGTGAACCAACTTGAATATGAATTAGTGAATATAAACTAATTGAAAAATGAATGTTAGAAACATCCACTGTTAATGAATCAAATATGATTAAATTGAAAACCCAATTCATTGAATATTAATAAGAATATGAATGAATATTTATTGGTTATGGATGTTAGTTGGTTGATGGTTGAATATATATTGCATTTGTTGTTTAGTTGCATTTGCTATGTGACATATATAGTTGTTATGGAGATATATGTTGTATATTGAGATTATTTTCATATATGCATGTTCTCATGTTGTTTGTTGAGTGATTAGTAGGTGCGGATCGCGTTTGCTTCGCATTTGGAGCTCGCTTTCGCGCTATATTAGCCGCATATGCTCGCTAATAAAATATAAGGTACATATCTCGGATTACATACCGTACTTTTATACTTTTTCCCTTCGGGATGCCTCATTACTTGATGAGATGTATATTTGTGATATATGTACTGTCATTTTTTTTTCGGATCGAGCCGCGCAAAGGAGACTATGGCGAATTTTTCCGGAAATTTAAGGCGTTAGAAAAATTTGAGAAAATTGGAATTTTTTTTGAAAAACTATAACTTTGATTTTAGAATTGAAAGTTAAACAATAGTAATTATTTTTGAAAAGATAACTAAGTATGATTTGAAAACTTAGTAAGTTATTGTAAGAAGTTTAATTATGAATTTTGGAAAATTAATAAATTCTATAACTTTTCTTACTTGTTAATTTCGAGGACGAAATTCTTTTAAGGGGGGAAGATTGTAACGACCCAGAAATTTTTAGTAATTAAAATATGAATATTTAATTAATTTTAAATATTAATAAGTGAAATTATAAGTCGAATAAATTTTTATTTGAATAATTGAATTTAATTGGATAATTAAATCGATAATTTAATATGTTAAATTATGGAAATAATTGAAAATTGGGTTAAATATGATTGAAAATGATTTGTAAAATTTTATTTTATCATATTGGAGTTAGAAAGATATTTTATAACTTTTAAAAATCGAATTAAAAGTTTATTTGTGAAAATTGAATATTTTAATATTAAAATCGACTAGTGAAAATAGTCAATTTTTGAACAGTCTCAGAATTGAACGAAACTTGTTCCATTGGATCCGTAATAGTTAGTTATTACCGGATTTCAATTTTTGTGTCAATCGGAGCTATCGTTTGATCGTGGCAGCTCGAAACGCATCGAATTATTTTTAATTTTAATTTGGCGAGTTAAAATAGCCATTTTTCAAAAAGTCTCGGATTTCGACGAAACTAGTTTCATCGGATCCGTAATGTGATATTATTGTATGGTTTCAAATTTCAAGTCAATTGGATTTACCGTTTGTCCGGTACAAATTAAAACGCCTAGAAAATCGATTAAATCGGTTTAATTTAAATTGAACGTTTATAGCCATAACTCGCACAGATGTCCGAATTAGCTTACGAAACCTGTTCCATTGTGTGCGGAACGCGGGGTAAACCCTAGAAACGCGGGTTACGGCGCGTAAATCGGAGTTCGGAATTTCCGGATGAATAGTGTTCGATTTTTCTCTATAAATAGCACCACTACCCCTCTCATAAATTTAAAAAAAAAAAAACCCTAATTTATAACCCTAGCCGCCACCCTACAGCCAATGGCTGAAAATTGTCGTCGTTCTTCCCTTAATATCTCGAAATCCATCAGGAATTAGAAAATATGATCAACTACAAAGTTGTAGCTAACATCGAGTGCTTCACATCTATACGGTTGAGATGATGTTTAGTTGACCAGAGGAGGAGCTAGGGGAGGCCGTCAGTGGCGTGTTGCGTGCGCATTTCCAAGCACAGATGGGGGCCGAGCTCTATGATGATTGGGCCGAGCATGGAGGTTGGGGAGGCGCACGACATGGAGCAATTTGATCGAGTTCAAGTCGCTTATAGGTGGAGTATAATTTAACCCTAAATTTGAGCTTTGGGTTCCATTTGATACGGCAATGATCTGTAGAAACGTGATGGTGGGGAAGAAAAGGAGGGACGGTGGAGATGGCAAGCAGCATGGATCTTGTGGCTAAGAATGGTTGTGGGTTTAAAATTTAAATATATGTTGAAATTTGTTTATAAAAATTCGTATAAACTTGTAAAAACCATAACCTTTTCATACGAGGTCGAAAACGCGCGAAACCAGTTGCGTTGGAATCGTATGGACGAGCACTACGTGATGAAATTGGATTGGAGTCGTTTGGAGTTAGTGAGAATTTTGGGTAAAATTAAACGTCCGTTTAATTTTATTCGAAATAAATCGCTAAAACGGAAATAAAATCAAGGTGAGAACTTCTCACTCAATCGAATCAGTTTCGATTTTATTTTAAATAGTTAGATTTAAAATATTTGTATGCATGTTTGAATGATGATTGTTATCTATTGATTGTTAAAATAGACATTATGCGCCGTTAGTAAGCGGATGTTATTTATTAAAAACATATACCGCGAATATTTCATAAACAGTGAAATTGGTATTATATATAATATCAGTATATATATATTGGCATATGTATATATTGCAGTTGTTGATTTCCCGTATTTTTTAGCGGATGAGACCCTATTGCGCCTTCTATTAAGCGGATAATATTTTAAATCCCATATACCGCGATAATTTCGTACTGGAGCGAAATTGGTATTGTGCTAATGTTTTTGGATGCAGGAAAACAGGTTGGAGGGATCCAACTGGATTCCTCAACAGTATTTATTTGATTTCAGATATTTTGATATTTGATGGACTATCATATCGATATATGATATCGTTGTTGTCATGATTGACTATTTGGTATGTAGCATCATTGGACCAAATTTGGAATTTTAAAATGATTTCAAAGTGATTTTTGAAAGTATACGTTATAAAATATTTTTGGAATTGATTCATTTTAAAATAAATAAACGTATAATTTTTAAAGTTATAAAAATTATGATTTTTGAGAAATATAGTTAAAAAAAACTGATTTTTGAAAATATGATGCTAATGATTTTATAAAATAGTTTAAATTGGATTTTAGAATTTATTGTGAAAAGTTGAAATATAGGATTTATAAAATTTAATTATTTTATAAATCAAAATGGTGGAAAAATAATAAAGGAGATTAAAGACGTTTTAAAGAATAATATAAATTGATTTATATTAAGAGATTTATAAATGGATATTTATAAATTGAAATATTGACATTATAAAACGAGTTTTTATAAGTGTTTGAATGAAGTGAAAATGAATTTTGTAAATGAATGGAATTCATAAAATTATAAATGGTGAAGTTATAAATGAAATTTATAAATAGTAAGATTTATAAATTTTGTGAAATTATTAAAGAATATATTTGAATGAATAATTGAATCTTATAAGTTATAAGATTTATAATTATGAAGTTCAAAGGAACGATTTTGCAAACGAATAAATTATAAGTATTTCACTTATAATATGAACCTTTAGTTTATAATTGAGTTATAAATCGAATAGGTTAATAAAAGAGATTTATAAAAAGTTGTTATAAAATAAATAGAATGGAATTTATAAACGTTGTTTTATAAATTCACAAACGACTTATTTTGATAAGTAAATTGTTGAAACCTATTAATGGATAATCCTTTGAAATAAAATGAATAAAAGGATGAAATTTGTTAACAAAGAATATTCACGTTTTTGAATAGTGAATAATATGTTAAAGAAAATGTTTAGAATGTGATATTTTAAATAGAATTAAAACGATCTAACGATGTTTTAAAATGTGTTGAGATTCGAAACCATAGATTTCAACATTTATTGTTGAAATAGACGTTTTCGAGAAATAAAAGGAAAGTGGACTATAACACTGTTGTTATAGTAAATGATTTCCGAAAGGAAATGTTTTGTATAGTATTGGGATTTATATATCTATTTTAAATTCGAATCCCTATACTAGTGATTTTGAGTTGTCGTAACGATGTTTTACGCAACATTCGTTTTGGCCCAAATAAATATGTTTAAGAGAATAATTTCCTTAAAGAATGAAATATATACTTAATTTCGATTGAAGTATATTGAATATTTTCCAAGTGTTGAAAATAAATAAAATTTGTGAATTACTTATGAATAAATAAGTATGGAAATGTTTTTCCAATATAAAGTGAATATTAGAGAATTTATCTTTTTGAAGATAAATTGAAATGAATAATTGAAATCGTATATTCATAGATATTTTGAAATATAAATTCACTATGGAATTTATGAATGAAAAGGAGAATTTGTTAAAAAAATAAATGTTGATTTATTTTTGAAGTATTGAAATTTAATATCTAGTGAAGATATTTTGGAAAATAAATAATTTGGAAAATTATTTGGAATCTGGTGATGTATGCATATCAATTGATAGTTCAATAACCGACTATCAATATTTCCCTTTGAATGGGTAATTGATGTGATTTGTTTGAATGTGAATGCCACACTTATTTTTGAATAAGCGCTCACTATTCGGGTTAACCGGGAAAGGACCATGGGGTCGTATAACCCATTCCGAATATGTGATACGTCGTTGTGAATTGCATTGAAGATCGGTGTTGAAGACCGAGTATTTGCGAAAGCGATAGGATGACCTATCGATTGTCTCTGCACTGGGTCGCTCCTGGTATAGAGATTTCCTTAAGTGATGGGAAATTCGATCGGGATTGTGAATACCCGGATTGCAAGGGCTTCGTGAGAAGTGCCTTCGGTTTTGTTCGAGCCCGGAACAGACTTGTATGGATTGTATGTCTGACGTTACAAATTGAGATATGAAGCAGATTTATTTCAAATATATTTCTGTTGGTGGCGAAGAATTTATTCTTTTAGCTTAACACCCTTCTCTGAGACGTACGAGCTCAGAGGTTATATAGTTGAAGTTATCAGCGATATATTCCCAATTTGGTAATGTGACATGCTGAGTGTTGCTGAAATGATCATTGTGTTGATTATTTGTGATAGGATCGTTTATTTGATCGTCTATCTTGGTGATCATTTCTATGATCATTTGTTGACCCAAAGCATGGCTTTTGTATAAAGTATGTTTTTGTGGACGTGACTTCGTCGAGCCTCACACCCCGTGAATGGTCAAAACAGGAAAGATGCGGCAAGGTTATGAGGGGTAGCGCCCTTTAGGATGTGTGCATTTCCTTCTGGAAAAGGGTGGTATCATGGTATGGAGCCCAGATACTTACTCATGTTGAAAACACTTTGTTATGATTGTGTGAATTGATTGCGAGCGCTCGGTGAAAAGGTCCCAAAGGACCGGGGGATGGCATATTCGGTCAGTTGTTACTCAGTTAGGGGTAACCCGGCCTTGTGTTGGTAGAGATCCGGTTTGGTTCTCGGGGATGTCCATCCAGAGGCATTCTCATGTGGCAATGGGAAGTTCCTTGGCCTGACCATTTGTTGGAAATCCAATTCCCAATACGAAACTTGTACGGTATTAGTTGTAGAACCCATCATTCACTTATGGTGGTCACCACTGTTTGGATGGTAGCTATAGTAGGCATACGATAATGGTCGTATGTTGGCTAAGATTTATATTCTACTTTCGTAATGAATTTTTCCTACACTATGCACTAATAATAATATCAAATGTTCTTTTAAATGCGTATCAAGCATCTTTGACTATCATAAGGAGAAATCTCCTCCGATTCTGCGTTTGCATTGTGTGTGTGTGCGGAAGGCCTTATGGTAGTCTCATTTTTAAAAGCATTGCGAATTGACTTTAAAAATATTCTTCTATTTTGATTTTTAAAGAAAAATAAACTGTTTTGAGTTCTCACACCAGTCACATGACTGACTTGGAGTTTATTGTTTTCCTTCCTAAACTCTGGGTGCCCACCAATTTTCACACGGGCAGTTAAGAGTTAGGTTTTTCAGGATATTCTGAATATTCTGGAGTTGCTGGAGGCAAGCTGGATGGCATGACGTATTATTAGTATATAGTATTTCTTTTTCCGCTGCACTGTTTGTTGTTGTTGATGTTGTAACACTCTGATGATATGATGTAATGAAATGAAATGTATAAAATGTAATAACTGATATAGTTCTTTGTTTAAAGATTATTCATTTATTATTATATGTTGTTCCGCTGCGAATTGTGAGATTCTGATGTTGTTCAGTTGTTTTCCGTTCTATGTGTTCTATTTTCTATTTTCTTTTCTATGTTCTTCTATTTTCCATTTTCTTTCCCTCTCTATTTTCTGTCTTATTTTTCTATCCTCTTATCTCTTCTTCTCTCTTTTTCTTTTCTTGAATTCTTTTTCTTAAAACCATAACATTTCGGGTTTTTGGCCTTCGATTTCTCGGCAGTCGGTAAAGTGAGTATCGATGTTGAATTTTCGAAAGTCGAAAATTTCCGGGGCGTTACAGTTGGTATCAGAGCTTATGGTTAAGCGACAACCATGGTTCTGTTGGGTATTACTCATTAGAGATAGAGTCAGGAGTGCTCTAGATTGAGTTTGAGTGTAATAATAGCTATGAGAGCGTATTTGTTAGTGAATATATAAAATTGTTTTATGTTGTGATGATTGGTTTGTTGAGTGGTATATGAACCTTCGTCAGCGTGGTCTCGACAACTATGCCGAAGGGGCTTATAAACACTTGAATAGAACAATTCGGCACAGTATTGCTTTAAATTGGGTAAATGAAATAATTTTACCTTGATTATATTTTATATATAAAGGAATAATTTTTCAGAATTATTAAAGTGTATGTAAGTTGATTGTTTAGTTGTTTGAATAATCTAAATAAAAGAATAATTGTATAAGTATGAAGAATTATAAGAATTGAATTATAATTAAAGTGACTGCAATTGTGAAATAAACTTATATATATGAGAAGTGAAACTATATGAATATATTTATAAATATGAGTTGAAATAAAAATGAATTGGTAATTGAATAGAATGAATGGATTGAATATTAATCAATTAAATGTGAATTTAGTTGATATGAAATAATGAATGTAAGTGTTAATTCATTAAAATCTAATGTTATTAGAAGTTGAAAGTTTGAATGAAAATCAATTAATTAAACCAAACTGAATGAATATAAGCAAAGGAATTTGGTTGTAGTTAATATACATTGGTTGTTATATGATTGTTAGTTGATTGTATATAATTCATTAAGAATTAATGAAATTGAAAGCTAAAGTAATTGAAATTCAATTGAAAGTTTAGTGAATCTTAAATAAAATTGAATTTGATTGAAAGTGAACCAACTTGAATATGAATTAGTGAATATAAACTAATTGAAAAATGAATGTTAGAAACATCCACTGTTAATGAATCAAATATGATTAAATTGAAAACCCAATTCATTGAATATTAATAAGAATATGAATGAATATTTATTGGTTATGGATGTTAGTTGGTTGATGGTTGAATATATATTGCATTTGTTGTTTAGTTGCATTTGCTATGTGACATATATAGTTGTTATGGAGATATATGTTGTATATTGAGATTATTTTCATATATGCATGTTCTCATGTTGTTTGTTGAGTGATTAGTAGGTGCGGATCGCGTTTGCTTCGCATTTGGAGCTCGCTTTCGCGCTATATTAGCCGCATATGCTCGCTAATAAAATATAAGGTACATATCTCGGATTACATACCGTACTTTTATACTTTTTCCCTTCGGGATGCCTCATTACTTGATGAGATGTATATTTGTGATATATATACTGTCATTTTTTTTTCGGATCGAGCCGCGCAAAGGAGACTATGGCGAATTTTTCCGGAAATTTAAGGCGTTAGAAAAATTTGAGAAAATTGGAATTTTTTTTGAAAAACTATAACTTTGATTTTAGAATTGAAAGTTAAACAATAGTAATTATTTTTGAAAAGATAACTAAGTATGATTTGAAAACTTAGTAAGTTATTGTAAGAAGTTTAATTATGAATTTTGGAAAATTAATAAATTCTATAACTTTTCTTACTTGTTAATTTCGAGGACGAAATTCTTTTAAGGGGGGAAGATTGTAACGACCCAGAAATTTTTAGTAATTAAAATATGAATATTTAATTAATTTTAAATATTAATAAGTGAAATTATAAGTCGAATAAATTTTTATTTGAATAATTGAATTTAATTGGATAATTAAATCGATAATTTAATATGTTAAATTATGGAAATAATTGAAAATTGGGTTAAATATGATTGAAAATGATTTGTAAAATTTTATTTTATCATATTGGAGTTAGAAAGATATTTTAGAACTTTTAAAAATCGAATTAAAAGTTTATTTGTGAAAATTGAATATTTTAATATTAAAATCGACTAGTGAAAATAGTCAATTTTTGAACAGTCTCAGAATTGAACGAAACCAGTTCCATTGGATCCGTAATAGTTAGTTATTACCGGATTTCAATTTTCGTGTCAATCGGAGCTATCGTTTGATCGTGGCAGCTCGAAACGCATCGAATTATTTTTAATTTTAATTTGGCGAGTTAAAATAGCCATTTTTCAAAAAGTCTCGGATTTCGACGAAACCAGTTTCATCGGATCCGTAATGTGATATTATTGTATGGTTTCAAATTTCAAGTCAATTGGATTTACCGTTTGTCCGGTACAAATTAAAACGCCTAGAAAATCGATTAAATCGGTTTAATTTAAATTGAACGTTTATAGCCATAACTCGCACAGATGTCCGAATTAGCTTACGAAACCTGTTCCATTGTGTGCGGAACGCGGGGTAAACCCTAGAAACGCGGGTTACGGCGCGTAAATCGGAGTTCGGAATTTCCGGATGAATAGTGTTCGATTTTTCTCTATAAATAGCACCACTACCCCTCTCATAAATTAAAAAAAATAATAATAAAACCCTAATTTATAACCCTAGCCGCCACCCTACAGCCAATGGCTGAAAATTGTCGTCGTTCTTCCCTTAATATCTCGAAATCCATCAGGAATTAGAAAATATGATCAACTACAAAGTTGTAGCTAACATCGAGTGCTTCACATCTATACGGTTGTGATGATGTTTAGTTGACCAGAGGAGGAGCTAGGGGAGGCCGTCAGTGGCGTGTTGCGTGCGCATTTCCAAGCACAGATAGGGGCCGAGCTCTATGATGATTGGGCCGAGCATGGAGGTTGGGGAGGCGCACGACATGGAGCAATTTGATCGAGTTCAAGTCGCTTATAGGTGGAGTATAATTTAACCCTAAATTTGAGCTTTGGGTTCCATTTGATACGGCAATGATCTGTAGAAACGTGATGGTGGGGAAGAAAAGGAGGGACGGTGGAGATGGCAAGCAGCATGGATCTTGTGGCTAAGAATGGTTGTGGGTTTAAAATTTAAATATATGTTGAAATTTGTTTATAAAAATTCGTATAAACTTGTAAAAACCATAACATTTTCATACGAGGTCGAAAACACGCGAAACCAGTTGCGTTGGAATCGTATGGACGAGCACTACGCGATGAAATTGGATTGGAGTCGTTTGGAGTTAGTAAGAATTTTGGGTAAAATTAAACGTCCGTTTAATTTTATTCGAAATAAATCGCTAAAACGGAAATAAAATCAAGGTGAGAACTTCTCACTCAATCGAATCAGTTTCGATTTTATTTTAAATAGTTAGATTTAAAATATTTGTATGCATGTTTGAATGATGATTATTATCTATTGATTGTTAAAATAGACATTATGCGTCGTTAGTAAGCGGATGTTATTTATTAAAAACATATACCGCGAATATTTCATAAACAGTGAAATTGGTATTATATATAATATCAATATATATATATATATTGGCATATGTATATATTGCAGTTGTTGATTTCCCGTATTTTTTTAGCGGATGAGACCCTATTGCGCCGTCTATTAAGCGGATAATATTTTAAATCCCATATACCGCGATAATTTCGTACTGGAGCGAAATTGGTATTGTGCTAATGTTTTTGGATGCAGGAAAACAGGTTGGAGGGATCCAACTGGATTCCTCAACGGTATTTATTTGATTTCAAATATTTTGATATTTGATGGACTATCATATCGATATATGATATCGTTGTTGTCGTGATTGACTATTTGGTATGTAGCATCATTGGACCAAATTTGGAATTTTAAAATGATTTCAAAGTGATTTTTGAAAGTATACGTTATAAAATATTTTTGGAATTGATTCATTTTAAAATAAATAAACGTATAATTTTTAAAGTTATAAAAATTATGATTTTTGAGAAATATAGTTAAAAAAAACTGATTTTTGAAAATATGATGCTAATGATTTTATAAAATAATTTAAATTGGATTTTAGAATTTATTGTGAAAAGTTGAAATATAGGATTTATAAAATTTAATTATTTTATAAATCAAAATGGTGGAAAAATAATAAAGGAGATTAAAGACGTTTTAAAGAATAATATAAATTGATTTATATTAAGAGATTTATAAATGGATATTTATAAATTGAAATATTGACATTATAAAACGAGTTTTTATAAGTGTTTGAATGAAGTGAAAATGAATTTTGTAAATGAATGGAATTCATAAAATTATAAATGGTGAAGTTATAAATGAAATTTATAAATAGTAAGATTTATAAATTTTGTGAAATTATTAAAGAATATATTTGAATGAATAATTGAATCTTATAAGTTATAAGATTTATAATTATGAAGTTCAAAGGAACGATTTTGCAAACGAATAAATTATAAGTATTTCACTTATAATATGAACCTTTAGTTTATAATTGAGTTATAAATCGAATAGGTTAATAAAAGAGATTTATAAAAAGTTGTTATAAAATAAATAGAAATGGAATTTATAAACGTTGTTTTATAAATTCACAAACGACTTATTTTGATAAGTAAATTGTTGAAACCTATTAATGGATAATCCTTTGAAATAAAATGAATAAAAGGATGAAATTTGTTAACAAAGAATATTCACGTTTTTGAATAGTGAATAATATGTTAAAGAAAATGTTTAGAATGTGATATTTTAAATAGAATTAAAACGATCTAACGATGTTTTAAAATGTGTTGAGATTCGAAACCATAGATTTCAACATTTATTGTTGAAATAGACGTTTTCGAGAAATAAAAGGAAATAGTGGACTATGACACTGTTGTTATAGTAAATGATTTCCGAAAGGAAATGTTTTGTATAGTATTGGGATTTATATATCTATTTTAAATTCGAATCCCTATACTAGTGATTTTGAGTTGTCGTAACGATGTTTTACGCAACATTCGTTTTGGCCCAAATAAATATGTTTAAGAGAATAATTTCCTTAAAGAATGAAATATATACTTAATTTCGATTGAAGTATATTGAATATTTTCCAAGTGTTGAAAATAAATAAAATTTGTGAATTACTTATGAATAAATAAGTATGGAAATGTTTTTCCAATATAAAGTGAATATTAGAGAATTTATCTTTTTGAAGATAAATTGAAATGAATAATTGAAATCGTATATTCATAGATATTTTGAAATATAAATTCACTATGGAATTTATGAATGAAAAGGAGAATTTGTTAAAAAAATAAATGTTGATTTATTTTTGAAGTATTGAAATTTAATATCTAGTGAAGATATTTTGGAAAATAAATAATTTGGAAAATTATTTGGAATCTGGTGATGTATGCATATCAATTGATAGTTCAATAACCGACTATCAATATTTCCCTTTGAATGGGTAATTGATGTGATTTGTTTGAATGTGAATGCCACACTTATTTTTGAATAAGCGCTCACTATTCGGGTTAACCGGGAAAGGACCATGGGGTCGTATAACCCATTCCGAATATGTGATACGTCGTTGTGAATTGCATTGAAGATCGGTGTTGAAGACCGAGTATTTGCGAAAGCGATAGGATGACCTATCGATTGTCTCTGCACTGGGTCGCTCCTGGTATAGAGATTTCCTTAAGTGATGGGAAATTCGATCGGGATTGTGAATACCCGGATTGCAAGGGCTTCGTGAGAAGTGCCTTCGGTTTTGTTCGAGCCCGGAACAGACTTGTATGGATTGTATGTCTGACGTTACAAATTGAGATATGAAGCAGATTTCTTTCAAATATATTTCTGTTGGTGGCGAAGAATTTATTCTTTTAGCTTAACACCCTTCTCTGAGACGTACGAGCTCAGAGGTTATATAGTTGAAGTTATCAGCGATATATTCCCAATTTGGTAATGTGACATGCTGAGTGTTGCTGAAATGATCATTGTGTTGATTATTTGTGATAGGATCGTTTATTTGATCGTCTATCTTGGTGATCATTTCTATGATCATTTGTTGACCCAAAGCATGGCTTTTGTATAAAGTATGTTTTTGTGGACGTGACTTCGTCGAGCCTCACACCCCGTGAATGGTCAAAACAGGAAAGATGCGGCAAGGTTATGAGGGGTAGCGCCCTTTAGGATGTGTGCATTTCCTTCTGGAAAAGGGTGGTATCATGGTATGGAGCCCAGATACTTACTCATGTTGAAAACACTTTGTTATGATTGTGTGAATTGATTGCGAGCGCTCGGTGAAAAGGTCCCAAAGGACCGGGGGATGGCATATTCGGTCAGTTGTTACCCAGTTAGGGGTAACCCGGCCTTGTGTTGGTAGAGATCCGGTTTGGTTCTCGGGGATGTCCATCCAGAGGCATTCTCATGTGGCAATGGGAAGTTCCTTGGCCTGACCATTTGTTGGAAATCCAATTCCCAATACGAAACTTGTACGGTATTAGTTGTAGAACCTATCATTCACTTATGGTGGTCACCACTGTTTGGATGGTAGCTATAGTAGGCATACGATAATGGTCGTATGTTGGCTAAGATTTATATTCTACTTTCGAAATGAATTTTTCCTACACTATGCACTAATAATAATATCAAATGTTCTTTTAAATGCGTATCAAGCATCTTTGACTATCATAAGGAGAAATCTCCTCCGATTCTGCGTTTGCATTGTGTGTGTGTGCGGGAGGCCTTATGGTAGTCTCATTTTTAAAAGCATTGCGAATTGACTTTAAAAATATTCTTCTATTTTGATTTTTAAAGATAAATAAACTGTTTTGAGTTCTCACACCAGTCACATGACTGACTTGGAGTTTATTGTTTTCCTTCCTAAACTCTGGGTGCCCACCAATTTTCACACGGGCAGTTAAGAGTTAGGTTTTTCAGGATATTCTGAATATTCTGGAGTTGCTGGAGGCAAGCTGGATGGCATGACGTATTATTAGTATATAGTATTTCTTTTTCCGCTGCACTGTTTGTTGTTGTTGATGTTGTACACTCTGATGATATGATGTAATGAAATGAAATGTATAAAATGTAATAACTGATATAGTTCTTTGTTTAAAGATTATTCATTTATTATTATATGTTGTTCCGCTGCGAATTGTGAGATTCTGATGTTGTTCAGTTGTTTTCCGCTCTATGTGTTCTATTTTCTATTTTCTTTTCTATGTTCTTCTATTTTCCATTTTCTTTCCCTCTCTATTTTCTGTCTTATTTTTCTATCCTTTTATCTCTTCTTCTCTCGTTTTCTTTTCTTAAATTCTTTTTCTTAAAACCATAACATTTCGGGTTTTTGGCCTTCGATTTCTCGGCAGTCGATAAAGTGAGTATCGATGTTGAATTTTCGAAAGTCGAAAATTTCCGGGGCGTTACATTTTTACTTTTATTTATTCTCATTTATTCATACCATGTAAATTTTCCTTTTATTATAATACATTCATTTATTCACTGCTTAATTTCATTTATTTACAGTATTCATCTTTCTGTTTATTAAAATAATTAACTTCAACATTTACTTAGGTCTATAATTACTTACTTACAACATTTACCTTCTATCGTATTTTATTATAGTAAGATTTCCATTTCAACTTAAGTTTATAACAATTACAACATCAATTCTTATAAATAAAAGCAATTTATTGAAGACTACATTACATAGATTTGCTTATACAATTTCCATTAGATTTTCTTATTAAACATTTCAACTTTTAAAATTTGGTAAGTTATATATATGCTTTTAAGAATGTAATTAAAATCATATAAGTTTATAGTATTTCTTTTAATTAATTTAATGTTCAATAATAATATCCTTATTTTATATGTTACAAATTTCAACTTATTTACTTAAGTTTTAAAAAAAAAAATTTACACTACTTATCTTTCTATTATATTTAATTTATAACTTAGCATTAAATCTCTTATTTCCTTTAGAGGTTACAATTATTAATTACCTACATTCCAATTTACTGCAATAATTGAAACTATTAATTAATGGAAACTTAAGAACTCAATGCCGGGTTAAATTTCAAATCATTTTAAACTAACAGATAAATATATACTTACAATTTATATATCAAATTATTTTTAAAACAATTTAAAATTTACATTTGTTTAACAAAAAATCTGCAGTAAACCTACTACAGTGGCCTTCCTACTTCGAAACTCGAAAATGAATGTCGATGATGCGTGCACTCATCACCGAAATTATTTTCCAGCGACAGAGAGGGGAGTACAAAACTTATTTATTTTCAAAATTTCCTTTTTAAAACATTTCTTTCAAATTATATTGAAATAATTATATCATAAAATACTTCAAATAATAATATTATTATTATATTCCAAAATCATTTGAAAGAAAGTTTCAAAATCCCGGATTTAAGTTCTAAATTTCCAATTTTCATTTATTTTATTTTCAACTAATATTTAAAATTTCATTACCTATCAACCAATACATTGCAACCAAGTATATATATCATTTATAAAACTGTATTTTATATATAGAAAAATATAATAGGCAAAATTATTTCATCCACCTATATTAAAAACAAATATTATGTCGGTCTGTCCTATTAAGTGTTTAGAAATCCCTATTGGCGTCCCATGCACCAACCAGAATTTATAAACACAAAATGGAACAGATTATCACAATATTAAAACCTTTTTATAACACTAACAAATATGCTCTCTCATATGTACGCTTAATGACTCATCATAGGGTATTACTACCCTATTAATAAAGAGTCAAACCCCACAAAACTAAGGTTTATCGCTAAACCAAAGCTCTGATACCAGATGTAACGCCCCGCCTTTTTGCACGATTTAAGTCGATGATAAACCACACATGTTAGACTTAAACCATACAGAAGAGCTGTTGTACAAAATCTTGCAACGGAACGATAAAATATAATAATCAAATATACAGTTCATGAAGTTGTTGTATAAAATATTTGATTATATTTATACAATACATATCAGAGTTGCACATACCAGCGAATAATAATTGATGCAGCAGAATAAAGTGGGTAGTGGAATATAATAATAAATAAATAATAAATCTTCGTCTTCGTCCACCAGAATACGGTCTTCCAAATCCTGAAATGCTCAGGCTGACCCGAGCGAATTGAAAAGACAAAACACTCGAATTAGAACTAAAAGATCTTATGTGAGTTAAATCAACAGTAAAATATGAGTGGAACGACATCAGAGATGTTTACGGGATTTGACATCTCCTATCCAGTGTCTAACCTTAGTGCAGTAACTTAAGAGATGTTCGGGATTCACATCTCCTAAGGATCCCTTAAACTATTTACTACGTAGTAATATTTCACTATTATAATAATGTCTATGGTAAAATAAACTTACTTTTAAATAGCGTTAAGGCTTTACATTTTCCACCTTAACACATTTATATATATACTCATAGTCTATACAGTACCATAATCTCCCCCGTACTGGGCGTCGTTAGAGGGCACTCCATAGGTATGGTAC
Organism: Allium cepa; assembly: GCA_030765085.1. Lineage (NCBI taxonomy): Eukaryota > Viridiplantae > Streptophyta > Magnoliopsida > Asparagales > Amaryllidaceae > Allium > Allium cepa. The sequence goes on along the minus strand of CM060939.1, from coordinate 669,884,421 downwards.
AAAACCAAAATCATATAAGGCGCGGTAGGGTAGGTGACACGGCACAACTAGGCAACGCCAGGGTAGATATAACAATTGCTATCCGGGCTGTGGTAACGCATAGCCGCAGCTACCGCCCACCTCGAGCCACGCCCCCAAATAAAAAAATCAAAAGTGGCCACCAAATCAATCCAAAAGTCAAAGTATAATATCAAAGGGATGTGTCCGATCAAAGGTGCTACCTCATTGGCCCGAGAATCGCTCCTGTTTTAGCCACCTTATGCCAACTCACGGGAGTCGGGTCCACGTATTTACCTCAAAGGAAACGCCGCCACCATCCTACTTCATTCTGTAATCTCCACCACATACACGGTTGTTAAAGTGGTTTCCGGAGTTGGCAGAGAGTATGACAACTTCCGATCCCGGTCGCTTCAACAACCAACCATTATTATAACATCGCGGTCATTTCAAAATAATTTATACTTTACAACCAAAATAAAATATTCATTTCAAAACCACATAAATACGATATCACTTCCTCTTTTAAAAACCAAATCAATATGATATCAATTTCAAACATATCCCCTTTTAAAACCATAACATTTTCAAAGTTATAATATTTCGTAACTAAAACTTGAAATATAGCCTTTCAAAACATAAAACTTTGAATTTCATAATTTTGAAACATACTACACCACTTAAATGGTTTAAATATGAAATTACTTTATAAAATAAAATAGTTTCTTCACCTTCACAAATCAATTCCAATTATAGATTCAAATTACCAAATAAACCATTTCAATTACCATATATTTCAAAGCTTTAAATATTACACCATTTCAAAATGAATTCTTTGATAATTTCATATATATCAAATTCCATTACTCTTATTTCGATTTGAAATATTTACTTAATAAATCAAATATCATTTAAGTAAAACCTTTGAACTTCAAATAACAGGGTATACTTTCAATTTAATTTAACTTGATAGTATTCATTTAAATCAACTTGATATTCATTTAAATCCTCTAAACCAAAATTCAAGTTATGAAAATCATGCCTTTTAAAATCTCTACTTTATTTAATTTCCAAATAAATTTTATTTGAGGATAATTCTTAAATACTTTAATTCAAATCAAATTCATATTTATCTTCCAACCTTAATTTTATTTGAGTCATTATAAACTCTATATACAATAGAATTTAAATAGATACTTAACCATTTTATATAAAGGAATCAAACTTTATTATTAAACTCATCTTTATTAATCAATTTTATACATAGCTTAAATTCAAGAATTTAACTATATATATATATAATAATATTTATATCATCAAAAATTAATATTTATTAAACCGTATTTCCTTTCCAAAACCATGGAAAATCATTTCAAAATATTTATATATATATAGACCGCGATGCCAGCATATAATTTTCTATCATATGGTCAAGCGATACGGATATTTATCATTTTAATCCATAATTTAAAATAAAATTATGGTTATGTATCATTTCAAACCGTAATCTCGAATGAAATAAAATGCATAACAACTTGCAGTTTATAATAATATATAGTACAGCATCCATTCATCCATCAACAGATCACACATCCATCACAATCATCGTCCAAAACAATCAATCAATATCAATAGATAACTGATAAAAAAATATAACAAATATTTAACTGGCAGTTATATTCAAAGCTAAATTAAATAACGATTTAATTTAAATAAATGCAATTAACTTAGATGATGATTAAAATATACGGAAAAGGTCATAAATAAATGCATAATCACCACACAAATTTAATTTAACAAATATAAGAAGTTTTAGAAGTTGTGAGTGGGTTAAAACACTCACCTTTTGAATTTAAATTGAATTTAAATCCAATTTAAATCCAAAAATCTCGCAGTCTCAGAATCCATCCAAACCAGTGCCGAAATATCCGGAATTTTATTATGATCCTAACAAAGAAAATCACGCGTGAATACGACTTCGTATGCAAAAGATATGAAATTATAGGCATCATCGTGAAATAATCATTAATTAATTACTAAAACCTTAATTACCCAATCAGAAGACTAATCCATCTTCCTCCTCAACACTGCCTGTACATGCACCATGAACCGTGCACTCCAAATCCAAAAGCCATCTATTTCTCCTCCAATTCCAAATCAAAATGGCATCCGCCTTCGCCAACGCACCCAGCTTCGATTTCTCCATGATCTGCACACCACCACCTCGCCTCCGTCGAGCCCAAACAAAACGCGACCCACGATCTAGCCATGATAGAGCCACGAACGCGACCCTCTAGAGATGGCTAGAGATGCCCAAAACGTCGGCAATGGTGCTTCTCGGCATGAGAAGATTTATGACGTGCTTGATTTCGACCAAAACCCCCTCGATTCCCGACAACACCAAACCCTAGTTGGCCATGGAAACCCAGTCTCGGCCAGGTGTAACTACATTCCTCGTTATCTGTATGGAATTTAAGATCTCATCGACAGGAGTTGAATGAAACCAGTTTGAGAATTTTTAGTCGAGTAATTCAGGAGATTTTGATTTTTGAAATTTGGAATAAGGTTGGCAAATTGATTTTTTTTCCTTTTTTCGCCATTGAAAGGAGAAGGAGAGGTAGACAGATGAGAAATGAGGTAGGCTAGGGTTTATAACCGAGTATTTATAGGCAAAGTTGAAAGAGAATAGATGGACCCGATTTATAAACGCGCTGAACGATGATGGCTCGAAAAGCCCGTTCTGACTCCGGAACGAAATTGGGTCAATCCGTATGTCAAATAGATGTTTTAAAATATTTTAAATACAACGAAAAAGGTTTCAAGTCCAAATTCCATCGTATGAAGAAGTTATGCTAAAATTAATATTTTTCAAATTGATTTCAATTGATTTCAATTTCATAAATTTCAAGGCGTTTTGAGTACGTTCGATCATACGACAAGTCCGATCGATATGAAACTTAAAATCCTATAATAATTCACCGTTACGGATCTGATGAAACTGGTTTCGTCGAAATCCGAGTCAGTGGCCAAAATGGCTATTTTTACATTAATTAATTAAATTAGTAAATTAACAAATTAAATCAAATTTTCAATTTCAACCCTATAATTAACAAATTTCATCATTTTTATATTTCCAAATCATTTACATTAATTTATCCAAATTTAAATGTCAAACTAGAGTTGATTAATTTATCAATTTCAGTATTAACCACAATTTCATTAAATTCAATAATTTCCAAAAATTCTATTTAATCTACTTCCCATTCTATTATTCAATTCATTATTGTCAACAGATGAAATAAATATTGGATTCAAAATCTATTACATTCAGTATTCTCACATTCCATCTTAGTTTCAAATAACGTAATATTTATATTTTTAATTCCAATTATCTGCAATTAATCCAATTATTATAAATTAAATTCAGTAAATTGATAAGTCTTGTTATCCATTCTTTTAGTCCAACAAATTGTCATAATAGGAAAAGAATTAACTCTATTTCCAATAATTCCCTTAATTTACGCTAACATAACATTTAATTAGATTTATTGCAATTGATTACCCGTTTTATTACACTTATAAGTTATCACTAACAGACAGGTGTTGAAATTGATTACATACACTGTTCTCATCCTATTTCATAAATTTTACACTAATTCACCAATTAGTTCAATATGTACACTTGTTTCCTTGTATTCAATTAGCAGCTAAGTATAACATCAACATTATTCCCAACTTACAAATTTTGATTTAATTACTATATTATTATTATTACTTCATTGATTAATTCAATATTTGCATTGGTTTTTCTTATATTGAATTATTACCAAATATTTTACAATCATTAAATATAACTTTGTAACGCAGTTAACACTTGTCTCACATTACATTCCATTTATGTATTCAAATTTCCAACTTCCCTTTGTATTAACTATCATTTCCAAATATATTGAAGTTGTCAAAATATACATTTGTTAAAATTAGAACCTCGAATTAATTCATTCAATAGGTTTTATTCCTTTATATTAACTTACAAATAAAATATGCATTTTCGTTCTAATTACACTTACACTTTACAGTTACAGTTCTTACCCACATTAATGAAACAATCATTTTCATCTAAATGTAATTGTTTTCCAATATATTGATAAACTTTATTTCCATGCCTTATAATACAACAAACTGTCCAATATGAATAACCTTAACATTATTTACAAATATTACCTTAAATCCACCCAAACGTAATATTTAATTCCATTTATTGCAATAGGTTTCAATTAATAGTGATTGCACTAAATTAGTTTGCATTACCGTTATTCCATTAATCTACATCCAATTACATTTAATCATTTATAAACTTACATTAACATAATTGCATTAATTTACATTCAGTTACAAATAAATCAATATAGTATTTCACACATTAATACACTGATTGTATTTGTTTATACTATATTCCATTTAAAACTAAGTCATAACATTTGAATTATTATATTAAATTGGAATGTTCATTCAAGTTCATTAATTATCATATATTAATTAGTTAATTAAATATATACGTTCGTTTTCCTATATTAAATTTATTGACAAGTATTCCTTTTCCCTTATTCCAACAAATTGGAATTTCATTCAATTACTATAAACAATCATTTTCCTATTCACCTTCTATTATTAACCCACAATTATAATTACTTACAGAACATTTATTTTATTCAATGACCATTTATTAAAATTTAAATTCCTTAATTTAATTCAATGCTTACATTTTGTTTTCATATATTCAATTTGTAGCTAAGCATACGTCTACATTATTTTCATTGATTTGAATTTCGTTCAATCTATTAATAGTTACCTTGGTTAAGTTACCTTAGTTAACTTTAATGAAATCTTAGATTATAATTTTACAATTTTAACAAATTCATAAATTGTCAATTGCCAAATGTATACATTAATTACTATTAAATGTTCTCAATAAATTATTTACTTGGTTTCAACCTTCTATTCATCAATTACTGTATTATAAATAAACTCCCATTTTCTATTCAATTTACATTATTTCCAATTAATTTCAATAAATTGTTAATTGTTAATTTTAATTTCAATTGCTACATTTAATTTCTAACATTCGTTCCAATATAAATTATAATATTTTTATTTACTTCTAAATTTAATTAAAAATCTTATTAAATTAACTCATTTTAATCATCGAATTTTACGGGTCGTTACACTACACGTCAGTCTTCCCACCGCTCGCCCACCTGACTCGAACCCAACGACAGCCTGAAGCCCACATCCAGCACCCATCGCGCACCTTGAACCCATTAGCTCCACCGAAAGCTACAAAGCTAGGTGACTGTACCGTAGCAACCACCACCACCACATCACACTGTCAGCCTCTGCCACTTACCTCCCATCACAAAACCCGACCATCACCTTTTTCCCACCTTGCCATCTTCCCTCCACCATTATTACCAAACCCACCCTCTCCACATCGGCCTTTATCCTCCAAATCACCGCTAGTGTCTCCTCCTCCTTGACTGAAACCTACAACACCTAGAAGCATCTTCCCCACGACCACTTTAGGCTTCCCTCCATTGCCGACCACAACACGGCTCCTTCAATCTACCACATCCCTTAGCCGAACACATCAAACTGCACCATACTCCGTTCTCCACCCAGTCTACGTGCAATCCTAGCCCCAGCCCCACCCCAAGCGGTTATCAATAGCTGCAGCAGCACATCTGGTCTTCTGCTATTAGCTCGACCTTGGATAGTTTAGTTTCCATGCCTTGGTTTTTCCCCCACCAACCATCATTAATGTTGTGTCTTGTCAAATGCATGCTGATGTCTCTCCTTATGATGTTTTGGCTCCTGCTTTACTTTCTAGCATTTGACCGTAGTTTCTATTCCCATATTTCAAGGGGTCTTTATATTAAGACTGTTATGCCTGGCTCTGGCATTAGAAACGCAAGACATTCCCACTGATATACCTACTGATTCTTTGGTCCATTCCCCTACTGTTCTGCCTTCTCTTTGTTTATAAAAAAGGTATATATGTATACTACATATATATATATATATATATATATATTCATCGCATTCGAATTCAAGTTATCTACCTTGTCGTTGTCCAATTATTTTCTTTTGTGCTCGCTATTCGAATTTGTCGCAGTAACTCTTTGGCTTGTCATGTTTCGTGTGCTTATTCGTGTCTATTTGCTTTCATTGTCGTTTTTTCTCTAAGCCTCGAAACATTAGCAATCACTCATGATTAAAAAATTTATGTTTAAGAAAATGAACATCACTTGAATTGACCTTTGAAATGTTTGTTATAGCTAGGATTTTTGTTAAGTTAATATACATATGATTTTATATGTTATTATGCTCACTTTGACATATATATGATGATATGATGTGATGTTCATTTTGATGTATATGATGATATGTTGCTTTGAATAACATTTATATTGACATGTATGATATGTCAATTTGTGATTCACGATTGTGAGTTCCTTATATATGCTATGCTATTAATTATCCGTTTTCAATCACTCTACAAGTTCCCAGTTAGATAGGAAATCACTATAGGTTGAAATGATACATACCCGAACGATCTTATAGATTTGAAAAATCGTTATGGTTAAAATGATATATCCAAGCGATTTTATTGAATTTAAATTTTGGGATTGTGGGTTGAAATGATATATACCCGTAAATATTAAATTATTGCGGATTGAAATGATAAATATCCATATCACTTGACTATAGGATAGAAAACTATATACGAACATCATTGGTCTATTTATAGATCTAGGACGCCTATAAATAGAGCCCTATCCTCTCCATCTTTATTCATATTATTTTAGCATAGCATTGAACTCATTTTAGCATATCTACTGTACATAATGACATTTCACTATTGGTTGAGTAGAGAACTTGGTTGTATAACATGGGTGTTATTACGAGTTACGTTGTTCGTCCTTTAGAAGATTTCGAGACGAAATCCTTTTTAAAGGGGAAAGAAGTAACACTCCATAAAATGAACCATAAATAAATAAAGTAAATTGAATTATAATGGTTGGATATGTAAAATTTTTAAAAGTTGGAATTTAATCAAGAAAGTTATTTTATTGCGTTCGTGGCAAAATTCTAATTATTTCCATATATAATATCTGAAAATGGAGCTCAAGCAACAAAGTTATAAGCATTTCAAGTTCTTAGATTTAAATTAATTTGGTTTGAGTTCAAATTCAAATGAAAAATCAAACTTAGGCTTTAAATTTCAAAAATTAGCTTGGGGGCTAAGTAAAAGTTTAATTAATGTTTAACGTCAAAAAGTTAATTAGGGAATAAAATAATCTACAACGAAAATAAATAAACATTCCCCTAACTAAGAGGAATGGTCGACCGGCCGTCCAAAGGTGGTCGATTGCTTGGCAATGTAAGTTGCTAGTGGGGGCTAGGCTTTAAAGTTATGTTTTATTCGGTTGTACGCTCCAGATTTACTCGTTTCCTATCTACTTACATCTTATAGTTCTTATGCGTTTCAATCCCTCTAAATAGAACCTTATCCTCTCCACTTTTATTCATATTATTTTGAGGAATAAAATGAAACTCTTTCATTGCCATCTCTCTCTCTAATAAGATTCAGAAACTCCGTAGAAAATTAGGTAAGAATTCAACTTATTTCCTATTTGTTTCTTCTTCCTCCAATCTATTCTTATCATATTCTTCTCCAATTATTCTAAATCTAATGAATATATACACCTCTTCCTATTATGTGCATATATACCAAAAGAGAGAGATTATGGAAGAGATCAGAAGGCTACAAATCCATTTAAGTGGAGCTAAAGCTAATCTGTGAGTGGAAACCTTATTATTTTTTTTAGCAATTGTTTAGTGTATTTCTTTTTAGATTTGAATATGCCTTAGGGATTTTAGGATTTTGAAAATATGATAGATAAAATCCTCTAAAATTCCTTTTTATTTCGATATGTCAATTCTATGCTAAGATTTTCAATTATTTACATTAATTTCATGGGTTTTGTTTCGTTTATGTAATTTTTGATAATTTCATTGTCTATTCCATTCTCCTTCTTCTTTGGGTTAAATTGTGATCCTTCAATAAAATAAGGGGTTTAGATTACGAAATAAATTAGTAATTTACATCACTTATTCTTATGTATTTCTTTGTAAAAAGAGGAGTTGAATAAAATAAATGGTTTAGATTGCAATTCTTATTTGTTAAGATATTCCATTGATAATGTAATAGATTGAGTTTCTATTTTATTTACAATTATGTTATTGAAGTTTTTGATATGAATATTTATTCCCTGTTGGGCATTAGAATCTCATAAAATCTTGGGAAATCGAAGAAAAAGGACTTATGATAATAATTCGTTAGGGAATTGACATTTAACGCCAATTTAGAGCGTAAAATCCATGTGTTTTGAACTTATTATTTATCTCTATTTACGTAATTAACGTATAATTATTGCATATATGGCGTAATTAATTAGGCATTTGTTTACATTTATTTCCCCCATTGGGAATGTAATTGATCTTGAGGCAAAAATAAGAGGAAACTCTTATATATCCTAATTATTACTTTAAGGCGTAATAAGGAAGACTCCTCATAAGGCCTTATTTATGAAATGGTGAGATGAGTGTGTGTGTGTGTGGAGAGTAATTGATTTGTGGCTAAGTCATAGGGATGCGTGGTCAATAGACTTAAATAATGGAACTCCGCCCTTCACTTTGAGGTTACCAACAGTTGTGTACACTTTTATTGATATGAGATATTCTTATGATTAATATTTGTAATAACGCGAGGTTAGTTTCTAATTCTATAGGGAAATCTGCTTAGCAAATCTGGTTATCAGTTCCTATGAATAGCGGTTCTTGTGAGATGTCATTACGTGTAACGACCCAGAATTTATGTCATTTGAAATTCGTATATTTAATTGATTTTTAATATTAACCAGTAAAATTTGTAAGTCAAATAAATTTTATTTCGAATATCTAGATTTAATTGGATAATTAAATCGATAATTTAATATTTGAAATTACAGAAATAATTGGAAATTGGGTTTAATGTGATTAAAATTGATTTGTAAAGTTGTATTAAATCATATTGGAGTTAGAATGATGTTATAGAACTTTTAAAATTAAATTAAAAGTCAAACTGTAGAAATTGAATATTTAATATTTAATTGCAAGTAAAAATAGTTATTTTTCAAACAGTCTCGGATTTCGACGAAACAAGTTTCATTGGATCCGTAATGTTAAATTTTTGTAAGGTTTCAAATTTCATGTCAATTGGATTTATGGTTTGTCCGGGGCAAGCCAAAACGCATGGAAATTAGTTTAACCGATTTAATTTAAATTTGATCGTTTATTTCCGTAACTCGCACATATGATCAAATTGGCCTTCGATATATATTCCATTGCGTTCGAAATGGGTGTAAAATATTATAAACGCCTGGCGGCACGCTTCGTTTGGAGTTCGGAAAAAATTCGGGTGAATAGTACGCGAATATTTTCTATATAAGGACCTCATTTTCTTTATTTTGCAACAAAACCCTAGGGTTTCAGGCCCTAGCCGCCACCTCCAATTCAATGGCCGAAATTTTCTTATCTTCTTCCCTCAAAATCTCTCGATCCGTGAAGAATTAACAAAAACTTCCAACTGCAACTTTGAAGATCACAACGAGAGCTTCGATTCTATACGGTGATGATCGTTTAAGGTTGAGTAAATCAACGGCACAAATGCCCGAGAATGCCTCACGTTTGCACGTGTTTTTGTGCGCAAGGGGGTGACCGAGCTTCGAGGCGCTTGGGGCGGTGGTGTTGTTCGAGGTGAGCTTCGATTTGGTGGTGGAGTGATGGGGTCTCGTGCGTCGTGGTGGCCGCGGTGTCTAACCCTAGTTGCGGCAAGATGGGTTTCACGGCTTGGGTTGTATGCGCGTGAGAAGAAAGGGTGTGCGGCCAGGATGCTAGGGTTTAGAACGTGCGGCCGAGATTGAAGGCTGAAAAATATAATAAATTTGTTATTAAATTTTATAATATAAATTCGTTCAATCTTTAAAACGTCGTATCTTCTTCATACGAGGTCCGTTTTGGATGAAACAACTTGCGTTGGAATCGTATGGACGAATACTAGAAGATGGAGCTGGATTGGGATTGATTGGAGCTAGTGATAATTTTGGGTAAAATTAAACGCGCGTTTAATTTTATTCGGAATAACGGTTATTGGAAGCAAGGTGAGAACTTCTCACTCAATCGAATTTGTTTCGATTTAAATTTTAAATAGTTAAATTTAAAATTGCTTAATTGTATGATTGGATGATAAATTGCTATCTGTTGTATTGAAATAGACCCTATACGCCGCATATTAAGTGGAGGTTATTGTATTAAACACATATACCGCGATATTCCACCTTGAAGTGGAATTGGTATTATATATGTACTTGGAGTTGATTTCCCGCATTATATAGCGGATGAGACCCTATTGCGCGGCATAATAGCGAATAATATTTTATATAAACCCATGTACCGCGATATCCCGTCTTGAAACGGGATTGGTATTGTGCTAACATCTGTGGATGTAGGGAAACAGGTTGGAGGGATCCAACTGGATTCTTCAAATAATTGAATTTGTTTCAATGTTGTGTGTTGATTATTTATAATTCCCGTGTGATTATTTTTTTGATTGAAATCGTTGAAGGCTAAAATTTAGCCGAATATAGTTTGTTATCGTTAGATACCGGAAATAAATAAAAATTTGATTTTTGAAAATTCAGGTTGAAAGTTTATGTTAAAATTTATTTTTGAGAATTGGATAAATTTAAAAGAAGAAATTCTAAAATAATAGAGTTTTATTCTTAATTTTACTGAATTAAATTTCAAACTATGGAAAAAGCTTAAATAAATAGATTTCGGGTGATATTATTTAAAAGTTGAAAATTTTATTCAAAATAAGGATTTATTAAGTTATAGTTAACACTTAATTTATTAAATGATTAAGGATTAATTATTAAGGTAATTGAAGAATGATTTATTTAATTTATAAATAAATAATTCAGATTAATTTATAATTAGAAATGATTAATAATGAATTAATCTAAGATAATTTCTTAAGAAAGTAATTAAGGAAATGTGATTAGTTAATAATGATAATTAACTAAGGATTATTAAGTAATTAAATAAATGTGATTAATTTTGATAATTAATTTGATTTATTAATTAAGAAAATCAATTGTAAATTGTTAATTACTTAATGAAAGTAATTTATGGGTTAATTACTAATTGTAATTAAAATTGGATATTTTGATTAATTTATTGATAAAGATTAATTGGTAATTAATGATTTGTTGGTATGAGATGATTGCTCAATGATAAGTAATTAAAGGTTTAATTTCTAAAAAAAAGAATTTACTAAGGGGTTAATTAATTATGTAATTGGTTTAAAGGTTAACTTAATTAATATGATTAATTAAGAATAATTTAATTAATTAAGGTGATTGATTAATTAATTTATATCAAATGATTTGAATTAATTAATTAATTGAGATTGGATAATTAATTCATAAGTAATTAATTAAATTGGAAATAAATTGAATTAATTAGGATTAAGTAATTAAATTAATCCTACTTACAAATGACTATTGAATGCTTGACCTTACTTGTGAATGATTGCATTATATGAGATGCCTTGAATTGATTGTCCTATCTAATCTATGATATTTTGTTCTGTGGATTGAGCTGTGTACAATTTATTCATTTAACTACATTTGTATATTATCTATGAATTTGTGAATGGACGATAAGCGTCATAGTTTATGTCGCTTATCAACTATATTTCTGTGTTTTAATCTGTGATGATTGAATGATGTTGCACAATTGTGTTAAACCCCTGGACCACACTTATACACATACAAATATGGATTTCACGAGGATTTAAAATTGAATTCTATGTTTGGAAACTTGGGATTAAAGATGTTATACTAATTATATATGGGTCAAACCATTTTCAATGTATTGATTTGGGAATTTGAATTTAATTCAAGGGCTTTAACTCGTGCAATTATAATTGGATTTTTCTAAAACGAAAACTATTTGTTTTCAAATAATAAAAGCTGTCACATAAGTAATGAACTTCCAATTTGTGTTGAAAGGTTCCAAGTTTGAAATTGAAATGTTTTGAAAGGCTATGAATGAATCTTTGGAAACGAATTTTGAAAGCTTTAAGTTAAACCTTGATTTAAAGATTTAACAAGTTAATCCAATTGAAATGGAAATTGTTTTGAAATCCATGAATGGATCTTTGTGAATGGGGTGAACTTTGTGAATTGAATCTTTTTGTTTAAAAGATTAAAGTGGGGAAATTTGTTTAAACCATTGAAGATTGTTGAAATAAATCTTTTGTTTAAAATATTGGAAATGGTAATTTATTTTAACCATTCGAATGAAAGGTTTTGGGCTTTAAGCTGTGACTTAACTGAGACCCCAATATCCATATGTTTCTTGTAAATATAACTCTTTATTCGGTTTAGCCAGGAGAGGACCTTTGGGTCATGAATCCCATTTCGAATAGTGATATGTCGAAATGGATAGCATTTGGAGACCGGTGTTGACGACCGGATATTTTCGAAAACGGAAGGATTACCATCGAATGTCTCTGCATCGGCTGATCTCCGATATAGAGATTTTATCACCCTTTGTGATGGGAATTCCGGACGTGATTAGTGAATATCCGGATTGCAAGGGCTTATTTTGGAAGTGCCTTCAGTTCCGTTGGATCCCGAAACGGACTTGTATGGATGTTTGTCTGACATTACAATTTGAAATGTAAAGCTGGTTTGTATCAAATACATTTTTGTTGGTGGCGGAGAATTTATTCTCTTAGCTTAACACCCTTCACTGAGACGTACGAGCTCAGAGGTTATGTAGTTGATGATTACTAGTGATACATTCCCAATTTGGTAATGTGGCATACAAAATGTTGCTGATCATTTGTTGATCAAAGCATAGCTTTCGTGAAAAGCGTAGCTTTGTGGACAAGACTTCGTCGGACCTCACAACCCGGTAATGGTCAAAACAGGAAAGATGCAGCAAGGTTATAGGAAGTAGCGCCCCTTAGGGTATGTGCATTTCCTTCTGGATAGAAGTGGTATCATGGTATGGAGCCCAGATACTTAACTTGTGTGGATGTCGCAAATATATGCGACTTTGTGATTGTTGTTGGTTGAGGATCCTCGGATAAAGGTTGTTTACAACCGGGGGATGGCATACTCGTGTCAGTAGTTACCTACTTTTACAGAGGTAATCCGGCCTTGTGTTGGCAGAGATCCGGTTAGGTTCTCGGGGCGTCCCGCCAGAGGCGTTCCCATGTGGCAATAGGAAGTTCCTTAGCCTGATCATTTGTTGGAAATCCAAAGAAACAATAGGAGCCTTGTACGGTTTTAGTTGTATAACCTACCATGGAATGTGGCGGTAACCTGCTATTGAACATGGTAGCTATAGTAGGCATAAGTGCGGAATGTCTATGCTGGCTAAGATTTCTATTATACTTTCGAAATTTTTTCCTACACTTTGCACTTATAGTAATAATACCAAAGAAATTTGCGTATCAAGCATGTTTGACTATCATAAGGAGAAATCTTCTCCAATTCTGCGTTTGCATTGTGTGTATGGCGAGAGGCCTTATGGTAGTTACATTTTCTAAAAGCATTGCAGATCTATTTTAAAATATTACTTTGTTTGTTTTTAAAGATAAACTGTTTTAAGTTCTCACACCAGTCTCATGACTGACCTGGAGTTTATTGTTCCCTTCCTAAACTCTGGGTGCTCATCAATTTCCACACGGGCAGCCTAGAGTCAGGCTATCAGGATATTCTGGAATTCAGGAGGTGCTGTGGGGACAGGAGCAAGATGGATGGCGAAGCATATCACTTGTATATGATATTATCTTTTCCGCTGTGTATTCAGTTGTGAAGACAAGTTTATATAACTGTCCATTATTGTGTGGTGTTGTATATTGACTCTGATGATGTAATGTATAAAATGTACAGTTCTTTAGATTTAAAAGATTATTCATTCATCTATTATATGTTGTTCCGCTGCGATTGTGAGATTTTTTTTATTGTTTCTGTTGCTTCTCCATTCTTTCTTCTTCTTTCTTCTACCTCTTCTTTAACCCTAACGGTTCGCTTTTTCGGCATTCGATTGTTCGGCATTGATACAGTGGACGTATTAATGTCGATTTTCGAGTGTCGAAGAATCGGGTCTTTTACATTTGGTATCAGAGCATTTGGTTAAGCGACAACCTCAGCTCTGTTGAGTGTTACTCATTAGAGATAGAGTCAGCAGTACTCTAGAATGAGTATGAGTGTAATAATAAATATGAGTGTGTATTTGTTAGTGAATATAAAAAATTGTTTTATGTTGTGTTGATTGGTTTGTTGAGTGGTATATGGATTCTGGTCAATACGAGAAATTAACGTTATTGATAGGAATCTCTAAACACTTGTACAGAACAAATTTGACACGATATCGTTTTAAAATAGGGTAAATGAAATAATTTTCCTAAATTATTTTCATATTTAAAAGAGGAATTTTTTTGTGAATTATTATAATATATGATTGCTTGTTTGCTAGAAAGTGATGATATTAAATTATTATCATTAATGTTGAAAAAGAAATTGAAATCGTAACTCCAAAGTTAAAAAAATAAATTCGCATACAAATAGAATTGGAGAATATAAATTGTAAATGTGATTTGTAATTTGAAGTAAAATTCCGGAGGAATATTTGGAAATGTTTTGAAAGGGTTTGCAATTTGGAAAAGATTAAATTCCTTTTTGAGTTTGGAAATGGTTTTCAAGGGTTTGGAAAAATGTTTTTGGGAGGGATAAAAGCTCTAAACTCTTTTCGGTCGCTGGAAAATAACTTCGGTAATGACTTCAGCATCATTGGTGTTCATTTTTGGGTTTCCAAAAGAGGGATTGCTGCCAAGTTGTTTTAAATGGAAGTTGTTCAAAAAATTTGGGTTTGGGTTTTGAAATTCAAAGGATAATTTGAATTGGTTTCAAAAAAAATGGTTTTGAAATGTTGGAAAGACTCTGTAATCTGATAAAAATAGTTATGGAATAAAATTTATTGAGTTGAAAATAAATTTGGGGTAGAAACAAATGAACTGAAATTGAGTTTGAATTATGGAAATAAATTTATGAATGAATGAATTTACAATTACGAGTAAATGAAATTGGAAACTAAATGTTGACATTCATCTTGAAATTGCAAGTAAATTGAAATTTTGTCAAGTTGGATCAAATGAAGCTAAGTATTAAAATAAAATTAGTAAGTAAAACTAATTGAAGAAATGACAAATTTAATATGGGTTGAAATGAATTGAATTCAACATTTATAAATAAAGGGTAAATTAAATTCATATAAACCAAAATAGTGAATTGAATTGTGTTTGGGAACGAACAAAAGAATAAAAACTGAATTGAAAACTGAATATCGAAAACCAATTTGAATTGTGGGAGATGAATGAGTTAGAACTTGTAATGAATTAGTAAAAGAAACTAATTTAAAATAGCAAGATGAATCAGTTGTGAATGAAAAAATAATTGATAAAATTCAATATTCAGA
Organism: Allium cepa; assembly: GCA_030765085.1. Taxonomy (NCBI): domain Eukaryota; kingdom Viridiplantae; phylum Streptophyta; class Magnoliopsida; order Asparagales; family Amaryllidaceae; genus Allium; species Allium cepa. The sequence continues at coordinate 669,868,767 of CM060939.1, read as the reverse complement.
AGGTAAATTGAATCCAAATAGAATTGAAATTGTATTGAATCCAAATAGAATTGAAATTATAAATTGAATTCAAATGAAATTGATAATGTGAGATTGAATGAAAATGGATATACAGGTGTATTAAAGGAAATGGAATTGGAATTTTGATTTCGAAGATAAAAATTGAATTGCTCGACAAAAGGTATGTATTTGAATTTCAGTATGAAATTTGATGATTTTCTTGTCCAACCACTTGGCTTTTTCTTTTCTTTTTGAAATCTTGGGGCCATGGTGCCATTTTTGTAATCGTACCAGCTAGCCGCGCAAAGGAGACGCTGGCGAAATTTTTCGAAAATTTAAGGCATTAGAATATTTTTGAGAAAATTGAAAATTTTTGAAAACTATAATTTTGATTTTGGAGTGAAAAGTTAAACGATATAGTTGGTTTTGAAAAGGTTAAAATGTTTAAATGAATTTGAAATTTAATTTGAACAAATGGTTTTGAAAAGTTAATGGATTTCAAGACTTTTTTCTTACTTGGCAATTTCGAGGACGAAATTCTTTTAAGGGGGAAGTTTGTAACGACCCAGAATTTCTGTCATTTGAAATTCGTACATTTAATTGATTTTTAATATTAACCAGTAAAATTTGTAAGTCGAATAAATTTTATTTCGAATATCTAGATTTAATATGGATAATTAAATTGATAATTTAATATTTGAAATTACAGAAATAATTGAAGATTGGGTTTAATGTGACTAAAATTGATTTGTAAAGTTGTATTAAATCATATTGGAGTTAGAATGATGTTATAGAACTTTTAAAATTGAATTAAAAGTCAAACTGTAGAAATTGAATATTTTAATATTTAATTGACAAGTAAAAATAGTCATTTTTTAAATAGTCTCGGATTTCGACGAAACCAGTTTCATTAGATCCGTAATGTTAAATTTTTGCAAGGTTTCAAATTTCATGTCAATCGGATTTACGGTTTGTCTGGGGCAAGCCAAAACGCATAGAAATTAGTTTAACCGATTTAATTTAAATTTGATCGTTTATTTCCGTAACTCGCACATATGATCGAATTGACCTCCGATATATATTCCATTGCGTTCAAAATGGGGGTAAAACATTATAAATGCCTGGCGGCACGCTTTGTTTGGAGTTCGGAAAAAATTCGGGTGAATAGTGCGCGAATATTTTCTATATAAGGACCTCATTTTCTTGATTTTGCAACAAAACCCTAGGGTTTCAGGCCCTAGCCGCCACCTCCAATTCAATGGCCGAAATTTTCTTATCTTCTTCCCTCAAAATCTCTCGATCCATGAAGAATTAACAAAAACTTCCAACTGCAACTTTGAAGATCACAACGAGGCTTCGATTCTATACGGTGATGATCGTTTAAGGTCGAGTAAATCAACGGCAAAATGCCCGAGAATGCCTCACGTTTTCACGCGTTTTTGTGCGCAAGGGGGTGACCGAGATTCGAGGCGCTTGGGGCGGTGGTGTTGTTCGAGGTGAGCTTCGATTTGGTGGTGGAGTGATGGGGTCTCGTGCATCGTGGTGGCCGCGGTGTCTAACCCTAGTTGCGGCAAGATGGATTTCACGGTTTGGGTTGTATGCGCGTGAGAAGAAAGGGTGTACATCCAGGATGCTAGGGTTTGGAACATGCGGCCGAGATTGAAGGTTGAAAAACATAATAAATTTGTTATTAAATTTTATAATATAAATTCGTTCAATCTTTAAAACGTCGTATCTTCTTCATACGAGGTCCGTTTTGGACGAAACGACTTGCGTTGGAATCGTATGGACGAATACTACATGATGGAGCTGGATTGGAATTGATTGGAGATAGTGATCATTTTGGGTAAAATTAAACGCGCGTGTAATTTTATTCGGAATAAAACACTGCAACGATTATTGAAAGCAAGGTGAGAACTTCTTGCTCAATCGAATTTATTTCGATTTAAATTTTAAATAGTTAAATTTAAAATTGCTTGATTATGTGACTGGATGATAAATTGCTATCTGTTTTATTGAAATAGACCCTATACGCCGCATATTAAGCGGAGGTTATTATATTAAACACATATACTGCGATATTCCACCTTGAAGTGGAATTGGTATTATATATATACTTGGAGTTGATTTCCCACATTATATAGTGGATGAGACCCTATTGCGCTGCATAATAGCGAATAATATTTTATATAAACCCATGTACCACGAAAAAACGTCTTGAAACGGGATTGGTATTGTGCTAACATCTGTGGATGCAGGGAAACAGGTTGGAGGGATCCAACTGGATTCCTCAAATAATTGAATTTGTTTCAATGTTGTGTGTTGATTATTTATAATCTCTGTGTGATTATCTTTTTGATTGAAATCGTTGAAGGCTAAAATTTAGCCGAATATAATTTTGGTATCGTTGGATAACGGAAAAAAAATAAAAAATTGATTTTTAAAAATTCAGGTTGAAAGTTTATACTAAAATTTATTTTTGAGAATTGGATAAATTTAAAAGAAAGAATTCTAAAATAATAAAGTTTTATTTTTAATTTTATTGAATTAAATTTCAAAACATGGGAAAAGCTTAAATAAATAGATTTCGAGTAATATTATTTAAAAGTTGAAGAATTTATTCAAAATAAGGATTTATTAAGTTATAGTTAACACTTAATTTATTAAATGATTAAGATTAATTAATAAGGTAATTGAAGAATGATTTATTTAATATTTAAGTAAACTATTTAGATTAATTTATAATTAGAAATGATTAATAATGAATTAATCTAAGATAATTTCTTAAAAAAGTAATTAAGGAAATGTTATTAGTTAATGAAGATAATTAACTAAGGATTATTAAGTAATTAAATAAATGTGACTAATTTTGATAATTAATTTGATTTATTAATTAAGATAATCAATTGTAAATTGTTAATTACTTAATGAAAGTAATTAAGGGGTTAATTACTAATTGTAATTAAAATTGGATATTTTGATTAATTTATTGATAAAGATTAATTGGTAATTAATGATTTGTTGGTATGAGATGATTGCTTAACGGTAAGTAATTAAAGGTTTAATTTCTGAATTTTTTTTATTAAGGGGTTAATTAATTATGTATTGGTTTAAAGGTTAACTTAATTAATATGATTAATTAAGAATAATTTAATTAATTAAGGTGATTGCTTAATTAATTTATATCAAATGAATTATATTTAATTAATTGAGATTGGATAATTAATTCATAAGTAATTAATTAAATTGGAAATAAATTGAATTAATTAGGATTAAGCAATTAAATTAATCCTACTTACAAATGACTATTGAATGCTTGACCTTACTTATGAATGATTGTATTATATGAGATGCCTTGAATTGATTGTCCTATCTAATCTATGATATTTTGTTCAATGGATTAAGCTGTGTATAATTTATTCATTTATTTACATTTGTATATTATCTGTGAATCTGTGGATGGAAGATAAGCGTTATAGTTTATATCACTTATCAACTATATTTCTGTGTTTTAATCTGTGATGATTGAATGATGTTGCACTATTGTGTTAAACCCCTGGTCCACACTTATTGTAACGACCCAGTTTTAATGACGAGTTTAAATTTATAATTTAATTTAATTTTTGGATTAAATGATGGAGTTGTTTGAATTTTTCAAATTTAATAAGAAATGTATACTTATTTATTTTTGAATTTGGATTTGAAACTCAAAGATGAATATTTTCAATTGAATAGAATTATAAACAAAAGTTTGGTTTGGAAGTTCAAAATGAGTTTTCTTTAAAAAAAAATAGTATAATTTGTAAACCCAATAGCACATGCATTACATGCCACATCTTTTCAGCATGTAAAAGATCTTCCCAGCTGAAACCAAAGCATTGCTTAGTCAACAAACCCAAATAGAAAATATTTGATCAAAGACAAAGTAGTACCAGAAAACACCTTACCCTATACCAAGCTATTGCCTTTATTTAATACCCATCCATATACATTAGTTCGTTCTTATGTAAGTATACCAGAGAAAAAAAAAACAACATGGCAAAACCAGGAAAAAAATATATAAGCAATATCATTCAAGTTCAAAGGAAACAAAGCAAGTAAAAAAGAAATAGAAATAGAAAAATCAATATTGCAGCTTCCAAACAACAACTCTCTGTTCCCATTTGTTTCAAGGTGAGCAAACACTTGAACTTATATAATTATCTTTTAGGTTTGCATCTGATGATCTGTAAATGAATGTTATAAAAGATGCTTGCATGAATATGAACCTCTGTATAGATGTATATGCTTGTGCCTGTTAGTACACAAGTAAACATCTCTGTTGTTGTTACAGGCTGATTATTTTCTTCAAACTCAAAATCATTCTCATCAAATCATTGTAACACTTTCAGTTTTTTAAATCAAACAAGATGTTTAAAACCTCAAACAAGTATTTTTTTTTTCAAAGCTTACTAAACATGTTGGTGAAATATAACTGCAGGGAACATTGTTTACAGGCATTCAAGGAAAAAAGTGATAAATTTGATTGTTATAAAAAAATTGATTCAAGATCATAACTTAAATTCCAACTGCAATTTATGATTTTTAAAACAAAATTTATATTTTTAGATTAGTAATACACGAGCAGTTTGGATTTGAATAAAAATTGTTTTTTTCAAATTTAAGAGAATTGAATCAATTTAAATTTTTGAAACTTGGATTGTAGCAAATATAGCTACCCCTGATCTCGAAAAAAAATGTCAAATAATTTTTCTATTCAGTGGATTGAGAGGACGAAGACATTTTAGGGTTTCGACCCCTGTTTTGAACATAGATGAAAAATTGATTGCCGCGGTTTCATCAAGGCATCGAGTTCGATCGCACCTATGGGGATAGGCGTGTGGACCAGAGGCGAAAGCTTGGGTGAAGGTGCGTGTTCGATGGTGGCCGGAATCATCGATGATGATGGGTTTTGTTGCCGAGATTTGGGTTCTGATGGGGACTGACCTACTCGTTTTTGATTCTCAGTATAACTCGACAATTGGGTTGTTTGTGATGATGGAGGGGACGATGTGTGACTCGCCTATGATGTTGGAGTTCGCCAGAGGACGGCCGCGCCGCCGTACAAGTGCACAGGCACGTTATTGTCGTTGTGTCAGGTACGATGGTGAATGGCGCGAGGTGATTCTCGAGTAAAAGTAGTGTTTGCTTCGGTAGGGAACTCGAGTTTGTGAGTTGATTACCTGATGCTTTCGTTTTAAAATTAAGTTCAAGTTTAACTCACTGGAAAAAAAAAACGAGGAAGAAGAAGTATATGTGAGGGAGAGAGATGCTTCGGGGAAATGCAAGGGAATCTCGAGTGTTTACTCGAGAAAAATCTGGGTAATCTCGGGTTGTAGTTGGACTATAAATTTACAGTAAAAAAATGTTAAGCAAATTTTAGTAGTTATTAAGTAACTAATGTTGACTATATTTGAATCAAGAATTTATTTCAAGTATTAATTAACCAAGTGGATACATAACAATGCTTCCTAAAACCTTGATCAAAATTTATAATTATGTAGTTAATGCTTTACAATGTTTCTAGCCCTTAATTACTATTTTAATTAAGTAATTGATTTAAATTAAGTATAAAGTTAACAAACAATTAAGTTTGTAGTTAATACTATAATTGATTTTCAAAATTTATAGAGACTTATGAAATGTTAATTAAGATGAGAAATTAATATAAATTATTTACTTTTGGGAAGTAATTAAGAATAATTACATTATAATTAGAATTTGAGTTAATAGGTGATTAAGTAATAAATATATTTATAATTAACTACTTTAAATTAATTAATTAATGATTAATAGTTAATTAATCAAGTAATTTAATTAAGAATGAATAATTGATTAACTAAGTAATTAGTAATTAATAAATGGGTAATTAAGTTTGATTAATAATTTAGATTTTTACTTAATGATTTAAGGTAATAAATTTAGTAATTAAGACTTAATAATTAATTTGAATTAATTACAACAAAAATTAAAGATGATTGCTTGTGGATTGTGTATGTAGGATATCTGATTTATTGTAAAATGAATTGATATTTCTGTTAGAAATTGTGATGCCATAAGATGTGAATTACTATGTGCTGGATTATGATTGGTAATTTTATTCTGTAAACCCTTAGCCTTTAAAACGACATTTAAATTTCGATGCGACCGGGATTCGTATTCCAGTTGGTTATCCGAAACCCACATCGAATCATAGTGATAAATCTTTGTGATTGGTAAATTTATTTATCTATGAATCTGTGAATAAAGATAAGCGTTATGGATTATATCACTTATCGATATTAATATATCTGTGATGATTGATGTGTGCACTATTGTATAAAACCCCTGTACCACACTCATACACACACAGATATGGATTTCACGTGGAAATCAGTTAAGTCACGGATTTTTAAATAAGTTTTGAAATTGAATTTTTAAATTCAAATAGTTTTGGAAATAAATTAAGTTAAATGTGAAAAGCTTTTGAAAAGGTGTTTTAAGAATGAAAGTTATTTTGAATAACTTAATAAAGATTTGAAATCTGAATAATTTAAATTCAATATCTGAAATTGAATTCTATATTTATGATTTAAAAACAGTATACAAGTTTATATGGGGTTTTAAAACCATTTTTAAAGTATTGTTGTGAGAATTTGAATTAACTCAAAGATTTTTAACTTGTATAAATAGAATCGGGTTTTTCCGAAATAAAAATTGTTTGTTTCAAATGATAAAAGCTTTCATATGAGTAATGAACTTCCAATTTATATTAAAGGGATTTCAAGTTAAATTGAAAATGATTTTCCAAGTTATGGATGAATCTTTGGAAACAGTTTTGAAAGCTATGAGATAAATCTTTGATTTAAAGATTTAAATGAGTTAATCTAATTGAAATGAAATTTTCTTTGAAATCCGTAAATGAATCTTTGTGAAACTGAGTGAACTTTGTGAAATAAATCTTTTTGTTTAAAAGATTTGAAATGGTAATTGGTTTAAACCATTTGAAAGAAAGTTTTGAATTATTAAGTTGTGACTTAATTGGAATCCCGTATCCATATGTTTTAAATGTTGCGCTCACTATTCGGGTTAGCCAGGAAAGGACCTTTGGGTCGTATAACCCATTCCGAATATGTGATACGTCGTTATGGATAGCATTTGAAGACCGGTGGTGAAGGCTGGGTATTTGCGAGAACGATAGGATGACCTATTGATTGTCTCTGCACTGAGTTGCTCCGGTATAGAGATTCCCTAAGTGATGGGAAGTCCGATCGGGATTGTGAATATCCGGATTGCAAGGGCTTCTTTGGAAGTGCCTTCGGTTCTGTTCGAACCCAGAACATACTTGTATGGATTATATGTCTGACATTACATGATATAAAGCAGATTTCTTTCAAATACATTTCCGTTGGTGGCGGAGAATTTATTCTCTTAGCTTAACACCCTTAGAGGTTATGTAGTTGAAGGTTATTAGCGATATATTCCCAACTTGGTAATGTGGCATGCTGAGTGTTGCTGATCATTTGTTGATCAAAGCGTGGCTTTTGTAAAAAGCGTAGCTTTGTGGACGAGACGTCGTCGAGCCTCACAAACCGATAATGGTCTAAACAGGAATTGTGCGGCAAGGTTTCAGGGGTAGCTTCCCTAGGGTATGACCATTCCTTTTGGAAAAGGGTGGTATCATGGAATGGAGCCCACATACTTACTCATGTGGACACACTATATTATTTACTGTATGATGTTGTTGGTTAGAGAGCTCTCGTTTAAAGGTCCCAAAGGACCAGGAGTGGCATATCTGAGGTTTTGTATATTCCCTGGGAAGGGGGGTAGCCGGCCTTGTTTGGCAGAGATTCGGTTTGGTTCTCGGGGCGACCTTCCAGAGGCGTTTCCATGTGGCAATGGGAAGTTCCTTGGCCTGACCATTTGTTGGAAAAAATCCATTCATCCAATACGAGCCTTGTACGGTATTAGTTGTATTACCTTCCATCTACTTATGGTGGCGCCCCACTGTTTGGATGGTAGCTATAGTAGGCATAGTTTGAAATGTCTATGCTGGCTAAGATTTATATTCTACTTTTGAAATGCTTTTCTCCACTTTGCACTTATAGCAATAATATCAAAGAAATTCGCGTATCAAGCATATTTGACTATCATAAGGAAAAATCTCCTCCGATTCTGCGTTTGTATTGTGTGTGTGTGCGGGAGGCCTTATGGTAGTCTCATTTTTCAAAAGCATTGCGATTATAAAAATTTAAATCTTTGATTGTTTTAAAGACAAACTGTTTTGTTTGCTCACACCAGTCCCACGACTGACCCAGAGTTTATTGTTTATTTCCTAAACTCTGGGCGCTCAAAATTTTTCCACACGGGCAGTCTAGAGTTTGGTTTTTTAGATAATTAGGTTCAGTAGATCATCTGGAGCTAGTTCAGTCTTTGGATATGGACGAGACTTGCTTAGCTTGGTGCAATCTTGATGGAGGATCGAGCTAGGAGTTTTGGAGCTTTGTCTTTGGAGCTTTTTGGATCAGAGTTGCAGTATTATATTCTGAGAAGACTTATTTCATAATGTATCGTGTTCCGCTGTATTTTGTGTTGTATATTCACTAATGTTGATGATTATCATTGTATCAAATTGATGTATCGGATATTGTATTCATGTTATATCAGTGATATCATCTTTTATTTCCGCTGTGTTATTTATCATTTAATGGTGTTGAAAGCTCCCGTGAAACGAATTTGATGTTGTTTGTCGGACATCGAGTTCGGGTCGTGACACTTATACACACATGAATATGGATTTCACGAGGAAATTGATTAAGTCACAGCTTTTGAAATAGTAAAAAAATTGAATATTTAAATCCAAATGGTTTTGGAAATGGATTGGGTTTAAAACGAAAAGCTTTTGGAATGGAATTTCAAGAAAAAATTTATTTTTGAATAACTTGATAAAGTTTTGAAATGAAATAATTTGACTTAAATTTGAATTCAAGATTTGAAATTGAATTCTATGTTTGGAAACTTGGGATTAAAGATGTTATCTAATTATATACGGGTCAAACCATTTTCAATGTATTGATTTGGGAATTTGAATTTAATTCAAGGGCTTTAACTCGTGCAAATATAATTGGATTTTTCTGAAATGAAAACTATTTGTTTTCAAATAATAAAAGTTGTCACATAAGTAATGAACTTCCAATTTGTGTTGAAAGGTTCCAAGTTTGAAAGTGAAATGTTTTGAAAGGCTATGAATGAATCTTTGGAAACGAATTTTGAAAGCAATAAGTTAAACCTTGATTTAAAGATTTAACAAGTTAATCCAATTGAAATGGAAATTGTTTTGAAATCCATGAATGGATCTTTGTGAATGGGGTGAACTTTGTGAATTGAATCTTTTTGTTTAAATATTAAAGTGGGGAATTTTTTTTAAACCATTGAAGATTGTTGAAATAAATCTTTTGTTTAAAAGATTGGAAATGGTAATTTATTTTAACCATTCGAATGAAAGGTTTTGGGCTTTAAGCTGTGACTTAACTGAGACCCCAATAACCATATGTTTCTTGTAAATATTGCGCTCGTTATTCGGTTTAGCCGGGAGAGGACCTTTGGGTCATGAATTCCATTCCGAATAGTGATATGTCGAAATGGATAGCATTTGAAGACCGTTGTTGAAGACCGGATATTTTCAAAAACGGAAGGATTACTATCGAATGTCTCTACATCGGCTGATCTCCGATATAGAGATTTTATCACCCTTTGTGATGTGAATTCCGGACGTGATTAGTGAATATCCGGATTGCAAGGGCTTCTTTTGGAAGTGCCTTCAGTTCCGTTCGATCCCGGAACGGACTTGTATGGATGTTTGTCTGACGTTACAATTTGAGATGTAAAGCTGGTTTCTATCAAATACATTTCTGTTGGTGGCGGAGTATTTATTCTCTTAGCTTAACACCCTTATCTGAGACGTACGAGCTCAAAGGTCATGTAGTTGATGGTTACTAGTGATACATTCCCAATTTGGTAATGTGGCATACGAAGTGCTGCTGATCATTTGTTGATCAAAGCATAACTTTTGTGAAAAGCGTAGCTTTGTGGACGAGACGTCGTCGGACCTCACAACTCGGTAATGGTCAAAACAGGAAAGATGCAGCAAGGTTATAGGGAGTAGCGCCTCTTAGGATATGTGCATTTCCTTCAGGATAGAAGTGGTATCATGGTATGGAGCCCAAATACTTAACTTATGTGGATGTCGCAAATATATATGACTTTATGATTGTTGTTGGTTGAGGATCCTCGGATAAAGGTTGTTTACAACTAGGAGATGGCATACTCGTGTCAGTAGTTACCTACTTTTGCAGAGGTAACCCAGTCTTGTGTTGGTAGAGATCCAGTTAGGTTCTCGGGGTGTCCCGCCAAAGGCGTTCCCATGTGGCAATAGGAAGTTCCTTAGCCTGATCATTTGTTGGAAATCCAAAGAAACAATACGACCCTTTTACGGTTTTAGTTGTATAACCTGCCATGGAATGTGGCGGTAACCTGTTATTGAACATGGTAGCTATAGTAGGCATAAGTGTGGAATGTCTATACTGGCTAAGATTTGTATTATACTTCGGAAATGTTTTCCTGCACTTTTCACTTATAGTAATAATATCAAAGAAATTTGCGTATCAAGCATGTTTGACTATCGTAAGGAGAAATCTCCTCCAATTCTGCGTTTGCATTGTGTGTGTGTGGCGGGAGGCCTTATGGTAGTTACATTTTCTAAAAGCATTGCGGATCTATTTTAAAATATTTCTTTGTTTGTTTTTAAAGATAAACTGTTTTAAGTTCTCACACCAGTCTCATGACTGACCTGGAGTTTATTGTTCCCTTCCTAAACTCTGGGTGCCCATCAATTTCCATACGGGAAGCCTAGAGTCAGGTTATCAGGATATTCTGGAATTCAGAAGGTGCTGTGGAGATCAAGAGCAAGCTGGATGGCGAAGCGTATCACTTGTATATGATATTATCTTTTCCGCTGTGTATTCAGTTGTGAGGACAAGTTTATATAACTGTCCATTATTGTGTGGTGTTGTATATTGACTCTGATGATGTAATTTATAAAATGTACAGTTCTTTTGATTTAAAAGATTATTCATTCATCTATTATATGTTGTTTCGCTGCGATTGTGAGATTTTGTTATTGTTTCTGTTGCTTCTTCTTTCTTTCTTCTATCTTCTACCTCTTCTTTAACCCTAACGGTTCGGTTTTTCGGCATTCGATTGTTCGGCAGTTGATACAGTGGACGTGTTAATGTCGATTTTCGACCGTCGAAGAATCGGATCTTTTACATTTGGTATCAGAGCATTTGGTTAAGCGACAACCTTGGCTCTGTTGGGTGTTACTCATTAGAGATAGAGTCAGAATTAGAGATAGAGTCGGTCTTCGATCTTTTTTATAGTAGTGAACATTAAAACTAAACCAAGATGGTCATTCCGTTCTAACGCGATCACAATTGATAATCAAACTTATTAAAACAATCTTGGACCCGATGAACTAATGCAAATCATGGAAAAAAAATAAAGACATCGGACCTCTTATCAATGAACTCAACGATGAGGTCGAAGTAGACAGAAATAACGATGAAGAATTCAAAGCAGATGAAGTTGAGTGCTTATTCGAAGATGATAATGTAAATACTAAGACTGATAATGATAGTATGAACTGGTTGTATGTAAATTTAGTTCTTGATTGTTTTTATGTGTGTTTAGTTGGTCAATTTTTTTCATGTGTATATAGTTGTACACTTTTTAGTAAACTGCAGATTTTCAGTTGTTTAATTAATATTTGATGTATTTTTCATATGTTCTCAAATCTTATAGTAAATGGAATTCATATTTTTCTTTCAATAATGATATCTTATATATTCGTATTCTTCTGACTAATTTGACTTTCCATGGATGTGGTCGTGATAGTGTGGTAGTTGTGGAAGTGGTCATGATTTAATATCCTCTATACACGCCAATACAAAATACACAAATTCAAGGTCCGTAAGGATATCTCTTGGGCATCGACATAAGTTTTCAAAACTGGCTTTACCAGCTCTATTGGCATGATTTTTATTTACTACAAGGCTGGCGGGGAGGGGGGTTAACAAAAGGTTACAAAATTCTAGTTCTACATTATATCTCCATACTACCGTAAAAGACTAGCATACTTTATGCATAATAGGTACGAGTCCTCAAATAGTAACTTGACTTCTCGAGTTATACTGACTTACTTAGGTCTCATGTCACAAAATTCTAGCCAAATTTCTATTCCACTCCTAAACCTATGAAGGATGCGTGGTTGACAAATATTAAACTTATGAAAGATGTGTGATTCAACGAATTTACAGTAATTTTTTTAGTGAAAAGTTAAATATGTTAATTATTTAAGTATTTAATCTATTAACAGCATATTTAATTACATCTTCATGGATACTTCGTTTGGGTTGAAGACACTTCATGGTCTTATGTAGGGGTGAGCGTGGGTCGGTTGGATGCAGTTTGGAGTCCAAAACGCTTCGGCACCGCATCGGATAGTTAATAAAAAATAAAACCATTATACTAATTAATTAAACAGTTCGGTTTTGATGTAATATGGTCCGGCTTTGGTTTGTCCGGTTTGAACCCATATTAAACATGAAATAAGAGAATTATTTTCATCAATAATCAATTTATGAAGGTGACCGTGTGAAACTTTTATACTTAAAGTTTAAAACACACAATGTTATGCTGAAATGAAAGATTAGTTCTTAATAGTATGAATATTTCAAATTGACATTTAGCTACAAATGATATTTTTTTGTGAGTTAACCAAATATCAACGTTAATCAATGCATAATCATTAAGTAAAATGACTAGAATAAGATTATAATCAGCTTATCCAAAAAAAGACGAAAAATATTATACTAAAAATAACGTCTTCCTTTATGACAACGATTATTATTTATATAACAACAACATACCTAAAAATATGGAATACACATTTTTAGAATCTAAAATAAGATAGAAATTGCTTATATTTTTATCGTAAGATTACTAGTATAAATATTCGGTTCGGTTCGGCCCGGTTTAATATGGTCGGTTCAATTGTTCAAACCGCAACCGAACCGTATCGACGCGGGTCGGTTCAGTTTGGAGTATTTGCTTTGATTAAAAGATTCGGTGTGGGTTTCCGTATTATTTTTACGGTCCAATGGTGGCGGTTTACATATAACGGTGCGGTTTATGCCTATCCCTAGTCTCTTGTCAAACAACTATGGTGGAACAAATATTCTACAAAGTAATGCAAATCGTCTCGGATATAAAAAGATGATAAAGGCGAAGTTGTGTATCTCAAGGGATATGGAATGAATTTTGCATACCTGAAGATGTACAAGCACTTGCAGTAAGAAACTCTAAGCACGGCCAAAGAAATCCCAAATAAGAAGTCGGTGGTTCTAGATGGACTACAGATTTTTATAAAATTTGAACTCGAGAACACTCTAATTCAAATCCTAAAACGCAGCAAAAAAACAAGCTAGATCGTTAAAAGATGCACACAAAAAAATGATCAATATTCCAACATCAAAATTTAATATCCAATCCAAGTAAATCAATCTCAATCATAAGCAAGCAAAATATGTAATAATAAACGTAAATCACACATGAGATTTATTGTGGTTTCACTAATATTGTGCTAGTGTACATTCACTTTGAAGAGAGTCTTTTTATCACCATAATGAAAAAGTATAAGAGATTATATATAACGATTACTCAAAATTCTCGAGAATTTGATTTTGTGGAGATTGGAAATTGAAGAAATTAGTTAGAAGAAACCTTTCTTTTAATTTGAATCAACCATTCCCTTTGAAATATGAAAAATAGCTTATATACGAAGAATTCCTATTTGGCAATTTTCAAATTTGCCCTTTGAAGCCTTCACGATCAACAAACAATAACATGGGCTTAAAAAGCCATGTTCCAAGCAATCAGCCGACTGAACATCAAAATCAGCTGGTTGAGCATCAAATTCAGACGGCTGACAACCTCATGTTTACACGTGAAACTTTCGAAAAACTTCCATGTAATCATAGACACCTGAATAGGTATTCAGACATCTGATTTCACATCCAGACGTCTGAATCCCTTATTCTGATATCTGACCTGTTGAAGCAACTCCATCTCCTTCAAACTGCGAAATCTCTTGCCTCTAAGCTCCGATTCACGAACCATCTTCACCGATATCAAGCTATTTTCATCCTCATCAATTCTACAAATGGCCAAAATTTAACATACAGATTACAATAATGAATTGTTAATTTTCTAAATTATTTAGTAATAATAAGCAGTCTGCAAAAAGTTCATTATAATATTTTTATATATTTCTACTGCTGGAGCTAGACCGAAAGCCAATATTCATGGAGGCATACACACAGATGCACAAGGTCTATCCTACAAGCGGTTTCGAAAGCAGCTAGGTTGATAGGTCGTCGGGTGAATTTGTTGTAACTTATTTGCAAACTCTTCAATACCGATTTAAATAAAATATATAATCAATGTTTATGATAATAAATATGAAATATATACAGATATGATGTCAGAACTTCCAAATTACAAAATAATGGCAGTGGGGTTTCTCAGGATGAAGCGAACCAAGTCTTTGAAGAGCTCATCGACACCAGAGATACGAGCTCAAGTACGAGGAAGACATGAGGCCATGTTATGGTAATGCTCATGCACTAATTATTCAAAACTTAATTAAACTTATTTACATACGATATGATGTGTCACTTAATTATAGTTTGACTTAATGATGTAGATGATCGAATGGTACTTTAGCTATTATATACAACCACACAAAGACTATACCTTTAGTATGTGGTCCGTCAAACCAGAAGAGAGAATCAGACTTTTAGTTGAGTTAAGAGCACAAGAAGGTACGATTCAACAACTTCAAAGCCAAATGTTAGTATTTGAAGAGAAGATGAGGTTGATGAAGTAGTTCATGCAGCAGCAGCAATTGCATGCCACAGGCGAAAGTGCACCTTCGCACGGTATATGAGTTACTGTTTATAATTGGACATGTGGACTCATGTTATTGTTTATATTTGGAGTTGATGTAAATGTATATATTTTCGTATTATTGAAACACGTTGGACTTGTGTGATATTAGACTTGATGTTATTGTATTGGATAAGTGGGTTATTTGTTGTGGTGTTGTATATGTGATGTTTAATGATCTTATGTTTGCCTGTGATGGTAAATAATTGTCTACGACGATTTAAGTTGATAACGTATGTTTGACACGTCCAGTTTGGCTTTATATGCTATCATATTATGTTCAGTTTTTTGAGGAAATCAAATGTGATAACGATCTGCAAAAATATTTTTGGGCATTGACATGACACCAGTACGTCTCATTTGTTCAATTTCAAAATGAGTTGTAAGCATGGTTCGAGATTCCGTCCGACATGTTGGATTCCCGGTCATCTCGGTCCGGTTCCGACGTCGAACGGACCAGAATTTGTCTCAATCTCCGTTTCGGTATTTAGCATAAAAGTAAAAATATCTGCTTTTAAGTAATTACTTACTATGTAGCTAGTAACATCCAGTAACAAGATAAATGGAAGAATCGAGCAACGAGCAAGAATTTTTGGACTTTTTTTTTAGGGCTACATTGAGCAAGAGAATTTGTAGGTTGGAACATCGAGCTTGAAGAAGGATATTGTGCATGCATATGAGCTTGTGTAGGAAAATATCAAGCGGAGGTAGAGAGACCGTGTGTGGAAGAGGGAGGAGAAGATAAATGAAGAAGAAGAAGAAATTGAGTATAAGGAAGACGGCTCTGTTAAAGGTTACGAACGTTGATTTTAGAGTTGAAAAGTAAATATTTTAGGTTTACAGCAAAACGTTAGATTTATTGGGCTATTTATTTTGTTTGTTTTATTCTTGTAAGGGATATCAATATGCAGGATATCAATAGAGAAATACAAAGAGAGTATAACTATCTTCTAATCATATTAAATTATAGTTACAATTCTACGATTTTTTTTTTATATTTATTGACATATTGATATACAAAAGTTTTCAATGCTACGGAATCTGAAACCGGAATTTAAATGGAATATCCAAAATTTTGGAAACGAGACCGAAATTTTAAAAATTTCTATTGACCAGAACGGAACTAAAAACCGGAATTTGAACCTTTGTTGCAAGGATATTGGGAATGAGTTGATAGTATATATACTATAATAAATATTGTTCGTTACATCACCATATTTGAATTTGTTGTCTTGTTGTTTTCATATTTTCCTCCACTTTATTTTTGACAATTTTTTCACCAATAAATAATAAATAATTTCTGTCAATATTCTTATTTTGGTCGTGGAGCTGACTTTTGCTTCTACTACCAATTTGACAAGCATACATAAAAACAAGAGACATAGGATGCAACAATAAAGTTTGCTAAGAAAGGACATGTATTATATATTTGACAAGCTAGCAGATATAGAGATACAGAGTGCACATACTAGCTATAGTCAAGTTAGATTGACTATAACATGTAGCCATATAGAAACAAATGGAGAAACCCTTTCTCATGGCAGCTTTTAGAAGCAAATAGCATGCATAAAAGAGACAAAAAGATGATACAAATCACAGAAGATACACATACATTATTCTAAACAAAACAAGTAATAAAAATGTAAGAGAATTAACTCCAATTTGATAAGAGACAAAACGACACTGCAGAGTAAGGTACACACAAACATATAAAAACAACAGTAATATTACAACACACACCATAAATCAAGATGCTCTTCTACTACAGTACAAATTGATATAAGCTAGTGCATGATATACTAATACTAAAATAAACTACAGGATATATGGTAATCAAATCAGTGCATGATACACATGTATCTCACATAATAATAATTTTCTTTGCAGAATTCTTAGTCTACGCACATCTCATAATACATAAGAGTAGATCGATGTAAATAAGACTACGAATTCTACATGAAATACATCAAAGAGATGATAGAAGGATGATTTAGTTGGTTGAGGTAGAGCAAGAGGAGGAAATAGAAGTGCCACATTCATCCTTGAGTCCACTGCTTTTTGTAGGAAATAAATCAAGTGTTTTTGGTGGTTCTTTGTTGCAATCCATCATCATCGTCATCCAGTTATAACCACTGCTTGTGTTTGTGTTTGTGTTTATGTTTGTTTGGTGAATTATTCCATCATAACTTGTGTCCAGTTTGGAAAGCAAATTCAAGCCTTGAACTTGCCCTTGATCATAAGCCCCTCCCTACAACCATTGTATCAAAATATTCATAATATATAACCAATTTTTGAACAAAGTCAAAATATATAGATAAATAGATAGTCATGATTTTGGAGAAGATACACAGTGATTAGTCACGAATGTCATGTTGGTAAATAACTGGAACAAATTGCTTGAAGAATGTGCATGTGACAACTAAAGTTTATGAGAAGTAATGCAGCCTTGACTTGACATATGAACAAGTTTTGCATATAGCACTGAAGTCTGTAAAACCCTAGATATAGCATGTTCATGAAAAATCATGAACAAATTAAATATGCATTAAAAATGTAGCCCAATCTACATTCCTAAATTATTCAATTAGAGCATGTAAGAAAATATGCAGAATTCCAGTAGTTTATTAAACGTACAAACCATTAAAACATTAAAACAGACCTGATGAGCGAGGAAGTGAAGTGGCGTGGCTGCACCAGGAGAAGTAGGAGAAAGACAAACTGCAGTTTGATCTTCCAGACTATGAAACTGCGCAGTTGGGGAAGTAGCACTACCCGCGTTGGCATGCCCATGAATAAGCAACTGATGATGCCGGCTAATTTTACGCCTCAGCTTTTGCCTGTCCCTTGCTTTATGGTTCTGAAACCAGTAAAACACATTTTTGCCCTCAATTTTTCCATAAAGCGACAAGTGTGCGGTGATATGTTGAATTTGTGAGGCGTTTGGGGTTCTGATTCCGCTTCTGTACATCTCTTCTAGAAACATTAGTTGTTCTGGTGTTGGACACCATCTTGTTGAAGGTGTTTGTGGCATTTTTTTTTCTTCTTTTTATTTTTCCTTTGTGAAAATTGTTTTGACTTATAAAGTTGTTACTTGTGGATATAATGCTTTTGTGGGTCGTTGTTATATATAGAGAGAAAGAGAAGGATGAGTGAAAGACAGATTAGTAAATGAGAAGAGAGAGAAGGCGGGACAAAAGGGATGTGGGTGATAAGTTAGAGAGAGAGAGAGAGAGGAGAAGGAAAGAGAAGCATATAAAAAGTTGGAGAAGGGAAGGGAAAGAGACTAGTACTGTCTAGCTTATTAATTATTACTATTAATGTTTTGTGCGTGCGTGTGTTCATTGTTAGATTTCTACTATATATGACTATATACACATTTCCATTAGTTTGATTATTAACATAAACATGTTAGCTGATTGGTAGATAGACATAAGCTAAACATAAACACACTTTGTTCCTTTATATTTTGTGTCTCATGTCTCTAGTTAATCGCATCTATTCATCATAAGTTTTTGTTATAGTTATTCATTAAATAGAAGGTTGGGATAAAATGGACATAGGGACATGATTATTGGAGAACAGGATTGCAAAATAGAATAATGGAATGAAATCATCATCTTATATTCCTAACATCCAACTCACATAAAACAAAATTAGAGTAGAAATCCAAAACAAAGGTAGTGCTATTAAGCACTTCCATATAGGATTCTCATACCAATCTTGAGTGAGCTTATTCTCTGTTGAGAGTAGGATTAGAATCATCTCTCAAAGACACGATTTAATCAGATCTTTTAAATATATTTTCCCTTTCTTAAATCGCAGCAGGTTAACAATAAAATGTTATCTCAAGATACAATGGAAAATATCCATGTAAGTTGTGATTATTTGCACAAGATCAAAAGGGTATTTGAAATTGATATTGAGGATTCTTTATTTGTTTTGAATTTGAAAACAAGAAATAAATTGTTTGACAGACTGTTCTGGGGTTGAGCATACAGAGTGAGAAATGAGTGTTTTTGGTGCTTCGTTAAGCTGACAAAAACATTTTGCCTAATGGCTATAATTGTTGGATTTTGAATATAAATTGGATCGTGTTTAGGGGTTGTCTACCATCCTCATTCAAGACTCTTCCAGTGTAGTGACAAACATTTAAGATAATTTTATATGAAATACCTCCAACATTTTCAACCCACAATTGGAGATTGCATCAAGAGTAGACTTTGCAACTGATCCTAACTTAGTGACTAGTTAGAAGCTATAACATTTATCTAAAAGCAAAATAAATAGGGCATCTTCTGTTGTGCATGTCGTCATAGGAAATATTGTTATATTTTAAAATTCTCGTTAAAATAAATGCATTCCAACTCAAAATGTTGTTTAATTAGTATATTGTAGAATAACTCATCATTGCAATTACAGTATGAGATTAAGTTTACCATATCCACAGTAATGCTAGCAGCAATATTTGTTATACTTTCTACTTCATCGGAGGAGTGTAGTAGTCCCTTGCAATTAACTATTACCATCTATACAATTTTTTGCCAACACTTGATCCTCCTCAACTGAGAATGTTTCTAGTATTATTCTTCCGTATGACAATTGTAAAGCTTAATGTCCATGAGGTATTCAACTTCACCACATCGGTTCAGCTTTTACCATTGCAAAGCAATAACAAATAGGTATGCACCATACAGTCAATTCAAAATTAAGAACTGCAGTTTAACGAAAAGTTATTTAACTTACTTTCAATAGTTACGTTTGTGTTGAACAAAGTCCCATTTTTTTTCTTCTTTCAAACATACATATGCCAACAATTTTCTCCATCTGCATATATATTTAGGTTTGCATTAAGTTTGACTTTTTCTCTCTCCCTACAGTTGACACTCTTTAAGTATGAATAGGGAGATGGAGAGAAAGAGATGGATCATATAGACATGCATGTTCATATTTAAGTTTTGAATAGGAAGATAGCGAGATAGAGATGGATCATATATATTAGCATAGTACTACTACAGTTTAATTGTTAGGTAGTATCACATCTCATTTGTACACATTTATATATGTAAATATAACCCTTTATTAATTACAATCAAAGACCACGCAGCTTCAGAGGATAACATCTGTTTCACACGGTTGAAAACCAAACCAAATCTTTACTGATCTTAGAACAAATCTTCACTGATCATAGATTTCCATTAAATTTAACCTAAACAAATTATACATTATTTATCTTGTGTATTTACAGCAATCAAATATATGAAAATATATGTCCGAGGTTTTTTATGTTTGTAAAGCAGACAATAAAATATACATAATTAGGTCACGATGAAAAGTATATGCTTCTCCCCATGTTTTACTTGTAATTTTAAATTTTATCGCTCAGTTACCCTCTGCTGTAGAGCCTTGCGAAGTCGCTTATTAAAATATTCACAAGAAGCACAACGTCTTAAACATAAAATAAAAAGGAGGAAGCACTTTATTAAAATAACTATTGAACAAGTCGTTATCCTAGCTATTCATCATAAAGAACTTATTCTTACAACCACTATTCTACCATATTGGGTCACCAGATTGAAGACAGGGTATTTATAAAGAAATTTAAGATCATTCAATATTCATAACTCAGCTTTAAAATTATGTACTGACCTTGTGTGGTTATATTACAACTTATATCAAAACGCGTATCCGATTAATATTTACAAATTGCTTTAAAAGGGTGGCTCTACAGATCAACAGTCATATTTATGGTTCTTAATTAATCAAGGAAAAAGCAAATGAAGCCTTTCATAACATGTTGAGACATATTTAACTAAAGTGTAAGATGATCACTATTAGTACAAGGAAAAAAAAATATAAGTATTGATGGGTAGGGTTGCAGTTAATGGTATGTACAAAGGTACTTCTATTCATTGTCGTAATAGATTTTGACAATAAATCATGCTGCATGTGAAGTTCATGTTTGTGTTCAAAACTCTTGTTTAAATTCATCTTCAAAAATTGAATTAAAAAAGTTTTAACACATTAAAAATGATATTTCAAAATTTTTATTGAAAATCGTCTCATTAATTAACCTATTCCCACTTTTTTATCTGAAAAAAAAAATGTCAACGGCAACAAGAGTTCGCGGATAAAAGCATTTTTTTTATTGGATTTTATCAATAGTTATAAATCAAACATTGTTCTTATATTTATGGAAGAGTGTATCATCAATCTTCATATACTTTGGTCTATATTGTTCTTCACTCGGGCTTGTGCTCGCACTTATCCAGATTTCCATACTTAATCCGTCAGATAAGCTAGCCTGTGAAGCCAGGACTTTGTTCTAACGCATGAGACACAAGTATTTTCTTCGTATACAACTATTTAGAGCTTACGGCATTCAACCAATTTTTATTTAATATTTGTGTGTGTGTGGGGTGTGTGTGTTTATACATACATACATACATACATACATACATATATATATGTGTGTGTGTGTGTGTGTGTGTGTATGTATACATATATAGGGGCTTCGCATCAAAGGTCTCTGTTTTTGATGTTGTTGTAAGAAAAGTCTCTATGATAATAAGTATGTAAATTAAGTCTCTATTTTTTCTAAATCAAAAGCGCAAGCCATCTTGCACTTTTCTTATAAAAAATGCAAGTTAACTTGCGCTTTTTTAAAAAAAAAATTAAAACTTTTCAAAAAAATTCAAAATGAAAAAGTGCAAACTAGCTTGCGTTTTTCTGATAAATATGCAAGTTAACTTGCGCTTTTCAAAAATTTCAAAATTTCCGAAAATTTTAAAATTTTAAAAATCAAAAAACACAAATTAGCTTAAACTTGCATTTTACAAAAAAATTAAAATTTTCAAACATTTCAAAAAAAATTCAAAATAAAAGCGCAAACTAGCTTGCGCATTTCTGATAGAAAGCGTGGGTTAACTTGCGCATTTCAAAATTTTCAAAAATTTTAAAAATTTCAAAATTTAAAAAAAATTCAAAGTCTAAAAGTTGCAAGTTAGCTTGATTTTCTATCAGAAAAACGCAAAGCACATCGCGTTTTCTATTTTTCAAAAAATAGCGACTAAATTTACATATTTATATCTACGAGGACTTTTCTTATAACAACATCAAAAATAGGGATCTATAGCTCGTTTCTTGATATACACACACACACATATATATAAGAGTGTGTGTGTGTGTGTGTGTATTGTGTACTGGGTTACACCTTTTTTATTTGTGTATATAAGTAACATAATTTCAAAAAAAAACCATGATAAAATATTTTTTCTAAAAATTGGATAAAGAAAAACCATGAGAGTCATTTAGAAGGAAAAACATTGGGTTAAAATGCAAAAGGCTCGAACAACAAAAAATGATGAACAAAACGTAAGTAGAGTAGAATCTAAAAGATATAGAGTTTAAAATAAAACATATATAGAGAAGGGTGGCTAGCTAGTTGCACCAAAAAAGCATAACTGTCTAGTCATCAATCATGACACAGTTTTACAAAAAAAAAATTGAGGTTCGTCTCATTGTGGAAAGATCTGCATTTGCATCTCCCTTTCAAATCTTTCTAAAATTAAGCAAGTGAAATGACACTTGCATTCTTTTCGGCTGCTAGCATACTTCATGGACATGTTGAAATTTAAAAGATGGTATCTTATTTTTCTTTCCCCAACATATATTTAGATGCATTGCAAAATTAGACTCACATGTGACAATTGACTTGGATTAAAATATGGAAGATGCATGATAAAAGAAGTGGAACTAGAGAAGTTAAGCTACAAACGAACTTACTCTATCCATTTATGGAAACAAATAATGTTTTCTCAAACTCTTAAAAGTTGCATGAATATCAAATCACTCAATAAAGTTCAGTTCATTGTAATATTGGTTAACAAATCATTTCCTTGCACTCTTAATAAAAAGAGTGAAGAGGGTGCAATTTTCGTTCAAAGATAGCATTGGTCTTATGATATACTTTGTTATGAAAAATAGTAGTACCAGAAAAGTGATGTGACATGTCCATCATCAATTCATCACCACATTGAACAAAGAAACGAAATTATCCATTTAATACTTGGTAGCTTCTTACACTCAATATGTACTCTGTGTATGTTGTCTCCTCTGACTGCATGCATGCAAAAATATTTATTCAAATCTTTTTGTCTTTACCAATAACATTCCAAGTCGTCATCAGAAGTATTATTTATTTATCGCGGTGACTGAGAAAAAGAATCAAACATACATAACATAGTACTGTATACTGACTGACATGCTTTTAACTCACATAAATTGATAGATATTTAATTAACACTGATTTAATAGTACTTTCTTATTTAAAGTCACACAAAAATAGGTAAGAAATTCACCTAAGTCCTGCCCAGTCATGACAAGACTTAGCTTCATGTATATTTAATGATCCATGTTCTAAATTGAATTCTGTTTCCTATGATCTGTTAACTTCAAATTGTGGGAATTAACATATGTTAACATTTGAGTTTCAGTGGTTCAAAGCAATAAATATATAAATAGATCAACTGATTACCATCTTTGAAGTAAGTCATATACCAATTCAATTGACACGATGATAATACATTTACCCTTTTTAATGATAAAACATCAGTAGTATTTTTTTCAAGATTGACGATAATGATAATTTATCAATCTATTAATATTGTATATTCGTTAAAACATTTTTGGAAAAAGAAAGCAACTGCTCGGATATAGCCTGAAATTTATTTCAAATGATGTTGATTGCATTTCTTTTTCGTTTGAGTTGATGTTTTTTTTTACACTAAATGAGACAATGAAACATATGATAAAGCACCATGAAATTATCAAAAGTACCAAATATTGTTAAAAGAAAAAGAAAAGATACCATTATACATGCAATATTTACTAGTTTATTGGTATGACGACAATATGGTAATGGTATGCGTTTTGGGTATACTAGTAAAAACCAACGATTTTTCCAAAACGTCAGCGGTGGTGGTAACATAAAAATCATAAAAAAAATATTACAACCACCTTCCATCGATATATCCATGAGAAAGTTCTATCAGTCTTCTATAGTTTTCCCTTGGTTTGTCAATTAACAAATGGATGAATAGAAAAGGTAAATACGATGAGAAAATCGAAGGAGAAACCATAGTAACAACATATGATACAAAAATCTTCATAAAACCATGAGAGCCATGGGAAAATTGTGAAAAATATTTATCTCGGCGCTTGCTTTGGCGATATACTTGAGTTGTGACAAATCCATAGAAAATCTTAGGGTCTATTAAGTCTGAAAATGAGTTTTTTTTTTTTCGTTTTCAATATGTATTTTAAAAGACGCAAGAGAGTATAAATATGAAAAATCCTAACTATTACAACAAATGAGAGAAAAGAAACAGACAAAAAAAATTTATATTCCTTAAAAAGTAGAAACAAAAAAGAAAAGCAATTTTCAATTTTATATGTTAAAATCAATTTCTCAATTGAGCATTTTTCACTCCTCATCTCTCATGTTTTCAGAATTACATATCGAAACACAATGCTCAAATTTCAAACCAAAACGGACCCTTAGCTTCGTGTTGCATATGGATTTCTGTAGTATGCATTTCAAGTATTTTTGGTACTTATTCCAAATAACATCTATAGCGTAAATAAAATCAGTGCATTCCTCCATTTTATTTATTTTACCTTTTCATGCTTTTCAACTTTCGCTTCAAAAGTTCACCGTACCGACCCAAATATGAGCTCTTTAACTATGCCAACGCCTCATCCCCCACTGGATCTGCAAGCATTTTCTTCCTTGTGTGATAATCACTCTCTGATGAACCTAACACTGCCTCATATCATCGAAGATTCTTCATTTCATTAGCAAATAGCATGATGATGATACGTTGACGATAGTGACATAGATTCCTGCAATGACGATGACATGACATGGGTTATGGTGGCATGGTGAAGGTTTCGAAAAAGTAAGAAGAAACATGATGTTGACTTGATGAGGGATAACAAATTGAAATGTTCTTCAAACATATCATAAAGAAATTTTTGCCCTGCAAACCATAAAAAAGTTGTCCAATTAAAATAAAAGATGTAATTTTTACAAACTGTTTCCCATTTATGCATCCAAAAGAAATTGCACTATTCAATTGCTATTAGTCAAGTCTCTAATCCTTTTTTTTTTTTACATACTTTCATCCGAGTGAACATAAATAAAAGCCTTTGCTTTTCTTCAATGTTCATACAAAAAGAAATCATTCGTCGACAATCAAATCAATCAAGCCGTCATCATTGTTACGCATGTACTAGAGAAGTGGTTACACATCAAACAAGAATATCTCTCTCTAAGCAATTAATACAAAATGGGTCAATTTGATTTATAAATGATTAGATGTTAAAGTTAATGGTCGAGATATAAAGATAAACTTGTTCTTTAACGATACATCAAAGAAAATCTTGTTCTCAATCAAGCTACCACTCTCCTGTGAAAAAATTAATCTTTACTTCCTACCACATAACTCTCTTACTGTGCAAATCAATATGTTACCATTTTGCTTTAATTTTTATTTTTTCGATAACGATTATCAATTAAAAATACCTTCAGAAAATGTTGACATGTTATATATACTTACATAATCCAGATGTATTTTAAATCCCAAGATGTAAGTCTGAGATGGTTGAGACAAAAAGGTAAACTCGTTCTTCAAAAAAAAAAAAAAAAAAATACTAGATAAAATCTTGCTTGCGATCAAGCCACCACTCCCCTCTAAAAAAATCACTCTTTCTACCACACAACTCTCTTCCTGTGTACATCATATATGTTACCATTTTTACATTTATTTTATTTTTGATAACGATTATTAGTTAATAAACCGTTGGAAAATGTCAATTTGAGATATAATACTCTGACATAATCGAGATATGTACTTTAAAACCCGAGACCTAAAACCTAGGTAAACGCTAAAATACATTCGTACCATTTAAGATCTCCTTCAATATCATATGCGAAATCTCAAGATGAAAAATGATCAAAATATGAAATTTGAATCTACATGGGAATGACAATAGGACATATTTCGGGTCAGAACTCGATGAATCTTCCATTGTTAGCTTATAAAAACTCACACCATTGGATCAACAGCAGGTAGACTAGTGACCCAATTTTAAAAGCACCTGGCCCCGGGATAAGTTGGGGCTTGGTAAACTGGCCCCTACCTGATCAGTATTTATGAGTGCTCTGATATGAAGTAAAAAACAACAAATGATTTAGTAATAATACAATACTTGTATACAACAACAAATGGTTTTAATGTTACATATTTCTAAACATGTTTAGGTAATGTATTTGATTGTTTCAAAACAATTCTAGTGCAGGAAACATATTCTAAACATTGATAGCCGGATAGTATTAAGGTATTACCACCTTGGATATTGTCTAAAGTTTAATATTAGCCCACTCAGGTAATATATAGTAATTATCAATCAGATGACTTGAAGATGATTTTGGTAATACAGAATTCAATTAACATGAAGTATTAGACAACAAATCAGTGTATTATCGATCGGTTTATTTTAATAATAACATATTCAGGCAATATGAAAATAAGCATTCTTAAGTTCTATAACTGTGTCTGCAGGACGGGCATGAGAAAGGATTTGACAAACCAATGACGGGTTTGGAGCAACCAAATTCCAACCATCCCATTTATAATTCCTAAATCTAATAAATGAAAGGGAAAAAGAAAGAAAAAAAAGACAACAGCTCCAATTGTGATGACAAATTGTTTATTGATTACTCAAAACCAAAGGGTTGTGTCACATTTTCACAAGTTTATTCATGATATCTTATTGTTTAAACAATTGAAAACAAGATACTTATAGCAAAATGGGATTATGTCTATGAATGTGATTACTTGGAATTGCATGGATGCCACGGCGTGATAAATAAATAAAACTTCATTTAACAAGGTAAGAGCATTACCAGTAAAGGATTGAGCTACGTGCACCACGACATGCAAAAAGATGTGCACCCTTTAAAATGATGCATATAACAACCCTAAGGATCCTTAGTTGTTGGAAACTCAGGGTTCATGTTTTGTTCGGTTTATTAAAAGTCGATTAAAACTTTATGCGTCTTAGTCGAGACTTATTCTTCTATTTTTCTATTGAAGGTGCACCCTTGTGTTGTTATTGCTCAAGCGTTTGCTTTGGACAACTTAAAAGCAAATTTGCTAGCTAGGCCATATGGCTCCTCACTTTTTTATGATACTAATTACAAAATGTATGCAGATCATTCATAGTACGTTTCTTTTCCTTACACATCTGATAAGCATTGATTTCTTTCGTTTTTGTCAGAAAAAATAGGCTGCTACAGTATTTACAAGGTAATGATTCGGGTTTAGAAGATATGTAAAAGAACATATTTTATTGCTAGTCAAGAGCTCAAATTACATAAATAAAAACACAATAATTATTTTGTAGTCCTTGCAGTTCCATAATCCAATAACTCAAAATGAGTACTCACTTCACTTATCTCTTGAAATATCTTTTGTCATTGTATATCGTTGTTTTTCTATATCCTAATCCAGAACCAAGATTATTATGCAATGTATTAATGGTTTAATTGAAAGTTAATCAAATCAATCTTTGAAGAACTAAATGAAGCAACTCCAACAATTTAAATTCGTTGTAATTCAGTCTGAAATGGGACAAAATTTCATATATGTTTAGCCAATTGATTCTCTACCCTAACTGTTTCAACCAAAATTTCGAAATTTAAGGACGTATGTTTTAGGGACTTTTTCCTTTTAAACCAAAATTCAAAGCAAAGCGATCCATACTCGAGTAAAAAAAAATATTTAAATAAATGCTGGGATGATTTCACAAAACTAAATATGGCAAAGTCTAAACCTTTTCATGTAGGTCCACAATCTTCTATGAATCAAATGAGATCCCGTCTCCGTTTATCCCAGAAAGTATTTTCATCTCTCCACTCTATAGCATTACGTTCTTATCGATTCGATTAACAGATGATTTCTGATGCCGTCAAATTCTGTTTTCATGCGTTCTAGGCCAACGGGCTGGACTGCCAAGTATTCTAAGTTAGCTTATACCTGGTTCACAAAAATAAAAATTAATTGGATAAACTTTTGGCTTTCATCTATTTATTTGAAGCGCGGATTGTTTCAAAGACGAAATTGTTTTCTTTTTTATTTCAAAGCACAACCAACTTTCGTCGTTCACATTAAGGATAACTTTCAAGTTTATATTGGATAGCATCCAAAATTTTAAATCAACGGTACATATCGGCATTTAATACTTATATACGGAAATGTGTTTTCTTTTTAACGTGAGTAAAAATAATATAACAAATAATAAAAATTAATTATGAAAACATTTTTTTTAAATGTGAGAAAAAATAGTCTATGAAAAGACAACAAACTAAATGTATATAGTTTTATTATTTACAATAACATTTTTCTTCAGATGCGAAATGGGAATAGCTGTCCAAATTACTTAATTTTAGACATAATACTAGTACAACCGCACAATGAGGAGAAAACGACCATTCAGCTGTTCATTTTGAAAGAAACACGTTTATTATAGTTTGTTAAACGCACACTAATAGTATATTTAACCTATATATATATATATATATATATATATATATATATATATATTATTAGAAACACAAAACATTATGGAAAATATACGCCTTTTTGCTACATCACATTTTTTTCAAGCACAAAATTCTCAGCTATTTGATATACCATATCAACAAATCCAGGATTTCCATATTTAGTCTGAAAACTTAACACTCAAAACATGACATACAAAGTGGTTGAATTGAAGAAACTGGAAAACTACAAAATATTTTAATATATATATGAACACTATGTCACAAAGTGCAGTGATCACACGACATAAGGTAGATTTTATGTTATCCCACTTTTTCATGCAACACATGACAAAACCATTTGTTGTCTAAAGAGCCACCGAATCTTTCATCTGTTGTCTGAATGTATACATGTATATACATATGTGTGTATATGTATATTAGTGTGTCTGCTTGTGTCGAAATGTGTGTGCTTGGTTATGTCGAAATCGTCCCTTGTTTACTGCATTTACATTGGCACTTGTATATGCATATGCGTGTGTGTGTGTGTGTGTGTGTGTTTATATCTGCATATTACTACATATTTATACATCCCTGCATGTGTGTGTGTGAACTTCCATGTATATACATAGGTACATATGTATGTATATATGTGTGAATGTTCTTATAACTGCATATATATGTTTTAATTTGTGGCACTTTCTTTTGCATTGTGATTCCTTGTTACACTTTCAATTTGCTATTTTAATGTCTGAACTTCCATGCTTGAACCATTTTGAGGTTTAGTTGAACTTTTTTCAGTTCTGAACCATTTTGAATTGCATTTGAGTCAATGTGTGTGCTTGGTTTTGCTGCTTGGTTCAAGGCAGTGTTGAGATACTTTTGATGCTTTTGAGCTGAACCAATTCTGGATTACTTGAGCTTGAACCATTTTGAGTATGTACGTATATACATGTGTATGCATATGTGTATATGTGTAGATTACTCAACCTCTGAAGCTTGCTATATGGTTTGCCTATACTTGTATTTGTATATGTGACTGGTTTGTTTTGATTGACTCCATAATGCTTGCCGTTGGTTGAATCTCTGAACATGTGCTGCATATATACATGTATATACATATATGTATATGTATGTTGCTACAACATTTGTTTTTTTCTTGAGCTTGTTTATGTGCACTGTGATTTCTAGTTACACTTTTAATTGCAAATCTGTTTATGTTCAGTTCTCACATATACTTGTATGTACTTGAGCTTGAACCACTTTGAGTATGTACACATATACATGTATATACATATGTGTATATATGTATACTACTTGAGCTTTGAAGCTTGCTGTTTGTTTTTCTTGTACTTGTATATGTGCCTGTTTTCTTTTGGTTGACTCCATGAAGCTTGCTATTGGTTGAATCTCTGAACTTGTATGTGCACTTGTTGCTCACATATAAAGCAATTGTTGCTTTGCTTGAAACCGTTTTGCCTGAAACTCTTACTTGTTAAATTTGCTGCCTGAAACTGATTTTGTTTCATATGGTTCCAGCGCATTTTTGGCTGAACCTTATTTTTTTTCATATGAATGTGCCTTGAGTCCGTTTCTCGTTATGCTCATGTTTGGTTTGCTATTCGTGAGATTTAATCGATGCCCAGCCTTGTGATATTCATAGAGATACACTGTGCATATCATAAGTTGTCCGTGCGTGCACACACACACACACACACACACACACACACACACACACACATATATATATATTTATCCCTATCTAAAACATGAGAAAACAAACCAATAAACTGAGACAATATTAATTTTCAATTCAATTTTATTTTTGCAATTTAGGTTTGTTCCGCATTGTTTATTTGACAGGTATGGAAGATGGATGGACACTAATTAGAGCAAGCAAATCAAGATCAACATCAAAAACAAACTCATGTGAGTGTGAGTAAAACTTTGTTGTATATGAGAGTAGAGAAACGTTGTATATATATGAGAGTGATGGTGAAAGTGGTATTTGAAAATGTAGGCAGAGTGATAGTGAAAGTGGTATTGTATTTGAATTTGATTTGAAATAAAAAATTTGTTTAAATAAATTATTTGAATTTCATTTTGTGGACAAGTATTCATATTAGTCGATATTTATATGTTGCTCAACAGGAATCTCTAGAAATGATTCTATAACATTAGGCAACGTATGATTTTTTTTTTCGTGCTGATGCATATCAAACGACGGGGCATCTCTGTAGTCTGATATGCAATGAGATGGCATGTGATTTAACGACAGATAGGTATGTAATCAGAAAATGTAGCATATCTGTCATCTGGTTCGTTTTTTCCCATAGTGGAAAATGCTTTACGAAACAAGTGTATATGTTTAGCCTTAGAACTTGTATATTATATGAAAACGCTCAAAATAAGAGGCGTAGTGCACATAACCCAAGCATAATAGGTGAACCGTGAGATGCATTTTATTGAAATATAGACTAAAATACAAAACTAAACAAGCATTTCTGCATACAGCATAATCAATACAAGCATAATCGGTACATATAAAGGTAGAAACTTCAATCTCAAGCATACAACTTTAATATATATAATGAAATTTAACGACTTTCAGTCCACTTATACATATAAGGCAACAAAAACACTTAACACTTCCACCTCATAAAAACAATATGAAATCCAACAAAATATTTACAAAGAAAATGGGCAATTTCAATATGCATCAAATATACAACTAAGATACCAACTTCATCTTTTCTGGAGGTGGGCTTCCACCAAAAATTGTAGCATATGCGTAGAAACAGATCATCACAGCACTATCACCAAATATTTATTAATAGTTGGAATAAAGTCATAATTTTTTTGTCCGACTGCAAAATTCCAAAATGCGCCTATATACAAATAAGAGGTAGGAGTTTGAATCCCACTTAAAACAAAAATAACATCTATTTCCAAATAAAGATTTTGATATACAAATAAGGTCACCGGTTCAAATCCTAGTTCAACGTAATGTTAATAATATTTTTATTTATAATTTTCAACTTTTACTTACTTATAAGAGTTTTTAATATGCACATGCATTGCGCATGCCAAAAAATCTTGTAAAATATAACATCTTACCATTTATTCTTTACATAAAAGAGATTTCATAAATTGGTAAAATGTTAAACAACAGTAGATTAATGCACAGTTGAAGCAATCTTTACCTCATGAAAAAAAAATCCATGGGGAAATATATTCTTTGTCTGAGCAAAGAAAAAAACAATTTTGTTTAGTTTTTCTTGTGTAGCACTTACTAACAGCTTTTAAACAATTAAAATAACATAGAGGATTAAAAGATATTTTAGCCATAGATCTTACCAAGGAGTGGAATGAGAGATGATGCTAGAAAAGAGATGCGGAAAGAGCTGGAACATTATAATGAAGAGCTGCGACGACCGCCCTACACCATCAACACCCGATATACATATATATGTACGCTACTACTATACCCGATGTAGGACAGTTGTCAAGGAAAAGAAAAGAAAACCAATCGTAGAACCTATAATATATCACATAGCGCATTGAATAAAATATAATAATCATCACATATATAAAACATGGGAGATCATAATAACAAAGTGATTCAATGGATTATAGATTCACAGAGTTATGCAACACAGTAATAGAGTTTATACAAAGCGGAAATATACTCAAATAAACTGTATTATAGTAGTGAAGCAAACACTCTCTAGCATACATAGTATTGCACAACGGAATAAGGATAATATCCATATATAATGGCAAAGCTCTATCCTGCTTGTCCTCTGCACTGCCACTACGTGCACCTAGACATGTTATCTAGTCTACTCATTTTAAGAGTATCTGAGATAATAAAAAGTAAAGGATAAAACCTCGAGCCAGACAACAGTCTGGTTTGACTGATAAATGAATCTCAAAATACTACACAAGTTGATATAGTAAGGAACAAGGGTTCATGATACGGTTATACTACGCTATGGCTGGCTAAAGAATTGGTGCTGCATGTTATAACAAAATTGGTGTTGCATATTATTCTATATGCCAAAGAGCACTAAATGACAAAGAAGTAGTTATAACAAATTTATTTATTTTTCTTTTCTTTAAATAGTTATTTGTTACCAATATATGGTTGTGACTAATTTAAAAAAATTAGCCACTGAGATTATGGCAATTGGCATATGAGACGCATTGTATCCGTGTCTGTATAGCCTTAAGAAATGGAAATGTTACCTAGGCTGGTTAAAATTATCTTTCTTTCTTGTGCTTACTTTCCTCCCTGTCTTCTTCATGCTTCCCCTCCTCTCCTCTAAATCTCATTCTCTTGTTGCTTTCTATTGAGTACATAGCTTAGGTCATATTAGTTGGTGCTTTCACCATTATTCTCGCCTCCTCGGTAACCCTATTCGACAACTCCACCCACCCTCCCCACTCAATAAAAGGACATTGCCGATATCATAACCACGATCGCTGACATCAAAACCTCCATTAACCACATCATCCAATCCTTATTCGATGTTACTGTAAAATCGGCCTTCAAATCACACTACCACCACATTTCCCTTCCTCTATGGTTCCTCCAAGTCCGATATTGTGCACTCCGTGATAGCTCCTTCCTTGACTACCTCCCCTGCACCTCCTCCTACCTCTATTGTTGCTGCTTCTCTCCTCCATCTTCCTTCATTCTCAAATCCTCATCCAAACTCATCAGCTTCCGCAATCACCCCGCCCTCTTTCTCCCACAACAACAATGACAACAAACTCCTTGTCAATGGCAACAAACCCTCTTGCCTCACATCCAACATCACCAAAAACCTACCCAAACCGCTCTCCATCATTAACTTCTTCGCTACCCTCTTGCATTCTTTACATCGTATACCAAGGCATCGCGAGAACCTATAGTGAAGCACCAACCAGTGAAGTCTACTCGAACCGAAAAGCCTACGATCTGCAAAGTGATCATAGGAAGTAAGCAAAAACTACAATGTGAAAGAAAAGTATACATTTTCATTCTCGGTGGTATATTATACATAGATAACATTTTCTACCTTGAGGATAAGATCGATTTTGAGGGGTCGGTAATGATACGGTTACACTATTCTATAGCGAGCTAAAGAATTAGTGTTGCACGTTATTACATAATTGGTGTTGCAAGTTATTGTACATATCATAGAGCACAAAATGATGAAGAAGTAGTTATAACAAATTTATTTATTTTTCTTTTCCTTAAATAGTTGTTTGTTACCAATGGCTGTAATTAATTTACAAAAGTTAGCCATTGAGATTATGGCAGTTGACATGTGTGACGCATTGTATCCATGCCTATATAGTCTTATGAAATGGAAATGTTACCAAGGCTGGTTAAAATTTTCTTTCTTTCTTATGCTTTCTTTCCTTACTGTCTTCTTTATGCTTCTCCTCCTCTCCTTTATATCTCATTCTCTTGTTATTTTTTATTCAATACATAGCTTAAGTCATATCGGTGTACAAACGATACCTGAAATGACCTTGCAACCAAAGAGTTAGCACATAACAAACATAATATGCTACTCTACAAACATCATAAGGGTGTGTTGCAAACTAAGTACAATGACGAGTGTCCAGGTGTACCTATCTACAATACCTATCTCAAGTGACATCCCTAGAGTGATAGGCTATGGGAAGAAACAATCAAAGTAAACATAATATCCATCAAACAATCCTCACTATCACCCAATATGCTTGGGATATATGATAACTCGCATGACCTTTCACCTATCAGGGTTTAATGGAAATCCTAATTTCTATTGTACTCGCTTTTAGCCCAAAGTTGATACTAGACCCATTCCATCGGTCTAGGGTATACATATCCATTCAACCGACCCGAGGTTGATAAACAAAGTACCTATGAGTGCACTCACAATACCCCTGCTTTTGAGCATATCAAAACACACTCTATGTATCAACGATTCCTTAGCATGTGTATCTAAGACCTTTTCTTGCTCTATCTAGTTTCTATTATTCTCAAAAAACTGTTCCATATTCCTTCTTTAAGGATAAAACCATTCAACATTCTATCCACATGTCGCCCTTCCTATAACTCGCTCTTTGCAAACAATCCTTCTCATGACTCCTTTCAACATCGAATCACCATTATCAAACCTGACTCCATTCACGTCGAGTTACCATTACCGAAGTCTTAAAGCTATCATCGTGCTACTACATCGCCATCGACCGACGAATGAACAAACGAACACCTTCATCACGACCCAAAGACCACATACTTCACCTCCTATAATTTTCATCTCGACCAAAGCAGATTATTTTCATATCGGAACCGACCTGAAGATGTCGGTGTCAAACTGAGCTTTTGACCCCAATCTTGATCCTTGGCCTTTACTCAAACTCCTCTTCTCCTTTTTAAAGTCCCCAATCAAAACTCAAGCCCAATCTTTCCCAGTTCAGGTCGGCACCAACCTGAATACTTAGTCGAATTTTGGCATTTAACATCCCCAGCTCCACTTTATACCTATCTCGAAGCCAAGTCCGAAGCACTCACTTGCTTGGCACAAAGTTCCACTTGCATTAACCCATTTAGATCCACCCTTCACAAAAAACCCAAGTTGAAACAACCCTAAGGTTTGCCTCTGCCTGTCTCGAAGTCCCTTGACCCTTTGCTTGGAGCTCGACTCAAAGCAAAGCTTCATTGACATGAAACCCCAACCACCATTTTGGGTCGGCACCGACCTGAAGTTCTCCCACTAGAACTTTTCTAATCAACCTATGATCTAAACTGTAGCTTCATCCCTAACTCTAAATCCTCTCCTCCAACTTTCATCCAATTTCTAGCAAATTTGACTTCGTTTTGCCCGATTCAACGATCTCTTTTCCTACTATTCTAAGACACTAGCAAGTCATATCGAAATAATTCATCCAAACAATAAAGCATTCACAAGCATCCATAGCTCATAATCAAGAAAATCAAACATGTTTAGCACATAAAATTTAACTTAGATCTAGCATTTACACAAAAATGATAATATAGGATAAATGAGGTTATTGAATCACCAAAATCCATTTTTAATCATTTTAATTCATCCGTAAACAAATATAAAGGTGTAATTAAAGTTTAATCATGTTTATTACATTAAAAACACAAAATTTAACTATATAGACAAGTATAGAATAGTGAGAGATCAATAATCACTCACCTAATTGTTGAATATGCGCTTATATGATTTTTGTTTGATGATAATAAACATATATACATTCATTTGAATGTATTTGTTA
Organism: Allium cepa; assembly: GCA_030765085.1. NCBI lineage: Eukaryota > Viridiplantae > Streptophyta > Magnoliopsida > Asparagales > Amaryllidaceae > Allium > Allium cepa. Next base: position 669,832,802 of record CM060939.1, on the reverse strand, counting down.
ATGTACTATTTTATTTCTCATAGATTAAATAAATATTTGCTGAATAAAATTAAATAACACAGATTTTGAATTCAAACGAATATTTTATTCAAACAAATATTTATTACAATTTTGATAGTACAATTTCAAGCTATCACTATAACTATACATTTTCACCTCACTACATATCACTCACACTCGTATTAATCTTCAACTTCATTCCAGTTTGAATCCAGCATCTGAGCAATCTGCAAAAATATTCACTAACGCAGTAAAATTGAAAAAGAAATATTCTTGCAATATAAAATACAATATGATTTTTGAAAATATTATTTGCCTCAGTTATTTGGGTTGTTCGTCATCATCTATATCTGAATTCATCACACACGAACAATGTGACATGCATAGTGTATCACTGTACATGCCACAAGGCCGTGCACACCGATATACACTTGATAATGCTACAGGGACAGGTGGGCACAAGGTCAAACCCAAATAAAAAGACGGATTCAACTCAGGTGCAATATAAATAGAATCTCGACTTCAGCACAAGGTCAAACCCGAGTTGTGAAGTTGGATTCAACACAGGGCAGGTGTACAGGCTACGACTTCAAGCATAAAGCAGTTCAATATCCAAGCAACATTGAAAAGTAAGGAACCAACTACAAAAATCAATGTCAAAATCATTCCAGCAAAATCACAATGAACCAAGTACAACTAGAAACCCAAAATTGCATAGCAGCAGTATGCAGATGCATACACAAAGAGGCACGCTGGAATTTGTAGTACAACAAAGTGACTGAAGCAACTACCAGACCAACATGCATGCAAGTACACAGTGGAAAAGCCACAAATGCACATACACCAGAAACATGGGAACACAGCAAAGACCACAAGCCAATTAATGAATCGACATTGCTTGAAGACTACAGCAAAAACAAAGTCAACCAAGATAAAAATGAAGCCACCGCAAACAGATGTCATCAAGAACAAACAAGACCAGGCAATAGTGAAGTGACTCAAGTAAAATGCAAACCCAAACCATCAAGCCAACACTGCAAGTCCCAACCAATGAATGAACATACATATATGGAACAAAACTGCAGAATGCAAATGAACTCGACCAAGTACACAAGTGCTACAAGCAGCAATGTGCAAGTGCAAAGACAAATGCACACGCCAACAGAATATAAAACCAGGTCGAACAATTATAAACATCAAATATACAGGAATGCACCATAGTGTAGGCAACAGGGCCAAAGCAATTCAGATCAACACAGCAACAATGGTGATTAATATCCAGATGTCAACAAACATGCAAACTGCTCATGTATCAACAAGTGCTAGCCAGAAGAAGATGCATCAGTAGAGTCATGGCAAATTCGAGCTAATATAAATATACAGAGACACCATACAACATACGCAATATGAAGACCACCAGTGCACAGACTCAAGGCAACAAGAATGGCCAGAAATTGTGCAACATGGTCAGAAGCAAGGCAACAGAGACTCAAGCAACAACATGGACTGCAACAAACATCAGCAGGTACAAGATGCCCAACTCAAATGAATATCAATGCAAATCAGCAGGTACAAATGCACAAGTATGATCAATGGTACACATGCAAGCTTGATTAACAATGTTTCAGTAATGCACAAAGACAGAGCTACATCATTAGGCCGAAGTAAACACTCAGTGTCAAGGCCGAAGTGACAGTGAAATCGCCATGTCAATGTTGAACAAGTCAAAGTAAAAATGCCAGAAAACAAAATACCGTGGTCATCACGATAATCAAAATCAACACCGTGTCAACCAAGTAACACGAGTATACACGAATTGAAGAATTCAGTGACATCTCAATCATCAATACAAAATCAAGCGGCCAGAGAAATCAGTTGACAAATTCAAATAGAGAATATACGACGCAAATCTAGGGTTACAAACCCTATATAAATTGATATCATCATCGGCAATTTTTTGCATCGAGTTCAAGCAAGCCAAATCCAGAAAAGCAAAAAGAATAAAGTACTTACCGAAATTGTAATCGAACTTGATCAATTCAAGAGCCGTAAGCAAAACAGTGAGGCAAACGATCGACGAAAGCAAGCAACGAGAAAACATATATTCGATCGAACAAAGGTCGGCTCTTCGAAAACCCTAAATCTGGAAAAGGAACGAAGCCCTAAATTTGCAAGAGGAACGGCCGCCAGTATACAAGCAAAGGAACGAAGAAACCAGAAGGAATGGGTTAAAATATAAAAGGGGGCCGACCTTTATTTCAAGAGTTTTACATTTTTAAATAGGGTTATTTTGTTTTAAATTGTTTTTAATTGTATTTTCTTTTTAAACCATTTTAATTTTCTAGTCGTGTGACTAGGGGACAAGCTATGTGGCGTAGCTTGAGAATTCACAACTCAGTGGCTGAGTTGTGGTAGGGTTTTGAGCGTAGAGTTAGATTTAGTCGATAGCGGGTGTCGCGAGTTTACGTGTGTAAGCGAGGGACTATCTAATTTATGGTAGAAACCTTGGGGGCAGCACGTAGGCAGGGATTTGCCGAAGCTGGGTAAATTCTATGTCGTTCTATTTCTGCATTTATTATTCTGCTATTATCTGTGCTGCTATTGTTCTGTGTTAAAATTATTTTATAAGCTTCCGCGATTAATTTCTATAATTTATACTATCACCCTATTCACCCCCCCTCTAGGGTGAAATCGATCCTACAAGTGGTATCAGAGCTAGGAATAGAAGTCATCATTTGTTTTTAAAAATTCGTTTTTTTTTTCAAAAAAAATCAGTTTTTGTTTTAAAAATTTGAATTTTTAAAATGGCTTCTTTTAATACTGCTTTTGCTGAGGGTCAATCCATAGTTAGACCGCCAATGTTCAATGGTGAATATGCTTATTGGAAAAATAGGATGGAAATCTTTCTGAAAACCATTGACGCTTGGAATATTGTTGAGACAGGTTATAGAACACCGACTATAACTGTAGATAATCAGGAAGTAGATAAACCAAAGGAACAATGGACAGAACTAGAAAATAAATTACAAAATACTAATGCTAAAGCTATGAATTCTATTATCTGTTCATTGGATCAATTTGAATTTAATCGTGTCTCACATTGTCTAACTGCGCAGGAAATATGGTACACACTAGAAGTGACTCACGAAGGAACATCTCAAGTCAAAGAATCTCGCCTTGCCATGCTAAGCAGCGAATACGAGAATTTCACAATGGCAAAGGAAGAAAATGTCAAAAAGATGCATGGACGACTTTCCAATATCTTTACAAATCAAAAGCTCTTGGAAAATCATACACAGAGTTGGAGATAGTCCGAAAAATCCTCAGAGTCCTTCCACGAAAATTTGAAGCGAAAGTGACTGCCATTCAAGAATCGAAAGATTTAAAACAAATGAAAGTTGAAGAACTCATCGGAAATCTCACCACTTATGAGCTAGAAATGAAATTCAAGGAAGAGCGTGAAGGAAGTGACACTCGAAAGAAATCAATAGCTCTCAAAGGAACAACTTAAAGAGATGACGATGATGATGATGAAGCAGCAGCAGAATTGGAGCTATTAATAAAGAAATTCAAAACGTGGAATTACAAATATGGAAATTCAGCTCGAATTCAAAAAGCGAAAAGCAGAATAGCCAAACCACTAGACTACTCAAAAGAACAAAAGATTATTTGTTATAATTGCAACAAACCCGGTCATATCATGCCCAATTGTCCACAAATTAAAATCAGCCATGGAAAGAAACAGAAAAAGAAAAGTTTTGCAGCCACTTGGGATGAAATAGACGAGGATGATCAAAGCACTGGCAGTGAAAGCGAAAAAGAAGAATTGTGTCTTCGAGGTGATACAACTGACAGTGACGATACGAGCCAAGTGAGGTATCAAAACTTACCCATTCTGAGTTGCTTATATATTTTCATGAAGTAAATGGCTGTTATGAACGACTTAGGGAAAATACGCCAAACTTGAATATCAAAAGGATACTTTGATAGAATGCAATGAACAACTTGATCAATTAGTTAAGAACTATCAACGTAGAATCCCTAAGTGTGGTAAGTGTCCAACATTCGAAGATGAAATTAAAAATCCAGAAATCAATATAAAATCACTTGAAAATGAAATTCTGATTTTAAAGGAGAATGAAAATACTAGGAGAGAGAATTCTATTAAAAAGTGCACACAATTGTTAAATGAAAATGAATCTCTCAAATCACAAGTCCAACAACTGTCTACTACTTTAGATAAATTTTTCAAAAGTGAAAAATCGTTGAATATGCTATTAGGAAAGCAAACGGTTAATTCGGTTAGACAAGGACTTGGATATAATAGTTCGAAAATTGTTGAATGCAATATTAATCAAGTTAATTCTATGTGCACAATTTGTAGAGAATATGGACACAATCACAATAATTGTTGGTATGGACCCAAACATGTGAAAACTGTACCGATTTGGGTTCCAAAAGGCACAAATATAAAATCTCTCAAAGTTAAACAAATTTGGGTGCCGAAGGGAACAATTATAAATAGTTTTGGGTCTTTACAAAATTGTTTTTCAAAATTTTCTGTCACTAACAACAGTGGACCTATAAAAACAAATAGGTCACATAAATCTTTCATCGTGTAGGTGTGGTGGCAGGCTAAGGAACAAAAATAGTGTTCTATGTTTTTTTGGCTGTTCCAGAAACACAACGGACGACGAAGCAAAGTTCCTTAGCCTAGTTCAAAGGTGACAGAATCACAATAGACAACATCGAAAAATATCGTAAAGGCAAAACAGGTAATGGTATGTTTTAAACGATATATTAAATGTGATAATCTGCACCGTATTCTGAATTAAAATCAGCCAATATTGAGACGATGAAAAGATGATGATTCTGACTTATTCAAAATTGTTGGCCAATTATATTCTTATGCAAAAAACACTATAAAATCTCTAGATTCTTTGAATTACTTCATATATATCAGTTTGGATTAAAAATAGTGTTTTGTTGGATAATAATACAATTGGTTATAATTCGGCTAACTCTATATTCACGGTTTTTGATCATTTACACAGCTTCATTTCAAATTCAAAAGAATGTCATTTAAATTGATGTAAAAATTGAGTTTGAAATTTTTGGTGCACACTTCATGTTTTGGTCTATAAAATTCAATTGATGATAATTTTGAGTGAAAGAGAAATTCAAATGCAGATTACACTGGTAATTTAGTTGATAGAAAAATTACTAGTGAAACGTGATTTTTGTTGAGGCATTTAGTAACTGCATCGTTTTTCAAAGAAAATATCTGCATATTTTTCATTTCAAACAATTTTCAAATAGCAGAAAATTTTCTTATAAAACCCCCTCGAAAAAATCATTTTTGACCATATTTTCAGATTAGTCATTTAGAAAAATTAATTTCATGATTATTTTTGAATTTGATTTTAAATGACTATTTTGATTAATCTGACTCCCTAATGATTATCGAAAAGAAATATAGCGATTGAAAAAGTGATGAGTGTTGATATTGGTCATATATTATAACTCGAGAAAGTATAATTAGAAAATTTCTTTAGAAATTTAAACAAGAGTTATAAAACTTTTTGGTGGTAAAAATTCCATGACCATCTCTATATCTATCATATTTCTAACAACCATCACTCATCAAAATTCTATATAGTTTGTCAATATGTGGTACTTTAAACAGGAATCGTTCGTTTTTCATTTTTACATTTTTTAATAATAATAATAATAATAATAATAAATACCAAAGTATTCACTCTCATTTAAAAGTCCTCACGGTTATGCATGGGTGAATTACTTGGAATTTGTTATGTGCTTCCATGCTCATTTAAAAGTCCTCATGGTTATGCATGTATGGAACGCATATCAAAAGTTGATTTTTAAAATAAACAAGTTGATTCTAATCCCATTTAAAAGTCCTCACGGTTATGCGTGGTTAGAAGATACTTGATTTCATTTTTTTTAAAATAAAATTGGAATACTACTAATGTCATTTAAAAGTCCTAACGGTTATGCATGGTTAGTAGATATTCAAATTCCTGATATAAATATACCACAAATAGACACAACTGTATGGTTTTATATGATGACATCATTTCCATCATTCTAAAAGTGGAATATGTGCCTAGCAAAATATTTATGATTTTTGTTTGATTTTTTATTGAAATTTAATATTTATATTCAATTGAGTTTTAATGTTGAATTAATATCGATCACTATATCTCTACTTTTCTATTACTATTACTCTTTTGCTGATAACAAAAGGGGGAGAGAAATGTTAAGATTTTGTCAAATAAAATCAAGCAATGGTCAAATAATTTTCTATTTGCATCTAGGCTCATTTGCATATTATTTAATTGTATGCATATTTGTAGGGGGAGTATTGTGTAGATAGGAAGCATTCAAATAGGGGGAGCAAATTGAACGATCAAATACATTTAACATATTCAAAATCTTAAATATATGTTTGTTATCATCAAAAGGGGGAGATTGTTGAATATGCGCTTATATGATTTTTGTTTGATGATAATAAACATATATACATTCATTTAAATGTATTTGTTAACGTACTATTTTATTTCTCATAGATTAAATAAATATTTGTTGAATAAAATTAAATAACACAGATTTTGAATTCAAACGAATATTTTATTCAAACAAATATTTATTACAATTTTGATTGTACAATTTCAAGCTCTCACTATAATTATACATTTTCACCTCACTACATATCACTCACACTCGTATCAATCTTCAACTTCATTCCAGTTTGAATCCAGCATCTGAGCAATCTTCAAAAATATTCACCGATGTAGTAAAATTGAAAAATAAATATTTTTGCAATATAAAATAAAATATGGTTTTTGAAAATATTATTTGCCTCAGTTATTTGGGTTGTTCGTCATCATCTATATCTGAATTCATCACACACGAACAATGTGACATGCACAGTGTATCACTATACATGCCACGAGGCCGTGCACACCGATATACACTTGATAATGCTACAGGGACAGGTGGGCACAAGGTCAAACCCAAATAAAAAGACGGGTTCAACTCAGGTGCAATATAAATAGAATCTCGACTTCAGCACAAGGTCAAACCCGAGTTGTGAAGCTGGATTCAACACAGGGCAGGTGTACAGGCTACGACTTCAAGCATAAAGCAGTTCAATATCCAATCAACATTGAAAAGTAAGGAACCAACTACAAAAATCAATGTCAAAATCATTCCAGCAAAATCACAATGAACCAAGTACAATTGGAAACCCAAAATTGCATAGCAGCAGTATGCAGATGCATACACAAAGAGGCACGCTGGAATTTGTAGTACAACAAAGTGACTGAAGCAACTACCAAACCAACATGCATGCAAGTACACAATGGAAAAGCCACAAATGCACATACACCAGAAACATGGGAACACAGCAAAGACCACAAGACCATTAATGAATCGGCATTGCTTGAAGACTACAACAAAAACAAAGTCAACCCAGATAAAAATGAAGCCACCGCAAACAGATGTCATCAAGAACAAACAAGACTAGGCAATAGTGAAGTGACTCAAGTAAAATGCAAACCCAAACCATAGAGCCAACACTGCAAGTCCCAACCAATGAATGAACATACATATATGGAATAAAACTGCAGAATGCAAATGAACTCGACCAAGTACACAAGTGCTACAAGCAGCAATGTGCAAGTGCAAAGACAAATGCACATGTCAACAGTACATGAAACCAGGTCGAACAATCATAAACATCAAATATAGAGGAATGCACCAGAGTGTATGCAACAGGGCCAAAGCAATTCAGATCAACACAGCAACAATGGTGATTAATATTCAGATGTCAACAAACATGCAAACTGCTCATGTATCAACAAGTGCTAGCCAGAAGAAGATGCATCAGTAGAGTCATGGCAAATTCGAGCTAATATAAATATACAGAGACACCATACACAATATGAAGACCACCAGTGCACAGACTCAAGGCAACAAGAATGGCCATAAATTGTGCAACATGGTCAGAAGCAAGGCAACAGAGACTCAAGCAACAACATGGACTGCAACAAACATCAGCAGGTACAAGATGCCCAACTCAAATGAATATCAATGCAAATCAGCAGGTACAAATGCACAAGTATGATCAATGGTACACATGCAAGCTTGATTAACAGTGTTTCAGTAATGCACAAAGACAGAGCTACATCACTAGGCCGAAGTAAACACTCAGTGTCAAGGCCGAAGTGACAGTGAAATCGCTATGTCAATGTTGAACAAGTCAAAGTAAAAATGATAGAAAACAAAATACCGTGGTCATCACGATAATCAAAATCAACGCCGTGTCAACCAAGTAACACGAGTATATACGAATTGAAGAAGTCAGTGACATCTCAATCATCAATACAAAATCAAGCGGCCAGAGAAATCAGTTGACAAATTCAAATAGAGAATATACGACGCAAATCTAGGGTTACAAACCCTATATAAATTGATATCATCATCGGTAATTTTTTGCATCGAGTTCAAGCAAGCCAAATCCAGAAAAGCAAAAGGAATAAAGTACTTACCGAAATTGTAATTGAACTCGATTTCAAGAGCCGTAAGCAAAACAGTGAGGCAAACGATCAACGAAAGCAAGTAACGAGAAAACATATATTCGATCGAACAAAGGTCGACTCTTCGAAAACCCTAAATCTGGAAAAGGAACGAAGCCCTAAATTTGCAAGAGGAACGGCCACCAGTATACAAGCAAAGGAACGAAGAAACTAAAAGGAACGGGTTAAAATATAAAAGGGGGTCGGCCTTTATTTCAAGGGTTCTAAATTTTTAAATAGGGTTATTTTGTTTTAAATTGTTTTAAATTGTATTTTCTTTTTAAACCGTTTTAATTTTCTAGTCGTGTGACTAGGGGACAAGCTACGTGGCGTAGCTTGAGAATTCACAACTCAGTGGCTGAGTTGTGGCAGAGTTTTGAGCGTAGAGTTAGATTTAGTCGATAGCGGGTGTCGCGAGTTTACGTGTGTAAGCGAGGGACTATCTAATTTCTAGTAGAAACCTTGGGGGCAGCACGTAGGTAGGGTTTTGCCGAAGCTGGGTAAATTCTGTGTCGTTCTATTTCTGCATTTATTATTCTGCTATTATCTGTGCTGCTATTGTTCTGTGATCTGTGTTGAAATTATTTTATAAGCTTCCGCGATTAATTTCTATAATTTATACTATCACCCTATTCACCCCCCTCTAGGGTGAAATCGATCCTACACTAATACCCAACTTTAATTCTCCAAATCTGAGATAGCCAAAGTGGTAGATCTACTATTCCCTTCATTATTTACCCCTCTAATTATGGATTATACTAAGATTAGTAAGACAAAGAGACGACCTTTGAAGAGATTAGGGTTAGTGGAGGCTTAGAACTATTTTAGGGAATATGAAAATAACTTAAAACAATCCCATCAATCTCCCTTAGGCTCCAATCCCAAAATAGGTTAGTGGATCTAAGTGTGAGTTGGCCTAATTACCTTATAATACTGGCCAATAGTAGCCAAAATTAAAAACAGCCAAAACTATCAAATGATAATACTATTTTACTATTATGACCACTCAATGGAATGAGAAACCATCATCCTAAATAAATGGAAATGCTTTTAGACCTTAATTCAACTTTTATCAAAAGTTATAGGCCATACAATATTTTTAGGGTTAAAATGGTTAAATATAATTCGACAAAAATCATAGATGCGTAAAATCTCCCTAGGCGTCCTTCCATATAATTTCAGAGGTATATGAACCCATACGAATTAAGTAAAAATATTTTATCATTCTCCGATACATAAAATACGAGCCGATACACTCTCCCCCCTTTAGGAATTTCGTCCCCGAAATCCCTAAATAAATCAATGAATAGTCAAACATAACTACCTCCCATACGTGACAATTATATGTAACCATCAAACATATCAATAATATAGATAAACATGTCAATAGTATAAACAAATGTATCCTAGCATGTGAGATACTAAAATATCATATGTGATATCAAATGTGAAAGTAAATACGATAAACAATTGGCCTTACCATGCAAAGAGCTCCAAATATGCAGCCTTCATGCTCTCCTCGGCTTCCCACATACAATCGCCTTCACTTTCACCCCCATTGAACCTTTACTAACTCCACCATCTTTCTCCTAAGTTATTTCATATCGCGCCTGATAATACAAACCGACCTATGAGGTCTCGAAGTATCTGGTTCAATCTCGATATCATTAGGTTGATCCTATGCAATCATCACGCCTGAGTAGTGTACAAACTTTCGAAAATAAGAGACCTATAAGACATTGTGCATGCTCGCCATCTTCTGAGGCAAGTCAACCCTATATTCTAGGCTCCAAATCCTCTCTACTATCGAAAAAGGACGTACGAATCTAGGTACCAACTTCCCCTTACTACCGAATCAGATAACATTCTTCAAAAAAGAAACCTTCACAAACACCATATCGCTTCTCTTATCGACGTAGTTCTTCTGTCTATCATGAGTAGCTTTAACCCATTGTCGAATGATCTCAATCTTCTCTGAGGTTTATCTAATTATATATGGCCTAAGTATTAGTTTCTCGCTCGCTTCCCGCCAACGTGAAGTGCACTACACAATCGGCCATACAATGCTTTGTACGATGCCATATCGTTGTTAGACTGATAGTCGTTGTTGTATGCAAACTCTACAAAATGCAAGTGACCATCCCACGAGCCTCTGAAATTGAATGTGCGAGCTCGTAAGAGATCCTTCAATAAGCGATTATTCTCTTGCTATGTCCTTCAGTTTGTGGGTGATAAGCTATACCAGGATGTAGCTCGGTCCCCAATGGTTCTTGTTGGCTCTTTTAAACCCCACTAGTGAATAAAGGGTCTGGGTCACTCATAATGCTCTTCAACATACTATAGAATCAGACTATCCACTTCACATAAAACTCAACTAATTTGGATGTTGTTCTATTAGACTTAATGGGTATGAACAGGACAATCTTCATCAATATATCGACTACGATCAAAATCCTATCGTACCTGCCTCTGGTCCTTGGCGTTCCATCAACGAAATCCATCAATATCTATTCCCATTTCCACTCGGGAACTTCAAGTGGGTGTAGCAATCCACTTGGATTCTTTTGCTATGCCTTCACTAACTAACAGTTCATTCATTTTGAGATAAATGTCCATATATCCTTCTTCATCCCTTCCCAATAATAGGTCTGCTTCATGTCACGGTACATATTATTACCACCGAGATGTGTAGTCAATCTAGAATGGTGTCACTCTCGTAGCACCTCATCTCGTAATCCATTAACATCGGGAACAAACAATCTCACATCCTTACGGAGCCAACCACCTCGGTCGAGTCTGTATTACTTCATCTCTTTAGACTCCTTCTTTTATTTTTTTCCATGATCTCTGATAGTGTAGTGTCTTACCTTTGGATAGTATCGATCCACTCAATCAAAGTAGGTATGATTGTCAAACTCACTAACATCTCTTGCTTTAACTCGCTATGAAGTTTGAAGTCATAACCTGCGATATACTCCAACTGCTTCCACTTTAGGAACATCGCTTCCATACTAACATGTCTTCTACTCAATGCATCAGTGACTACATTTCCCTTACTAAGCATATAGGAAATTTCAAATTCGTAGGAGGTCAAAAATTCCAACCATCATTGCCGGCGAAGGTTCAGATCCTCTAGGAGAAAAGGTACTTCAAGGATCTGTGGTCTATGAATACCTTGAACCATTCTCCTAATAGATAATGCCTCTAAATCTTCAAATAAAACACTATTGCCATCAACTCCAAATCTTGAGTCGGACACTTCTTCTCATGCAGTTTCAGCTGCTGATTAGCATAGACGACAACCTTTCCACTTCGCATCAACACCACACCTAGTCCGGTACCACATTCGTTTGTGTATGCTGTTAGCTCCTCATTCTCAATCGAAATAGTCAATATTGGTGCGCTCATCAACCTCTCCTTTAGATTTACAAATACATGCTCACACATCATGTCCAAAACAAAAGTCTGATTCTTCTTCATCAAATTGGTCATTGGCACTACTACCTTGGAGAAGTTCTTAATAAAACATATATAATATCCTACCAATCCAAGGAAACTTCTCACATCAGTACCGTTTCTGCATTGGTTCCAATTCTGAACCGTTGCTACCTTGGTAGGATCTACTGCGATGCCCTGCTTCGAGATGACATGACCCAAAAATCTCATTTCCCTCGTCCAGAAGTAACACTTCAAAAACTTTGCTTTCGACTTATGATTCCTCAACATTTCAAGCACTACCTTTAAGTGCATCTTGTGTTCCTCCTCTGTCCTAGAATAAATCAGAAAAACATCCACGAACACATGCATGAACTTGTACAACTGATCCCTGAAGACATGATTCATGACATCAACAAAGTATGCCGGAGCATTTATTAGCCCGAATGTCATAACCAACCACTCATAGAAACCAAACCTCGTACGAAACACGATGATCGGCACACTCTCATTTGCTACTATCAGTTGGTGAAAACTCATCACAAGATCTAATTGAGAAAACACATTCGCATCATGGAGATGATTGAATAAGTCATCAATACATGAGAGTGGATACTTGTTCTTCCTCGCCACCTTATTTGGCTTGAGGAAATCTACTCTTAACCTCATAGAGTCATCCGTCTTGTTAGTGAATACTTTAGGTGCATCACAGTCAGATATACTCCTACAAATGGACCATCGCTTCAACATTCATTACTTGCACTTCCAACTCCCTTTTCTCTTTGGGTGCCATATGCCTCAAAGGCATAACTATCGGCCTGGCATCCTTCACTAAGTCTTTGTGGAACTCAGTCTCTTAATGTAGCGGTAATCTAATCACCTCCTCAAATATGTCTAGATACTCTCTAATAAATAGGCACAGATGAAAAATCATTCTGTGGAACCTCGAGTGAATATAGAAAGCTAACCATAACCCCATCCTTTAGAAGGCAACCAATCACACCGTCCACCCCTTCATAGCCCTAATAGTCACCAACGGCTTCTCGTAATCCACCACTACTGCATACTTCCTTAGTTAGTACATCCGAAAGATAATCTTAAACCCAAGAAAATTCAAAACAAAGCAATTACAAATAAAAGAGCGTCTATGACTTGATATGACCAAACCATGAAAAACCATACACAAGATAGTGGAGCCTTCAATAAGGTTCTTCACAATCAAAGCTCAGTCAACTATTTCGAGCTTCATTCCTAACCTATCTACTAGGTCACTAGATATGAAGGTACGTTAAGCTTCGTTACCAAACAAAACACATACAGGAACATCATAAATGGAAAACATGCCTTAAATAATGATGTCCTTCTCCTTCTCTTTCGAGGGAGCATTCGACGAATTCGAAAAAGTGTCCAAAGCATATGCCTTCACAACCTGTTTCTGCTGTGTTGGCTTTAGGCAATTCTTTTGCATATGTCTGAACTTGTTGCGGTTATAACGCATCTTCTTTCCATCAGCTTTGCAGTCTCTAACTAAGTGATCCTTGTCTCCACAACCGTTACAGACATGATCCCACTTAGCCTTCTTTTTAGCATTCTTTTCCTGAAACCGCTTTTTCTTACTATTCTATTTCTTCTTGCCTCTACGACCTTTTGGCGGTTTTGTCTCTTCCTTTACCACAGTAGCTGATTTGGACTTAAGGTATTAACTCTCCCGGTGAAGAGTTTTCTTGATAATCTCTTAAATGGCTCATCGATAAAGCTCACCAACTTCTCTCCTAAATAGTTGCCCAAACCTATAAGAAACTTCTCATCTTCCTTAGAGAAGTATTGATTAAAGACATCCCATATTTTGATAGGGCATTAAACTCAGCAACATACTCGAAGACAAGTATGTCTCCCTACTTCAAATTAGTAAACTTCCTGAATAGCACCGACTTTTGAGTAGCCGAAATGAACTTCTCCTCCAATTGGGTTTTAAACCAATCCTAAGTAAACTGATCCTTGGGTGTAGCAACTCTAACAAAGTTCCACCAGTTTATGGCTCTCCCTTAAAGCTATTGGGAAGCCAACCTTCTCTTCATTGCATCATCCAATTTAAGATCATCAAAGATCTATTTGCAAGTGTCCAAGCAATCCTGCACTTCCATAGCTGATTCTGTTCCTTGGAATGATTTTCCATTAAAACCGACAAAGTCCTAATCCAGCTTAGCAAAATCAACTCTGGGCGCCTGCACTTGAGCACCACCACCAACAATGGCATTAGGAGTAGCTGCTTGGGCTTTTTATAGTTTGTTCACCATCATCATGTTGAACATCGCCTGTAAATCAGGGTTAGCAGCTCTAAACTAGCTCCTTCCTCCACTCCATAGATGAAGTTTCTTGCAGCATTTCTTTTATGCTGTCTTATTCTTAATCTATATCAAGAATGATCATGGTATCATGGTATCAACTTGGGTTAATCATTTAACCTAAGATTTGATACCAAATGTGGCGACCGCCCTACACCACCAACACCATATATACATATACATACATACATACATATATATATATATATATATCTGTGTGTGTGTAGGTGTACTACTGTGGTGCTCGGTCGATGTAGGATGATTGCCAAGGTAAAAGAAAAGAAAAACCAATCATGGAACCTATAGCATATCTCACAGAGCATCAAATAAAATATAATAATCATCATAGATAGAAAACATGAGAGACTGTAATAACTAAGTGATCAAAATATTATAGTATAGATTCATAGAGTTATACAACATACTAATAGAGTTTATATAAAGTGGAAATAAACTCAAATAAACCGTCTCATAATAGAAAAGAAAATACTGCCTAAGGTCTAGAGTGTTGCATAGCAGAACAAGCATAATATCCATACATAATACGAGAAAGCTCCATCCTGCTCGTCCTCAGCACCACCATCGCATACATCTAGACATGTTATCTAGTCTGCTCATTTAAGAGTACTCGAGACATTAAGAAGAAAAGCATAAAACCTCCAGGAAGACAATAGTCTGATATGAGCGATACATATATCTTAAAATACTATATAAGTCGATATAGTAAGGAACAAGGGTATATGAAACATACATGACATGTCGTTGCAGCCAAAGAGTTAGCACATAACAGATGCAGTGCTACTCTTAAACATCATAAGGGTGTACTATGAACTAAGTACAATGATGGGTGTTTTGTTTTACCTATCCACAATACCTATCTTAAGTGAAATACCTATAATCATAAACTATGGGAAGAAACAATCAAAGCAAGCATAACATCCATCAAATAATCCATACTATCACTCAATATGCTCCAGATATAAATAACTCATACGACCTTTCATCTTCCAAAGATTAATCGAAATCCTAGTTTTCAGTGTACCCATCTTTAGTACAAAGCTGATACTAGACCCATTACACTAATCCAAGATATTCGAATCCATTCCATCAATTCTGGGTAGCCAAATAAAGTACCCATGAGTGCAGTCATAATACCCTAGCTTTCGAGTACATAAGAAAATACTGTGAGTATCAATGATCCCTTAGGATGTGTATCCGAGACTTTTCCTTGCTCTACCTAGTTTCCATTATTCTCAAGGAATCATTCCACATTCTTTCTTTCCATGATAATACCATTCAACATTAGAGGAACCTAACTTCATTCATCGTCAAGTTACCATCACCAAAGTCCCAAAGTTATCATCATGCTACTACATCGCCATCGACCAACAAACAAATAAAAAAACACCTGCAGCATGATCCAAAGAACACATACATCACCTCTCAGAAATTTCATCCCGATCTAAGAATTTTTTTTAGATCGGTACCGACCTGAAGATATTACTGCCGAACTGAGCTTTTGACCCCAATCTTGCTCCTTGGCCTGTACTCGAACTCTAATTCTCCTTTTTGAATTCCCCAAGCTAAAATTTCAACGCAATCCTTCCCAGTACAAGTTGGAACCGACCTGAACACTTAGTCAAATTTTGGCTTTCAACTTCCCTAAATACACTTCATTGCTGTCTCGAAGCCAAGCTCGAAGCACTTAATTGTATGGCCTGAAGTTCCACCTCTGCCGACCTGGTTAGCTCTAGCCTTCACCAAAATCCAAGTTGAAACCACTCCGAGATTTTCCCATGCATGTCCCGAATACCTTAGCTCGGAGCTCGACTTGAAGCAAAAATCCACTAACATGAAACTCCTACCACACTTCAGGTCAACACCGACCTTAAATTCTCTTACTCGAACTTCTCCAATCAACTTGCAACCTTAAGTGTAGCTACATGCCTGACTCCAGAGCCTCTCCTCTAAGATTCATCCAATTTCGAGCAAATTCAACTTCATTTTGCCTGATTCGACCACATCTTTTCCTACTATTCTAAAACACTAGAAAACCATTCAAAACATTTCATCTAAACATATATAGCATTCACAAGTATTCATAGTTCATGATCAAGCAAATCAAACATGTTTAATACATGAAATTCAGCCTCGATGTTGCATTTACACAAGAATGGCAATATGGTCTAAAAGAGGACATTAAATTACCAAAATCTATTTTTAAACATTTTAGTTCATCCACAAACATATATAAAAGTGTAATTAAAGTTTAAAATCAATAGTTATGTTTATTACATAAAAAGCGCCAAATTTAACTACATAGACAATTATCGAATAGTGAGAGATCAATAATCACTCACCTAATACCCAAATACCCCTTAATTTTCAAAATCTGAGATAGCCAAAGTGATATATCTACTATTCCCTTAACCAATTACCCCTCCAATTGTAGATTAGGCTAAGCTTAGAAAGAAAAAGAGATGATTTATGAAGAGATTAGAGTTAATGGAGGTCTAGAGTTATTTCGGAGAAGATGGAAATGACTTGGAATAGTCTAATTAGTCCACCTTAAGCTCCGATCCTAAAATAGGTTAGTGGGCCTAAGTGTCTATTAGCCTAATTATCCGATAATGTTGGCCAACAATATTTAAAACTTAAAATAGTGATAACTTAAAGTAAGTCCTTTTATTATTATGACTACTCTATAGAATGAGAAACGATCATCCTAAAGCAGTGGAAGTGGTTTCAAACCCTGATTCATCTCCGATCAAAAGTTATAGGCTGTAAAAGATATTTTGGGTCAAAATGGTCACATAGAGATTCAAAAATAATCATAGATATGGAAAATGTCTCGATGAGTCATTCACTAATGTTTTAGAGCCATACAACCTCATATAAATTATATTAAAATATTCTACGATCCTCCGACAGGTAAAATATGGATCGTTACAAGGATGTTAAGATACTTCATACTACCAATTTTAATTTCAAGTAAATCGAGGTAATTGGTACTTCTTGTCCAAATATGAAAGATAACCTAGATAAACCTTACCTTCCATTTTTAAGCTAAAAAAACCAAATGCCGGCATTGAACGACATATAATACGCTTTTAGTTAGAATTGCAACATTCCTGGACAAAATGAATCCAAAAACATTATCTTTTGAATCCAATCCCATCTGAAATAAAAGAGTCCTTATATAAGTTACAATTGGTTTAAATATATCGTTAATGTGTTTAGCTACAATTACTTCTCTCAAAGCTTGTAGATATTAAAGGTATAGGAAGAAGAGCTTATAAAACATGGAGCTTTACAGGTATAGATCAAGGAAAAAAGTAACAGATTCTTACTTTAACAAAATGCCTTTTTTGACTAACAAAGTTACATGATTTATTGTTTATTATTTAATTTAATAAAATAATAAAATAAAATAAAATAATAAAATAAAATAAAATAATAAAATAAAATAAATAAAAACCAAAAAATGGGAAAAAGGGGAAAAGCTGTTAGCTTAAAAGCTTTACATAATTGTATTATCCTAAAACTCTTATCTTTACTAATCATCCTAGCACAAAGTTATATTGTTCTAAAAATAAACTGACCATGAGGCAAGGACATTATGTTATCGAAAAGATTGGATGGAACTTTACGTATTTGCAAGCTACTATATTAACATACGATGATTAGTATAGTACTAAGAACTAACACAAACATTTCAACAGTAAGAAATTTAAAATAGGTATCCACATTTTCTCTATTGAAGGTGTCAAAATTAAGTCCCAAGGATGAACATCAAAGAATATGAAAGCATACAAGATTTGTGTCAACGGCACCATAGTTATATGCAAATACAGAACTTTAGTAGTGATATCATGTACAATTTGAAATTCATTAAATAGTAACATATAGTGAGAGAAACAATAGGACTTGTGACTACCATAGTGTATATGTAAGGAGTTGTAAATAATGATAACAAGAGACCTTGATAATAAAAAGTATGATACATGTTATGTTGTTGTCTATTCGTTACAATAGTATATTTCCATTGGCCAATAATGAAGCAATACATATTACAGAATATGCAAGATGATCCATTAAAAATGCTTCATAAGCATATGATAACTGTACGTAAAAGTTTTTGTCCAAATTAAATGATTTGTTTCCCCTATTTATGTTATTCTCAAATCAAGACATAGCTTTAGTCATAATTAAAGACAAATAACATCTATAATATAGTGTTTTATGTTTCTAATACACTTAACTTATTAACTTAATAGTAAAGAAGGTTTTCACCATTGCAATGTTATATTAAAGTATGTATTGTACCTAACTTAAATGAAATGAGTGTCAAAAGGAATCAACCAATGCAGGTAAGAAGAAAATATAGTGTTATTAGAGGTGGAGACTACTTTGGTAATATATGGGAGTATTTAACCTTTTACTACTTTGCCACAATGTTAAATTTATGATGATAAGTAGCAAATCTTTGTGATTTAATCATCATATGAAGCAAACACCTAAAAAATAGTTGCTAAGTCTAAGGAAATAAGTTTATCAAATTTAAAACCCATACTTGTCATGATAAAATGCAACCAAACCAATCTTTATTTGTTTCTCCTTCACATTTTATGCCTAGACCACCCTATATATTGCTAATATTTTCTTTCATTCCTCTGAGAATCAACAACGAATATATTTACCAATGGAAAACTAATAGATACTTGACCAAAAATTATACAAATAATGAAACTAAATTATACTGCATTTGAGTAAATTCAAAAATTAGCATCTTAAGTGGTTTAAAACATGTTATAGTGTAGCCATTACCAAACATCTTAAAAATAAGTTTATAATAACCATAAAAGAGCCATAATATGAATACTCAAATCAAATCTAAACTTATAGAATAAATATTCAAAGAGGAATGATGCTTGTTGGATTGATAGTTGGTGGAATTATGGTGCCCAAATTACGTTTAGGTAAGAAGAGGCTTATGAGAGGGAATGTGATCGAACGAGCTCCGATTTGAAGACCTGGATTAGGGTTAGAAATAGTGGAAGTAGAAGCTGTATTAGTGTTATATTTAGTCGGTAATATAACTATCGGATGACCTTGACTGGATTTGTGTTAGAAAAGGTCGAAGTGGAAGATTAAGGTTTTACTTTGGTTGGTAAGGGCTAAGTAGAAACTAAGAAGGTAATAATAATCACAAAATAAGTAATCAACGAAGACATCGAAAATACAAGGGAGAAGAAGCAGGATATTGTAGCATGTTATTTGGGCTTTAGAAGAAATTGATTTGTAGACAAACCTCCTTAATGGTTTGTTTGATAAAGCTATTTTCTAAGTTACAAGTATAGCCGCATAACAGTAGAAAAACTGGTCTTCCAATTATATAATCTGAAAAAAAGATTTGTCAGAACTTTTGATTTAATAAAAATGGTTACATATTCTTCAAAAATATTATGTACATTACTTAGTAAATATAAACATATTAAGGAAATGTAAATTTTACACATAATATACATGCATACATGTATATGTATCATATAATGTAATAATAAACTCAAATAGTAATGCATACTATATATAGTTAATATGATGGTTTCTCTAACCGCCTATGTTACTAAATCATATGCTATAATTAACCGTGTATTTTAAAATTCATGCCATTTTGCGCTGGAATGTCCAGAATAGTTTGTATAGGTTATATACTACACAAAAGAGTTTCATCAATTCACAATGCAATGAAAAATCAAACAATCGATAACAAATGATAACATAAAATTGAGAAATTAGGAAATTTATTATAAAAAACTAAATGAAAATATTATGAAAAAAATAGATAAGTCGATCAACTTTGCTAAAAACACCGCACATTGCTAAATTTAATATTTTAGAACCAACCAAAAACACATATACTAACTTAAATATGGGCACAGACAAATTTAAATTGCATTTAGAAACATTATAGGCAAAAACGACCTAGCCAGTATAAATTATGTCACTAATAGTATATGTAAGAAAATTTGAACTCACATAGTTCGTGCATTCATTCATACATGCATTCATTCATTCATGCATACCTATATACCTATCTACCTACATGCACGCACGCATGCATGCATATATAAATAAATACATACATATATACATATGTGTGTGTGTATTTGTATGTGTATGTGTACACACACACATATATAGCCTACAACTCAAATTTAATTATCATAAAAATAAGTAAATTACGATACAACATTGTAATTAAATAATTGATCTCCATTGCATAATTACAATAAAATATGGTACGTCTTCAAGGTTATATAACTAAATACTACGATCACTTATAAAGTAAACAATTAGCTTATAAGAATCTTTGTTACAGCTACAAATGCCTTTAACTCCAACGTTGATCTTTTAGTGACCCACATTATATTTTAAAGATTCAAATAAGAGAAAGAAGATCTGTTGCATGCATCCATAAACATTGAATGAAATAGCCCAATTAATGAGTCGTTCTCATAATGGAACACCTTTTCTCATTCCTAGTCCATATATTACATCAAGGTACTAAGTAATGCTACCAAAGAGCAGTTTCAAATTTTGTTAGGAGTGAATGTGTAACGACCGCCTTTCTTACACCGAAAGATGAGCCATTAAGGTAGAAGAAAAAGGAAGATAAGGAGAAACTACACAATCATAGAATCTCACCACGAATTAGAACAACATATAATAGATAACATAGGATATTACATTGTCATTTCCATAATAATACATCAGAGTCAGTATATTACACCCTTTAACTGGACAATTATAGCTACCAGTCCATTCAAAATACATAGATCATACATAACACAGTGGAATAAAATAATAATTAGCCAATAGTGAAGCCACCTGCACTAGCTCCTTCAAAATGCTTTCCTAAGGAACCTGGATCATTTGGCTATTCATAAAAAATTTCAGTACCTAGGAGTTTTAGGAAAAGAAAATGAAATTTCGGGTCAGACATGGGTCTGGTGTGAGTAAACTCTAACAATTAAATTTTTACTTTCATAAAATGCTTTGAAAATCAAAGGTATCTCGTAAGATTACGTAGCACATAAACACGGATGGGTTTTAACCCTACATTAGCCAAAACATTTTATATAGAAATCTAGTGATATTATCATAATGTCTAGGATTTTCAAATAAATGATTCACATGGCCGAAATTGTTACATTAATAAATTCAAGCATAATAGGAACATGACTAAAACTGAAGGCACTTATTAGGAAATGGATTATTCCATATAATGACTGGGCTACTGGGGCACCGCCTGTCATGGTGCATCTCTAGATAAAATAACACCGAGGTTGAACCTATCGACCCCTGCAATATAAGATCGGTCTACCCTTTACTGCATAGTATCAAATAAGATCACCCCTCGGTTGGGATCAGTAACTGTACCGAAGCATAAATGAGTTAATAGTAGGGACTCTAAATAGGGATGACCTTACCCTTATGAGAGCGACCCACCTAGCCTCGCTACATCTCCTATGTTTTCGTCATTCTCGGTTAATGAGGTCTGAGGCAACGTTTAACTTTGTTATAGCATTGCCACTTGGAATGCAAACATTGCCTTCCATATGTTGACACAATGTTAGCACTCATCCATACAAGTTGTTCAGGAGATGAACGGACCGACGATACTGTCTCCACTACACCCATTTTGGAATCACCCTCAAGGTTAATAGAAAATAGACCTTACATTTCAAAGTCTTCATCTTGGACCTTACCTTTACTATTTCCAATTCGAATGCTTACATTGATTCGAAGTAGTTTTCGGATAACAACTAACACCAGATCTCGATCTCTCCAAACTAACGTTCGATAATTTAAAAGGTTAAGTTGTTTATAGTGGACTATCCCACTACCAGGTTGTAAAGATTTACATATGGATATACGTTCCATATGCTTAGATTATCATGACCCACTTATCGAAATTGACCCCCTCGTATTCATCACGTTCCCGAAGTGCGGTATTTATAATAAGTATAAGTCGACTTACTTTCAATAAAATATGTCAACGTTTTATTACAACTACTTTAATTCATTTGACTACTTAATAGAATGGATAAAAGATCCTTGGTTTTAAAATTTTTTACTTAAACAAGAAAATTGGTTAAAAGTAAATAACCGGTAGTGTTTTAAAACGAAACTTTAAAATAAATAACCTTGATTAAATCATAAGTATAAAACTCAATTAAGCCTCAATTAATCTTAATTAAATCAAAATTAAATCATTAATAATTCTAATTTTATCTATATATCTAAACCTTAATTAAACTTAATTAAATAAAATTTATTTAAGAAATTAAACGCTAATTAAGTGGGTAATTAACCTTTTATTAAATAATAATTAATTGAATAATTTACTCTAGTTAAATAATTATTAAAATAAATAAACTTGATTAAATAAAAGTTAATATTCTTTTATCTTAATTAATCATTATTTTAAACTTCCTTAATTAAAAATAGTTAACTTGATTAATAATTTCTTAAACTCTAATTACTTAACTTAATTAATTAATTAAATAATAATTACCTCAATCAATAAATTAAATAATTAAATAATTAAAAATTAAAATTTTGACTGACTTAATTAATCTGAAATGAGTTTTGAAAAACAATCCAAAAGAAAACACTGTAAAACTTGAAATCGCGAAATTTCCCAAACTACATCCATAGCGACTATCGCTGTGAGCGCAGTATGCTAGAATTAATTTTTAGGTGAAAACTTCACTTTAACTCTAGCTATATCATATTTTAAAACAAAAATGTAAAAGTTTTGAAACTTAAAAACCAAAATGAAAACTTAAAAAACATTTTCAAAATCCGAAACTAGAAAAAGAGCTTTATGCTTTCAAACCAGATCTCAAGTCCTTTGCAAATTTTCAAGGTGCTAACTGTAGCACATTTACATCGCATACACTTGGCTTTGTTTCATAAACATACTACCATCATATCATAACCAACCATTCACATATCTATGTCCAAACATATTATTCAACCATCAAATAAAAAATCCAAGCTTAAACACAATTATATAAACATATGATATCAAAACAACATGATAATTCAACACAACAACCATTATATTTTTACAACATGCAATTCATCGAAATCAAGTATTTTTCTTTTTCACAAACAAAAGTTTTACTCACCGAAACTTTTTAAATGAAAGCGAACTTTTGCCAAAACTTGAAAACACTTTAGAAACTTTGCAAAAATTCAACTTTTGGTTGCTCGAACACTTGAAATGGTTCTGCCAAGTGGAGTTTGGGCTTGGCCTAGGCCTTGTTTGGCATGACCATGACTAGTTTGGGCTCGGCCATGTGGTTTTGGGGTGGGTTTTTGCTTGTAGATGCGTTGTTGAAGATGTAAAAGTGATTTTGTGGATTAAAAAAGAATTTTTTGGCAAAATTAAGTGGATTTTCTCACTTTGAAAATTATGAAGAGGAGGCCATGAATGTTTAGCTCAATCTTTTAGGATTTTGAAATGAAAAAGGAGGTTATAAAAATGAGAATATGAAAATAAAGGGGTATATATGGGCTTAGATAATTATAATATATATATATATATATATATATATATATATATATAAGTGTTCATATTAAAATATATGTATGCATGCAGTACTATACCCCTCCTCTCCTAAATACGAACTCTCTAGTACCATCCCTCCCCTCCTTTCACTAATCGAGCCATGCACTTGTACTTGTGTTGAAAAGGAGCATTATATATATATATATTTCTTTATAAAATATTTTCTTTTATCCTTATGTATATATACACACACTTAAAAGAGAGCATATACATGCACATGTACACATATATTTATCATGTATAAATAGTTATTAGTGTGTGTATATGTCTTTTAAAATAGTGTTTTAAAAAAAATTCAAAACTGGACAATGTCAAACGGTGTATATGATACCAATAGGGTAGCAGAAATGTTTGCAAGGCATTATAACTATTTTGGGAATACAATCAAAACTGTAAAGCTCATATTGGAATTTGGATTTTCAACATGATAAAGAACCAGTGGACTTTTTCTTCCTTTTCGGATTTCCACGTATAGCAACCATAGTACCCGGTGGCTTCTCGTGCAAGGACGTACACCCCACTATACTATTCATATTGCTACACTACTACGTATCCGGTGGCTTCTTGTGTAAGGACTCTCACACCACTATTCAATATAAGGGTCTAGACATCTTTTGGCCCATAAGGCAACAAAGCCTTATCATTTTGATCTTCTCATAAATCGATAGCCCTAAATATATGTCAGACCACATTGTTACCCATATCATCTTCGAGGTGTGAGGCTTATGGTAACGTTTACCTTTCACATAGCACATTCTACTTTGAATGCCACATTGTCATTCCATGACCACACAATTGATTTCTACAAAGGTAAGCTCGTACGTCTCAGGAAAGGGTGTTAAGCTAAGAGAAGTTGTTTTCTCTACCACCAAACAGATGATACGTTTATAGAGATCAATCAATATGATTAGAAATGCAATGTCAGACATTCGTCCATACAAGTTGTCCAGGAACATGACAAGCCGAAGGAACTCTCCTACCACATTCTGTCGGAAATCAACCCTAGGATTAGTAGCGAGAAGTCCTTGCATATCGAAGATTTCATAACAAAGCACTAGCCCTGCATTATGTGGATCTCCATCTTTAAAAATCATAATCATAAACTTGCACTTTCGAATGTATATGTTGGTCCGAAGTGGTTTTTGGATAAATCTGATCTTGGTCTCTCCGGACTAACAATAATAAGAGGCCCTCGACCTCATATGGAAACCAAGTCTCGTAGACTTACCACATTTCCAACTCTCAACTTGATATCCTTCGACCAAGAAGGAAGCCCGATAGATTGGAGTACCTTAGTCACTTCGTACTACTCGAATATATATTCTTAACATCAAACAATAATCAAGCCTACTCAGTCAGCTTCGTGCTAAGTACATGATTAATCTGTCTCACATCAAGTCAAGGAACCAAAAATGGCTAAATTTGACAGTTGGTTATTTAACTATCAAAGCAACAACTAAAATCTAGCATATAAGCAGTTATTAGGCCCATTTAATTAATCTTTTATTAATTAAATTTTTTTCCAAATATTTACTCAAATACCTTTAAAAAGATATATTCTCAAAACCATTTCAACTACTCGATATTGGAAAACATTTCTAGATACTTATATCAATGGTATAAGTATATTTAATAACATTACTATTTTGGAGACATAGTAAATTGATTTCTATAACTGTACAACTCTGGAGTTCATATAGCTTAGAATGGGTATTAAGTATAAGAAGCCATGCTTTTACCACCAAGCCTTTAGTATGATCATACCAATTCATGTATTTCACAATTGAAGGTCAAAACACAATTTATTGGGTCAAAACGAATGTTGTATAAAACATCGTTACGAAAACCCACATCCTAGTATAAGGATTCAATCAATTATATATATATATATATATATATTCCATATACTATATAAATATTTATTTTCGAAAATTATTTACTATAACAACAGTGTTATAGTTGCCCTCTCACTTTATCGAAAACGTCTATTGCAAGAATAAATGTTAAAATCTATATTATCATCAGTTGACACATGTTAAATCACTTTTAAAACCATTTAACTTCATTTGGAAAAATCCCTTTCAGAACATTCATTTAAAAGATAATCGTTTTTAAAAACCATTAATCTCCATATTAAATTTCAACATAAATCATTTCTATATTTATAAAACCATGTTTATAAATCTCTTTTCTATTTTATAAAACTTTTATTTCATAAATTTAATTAATTTATAGAATTCTATTAATAAATCCATTCTTTTATAAATCCCATTTATTACAAAAATCCATTTATAGATCCTTTTCTTTATAAATCTAATTTATATGTAAAATTCCATTTATAAATCCATTCTTTTCTAAATCCCATTATCAATCCTTTTCATTATAAATATAATTTATTTATAACTCCATTCACCTTATATCAATTACAGATCCATTTATATATATTTATAAATTCCTTTTATAAATCTGTTTCTTATTTATATAATATCACTTTTATAAATTCTTCATATAAACTATTTAGAAATCTCTATTTAAAATATTTCATAATACTATAATTTTATCACATCAAAAATCATGCATTTTTATTTATTTAAAATAAACTTGTTCCTTTTAATAATTCAAAAATTATTAAAACTTATATACTTTCAAAATCACTTTGAAATCCCGTTTAAATCAAAATCATTGTTTTATAGTATTTCAAAATACTAAAAATATGGCCCAGTGCTTCTAAAGCACCAAATAAGGGTAATCATATCAATGTCATCAAATATGGCATCCAAAACATCGTATATCCAAATATGAATCGTATAATGGTGTGTAAGTCCTTGCACGAAATGCCACCGGATACGTAGTAGTGTAGCAATATGAATAGTACAGAGGTGCATAAGTCCTTGCACAAGAAGCCACTAGATACTATGGTTGTGATACATCGAAATCCGTAAAGGTAGGAAAATGCCACTAGTTCCCTATCATGTAGGAAATCCAAATTCCAATACAAGCTTTATGGTTTTGATTGTATTCCCAAAATAGCTGTAATACCTTACAAACATTTCAGCCACCCCTTTGGTGTCATATATATCGTTTGACATTGTTCGATATTGGTACCTTCTTTATATATTTAGTCGAAAAGTGTTTTCAAACCAATGTCATTAATAATAATATCAAATTGTTTAAGTAAAATTATTTTGGTTATCGTAAGGTAAAAACCTATCCGTGTTTATGTGCAGCATGGTCTTACGAGATACCTTTATTTTGAAAAGTTTTGATAACGTTAAAATCCAATTAATATGTGTTTTCTCATGCTGGTTCACCAGATTGATCCAGACGTTCTTCCCTTTCAATGCTCGGGTTAGACCAAGCATATTTACAGATTTTGATTTGGATGCTTTGGAGTTTCAACAGACGAGCTAGAGGTCTTAGGATCGTGTTCACATGTAATGACCCGAAATTTTATCGCTTTGATTTGTGAATATTTAGTTAATTTTACATATTCAAATAATAGGTTTTATAATTGAAATGAAACTATTTTAAAAAATAAATAATGATAGTGAAATAGTTTTGTACAAAAACATTTAGTTCGAAGAAAGATTGACAATGTCACCGAAATTCATTTTTCGAATTTTCGATTTTTCGTCAGCTAAAAGTTGTCGAAAATGTTGTAACCAAAATAACTTAAGTATATACACATTTGTTTAGAAATAAATTAGTATATGTATGTACTCATGTATGCATTAGTTAAGTGTATGTATGTATATATGTACACACACTTAAGATAATATAATATAAAATTATATAAAAGTAAACATCACATCATGGAAGCATGTTTAAACATTAAGTACATGCATTTGTGGCATGTTGGCTTTGATTAGAAGTGAAGGAGGCTATGTTAGCATGAGTACAAGGGAAAGGAGGCTTGTTGATGAGGTGGAAGCATATGAATGGAGGGCAGTGGACAAGGGTATAGTGGTAATTTTCTTTATGCGTTTTATATAAAAGCTTTTTTCCATTTTCTTTTTCCTTGTTCTTTTCACTTTTTCCATTTTTCCAAAAGTCTTCATCTTCCTAAAAGCTTTCCAAAACCTTTTAACGGATTCAATTCATAATTTTAAGTTTTTAAAAATCCAAGTTTAATCTTTTAAAATGATTTCAAACTTGTTTAATCCCTTTCTTTTCATTTTAAAAATTTCTCCATTTTCCTCCCACTTTATTTGGCTATAACTGCCTCTACATTATATCAAATCAAGATTTTTTTTTCAAACCGTATAAAGTCCATTGGCTACAACTTTTATTTGAAACATTTTTTAAAATTTCGAATAATTTGGGTCAAAAATATATTTTTTCTAACTCATTTTCGGACCTATGTTTTCAAGTCTAAAATAGCACTCCTTTTGACCATATCTCTCTCAAACAAACCGAAATTTATTGACTCCTTTTGTTTTGAAATTATATAGAAAACTTTTTTCAAGATATTTTCTTTTGACCACTTTTCCAGATTTTGAGAGCTACATGTTCGAAAATCCAAGAGAATATGACTAAGTTTTGGGTCTGGTTTTGTGAATTCAACCTTATTCGAAATCTCTCAATTTCTCCAAATCAAGCCCACACATCCTTGTTCTTATCATGGCTGAGCCATGCGTGCGTAGGCTGAGCCTATTTCAAGAGGCAAGGGTCTGAAGTCAAGTTTTGCGAAGTTATTTCAAGTTTTCAATAAGATTTCTAAACTTTGTTGAGTAAACTTTTGATTTAAATTTATAAGTTTGAACATTAGTTTCATGCTACTTGGGTTTGATGTTGATTAATATGTATACATATATGCTTGGATGTGATGTTTAGTTTGACTTAGAAATCTAAGTTTAAAAAGAGTAAGTGAATAGAAAGTTGTAATCCTGTTTATGGCTTGTGTATGACATGTGAATGCATGATTTTGGATTGTGTATGTGCTAAGATGTTAGCATTAAGTTGTGAATAAGCAACACAAAAATTCCTTGCTTTCAAAGTGTGTTTACTTAGGTTTCATAAAGTTTTAAAATTGGAAATCATTTTTAAGTTTAAACTTTGTTTAGCTTTACCAAATACTTATTTATGTTATATAAAAGTAAGCAAGCTTTCAAAATGATAAGGATTTATCGCTATATATGTAGTTTCGTTTAAAAATCCAATTTTTGAAAATTTGATTTTTATACTTAAAAATAATTTTAAAATGTTTTATATACTTAATAAAAAAATTAAAAATTTAATTAATTTTTTATTAATTAATTATTAATTAATTAAGTTTAGTAATTAATAATTAATTTAGATTAAACAAGGCTTATTATTTTTCATTAAGTAAAAAAATCTGTATTGGTTATTATCTTTTAAAGGTAAGATTAGTTTTTAATTCATTATTAATTAAGTAAGATTGATTTTAATTAATTATGAGTTAAGTACATGATTTATTTTAATTATTTTTTATTAAATATAAGGTCAATTATTTATTTATTTATTTAATCAAGTGCCTAATTATTTTTAGTTATAAATTACTTAAGTTTTTAAATTAAAATAATTATTTATTAAAGGTTTAATTTATTATTTAAGTTTTAATTAATAGGTCATTTAATTTATTAATTAAGATTAGTTAATTATTAATAAAGGTTTTAATTATTATTTAATAATTAATAAAGGCAATACCAAGAAACCCCTTTTTGAATAATTCGAATAAAAAATAATTCACAAGAATAAATCTTGTTCTAACAATAGAATTAGAGTTATAAATTTATGCTTGTTCCTCAAGTAGAAAAAGTTCAGTGTGCTCCTGAATAGCTTCCTTCAAAAAGGTTTCCGCTTCCTCAATGAACGTCCTGGTAGAAGATACAATTTCTTGAAATTGTGGTTTATTCTTTTTAAGTAGGTACGTAACTTAATGAGAAATCTCTTTATCCTTTTATTTTTTCTTGAAATTGTGGTTTATTCTTTTTTAAGTAGGTACGTAACTTAAAAATGATTTTATTGATATGAGTGTTATATATCAAAAAAACTACCAAATATTCTTTTTTAAACCATTTCAATACTAACGTAATGGTAGAAAGAATACCATGTTATGCCCGGACTTCAAACAGTTTAGCTTAAACCATGTTAATGGTCTCACTTTATTGGTTGATAGAGAATCAAAGTTGACTTACTAATAAAGAACGAAATGTTATGATTCTTACATAACATTTATTAATTTATTCAAAAGGAATTCGTCGAGATTGTACATTTTTTCCTATTTATCTTATTAAAAAAACAAATATGTACATAAACAAAAAAATAAATAAAGTGCAGCCAGTTGGGTCCATCCTATTCTTGAAATATACAACTCGCACACACTCCCTTTCTAAAAAAATCAATACACGAAGCACTACACTTAGATTTATTGCTAAATTTTGGTATTAAACCCGAAAATCTTAGCAGATAGCCAGTGGCCTAAGAAAATGAAAGAACTGGTCACATTTTTCATATGCTCTCCTCTTATAGATAGGGTTATCAAAGAATAGAGTCCTTTTTGTATCACTTGACTTGCCCTTTTTTGATCAATTTCTTTTTCTTAATTTTTTTCTTTGTTTTAGTTTTTGATAAGATACTTATTAAGTTGGGTCCTAGGTCTTGTAGAAATTGCAAAATATTTCCCCTGTTCAAACACTTCCTAAAAAGAAAGTAAAAATTCCATCACACTAATCAAAGGACGGGAAGGAATATAGCGAGAAAATTCACTAATTTTTCATCCTCAAATCAGTCTTTCCTAGGGTATTTTTCCAACAAATACATAATTGTAAAAGTAAAGTAGTGATATAATTCACAAAAGCAAGCCGCCACGAATTAATAAAATAAAAAAAGGCGTGTAATGCACATTTTTACATTTTCGTTCTAGGATGAAATTAAACAAAAGGATTTGCAAATAAAAGGGCTAATGCCACATCGAGCCCATAAACGGTTAAAGCTTCCATAAAAGCTAGACTAAGCAATAAGTTGCCTCTTATTTTTTCTTTTTTGCTTCTGCTTGTCCGCAATACCTTACAGCACTACCTTGACCAACTACCAGTCCAATAGAAGCAAGCCCTACGGCCAATTCAGTAGCAATAAAGGAAGCGGTAGAAATCAGTAGATTCATGATGATAGGTTCCTCGCACCAAAAAAAAAGGTTAATGATACAGTTAACCAAGGAATTCTTACTTATTTGATGACCAAAAATATCGAATCGAAGTAATTAAAACTTTGAGAAATATATAGATAAGGATAAACCCTACATACAACTAATATATATTTACTCATTTATGCTTCGGGGATCAAAGTTGGGTGATCATATTCGGTGCTACTAGTCAAGTGGTAGGCTAGTCCTACATGGCAAGGGTACAAGATTTTTTTATTAGACTTCAGTGCATTTTATCTAGAGACGTACCATTAGAAGGTAGTCGCTTCTCTTATCATAGTATGGAATCCATTCTCCAATATGTGCCTTTATGGTTTTAGATGTACCCAAATATGTTGAAATGTGAGATGCTAGCGTTTCAGCTATATTTATATTTTACTTAAACCATTAGACATTATTATAATATCACTGGATTTTCTATAAAAAGGGTTTTAGATATTGTAAGGTAAAACCCGTCCGTGTTTATGTACGACGTGGTCTTATGAGATAGCTTTGATTTTAAAAGGGTTCTAAACATAATAATTTAGTTATTTGAGTTTACTTACACCAGACCCATGTATGACCTGGAGCTTTATTTTATTCCTTAAAACTCTTGGGTTCTCAAATTTTTATGGGTAGCCAAGTTGTTTAGGTTTTCCCCAAATGCATCTTGGAGGAGCTTGGAGCAGGAGGCTTCATCGATAGCTAATTATCATCCTGTTCCGCTGTATTATATGTATCTTGTATTAGTTAGGTGGCGACAGGCTGTTATAATTGTCCTAGGGTAGAATTTGTATTAGTATGACTTTGAAGTATCATTTTGGAAATTACTTTGTAAAGAATTATGTCGATTAATATATGTTATTTCATTGTGTTGTGAGATTCTATGATTGTTTAGTTTCTTCTTATCTATTCCAACTTTCATTATTTTCACCTTTAATGACCTGTCTTTCAGACACTTAAATGATCGACACAGGAATACCATGGATGTACTAAGTGTCATCATTAGATGTAAGAAAGGCAGAATGTTACATCTGGTATCAGAGCCCAAGGTTAAGCGAGAACCTTGGATTTGATGGGGCAACTCAATAAAAGATGAGGTAATAGAATGCCTTATGATGAGTTTGACTGTATATATATAAAAGCGCATATTTGTTAGTGGTATAAAATATTTTATATTGTTAGTTTGATTTTGTAAGTGGCTTATGAACTTTGGTCGATGCGCCTGATCAACCTTGTCGATAGGGATTCTTAAACACTTAAACAAGACCAAATGATACAGTATTGTTTTGAAATTGGATAAATGAAATAATTTTACTTAGAATATATTTGATATATAAAGAATGATTTTCAAAAATATTATAGTATAGTATTTTTAAGGTGTTTTTTGTTAGGAGATAATAATATTTTAAGGTTTGTTTAGTCATACTCGTCTAGTTGAGCAGTGACTATTGTTAGTGTATATTGGTAGCTTCCCTTTTTAAGATTTGAATTGGGTAGATAGGAACAGGGAAAATGTAATGGCCGATAGATTTTTGATCCTCCAAAATCAACATTAATACATCCATCATATTGCATGTTGCGAATCCAAGCGTAAGAAACCCGATCGTCAAGGGTAGGAAAGAAAATAAAGACAGAACATAATTATACATGAATGGAATGACATATATTATTTCAATATATAATCTTTACAACGAAAATTTAAATACATTATCAGAGTATATCCTAAGCTCAATCGGATAGTAATAAATATCTATCCATACAAATACTGAAAAATAAAAAAATAGAGCAAAAGTGGGATTGAGAATGGATAACTATTTATAAGGAATCTTCAGCTCTAGTTCCATCAAATTGATCCAAGCTAAACCTAAACTACTAGGTTGCTTGGAAAAATTAAGGCACCTAGAGTTTAAGGGAAAAGAAAAATAAACTCCGAATCAGTCATGAGACTGGTGTAAGAAACTCAAACCATGGATATTTGAAAACAAAAGGTATCTTATAAGACCACTAGTACGTAGCCCATGCCGATGGCACAGGTTCAAGTTTTGCTTGACATAACCTACCGTATAATTTGTTGAGTATGTATAATTTGATGGGTGGTAAAATTATTAACAACGTGATTGGTAAGAATGTTTTTGTAATGTTAAAACGCATACAACACACACCTAAAATTTTTTATTTCCATTTGTACACAACATGAAAACCAATAGAGTATAGCAGTAGGATGAACTAACTAATTTGGGAACCTATATAATAAAAGTGTAGGGACAATAAAAAATTTAACACCATAAAAATGTCCTTTCTTCCACAATGAAAGATTTAACTAACAGTTTGGAAAAAACACAAAGTTTTCATGCTATATCAATTATGTGATGACAGTAAGTATTTGTGCTTCAATAATCCTTGTTGCACATCAGACTACTATTAGTCGTGTTCCATTGCAGAGCCCTTCTTTTGGAGCTAGGTTTCTAAGTAGCATAATTGGGCATCCAACTTTAAGTTCTAGTTTGAATGGTGGTAATCCAGTGCATTCTAATGAATTTAGAAACTCGCTTGGATAACGATCATTTTCCTCATTTTCCACTAACTTATCGGTGGCAAGGAAAACGTAAACGTCACCCCGGGCATTTTGTAGACATGCATAATTTATTGCGCTCACATCTTCATTACGTGCAGAGAGAATAGTTCCGTCCTTTAAAAAAATTGGAGATCCTTGTTCGACATTAAGTTGTGGATAAATAATGTCAATTAATTCAGCAAGGCTACTACATTTGTGTATCATTGATAGATCAATGATTTGTTCAGGCGTTAATCCAATCTATATAAGAATAAAATTGCATAAAACAGATCATATTAAACATTCACATATTTAGGTTAATATCAGAATGATGGTAGGTCATGATAAAAGCAGTACCTTGTTTAAATATTCAGCAAAAGCACGACTCTCAACCTCTTTTGAATTTAGCCGCATGTTTTGATTTAGTGATAACAC
Source organism: Allium cepa (assembly GCA_030765085.1). Taxonomy (NCBI): domain Eukaryota; kingdom Viridiplantae; phylum Streptophyta; class Magnoliopsida; order Asparagales; family Amaryllidaceae; genus Allium; species Allium cepa. The sequence goes on along the minus strand of CM060939.1, from coordinate 669,798,643 downwards.
TTGAATAAGAGGCCACAATGTCGACCGTCTTAGTGTTGATGCAACTATATCTTCACGCGTTCCCTTTGGGATTACTGGTAAAATTTGACGAAAATCTCCTCCCAGAACAACCGTAACTCCACCAAATGGCTTTGTGCTATCTCGAATATCTTTCAACGATCGATCAACTGTTTCAACACAAAATCGATGTTGCATTGGCACTTCATCCCATATAACGAGGCGTGTTTGTCGTTTGAGCTCGGCTATGATAGATTGTTTTGTAAATCCACACATTGAATCTTCTAAGATATTCAGCGAGAGGCAAAATGTTGAATGTGTTGTTCTCCTCCCTTGAAGTAATAAAGAAGCAATACCAGAAGAAGCAACGGTAAGAACAATATGCCCTAGACTTCGACATTTGTCTGCAATTGTGTTGTATAAGTATGTTTTCCCAGTCCCAACTGCTCCATTTAAAAAGAAAGTTTTTCCATCTTCATTTTGAACAGACGAAAAGATTGAATCATATACCGACCGTTGATCATCGTTGAAGGTAAGAATATTTATTTCTGCCTTTACATATTGTCCTTCATACTGTAGTTGTCTATGTTCTGTTATAAGTCTGTTTTGCACAATAATATCCCAATTTCTAGTTTGTAGAGGCATTGGAGGAAAATCTAGTAGACTTTTTCCTGATTCTTGGAGTAATTTGTTTAGAATATGTAAACCATAGTCTTGGATTTCATACTCTGTAGGATTAGGAATGTGGAATAGATTTGTAATGACGTGAATTAGATCATCACATATGTGCATAGCGAATTTTCTGCAAAGATTATGTGGTTGTAAAGGGTAGCATTGAGTGAGGATAATAGAGAAAAGTCTTCGTAGCTGATATCCAGTGTTCATAACTGATGCCTCTTCCAAACATGTGACCCATTCTTCATCGTCTTCAAACATGCCTTTAGCAACACATGCATCTTTAAATGTTTCATGCACCACACCATTTATTGTTCGTAAATCCTCAAAGGATGTTGGACCTTTAGTAACGGTAAGTAGCAGTCGTAGAAAAAATCGCTCACCAGAGTTTGGACTTGCGAAATACATTCTCTCAAGCGCAGTGGAATTTGAAAGTCTTGGGGACCACATATGCATACCTTTATTCCATGTATAATACTCGGGAAATTGTTGATATGTATATTTGATTGCTTCTGGGTGTGCTTTGTAGAAGTTGAAGAATTCAATCAAAGTAGATGTTTGGTTTTGTGCTCTTAATTTGATAGCATCCACAAAGTCTGCTGGGTCAAAAGTGACCTGGTGCATTCTAGGAAGATGAAGTTGTAAACGAATAACTGATGGTTTTTCTTCATGCATATGGAAACCAAAAATATGCCATGCTGCTTCAGGAGGGCTTATGTATGTTGAGTCAAGATACTGCTTTATTTCATCTTCTTCACCCATCACAACAGTTGCTCGATCATGGCCCTTATATATATACTTGTGTATATATTTTACAGCCCGCACGCCTGCACATCCTTCAATATTTATATGACAATTAAACATCTCTGAAAGTTTTGGATTATAAGGAACAACATCTCTATTATCTACAGGCATTCCCTTCACTTCAAAATAATTCCCATCATTGCGTCGACGATATATTGGATACCCGTCTTTATCCATTGTTGTATTATCAACCCAGTCCCTTGGATAATGTTTCGAACATTTTTCATTTTCCATACATGGAGCAAGCTTGTTACCCTTACATGGTCCATGTACCATACACTTTTTAATGGTTTCAAAAAGTAATGGATGTTCCTTTTCATCAGGAAATTCTGCAGAAATCAAATTATTAACTTGATCCACTGTTCGTAATTTGTCCGTGGATTATAGGAAAAAAAGTGCATGCATATGTGGCAAACCCATTTTTGGAATTCTATGGTATACACATGTGAAGCGATTGAACCAAAAATGCGGTTTTTATAAATTTCATCCATTAATCTTCTTCGTTTCAATTCAAACACCCGAGCAATAATGTCTGGACGATCATTGGGTCTTTGTTTTGGTTTCAAAGCTTGCTCAATTTCTGGCCAGCTTGGATTCGCGGTCATTGTTAAGAAGATATCCGGATGATTGTTATATCTTGTTATTGCTAGAGAGTCTTGATATATTTCATACATATGTCTAGGAGTACCAATGTAAGTGGATGGTAAGACAAATCGTTTACCAATTTGATCTTCTTGTAAGACGTCTGACTCAATATCAGTAATTCCACAGTATAGATCCTTACGCAGCTCGGTTTGATGAGTCCTAGCCCAATATAATCGATTTTGTTCAGTACATGCCCAACCATCTACAACAAATTCTTGAAATAATTTACGTGCACGCAAAGTTATGGAATATTCACCCTCTCTTTCAAAGAGCCGATAACAGTAATATGGTTGTTGAGTCAGTCTTTTACTACCAGGACAGTTTAAAGATTGATTCCATTTCATATGATTAATATCCCAGCCAAGATCACCTTTTGGAAAAATTAGAACATAGTGAAGGGGTAGGTAAGCGGGATGGCATTCACTAATCCTTTCCAAGTGTGTGCCTCCTTTAAGGTGTATTACAATATCCCTAGTTCTGTTGATTTGAGATCCATCGCCAGGTAAAATAATAGCTATTTCATCAGTTGTTGGAATGTTATAGACACGTTTGTCATTTGTTTTATTATATTGAAGACGTAAGGGTAAATCATGACCTTCTTTAGATGACTTTATTAAAATATCATATGCTTGACGATATAATTTTGCAAAGTCATTGTCTCTAAGAAGAACTCGTTGAATTATTTCCAAAACTTGCTTACTAAGTCGTTTATTTCTTTCATGTCTAAAACTCAAGGCATTATTTGGATCGTAGATATAAAGCTGTGAATAGACAGGTGGACTGCCAATATCGGGTAATAATGCACCTGTCCTATGTCGTAATTCTCCATGTATTGTAAAAGACTTGATCCCTCGTGCACTAAGAGTTCTATCATCTAATTTACAACCAAGACTTTTAAATGCATTTGCGGCATTATATTCTCGAATATATTCCAAAAATGAATTAGACGGTGAATCATTTCCATCGTATAGTTGTCGAAACTCTAGTGGAGGTGGTGTTAGCGAAGGCAGTTTTACCTTACCAGATTTGCAACATATTCCAAAAATAGGGTTACATATAGAAGTACCTTTCAAACGCTCATCAATCCAGTGAAGAGCTTTGCAGAATGGGCATGGTATGCTCATTATCCCAAGAAAATGACGTCTGATATGTTGCGGATGATAAGCAATGTTGCCTTCTACAATGTTTGACCGTCCTATTAGTTTTGAAACCCTTTCTCTGTCCCTACGTCGCTTTTGAGCAGTGGAGTGGTTTGATAATGTACTAACCATGTCATCATTTATAAACCTAATAAGATAGAGTAATAGAGGAGGAGAGTATTTAGCTTACATTCTGGATATAGCTTTGTAATGAATTTAATAACCGTATGTAAGTGGTGATAGACCTACGTGCTGATGTTAGCTGGGTTAGACGTATGATGACTGAATCTATACTCTTCACTGTATTTGTTTTCTTCTTCAACAATAGTTTGTAAACATTGGGTTGCGTTTGCATTGTTTGAGGTGGAACATGCATATGGATGATTGAGTGAGTAGTTTTGAGCTTCAATGGTTGAAGTTGCATTAGCTGTCACCTTTTCTTTTTGTCTACACAAGGTTTGAGCAATCGAACGATTTGATGGTAAACTTGGCCTACGATTACATATTAATTGTAGCAGCATGGGAAAAAGTGTTAGAGAATCACTATTTACAATGACATTTGTTGTAATGAATATGATTTAAATATGATGCATGTGTAAATAAGAAGAATAAGTACTTACCTCGAGGTGTTAGCGGATCTTTGGTTAGTGCTGTTGCGACTCGCCAAAGGAGTATTGTTAGTCTGTGGAAATTAACAGCATGGGTGAGTTTTGTACAGTGTATGTAAATATAGGTTGTACAATTAACAAACCTTTGCACAGTTAGAGTTTTTCGGATTTGAAGTGAAACGATGGTTGATATTAGAAGATGAAGTAGAATTATCATCGGTTGCCATACCACTTGATGTCAGTAGTTGAATAAAATTGTGGGCTATCTGTTGTGCATTAGAGTTGAAGTTAACATAACTTTATGGTCATGGTAAGGTGAAAAAAATGCAAGTTATATACCAAAAACTACATTTGATTTTTGAATGAGGTTGTACCTTTGACTACTACTATGCTTTCACAAAAAATTACTGCAACGTGACATTCGAACCGTTTGTGAATTTCACAATACTGGTTTGGTGTAGATAGAGGTGTAATCATAGTGTGAAGTAATCTTATACGTAGAGAATGTACATAATGCAATGAATGCTATTTGCACAGTAACCGATGTTTAAATATTAATTTTTTTCTTTATCATGGTTGCAATAGAAAACTTAAATTCATTGCCGTGTATAATAATGTTTCATTTTATTACTAATAACATGAATTTTGGTAATCTAACCTTTGTAGTAATGTCATTATATAATTAATTGTCGTCATGGTGGTATATGTCAACAAACATTGATGTACTATCTTGCAGTTGTGAATATGAAGTTTTTGGTGCGAACTTAGTATACTTATTAACATTAATCCACTTGGATATACGGTAGATTATGTTTTGTAAGCTATCACGGTTGACAAAGTTGCATGGAATGAGTATTTTTAAAGCAAATGTTGTTCTCATATTGATTTTATCATCTTGTGCTTTACATAATATGTATACTGCGCTAGTAAATGTGAATATTATGATAAAGCAATGTACTTGGAAATGTGAATAACATCAACTCCAATATTATTATATACTCGAAGTTATTCACATTTTCAGGTACATTAGAATTGAACTGGAAGTACACAATATTATTAAACAGCATGGGTATATGGTGGGTATGGTCACCCAGAAGCAAGAAAATATAATGTTTGATAATACAATAATGTGCAAACGCATGCTCTGAAAGCAACGTACCTATAAATGTGAACAATTCCAGGTGTGTCTACAAATAGAGAATGAGAATATTGAAAAGGCGATTGGGTTAAATGGAAATGACATAATAATTTACTTTTCTTAAGTTAATGAATTAGCTAAAAAATTGAATCCTTCTATCAATGTTATAGGAAGTTTGTAGGTAGAATTAAGGTGGAAGGGAGAGAAGAACTGAATGCTAGAGGTGGTGGGGTCAAATTTGCAACTGCTTTAAATTAGTGGGAATGTATATGCTTTATTTGTTGCTAACTTTTCGTTCACATTTGTATGCGCAGAGAGTGTTTGAATCGGTAATCCAATTATTAATTCTCTCTATTTTTCAAATATTCCAACACTGTTCTTTAATTTATGCTTACATGTGGCTTCATTTATATTTTATAGTTGGTATAATCTTAATCATAGGAAATAAATAAATGACTGATATAGAGTAGTTATTAATGGAAAATGGATTTTATATTCTTTTCTAAAAGTTTTTGTTGTTAAAATTGACATCAGCCACTTCATCTAATTATGTCAATCTTAATATTTATCCTATGTATAAAGGCATTCATAATTTACAATAAATACCATGTAGTTTTGATTTAGTAAGATGCATGCTCATGTATTTTTCATTAACTTATTAATTGTCTAAACCATTTTATTTAATGCTAATTGTAATGTGGGTTGTCAATATTATAGTGCATATATTTCTTTGTGTCAACATGGGAGTGATTAGAGCATTTCTTTCTCATATAATTCATGGTACTATGGCAACAGTAATTAAAGGTTTTTACTACTTTATACCTATGGAGCCCACTTCATTTCTTACGCAAGCTGTAGCTTATAAAGTGAAAGATGGTTATTTCACTGGCCTTTAAATTGTTACTATTTCTGTTTCTGTTCATTTTTTTTTACAGCACACACTTCGAAAAAGTAACAAAAAATTGTAAGCAAATTCCAGATTGTAAGAATTGTAGGAAGAATTATAAACCAAGACAGAACATGCAAAAGTGATTTCAGTTGAACACATAAGTAGAAGCATTACTAAATTTGACTTTAAACATAGAAAAAATTTTCAAGTTGTGGACAATAGTAACCCAATGAAACTGAAAAACGTATGCATGGATTCAAAGTCTTGATATTTTCTAGCTTTTTTCGATTATGCTAATCTTATTGATTTGAAAATCATAATTCAATATATTTTATCCTTCAGTTATTTTTGTACGAATTTCATTTTACACCTTTCATTTTACACCGATGCAACGCACGGGCTTCTCTACTAAACAACCTACCCTAATAATATAATCATATGTGGCTTTGATTGGTATGATACATATGAACACATAATACACACACAAATAAACAACTTCAATGGGATATTAGACTGCAACAACATGATCACATGTAAGCAAAATATGCAACATATCATATACAGTAAATATATGACGTGAACTTCAGACAGTATATAGTTAACATGTACTACAAAATAAGCATGTTTGGAAAATGAATTAGCATTATAGTACGGATAGAAGAATAAACAGAAGATCAAATCGTTTTTTGACTGTCACTGAAATAAGCACGAAAACAAAGTTTGCAGCAAAGAAGGAAAGACAAAATGTAATACATGACAAATACATAATTAAAAACGTAGTAATGGAAATAGTAAAAAAAATTCCACATAAGCTAATATAAAGAAGGTAAACTATATGTGAGGATATGAGTGGTTGAAATGCGGTAGATAGGTTAAAACCTATTTGTAGCATGTAAACATTTGTTTAAGTACACGTAAAAAGGTGTAGTTGCCGATGACCACGTCCTTACTCCAATGTGATGTTTGCAAGTTAAGCTGCAAATAGGAATAAGTAAACAGATGGTCAAAACGACATAGAGTTAAATTGTTAGTAAAAAATATAAGAAATATAGGGTTAGACCGAAATATTTTTTACTGGCCACTCATTAGATTGCATCATTTTTGCCATGTTCTCTTTGTGTGCCAATACAGCACAATTCCAAATCTATAACATGAAGTGAATAGTGTATTTTAGGAATCTATATAATTAAATGTCGTAAGGTCATAGTATGTTAATATTAGAAGATATACTTCACTTCCCAGACTCGTTCTGTGTATTGGCCATGTGTTTTTTGGAGTTTCCATAAGCTGCCTTGGATAAACATGTCGGCCCTTCAAGATTTGGGTCAGTATTATATACTGCTAATTAGAAAATAAAACACTTAAATATGTAACTAAAAGAAAAAAATTTACATAATTATCAAATACGTAGACATTGACTCCATATTCCTGTAGAAGATCTACAATTTCAGAAACAATCTCATCTCCATCCGCCCAAATATTGCCATGAATGATGAGGTTGCTAAATAGTTTTGCAGCTTGCTATCGTGTAGATTGTATAGTTGACATATTTATTGATATCTTTAATGTATATTCTACCTGTATAAAGGGAAAGTTGTAATTAATTGTATAGTATATCGAGCATGGGGAGGGGAGGAAATACTTTACGTAGGATCATATTTGTCAGTGGTAGAAAAGTTGAGAAAATTAATAAAGATGATACCTTTTGGAAGAAGAACTTAAATTATAGGAACAATGGCAACATTAGGATAATTACTATATATTTTTTTGTTGCAATAAATATAAAACGGTGTTAACCGGCATCTTGGCCCGGTCACTAGACGACAGTTGAAGAAATTATCATTAGCATTAGACAAGATTCTGACCAAGAAGGGCCTGAGGATATATGGGTTTGATGCAGTCGACATGTTTTGGCAATCAAGAGCGTTCGACGTTAGAAGGACGCTCGGCATTGAGAATCGTTCGATATTGTATATCGTTCGGCAATTATGGAATGCTGGGCATATAGGAGCACTCGGCACCAAGAACGTCCAGCATAAAGGGACGTTCGGTATTGAATATCGAACGGCACCTAAAGAATGTTCGGCATCCATGAACGTTCGGCATACAGGGAACGTTCGGCATCCATGAACGTTCGGCATACAGGGAACGTTCGGCATCCAAGAACGTTCGGCATAAAGGGACGTTCGGTATTGAATATCGTTCGACACCTAAAGCACGTTCGGCAATTAGAACGTTCGGCATGCAGGGTTGTATTCGGCACAAATGAGAACTCGGAACGTTTGAACGTTCGGCTGTCAAAGGGTTGTACTCGGCCTGCTCTTTACTCGGCATATCCTTTGCTCGGCATGTCCTCTGTTCGGCATTCCCTCTACTTGGCAAGCCTTTCACTCGGCATCCACGCCTCACACGGCAAACCCTTCACACGGCAAGCCTTTCACTCGGCATGCTCCTCATCTGGCACACAAGTTCCACTCGGCATATCTTCCACTCGGCATTCTTACATAGCAAAGGCGTATCCTTCACTCGGCACCCCAACATCGTTCGGCCCGCTTCCTCCATTCAACAGAAAGACCCATCGACCTGGAAAGGAAGGCACGACATGCCGACCGTTCGGCCTGTTTCACTCGGCACGCAGAGCGTCCGGCCTCACTTCGTTCGGCATAAAGATGAAGGTTCGGCATTTGGTCGTTCGGCCTATTTGGGTCGGCACATAGGGATTACTCCATTTGGACCGAGTTAATCAGTTAATAGGCCCACCAGGGAAGTCCTACCCACCTTCGTCTATAAATAGAGGGGCATGGGCACAGTGAAAGGGACCTTTTTCCAGGAACACTGGGGAGACTTTGCCATTTCTTATACTCTTCTATTTTTAATTCAAACTTGTATCCAAGTGATCGATTTACGGATTGTATCTGTATTCAAGTAATTGAGAAAGCAATAAAGATTAAACTCAAAGTGGATGTAGGCAGTTACGCCGAACCACTATAAATCTGGTGTTCTCGTTTTTGTTATTCTTTTTCATTGAATTACATGATTTTTCAGTCCTCATTTACTCTCTTCATTAATCTCTCTACATAACTCTACTCAAGGGTGTTAGTGACCAATTTTGGTGCTTTCACCGAAAATTGAATTTCTCAGCTTGATTGGATCTCATCATCTACTAGTGGATTTCCATATTCGCGAGATAGATCCAGTTGTTTACCAGAAAACTTCCTATTATACTCAGATTTGAAAGAAATCTAAAGGAAGCTGACAGCCTTAAGTTAATCAAGTGTTCGTGTTCATGTGAAAGGATTGGATTCACTGATGTACGCAAGATCTAAGGATTGGACGTTGAAGTTTGCACTCAAGTTGAATAAAGGCCGATACTCCTCCAAAGGCAATTCAGCCGAACACTCCAAAAAAGGTGTATGCCGATCGCTCAAGAAAAGGCGTATGCCGAACACTCTAAAAAAGGAGTATGCCGATCGCCCCAGAAAAGGCGTATGCCGAACACTCCAGGCCGATCCATACATCCGAATGCCGACCATACCTCCAGGCCGAACATAAATAAGGCCGAACAGAAATTTGGCCGAGCAGAAATTTGGCCGAACATAAATAAGGCCGAACAGAAATTTGGCCGAACATAAATTTGGCCGAACAGAAAGAAGGCCGAACAGAAATTTGGCCGAACAGAAATTTGGCCGAGCAGAAATTTGGCCGAACAGAAAGAAGGCCAAACAGAAATTAGGCCGAACAGAAATTAGGCCGAACAGAAATTTGGCCGAACATAAATTTGGCCGAACAGAAAGAAGGCCGAACAGAAATTTGGCCGAACAGAAATTTGGCTGAGTAGAAATTTGGCCGAACAGAAAGAAGGCCGAATAGAAATTTAGGCCGAACAGAACCAATGCCGAACGCTCTCTAATGCCGAATGACCCCTATTTTCAAAAAAAAAAAAAAAAATCGGGTACGACCCTTACATCCTATCTACTTAATAAAGGAACATCCTATCTACTTCCCTTACATCCCCTGGTCGGCCAGGGCATAGAGGATCTAGCGACAGCTTCTAAACGACAACAAGGCAACGGACAAACTACCGCTACTCAAACGATACACTCAACGGGACACCATACTGATCACCCTTGAGGAGAATCGACCTCCATATATATTTTGGAAGCCAGCTACCTGGAGAGGCTCCTACAACCATGGATCGTTTCTACGATAAAAATGAATCTAAACCAAAGTGTGGAGGAGCGAAACAGACTAAGAAAAATAACAATGATGGCCCGTTGGCTAAGGATGTAGATCCTAGTAGCCGAAACAAGACCTTAAAATTCGGCTCATATGCTCTTTGAAAGATTCAATTGACAACTTCTACTTGAAGACTCACGACTCGAAGTGGTACTGGAAACCAACCTCGAGAGAGTACACCAAAGTCTAAAGAAAATCAGGGGAATGTTGTATATTCCCAAATGCTCACTGATCCTAACACGGGCGATTACAAACACCTCCGAGGTGTGACCGAAAAGCTGATCTAGAAAGTAAAGCTTCAATAGTATGTACATTTCATGCAGAATGGCGGGCAGCGAATATCCGATGCCAAATAATAAAGGGCTATGATTATCAGTTGGGCTGCTGACGGCCGACATCCCTTTGAAAGGAGCCAGGGGCAAAAGTCGAATAGCGAGCGCACGATGCTGCTTCGCTTATCAATGAGATTTATCATAATCTTCTTTCAATTATTTCCATTTCCATTTTAATTGTTCTATGAACTACGACTAACTTGAACTAAACTACTTTCAAAACGATGCAGGAGATTGGATACTCAGATTTGGTCACCAACCAATCCACACAGACCATGATCGGACGCGTGGAGTTACATCTAGACGAGAATAATTCAATCGCTCATCATCAATCATGTGCCTTTAATTTGGGGCCAAGAACTAGAGATTGAAAAGCTCATCACGATTAGAGCCCAAATACAAAGCCGACATGACTGACCATCCATTCATTGACCTCCACGTTTGACTCAGAGACCTGAACAGGGCTTGGAATGAGTATGGCTTGATCGCCCACTCAAATCAAGTCATAGAACAAAGTTGGACAAAATACAGATGCCCCTCCCGAAGCTTAATGATGCCGGGATCTGTCCAGAGTGGACGTGATTTGTTCATCTACACATCAAGTCCTACCTTGAACACAAAAGGTTATTCGAAAGCCCGACTTGAAGTAGTTGAGGTGGACTGCCTACTCATTAACCATCGCCCTCAATATATGGACACGACTGCACCTTGGAACATATGCAACTTACTTTGTCTACTCAACAATCTATTATCCTTATTTTCTAGAAGGAGATACGGAGCAAATTGTAAGAGGTTCTGCTATCTAATCCAACACGGATGTGATCCAACCATATGTCATATACCTCCTTCCTTGACTCGATTGGAAGAGCTATAATTACCAAGTGGACGAGAATCGATCGTCCATTTTTCAAATTTCGTCCCTTGAGCTGGGGGCAAGACCCCATTCCATGAGCAAACGTGGTTCGACTGTTCATTCGACAACATTAGCCTCGATACGGTAGATGAATACAAATTAAAGAGTGGAAATACGACTACTATCAACTTAAACCTCCAAGTCCCCAGAGCGCGGACTGGAGTACTCTAAGTCCCCAGAGCGCGGGCTAGAGTATAAACGACTCAAACCTCCAAGTCCCCAGAGTGCGGACTGGAGTACTCTAAGTCCCCAGAGTGCGGACTCGAGTATAAACGACTTAAACCTCTAGGTCCCCAGAGTGCGGACTGGAGTACTCTAAGTCCCCAGAGCGCGGACTAGAGTGTAAACGACTCAAATCTCCAAGTCCCCATAGTGCGGACTGGAGTACTCTTAGTCCCCGGAGCGTGGACTCGAGTATAAACGACTCAAACCTCCAGGTCCCCAGAGTGTGGACTGGAGTACTCTAAGTCCCCAGAGCGTGGACTAGAGTATAAACGACTCAAACCTCCAAGTCCCCAGAGTGCGGACTGGAGTACTCTAAGTCCCCAGAGCGCGGACTAGAGTATAAATGACTTAAACCTCCAAGTCCCCAGAGTGCGGACTGGAGTACTCTAAGTCCCCAGAGCGCGGACTAGAGTATAAATGACTTAAACCTCCAACTCCCCAGAGCGTGGACTGGAGTACTCTAAGTCCCCAGAGCGCGGACTAGAGTATAAATGACTTAAACCTCCAAGTCCCCAGAGTGCGGACTGGAGTACTCTAAGTCCCCAGAGCGTGGACTAGAGTATGAATGACTTGAACCTCCAAGTCCCCAGAGTGCGGACTGGAGTACTCTAAGTCCCCAGAATGCGGACTCGAATATAAGCAATTCGGATCTCCTAGTTCCCTGAATATGAACCATGACACAGATGACTTGAATTTGTCAAATCCCTGACATACGGGCTAGAATGTATTCTAAGTGCTCGAAGCACAGAATGGAAGTTTAACAACTCCCGAAGTGTTTCCGAGTTATATGAAGATGGACCGAGAAGTCTATGTTACTCACAACTGCTTGAATCAACATCACAATCACAAAGAAAACTGAACAATAAGAGTCTCTTGTAAGACGGAAAAAGGAACTAAACTTTAATGAGAAATGAGTTCCTATTACAACCCCTCCAAAGTTCGGAGTCGACATTCTATTTACAAGGACTAAGGAAATAGATGAAAATAATTACATGACTTAAACTAACCCTCGTTGAACGAGGATGGTAATCACTTCTTGTACTTCTTCAACTCCTTTCCGGACGGCTACTCTCCATAGCATTTACCCTTGGTACTCTTCTTTGATAGAGGGGTAGCAACTGAAGAAGTACGAAGAACTTCCATAGGCTTGGACCCGCCAGGAAGGATGACCTTCAACGACTTGTTCAAAGGATCGTCCAAGTCCACAACTCGGGGCTCGACCTTGACCCTGACCTTCTCTCTCTCGAGCCGCTCCTTCATGCTCAATTTGGATGTGTGATTAGAGGCGCCTGTAATTTCTACTTTATAACCCGCGTCGGTATAGGAGGAGATTCCGGACTTGTCTTCATCAAGCGCTCCAATCACTTGAGCACGGACGGGAGTACTCTAAGTCCCATGAGTGCGGACTAGAGTATAAACGACCTAAGAACCTCTACATCCCCGGAGCACGGACGGGAGTACTCTAAGTCCCCAGAGTGCGGACTAGAGTATAAACGACTTAAACCTCCAAGTCCCCAGAGTGCGGACTAGAATATGAACGACTTAAACCTCCAAGTCCCCAGAGTGCGGACTGGAGTACTCTAAGTCCCCAGAGTGCGGACTCGAGTATAAACGACTCAGAAACCTCTATGTCCCCAGAGTGCGGACTAAAGTGCCCCTAGTCCCCTGAGTGCGGACTAGAGTATAAACGACTCAGAAACCTCTATGTCCCCAGAGTGCGGACGAAAGTGCTCCTAGTCCCCTGAGTGCGGACTAGAGTATAAACGACCTAAGAACCTCTACATCCCCGGAGTGCGGACTAGAGTGCTCTAAGTCTCCTGAGTGCGGGCTAGAGTATAAACGGCTTAAAAAAAACTTCTACATCCCCAGAGTGCGGACTACGGTACTCTCAGTCCCCAGAGCACGGACTAGATTATAGAAGACTTGAGAAGAATCTTCAAATCCCAGAAGCGGACTAGATTACTCTAAAATCCCAGAATGCAGACTGGAGTATAAATGAATTGACGAAAATCTCTGTGTCCCGAACTGTGGACTAAAGCATAAACAGTTTGACAAATCTCTAAGTCCCCGGAGCGTGGACCGAAGCATGAACACAAATTGGGCGCGAGCCGACCGGGGGGAGAATAACACTAGGTCACCAGAATGCAGAGTGGTGTATAAATATCGATAAATAGACGAGTGGATTCCGACCATTCTCTATTCCGCAAACTTCGGCATGGAATCGTCCGAAGGATTATTAACCTAATAAGAATAGAGTTCGACCATCCCATCCTCTGCTCGAGCTCAAAGCTTGACAGAACATTAATCTTACTCCTCAGGCTTGGCAGAAGTGGGATCCAAATGAACACTGATGCGATTCAACCGTCCATAAACTAAATCTCGTCCTTCATTGATGGTAGATAAGTGGAAAATAATCGAGATCCCACCAATCACTCGCCAAATTAAGTCCTGAGCATGAGGACAAGTCACCACACTGAAGCCAAAAAAGGATTGATACACGACAATCCTTCAACTGACTCTGGTCTCCCAGAGTGCGAGCTGGAGTACAAACTTATAAATGTAGATTCGAAGAGGATGGATCCGTCCATCTAACAACCTCACTTGTTGACTCGAGGTGGATGTGATCTGACCATCCACGATCCCGATAGATCCATCATTCCCAGAATGCGAATGAACTCCTAAAAAACCTAAGTAGATATGACTGACCATCTGTCAGCTAACTCCAAATTCCCAAATTGTGAATTAGAGTATAAACCTCAACTCTAGGTTCCAAGAGTGCGAATTGGAGTATAAACCTCAACTCTAGGTTCCCAGAGTGCGAATTGGAGTATAAACCTCAACTCTAGGTTCCCAGAGTGCGAATTGGAGTATAAACCTCAACTCTAGGTTCCCAGAGTGCGAATTGGAGTATAAACCTCAACTCTAGGTTCCCAGAGTGCGAATCAGATCATCGATTGCAAATAACTCTAAGTCCCCAAAGCGCGAACTGGAGTATAAACACTAGAATGGGCGTGACTGACCACCCGTAAAACAATTTATGTCCCCGGAGGGCAGATATAATCCTAAAACACCAAATGGGTGTGACCGACCACCCATCAACAAACTCCAGACTCCCAGAGCACGAATTGGAATGTAAAACACCAACTCACTGTAGTCCTGAGAGTGTGGACTGGAGCGCAAATGCCAAGTGGGTGTGACAGATCACACATCAACCAACTCCAGCCCTTAAAGCATGGTCTGGAATGTAAATACCAGGAGGGATGCAATTCGACTCCCCTTCTATCAACTCTGGTTCCTCAGCAAGTTCTGTAGTACAAAAAGGGGATGTGGTTTGACTATCTGCTTTCCAACTCTTTCCCGGACATGGGGGCGCACTTGTCATAAAAAACCGGATGCGATCCGACCATCTAGCACTAAGCGGGCACGACATGTCCATTCATGCATCAACTCTTATTCCCAGCATGGGCCTATAGCATAATCTTATAGGGATGCACTCCAACCCAACAAGCCAAAATTTCTTCCTTGATTCGACAATGAGATGTAGATTCGCAAAGCGAACCCAGCTGAACGTCTTATTCTAAATGGATGTGATTACCCATCCTACCGCAAATGAACATGACACAACCGTACATCCGCTAACTCTAACCAATGATCTGGCGGGTTGTGCATGCAACATAAACGGATGTACACAACCATCCGCCAATCAACTCCTTCCTACAATTCAGTAGGAGAAACATCAAATTAAAGTTGTCACAATGTGACCGACTACACTTCGACTTTCGCCGTTGACTAGTGCCAGAGGAATTAATCGAAGAAAATGTGGTTCTACCATTTTCTGCTAAAATTCAGTCCCCAGAGTGTGGACATGGTATAAACATCAAATAGGTGTGACTAATGGTCTTCAACTGCCTCTAGTCCCCAGAATGCGACTGCGACCATAGACAAACGAAGAATGCGATTCGACCATTCATTCACCAACTCCGACCTAAAGTCGACGGGAGGAGTACAAACTCGCTACAGATGCAATTAGACCATCCACAAACTAACTCTGCTAACCCAAGACCGGGGGCAGAAGAACAAGTCATTGAAAGAGGAGAAATGAGACTCGCTACATCGCTAGCTTAGCATCCTTTACAACTTAAGGTAACGACTACAGGGAGGACTCAATACAGAACCAATCGAAACGACATCCGAAGCTACGAGCAATCGACTATATCATACCTCAGATCGAGGGTCAATACCGATCCGCACCAAGCACATACGAATGTGACTCGGATGTTTCTTGAAAAACTATGACCTCCAGAGTGTGGAAAGGAGGGTAAACCATGAATACTTGGTCAAAAAATTCTTCAGCACCCTCATTCGATTCGTTAGGAGGAGTATGAAACTGGATGAGCATAACCCAACTGCATTTGTAGCCAACTTTACCCCGAGAACTGATTACAGAGCATGAACCAAAGTGGACGTAGATGACCATCCACTGTCCAAATTACGCCCTGAAACTGACGTGGCATCGAAGTATTCCTCTTGGAATGAAAAACCACGATAAAATCCAAGATAGGTGAGACCTAGTCTCCCATCGATTGACATGATCCCACGATTCAGCGAGAAAGAGAGTAAAGCTAAAGTGGGCGTGGCTGGCCTTCCTACTTATCGGTATATGCCCCAGACCTGGGGGCACGAGCGAGGAGCAAGATGAATGTGAACCGACTATTCACCGATCACCTCTTTGTCTTTGGAACTTAGGTGAAAACATAAACATAGCTAGGACGAGACTTAACCATCCATGCAGTACATTTATCAACCCGAGATTGGGAGAAGACGCATGGTCATCCTAAAACTGGCTACGATAGCTCAGTATTAAAACTTATATATAGTGCTTACAGTTGCTCAAGGATACGACCGAAAGGATGCCTAGAGATTGAATCATTGAATTGACACCTTAGCTCATGAGCAATTGACTTTCACTCCAACCCGAAGGATGGGTAAAGGATCATGAATGCATTGAATAGAAAGTGCGTTACTCGAATATATAAGCAAATTCAAACTCATAGCAAGATCCAGCTATATAGTTGCACGCCACTCGAGGCTGACCCCCACTCGACATTTCCTTCGATGCGCTTTAAAGCCTGATCTGGCCATTCATTGATAATCTATTAGAGCATTCAGATTCCTTCACTATTAGACTTAATGACTCATGACAAGACTCTAGGATTCGACTAGAGTAACCGTCAACATTGGCCATCCCAACCATATTTCACGTTGAATGTTATGCAAAGTAGTTACATCTGTACTCAAAGAATCTGGGATGGCACCTGCTAAGCTGACGGTCGACATTACAGCCAGCCATGGTGACCCCATCCCGGGTGCTAAATATCGGATCACCGCTCAGTGTAGTGATGATAAAAGAATTAGTTGGATTTTTCTGAATAAATGATGATATGTTCCCTTGGACCCATTCTAACATGCATATATGATTTCATTAACTATCGCGAGCCATGCATTGGATATCAACCCGAAGCTACAAAAGCAAGCATAATATCTATTGATTTCATCATGAAAGCTCCACTCTTACTTTTAGGCTCACCCCATCAACGCCTATGCCTACCAGCCGTTGCAACAGGACATACAATGGCCTGAGACGTCTGAAAGACTACTTAAATAAACTAAGCTAATCCAATATCACTCATTTCCCTCGAAGGGCTATCCAAGGATGGAAATTAGCAGACCTCACACCCAAATTCACTACCTTAGATGACTACTTGAAGAGTAGTAGAGAACCAACCATAAGATGGAAAATGTACGCGGATGGAGCATCCAATTATCAAGTATTATGGCATAGGAGTCATGATAATGACTCGAGTCATGATAATGAATCTTGAGGAACGATCAATCTGCTACGTCCTGAAACTCGATTTACTTATAACAAACAACGCTGCTTAGTATGAAACCTTGACTGCCAGCCTCAAGCTTGCTAGAGGATTTGAAGTGAAAACTTTACATATCATTTGTGATTCTTGAGAAAGTTGACTTGCTAGGGGGCATTGTCTTGCTCCTTATCTCGGCCAAGCCCAAGAGTCACTAACCGACTTCACGTATTACGTCATTACACACGTACTCAGCGAACAAAATGAAAGGGTGTCATGGTTGATTCCTGACGAAGACTATCTACAATGAGGAATTCTTACTGAACAGAGGAATGGAAAACAACAGATCCTCCTCAAATCTTCATGCCAAATCATCTAAGAATAAGTCGTGTGTCAAAAGGAGTTTGTCCATCCCCATGCTTCGGCGCATCGCCCATAATGATATCTTGAGCAAATTCTATGAAGAAGAATGCGGTAATAGCATCAGGGGGAAAACCTTGATAAAGAAGATACTCTGCTATAGGTATTATTGGCCAACTATCAATCTAGATACGGTCGATCATGCTAGACAATGCGAAAAGTGCAAGATGTTTGCAAAAATCCAGGAACCCCACCGATGGAAATTACTCAAATGGCTAGTCCACAGCCGTTTCCCACTTGTGGGCATTGACGTCTTCTTCTTACCAATCCTAAAGGTAGAACGAAATGCACCATCATAGTAATTGATTACTTCACCGAATGGGCAGATAAAGAACTCTTAACCACGACCTAGATGAGGAAAAAAAAAATCAACTTCTTTATCCATAACGTCATCTGTCCTTATGACCTTTCATGATCCATTATACCTGCAAATGGACAGGTTGAAGTTGTGAACAAAATCATAGAGTTTTTGCTGAAGAGGGGTTCGGAGAACTCCTCAAGTGGCTGATTGCAACCCTTATTTCACAGAAAATACAATCAAGGAATCGCGATTGAATTGCAATTAAACTGGACGGAGTTGGCGACGACTTATGAGCATATAAAACGCATTCGAGAGCCAATGGAAAGAACATGTACCCAAACGTGCATGTGTACGTCCGAACAAGTCCGACTTCTTGAAATCAACAGAAATTGAATTCTCACTAAGGGTTATTGAGGAAAGACTAGATCAGATAGCCGAAGCTTGCTAGCTCTGTAGAAACAGACACGGCTGGTCACTGATGAACTACAACACTGGATTTATAATATTGGGAATCAACCAAGCATCAAGACGACCAAAGAAGGATATGACAGCTTGGGAGGATAAAGTCGAAGGACAATGACTATTAAAGAAACATGATGGATTTCTTTCTGAAGAAAAGGAATACTCGTTGATTCAAAGCGTGTTGTGTTGCTTCACACGACACACTTTGGGGGGCAAATGTTAACCGGCATCTTGGCCCGGTTACCAGACGATAATTGAAGAAATTATCATTAGCATTAGACAAGATTCTGACCAAGAAGGGCCTGAGGATATATGGGTTTGATACAGTCGACATGTTTTGGCAATCAAGAGCGTTCGACGTTAGAAGGACGCTCGGCATTGAGAATCGTTCGATATTGTATATCGTTCGACAATTATGGAATGCTCGGCATATAGGAGCAGTCGGCACCAAGAACGTTTGGCATAAAGGGACGTTCGGTATTGAATATCGAACGACACCTAAAGAATGTTCGGCATCCATGAACGTTCGGCATACAGGGAACGTTCGGCATCCATGAACGTTCGGTATACAGGGAACATTCGGCATCCAAGAACGTTCGGCATAAAGAGACGTTCGGTATTGAATATCGTTCGACACCTAAAGCACGTTCGGCAAATAGAACGTTCGGCATGCAGGGTTTTACTCGGCACAAATGAGCACTCGGCACGTTTGAACGTTCGGCTGTCAAAGGGTTGTACTCGGCCTGCTCTTTACTCGGCATATCCTTTGTTCGGCATGTCCTCTGTTCGGCATTCCCTCTACTTGGCAAGCCTTTCACTCGGCATCCACGCCTCACACGGCAAACCCTTCACACGGCAAGCCTTTCACTCGGCATGCTCCTCATCTGGCACACAAGTTCCACTCGGCATATCTTCCACTCGGCATTCTTACATGGCAAAGGCGTATCCTTCCACTCGGCACCCCAACATCGTTCGGCCCGCTTCCTCCATTCAACAGAGAGACCCATCGACCTGGAAAGGAAGGCACGGCATGCCGACCGTTCGGCCTGTTTCACTCGGCACGCAGAGCGTCCGGCCTCACTTCGTTCGGCATAAAGATGAAGGTTCGGCATTTGGTCGTTCGGCCTATTTGGGTCGGCACATAGGGCTTACTCCATTTGGACCGAGTTATTCAGTTAACAGGCCCACCAGGGAAGTCCAACCCACCTTCGTCTATAAATAGAGGGGCATGGGCACAGTGAAAGGGACCTTTTTCCAGGAACACTAGGGAGACTCTGCCATTTCTTATACTCTCATCTTTTTAATTCAAACTTGTATCCAAGTGATCGATTTAAGGATTGTATCTGTATTCAAGTAATTGAGAAAGCAATAAAGATTAAACTCAAAGTGGATGTAGGCAGTTACGCCGAACCACTATAAATCTGGTGTTCTCGTTTTTGTTATTCTTTTTCATTGAATTTCACGATTTTTCAGTCCTCATTTACTCTCTTCATTAATCTCTCTACATAACTCTACTCAAGGGTGTTAGTGATCAATTTTGGTGCGATCCGACCATCTAGCACTAAGCGGGCACGACATGTCCATTCATGCATCAACTCTTATTCCCAGCACGGGACCTATAGCATAATCTTATAGGGATGCACTCCAACCCAGCAAGCCAAAATTTCTTCCCTGATTCGACAATGAGATGTAGATTCGCAAAGAGAACCCAACTGAACGTCTTATTCTAAATGGATGTGATTACCCATCCTACCGCAAATGAACATGACACAACCGTACATCCGCTAACTCTAACCAATGATCTGGCAAAGGCGTATCCTTCCACTCGGAAAATAATTCATAAAATAGTATAATAGTACATTTCCTTTTTTGCAAGTGGTACTGGCGTAGCATGAGTTAAGGTGGCATGAGTGAATATATAAATGCTTGTCATGGAATGATGTTATAATGTGACAATTGTGGTTGTGAGAGGAGAAAATGATATTTAATTTTGTTTGCTCAAAGTAGACTGTGTTTGAATATATATATATATATATATATATATATATATATGTTGATGTAATAGATGAATGAATTTTTTATGTAAACTTACCTTGTGCCTATCTAGTTGTTTGTGGTTAAGAAGAATGGGGAATAGAAGAAGCAGAGAACAGAACATGCATGGAAGAAGAAGAAGTAAAAAAGAGTTGTACCTAACTAAGGACGTGGGGCAACATAATGGTAAGTGGGTCACCAATTTAGTTATAAGTGAATAGTGGTTTATTGCAATTCATTCTGTAGTTGAATAAGTGGAAAAAAAATATGAGCATTAAATGTTTAATTTTGCATGTGGATAGAAGAATGGGTTGTACGGAGGATGAGAAGATGTTACATGGGGTGTGTGTAAAGTTTTCCTAGTAAATGATGTAACGTCTCTGTATGGTAATTCTGTGTAGTGTACCCTACTTTGAAATAAGTTGACTCATTATGTACCATGTATGCAGCAATCTAGCTTCATTTGTCATATGTTTTTTCTTTGTAATTTATCAATCTCTTTATATACATATATGATGGTTATGTGTTTGTGGACACGGTGTTAGGAACAGGAAAATTAAGGATAAGTGATTACGTTACCGTATTAGAAAAAGATGGGAACATAAATATTGTATTTGTTTTATTTGCAAGATTTAGTGCATGTTATAATGTTGTATTTTAATGAGAAAACAAATAATATGGAAAGATAATTTAATAAGTACCACAGATTGGAAGTATTGTAATTACTGATTTGTAGGTTTATCATTATAGTCTAGTAATAGGCATACGTACAAAGAAAATAATCAAATTAGAGAGATATTTTGTATTATGATGAAAATAAGTTTCCTCCTTTAGTACACTGACTGTGCTCATTCTTGTTGGATATGTTAATTTAATTAATGGAAACTATTGTGTATGCGTATCGTTTGGCACAATTATGAGTGGGTTAAGAAGTCCATATTTGTAAATCTATCATTTATATGAATGAATGAATAGTCAGCTATGGTTTACCATGAAAAGAATATTCAACCTTAGGTTGGATAAACAATGTAACAATTGTAATTGTGTCATATTAAAGGAAGGCAATATACAGAGGTAGTAATTAATAAGTTATTGCAAGATGTTTGCATCTAAAAACAACAGGATATAGTTATCTTTAAACCTATTTATATTACGGAATTAGCAAAAAGATGGGAATATAAATATTGTATTTGTTTTATTTGCAAGATCCAATGAATTTTGTAATTGTTATCCCGCTTTTTAGACAAAAGCCGTGATACCAAAAGATTGGTCAAAGACAGAAGACAGTTCGCCTCAGAGATTGATCGTACTTCACTCCGCCATGGATATCGATGAATTCTGTCCGAGTCCGGATTGGGCCACAATTGATAGGGCGTAACAAGGAAGACCATAGAAGCCACCGATTCAAATTTCAAGTCAATCCGAGGTCATATGCTCAAGATATGATGGATTCAAGTTAAGAAGGTGCACATTGCTCGGTCCGAACCCATCATGATTCGAACCCATCATATTCGAACCCATCGCGCTCGAACCCATCGCGTACGAACCCATCGTGTTCGAAACCATCTGTTTCGAATCCATCAGCCAACGCCTTCCTTCGAATCCATCAAGCCAATTTGTACTTCGAATCCATCCATCAAACTTTGTATCCATCACCGCCTAAATACGCTTCGAATCGATAACAGCTTCGAGTCCATCACAAGCTTCGAGTCCATCACAGCTTAGAATCCATACTGTCCTCGAACCCTACACGTTAAAAACAACTTCGAATCGATCTGGAGCCATCGATTCGAAGCGTCACCACCCCCTCATACAACAGGTTCGATTCGAACCTATGGGTTCGAACCATATGGATTCGAAACATATGGATTCGAACCTAAGGGTTCGAACCATATGGATTCGAAACATATGGATTCGAATGACCCAGAGGATCGATTTGAACTAACCAGCGTACTGAGATGCCTCATCTCGAATCGATCATAACTCCCAATCTACTGATCCAAATCCCATGAAATTTTTACAGAAGTTTGTCTACATGATGAAGAACGTCCACGCCAAGTTTCATCGCAATTGGACAATTTTTTTGATCGATTCGAAGTTCACTTCGAATCGATCCCAAACTGGGCACGCACTTCAAGGACGCGGGCCTGTGGGCCCCCCGTCACGTGCCAAGCAGTCTCTCCATGATTTAGGCGGGATTTTGGCCTTCCACACCTATAAATAGAGCCCCCTGGTCATTCAGAAAAGGGGTCGGAGAATTTGGAGAAGAAGAACAAGTCTAAACGCTGCCAGAATCACTCCATGCTATCTCAATTGCTGTCAATTTCGAATTTAAATCCATTTCCTGCTGTAATTTGCTGAAATGCACTTGTAATCTTCAAGTATTAAGAAATAAAGTGAAAAAACTTCATAGTGGACGTAGGCGCATAGCCGAACCACTCTAAATCCTTGTCTTCTGCGCAATTTACTTTTCTGTGACTTGGGGTTTTTGTTAGATAGTCCCTATTTCCAATTCAAGTTCTTCATTTACTATCTCTTCAAAAACTTCCGAAGGGTGTTCGCCCACTTTTGGTGCAAACATTTTGGTGCTTTCACTGAGAATGAAAAAGAACCAGTTCTTTCTCCCGCTCTGTGGATCTATCTTCGATACCGGATTGCACAAATCTAAGAGGGAGATCCAGACTTCAAATCCAGATTCCATCCATTCTTTTCAGGTTTGCTCAAAATCTAGGATAGGAATCCAACCTTCAGGATGGTTAGTACGAGAACCACTTCCAACATTGGTAACCAAGAAGGTCAGGATAGGCAGAATCCCGCACAGCCACAGTCAGCCAATCAGGATGCCGTTGGGCAAACGGATCAGTCGAGTCCGGTTACAAGACAGGAGTTCCAAACATTACTGCAGGAATTAACTAAAAGCCGACAACAGCTAACTGAGCAGCTACGTGTCAATGCTGAATTGGCTAACCAACTAAACCACCAAGGGCGAAGGATATCAAAGAGGGACCACGCTCCGCATTCTTCCACGGAAAGCTCTGCCTCATCCGACTATGACGGCAGATCCACGCGCCCCAGGCTAGACGGAAGTCATGCGCATGCTTCTGGTCTCCGGCAAACGTTGACTGTTGGGCAAATAAGAGTTGGCCCCTCTGCCAGTTTTCATACGGGACCCTCCTCTCGAGGAGGCACTGTTCCACAGCACACCGCAGATAACCAAGGCACCGCAGTTGGCACAGGAGTTGACACCCGAAATCACTCCAGTCCAAACTACCACCCACAGGAACGTGTCCCAGAACCGAATATCCCAGAAGATGTCGAGCCAAGGAGGCGAGATTCGGATCGTCGACCGCGCCCGATCCCACCTCGCACTGTGGAACCCGACCACACTTTGGCTCGACACCCTTCGAATACAGCAACACCTGATCTCTCAGCTATGGTCCGCCAAATGGTTCGCGAAAGTCAAGGTTTGACAAATGACGATTGGGGGATCTCTCGAAGTCACACCCCATTCACCGATGACATATTATATGCTGAGCCTCCCCGGCGATTCAGAATGCCGGCTTTGCCCATGTATGAAGGAAACTCCGACCCTAGCCAGCATATTCTAAAGTACGAATGGTCAATGACTGCTGCAAGAGCTGATGATGCAGTAAAGTGCCGTAGTTTTCCTATTTCCTTAGGGGGGATTGCGACAATGTGGTTTACACGATTACCACCACGGTCTATCTCCTCGTTTGACCAGTTGGCAACCAAGTTTATCGAACAATTCCGTATGCACATCGCCAGGCCTAAAGACGTAAACACTTTATCTAGTGTCACTCAAGCTCCGGGGGAAACACTCAGGCGATACCTGGAAAGATTCAACGCCGCCTGCGCAGAAATTACTAACCCCAATGATAATTCAATCTTGATGGCTCTGACTAAGGGGATTGACCCCGACTCTGATTTTGGAAACTGGCTAGCTGGAAAACCTCCCGCGTCGTTGGATCGTTTCTATTCCAAAGCCGCCCAATTCCTGAGGCGTGAGGATGCGAAACAATCTAGGAAGCAGGACGATGCGAGGCCCAACAAGGAAGGGGTTCAAAGCAATGTGGCGGTTAAACAGTCAGGAGAGGGCTCAGGAAGAGTGCAGTTGAATATTCAGAACAAGCAAACCCAGCCAAGGAATGGCGATAATAGGAATAAGAAGCAGGATCAGAACCGTGGCCCGCGACGTAGGGCGCAAATGTTTGAAAGCTATACACCATTGAATACGACATTGGAAAACGTATATCTACAAACCTGTAATGCGATGCAATATAAGAAGCCGACTCCAAAGTCATCATCGGAGAAACAGATTCAAACGGGGAAGTTTTGTAGATTTCACGAAAGCTATGGACACAACACCAATGACTGCAGGCATCTGCAAGACCTTATTGAAAAACTGATCAGAGAGAGGAAGTTGGATCAATTTGTGCGAGCACCGCAAACCGGTGGTGTGGGCCCGTCAAACCAAAATCGTGCGCAGAACCAAGAAAGACAGGAAGAGCCCTCTCGTACAAGCGGAAGGTTGGTCATAAATACAGTCAGTGGTGGCCCTCATCCAGCGGATCGAAGTTGGAGGGAAATGGAGTCATACGCCAATTCGATCAGGCACGTAAGTTTTGAAAGCTGTAGTACACTTGATGAAGGGGCTCCGGCTAAACAACAGAAGACGATGGCAGATGATATCGTATTTAGAAACCGAGATGCTGACAAAGTCGAAGCCCCGACCATAGACCCACTGGTCATATCCGCCCAGGTTGGTCTTGCTTGGATGAAGAGGATCCTGGTAGACAGTGGAAGCTCAGTAAACATCTTGTTTAAAGGGGCATATGATCAGATGAAGATGGAAGCTAAAGATCTAAAGCCTTGTCAATGTAGGATCCACGGCTTCGATGGAAGTGCTAATATACCCACCGGGATGGTGGAATTGCCAGTAGAATTGGGAAACGGAGAACGCCGTAGAGTCCGAATGTTACAGTTTGTTGTCCTGGATATCCATTCACCCTATAATGCCTTTTTGGGCCGACCAGCCCTTGCAGAATTTAGGGCAGCAATTGCCCCGTGGTGTTTGACTCTAAAGTTCCCTACTGACCACGGGATTGGGGTCATTCAAGGGGACCAGGCTGCCGGGAGAGCCTGTTATGTTGCTGAACTACGAGAAGCGCAAAGGAGGGAGAAAGGAAAGGGCGTGGGGGAATCTCTCCGCATCCGCTTTGCCGACGATTGACAATTTGCGCGTGGGCCTCGGCCCGGGCACCACGACCAATCCCAGAAGGATCTTGACCCTCGAGACACTGAAGATAATGATGAATCCAAAGAAAGTCAAGCTTCTCCAGCCGAGCTGACGATCGATGTTCCAATTGATGACAATAACGATTCGAAAATATTGAAAATTGGGTCTCAGCTAAACCTACAAGCACAACAGGAATTGGTCGAATTTCTCCAAGAGAATCTAGACGTATTCGCCTGGACGCACTCCGATATGTGTGGAATCTCGTCGGACATCGCAAGCCACACCTTAAATATTGACCCGCGATACATCCCGGTCAAGCAAAAGAGACGCGGTATGGATCCAAAGAGATCTGCCGCCCTCAAAGAAGAAGTCGATAAGTTGAAGACGAATGGGTTTATCCGAGATGCTTTATACCCGGAATGGGTATCCAATCCTGTACTTGTCCGCAAACCGAATGGAAAATGGAGAACGTGCGTCGACTACTCTGACTTAAATAAGGCTTGTCCAAAAGACAGTTTTCCACTTCCTCGAATCGATCAACTTGTGGATTCGACGGCCGGACACGAATTATTGTCTTTCATGGATGCTTACTCTGGGTACAATCAGATACCCATGCATGTGCCCGATCAAGAACATACAAGCTTCGTAACTGACCTAGGACTATACTGCTACATGGTCATGCCTTTTGGTTTAAAGAATGCCGGAGCAACTTACCAACGCTTAGTCAACCGAATGTTTGCCGACCAGATCGGGAAAACCATGGAGGTCTATGTGGATGACATGTTGGTAAAATCACGATACTCCATTGATCATGTCAAGGACTTGGAGTCAATGTTCAATGTCCTCCGGAGATATGGGATGAAGCTAAATCCGTTAAAATGTCATTTTGGGGTTGCTTCCGGAAAGTTCCTTGGATTCATCGTCAACACCCGGGGAATAGAGGCCAACCCCGAGAAGATCTGGGCAATCAGGAATCTTCAAACCCCGAGGACCATAAAACAGGTTCAGAGTCTCAATGGAAAGGTTGCAGCGCTGAGCAGGTTCATCTCGAAATCAACGGATAAATGCATACCCTTTTTCGATCTGATCCGAAAAGGGAAACGAAACTTCGAATGGACTACGGAATGTGAGGGCGCGTTTCGATCACTAATCCAGCATCTTTCCACACCACCGATTCTTTCAAAACCTGTTGATCACGAGCAATTATACCTTTATCTGGCTGTATCTGAAAACGCTGTTAGTGCTGCATTGGTTCGAGAGGAAGACCGAACACAGAAACCAGTCTATTACGTTAGTAAACGATTAACCGGGGCCGAGAGAAATTATCCAAGGCTAGAAAAGTTGGCATACTGCCTAGTCATCGCCTCGAGGAAGCTCCGTCCATATTTTCAGGCTCACCCTATCATTGTATACACCGACCAACCGTTATGACAGGTCCTCACACAACCTGAGACGTCTGGCAGGTTACTAAAGTGGAACATTGAGCTGAGTCAATTCGACATCGCATATGTTCCAAGGAGAGCCATACACGGTCAAGTATTGGCAGATTTCATTGCCGAATTCACTGTTCCTGAAGACTTACCTGAAACTAGTGACTCCCCCGAATATATATGGAAGCTATACACTGATGGCGCATCCAACGATCGATGCTCGGGCGCAGGGATTGTGCTTGAGACCCCCGAGGGCCGATCCATCTGCTATGCCTTAAAGTTTGATTTCCGGGAAACCAACAACGAAGCTGAATACGAAGCCTTGCTCACCGGGTTGAAGTTGGCCCGAGACCTGAGAATTATCGCTGTGGAAATCTACTGCGATTCCCAGTTGGTGGTATGTCAAGTTCGGGGTGAATATCAGGCCAAGGATCGAAGGCTAGCCGCCTATCTAGCCCGGGTCCGAGAAATACTGGATCAGTTTGATTATTATACCATTTTCTACATACCCCGAGAGCACAATCAGAAAGCCGATTCATTGGCAAAGCTGGCAAGTACAGGCGAAGCTCAACACTTGGGACTCGTCCCTGTCGAGACATTATCCTCTCCGAGCATTGATCAAACGGAGGATGAATTCACATTAGAAGCTACCTCCGAGAAGGAATCATGGATGACTCCCTACCAAGATTATATTGAGCACGGCACACTGCCCGAACGACGAAGTGAAAGAAGACAGATTCTTCGAAAGGTGTCACGATTTGTCATTCAAGACGGAGTTATGTATCGGAGAGGTTACTCTGTTCCTCTTCTCCGGTGTATCGCGCATAACGAAATCAAGCGAGTGTTGCGTGAGGTGCACGAAGGAGAATGTGGCGATCACACTGGGGGGCAAGCGCTTGCCAAGAAAATACTTCGATACGGATATTACTGGCCTACCGTTAACCGCGATGCTATGGATTATGCCAAAAGATGTGATAAATGCCAGAGACACGCTCGGATCCCTAGAGCCCCGCCTTCTGAAATAACCCAAATGGTCAGCCCGTGGCCATTTGCAATGTGGGGGATGGATATAATCGGTGCATTGCCTTTAGCTAAAGGGGGTGCAAAATACGCCATAGTTGCGGTTGATTACTTCACCAAATGGGCTGAGGCTGAGCCCCTTGCAACGATAACAACAAAAAAGGTGATCAACTTCGTGGTGCGCAACATCATCTGCCGGTTTGGTCTCCCGCATACTATTATCACCGATAATGGAGCCCAATTCGACAGTACTGAATTCAGGGATTTCTGTCTGCGATTTCACATCCATAAGAGATTCTCAGCAGTAGCGCACCCACAAGCAAACGGTCAGGTCGAGGCTGTCAATAAGGTTATCAAGTCTATATTGAAGAAAAGATTGGAGAAAGCCGGGGGCAAATGGGTCGATGAACTACCAATGGCTCTGTGGGCATACAGAACAACTCACAAAACTGCGACCGGACATACCCCTTTTTCTCTATCCTATGGCTCTGAAGCGGTTATCCCGGTCGAAATGGAAGTTCACTCTCACCGTGTGACATACTACGACCCGAAAACGAATGCTATATTACTTGCTGAATCCCTAGATCTGCTTGATGAGAAACGTGAAGAAGCCGACGTGAGGGCAGCTGCATATCGAAGTCGAGTCGCTCGAATATACAACGCCAAGGTCCGCCCACGAACTTTTGAACCCGGCGACCTGGTACTCAAAAGAATTTACCCGGTTCCTTCGCACATGAACCCAAATTGGGAAGGGCCGTATATGATTTCACAAAAACTCAGAGATGGCACATTCAAGTTATCGACCGTTGATGGTCTCACTTTACCAAGAGCCTGGAATAGCGGAAGCCTCCGTCACTACTACGCCTGACAGGCTTTATTTATCTTTCTATCAATTTCTTCCTTAGCATTTTGTTTTTTGCATTTTGAAATTTGAACTTGTAATAAGGCAACTGATGTTGTCATGCTTCTTTTGTTTCAGCAATAAAACGCCATCTCTTCGAGCCAAAAGTTGTGATTCACTGAAAATAGCACATAATATCACATTGCACGAAGAGCTAAATTCCATCACACGGTGGGATTTATCTAAATAGGGAGTAACTGTGATACGACCAGTCACTTACTAAATAAGACCCGAGCTCGGGGGCAAAACACAATACCAGCATTCACAGGGATTGATACACGACAATCCTTTTACTAACTCCAACTTCCCAGAGTGTGAATTGGAGTATAAACATCCAATAAATCGTTCCCAGAGTGCGAACGGACTCCAACTTCCCAGATTATGAATTGGAGTATAAACATCCAATAAATCGTTCCTAGAGTGCGAACGGACTCTAACTTCCCAGAGTGTGAATTGGAGTATAAAACATCCAATAAGTCGTTTCCAGAGTGCGAACGGACTCCAACTCCCCAGAGTGTGAATTGGAGTATAAACATCTAATAAATCGTTCCCAGAACGCGAACGGACTCCAACTTCCCAAAGTATGAATTGGAGTATAAACATCCAATAAGTCGTTCCCAGAGCGCGAACGGACTCCAACTTCCCAGATTATGAATTGGAGTATAAACATCCAATAAATCGTTCCTAGAGTGCGAACGGACTCTAACTTCCCAGAGTGTGAATTGGAGTATAAAACATCCAATAAGTCGTTTCCAGAGTGCGAACGGACTCCAACTCCCCAGAGTGTGAATTGGAGTATAAACATCTAATAAATTGTTCCCAGAACGCGAACGGACTCCAACTTCCCAGAGTATGAATT
The DNA here is from genome assembly GCA_030765085.1 of Allium cepa. Classification (NCBI taxonomy): domain Eukaryota; kingdom Viridiplantae; phylum Streptophyta; class Magnoliopsida; order Asparagales; family Amaryllidaceae; genus Allium; species Allium cepa. Next base: position 669,768,491 of record CM060939.1, on the reverse strand, counting down.
GGAGTATAAACATCCAATAAGTCGTTCCCAGAGCGCGAACGGACTCCAACTTCCCAGAGTGCAAATTGGAGTATAAACATCTAATCCAGATTCCCGAAGCGCGAATCAAAGTACAAGTAACAATTCGAAGTTCCCGAAATACGGGCCGAGATATCAATATCAACTCCCAATTCCCATAGCGTGGAATGGAGTGTAAACATCGATAACCCTCAGATTCCTGGAGTGCAGGACAGATTATCAATCTCAAATTGTCATGAATCCCCAGAAGGGGGGGCATGTGCTCAGGGCTTGCAATAAACGCAATCAGCCGCCGGAATATGAGTATTATTCCCCGCAACTAAGGGGCAAAAAGCTGGGTGCTAATCGCTGGTTTAAGTAATAATATACTCAGAATCCGACTCATTCATTAAATCACGACACGAAGCTATATAAATACTGAGCGGATACAAAACAAATACTGCAAGGCATTCAGGTAAGAAGAAAAGTGTAACTTCCCATTTCATCAACCAACAAAAACAAGTTTGATTACATGGCAAGTAAAGATGTTTCAATTAAGTGGAGGCCGCATCCATACATACACATGGCCCAAGAAAGAACAAAAGAAGAGGCAAAAGAATTGTTATCCGTAAATCTCACGACAAAGCGAGGGGCTCACTCTTTCTTCCTCCGGTGTTTCTTCCTCGGAGTCGAGCCGCTAGACCCACTGCCTGGCTTCCTACGAGACTTTTTGCCTTTCTTTGGAACATCCTCCGGTTCCGGCATGATATCAACATCTTCCTCAGAACTGAAAGGGATGGAGATCCTTTTATGAGGACGAACCGGGGGCATGGGAGCAGTAACAGATACTTGTTCAGCAACACTCGAGACGGTTACTGTGCCACCAGGAGAAATCATCATTAGAGAAGATAAGCTTGAAGGAACGGCGTCACCACTGGGACCAACTGTCACTGTCTTGGCCATCTCGGCACTTATCTCTGCTAAAATCTCCTTCTCTCGAGACAGTTGAGCTGCGCTAGGTACGCCAGTGGTCGTCACGATCGAGCTAGAAACTGGAGCAGCTCCGCTCGTCACAAAAGAGACGTCGGGCATGGGGTCAAGAGGATGACCAAATAGCTCTTCAAACATTTGAACATCGAATGACATTGAGCCTCCCTCTCCCATATCACCAACCATGGCGGCAGTTGAAATCGCCTCGGTGACAATAACTCCACGTGTAGGATATAAAGCCGAAGGGACAGGGAGCACGGGCGCGACACTCTCGGTCACTAAACAACCAAAATTAGAGCTATCAGACCAAGAAATTCCCTCGAAAATCAATGTTTTAAGACGTAAAGGGAGTAATCAAAATACCTACTTTACCTTGCCTCGGAGCTTGAACAAGCTCGGGGACGAGCGTCTTGCCCGAAGACAGTTCCGGTTGGTCCGGATTGTAGGCTGGAATAGCTTGTGGATCAACCACGGCAGCAGCTTCGGATGAAGTCGTAACGGGGACTTCAGTATTCTCGCTATGGTGCACGATACCCGAACCTTCGCCAACCTCCGTTTGATGGACGACAAGTCTTTCTTTTTCAACAGAAATGATTGCTTCATGAAGGGTCCTCCTCTCATCCTCGCTGAGCTGACGTGACTCAAGCTCAAACTCATCTAATACCGAATCCGGACAAGACATCCTCTTGTTTTCCACTAATTTCTTCCAAGCATTGTAGAGAGGCATCGAGTAATCCCCTAGCTAGGAGAGATTTCTATGCTCCAATACATTGGCATTATATGTGTCCAAAAGATCGTCGAATTCGGCCTCCATCTTGAACCTCTCTGCTTGGACTCTCACCTCCAACTCCGATTCAACCTCCTTAACCCTTGCAATTGCCGCATCGCGCTCAGCCCGAAAATATACAGCCTGCTCACACGCCTCTTGCGCAGCCACGTTCGCGTCGTCTTTTTCTTTATTCATGTCAGCGAACCTAGCCTTTAGCTCCTCTAGTTCCTTCACTGCTGCATCCCGCTCAGATTCAACATTCTTGTATCGATGGCCTAAGTCTTCAACTAAAGTACAATGTGCCTGTTGCATTTTCGCCATTTCAGCTAATGTCTCATCAACCTTCTGTAACGACTCGACCTCGGCCTTGCGGGAAGATTCCGCCTCAGATTGGAGTATGTCGACAATACGACTCTTTTGAGCCAAGTCGGCCTCTAGCTTCTCGATGATTTGGGCCCAGTCGAAGGCAGCTTTGGAAGCCTTAACAGCCGCTTTGTACCATTCTTTGTACTGAGCAAAAAAGTCACGGGTGTAGTTGAGCGCCGTAGTCGCGGCATCATCGGGAATTCTTTTAAGATTGGGAGGAAAAATACAAGCATCAAAGCAAATCTCTGGAAAATCTTTCCTCAGTTGTGCAAGCCTGATGGCCCCTTCGCCAGAAGACTCAATAAGGGTCTCCTCCCCAGACATAGACGTTGCGACCCCGGTTCGAGAACGATGTGGCTCAAGCCTCGAAACCTGCGAAGATGACTGATGTCGCAGAGGCTCGGATGCCTGGACATGACTTCGGGATTGCGGAGGAGATCGAGGTGGGGAGCGATGCCTACGATCTCTGTCTGATCGTTCCTGGCTGGAGTTACCACGGTGATGATCCTTTGCATAATACTCTTGGCCATATTGCCTCCGGTCACAATCACGATCGGGGCCTCCACGACGGGATTCATAATAGGTTGAGGGGTGATGCACTCTCCGGAGTTTGTCCAATGTAGTCTGACGACCAACCATATTACCTGGAAAAGAGATACAGTTCAGTTAAGTACCAGGCAAAATCAATAGGGCGAGTGAAGCAGTCATGTAGTGTCATGAAAGTGTATGCAAATGTGCAAAGCCCCCGACCAACCAGAAGTTTCGACTGCACTAATGGGTAAAAGCCCGCTTATGTCTAACGCTTCCCGGAGCTCAACCAACCCGGACTCGTGATAAAGAGAAACGCATTCCGGGATGGGAACGTCATCCAGTCCTGTGAAAATGTTTCCTGATTGACAAAGAGCGGAGTCAGAAGAAATAATTCCAGGAATTGAGCGAGACACGATTACAGACTTCCGTCTCGTAAATTTAGGAACAACGGCCTTGCCTTTCCGCTTTTTTCCTGCTTGGGGAAGATCAGCCGCTAGCCCGGTGTCAGTAGGCGTCCTCACGTCATTGCCCATTCCTCTTATCGCTACACCGGTCTTCTTCTTTGCCTTCGGAGCCGATTTCACAAACCCCTCAACGACAATACTCTGGTTCGTCTCAATTAAACCCAGCATCCTTAAGTTATCATCGGTTAAGACCAAGTCAATGTGCCGCAGATCACTCGGGACCTCTTGTAAGCTTCGGATAACGTTTCTGTATCGACCACCGTCTGGCCTTGATATGATAGCTGCAAGAAAAAACACCTGATGTCAGTTCGAGTGTTGACAATGACCATTAAAGAGGGCTAACACGATTTACGACACTTACGTCTGGACAGCCATCGCCTAACGAATCCTGGGGGGCATCGGACAAAGAACCATTCATTCTTAAAGTAACTGAGTCTGGTCCAGGCTCCCGTCACAATCTGGCAGTTTCTAACTGCCTCCAGAAAGGTGAACGATGGACTATCACCCCTGCTCTTGAAGTTGAATATATGTCTAATCTCAGCTGGCCTGGGCGGACGAAAAAGGCGGTCCATGAATAAGATGAAAACACTGTTCAGTAACGCGTGCCCGTTGGGGTGAAGTTGTGCGGGAGCGATTCCAATAAACGATAGCATCTCCCTGATATATTGGTTAAACGGAGGGAGAGTTCCAGCCGCACAAGCATGGCGATAAAAAGCAGTACAGCCCTCGGGAGGATTGTGAGGCCTATCATCAACTCCCGGTAACAAAACATCATCCGGGGATAAGTTATGTTTCGAACATATCCGACCCAATAATGCTCCAGAAATATTAGATCGGACGGAGTCTATGAGATCCTCGATAAGTAAGGCCTCCGGCAATTCATCCGGAGCAGGATCTATTACTTCAGGAAGGATCTCTGGAATTTCTAGCATTGGAGGAGGCAAGCTTTGTGACTCTTGTTGTTCAGAACCCGAAGACTCCATGTTTAACTAACTTACGAGAAAGCAGCGTTAAAAACGAAGAAAGCCCGTATATTCCCCAGTGTGAAGTATATGGATATGCCGTGCAGTGCAAATACATAACTAAAGCAAATTTTACAAGAGTAGAACACGGTGTCTGAACGACTAGACTTTTGAATCAGAGAACGAAAAAACGACCGTCATCGCTGACCGTCACTTTCACGTCACTCGGATACTACTGACCAATTCAAGTATGAATTCGTTATATGTGTTTAAGTCATGGTGCCATCGGCGAGCTCCAAAAGACAGGTCAGGTCAACTTTGATCATGCGAAGGACGAAGCTTGTCGGAATCAAATATGCTAAAAATTTAGTAAGTTCGTTAGAGTTCAAATTAAAGGTGGTCGTAGTTCGGATATTGGAACAAATCGATGAGGTGGAAGTTCCAGAAGCTAGAACGTTCAAATCGATCGACCCGATTCAACACGAGTCAGATCGATGAACCTCGAATCGGCGCAGTTCGAACCCATGGAGCCCCACCTGACTTCGAATCCATCAAAGTCGGGCTCCTTCGAATCCATCAAGAGCGGTTCGAACCCACGGAGCCCCACTTGACTTCGAATCCATCGAAATCGTGCACCTTCGAATCCATCAAGAGCGGTTCGAATCCACGGAGTCCCACCTAGCTTCGAACCCATCGGAGTTGAACTCCTTCGAATCGATGAACGTATCATTGCTTCGAATCGATCAGTAGTGAGCTCCTTCGAATCGATCAGAATGCCACTGTTTCGAATCCATCACCGCACGCCTTTTTTGGTGTGTTCTCCTGCAATCATCGGTTCGAAGCTACACATTCGAAACCAACTCAAAGCGTGCACCCCTGATCGATACGGCTCAAAAGTTTGCATTCCTCAGTTCCATGGAGTCGGCCTACTTCGTCCAAACCTCATCACTCTCCAAAAATTTCCAGAAGAAGGGGTTGAATCAATGCCAAAAAAGATTACGGTTTCTATCATTCTCAAACCGAATCGACCCCTTGATTACCTGATTTAGTTTGATTACAAATGGAAGCTTGAAGGAATTTGGTCGATTCGTGAAAAAGCACGTTTGATTTGGCTCTGGGAAATCGATTCGGAGAAGCAGCTAAAGCAACGGTAAAAGGTGAAAATGAAGTCAGCCTCATGTATTTATACGGATTCCAAGAGGGATTAGTGTCACTTCGACTCCCATCGATTCGAACGACCACTTTCGAATCCATCCAAGTTTCGAATCCATCAAAGGCTTCGAATCCATCACTGATTCGAATCAATCTAAGTTTCGAATCCACTGGGAGTTTCGAATCCATCCAAGTTTCGAATCCACTGAAAACTTCGAATCCATCCAAGTTTCGAATCCATCAAAGGCTTCGAGTCCATCAGAGTCTTCGAATCCATCACTGATTCGAATCCATCTAAGCTTCGAATCCATCAGGAGTTTCGAACCCCTTCTAAGCTTCGAACCCATCAAAAACCACTGATTAACAACACTTTGGCTTGAATCTAAAATCGATTCAGGAGAAAACCGGGACGGAGTTCGGCAGCAAACAAAGACCGACATGACTCATGGACACACGACGTTAATAAGGGCGGAGCTAATGTATGTGCATACATAACGAACTAACGTTCGATTTCGAACATTCACAGGGATCAAATATTCACCCTATTATAGCGACGACAGCCAACGATTAAGCACAGTCGCACAGTAATCAATCATATCAAGGCAAGGTTACGGCAATACGGTATATGAGTCTCAACGAAAAGGGAGCAATAATCTTCAGAATAAAATGGCGACTATTCAAAGCACGTCATGTTCCCACAAGATGTACTTTGGGGGGCAAAATGTTATCCCGCTTTTTGGACAAAAGCCGTGATACCAAAAGATTGGTCAAAGACAGAAGACAGTTCGCCTCAGAGATTGATCGTACTTCACTCCGCTATGGATATCGATGAATTCTGTCCGAGTCCGGATTGGGCCACAATTGATAGGGCGTAACAAGAAAGACCATAGAAGCCACCGATTCAAATTTCAAGTCAATCCGAGGTCATATGCTCAAGATATGATGGATTCAAGTTAAGAAGGTGCACATTGCTCGGTCCGAACCCATCATGATTCGAACCCATCATATTCGAACCCATCGCGCTCGAACCCATCGCGTTCGAACCCATCATGTTCGAAACCATCTGTTTCGAATCCATCAGCCAACGCCTTCCTTCGAATCCATCAAGCCAATTTGTACTTCGAATCCATCCATCAAACTTTGTATCCATCACCGCCTAAATACGCTTCGAATCGATAACGGCTTCGAGTCCATCACAAGCTTCGAGTCCATCACAAGCTTCGAGTCCATCACAGCTTCGAATCCATACTGTCCTCGAACCCTACACGTTAAAAACAACTTCGAATCGATCTGGAGCCATCGATTCGAAGCGTCACCACCTCCTCATACAACAGGTTCGATTCGAACCTATGGGTTCGAACCATATGGATTCGAAACATATGGATTCGAACCTAAGGGTTCGAACCATATGGATTCGAAACATATGGATTCGAATGACCAGAGGATCGATTCGAACTAACCAGCGTACTGAGATGCCTCATCTCGAATCGATCATAACTCCCAATCTACTGATCCAAATCCCATGAAATTTTTACAGAAGTTTGTCTACATGATGAAGAACGTCCACGCCAAGTTTCATCGCAATTGGACAATTTTTTTGATCGATTCGAAGTTCACTTCGAATCGATCCCAAACTGGGCACGCACTTCAAGGACGCGGGCCTGTGGGCCCCCCGTCACGTGCCAAGCAGTCTCTCCATGATTTAGGCGGGATTTTGGCCTTCCACACCTATAAATAGAGCCCCCTGGTCATTCAGAAAAGGGGTCGGAGAATTTGGAGAAGAAGAACAAGTCTAAACGCTGCCAGAATCACTCCATGCTATCTCAATTGCTGTCAATTTCGAATTTAAATCCATTTCCTGCTGTAATTTGCTGAAATGCACTTGTAATCTTCAAGTATTAAGAAATAAAGTGAAAAAACTTCATAGTGGACGTAGGCGCATAGCCGAACCACTCTAAATCCTTGTCTTCTGCGCAATTTACTTTTCTGTGACTTGGGGTTTTTGTTAGATAGTCCCTATTTCCAATTCAAGTTCTTCATTTACTATCTCTTCAAAAACTTCCGAAGGGTGTTCGCCCACTTTTGGTGCAAACAGTAATGTTGTAGTTTAATGACAAAACCAATAATATGGAAAGAAAATTTAAATAGTACGATAGATTGGAAGTATTGTAATTTTGATTTTTAGGTTTATTAATACAGTCAAGTCATAGGCAGCAGATGTACAAAGAAAATACTTATACAACAGAAACTATTGCTGGAGCAACATTCAGGTTAACACCAAATATGAAGTATCATTCCATGTTCATATATGAAACTATTGCTGGAGCAACATTTTCGTACTGACATTGTTTGATTCACATTTTCAACTTGTATTTGGTTTATATGGGAAGAGCAGAAAAAGCGCATTTAAAAAAAAAATCAGTTTTTGAATAAAAGGGAACTTTGCAGTCAAAATTTTCAAGCTATTATCATCAGAGCTGCGAAATCTAAGTTCAGATATAAATTGCATAGTTCAGTTCTATAATAAAATCACTTGCATGCCACAACTAAGTAATACTTATACAACAGAAACTATTGCTGGAGCAACATTCAGGTTAACACCAAACACCAAAAATGTAATAATCTAATTAGAGAGATATTTTGTATTATGATGAAAATAAGTTTCCTCCTTTAGTACACTGACTGTGCACATTCTTGTTGGATATGTTAATTTAATTAATGGAAACTATTTGTGTATGCGTATATGGTTGTAGGGTAGACAGTATTGCATACTGTTATATGTTCTGCCGTATCTTTTGGCACAATTATGAGTGGGCTAATAAGTCCATATTTGTAAATATATCATTTGTATGAATGAATAAATAGTCAGCTATGGTTTACCATGAAAAGAATATTCAACCTTAGCTTGGATAAATAATGTAACAATTGTAATTGTGTCATATTAAAGGAAGGCAATACACAGAGGTAGTCAGTAAAAAGTTATTGCAAGTTTGCATCTAAAAACAACAGGATACAGTTATCTTTAAACCTATTTATATTACAGAATTAGTAAAAAGATGGGAATATAAATAGAATGTAAATATTGTATTTGTTTTATTTGCAAGATCGACTGAACGTTGTAATGTTGTAGTTTAATGTCAAAACCAATAATATGGAAAGAAAATTTAAATAGTACGATAGATTGGAAGTATTGTAATTATTGATTTTTAGGCTTATTAATACAATCAAGTCATAGGCAGATGTACAAAGAAAATAACCAAATTAGAGATATATTTTGTATTATGATGAAAATATGTTTCCTCCTTCAGTACAATGACTGTGCACATTCTTGTTGGATATGTTAATTTAATTATAATAATCTTATGTCATGTAATTTAAATCCACTGCCAAGATGGTACTAATCTGAATAACAATACATATTGCTACATTGTACTTTATATGTTTGTTTTATCTGTATCTATATAATAATAAAATCACTTGCATGCCACAACTAAGTAATAACATACAACAGAAACTATTGCTGAATGTGTTAACACGAAATATGAAGTATCATTCCAACTTCATATAGATAAGTAATGGCACTGATTTTGAGCAAAAAGCTACATCATGTTGGTGGATGAAATTCTAGACCAAATATGAAGTAACATTCCAAGTTCATATATGAAACTATTGCTGGATTAAAATTTTCGTACTGACATTGTTTGATTCACATTTTCAACTTGAATTTGGTTTATATGGAAAGAGCAGAAAAAGCGCATTTAAAAAAAAAATCAATTTTTGGATAAAAGGGAACTTTGCAGTCAAAATTTTCAAGCTATTATCATCAGAGCTGCGAAATCTAAGTTCAGATATAAATTGCATAGTTCAATTCTATAATAAAATCACTTGCATGCCACAACTAAGTAATACTTATACAATAGAAACTATTGCTGGAGCAACATTCAGTGAACATCAAATATGAAGTATCATTCCACGTTCATATAGATAAGCAATGGCATTGATTTTGAGCAAAAAGCTACATCATGGCAAACAAAAAACACATGCAAATGTAGTAAAGAGGGAAAAAAATTTGAAATGTGCACAAATGTTGAGACATTACATATTTGGAACAGAAATACTTCATTAACATAAGTACAAACGTTGAACACAAATACTACATAAGGGAATACATGAAACAAAAATTTACAAACTGTAAAAAGAAACAAAGTGAAAAAATTACAACGTGGAGTAATTTGTGAGAACAAAGATGTGAACATGATGATCGTAAGAAACATGTGAAGATCAAATAGAATCAGTAGCCGTTTTGTTCCGCCCACTCAATCTATAAATGCAAAAAATTAAAATCAATTGGAAATATTTGTCCCACTGCCAGTTGAAGAAAATAAAAATATATTACCACTGCCTTAATGAACTCATCATCTGAATCAAGCCAAACATAAAACATGGTTGTCTGTGGCTCTACTGGATCGTTCTCTTGTGACTCATTCAGTCGATAAACATTGGTGCTCTGCTGGTCTTGTGCAACAATGTCATGTGAATTATTGATGTCATTCATTTCATTGCAGTCAGTAAAAGTGGTAGTTTGTTGCTTCTCTAGACCACTCTCATTTGGTTCAACCTTAATTACAGGTAGCAGCAAAGAGTCGGTGGCAGTTTTGATCAGACCTGTAGATGACATAGAGTTCGTGGTTGAATTTTGAATAGTGCCCTTGGTTTCGACGGTCGGTGGTGTGACAACCGCTTTTGCATCCCCTTTAGCTACTACTCTTTTCTGCAAATAACACAACAATTACAGTCAAAAGAACATGTGATAATAATTAAAGGGCAATGAAAGTTGTAAATTTAAGGAAACCCGTTTCATGTTGATTGTGGTTCTCTGTAAACAAAGTTATATGCAAAGAAAAAAAACAGTACCATGTTAGCATAATACAGTAGATAACGGTTATGACAATTGGACAAACATATCATATGCAAGACAGTGAAAAAGGGAAAAGAGAAAAAAAAGTATATTATTTCGGTATGCATGGAGAAAAGAAAAAACACAGAGGAAGAAAGGAAACAAAGCAGGAAAGGATGATACGGTACAGGTTGGTCATAAAATTTTGACAAACAATTCATATGTGAGATATTGAGATGGAAAAAATGTAAATTTGATAAATTCATGTCAGCAAATGGTAAGAAAAGGAAAACATATAAGAAGGGAGGAGAAAGCGGAGAAAGAAAAAAAGAACGTATCGTTTGTTTGATAAATGCTGCGAGGTAAATAATAAGATAGAGGAAGAGGTATAAATAAAGGGGGGAGTAAGTGGGTTGTAAAACATGTGTTGAAACGTGTGGTAGTGGGAACGTGTTGTTTGATGACACGGTGGCAATCCTCGTCTTGTTTACATGCATTTCGTCTACAGCCATCTGATGTCCTAGTTTAAAAATAAATCTCAACCGTCCTTTGTCTCTTGTTTATACACCAAGGGATTTTATTATATAGATGCCACACATAAACACATGAGTTTTTATCCTATGATAGACAAAACATTTGCTATGCAAAATCATTTGATATAATTTTTAATGACTTTCTTTGAAAACCTTTTCAAGTAAACTTATATGAATCTTAGCCGAAATTGTTACCATTATTAAGTTTCGGATATGTTAGGCTCTACAATCAAAATCTTACAAGGCTCGTTTGAAGAATGTATTACATATAATGACAAGGCAAGGAACTGCCTTTCATACATCACATCTCTATATGGATGTACCTAGGGTCCAGATACTGAATGCCTATACCAACATAGAACTAGCCTAACCCTTCATTGGATAGTACCGAATATGATTTCACCCCGACCGTTCTCGACCTATCCAAGACATCTCATAGCATACATAACATTCCCGATATATGGAGGGTTATCCAGAAAGGGAATGACCATATCCTAATGTGAGCGACCCAGATAGCCCTACCGCATATACTTTGTTTTTTTTCCATTTCCACGTGTGAGGCCTGAGGTGACGTTTTACCATTCACATAGCACATTCCACTTTGAATGCCACATTGTCATTCCACAATAACACAACTGATTTCTACAAACGTATAACTCCTAAGCTCGTATGTCTCAAAAAAGGATGTTAAGCCCAAAGAAGTTGCCTTCTCCCCCACCAAATAGATGATATGTTAAAGAGATTAATCAATGTGATCTAGAAATGCAACGTCATACATTCCTCCATACAAATTGTCCAGGAATAGGACAAACCGAAGGCACTCTCCTATCACATCCTGTCAGGAATTACCCCTAGGATTAGTAGCGAGAAGTCCTTGCATCTAAGATCTCAAATGAAGAGCTCTCGTCACATACAAGTGATACGGGAAATTTCCCTCAAGGGTCAGTGACAAGTAGCCCCATAGTCCATCTTCCAAACCATATCATTCGATGTCGTTTTCAATCGATGTCATTTCTTTCGAACATGTAAATTGGTGCGAAGTGTTCTTTGGAAAGGAATTTCCCAAATACGACCGTTGTTCCTTCAAATCAATCATCGATAAAAGAGGTCAAGTATACAGGTGATAATATTTGATTAATTCATGCCTTTTATTAAAAATATCTTTTGGAGATATATAACTTCGAATCATTTCTTTCCAGTACATACGGAATTATTAAACGTCTCTTGTCAAATTTTATAGTTAATTAAACCTTTTTAAATCTTGGAATAATTTCATATCATTTTTCCTTTTACTTCGAAAAATATTTCCAAATCATTTATTTAAATCTTTAATAAAGATTTCTTATTTCCAAATCATAATTCTTAATTGAGTTAAAACAATGTTATCTAAGATGGTAATTCAAAAACTAGTTAATATTGAGTATAAAGGATCCATGGAAATTATACTAATGCTACTTGATATCAATTTTTGAACTCAACAAGTACTATCTATTGAATAACAGTTTAATCACATTTTAAATTCATATGGTTAGTATGAGTTCCCACCATAGAATTTAACACTAAGTTAAGAAGATTATCTCCAATCAATCTAAGTTATTTAAATTTGAAAATTTTAATCTTTTTATACTTAACTCGTTTCCAACATTTCGACCTTATCCATCCCTCGCATAGGAAAGAGGCCAGGTGAGCCTGGACACCAGTTGCTCTTCAACATCTTCTTAGTTTAAGCACCACACATCCGAATCTCATGAATAGAAAAATCTGGTGTACTCGTCGGCTTTTAGAGCCAAGATTAAAACATTTGCTTATAACAGATTTTCTCTTAACCATTTGTTTAAACCTCCTTTAAATAAATTATAAAACCTTTAAATCATTATTAAAACACTTATTTATTTATCAGAAAACATTTACCAAAAGATTTGGGAAAGAATAGTAAAGTTCAAAGCTATGTTTAATTTTAGTTATAGTATAATTACTTTTACTTCTTTTATACATATATATGTAACAAATTGCATTTATATACGTATATGTGTATAATTGTTATATTTTTCTTTAGTCCCTTTACAGATACAGGTCCAGGCTAGAAATAATCCTAGATTTCTATTTGCAAGTTTTCATTATAGGTTGCAGGATTACAGATAGATGTTCTTCTTGGACCTTCCGCATTCGCTGTGAGGTGCTATTCCCAGTTCTTTTGCATCTGCAGGGTGGCGTTCATCATTCTAGATCATTCACTTTTGCAGAGAGGCGTTCTTTCCGGTCCTTCTACGTCTACAGTGTGGCATTCTTCACTCAGGATCATTCTCATCTGTAGTGAGATGTTCTTTTGGTTTCTTATTACGGGCCATTGATCATCCACATTTTCCAGTTCTTTCACCTCTATCTTTCAGCTAGAGCTATCTATTGATATCATCAGCACTAAGTTGGTTTATGATTTTTAGATACTTCTAACACCTCATTACTGACGATGGCCTTGCTGGAGCTCGATAATGAGGTGTGATGGGCGGTGGCCTTGCCGGAGCTTATTCTCGTTGCACCCGAGTCTTTTTCATTTTTTGTATTTTGATTAGCTACCTGCCAGGCATGTTGGCATCACCTTTAATTTCAGTGATATACACACACACACACACACACGCATGTGTGCTCTCCTCTATTTTAGAGGATCACACATTTCTCTCAAAAAGTTTAAGGCTATATTTCAAAAGTTAGTGAAAAGTGCTAAAAGTGCTGCAATAGTGTTTTAAAAGCTTATTTGATTTTAAAAACTTTTATACTGTTTAGAAATTCATTTTTTATAACTTAAATCACATTAGAAACATTTTAATAGATTTATAAAATTTATTTTCTATTTTTAGTGAATTAAAAATATCAATTTTAAAACATTTGTTGCTTTGGCTTTCGAATTGTCAAAGTGTGATTTTATTTATAACTTGGTTTGCTCATATTTTAAAATCTACTAATCAAATCTCAATCGTTTTCTTTTATTTGAAAACGATGATTATAATAGTTTGGAAAGTTTTTATTTCAAAGAATTCTGACTCCGAATCCATCCTATAAATGGATTTAACTTTTAAGAAGCGAAATTGCGAACTATCGTTATGTGACGCGCCTATTTTTGGCTTAATTTTCAATATTGTTTGTACTTTTTCCAAAACACTTTTAAATGTTTGTAAAACATTTCTAAACCATATTAAACCATTTTTAAAATGTTTAAATACTCTATATACAATATTTCATTAATAAAAGGAAAGTGATTTCCTTTGTGATTTTTGACGTGTATTAAACGTGACTTTTAATACAGTTAAACAACAATATTAAACAACCAAACATGATGATCAAAACATAGTAAAAATCCATTGCAAATATCATATCATTATCCAATATATAATATAAATAAGAATTTCTCACCTTAGATTCGAACGAACTTACTTTAAAACGACTAGAGATCCACTACGATGGACCAAAGCTTTATGTAATCGAGCCTTGGACTATAGGAAAGTCATGGCCTAGGCTAGGAAGTGGAGGAGGCGTAGCTAAGAAAGGTGATGGAGTGTGGACATGAGTTGCATGGAGGAAAGATACTTCATATTATCATCGAATGCACAACAGTAGACCTGAAAATAGGCCATTATCTCTCAAGTTTTTGACCATATTATAGTCTGAATTTGGAAAAGTAGTCAACATTAACGTTGTTGGATATTTTTTCTCTATGGTTTTGAAAAAATAATTTCTTGGTTTGGATCATTTTTGAGGAAGTTATGACCAAGAGAAGAAGAGGTGTTCTCGAATTTATAAAAGTCAAACCGGAGAATGGGTCAACTTCTAACTGATTTTGGACATGTTAATCCAAGAATTTTTAAAGGTGGTCAAAAGAAAGTTCTTGAAAATTATTTTCTATACAATTAGAATAAAAATAACACTTGATTTTGATTTATTTTGTGGGAGATATGATCAAAAAAACAAGAGGTATTCTCGGACCTAAAATTCTGGGCCCGAAATTGCACTGGAATTAAGGGATATTTTGGCATTGCTAAGCACAAATTAGGAAGAAATGGTGAGGAATAAAAATTTAGCCACTAAAAGTTTACATGGTTGAAAAAAATTATTTCCCCATTTGGTTCTAGTTTAGGGAAGTTATGCTAGAATGAAGAAGGTGTAAAATGGGTCGGTATTTATAGGCAAGTTTGGATACAAATATCTCCCATCACCTCACCTTCCTTCCATCACCCATGTGCACCCCTTCGCCTCCATCATTTCAGCCGCGAATACTCTTCCATCATCAACCCCATATGTGTGTCCATGTGCATGCCCTTATGTGTAAGGTAGTTGAATTAAGGAAGCTTAAGTATTAAGCAAACTAAATTATCTTTGATATTTTTAATCTACATATATTTAAATATGTGTATATAGGAATGTATGTACATTTATATGTGTGCATATGAAATTTTTATGCATGTGTATATATATGCAAAAAATAATAAACAATGTTTCAACGACTCTGAACAACTTTCGTTTGTTAAACCGTTGAGATTAGGGAAATCAATTCCCAGTCACATTTTAACTTATAATATAAATTACATAAAAATATACAAAAAATTGAAAACTAATTTTTTATCATCATTAATAAGTTAAAATGATCTTGCTTGAATTATAAAAACCTATAAATTAATATTAACCAATTTTTATGCAAAGTGTAATTATACCGATAAAGGGATACAAATTTTCTTATATTTTCAAATTACTTTTATAACTTTATAAAACCACTATAAATGTTTCATTATCACTTTATAACTGTTAAAAATGAATTATACCAATTAAAAATTAATTATTATAAAAATGGTTAAGTCTTTAAATCTCAATTTAAAATTCCAGAATATATAAAATTCATAATATCCCGATGATGTCATAAATACATTTTATTTCTAAAAATAATATAATTAATTTTATTTCATATTCATGTTAAATGGAAAAATAAGTGTACGTACCCCGCTCTGTGTGCGATGTTTGATAATTATAGAGCTATTTATCGATAAAATGGTTTTCGGTTCCTTTTATCGATATATTTCCAAAGTAAATATTTTTTGCGAATAGTTGTTCAAAATAGGTCTATTATTATCATTCATTCCACAAAACATGGTTATTTATTGGGAATAATCCATATTTGAATATTCAAAATAAATTAAATATCCTTAATTAAAGTGATCAAAATTCAAGTCGTTACATACTTCCCCCTTAAAAGAATTTCGTCCTTGAATTTACCCAAAACAAAAACCCAAAGGTTTTTGCCTAAAATATATATTATTAAACTTACACCCATGCAATGTGCATTGATCATCCATAAAAAAAATATCTGATTCAATTTTCTATTTACACAACTTTACTTCCGAACTTGTATTTATCAACCTATCCTTTAGGCGTACTCTGACCATGCTTTTTGATCAGAACTTTGGTTATTCCTTGCATAGCTGCAATGGCCCGTTTTTCCATACCCTTTGAATCGACAATAAACCACACATGTCCAAATCAAATTGCACGAAAAGACGGATCATTAAGGGTAGAAATAAAAATAAAGACAGAACAGAATCTCACACGAATGGAATAACATATATTATTTCAAAAATAATCTTTACAGCGTAAAATTTTAAAATACAGTATCAAAGTCTAACCTAGATTCAGCCTAGACAGTTATAAACCTCTGGCCTTACAAATGCTGAAAATAACAAAACAAATGCAATAGATGTAGCGGATAATAGAATACGTCCATATGATGATGAAGATCTCCAGCTCTCCTTTGTAAACTCTAAGCATCTTCAACTAAACCTGAAACTACTTAGATCTTACCCGAATATTAAAAATACCCAGATCAGGCTTGATAAACCAGTGTGAGATACTCAAAATTAAAAATGTATAGATCATGACAATGTTATCAAAACCTTTGGAAAAAAGGGTCTATTATAAGACCACGACCACACGTAAATATGGACGGGTTTTTACCTTATGATAACCAAAACATTTTTATACCAAAATACACTTGATATTATTCTTAGTGACATTCTTTTGAAAACAGTTTCAAATAAACTTATTCAAATAAGGTGTCAATATCTGGACTATGTCTAAGGTAATATATTCAGACTAGGCCAACGGAATATACCGAACAGAATATATGATACCAAAAGGGGTAGCTGAAATGTTTGCAAGTCATTACAGCTATTTTGGTAATACAATCAAAACCATAAATCTCATATTAGGATTGGATTCCCAACATGATAGGGAACTACTGGCCTTTTCTCCGATCCATGCATGACAAACATAGCTCCCACAGTGCCTTAATCGCTTTTCTCAAACTAGTCACTTGGAACTATACTTGCTACACTACCACTGATAACCGGTAGTTCCCTGCTGTTCTCAAGCTAACCACTTTATCCAAATGGGCCAACAAATGCCTTGAGAGACGTCTCCCCTAAAGGGTCCAACGTATTGGACACCACCATACGTACTCACTTATTCCCAAGTTTGTCTATCAAACCACATAGTATCCCATATCATCTTACGGGATGTAAGGCTAGTAAGGCGATGCTTAATTTCTTCAAAGCCACGCTTTTCATACAAAACCACGCTTTGATCATAACAGGTTCCACTTTGAATGCCACATTACCATTCCTCTGATCACTATTTTACTCCTACAAGCATACAACCTCTGAGCTCGTATGTCTCAGAGAAGGGTGTTAAGCTAAGAGAAGTTGCCTTCTCCGCCACCAAGCAGGATGTACATTTATAAAAGTCAAACGTTGTGTCTCAAAAATGTAATGTTAGACATTCGTCCATACAAATTCGTTTTGGGACTAAACGAAACGAAAGGCACTCTCCTACTACCACTAGTAGCGAGTAGTCCTTGCAATCCGATAAATCTCCACAATGAGGAGATCACCGCTGTAAATAACTCTGTAATGGGAGCGACCCAGAGCATGTCAACAAGTAGTCCTCATGCTTTGAAGATCCCCGGTCTTCAATAATCATCCTCTTCAACATGTCTTCACTTTCGAACGTATACATCGGTTCGAAATGATTTTCGAATAGGAATCGCCCAAATCCAACCTCGATTCCTTCGAAACCAATTATCGATAAAAAGATGTTTATTTCACATGTGGATATCAATCATCAATCAATTACTTCATCTTTTATTTAAATCAAATATCTTTCTTAAATATAATCTTTTCAATTTATACCATTTTCTCTTTAAGAGTATGTGGAATCATTAAGCCTCATTTATTAAATCAATTGGTTTTTTAACCCTCTCTTAAATTCTAAATAATTCCAAATCATTTTCTCTTTTACGTAGGAATTTTTTTCCAAATAATTTGGATTAAATTTGGAAGGAAGTCAAGAATAATTCAACTTGATTTGGAAATGGAGTTTGAAATTGGGTTTGAGATCTAGAAATTGAAAATGAATGGATGTTTTAAAATAAATTAGATAATATCATCCTATTGTTTTTAAAAAAATCTTTAAGTTGTGAATTGGAATTGTTTAAATGAATGCAAGATTCTGACTTTGAGTTTTTTTTTTCCTTTTCTGTTTCTTCTTCTTTCTCTTTCTTCTTTTCATTAACTATCTGGAATTTTCGGGATCGGAATTTCCGGGTCGTTACATTTGGTAATTTAGGGAAAATATTCCCAAATCATTTATTAAATGTTAATCAAAGATTTCTTTCTTAACTTCAAATCATATTCTTGCAAATCGATGATTTTCATGATAGGAGCACTACTGCCACATAAGATATGGTAAATTTCACCTCTAGCGACTAATGGCAAGCAATACTACACCATGAATATCTTCGCCTTCCATATGTTTTATTTCGAAAATTAGTTTGAAGGGGTTTTCAGATGGGAATCACCCAAAT
This sequence comes from Allium cepa, assembly GCA_030765085.1. Taxonomy (NCBI): domain Eukaryota; kingdom Viridiplantae; phylum Streptophyta; class Magnoliopsida; order Asparagales; family Amaryllidaceae; genus Allium; species Allium cepa. Next base: position 669,749,930 of record CM060939.1, on the reverse strand, counting down.
CTGATTTCGGTTTTTCAGACAGGAATCACCGAAATCCGATCACCGTTCATTCGTGCTAATCATCGATAAAAAATGTTTAGTGGTTAATTAACATTCAAAGAATTTGTTTCTTTTCTTTTATCTTAGAAAAACATAAATATGATCTTTTTAGAGAATCCGGGCTTTCCTTTCGATCGGTTCCATACCTTGCTAAAAAGAGAAAACATAGGCCAGGCAAGTTTAGGGTACTGGTTGCTCCAACCCAAACCTTAGTTAAACACCTTGTTTTATCTTTCCAGATCTCATAGGCGGGACAAATGTACTCGTTTCCGCATACTCAGTTTGTTATTATATGCAATATTCTTCACTTTCTACTTAAGTGGTATAAACCATTCATCTTAATCACTTATTCAAATTCTTATTAAAACTTTCAAATCATTTTTAAATTACTTAATTATCCTTTTAAAATCATTCACAAAAGATTTAGGAAAGAATTGTTAAGTTTAAACTCATATTTAAAAGGTTATAGAATTCGCAGCATAAAAGTGATGCAGAAAGTGCTATATAAGCTTATTTGATTTAAACAACTTTTTAATATTTGAAAATTCATATTTTCAATTCCAAATCTCTTTTAAATCATTTTAATAGTTTTATCAGATTTATTTCATTTAAAAATACCATTTATAAAGAAATCCCTTTTTGCATTTCGAAATACAAAACCACGATGTTTTTAGAAAAATTGTTTTGGACATATTTCAAACTCTACTTGATGAAATCTTGATTTTATTTCTTCCTTTGAAAGCTATTATCATTGTGGACCAAAGAGTTTTTATTTCAAACAAATATGACTTATAAGTCATTCTCTACGTTAATTTGAAGTTACGGGTCGAAATTTAGGAACTACCGCTACGCGACAAAATCGATTTTGACCAATTTTGTGAATTGTTTCGGAACTTATCCGAAACACTTCAAATTTGTTTTAAACCATATTTAAATCATTTTAACTTATTTTAAAAAGAAATTCATTATTTAAAACTTATTTTTCATTTCATTTCATATTATAATATCATTTTTAATCTTTTTAAAATCATTTAAGAGGCTAAATAACTTTCACACACACATTTGTATGAATTTAATTTCCATTGAATTAACTGTACTTACTAACCATTTCTTTTATCATTTATTAAACAAGTTATCGTCCATATAACAAACATATAATCAACCATAATATCAACCAAATTATCATCCATTAGATCATCCAATATTCAACATATTAATTTCTAATTTAACATGTGTATTATCAACTTAAGTTTTATTAAAATAAAAATAAGATTTGAGTACTCATGAGTAGTTCCACTCCATCAATCTTTTATGTAGATTCCCGAATCGATTCCGACCGCACTTCCTTCTCTTTTTCTTGCTCCAGAGCTTCACGAACTACTTTCTTCCTTCCAATGGTTCGGCCACCTCCTATTCCACCTCTTCTTCCATCATTTATTCACTTCTTAGATGCTAAAGCATGTTTTAATGGTATTCAAAGGTCTTTGGCAAAGTTTGGTGGTGTTTTGCTTTGCTTGATATGGTTTTGAAATTGTTAGTAAGGAAATGGAAAAGAAGAAGCCATTAAAGCTATAAGGAAGAAGAAGAAGAGAGATTAGAAAAGGAAGAAGAAGAATGAAATGAGTGAGAATGGAAGAGGTATGCATGGCTATTTATAAAAAAAAGTTTAGAATAAAATATTATTATGTAAAATGACCAAAATACCCTCTCCTTACTTTTTAAGTAATCTTATTTTTTAAACACTTAACATCACATTTCAAATCATTACTTTATGTCATTTTCACATAAGTATTAAGTAAATAATATAATAATTATGTTTGGTTTGATTTGATGTTTGCTTTTTGCTTTGGAATGGCGCGTTTGTCCTTTTCTGCTTACTTTTTCTTAGTTATATTCTAGAATTTTAGAAGTATGTTTAGTAAAAGTAAACTTGGTTGGTGAATTAAATAATACTTACACTATTGGAATATATATATTTCCATATAAAAAAATAAAGGTGCGGCGATGTTGCGATAACTTTTAATCGACAAAACGTAGATTTTCGGCAAAATGTTTTACGGTCACATTTTGGCGTTTTAGTTAAACTATTTATTTATGTAAACCAAATTTAAAAATAAATTTGTATATTGCTATTTAAAAATATAAACACTCATAAATAAACTAAAATAATTTATTTAACAATTGAAACTTACTTTTCTAAAATCAGCATTTTGTCACTTTTGTCGATATAGGCCAATGTTACTATTTTTGTGTATACTTCTCTTTCCAAATCCTATCTAATTTTGCTAAAATCATATTACCTTACTTAATTTATATTTAGAATCACTTTAAATAATATATTTTAAAGTGGTCAAATTATGGATCGTTACATTCTCCCCTACTTAAAAGAATTTTGTCCTCGAAATTACCTAAAAAAAAAGTTTGCCTAAAACATTTATCATTAAACTCAATTCCATGTACACATATCATCCATATGAAATCTATTCGGTCTTCTATTCGAATATACAACTTTATTTTCGAACTAGTATTAATACCCCAATCCTTTACGCGGACTTTAGTTAGGCTCTTTGCTCAAAAACCATTGCTTTCCTTGCATAGCTCTCAACTATGATAGAAAACTAAAATACCTAACCACAAACCCTCATCATTATTAGCTGTCAAGAATCGAGTGATCAATCCTTTTTTGGACCAGTGCAAACATCTCAAAGTTCTGAACTCGAATATCAGATCAACATTTGTGGGATGAAATGATTTACATATAAACTACGTATTTATTCCTATTGGTTTTTTCTCAGTTATACCAAATTCTCTTTATTCACTTCCTTTATTTTTCACATTCATATTTTTTAGTATATTTTCTTTAATACTAATATTATTTATGAATCATTTCGTAAAACTATTACTTAAGTTTACTACAACTTATAACTTATGTAAATCGATCATATTTTGAAGACTTAAGTCCAAATCCTTAATTAATGCTAGAATTCATTAATAAAACATTTTTCAGGTTATAATTACCTTTCCAAAGAGTCATTATTTTACTTAATAGTTCATGACTTAAATCTATATTTATATGATATACCTTTACATCCTAAGTGTATATACAAATCCCAAATTTTAAATTGGTTTTACTTAAATCCTTTTGTTTAACAAATTTAAAATTTGTAATTTGCTATTATCTCAAATTCATAAGTTACAAAACTTATTTCTTATTTAATACTATTATAAATTTTCTAGCTTCGAATATTTTTTTAAAACCACCCGTATTTAAATCATCTAACTCTTAAATCTTTTTTTCTTTACAAAACAGATTTATAAATTATCCTTATCTTATTTCTTTTACTCAAAACATTTCAAAATCTTTTACCAAAAGTTTCCATAAATTTCTTTGCTCTGAGTTAGGTATGATTCAGAAATTTCCGATCGTCCGAAATTGTCGAAAATTCCGCTTTATTTTAGCAATTAGCGATCCAAATTTATTTTTGGTTTAAATTTTTTATAAAGATTACTAATCAATGATTCACATTATTTCTTTAACTTAATAAAATTATATAGATCAAGTAACGCCAAAACAATCCAAGGAACTAGGTGCTACCAGTAGTATCATATATCCTCTTAACAAGAAGAGTAGTATTTAAGAGAAGTGCTTACCATCCGAACAATTCTCTTGCCCATTTTTAGTCTATTTTCGAGCCAATCGAATTAATTATCATAATTCATTTTATAAATTTATCCTATATTTATTAACTTCATTTAAATGTCCATAACTCTTTTACATGAATTTAAATTCTCATTCCTTTTATATATTTTTTCCTTTTACATAATTATTTTCTATTATTTAAATACTTTTCATCTTATATGTTCTTTCCTTAAACAAATCTTATTATCAAACACCTTACGGTCGGATCGTGAAACTTAATTCACAAGGTATTTATACTTAAAATTTTAAATCAAACAATTGATCAATTTATTATTTTGCAATAAGTATTAAAGATCTTAATTACCTTATTAGATTTCTTACTTATCGATTATCTTTATGAAACATCTTATAATCGAACTGTGAAATCCTAATCACAAGATGTTCATACATAAATTTCACTAATCCTGATGTCTAACTATACAACATTTCAAAATATATACTTTATATTCAAAATATAATCCTAGGTAAAATTATTTCATTTACTAATTTTTTTCAAAATCAAATTGTCGGTTCGTCTTGTTCAAATGTTTAGGAACCCTCATCTATAACGGTAATCAGGTGTATCGATCAGAATCCATAAACCACTCAATAAATAAATCAACACAAAACAATTTATCAATCACTAGCAAATACGCACTCACATATAATACACTCAAACTCATTATAGGGTATTCTAACCCTATCTCTAATGAGTCACTCATCATTGGGTATTACTAACCCTATCTCTGATGAGTCTTTACCCCAACATAGGCAAGGTTCTTGCTTAACCTTCAGCTCTGATACCAAATATAATGGCTTGTTTTGCCATACCCTTTGAATCCACAATAAACCACACATGTCCAACTCAAATTGCACGAAAAGATGGATCATTAAGGGTAGAAAGAAAAATAAAGACAGAATAGAATCTCACACGAATGGAATAACATATATTATTTCAATAATAATCTTTACAGCGGAAAATTTTAAAATACAATATTATAGTCCAACCTAGATTCAGCCCGGACAGTTATAAACCCTGAAAGTGTGCTATGGATGGTGTATACGATAATACAAAGTATAATGATGATAACAATACTGTAAATGGTGCGGCATAAAAAGTAGTATAGTAAAATGACGCTAGAGATTTTTATACTGGTTCGGAGCACCGTCCTACGTCCAGTCCCAGACTCCTTCTGGAATTTCACTAAAACAACAACCCTTACTTAAACTGAAGGAACAGGTCTATACACCCTTGAGCATCCGAACGGGGACCTAAGCAGTAGAACAGGATTTTGCCTCAACAGCCGAAGAGGACTTCACTCGCCTGAGCAGCAGAACATGACTTCAACTAATATAGAAAATAGTTTTGACTAATGTGTGTTCTGATAACATGGATTTGTCACTTGTAATACAACTTTCCTATAATCTTCTCCTCGAGTATAAATATATATATTTGAAGTGTATGAAGAATAGAAAGGTATAGTATTGCTTTAATGTGAAATAATTGGAAGTATGATAGCATATAGATTTCAGAAAGTTAGATCAGAGAATAAAAGAATTCGATTGTGATTTTGTGATTTGAAATCAAGTTGGAGTTTGCATTTATAAAGGTTAGAAAGCAGCGACTGTTAGTGAAGAGTTTCAATTGAAGTGTTGCGTCCGAATCTTTCCGTTAAAGGTTCGCAGCTCTTCACAAAAGTCATGTCTTTTCGAAAAGTGGATGTTATAGAAATTCAGTCAACTGAGCCTCTGGGTCAGTCGATTGAATATTCAAATTAATTTTATATTTAAATTTGTATATTTATGTAATTGTGCATGCTGCACAAAATTCCCAGTGTCATTCAACTGGTTCAGAGGGTCAGTCGACTTACCTGGTTGAATTTGTGCAGTATGCACAATTTACAAAATTATTTCAAATTTTATAACTTTAAATCACTTTTATACTTTAAATGTATGCTTACATATGTATAAAATATTTGGTAAATATAATGATTAAATATATAAGCTTATATATACGTAATCAAGGAGAGATTTTAACAATATTGACCTAAAACTTAAAAACAAAATACCACGGTTGACGCACCAGTTTTAAAGTCTCATCTCCTTGTCTCTTTTTGTCGTAGCAGTCCTCAAATTTGTATGTCGTAGTGATAGCTTTGTGTCATTAATCAAAACCAAGTCTCAACATTCTCCATCTTTTTGATTGATGACAACATATATATATATATATATGTATATATGTATAACATAAATACTTACTCCTCCTGAATCTTTGACGCTCTATATTCTGCATTCTTATTATTAGCAATAATATTTGTATATAACATAAATACTTACCCCCCTGAATCTTTGATGCTCTATATCCTGCATTCTTATTATTAGCAATAATATTTCTTCCCTTTTGTCATCGACAAAAAGGAATAAGTAATATGAAGTCATAATGTGAAAGATATTACAATGACGAGAACAATCATCCATATATTTAAGTTCCATAATCAAGAGTCTTCAAAATAAATAAATAAACTAGAATGGCCATTTAGTACAAGTCATACGAGTTGAAAATGTTTTGATAAAAAAAAGAACATCTTACGCCATTGGTTGCTTACCCCTACCACTGTCACCTTCATCTCCATCATCATCACTACTACTTGCTTGATCATCGTCAGAAGATGTGACGCCCCACCTCTATACCCACGCTAGCCAAGAACATTACGGTGAATGCTGTCGACTAGCACGGAGAATAAGGCTGTTGAGGAGCGACCATCCATGTAATTTCTTTGCGCGAGCACCGATATGTCAGATAATATAACATGCATTCTATTTCAAGAGGAAATCCGACATACCGACACAAACTCAAAGCTACTACACGGTGGCTATATAAATCCTTCGGAAAACAAATATAGAAATAAGCATAACACAAATCAGTCGCAGACAATTCATATCACAAAGGCGGAATAAGATATGAATATTACACTATAAAGTGTACATCAGAGTAGTGGTCTAAAAAGATCCACAATATCACAAAAGAATAGTTACATGAACTACGCAAAAGAATAAGTATACATTATGGAGTCTATATCTCAAATGTATACAACAAAATAACTACTAATCTAAGTAGTTAACCCAAAAGTCAAGGAGTTAATCCCGGATGAGAAGTCAAGCAGAAGCACCTGTAACATCTCGGTCTGACCCGAGTATTATTTAATAAGAAAATAATAAACGGATCAGTCTAACTATAAATATCAGATGAAACGATATAGAATCAGAGTTATGACTAAACACATAATAATCACAAGGCCAAGCTGTGATATATAAGTAGTTGATAACCAACAAGGGATTAATCAATATCACAAAATCTACACAAGAATCCAAGAAGTGTCATACTCTTTATTTCGTTCATCAAACCACAAATATTGACGATAATATCAATGTCAATCACAAAAGCAATGACACACAAATTCCAGAAGACTACACAAGAAATCCAGAAATCACTAAAGTCAATGACACACAAATTCACCAATGCACAAATATTGATAAAACTTATCAATGGAAATCACGAAAATTGGTGAAACCCAAATTCTAGGAATCTACACAAGAAATCCAGAAATCACAAAGGGGGGAGGCCTATCACAAACGGGAGCATAAAGCCCACCAACATGTGTATCACAAACGGAACGCTAATTCCATGGTCGCTAACCATCACAAATTGAGCCGAAGCTCCACAAACGGCCCGAAGACCATGGGTTGCTACCCCATCACAAATTGAGTCGAAACTCCACAAAACGGGGTTTAGTCTCCCTCGCAGACAAAGAGACATCGCACATTGCTAGTCTAAATCACAAAGATGATCGTCATGATCAGCGAGAAGTGTCGATTACACTAAGCTAGTAAATATATGAGTTTAGCTTCATGTCCCATAACCACTAGCTTAGCTTAAATATTTACAAACAAACTGTAAATCTCCACTAGAAAATTGTCACAAGAGGTTCAATTGAACAAGTCCAAGAATTAACCGACAAAGTAAACGCAAGCGTTTCATACCACTTGTTTTACTAAGCCGTTCAATTAGATTTCTTATACGAGTGAGGTAAAGGTTTGTTTATACTAATAGATTGGAAAACTGTTTTATAAACGAATTTGGTATTAAAATAGTATTGAAATCGTTTGAGGAAAGAGTTTTGATATTTACTACTAGTATAGAAAACCTTTATATTTTTAAAGTGACAAATCACGAAGAAGATTGTAAGAACAATCAATCACAAAAATTCACATACGAAGACGTGAATAAAATCCAACGAAATCGATAAAGGATCCATCGAAATGGATATTCAAAAATCCCTAAAAAGAGTCATCAAAGTCATAATAGACGATAACGACAAATAGGATTATCACGAATCGATTTGAATTGGAATTTCAATCCAAAAAGGCAAATTGGACTCAAACAGCAGGTTCAGTCGACTGAACAGAGTTTTTCAGTCGACTGACCCTGTACCTGAAAATTTTCCAGGTTCAGGAAACTTTCTGTTTCAGTTTCAGTCGACTGTGCAGAGTTTTTCAGTCGACTGAATCATGCCTGGAAACTCTCGGGTTTCAGGTTCAGTCGACTGAACAGAGTTTTTCAGTCGACTGAATCATGCCTGGGCTTTTTTCAGCCTTATTCAAATGAAGAGCAAACTCTTCCAAAATGCAACCGGACGAACATTGGCTCTAAGGGTTTATGCCAATCGGCAACTCGGCCCTATATGCTCCTCGATGCATCACCAAAAGCATGATCAAACATCCATAAAAGGATTTTCACACAAATTTGGTTTAAAAACCCAAAAATTGGAATATTCACAAAACCAATCCAAATCAAGAGCAAATGCACATGAATATGTGTTAGGAATTCATACCCAACAACCAAAGATAATTATAGTCATAGATGTGAGATAAAAATCTCACCTTTTCTCAAAATCAAACAAGAAGAAGCTTGAAAGCAAATGGAGAATCAACCTCTCTTCAACACAACCCAAATGAGCTTGAATCTATGCAAAAAAACAAGAACATTCCCAAAATTAGGTTTAGGAATTTTTGAAATTGGTAAGAGAATAAGTTGGAGAAGAAGAAGGGAAGCTTACCAATGGGTTCTTCTTGAGTTTGGAGCAAGGAATTTGATTTGCAAGGAAAACTAGGGTTTTGGAGTTTTAATTTCCAATCTCTCCCACCATTAATACTCTAAAAACTGAAATGAGAAGAGAATGAGGGTGAGTGGGGAAGAGTGGCTCAGATTTGAGCATTAGTTAACATAGGGCTGAGCCCAAAAACTAAACCCAAAGTAAAAAGTAGCAAAAATCAACTTTCTCCAAACATATCGAAGCTTATACTCAAAAAGGCCGCAAACGGCATTTTAAACTCAATGGGAGGGGTCCCGAGTCCTAATTCGACCGTATGCAAAAAGTAGCTTTTTGGACTAAAATCCGACTAATGATAAAATATTTAAATAAAATATTTAAATATATAAATTCCCAAATATGCGGGTTGTTACAGACTCCCCTCCTTAAAGAAATTGCGTCCTCGCAATATTAAAGAAGAGAACATAAAGTAACAACCATAAAAGCATATTTAACCCAAAAGAAACTTGAAATAAGAAGTTCACCTCAAAGAGCACGAGAAAGTAAGTCCGGATGTGTTCGCTCGATGTACTCTCTAGATTCCCAAGAACAATCCTTAGGATTTGAAGACCATTGAACTTTAACAAGCGGAACATCTTTATTTCGAAGTCGTTTGACTTCCGAAGCAATGATACGAATAGGATGTTGCTCATAAGTTAAATTAGGCGAAACTTCAATCTCTTCCACAACACCGGGCTCAAGAATAGAATCGGAATCTCGAAGACATTTCCGAAGTTGAGAAACGTGAAACACGTCATGCATAGCAGAAAACTGAGCCGGCAATAAAAGGCGATAAGCCATAGAACCAATACGTTTGGTGATAGGAAATGGCCCAATATATCGAGGTGCTAGTTTTCCCGATCGACTGAAACGTACAACACCCTTTATAGGTGACACACGAATGAACACAAGATCTCCCACAGAAAATTCTAACTTCCTTCTCCGGTTATCGGCATAGGATTTTTGTCTACTCTGGGCTTCTTTCATCCTACGACGAATAAGATTAATCTTTTCTGTGGAATCACGAATAAGATCTGGACCAAAAACCAGCTTCTCACCGGCCTCAAGCCAACAAGAAGGAGATCGGCATGGCCTTCCATAGAGTGCCTCGAAAGGTGCCATACCAATACTAGATTGGAAGCTATTATTATAGGAAAATTCAACAAGTGAAATATGATCTTCCCAACTTCCACCAAAATCAAGAACACATGCACGAAGAAGATCTTCAAGAGTTTGATTCACACGCTCGGTTTGTCCATCGGACTGGGGATGATAAGCGATGCTAAAATTAAGCTTCGTTCCCAAAGCTTTTTGAAGACTCTTCCAAAATCCACTAGTAAACAATGGATCACGATCACTAACAATTGAAGTAGGAACACCATGCAATTTAACAATTTCTTTGATAAATATTTTGGCCAAAAGAGGAACGGTTCGATTAGACCGAACGGGAATAAAATGGGCAGATTTAGTAAGCCTATCAACAATCACCCATAAGCTATCATGACCCGAACGAGAACGGGGAAGGCTATCTATAAAATTCATGGAAATTTTGTCCCACTTCCAAATTGGAATTTCTAAAGGTTGCAATAACCCTCCGGGCCTTTGATGTTCGGCCTTAACGAGTCAGCAAGTCATGCAACGTTTAACGAAGTTAGCGATGTCAAGTTTCATTCCCTCCCAATAATAAAGTCGCTTCATATCCGCGTACATTTTACTACTACCGGGATGAATGGTAAATTTAGAGTGATGAGAATCTTCTAAAATATCTTTACGAAGATCCCTGACATTTGGCATGATAAGTCTACCAAATTTCCGAATGCCGCCACGAGAATCGATATTAAAGTCTTTCAAACCTTCAATATCAATTTTATCCTTAATATTTTGGCCAAGAAGAACCAATTTAGTATCTAGCCTTTGAGCTTCAAGAATGCGGTCTAAAAGAGATGGATGAGCCTCAAGGCTACATAAAACAAATGATGAGCATAAATCGGAAACACGGTCTCGAATTTTGCAAGTGGATAAACTCTCAAGATCGTTCCATTCGGATATCATCATAGAAACAACAGCTTGTTGTTTACGGCTAAAAGCATCGGCGACACGATTACCCTTACCGGGAGTATAAAGAATATCAAGATCATATGGTGCAAGAAATTCAAGCCAACGCTGTTGACGCAAATTAAGTTCCTTTTGAGAGAATAAATACTTCAAGGATTTATGATCGGTATAAAGAACAAATTTCTCTCCTAAAAGATAATGACGCCAAATCCGAAGAGCAAAAACAATGGCCGCGAATTCTAAATCATGAGTGGCATATCTAGTCTCAGCAGGCTTTAATTGCCTAGAAGCATAAGCAATAACACGTTCTCTTTGCATAAGAACGGCACCCAAACCAATGCGACTAGCATCGGTATAAACAATGAAATCTTGATTCCCATCGGGAATAACAAGAATAGGAGCATCAGAAAGAAGTTCTTTTAATTTCTGAAAAGAAGCTTCACATTTGTCCGACCAAATGTATTTAACACCTTTCTTCGTCAAGCTAGTGAGAGGCACGACAATTTTAGAAAAGTCTTTAATAAAACGACAGTAATAGCCCGCCAATCCAAGAAAACTACGAATCTCTGTCACACTCTCCGGTCTCTTCCAATCTTGAATCGCTTCAATCTTTGAAGGATCCACGGAAATTCCGGATTCGGAAATAATATGACCGAGAAACTTCACACGAGATTGCCAAAAGTGGCATTTAGAAAATTTTGCCTTTAATTGATTACTCCTAAGAGTTTCCAACACAATCCGAAGATGTTTTTCATGCTCCTCCTCGGTTTTAGAATACATAAGAATATCATCAATAAAAATGAGAACAAATCGATCGAGGAAGTCTTTAAAAACTCGATTCACTAAGTCAACAAAATAAGCCGGGGCATTTGTTAACCCAAATGGCATAACAAGCCATTCATAAGATCCATACCGAGTACGGAACGATGTCAAAGGAATGCTATCCTCTGCAATACGAAGCTGATGAAAACCGGTAGCCAAGTCCAATTGTGAAAAGACTCTAGCACCACTAAGTTGATCGAATAGATCATCAATCCGAGGTAAAGGATATTTATTTTTGATAGTAAGATCATTAAGCTTGCGGTAGTCAACGCAAAGCCTAAGTGTACCATCGGATTTCTTCACAAAAATAGCTGAAGCTCCCCAAGGCGAGGAACTAGAGCGAATAAATTGCTTCGTTTCCAATTAAGATAATCGTTTACACATCTCCTCGTTTTCTTTATTGGACATACGATAGGGAGGGCGAGTGATAGGTTGAGCTCCAGGAATAAGATTAATTCTGAACTCAATTGCTCGCTTAGGTGGTAATCCTAAAACGGGCTCGAATATGTCGGAAAATTCACAAACGACGCGAATAAGAGAAATAATATCACCCTCATCATCATCATCGTCATCACGAGGATTTAAAGAATATAAAGATGCAACCAAAGCAGAATCTGAATCTTTAAGAATAACAGAAACCTGATTAACAGATTGAGGATGTCGAAGATGAATAGTCCGCTCAGGACATAGGATATGAGCTTCATAATGGTTAAGCCAATCCATTCCCAAAATCATTCCAAAGCCTAAATAACGCGTGACATGCAAATCGGCTCGGAAAGAAAAATCACACAAAATAATCTCGACATCTTTACACAATAAACTGATTGTTGCGGATCCACCAACCGAATTCGCAATTCTTAAAGAAGTCATTAAACACAAAACATCCAAAGAAAAAGTATCAACAAGTTCTTTTGATATAAAAGAATGGGACGCACCCGTATCAAAAAGAACTCGAATAGGATGATCACGAAACAAAATAATTCCATCTAGAATAGAATGAGAAATACCTTGGCCACGAGATGTGTTGCCAGGGGCTTGAGCAACATTTAACTTTCCCTCCTTCTTGCCCTGAAGCTTGGGGCATGAAGATATAACATGACCGGGAACTTTGCAGTAGCGACAAGAAAGAGTCTTTGGGCACTTGTTCGCATAATGGTCCTTCGAACCACAATTATAGCATTCCCCACGGCCAAAGGAAGAAGTCTTTGCCACAGAGGTTGCTTGCTTCCCTTTCTTATTGGGATAAGGGCCTTTAAATTTGTTTGGCCTTTTCTTGTTGTTGAAGGTTGGTTTGGAACCCACCACTTCAAACGTCATTCTCCTTATCCGCCTCTTCAAGACGAAGAGCGATATCAACTAGTTGGTCGAAAGAAACTTCTAACTTTAGAAGTAATGGCTTCTTGAGACTTTTGTTCAAACCATAAATGAATCTCTGATTCTTCTTAAGAGGGGTGTTGATGTATTCAACCCCATATTTGGATAGCGACTCGAAGGAGGCGACGTAATCAGTCACGGATGACTCACCTTGAACAAGGTCTATAAATCGTCGAGCCAATGTCACTTTTTCCGCTTCTGGTACGAATTTTAACTCGAAGCGCTCTCGGAATTTCTCCCAGGCGAGATCCGCTTCATTAATCTCAGAAATAAGAAGTTCGTACCAGTCCAATGCTCTTTCTCGGAGCATACTAGAGGCCACCTGAACTCGGTGAAGGTCAATAAGATTCATGCGAGAAAAGATTCGATCGCATGACCTTAGCCAGGCCTGTACTTCAATAATAGTTTCGGAACCTCTGAATGGCTCCCCACCCAAATTAGTGTAATCGCTACACAAGCGTGCAAATCCCGACTTTGGGTGAGTTGGTTCCGGGTTAGCTCCAGCTGCTTGAGCGTTTGTCACTAAATCAAGAAGCTGTTGAGCAGTCATAAAAACTCCATCCTGGGGCGGAGTGTTACATGGCACGGCTCTGGGGCGGCCAGGTCTAGACATTTCTCTTCCTTTAGAAAGAAAGAAGAGGAATAAAAAGGTCATTCACCAAATTGAATATCAAGCAATCTTGATAGACAAAACAAGGAATCATAAAAGAAAATAGGATAGAACGGTACGTAGACCCGAATAAAAATCCTAAAGCACGACTCCTAAGATGAACTTAGGACGATGATCCTTGTTATAATATTCCATATTGTTCCGAAGTTTGGCACTGATACCAAGCTGTGACGCCCCACCTCTATACCCACGCTAGCCAAGAACATTACGGTGAATGCTGTCGACTAGCACGGAGAATAAGGCTGTTGAGGAGCGACCATCCATGTAATTTCTTTGCGCGAGCACCGATATGTCAGATAATATAACATGCATTCTATTTCAAGAGGAAATCCGACATACCGACACAAACTCAAAGCTACTACACGGTGGCTATATAAATCATTCGGAAAACAAATATAGAAATAAGCATAACACAAATCAGTCACAGACAATTCATATCACAAAGGCGGAATAAGATATGAATATTACACTATAAGTGTACATCAGAGTAGTGGTCTAAAAAGATCCACAATATCACAAAAGAATAGTTACATGAACTACGCAAAAGAATAAGTATACATTATGGAGTCTATATCTCAAATGTATACAACAAAATAACTACTAATCTAAGTAGTTAACCCAAAAGTCAAGGAGTTAATCCCGGATGAGAAGTCAAGCAGAAGCACCTGTAACATCTCGGTCTGACCCGAGTATTATTTAATAAGAAAATAATAAACGGATCAGTCTAACTATAAATATCAGATGAAACGATATAGAATCAGAGTTATGACTAAACACATAATAATCACAAGGCCAAGCTGTGATATATAAGTAGTTGATAACCAACAAGGGATTAATCAATATCACAAAATCTACACAAGAATCCAAGAAGTGTCATACTCTTTATTTCGTTCATCAAACCACAAATATTGACGATAATATCAATGTCAATCACAAAAGTCAATGACACACAAATTCCAGAAGACTACACAAGAAATCCAGAAATCACTAAAGTCAATGACACACAAATTCACCAATGCACAAATATTGATAAAACTTATCAATGGAAATCACGAAAATTGGTGAAACCCAAATTCTAGGAATCTACACAAGAAATCCAGAAATCACAAAGGGGGAGGCCTATCACAAACGGGAGCATAAAGCCCACCAACACGTGTATCACAAACGGAACGCTAATTCCATGGTCGCTAACCATCACAAATTGAGCCGAAGCTCCACAAACGGCCCGAAGACCATGGGTTGCTACCCCATCACAAATTGAGTCGAAACTCCACAAAACGGGGTTTAGTCTCCCTCGCAGACAAAGAGACATCGCACATTGCTAGTCTAAATCACAAAGATGATCGTCATGATCAGCGAGAAGTGTCGATTACACTAAGCTAGTAAATATATGAGTTTAGCTTCATGTTCCGTAACCACTTGCTTAGCTTAAATATTTACGAACAAACTGTAAATCTCCACTAGAAAATTGTCACAAGAGGTTCAATCGAACAAGTCCAAGAATTAACCGACAAAGTAAACGCAAGCGTTTCATACCACTTGTTTTATTAAGCCGTTTAATTAGATTTCTCATACGAGTGAGGTAAAGGTTTGTTTATACTAATAGATTGGAAAACTGTTTTATAAACGAATTTGGTATTAAAATAGTATTGAAATCGTTTGAGGAAAGAGTTTTGATATTTACTACTAGTATAGAAAACCTTTATATTTTTAAAGTGACAAATCACGAAGAAGATTGTAAGAACAATCAATCACAAAAATTCACATACGAAGGCGTGAATAAAATCCAACGAAATCGATAAAGGATCCATCGAAATGGATATTCAAAAATCCCTAAAAAGAGTCATCAAAGTCATAATAGATGATAACGACAAATAGGATTATCACGAATCGATTTGAATTGGAATTTCAATCCAAAAAGGCAAATTGGACTCAAACAGCAGGTTCAGTCGACTGAACAGAGTTTTTCAGTCGACTGACCCTGTACCTGGAAATTTTCCAGGTTCAGGAAACTTTCTGTTTCCAGTTTCAGTCGACTGTGCAGAGTTTTTCAGTCGACTGAATCATGCCTGGAAACTCTCGGGTTTCAGGTTCAGTCGATTGAACAGAGTTTTTCAGTCGACTGAATCATGCCTGGGCTGTTTTTCAGCCTCATTCAAATGAAGAGCAAACTCTTCCAAAATGCAACCGGACGAACATTGGCTCTAAGGGTTTATGCCAATCGGCAACCCGGCCCTATATGCTCCTCGATGCATCACCAAAAGCATGATCAAACATCCATAAAAGGATTTTCACACAAATTTGGTTTAAAAACCCAAAAATTGGAATATTCACAAAACCAATCCAAATCAAGAGCAAATGCACATGAATATGTGTTAGGAATTCATACCCAACAACTAAAGATAATTATAGTCATAGATGTGAGATAAAAATCTCACCTTTTCTCAAAATCAAACAAGAAGAAGCTTGAAAGCAAATGGAGAATCAACCTCTCTTCAACACAACCCAAATGAGCTTGAATCTATGCAAAAAAACAAGAACATTCCCAAAATTAGGTTTAGGAATTTCTGAAATTGGTAAGAGAATAAGTTGGAGAAGAAGAAGGGAAGCTTACCAATGGGTTCTTCTTGAGTTTGGAGCAAGGAATTTGATTTGCAAGGAAAATTAGGGTTTTGGAGTTTTAATTTCCAATCTCTCCCACCACTAATACTCTAAAAACTGAAATGAGAAGAGAATGAGGGTGAGTGGGGAAGAGTGGCTCAGATTTGAGCATTAGTTAACATAGGGCTGAGCCCAAAAACCAAACCCAAAGTAAAAAGTAGCAAAAATCAACTTTCTCCAAACATATCGAAGCTTATACTCAAAAAGGTCGCAAACGGCATTTTAAACTCAATAGGAGGGGTCCCGAGTCCTAACTCAACCATATGCAAAAAGTAGCTTTTCGGACTAAAATCCGACTAACGATAAAATATTTAAATATATAAATTCCCAAATATGCGGGTTGTTACAGAAGAAGACCATGTAAAGACGGTTTGCTTGCTCGAATCGCCTATAGTAGCCATAGATGTCCCGGAAGAGCATGAGATAGCATGCCATAATTTGGTAAAAAAAATCCTTTGACCTTATCAAGCTTCTTATCAACTTTGATGATGTTGGATTGTAAAATTTGTTGATTACGAAAAATTATGGAGATGGATTCATGTGGTTAAAGACCCAGATTTAGAATCAAAATTTCTTCTTGTTGATGATGAGTCGATCTTTGACGAGATGGTCCTTGAGACGGCTCGCCATGCTGCTGTGGTTGGTCTTGAGCTATTTGCCATTGGGTCCATTCTTCAAAATATATGATATGAGGGGGTCGGGCAACCGGTAGTTTCATCATGGCTAAAGTCCAAGCGTTTAAACATACAATGGTAGAAATCGGTGAATTCAGTTCTGGAATTTCAAAAGCTTTTAGAAGACGCATAATATATTCTCCATAGTAGATTATATCCATTTTACCATTGTTGAAGCTTAAACATTCGTCAAGAATTAAACGGAGCCAGTTGACTTTAATGTTTCAAAAGATAGCATATAAAGCTTTAAAGTTATTTTTGCAGACAAGTTCATAACTCTCGGTTCTAGGACTTACGGTTTTCATTAGAGCGTGATGAATAATTCGTGCCTTTGGTCGTAAAGACATCGATTTTAGTTGACGCATGTCGTCTTCTAGAAACAAATGGCTTACATTGTCTTGAACAACCAAGTCACAATCAATAGTGGCCAATTCAACACCATCATTTTCCGTTTGCAAAATATGAGCCATGCGCTTTAAAGAGAAAAAGACGGGTTTCCCACATACGAGACTCCATACATAGTCTTGTTGATTTGAAATGTTTAGGTGACCCAAATTTAGGTTTGCGTAGAACAATTTCACCATTGTTTGGTTGATTTTGTGTTTGTTATCATTAATGTTAAACAACGACTCCAAATTGCTCCTTCGAGCTAATTCTTGGATTTGATATGGAGAAAAATCAAGCAATTTGACAAACGAACCTTCGAAAATCCTTGAGTCTTGCATTCGTCCCCACCTCCTAATTGCGGTGTCATCAAATAGCCATCTTTGAATTTGTTTGTTTGACGGAGGTTGAGATGATGAGGAAGCTTGTCCTTTTGTTTAGGAGCCACTTAATTTTAATTTTGAAGAAAAAAATGGAGTTTTGAAAAGTCTAGGGTTTTGAAAAATATGGAAATCTGAAATGGTAATGGTGAAAAGAGAGTAAAGTATAGGATAAAAGGAATAAAGTGGGTAGGTGAAAGTAAAAAAAAGTAAATTAGATCTATGGCTCAGTCGACTGGCTCAGGGCTTTAGTCGACTGAAGCTGAAGGTCGAATTTTTCTACCTTCTGGTCCAGTCGATTGAGGCTCTAGGATAGTCGCCTAGCCATGTATATATAAAAAATTAACTTGCTGTGTCAGTCGACTGACCACCTGAGACAGTCGACCGACCTGCAAGTTTTTTTGCAGTGAATTTTATTTTGGTGGTAAATGTTAATATATATATATTGTTAGTTCTATTAATATAAATGGTTTTCATTTTGATAAATGATACAGAAATAAATTTAGTTTGCTATGAAATGTTAATATTGTCTATATATGAAGTCGTAATTTCTATTATTTAATATAAATAGTTGTCATGATGAATTAATGAACCAGAAATAAATTGATTCCCAAACATACATACGTAGAGAATTTATTCAGATCTATAAAAAAAGATAATGACTACTACGATTATTTCGAGGGGCTAGGCATCTTGTATTCTTTCAGTTTCTTGCGACAAACATTCGATTCTTCGTTGCGATCCTACGAATTCGGTGATTACGGTGGTCGCGGTGGAGATGAAGTCGATGGTCATCTGATAAGCGAAACATCATATTCGTCTATCGGATGTGACGATTCCCCGTAGAACTTCATAACGATGTGCTCAATGATTTCTATCCTTTTGGAGTTTATCTTTTGTTCGTAATACATTTTCCGTTGTAGTATTAGAGATTCTTGCTGATAATGGTGGAGATCATCTATCTTTTGCTTCGTGTTCGGAGAAATATCGATCGTCTTCTTTCCCTACTACTTATCCGGAGTATATCTGGTGTGATAGACAGATGATGGTGAAATTTTGTGACCCGGAGTTTTTGGAGAGCTGTTTGAAGCAAAAATTTCGATAGAATCCGTTGAAGAGGAGGTTGACATGCTTGACAAATAGTTGTTTATAAAAGCTTTACTTCAGTTTGAGAGGAAAACTAATGATGGCTTTAATTCAGTTTGATTGCATAGAAGAAGGAGTATGCATCTATTTATTGGCTAAGTGTAGGAAATATAGTATGGAATTGAGTGGATTATATTAAATTTAGCCAAGAAGTATGGAAATACGTTAGTTTGTCTATTGGCTGATATATTTTGTGTAATTTTAATATTTATAAATATAGGAATGTATATTTATTAAGTTAAATGTGACATGTATCGTAGTATATATTAATGTCACCATATAATAAACTGCCCATGCTAGACTGCAATAGAAAAAATCAATAGCTCAAGTGTTTAAGACACTTGGGCTATTCACATTAGATCATGGGTTCGAGTCTTAGCATGGTCAGAATTTTAAATTTATGCAAACAAATTTATTTTTGAGTTTTAAGTTAAAAAAATTATATTTTATTTATATATCTTTAATTGACATTATACCAAGCTCACATCACAATTTTATAAACGTATTTTCTAACAGTGGTTTAGTAAAAATGTCGGCTAATTGATTTTTTGATGGTACGTAGTCCAGATTTATCACTTCTTTTTCTGTTATCACGTAAAAAATGATGTCTAATGTCTATATGTTTAGTTCTTGAGTGGTTTACTGGATTTTTAGATAGATTTATTGCTAAATTGTTGATTTTGATAGATTGATTCCAAAATCTTTAAGTGTCTGTTGCATATAAATTACTTGTGTGCAAGCTAGTGCCGCAAAAATATACTCTGCTTCACAAGTTTATAGAGAGACATAGTTTGTTTCTTGCTAAACCATGATATTAAGGATTTACCAATGAAGTGACACGTACCGCTTGTACTTTTTCTATCTGTTCGTGATCCTTCGAAATTAGCATCCCTCTATGATACTAATTCGAACGAACACTCTTTTAGATAGAAAAGTCCAAAATTTGTAGTTTTACTAAGATAGTGTAGTATATGTTTTACAGCACGTAAATGTGATTCTTTCAGGTCAGATTGAAATCGTGCACATAAGCATACACTCACCATAATATCCGGTCTACTTTCTGTTAAATAAAGTAGTGATCCTATCATACCACGATATAGTTTTTGGTCTGCACTTTTGTCATTTTCATTTTTATCAAGATGTGTTATTGTGCTCATAGATGTTGGTTTGGCAGACGTGTTTTCCATTCCAAAATGCTTGATAAAGTTATTACAATATTTTTCTTGATTAATAAATATTCCATTTGAAACTTGTTTTATTTGAAGTCCTAGAAAATATGATAATTCTCCCATGTCGGACATTTCAAATTCTCTAGTCATTATTTCAGAAAATTCATTACATAATTCATTATTAGTTGAGCCAAATATGATGTCATCGACATATGTTTGAACTATTAATATATCTTTTATACAATGTTTTATAAATAAAGTTTGATCTACTTTTCCTATTTCGAATCCAGAATCAATTTAGCTTTTAAGGCATTCATACCAAGCACGTGGTGCTTGTTTTAAGCCATATAAAGCTTTCATATGTTTATAGACATGATCTGGATAGTTTTCAAGAATAAATAAAGGAGGGTTTTCAACATAAACGTTTTCTATTATATAGACATTTGAAAAAGCACTTTTAACATCCATTTGATAGAGTTTAAAGTTATTATAACATGCGTATGCCAATGAAATTCGTATTGCTTCTAGTCTAGCAACTGGAGCAAACGTTTCTTCGTAGTTTATTCCTTCTTTCTGGTTATATCCTTGTGTTGCTAGTCTCGTTTTGTTTCTAGTTATATTTTGCTAATTCGTCTGCTTTATTTTTATAAACCCATTTAGTTCCTATAATAGTCTGATCGGTCGGTCTGGTTACTAGTTCCCAAACTTCATTTCGTTCAAACTGATTTAGTTCTTCTTACATATCAATAATCCAGTTTTCATCCGACGATGCTTCCTTTGTATTTTTAGGTTCTATAGTAGAGAGAAAAGCTACATTACCCATTAAATTTAATTGATTTCTAGTTCGAATATTTGAATTTATTTCTCCAATTATATTTTCTATAGGATGATTTCGCAAAACTCTTCGAGGAGATCTTATTGTATTAATAGTATTTCGGTTTTCTAAATTATTACTAATGTTTTCATTTTCTCTAGAATTATAAATTATATCGTCATCATCTCTTGAATTGTTTATTATTATATTTTATTATTATTATTAAATAAGTCATTGTCATTAATTAAATTAGAAACAAGTTTAGAGTTCTCATCAAAAGATGCATAGAGTGACTTTTCGATAGTATATTTTCGTTTACTAAAAATTCGATAGGCTTTGCTTCGATTCGAATATCCAAGAAATATTCCTTCGTCCATTTTGAATCAAATTTGCCAAGCTAATCTTTTGTATTTAATATAAAACATTTTGATCCAAATATTTAAAAATAAGATATGCTTGGTTTTCAATCGTTAAAAAGTTCGTAAGGAGTATTTTTGGTGAGAGGTCTAATAGAAACACGATTCAAAACATAACAAGCAGTTGCACCAGCTTCTACCCAAAATTGTTTTGGTAACGTGCTTTCATTTAGTAAAGTTTTTGCACATTCTTGTAGAGTTTGATTCTTTCGTTCTACAACTCCATTTTGTTGTGGAGTTCTAGGAAACGAAAAGTTATGAAATATTCCTTTATTTTTACAATAGTTATCAAATTGTATATTTTCAAATTCACCTCCGTGATCACTTCTAATATTTTTAATTTTAATACCTTTTAAATTTTGAATTTGTTTAACAAATGTTTTGAAATTTCAAAGGTATCACTTTTATTTTTCATAAACATAGTCCATGTATATCTAGAAAAATCATCAACAATTACAAATACGTATTTATTATGATTTATGGATTGAATTGGGTAGGGCCAAATAAATCCATATGAAGTAATTCGAGTGGTTGTAATGTCGAAATAACTTTCTTAGATTGAAACGAAGATTTAGTTGAATTACCTAATTGACATGAGTCACATATATTATTAACTTTAAAGTTCATATTTGGTAATCCTTTTACAAGATTATTTTTAGAAATTTTATTTATATTTTTAAATTGATATGACAGAATCGTTTATGTCATATTCAGGGATCATTTTCATTAGCTATTAAATACATATCTGAGTTATGATTAACTTTCATATTCAAAACGTAAATATTTTTATCTTTATTTCCTTCGAAAATAAGATTATGATTTTAATCAAGAATACTACCTTTTTTTTCAGAAAATGATATTTTGAAATCTTTATCACATAATTGACTTATACTTAACAGACTATGTTTTAAATTCTTAACTAATAAAATGTTTGTAATAAGAGGTAAATTAGATGTACCGTAATTTCTCACATCGCCTTTGCCGATGATATATCCCTTGGAATTATCTCCAAAAGTGACAGAACCTCCATCTGAGTATGTAATATTTATCAGCATATCCTTGTCTCCTATCATGTGTTTTGAGCAACCACTATCGAGTATCAATTTTCCTCTTTTCTTGAGTGGGACCTACAAAAATATTAGATATGTTGGTACCCACCTTTTAATAAGGTCCTAAGAGTTAGGTCTTAGGAAACCAAACCTAAGTGGGTTTAGTATCTCTTTTATAAATATAATGTGATATCCCGGAAATTTTGGCAATATCAATTTAATAATCTGTATTTAGAATTAAATTGATTTGATAAATTCTGTTAATAAATTTTGATTTGATTTAATGATCTAATTAAATGAATATTTAATTAGTGAATTTTATCTTTTAAAAGCTAAAAAATGTTTTCCTATTTATAATGTATATATATTATATATATATATATATATTATGAATAGATAAGTTTTGAATTTAATAAATAAATCTTGCTTTAAATTTCTAATATTCATTTTGATAATTTGAGAATTATTATTTTATTTAATATATTACTATTCAAAACTATTTAATAAGTAACTATATGGTTTTAAGATACTTAAGGAAAATGTTTTAAATTGTTTAAATATAATTTAAGCATAAGTTTAAATTTTAAATAAGTTAAACAAAGTTTTATTTTATTTCCTTTTTGAATATAGTTTGATAAATATGATTTGAAATATATACAAGTTTAAAATACAATTTTTTTTTCCAAATGAAACATTAATGCATTTAAATAAGTTAGATAAGATAAGTAATTTATAATTTCTTTTATAAATTATTTAAATTGATAAATATGTTATTTTCAAATAATATTAATAAATGTATAAATATAGATAGGTTTTAAAAGGCAATATTATTATTATTTTTAAATTAAATATGTTGATATAAATTAGCTTTAAATTGGATTTTTAAATTTATGATTGGATTTGAAATTGAATTTGAATTCAAAAGAACAAACATTTTTAAATTATTTGGATAAGCTTTCATTTTTATATAATTTGTTTCATTTCATTTTCTTTAAAAAGGAAATGCACATACACATTTACATATGAAAATAATTTATATATATAAGCATTTAACAAATAAAGAAAAGAGTTTTATTTACTTTTAAATTAAATAAAAACAAATAAAATTACTTATAAGACACATGTTAATATATTAAGTGGTATAATGACATGTGTTAAGTAATTAATTAAAATCGATGACAAGTGTAGTTAAGTTAAGTGACTAATGTAACAAATGTTAGTTCTTTTACACGTGTCATATTTATTTTTAATTTTTCTTTTAAATAAATCTTTTTATCTTATATAAACACATACCTCATCTCCTCAGTTTCTTTTAATCTTCATTTTTCAAAGTTAAGAAAAAAATTCAGCTGAAAACAAATTTGTTTCCAAACTCTCAAAAACCAAAATCATGTTCAAAATCAAAATCTGGAAATTTCTCCTCAAACCAAAATCCAATTCAAAAGATCATAACCCTGTAAATCAAGCCCCTGTAATTTTTCAAATCTGTAGCCTGTATATATTCAAACATGAAAACCATAAACCATTTTCCCTGTAAACAAATTCCCTGATCAAATCTGTTCAGAGCATGCAACTGCATGTTTTTCAAAGTAAAGCATTTCCAAAATCAATATGTCTGCATTTTTTTCAAACCTGCATGCAACTGTTGTTGTAATTCAAGGACTAAAGTTTTCAAAGGGCATTCAAGTTTTATATCAAACTCAAAGAAGCATTCAAATTTAAATTTTCAAATGCATCTGGAGTCAAGCCTGCATGCAAGTATGTGAAGTAAACCTGAGCCAAAGCACAAGTTTTCAAAACAGTTTTCAAAGAAAAAGGGCCTGTTTTCATCACTATTTCCAGGTGAGTAACATAACTAATTTAAAGGATTAAGTATGAATCTGCTGCATGTTTTTCCCTCTGAATTAAATATGTTTTGTGTGAATGTATGTTTATGAATTACTGTGCATTTTGGATGTATAATATATACATGTTTGTGAATGTCAGTAAACATCTCTGTTTAAAGTTTTTTTAAAAAAATAATAATTTCTCTTGCTCTTGTTCAAATTTTTGTTCAGACTTAAGTCTTGAACAAAGTTGTTTATTATACCATAGCTTTAGGTTTAAAAATTTGTTAACTAAAAATAACTTGTATTTCCTCTGGAAATAAATAAACCACAGTGTAAATTTAAAATAAGCAGAAATTCAATATAATTGTTGCATAGATTCAGGTGCATGAATCAAAAGCTAAAGCTTAAACTTGATTTTTAAAACAAAAATTACTATTTTTAGTAAAGAGATTTGATTGCATTTCTGGTTTAACCGGAATTTAGAATTTGATGAAATTCAGATGAACCCAATAGACTGAGGGGTCATAATTCTTTCTAGAGGAAGAGGAGTGGTATGTGATTTAAGGAAAAATGGCGGAGGTGGTGGAAGATCACCGTGGTGATGGTGATTGTTCAAATTGATTTGTAAACCTAGTTTTTGGATGGTGCATGAGTTTTGATCGGCATGGTTGCTCTCTTTTGATCGAGTGCTACAATTTTTGGGGAGATGGTAGCTTAGGTGTTGAAGAAAGGTTGGACGGAGTTTCAAAGCCTCCGATGGCCGGAGGAGCGAGGACGAGGAGTTTTTCCAGTTTTGAGGGGGTTGCCTGTTGCTTCCAGTTTCTGATTTGGGTGTTCGATCTTGATTTCGTGATGCTTGTGAAGTTCTAATGGTCGATGACGGATCTGAGAGCAATCATCGATGTGCTCAAGTCAGTGGTGATGACCGGAGATGGTCAGGACCACCGTGCATATGCACGGTGCAGGGGTCTGTATCAGGTGATGTTTTGTTTAAGGGGATGGTTTACTCGAGTTTTGCTCCGGTGATTTGATCATTTGCTCGAAGTGTATGTGACTCGAAGCAGGAAAGGTTGGCCTCGGGTCATTTGATTTTTTTATAGGTTTCTTTAAAAACCTGATTGTTTTAAAAATTTTAAACTGGGTTTTAAATTTGAAACAATATTTTTAAACAAAGTTGAAAGAAGAATTTAAGGTAGGAATTCAAAGCACTTTTGAATCCTATTTTTAAAATTTAATTTAAATTTTATAAATTAAAATGTTTTAAACAACTATAAAAGGGTTTAAATAGTTTAATTTTAAAGTAAAGCTTTAAAATAAAAGTAGAGATTTAACTTAAATTTAAATCTGGATTCAAATCCAAATTTGAATCATAGTTTTGAAATAAAGGAAGTTTTTAAATTTAAATTATTTTAAAACAACTTTGAATGTTTAAGATAATTTAAAATATGATTTGTATCTTAAATAAAATTGGGTTTAAATTCCTTTAACATCCTTTATAAAAAAAGAAATTCTTTAGCACAAGTTTTAAAGGGTTTTTAAATGTTTTAAATCTTTGTTAAAGTTAAGTTTGACTTCATTTTAAATCTAAGATTTAAAATGCAATTTGAAAACAAATTTAAAAGTAAATTGTTAAATTACTTTGTTAATGATACTGTAATCATTAATAAGAAATGTCTTTATTTTAAAGTAAATCAAAGATTTAATGAATTGTGATTCATTAAATTAATAAGGTAATTTAAATAATTTAACTAATTTATTTATTTAATTAATTAAGGGTTTGAAAAATTAATTAAGGTTAAATTAAGTAATTAAGATAAATTAGATTTGTAATTTATATTAATTAATTTAATTTAATTACTTAAGAAAGGTAATTTAAGAATTTTTGATAAGTTAATGAAGGTCATTAACTTAAGATTATTTAATAATTAATTAATGTAACTAAATTTTGATAATTAATTGGATTAATTAATTTAGATAATCATTTATGGAATTTGGTTAAGTATAACCACCTTATGAAGGTAATTAAAGTTATTAATTATTCACTGGAATCAATTAATTAATTTGAATAGTTTAAGTTAATTAATTAAGTTTAATTAATTTAGAATAATCATTGGATGGGAATAAGTAATTAATGAAGGATAATTACTTAGAGAAGTAATTAAGATAGTAATTACTGAATGTAACTTATTGAAGTATGGAAGAGTTTTAGAATAAATTGCTTTGTCTAACTATGGAGGGTAATTAATTAGTAAAAGTAATTAATGATTAATTACTTAGTGTAATTATTTAAGCATTGATTGATTAAGTCATTTGAAAAATAATTAAGAAATGTAATTAATTAAGGGTAATTAATTACTAATAAAATTGATCAAGGATGATTAATAAATATAATTAATTATTAAATGTAATTAATTTAGGAGTAATTAATTTACTCAATGAAGTAATTAAGAGTAGTTAATCACTGAAGGTAATTAATCGAAAGTGATTAATAATTATGGTTTAATTAAGGTTAATTACGTAATGAAGTTAATTAATTAAAAAATAATTAGGGATCATTAATTTATATAAGTAATGATGTAATTAAGGTTGATTAATTGAGAATTAATAAATCAATGATAAGTGATTAATGAAGTAATTAATTAATGTAATTAATTAAGGATTAATGTAATTAATTATAATCAATTAATTAATGAAGCAATTAAAGGTTAATTAATGTTTTTGGTTAAGGATAATTAATTTATGAAATTAATTAAAGGATAATTACTTCAATGTAATCAAAAAAATATTTAATCAAAGGTGATTAATTAAGGGAATTAATTAGAGGTTAATTAATTAATTGATTTGCAATTAATTAATGGTTATATAAGCAGGATTTATAGAATGAAGTAGCTAATTTAACTTACTTTAAATTAATTAGTGATGAAATGATTAATTTAATTCATTTTAAATTAATTGTAAATGGTGTGATTATTAATCCTTGTTTATATATGGATGATATAGATATTCTGGAATGGTTTGAATTTCAAATATGAGATAAATAATGTTGTGTGATATGGATGCTTTGGTTGCATTATGATGATAATATGAATTATCTATTGGTGATGATAATATTGATTATCTATTTGTGATGATAATATGGATTATCTGTTTATGATGATAATGTTGATTATCTATTGTGATGATGTGAATTATCTATCTATGTGTATATAGGTAATTAAATTGAATTGTTTTAAACTTAAAACAACTTGGACCTAAAAGATACGTTTTGGATTCGATGAAACCAAGATCGGGTTTCCATATTTGGATATCCGAAAACCACATCGATCCAAATTAATGATAGGTCGTGAATCTCAAGTGAAGATAAAGATTCAGAGTGCAAGGGTTATCGTCGTTAACTCTGAGGATGATTCCAAAATGAGTGTAACGAGATAATGCCTTCGGTTTCGTTCGAACCCGGAACGAACTTGTATGGATTGAATGCTTTCAACACATCGTCAGATGGACGATGAGCATTCTAAGAGAAGTCTACTCTTAAGGTAATCGTAGCCTCAAGCCTCATCAACCTGGAATGGCTAAAACATGGAAGGTGCAGCAAGGCTAAGTGGGTCATACCCAAATAGGACGAGATTTTCCCCTGTCTAGAAGTCCCATTTTATTCCGCTGTGTGGGCAGTTGGGTCGCGGCTAACTGCGTGGTTGTCTTGTTCGGGACTATCCAGTAAAGGATGGTTCTGGCTTTGTGTTGCAGGGGATTGGGAGTGATCCTCGGTACGGTGATCTAGGCCCCGTACTGTGACAGGCAGTATCCCGGTAGCCCTGCCATTGTATGGAATCCAAACTCCAATAAGTGCCGTACGTTTTAGTTATGCCCAACTATGTTGGAACGTGAGATGTAAGCATTCCAGCTATTTCTGTATTTTACTTGAAAACTCTAGACCCTATTATAATATCACCGGATTTTCAATCAAATGTTTTGGTTAGCGTAAGGTAAAAACTTTTCCATGTTTATGTGTGGAAAGTCTTACGTGATACCTTTCTTTTCAAACGTTTTCAAAAGTTAAGCAACTTTAACCTGTTACTCACAATAGACCCATGTCTGATCCGGAGTTTATTTTTGTTTTTCTTAAACTCTTGGGTACTCAAATTTTTACGAGTAGCCAAGGGATTCAGGTTAGCTTTGACGAATTGTGGAGAAGTAATGGAGCAGGAGGCTTCTGCGTTGTAATTATCTAGTATTCCGCTGTGTTAGTTTCTCTGATAGTTTCCTTGTATTGTACTGTGTTGTGATAACTAGACAGGTGTTTATAACTGTCAAGTATGTGATATATAATCTGTGTAACTCTAATAATAATGTAATACTTATGTTATTAATATAATTTATTCATTCCGCTGTTGAGATTCTGATGTGTTTTCTCTGCTTTCTTCTCTTTCTTTCTCTTTCTATCTCTTTCTTTCTTAACTCATGATGCGTCTTTCTGGTAAGTGAAAGACGAGTCGTGACATTTTTTTTTTATTATTATGAACATTTTCTATAAATGAATTAATATACTTTTTCCATGTTAGTTTGTTATCAGTTTTAGGTACACATATATTTATAGTTTTAGAAACTAATCTACTTGAAAATGTGGATGTTTTATCAAACTTAACTTTTTTTAAATTACTAGATTAGGAATTCTTGATTTTCTTCTTATATCCTAAACTATTTTTATTATTAACAGATTGTGAATTCTCAATTATTCTAGATAAATTTTCTCTTCCTTTATTGAAATTTGAAACATTTTTTGTGATTCCATCTAATTTGGTCTTTAGACTTGAATTTTCTAGTTCTACCATTTTAATATTAGTCTTTAAAACGTGATTTTTAGAAACAAGACTATAATCCTTTTCTTTTTGAGTTTTAATTTTTTGACTCAATAATATAAGTTGAGAAATTAAAATTTGAAAGGGATTCTTGAGTTTTCTCAAGTTCTTCTTCCAATATTTTCTTCTCGTCTTTAAGCATATCTCTTTCGAATTCTGCCTTGTTCTGATTTCTACAGCCTCTTTATATTTTCTTTTGAGACTTTTAAAGTATCTAATAATTCAGAATTTATTTCTATCATATCATCAAAAGTTAAATCACTAACCTCATTAGCTTTAGTCATAAAACATACGTTAGCTTGTTCATTATCGTTGTCACTTTCACTTCCCGAAGAAGAAGAGGAGGAATCTGAATCATCCCATGTGACTGAAAATGTTTTTCTTTTGAATTTGTCCTTCCTTTTATTTCGATATTCTTTCTTTTGATCTGGATAATCCTTCTGCATATGCCCCTTTTTGTGACAGTTAAAACATTCCATAACTGATAGAGACGGTGGTTTATTGCTGTTTGAGCTTCTCTTGCTATTATTTCTGTTTCCTTTTCTATATTTCAAGAATTTCTTAAAGTTCTTGGCAATAAAGGCTAGGTCATCTTTGTCTAAATCTGATTCTTCTTGTTCTGCATGAAATGCTATCTTCTTTTTATCTTGAGGCTGAACTCTTTTTGCCTGCAAATTCACTTCATAAGACATTAGATTTCCTATTAACTCTTCCGGAGTTAATTTGGAAATATCGTTCGCTTCTCCAACAACGAGAACTTTTTTTCTAAATCTTCCGTTAAAGAGTTAAGGATTTTGGATACAATATCAAAGTCTGAATATTTTTCTCCTAGTCCTACTAATGAATGATAGATATCCTGAAATCTTGAGTACATATCATTTATAGATTCATTTTCTTTCATTCTAAAGTTTTGAAACTGACTCTTGAGCATGGATATTTTGCTTTGTTTGACATTGTTGGTTCCTTCGTGTGTAACTTTGAGTGTACTCCATATTTCGTATGCAGTATTGAACATGCTAACATGGTTAAACTCATTTTTATATAAGGCATAAAGCAACATATTCTTGGCTTTTGCATTAGCTGTGGCATCTAGTTTCTTTGTATTTGATCAAATTGAATATTCTTCAGTAGGAATAGTATATTCTGTCCGAGTTATATTCCATGAATCAAAACCATTTTCTTGCATATATATTCTCATTCATGTGGCCCATAGTTATAATTCATTGCATTAAATAGTGGTGGACGTGTAGTGGATTGTCCTTCAATGAAGCTAGTGTTAATGTTAGTGTTAGTGCTAGTGTTAGTGTCCATATTATTAGATTATCAGATAACTGTGTTATGGTTATATGATGACGTTGCTCTGATACCAAATGAAATGTGCTATGGATCATGTAATATGGATATATGATAATACAAAGTATAATGATGATAATAAAACTGTAAATAGTATGGAATAAAAAGTAGTATAGTAAAATGATACCGGAGATTTTTATACTGGTTCGGAGCACCGTCCTATGTCCAGTCCCAGACTCCTTCTAGAATTTCACTAAAACAACAACCCTTACTTAACCCAGAGGAACAAAACTATACACCCCTACGCAGACGAGCGGGGACTTGAGCAGCAGAACAGGATTATGCCTCAACAGCCGAAGAGGACTTCACTCGCCTGAGCAGTAGAACAGGACTTCAACTAATACTAGTTTTGACTAATGTGTGTTTTGATAACACGGATTTGTCACTTGTAGTACACCCTTCCTATAATCTTCTCCTCGAGTATAAATATATATTTGAAGTATATGAAGAATAGAAGGGTATAATATTGCTTTAATGCAGAATAATTGGAAGTATGGTAGCAAATAGATTTCAGAAAGTTAGATCAGAGAATAAGGGAATTAGATTGTGATTTTTTGATTTGAAATTAAGTTGGAGTTTGTATTTATAAAGGTTAGAAAGTAGCGACTGTTGGTGAAGAGTTTTGATCGAAGTGTTGCGTCCGAATCTTTTCGTTAAAGGTTCAAAACTCTTCACAAAGGTCTTGTCTTTTCGAAAAGTGGCTGCTATAGAAATTCAGTCAACTGAGCCTCTGGGTCAATCGAATGAATATTCGAAATAATTTTAAATTTAAATTCATATATTTATGTAATTATGCATGCTACACAAAATTCCCAGTGTCATTCAACTGGTTCAGAGGGATAGTCGACTGACCTGGTTAAATTTGTGCAGTATGCACAATTTACATAAGTATATCAATTTTTATAAATTTAAATCACTTTTATACTTTAAATGTATGCTTATATATATAATATTTGGTAAATATAATGCTTAAATATATAATTTTATATACGTAATCGAGGAGATATTTTAACAATATTGACCTAAGACTTAAAAACAAAATACTATAGTTGATGCACCGGTTTTAAAGTCTCTTCTCCTTGTCTCTTTTTGTCGTAGCAGTCGTCAAATCTGTATGTCGTAGTGATAGCTTCGTGTCATGAATCAAAACCAAGTCTCAACAAACCCCTATCCTTACAAATGCTGAAAATAACAAAACAAAAGTAATAGATGTAGCGGATAATAGAATATGTCCATACGATGATGAAGATCTCCATCTCTCCTCTAGAAACTCCAAGCATCTTCAACTAAACCTGAAACTACTCGAATCTGACCCGAATATTAAAAATACCCGGGCCAGTCTTGATAAACTAGCATGAGATACTCGAAATTTAAAATATATAGGCCATGACGATGTTATCAAAACCTTTGAAAAAAATGTATCTCATAAGACCACGACCACACATAAATACGGATGGGTTTTTACCATATGATAACCAAAACATTTTTATACCAAAATATACTTGATATTATTTTAATGACATTCTTTTGAAAACAGTTTCAAATAAAACTTATTCAAATAAGGTATCAATATCTGGACTAAGTCTAAGGTAATATATTCGGACTAGGTCAATGGAATACACCGAATGGAATATATGATACCAAAAGGGTAGCTGAAATGTTTGCAAGTCATTACACCTATTTTGGGAATACAGTCAAAATCGTAAATCTCACATTGGGATTAGATTTCCAACATGATGGGGAACTAGTGGCATTTTCTCCAATCCATGCATAACAAACATAGCTCCCACGGTGCCTTAATCGCTTTTCTCAAACTAGTCACTTGGAACTATACTTGCTACACTACCACTGATAACCGGTAGTTTCCTGCTTTTCTCAAGCTAAACACTTTATCCAAATGAGGCAATGAATGCCTTGAGGGACGTATCCCCCTAAGGACCCAACGTATTGGACACCACCATACATACTCACTTATTCCAAATTTTGTCTGTCAAATCACATGTATCCCGTAGCATCTTCCGGGATGTGAGGCTAGTGAAGCTACGCTCAATTTCTTCAAAGCCACGCTTTTCATACAAAAATACACTTTGATCATAATGGGTCCCACTTTGAATGCCACACTACCATTCATTTGATCACTATTTTACTCCTACAAGCATACAACCTCTGAGCTCGTATGTCTCAGAGAAGGGTGTTAAGCTAAGAGAAGTTGCCTTCTCCGCCACCAAGAAGATGTACATTTTTAAAAGTCGAACGTTGTGTCTCAGAAATGCAATGTCAAACATTTATTCATACAAGTACGTTCTAGGACTGAATGAAGCCGAATGCACTCTCCTACCATTAGTAGCGAGTAGTCCTTGTAATCCGAGAAATCTCCACAACGAGGAAACCATTGGAATAAATAACTCTATAATAGGAGTGACCCAGAGCATATCAACAAGCTGTCCTCATGAAGATTCACGGTCTTAAATTATCATCATCGTCAACATGTCTTCACTTTCGAATGTATACATTGGTTCAAAGTAGTTTTCGAATAGGAATCACCCAAATCCGACCCTCGTTCCTTCGAAGCCAATTATCAATAAAAAGATGTTCAGTTCATATGTAGATATCAATCGTCAACCAATTACTTCATCTTTTATTTAAATAAAATATCTTTATTAGATATACTCTTTTCAATTTATTCCATTTTCTTTTCAAAAGTATATGGAATCATTAAGCCTCATTTATTAAATTATTTGGTTTATTTAAACCTCTCTTAAATTTTGAATAATTCCAAATCATTTTCTCTTTTACTTAGGAAAACTTTTCCAAATCCGAGCTCGTTTTAGAGCTAGATTCGCCTTAATTGCTTGTCTCTTTCCCTGAGCTCCACTCAAGTTAGCTTTAGCTATTTCAAAAGCTTGTTGAGCCTCTTGAGGATCAATATCAGCTCTCCGCATCATTTCCTAAAATGGTGATCTCATTATTACTTATTCTAACGAAACCTTATTAAATCTTAATCATTTATTTCTTATATTCAAGTTATAACTTTTGTACTTAAGGAAAATATTTCCAAATCATTTACTAAATCTTAATCAAAGATTTCTTTCTTAACTTCAAATCATATTCTTGCAAATCGAAGATTTTCACGACAGAGCACTACTACCACATGGTAAATTTCACCTCCAGGGACTAAGGGAAAGCAATCCTACATCATGAAGATCTTCGCCTTCAATATGTTTTATTTCTAAAATTAGGTTGAAGGGGTTTTCTGATAGGAAACAACCAAATCCAATCTCGGTTTTTCGGACAAGAATCATCCAAATCTAATCCTGGTTCCTTCATGCTAATCATCAATAAAAGATGTTAAATGGTTAATTAACATTCAAAGAATCGGTTTCTTTTATTTTATCTTGGAAAAACATAAATATGATCTTTTTAGAGCATCTGGGCTTTCCTTTCGATCTATTCCACCCCTCGTCTAAAAAGAGACAACATAGGCCAGATAAGTTCAGGGCACTGGTTGCTTCATCCCCTACCTTAATTAAAAAACTTGTTTTATCTAAAAAGATCTCACAAGTGGGACAAATGTACTAGTCATTTCCGCATACTCAATTTGTTATTATATCCAATATTCTTCACTTTTTACTTCAGTGGTGTAAACAATTCCTCTTAATCATTTATTCAAATTCTTATTAAAACTTACAAATCATATTTAAATTACTTAATCATCCTTTTAAAATCATTCAAAAAAGATTTAGGAAAGAATTGTTAAGCTTAAACTCATATTTAAAAGGTTATAAAATTCGCAGCGTAAATGTGCTACGGAAAGTGCTATATAAGCTTATTTGATTTAAACAACTTTTTAATATTTGAAAATTCATATTTTCCATTCCAAATCCCTTTTAAACCATTTTAATAGATTTATTAAATTTGTTTCATATTTTTACTCATTTATATATATATCATTCATAAAAAAAAAAAAAAATCCCTTTTTGGATTTCAAACTGTAAAACCACGATGTTTTTAGAAAATTATTTTGGACATATTTCAAACTCTACTTGATGAAATCTTAATTTTCTTTCTCCCTTTGAAAATTATTATCATTGTGGACCAAAGAATTTTTATTCGAACAAATCCGACTCATAAATCATTTTCTATGTTAATTTGAAGTTACTAGTCGAAAGTTAGGAACTACCGCTACACGACGAGCTCGATTTTGACCAATTTTGTGAATTGCTTCGGACTTATCCAAAATCCTACATATTTGTTTTAAACCATATTTAAAATATTTTAACTTATTTAAAATAATATTTTCATTATTTCAAACTCATTTTTCATTTCATTTCATATTATAGTATTACATTATTATAATATCATTTCAATCTTTTTAAAATCATTTAATAGGCTAAATAATTTCCATACACATATTTGTATGATTTTAATTACCATTGACTTAACTATACTTACTAATCATTTCTTTACCATTTATCAAACAAGTTATCATCCATGTCACAAACATATAATCAACCATAATATCAACCAAGTTATCATCCATTAAATCATCTAATATTCAATATATTAATTTCTAATTTAACATGTGTACTATCAACTTAAGTTTTATTAAAATAAAACTAAGATTTGAGTACTCACGATTAGTTCCACTCTACTAATCTTTTATGTGGATTTTCGAATTGATTCCGGCATTACTTCCTTCTTTTTTTCTTTCTTCGAAGCTTCACGACTTGCTTTCCTTCTTCGAAATGGTTCGACCATCTACTACTCCACCCCTTCTTCCTATCATTTATTCACTTCTTAGAAGCTAAATCATGTTTTAATGTTATTCTAAGGTCATTGGCAAAGTTTAGTGGTGTTTTGCCTTTGTTTGATATAGTTTTGAAAAAGTTAGTAAGGAAATGGAAGAGAAGAAGCCGTTAAGCTCTAAGGAAGAAGAAGAAGAAGAAGAGAGATTAGAAAAGGAAGAAGAATGAAAAGTGTGATAATGGAAGAGGTATGCACGGATATTTATAGGAAAAAGTTTAAAATAAAATATTATTATGTAAAATGACCAAAATACCCTTTACTTACTTTTTAAGCGACCTTATTTTTTAACACTTAATGTCACATTTCAAATCATTACTTTATGTCATTTTCAATTAATTATTACGTGAAGAATATAATAATTATGTTTTTTTGATTTAATGTTTACCTTTTGCTTTGAAATGACATGTTTGTCGTTTTGTGCTAACTTTTTCTTAATTATATTCTAGAATTTTTTAAGCATATTTAGTAAAAGTAAACTTGATTAGTGAATTAATTAATACTTACACTATTGGAATATATGTTTCTATATAAGAAAATAAATGTTCGATGACGTTGCGACAACATTAACCGACAAAACGTTGATTTTCGACAAAATATTTTACGGCCATATTTTGACGTTTTAGTTAAACTATTTAATTATGTAAACCAAATTTAAAAATGAATTTGTATATTGCTATTTAAAAATATAAACACTCATAAATAAATTAAAATAATTTATTTAACCATTGCAACTTACTTTTTTAAAATCAGCATTTTGTCACTTTTGTCGATATAGGCAAATGTTACTATTTTTGTGTGTACTTCTCTTTTCAAATGCGATCTAATTTTGTTTGAATCATATAACCTTACTTAATTTATATTTAAAATCACTTTAAATGGTAAATTTTAAAGTGGTCAAATTCTGGGTCGTTACAATAGCTCTCGGCTATGATAGAAAATTCATATCTCCAACTATAAACCCTCATCAATGTTCGTTGTCAACAATCGAGTGATAAATCCTTTCTCAGACTAGTGTAGAACACCTCAAAGTTCCATACTCGAATCTTAGATCAGAATCGTGCAATAAAATAATCCATATACCTCACATGCACTTGTTAACATCCAAAAATCTTAATGAAGACCTTTTATAAATTTTTATCCTTTATTTAAACCTTTTTATAAAGATGCTTCTTTATATATGATCATTCCAAATATTTATTTTCATATGTTTTTCTTAAAGGAAAACATTTCATACCAAAGGCACCATTTCAATTTAAAAGATAACTTGCCTTTTATTTTCCAAAATTACAATCGGCTTCTCTTATTATAATATATTCCTTTTTAACCAACCTGGATATTAATCTATCAATTAATAATTCAAAATTATCTTGTTAACTTAAGGAAAATCATATAGATCGAGAAACTTTAAAATTATACCAGGGAACTGGGTACTACCAATAGTATCATATATCTCCCTAACAAGAAGGGTAATACTTAAGGGAAGTGTTTCCCAATCGAACATATCTCTTACCAATTTTTAGTTACTTTCGTCCCACTCAAACTAGTTATCATTTGAGATTTTCTTGCTTTCCCAAAAACATTTATTACAATAATAAATGTTGAAATCTATTTTTTTATCACTTATACATTTTAAATCACTTTTTAAAGTCATTAATCTTTATTTGGAAAATATCACTTTCAAAAAATTCCTTCAAAGATTATTTTAACTTTTAAAACGTGAATGTATTTTCTATATAAAATCCGTACTTAAATCTTAACCGAAATCATTTCCATATTTATAAAACTATGTTTATATATTTCATTTCTATTTTACAAACTTCTTGTTATAAAATCTTTATTTATAAAATTCCATTTAAACTACTCTTTTATAAATCCATTTACAAAATATTAATTACAAATCTATTTTTAATATTCGTAAAACGCCGTTTAAAATCTATTACTTTATTTATAAAATATCACATTTATAAATTTGATCTTAATATATATATATATCACTTTATATAAAATGAATTATTTACAGTAGATGACTTTTCTTTAATTTCTTTAAACTTTTCCAAATAAATTCATAACACCAAGATTTAAATTCTCAAAAATCCTTTTATAAAACATATCTTTTAAATTTATCTTTTACAAACCATTTGATTTTCTAATGAAACACACTTTTACACAACATGATCATTTATTATTTTATAAATTTATTAAGCTTAACCCAATATTATTGCCAAGCATCTTATAGTCAAATCGTGAAACTTAATCCGCAAGGTGTTTGTATTTAAACTTTCAAATCAAACGACTAATCATTATATAAATAACTATATCTATAATCATCAAACGTCAGACATTCGTCGGACATTGAATGCCACGTCAGACATTCGTCAGATATTGAATTCCACGTCAGACATTCGTCCATACAATTTGTCTAGGAACAGGACAAACCGAAGGCACTCTCCTACCATATCCTATCGGGAATAACCCCTAGGATTAGTAGTGAGAAATCCTTGCATCGAAGATCTCAAATGAAGAACTCTCATCACGTAGAAGTAATATGGGAAATTCCCCCAAAGGTCGGTGACAAGCAGCCCTACATTCCATCTTCAAAACCATATCATTCCATGTCATTTCTCTCGAACACGTAAATAGGTTTGAAGTGGTCTTCAGATAGAAATTTTCCAAATCCATTCACGGTTCATTTAAACCAATCATCGATAAAAGTGGTCAAGTATATAGGTGAATAATATTTGATTAATTCATTCCTTTTATCAAAAATGTCTTTTAGAGATATATAACTTTAAATCATTTCTTTCTGGTATATACAGAATTATTAAACCTCTATTGTTAAATTTTGTGGTTAGTTAAACCTTCTTAAATCTTGAAATAATTCCAAATCATTTCGCCTTTTACTTTGAAAAATATATAGGTATCATTTATTTAAATCTTTAATAAATATTTCTTATTTCGAAATCATAATTCTTAATTGAGATGAAGCTATGTTATCTAAGATGGTAATTCAAAAACTAGTTAATATTGAGTATAAAGGATCCATGGAAATTATACTAATTCCACTTAATATCAATTTAAGTATTCAATAAGCACTATCAATTGAATAACGGTGAAATCATCTTTTAAATTCATACGGTTAGTACGAGTTCCCTCCTTGGAAATTAAAACCAACCATATGAAGATTATATTCAATACAAGTTATTTAAATTTGGAAAATTTATTCTTTTTATACTTAATTTGTTTCCACATTTCGACCTTATCTATCCTACGCCTAGAAAAGAGTCCAGGTGAGCTAGGGCACTGGTTGCTCCTTAACATCTCCTTAGTTTAAGCACACCACGTCTAGATTTCACAAATAGAAAAATCAGGTGTACTTGTCGGCTTTTAGAGCCAAGATTAAAACATTTGCTTATAACAGCTTTTCTCTTAATCATTTATTTAAACTTCCTGTAAATAAATGACAAAACCTTTAAATCATTATTTAAACACTTATTTATTTAGTAGAAAACATTTACCTAGTGATTTGGAAAAGAATAGTTAAGTTTAAAGCTATATTTCAGGAGTGCTGCAAAAAGTGCTGCAAATAATGTTTTAAAAGCTTATTTGATATAAACAACCTTTGTATTATTCATAAATTCATTTTTATAGC
The DNA here is from genome assembly GCA_030765085.1 of Allium cepa. NCBI lineage: Eukaryota > Viridiplantae > Streptophyta > Magnoliopsida > Asparagales > Amaryllidaceae > Allium > Allium cepa. The sequence continues at coordinate 669,710,952 of CM060939.1, read as the reverse complement.
TTAAATAGGTTTGAAACATTTTAATAGATTTATAATATTTTTCATTTTTTTAAAGAGTAAAAAATATCTATTTTAAAAAATTTGTTGCTTTGGCTTTTGAACTGCGAAAGCGCAATTTTATTTAAAACCCGATTTGCTCATATTTTAAAATCTACTAAAAAATATTAATCCTTTTTTTGTTCGAAAACTACGATTATAAGACTTCGAAAAATTCTTATTTCAAAGAATTCCGACTCTGAACCCATCCTATAAATGGATTTAACTTTTAAGACATGAAATTGCAAACTACCATTATGCGACGGGTCTATTTTTTGACTAAATTTTCAATATTTGTTTTTCAAAATACTTTTAAATGTTTATAAAACATTTTAAAACCATATTAAACCATTTTTAGGAGGATTAACTTTCCATATACACCATTTCATTAATAAAAGGAAAGTGATTTCCCATATGATTTTCGGCGTGTTTTAAACATGACATTTTAATACAATCATACAATAATATCAAACAACCAAACACGATGATCAAAACATAGTAAACATCCATTGCAAACATCATATCATCATCCAATAATATAATATAAATAAGTATTTCTCACCTTATATTCAAACGAACTAACTTTAAAATGATTATAGCTCCGCTAAGATGAACCGAAGCTTTATTGAATCGAGCCTTGGACCTATGACAGTTATGGCCTGGGCTAAGAAGTGGAGGAGACTTGGCCAAGCAAGGTGATGGAGTGTGGCCATGAGTTGCTTGGAGGAAAGAGACTTCGGATAAACATTGAATTCAGAAAACTAGACTTGAAAACAGGTCATATTCTCTTGGGTTTTTGACCAACTCTGAAATTTGAAAAGCGGTCAAGATGAAAGTGTTGGAATTTCTTTTATCTACGGTTTCAAGAAAATAATTTATTGATTTGGATCAGTTTTGAGGAAGTTATAACCAAGAGAAGATGAGGTGTTCTCAGATTCATAAAAATCAAACCCGAGAATGGGTCGTCTTCTAACTAATTTTTGGACATGTTGCTTTAGGAATTTTGAAAAGTGGTCAAAAGGAAAGTTCTTGAAAAATCTATTATCTATGATTTAAAGAAAAGAAACACTTAATTTACATTTGTTTTGAGGGAGATATTATCAAAAGAATAAGAGGTATTCTCGGACCTAAAATTCTAGGCCTAAAAATGAACTTGAAAGAATGAAGATTTTGGCATAGCTAAGATCAAATTGGGAAGAAGTGATAAAAAAGAAAGTTGTAGCCACTATAATTTTACATGGTTTGAAAAAAATGAATTTACCTATTTGTTTCTGATTTGAGAAAGTTACGCTAGAATGAAGAAGGTGTAAAATGATTAGGTATTTATAGCCAGGTTTGGACACAAATATCTCCCATCACCTCACCTTCCTTCCATCACCCATGTGCATCCATTCACTTCTATCACTTCGGCCGCCCATACCCTTTCATCATCACCCCCATGTATGTGTCCATGTTCATGTCCTTATTTGTTAGATAGTTGAATTAAGGAAGCTTAAGTGTTAAATAAACTAAATTATCTTTGATATTTTTAATCTACATATATTTAAATATGTGTATATGGATATGTATATGGGTATATATGTATATTTATATGTATATTTATGCACTTGACATGTTTATGCTTGTATATACATGTGCACAAGGTAATAAACAAAGTTTCAATGACTTTGAACAACTTCTGTTTGTTAAACCATTGAGAATTGGAAAACCGATTCATGGTCACATTTTCACTTATAATTTAAATTACATATAAATGTAAACAAATTTTAAAAACTATTTCTTATCATTATCAATAAATTAAAATGATCTCATTTGAAATATAAAACCATATAAATTAACATTTACCAATTGTTTATATGAAGTGTTATTGTACAGATAAAGCGATACAATTTTTCTTATATTTTCAAATTACTTTTATCACTTTATAAAACCATTATTAATGATTTATTATCACTTTATAAAACCATTATTAATGATTTGTTATCACTTTATGACTATTAATAATGAATTATATCATTTAAAAAACAATTATTTGAATAAATATAATAATTATTAAGTCATTAAATATAAATATAATATTCTAGAATATATATAATTTAGAATATCTCGACGATGTCACAAATACATTTTATTCCCAAAATATAATTAATTTTACTTCATATTAAACAGAAAAATAAGTGTATGTATCCAGCTCTATGAGTGACGTTTGATGATAATAGATCTATTTATCGATAAAACGGTTTTTGGTTCCTTTTATCGATATTTTTCCAAAGTAAATATTTTTTGCGAATATTTCTCTAAAATAGGTTCATTATTTTCATTCATTTCACGAAACCTGGTTATTTTTTGGAAATAATCCATATTTGAATATTTAAAATAAATTAGATATACTTACTCATAGTGATCAAAATTTGGTCTTTGCATACTTCCTCCTTCAAAGAATTTCATCATTGAAATTACCCAATACAAAACCCAAAATTTTCGCCTTAAATATTTATTATTAAACCTACACCTGTACGATGTACATTGATTATCTGTACTAAATGTTTGATTCGATCTTCTATATGAATTCGCAACTTTACTTTCAAACTAGTATTGATCCCCCGATCCTATAGAGTGGACTCTGACTAGGCTTTCTGATCGTACCTATATTTTTTCCTTAAATAGCTCTCAATTATGGTAGAAAACTCAGGTCTCCAACCACAAACCCTCATCAATGTTCAATGTCAACAATGGAGTGATAAATCCATTCTCAGACCAGTGTAGAACACCTCAAGTTCTGTACTCAAATCTTAGATCAGAGTCGTGCAACGAAATAATCCACGTACCTCATACGCATTTATTGACATCCAAAAATCTTTATGAAGACTTTTCATAAAATTTTATCCTTTTTTCAAACATTTTTATAAAGATGCTTCTTTATATATAATCATTTCAAGTATTTATTTCCAAATATTTTTCTTAAAGGAAAACATATCATCTCAAAGGAATTATTTAAAATTAAAAGATAATTTACCTTTTATTTTCCAAAATTACAATCAACTTCTCTTATTATAATATATATTCCTTTATAACCAACCTTAATATAACTTATCAATGAATAATTCAAAATTATCCTGTAGACTTAAGGAAAATTATATAGATCAAGTAACTTCAAAATAATACCAAGGAACTTATACTACCAATAGTATCATATATCCCCCTAACAAGAAGGGTAATACTTAAGAGAAGTGTTTACTATCGAAACATATCACTTGCCCATTTTTAGTTATTTTCGAGCCACTCAAACTAGTTATTATTTGAGATATTCTTACTTTCTCGAAAACTTTTATTACAACGATAAATGTTGAAGTCTATGTTTTCATCAATTAGTACATTTTAAATCACTTTTTAAATTCATTAATCTTTATTTGAAATATATCACTTTCAAAACATCCCTTTAAAAGGTTATTTGAACTTTTAACACATGAATGCATTTTCTTTATAAAATCCATACTTAAATCTCAACACATATCATTTCCATATTTATAAAACTATGTTTATAAATTTCCTTTCTATTTTATAAAACTTCTTCTTATAAAATCTTTATTTATAAAATTCCATTTATAATATTCTTTCATAAATCTAATTTATTAAATCCCGTTTATAAATCCATTTACAAAATATTAATTACAAATCCAATTTTAACATTTGTAAACTACCATTTATAAATCTAAAACTTTATTTATAAAATATCACACTTATAAATTTTGCTCTTAATATATATAGACACACACACACATATATATATATATCACTTTATATTAGATGGCTTTTCTCTAATTACTTTAAACTTTGCCAAAGAATTTCAAAGCGCCAGGATTTAAGTTCTCAGAAATCCCTTTTATAAAACATATCTTCCAAATTCATCTTTTACAAAATCATTTGATTTTCTTGTGAAATAGACTTTTACACGACATTCCCATTTATTATCTTATAAATTCATTAAGCTTATTCCAATATTACTATCAAACACCTAATAGTCAAATCGTGAAACTTGATTCACAAGGTGTTTGTATTTAAACTTTTAAATCAAACAACTAATCGTTATATAAATAACTATATCTTGAAAGATATTTCTTTATATTCAAAATATGATCCAAGGTAAAATTATTTCATTTACCAATTTTCCCAAACAAAAATCATTTTATATAGCATTAACAAATACAAGCTCATATATAATACACTGAACTCATTCTAGGGTGTTACTAACTCAATCTCTAATGAGTTACACATCCTAGGATATTACTAATCCTATCTATGATGATATTTTATCCTACCAAAGCCAAGGTTCTCGCTAAACCTTGAGCTCTGACACCAAATGCAACGGCCGATAGATTTTTGACCTTCGAAAATTGACACTAGTACATCCACTGTATTGTGTGCCATAAATTCAAGTGCCCGAAACATGATCGTAAAAGGGTAAGAAAGAAAATAAAGATAACAAAATCTTACACAAATGAAATAACATATATTATTTCAATATATAATTTTTACAACGGAAATTTAATTACATTATTAGAGTCTGTCCTAAGCACAACTGGACAGTTATAAATACATGCCCTTACAAATGATGAACAATAAAATAATAAAGTGGAAATAGGATTGGGAATGGATAACGATCTATAAGGATTCTTCAACTCTAGTTCCATCAAACTGCTCCAAGCTAAACCTAAACTACTAGACTGCACGAGAAAATTAGGACATCCAAAATTTATGGAAAAAGAAAAACAAATTCCGGGTCAGTCATGAGACTAGTGTGAGAAACTCAAAATACGGATACTTGAAATCAAAAGGTATCTCATAAGACTATGTCCACATAAACACTGTACGAGTTTTTACATTATGATAACCAAAACATTTGCTATGCAAAATTATTTGATATTATTTTTACTGACTTTGTTTAAAAACCTTTTCATGTAACCTTATATGAATCTTAGCCGAAATTGTTACCGTTATTAAATTCTGTATATATTAGGTTCTACAATCAAAATTTTATAAGGCTCATTCGATGAATGGATTCCATACAATGACAAGGCGAGGGACTACTTTCCGTATAGTATACCTCTAGAGGGATGTACCTAGGGTCGAGATACTGAATGCGTATACACCAACACAGAACCAACATACCACTTCATTGGATAGTACCCAATATGAAATCACCCCGGTCGTTCCCGACCTGTCCGAGATGTATCATAGCATACACAACATAACCGATATAAATAGGATTATCTAGAAAGGTAATGACCATATCCTAATGAAAACGACAACATAGCACTGCCGCATCTACCCAGTTTTTTCCATGTCCGGACGTGAGGCCTTAGGTGTGGTTTTACCTTTCACATAGCACATTCCTCTTTGAATGCCACATTGCTATTCCACAATCACATAAATAATTTCTACAAACATATAACTCATAAGCTCATAAGTCTCAGGAAAGGGTGCTATGCTAAGAGAATTGTCTTTTCCGTCACCAAACAGATGATACGTTTATAAAGATCAATCAATATGACCTAGAAATACAACGTCAAACATTCGTCCATACAAGTTGTCGAGGAATAGGAAAAATATAAGGCACTCTCCTACCGCATCCTATCGGAAATAACCCCTAGGATTAGTAGTGAGAAGTTCTTGCATCAAATATCACAAAGGAAGAACTCTCATCACATATAAGTGATATGGAAAATAGTGTTTTAAAAGCTTATTTGAGTTAAACAACATTTGTATTGTTTAGAAATTCATTTTTATAACTTAAATCACTTTAAAATTATTTTAATAGATTTATAAGATTTATTTCATAACTTTGACGAATTAAAAATATCAATTTCAAAACATTTGTCGCTTTGGCTTTCGACCTGCCAAAGCGCGATTTTATTTAAAACTTGAGTTGCTCATATTTTAAAATCTACTAAACGAAATCTTAATCGTTTTCTTTTGTTTGAAAACTATGATTATTATAGTTTGAAAAGTTTTTATTTCAAAGAATTCTGACTCTGAATCCATCCTATAAATGGATTTAACTTTTAAGACGCGAAATCGCGCACTACCGTTACACGACGGGCCAATTTTTGACTAAGTTTTCAATATTTGTTCAAACTTTGTCAAAACACTTTTAAATGTTTATAAAACATTTCTAAACCATATTAAACCATCTTTAAGAGGTTTAAACATTTCACATGCACCATTTTATTAATAAAAGGAAAATGGTTTCCATTTTCCTTTTTGGCATGTATTAAACGTGACTTTTTAACACAATCAAACAACATTATTAACAACCAAATATGATGATCAAGACATAGTAAACATCCAATACTAACATCATATCATCATCCAATAATATAATATGAATAAGAGTTTCTCACCTTAGATTAAAATGAATTAACTTTAAAACGACTATAGCTCCACTTCGACGGGCTGATGCTTTATGGAATCGAGCCTTGGACCCAAGGAAAGTCACGGCCTAGGCTAGGAATTGGAGGAGGCTCAACTAAGTAAGTTGATAGAGTGTGGCCATGAGTTGCATGGGGGAAAGAGACTTCGGATCGTCATAGAATTCACAAAACCAGACCTGAAAATAGGTCATTTTCTTTTCGAGGCTTCGACCATTTTACTCTCCGACTTTGGAAAAGTGGTCAAAAGAAAAATTATTGGAAATTATTTTCTCTACAGTTTCAGGAAATGAATTTATTGATTTGGATCAATTATTAGGAACGTATGGCCAAGAGAAGAAGAGGTGTTCTTAGATTCATAAAAATCAAACCCGAGAATGTGTCGACTTCTAACTGATTTTTGGACATGTTGCTCTGAAAAGTAGTCAGAAGGAAAGTTCTTGCAAATTATATTCTATATAATATAAGAAAAATAAACATTCGATTTCGATTTGTTTTGACGGAGATATTATCAAAAGAACAAGTGGTATTCTCGCACCTAAAATTTTGGGCCCGAAATGCACTAGAAAGAATGGAGATTTTGGCATAGCAGAGCTCAAATTAGAAAGAAGTGGTAAAGAAGAAAGTTGTAGCCACTGGACTTTTAAATAGTTTGAATAAAGTAATCTCCCTTTTTGGTTCGGGTTTGACGAAGCTATGCTAGAATGAAGAAGGTGTAAGATGAGTGGGTATTCGTAGCTAAGTTTGGACACAAATATCTCCCATCACCTCACCTTCCTTCCATCACCCATTTGCATCCCTTCACCTGCATCATTTCGGCTGCCCATATCCTTCCATTATCACCCCCATGTATATGTCAATGTGCATGTTCTTATGTGTAAGATAGTTGACTTTAGGAAGTTAAGTATTAAGCAAACTAAAATATCTTTGATAATTTTAAACTACATATATTTATATATGTCTATACAGGTATACAGTATATGTATACATGTGTACATGACTTTTTTGTGCATGTATATATATGTGTAAGATAATAAACAACGTTCCAACTACTTTGAACAACTTCCATTGGTTAAACCGTTGAGAATTGAGAAACCTATTCCCGGTCCCATTTTCACTTATAATTTAAATTACATATAAATGTAAAAAAAATTGAAAACTAATTTATTATCATTATTAATAAATTAAAATGATCTCATTTGAATTATAAAATCAAATAAATTAATATTAACCAATTGTTTATACAAAGTGTTATTATACCGATAAAGCGATACAAATTTTCTTATATTTTAAAATTACTTTTATAACTTCATAAAACCATTATAATTGATCTACTATCACTTCATAACTATTAAAAATGATTTATACCATTTAAAGAACAATTATTTGAATAATTATCAAGTCATTAAATCTTAATCTAAAATTCCAGAAGGTACAAAATTTATAATATCCCGATGATGTCATAAATCATTTTATTTCCCAAAAATACTATAATTAATTTTATTTCATATTCATGTTTAAATAGGAAAATAAGTGTACGTATCCAGCTCCGTGCATAACGTTTGATGATTATAAAGCTGTTTATCGATAAAACCGTTTTTGATTCCTTTTATCGATATTTTTCCACAGTAAATATTTTTTTGCGAATATTTATCCAAAATAGGTTCATTATTATCATTCATTTCATAAAACAACGTTATTTTTTGGAAATAATCCATGTCTTAATTTTTAAAATGGATTAAATATTCTTAATTAAAGTGATCAAAATTAGGGTCGTTACAGAAAACATTGAAACGAATACCTTGAATTAAATTTCACAATTTGTATATAAGGCGTTCGGTTGATAATGTGGGGTTAAATTGATTTAATAAAATATGTTTATTAAAATATATAATATTTGAAATAAATTTGGAAAATGTTTTATAGAAGTTAATTTGTAAAATGGATTTATAGGAATGCGCCTTTTAATTAAGAAGAATTTAAGTTAAAAACTTGAGGACTAAAATCCCGGTTCTTTTGAAAAATGATTTTAAGGTTTTGGAAGATAATAATAGTACTATTTGGAAAAAAATTAGGTTAAGGAAATTTTGGGAATGAAAGTTTTAAGTAAGAAGTATTTTCTTTGGATTAGTTAGGGGAAATGAGGCCTTGATTGTTTTGTGATGATTGGAATAATCTTTTAAGTGATGATCAGATGTTTGCCTAGACGAATGTTGTAGTGCACTTAATAAATTATTCTCTTTATCATTGTATAGTCAAAACAAGTTGGGATTTTGAAATAGAAGTAATATCTTTAAATTAACTAGTTCAGGTGGCTCGAAAATAACTTAAAATTGGGGAAGAGATGTGTTTGGATGATAAACACTTCTCTTGAGTATTACCCTTCTTGGTAAGGGAGTGTATGATACTGTTTGGTAGTACCCAATTCCTTAGTATCATTTTGGAGTTACTCAGGCTATATGTATATATATATATATATTCTATGATTAAAATATATTGTTTCAATTCAAAAGGTTTTTGAAATAAGACAGGCTATTTGGATCTCGAGTTTCCTAGGGAAATAAATGCAAAATGGAATAGTTGAATCAAATAGGGGTATATACTCTTAGGATGTAGTGGAGTATGTCCAAGTGGACCTAAATTTAGTTTATGAAATGTTATCATAAATAATTTGGTGGGAGTAGAGTTGGCATTAGTGAGAACCAATTAAAGAAGTGCGTTAGTTGGACGTAGATCATCTCTCATTTTCATATAGTTTGATCGAAGATTCAACTATAAGGGTTTGAGGTGTTTCTCGCCATTCCCAATAAGGATCTATTACTTGATTTTTGATGACGAGCACTTGATTAGGATTTTTGGTATGGGACCAGTGTTTTCCATCATAGTTACAGCTATGTAAGAAGAACAGAGATTCCAAATTAAGGAACCTGATCGGAGTCTACACCAAAAATAGGGTGAGCGATACTATGTCGGAAGTGAAGTTATGTATTCGAGTAGTGATCGAATCAGATTTTGCATATGAATGATCTACGTACATTATACGGACTGATGTATAGCGTTATGTATTCCTAGGGTGGTTTGTTTCCTGGGAAAGGTTGAGGTGTGATTTCGGGGATGAAATTTTTTATGGGGTGAAGAATACAACGACCCAGAATTTTATCATTTTGATTTGTGAATATTTAATTAATTTTTAATATTCAAATAATAAGTTTTATAATTAAAATAAAACACTTGTTAGAAATAAATAATGACGGTGAAATCGTTTTTCAAATTTGTTTACAAAATATTTAGTTTGAAGAAAGATTAAAAATAGGATCGGAATTCATTTTTCGAATGCTAAAACACAAGCTACCAAATACATATACATCTAAGCCATATCATAATCCAAACATTAACATCATATATAAATAACACATGACCATCATCTATGCAAAGACAACATCTTTCCAAAGTTAGAAGTTTACTCATCGAAAATTTGCAAAACCCTTTTTAAAACTTGAAATAACTTTAGAACTATACAAAACTTGATCTTTGGACTAAAAACTTGGAAACATGCTCGACCATGGTAGAATATGGCTCGACCATGACATGTATAGGAGAGGTGAGGACGTGTTTTGGAGAGGTGGAGGGAATTCGGATAATGTTGAATTCACAAAACAAGACACAAAATTTAGTCATCTTCTCTTGGATTTTTGACTAAGTTACTCTAGGAATTTGGAGAAGTTGTCAAAGAGAAAGTTCTTTTAAATTCTCTTATCTATTAAAAAAAATAATTACTCAATTTGGATTTATTTTGAGGGAGATATGGTCTAAAGAAGAAGAAGTCTTTCAGATTTGAAAATATGGATCTGAAAACACTTTGCAAAGAAATGATATTTTTTCATAGCTAAGCTCAAAACTTGAAGAAGTGATACAAATGAAAGTTGTCACCACTGGGATTTGATATGGTCTCAAATAAATAATCTCTAGTAGGATAAGACATGATGAAGATATGATAAAATAAAAGGGCGGAAAAATTTGAAAAATTGAAGGGCTATTTATAAGCAAGAGAAAAAGTAAATTACATATATGCCCTTGTCCTTTACCCTTCGTTATCATCTTTCCACCTTTCCTAGCCTCCTCCAACTCATGTACTCACATCCACATCCTTGTCCCTTCTTCTCATTTCCATGCAAACTTGTCTAAACATGTTTAAGTACTCTTTGTACTTAATGTTTCAAATGATGTGACATTTATATTTTTATTTTAAAATTTATATACTTAGGTATGAATACATATGTACATACATTAATACACACATATAAACATATACTAACTTATTTACAAATGTATATACATATGCTAATTAGTTCACTATGTTTTCGATAGCCGATGAAAGGTTAAAAATTAGGGAAACAAATTCCGATCACATTTTCGATCTTTATTCGAACTAAATATTTTTGTAAAAAAATTTGGAAATCTATTTCATCATTATTATTCCTTATTTAAAAGAGTTTAATTTCCATTATAAAATTAAATATTGAATATTTAAAATTAATTAAATATTCGTAAATCAAAATAGTGAAATTCCGGGGTTTTACACTTGGAGTTTAGCTCTACATTACCAAATGTTAACAATTTGGTAAGACTATTTCATCTTGTTGGGTGCAACTTTCACTATAATTCTCACTGAATCTTGATTTTTATATACTTTTCCATGGTTAGCAGTTCTTTAATTTTGTATGGATGGTATTCCAATTACTTCTCTTTTACATAGAGAACGTCTCAAAACCCAAAATATATTAAACCTTTTATGCCCACTTTTTTTGCTGTCCCAAACTGTTCTTACCCAAATTTAAGTTGCATAATTGTCTCAATGTAGGGTCTATTCATAAGGGGAATGGGTATAGTATGACTTCTTTTGAATTTTCCAATGAGTAATTTTTATTTTGTACATAATTCATTTTTTCTACCCAACCATCTTGAGTTTCATGTTCAACAGCTTTTGATTATATTTTCTGTAGGTTTAGTTATAGGTTATCACATGTCAATAATTTTATAGGAAAATTTAATAAAATTTCATCTTGTCGGGTGCAATCTCTCTCTTTAACTAGGGCAGGTCCTAATATTTTGATACCTAAAGCCATTTGTAAACAAACCCTTATTCAGGTTATAAGTTCATTAATTTGCATATCTTTACTTTGATGAATTTTGCCAGCAATGCTACCAATTTTCAATATTTCATACGAAATGCATGAGCCGATAAAAATTCAAATTTTCGATCTTACTTGTTAGAAGAATTCTAACTTCACTTTTCCTGATAAAATCCTTAGTCTGTTTGATAAGGAAACTAGAACATCTCTTATATCCATGTTTTGATATCTTATAGATTTTACTACTTCAGCGTGACTTTTACAATGTGTAAGATGATGGTTGAATAACAACACTTTAAAAAGTTCAAAAGACAACCAAGGAAATTATTTGTTGTAATTTTCTTACCCGATTAATTTTATCCACAAATAATAAATTGTCCATAAGTAACATTGCAAAATGAATTTGAAATAAAAATTATCTGCATACAACAAAATGAATTTGTTAATATTTTTCATAAGCTAAAAGTTAATTTATGAAAGGAATGGAATAAATCGTTACCTACAATACTTTTTATCTATAAATATTAATTTATTAAAAATATATTTATGTATAATAATAAGGCAATCTATTGTTTATTTATTAATCTAAGTAAAAGATATTAACCGCCCAATTTATAAGCAGACCAAACTTATTTATTTTCAGGTCAGGTAGTCAAATCATAAAAATAATGTAAAATTTCTAAACTACTAAAATGGGTTTGAAATTCTAAATTGAAACAAAATTAAGAACTCTAACTTTTAATCAAGTGGGTATTTAAAATTCATATATTGGGAATTTATTAATGGAAGGATTCAAATCAAAGGTGAGTGCTTGAGCCTTAATGTAACGACCCGGAATTTTGGGTCGCCAGATTTGAACATTTAATTCATTTTAAATGTTCAATGTAGATTTTGAATTAGCTTTAAAATAAAAAGAATTGGGTGTAATTAGTAAATTACTTATAATTCCAAATATGGTAATCCAATTCGAATTTAAATAGTAATAATTAAATATTGAATCGGGATAAATTATGAATATGGAGATAAATAGATACGGAAATGAGTTCTAAAATTTATTTTAAGTCTATTTGGTCATTAAAAGCATTGTTGGATTTTTAGATGGATCTAAAGGTTAATAAGTTATTATTGGGGATTTTATATTAAATTAAAAATGAATTTAATATTATTAAAATGCAATTAATCAAATTTTGGTCTGGAATGAGCCAGAATGATTTTTAATATGATTATAAATTTTATATGATTTATTGTTAAGTCAATAAAATTTTTAAAGTAAAACTTTAAGCAGTTTCGACAATTATGAAAATCGCTCGATTTAATAAACGAGTTAAAATAGCCTTCCGGGACATAGTCTCGGAATTCGACGAAACTAGTTCCATTGGATCCGTAATAGTTAGTTATTATCGGATTTCAATTTTCGTAGCAATTGGAGTTGTCGTTTGACCGTGGCAGCATGAAACGCATAGAAATCGATTTAACCGATTTAATTTAAAATTGATCGTTTAATTCCGTAAATCGCACGTATGACTGAATTAGTTTCCGAAACCTGTCCCATTGTGTCCGGAACGTGGAAAAATCCTAGGAATGCCTATTGGTACGTGAGAAATGTGAGATCGTTTTGCTTTGGTCGTTAAATTTGTAGACGAGATTAAAATAATATTAAATAACATTATATAAAGCAATATCTTTTATCAAACCCTAACTCTATTCAGGCCGCCGCTTAATTCACGTTCAATGGCCGATAATCATTTCATTTCCCCTCCAAAAATCTCTCGATCCAAGCTTTAAATTCAAAAACTTTCTAAATGAAAGTTATAGATCGTGGAGAGATCTACACATCCTACGGTCGAGATGTGTTTTAGTGAAGTGGATAGTGAGATTTTCGTCACCGTTCCCATTCGTTTCATGCGCGCCGTGCATGGGGTAGAGACGACCGAGTTTCGTCACGTTCGAGCTGGGGGTGCGTGGCGCCGTGCTCTTCGAGGTAGCGGGGCTTGATTGTGTTCACGCGCGTCGATGTTGTTGCATTTCGAAACCCTAAAAGGGATTTTTGGGTTCGGTTTGCCGTGTTCTCGCGTGAGGAAGGAGCACGATCCTGCGGCCTTGAATTTGTTTCTCAATCCTACGGCCAAGATTTAGTTTGGTAATAAAATTAAATAAAAGATAAGAAATTTGTTTTAAATTTAGTATTCAAATTTTAAAAATGCCTAACTTGATCATCCGTTAGCAGATTTCAACGAAATTTGCGGCGCCGGAATCGTAGAGATGCGTACTACGCAATGGTGCAGTTTGGGAATCATTCCAGGCAAGTAGAAATTTGATATAATCGAACATCGTTCGGTTTAATTTAAATTTCGAACGCTCGCCGAAACCCAAGGTGAGTTAATCTCACTCACATCTGGAATGTTAGCTGATTAAAGTAAATATCTGTGTGATTGGTTGAATATAATGGTCGTTATCAGTCTGGATTGATATTTATATATGTGATGTGCTAATATTTGTGGATGTAGGGAAAAACAGGTTGGAGGGATCCAACGGGATTCCTCACAATATAGTGATTATTTTTAGAATTGATAATACAAATTGTTTGTATGTTGTGATTGATAAATCTGAAATTAAATTGTACTGTGATACTGTTGAAATAAATATAAATCCAGAATTTTAAATATAAATGGATTTAATTGGGATTTAAGAAATGAAAGAAATTGTTATATAAAGAGTTTAAAGGAATAAAATTTGGTTTTAGTTCGGATGAAGAGTGAAATTTGTAAATGGGAAATTTAAATAAAGCGGGAAAATTATGAGTCGATAAATGCAAAGTATAGATTTGGGTGAGAAATTCTATAAGAGGATATAAAGTGTTAAAATAATGGTGGGTTATTTTTGATAATGAATAGAGTTTGCCGGAAAATTAAATATATTCCAACGAAGCTTCTAAATATAAATTAACAGTTTTAAATGTCAATAAAATATTTTAAAATGCATTTTTCACCATTGGGATTTTATCTAAGTAATTCATAAGTATTATTTTCCTTTAATAAATTCTCAATTGTTTTATTTAAAAACGTTTTAAACCTATACTTTGAAAATGAATTTCCAGAAATGGAAAAGGTGTTTAAACTTCAAAGGGAGTTTATTTGTAAGCTTGGGAATAAAATTACGATAACTAACGTAAATTTGAGTTGGAATAGATTGGGCGGGATTTATATGGAAGATTCTTTGGGTTGTTTCAATGGAAATGTTTCCTTGGGAAAAACTGAGTTCGTGATTTAAATCAGATTTGAAAAGTTAAGTTTAAATTTGTTTTAAGGAAGTTTTTTTAAGAAATTCTTATTTAAAGGTAGTAATAAGTTTAGCTATAGTATAATGATTTAAGGATATTATTAGTCTTTTATTTGATAAATGGATTTATTTAAAGGATAGATGATTTAAGTTATTTGAAACATAGCACTAAACCTTTAAAACCACTACTTTTAAATTTAGTTAACAAAACTCCTATTTAATAAATAGTTTTATTTTACATATTTGAAATTATATTTTTGAGTAATAACTAGAAGTAAATTTATATATTTAAAGTATATTGGAGAATAAAGTGTTTTTAAATTGGTTTTAAATCTAAATGTTTTTGAACTGGGTTATTTCCAATGGGAATAAATAGTAAAGGATTTACCTTGTAAAGGAAGAGATTTTGGGAATTGTTTTCAAATGAGTTTTGGAAATTTGAAAATATATCTTTTAAAGATATTTGAGGCAAATAAATAATGTGGGAAATTATTTATTGTGTGATGGATGTTTGTGAATATAAATTGATAGTTAAATCACCGACTATCAATATTGGACAAATACGTTGATCGTTTCGAAGAGACCGGGATCGAGATTTATTTCTCGTAAACCACTTCGATCCGGTTTGTACGTTTCGTGGAAAAACGTGTTCGGAGTTGAAGATGGAGCAGTGAAGTGCAAGGGCTAGTCGCTACTAATCCTGAGGATATTTCGAAAATGGATGTAGTAGGAGTAGTGCCTTCGGTTCCGTTCGAACCCCGGACGGACATGTATGGACGAATGCTTTCGAGACATCGTCAGTTGGGCGATGGGCATTCTAAGGGATATGTGCTATAAGGTAACGCTTAGCCTCAAGCCTCATCAAATGGGAATGACTGAAAATTAGGGGATATGCAGCAAGGCTTCGTGGGTAGCCCCCACTTGAGAGTAAGGTCATCCCTGTCTAGATGTCCCTTTTTATTTCGGCTTAGTGGTGCGGTTGCTGATCCCAACCGCGGGGTGATCTTATTCGGAACTGTCCAGTAAGGGATGGGTCCGGCCTTGTGTTGCAGCGGGCGTGGTCCTCGATACGGTGATCTAAGCCCCGTACTGTGACAGGTGGTACCCCAGTGCCTAGGCATTGTTGGAAATCCATTCTCCCTACGTGCCTTGTACGAGTTTTGTTTGTATTACCCACTTTGTGGCTAGTAGCTGGAATTTAATCATGTAACAATTTCGGCTATTTTATAAGTATTTGTATATAGACCATATTATAATATCAGAGGATTTCTATAAAAAGCGTTTTAGCTATCGTAAGGTAAAAACTCGACATGTTTATTTGTGGCATGGTCTTACGAGATGCTTTTGTTTTCAAAGGATTTTTGAAACTTTAATAATCAATTTGGGTGTAATATTATCAGCTGGTATTCTAGACTGACTCGGGTGTTATTTCATTATAATGCTTGGGTCAGACCGAGTATTATATGTTCAGGATAGGATGCTATGGAGCAGGAGAGGAGCTGGAGTCCGAGACGTATTATCAGTACCTATATATATTCCGCTGCTGTGATTGTATGGATTTGTCTGACTGGTAAATATTGTGTGTATGAGATACTCTGATGATATGATGTATAAAACAGTTATAGATTTCTTTTTGTGTAAAGTTCTATATTTACTATTATATTTTATTCCGCTGCGACTGTGTGATTCTGATATTGTTTAGTTCCTTCTTCTTCTATCTCTTCTTCTTTAATCCATAATGGTTTGTATTTCTGTTCCGTTTGAGTTAATTGATGGAGAATCTCAAGGGGTAAAGATTTGCGGGTTGTTACATTTAACTTGCTTTCTTCTTTGCCAAATGCATAGTTCTTTAATGCAAAATCTCTGCCTTGTGTCAAAATACACAACCATCATAGTTGCGATCAGATTCGATGATGCCAAATAATTTTTACGGAGTGCTTTTTTAACTAACATTGAAACCATAATATGGTTCCTTAACTTATTTCGAGGCCTACAGCAGTTGCTTTTAATGCTTTAGGCAAAGGCCGACCCTATCTTTAATTGTATTTTAAAATTATAAACGTAATATTGATATTATTATCATATTTCTTAAGAATACAAGGTTTCTAATATTGATCATTACAAATATCCTAATCATTTTTAGAAAATATATTGTTTAGTGTAAGCGACCTTTAATTTCTATCTCCTTGATTCTACACAGCTCTACTTTTTTCTTTTATAATGTAATTTCCACTTTATGTTTTGGGTATAGTTCTAAAGCCAATTTTAAGAAGGAAGAAGACTAACACCAAATGTAAAACTTTACCCCTTCTAAAAGATTATGTTTTGAAGCATAATAGGTTTAATTAATTGGGACAACCTTGCCATCAATCGACTAATTGTAAGTATATCACTTCTCACGTGCTTGTACATATTTCAGTATTTATTTTTATTGTTCTAGGGAAGTTTCTTAATTTTAAACCCTTATTAAAATATTTGCTCCAAACTTTACTCTTGGAAGTCTTTCGTGTCACCGAACCCATTTGGTAACAAGTCCACTTTTGAAATATTTACTTATTGTTAAATTTATTTCATAACTTATATATGCTTTAATTTAACCTCCTTGATAATATCCTAACAAAACTGTGAAAGTTGATCAAATTCTAGAATACTAGCTACAAGTTTATAATTTTATTTGATGATGCTAGCTATAAATTTATAATTTTATGAATGTAAAACTACTCGGTACCTTCGCAAAATATAAGCATAGTACTCAAACATGTAACAGGAGTTCCATTTAGATTATGGTTGTTAAGGTCCCAACCATAACTTGTACAAACTAGCTGGAGAGGATACTGTAAAGGGTCATCTTAACCATGTGCTTTTGGAATTATTTTCCAACTAGCTTTTCAAATTTTATATTACTTACTTGCACTTGATAAATATCAGCAAAGGGACGAAATAAAAATGGAAAGGCGTTGAGAGAAGACCACGCGGGTAAGGATTTTACTAACTAATAAATAATAAAAATAAGAGAATAATGTGCTATAAAGAAGATCAGACGTAGGAAAGTAATATTAAAATTAAAATGGATCTAGACTTACCTAAAGCTTTAAAAGAACAATGGTCCTGGAGCTAAATGGCGGCGAGCAGTAGTGGATAATGACAAGTAACAGCGGAGAGTGGAGAACGTCGGAAGTGATGAATGGTGGAGAAAGTTGGATTGTGAATGGCAAGGGTGCAGAGGCAAAGAAAATTTCATTAGACATTTATAGGGGTTGTAGCATTTTCTAGAATCCAATATTTAAGGCATTATACTGAAAAAATTAACATAGGATATCAGCAATTGATTAGGTATATTTTATTTAATAAATATTAGCTCCAAAGATTTGGTCAAAATTATAAAGGCTTTTACTACATGCTATTGATTAGGTCTATTTTTTTAATAAGGATTTTACTGTCACTGATTCAATATAGAACTTATTGTTACCAACATAAGTCTATGCCTATATTTAAGGCATATAATTTCATAAGATATTTATAAGGGTTGTGGCATTTATTAGAATCCTATATTTAAGGCATTTTACTGTAAAAATGAACGTAGGATAGCAGCTCTTGATTAGGTCTATTTTATTAATAAAGATTAGCTCCAAAGATATGGTCAAAATTGTAAAGATTTTTACTACATGTTATATACAAAAAACTTTACAAACAAATACAATTACGTAAAATAGAGTATAAATCATTGAAATTAAGAAAGATGTACGCTTTTTAATATAAGGAAGAGGATAAAATACCTAATTTAACTAGTAAATCTCCAGCAAGTGAATGAATTGATACCTTGATCAACAATAAAATTTAACTGGAAAACTGAATAAATTGTGGAACAATAAATTTTACTATGAAACTGAATAAATTGCAGAAATAGAAATCAAGAGCTGAAATTATACAATTTATTTGGAGATTGGGTGCTGAGATTTCATTTTTAATATTATTATTTTTTACCTTTTTTGTTTTAGTTTGTTTTAATTTTTTTTATGAGCTTGTATGTAAAGAGCAATTTTGGAACTTCATGGTCGGATCAAAAGATTGCCACACTACTACTTATCCGGTGGCTTCTTATGCAAGGACTCACACACCATTGTACCATACAATATAAGGGTCCAAACATCTTCTCGCCCATAAGGCAACAAGGCCTAATCATTTCGATCCGCTCATAAACCGATAGCCCGAAATATATGGCAAACCACATCGTTACCTGTATCATCCTTGGGGTGTGAGGCTTAAGGTAACATTTACCTTTCATATAGCACATTCCACTTTGAATGCCACATTGCTGCTCCATGATCAAACAACTGATTTTTACAAACGTATAACTCCTAAGCTCGTACAACTCAGGAAATGGTGTTAAGCTAAGAGAAGTAGCCTTCTCCACCACCAAACAGATGATATGTTTATAGAGATCAATCAATTTGATTAGAAATGCAATGTCAGACATTCATTCATACAAGTTGTCCGGGAATAGGACAAACCGAAGAAACTCTCCTACCACATCATGTTGGGAATCAACCGTAGGATTAGTAGCAAGAAGTCCTTGCATATCGAAGATTTTCATAATACAGCACTACTGCCATCATATGTATATATAATACGCATCGCGGGTCTAGTACCAAGTAGCCATGCATTATGAAGATACCCATCTTCAAAAATCATAATCGTAAAACTGCACTTTCGAACGCATACATTGGTCCGAAGTGGTTTTCAGATAAATCTGATCCTGGTCTTTCCAGACCAAGAACGATAAGAGGCCCTCGACCTTATATGGAAATCAAGTCTCGTAGACTTATCATATTTCCAACTCTCAACTTGCTATCCTTCGGCCAAGAAGGAAGCCCAGTAGATTGGAGTAACATAGTCACTCCGCACTACTTGAATCAATATTCTTAACACCATACAATAATCAATCCTACTTAGTCGGATTCGTGCTAAATGCATGACTAATCAGTTCCCACGTCAAGTCAAGGAACTAAAAATGCCCAAATTTGCTATCAAAACAACAATTAAAATCTAGCACATAAGTAGTCACTGGACCCATTTAATTAATCTTTTATTAATTAAATCAATTTCCAAATATTTACTCAAAATACCTTTAAAAATATATATTCTCATAACCATTTCAACTATTCTATATTGGAAAACATTTCCATATACTTATATTAATGGTATAAGTATATTTAATAACAGCACCATTTTGGAGGAGACACAATAAATAGATTTCTATAACCATAGGACTTCCGAGTTCATATGCCTCAGAATGGGTGTTAAGTATAAGAAGAAATGCTTCCTATACCACCAAGCCTTTAGTATGATCATAAGAACCAATTTGTGTATTTCACAATGGAAGGTCAAAACACAATTTATTGGGTCAAAACGAATGTTGCGTAAAACATCATTACGACAACTCAAAACACTCGTATATGGATTCACTTAATTATATTATACATATATATAGATATAAACCCTATATACTATATAAATTTCCTTTCAAAAATCAATTACAATAATAACAGTGTTATAGTCCTACCTTTCTCACTTTATCAAAAACGTCTATTGCAATAATAAATGTTGAAATCTATGTTTTCTTCACTTGACACATTTTAAATCACTTTCAAAACCATTTAACCTCATTTGAAAGTATCCCTTTCAAAACATTCACTTAAAAGATTATCGTTTTTAAAAGCTATTAATCTCTATATTAAATTTCAACATAAATCATTTCTATATTTATAAAATTATGTTTATAAATTTCTTTTTTATTTTATAAAACTTCTATTTTGTAAAATCTATCTATTTATAAAATTCTATTAATAATTCCATTCTTTTTTGAATCCCATTTATTATAAAAATCCATTTATAAGTCCTTTTCTTTATAAAACTAATTTACTTATAAAATTCTATTTGTACATCCATTCTTTTCTATTTGCATTTATTATAGAAATCCATTTATGAATCATTTTCTTTATAAATTTAATTTATTTATAAATTCATTCACCATTTCAATTATAAATCCATTTATATATATATATATATATATTTATAAATTCCATTTACAAAATATTTCTTATTTATAAAATATCCCTTTTATAAATTCTTCATATAAACTATTTAGAAATATCTATTTAAAATATTTCATAAAACTATAATTTTATAGCACCAAAATTCATAAATTTTTATTTATTTAAGATAATTCATTCCTTTTAATAACTTAAAAACTACTAAAACATATATACTTTCAAAATCACTTTGAAATCCCTTTTAAATCAAATCGTCATTTTATGGTATTTCAAAATATCAAAAATATGGTCCAGTGCTACTAAAGCACTAAACAAGGATAATCATATCAATGTCATCAAATCTGGCATCCAAAACACCATATATCAAAATATATGAGAAGTAAAACCTATATGTGAAGAATCCTATTGGATCCCTCAAACATGTCCCCCTACATCACATACAATATATAATCATAAAATATAAATCAACCGCTTCAAGGCAGGATCGTATACAAAAGGTCATCCATTCATACACCGAAACGTAATAGGGTCTCATTCGCTCGAAGGACATGAATATATCCAAAACAACTAATAGAATAGTAAATCATCCAAATAGTCAACAAACAATCAATAATAAAATTGACTACACTTACATAGAAATATAAGTGGGTCAGAGAGGTGAGTTAACTCATAGATCCAGTGATCGCCAAAGTGTTTTGGTTTGAATAAAATTGAATGGACATTTGAATTTGACGCAAACTCATATAAGATCCTAATTACTACAATCAACTCCTAATCATATTATTCATCGATACGAACCTAACATGATGTCTGCATTCGATTTGTACCTTGTATGAAAAGTTATACATTTTTATATGATCTCAATTTAATTAAAATAATTATTTTCATTAATTGCATGATTAGAGAATGAATCATTGTAATTAACTTCCCGTTTTGCTCATTTCCAGATTGCCTAAAATCACGACCTTTGACTGTCAATCTCCTCCTCTAAGTTGCGCTCCTACTACCACGCTCTGCCCTAGGGTAGCCCCGACACCGCTCTTCACTTCGCCTAAGGTCCGACCCTCTCCATCAATGCCAATCGCTAGAAAAAGATCATAGGCATGCTACCTTTGAACGACCATAATCGTCACTCCGCTTCAACATAGGTAATCTTAACCATTATCTTGTTCATCTCGTAGTGCTCTCCAAGTTTGTAGTAGAAGTCGAAGCCTGAAATTGATTGTAGTGGCTCTGATTTTCTTGGTTGTGGGATTTGGTTATAGCTAATCGCAGCTAGTGAATAATAGGGTCAGGATTTCTCTAAAATGAGGGGTGTTAGCTTCTATTTAAAGGAAATTATGAAAATTACAGTGTGGATCGTGCTATATGGAATTAAATTATACTAGTGCGGAAATAAACTAAGTTACTATAGCAATATGAATAAGTAAAATAAAACAAGCACACCAGGAATTTTTATACTAGTTCGAACTTCCCGTTCTACGTCCAGTCCCAGACTCCTTCTGGAATTTCAACTACAACAACCCTCACTTAACCTAGAGGAACAAGTTTACACTGCCTGAGCAACCGAACAGGACTTCACCCACCTAAGCAACCGAATATAACTTCAACTGCCTGAGCAACCGAATAGGACTTCTTTACAAATAACAAATGTATCTGACTATAGTGTGTCCTTAAATAACACTGATAAGTCAATTAAGTACAGTCTTCCTATAATGTTCTCCTTTATGATATATATATATATATATATATATATGAATACGTGAAGAATAAGGAAGTAATAGAACGAATTTGTATGAAATTGAATGCACAAGAGTATTAAAATCAAAGAATATGAGAGTAGAGTAAGAATAAATTGAATTCTTGTTATGGAAACATGATTCTAATGTGTTTATATAGATTATAAATAGGTGCATTTGTGACGACCCGACTTTCCACTCCCGGAAAATCGCATCATCTTTAAGAAAGAAAGGGATAGAAAAGAGAAAAGAAAGGAGAGAAAGAAGAAACAACACAAGAATCTCAACAGCGGAACGAATAAATTATATTAATAACATAAGTATTACATAGTATACATCAAATATCAGAGTACACAGTCATATACAACACATACTAGACAGCTATAAACACCTGTCTAGTTATTACAACTCAATCACAATAGACAAACACTCAGAGATACCAACACAGCGGAAAACTATATAACTACACGCAGAAGCCTCCTGCTCCATTGCTTCTTTACAATTCGTCAAAGCTAACCTGAATCCTAACCTGAATTCTCTTGGCTACTCGTAAAAATTTGAGTACCCAAGAGTTATAGAAAAACAACAGAAATAACTCCGGGTCAGACATGGGTCTGGTGTGAGTAACAGGTTAAAGTTGCTTAACTTTGAAAAACCTTTGAAAAGAAAAGGTATCACGTAAGACTTCCCACACATAAACATGGAAAAGTTTTTACCTTACGCTAACCAAAACATTTGATAGGAAATCCGATGATATTATAATAGTGTCTAGGGTTTTCAAGTAAATAAGAAATAGCCGAAATTGTTACATGATTAAATTCCAGGTACTAGCCACAAAAGTGGGTAATACAATCAAAACCGTTGGCACTTATTGGATTTTGGATTCCATCAATGGCTGGGCTACTGGGGTACCGCCCGTCACAGTACGTGGCCTAGATCACCGTACCGAGGATTACTCCCAATCCCCTGCAACACAAAGCCGGACCCATTCCTTACTGAATAGTTCCAAACAAGACAACCCCGCAGTTGTGATCAGCAACCGCACCACTAAGCCGAAAAATAAAGGGACCTCTAGACAGGGATAAATCTTGCTCTCAAGTGGGTGCTACCCACGAAGCTTTGCTGCACCTCCCCTGTTTTAGCCGTTCCCGGTTGGTGAGGCTTGAGGCTATGATTACCTTTATAGGACATATCACTTAGAATGCTCATCGTCCACCTGACGATGTTCTGAAAGCATTCAATCCATACAAGTTCGTTCCGGGTTCGAACGAAACCGAAGGCATTATCTCGTTACACTCGTACTGGAATCACCTTCAGAGTTAATGAAAATAACCCTTGCACTCTGATCCACCATCTCGAATCTATAAGTACTATTCCGTCAAACTCATTACGGAATCACCCACGGAGTTATACTGACGTATAGCCCTTACACCTCGAGTCTTCACTCGCTCCACTTGGATTAACGACCTAACGTTAATTGGAATCGATGTGGTTTTCGGATTCCAAATATGGAAATCCGATCCCGGTCTCATCGAAATCCAAAGCGTGTCTTTTAAGGTCCAAGTTGTTTTAAAGTTTAAAACAATTCAATTCATTATCTAAATATACACAGATAGATAATTCACCACACAATAGATAATTCAACATTATCATTATCAATAGGTAATTCATATCATAATCAGATATCCATACTATCATCCAAAGCAACCAATGCATCCATATCAATAATCATTTCTCATCTCATAACTGAGATTACAAACCATACCAGACAACCAATACCATTCATCAATCATAAGCAATGATCTAATGATCACCATTTATAACTAATTTAAAATGAATTAAATTAATTACCTAAACTTCAATTAATTTAAAATGAATTAAATTAATTACTTTATCATTAAAATCCTGCTTAACTTAACCATCAATTGATTACAAATCAATTTATAAATCATCATCTCAATATCCATTTCACTTAATCATTATTGATTAACCATCTTTATTTACAATAAGTAATTAGCATTTAATATGACTTACACAAGTTAATTGTATTAAACCCTTTGCAAATAATTAACTTGTAATTTCTTAATTAATTAATCATTTATTCGTCATCAATTATTCCATAATTAATCAATCCCAAATTACATCATTAATTAATTAATTAATGATTTCTGATTACATTAATCAATCTCTAAATATAAATTAATTACATAAGTAATTAATTTCCAATTAATCCACATATATATATTAATCACCCATGATTAATAACCATTCAGTAATTAACTACTTTAATTACTCAATCCATAATTAATTCCTCTTAATTAATTATTTAAATTAATCCCTTGATTAATTTTCAAATTACTTCTATAATAATTATCTTCAATTACATCCAGTAATTATTACTTAATTTCTTCCTTAAGTAATTACAATCCATAAATTATAGAAAGTAATCATCAAACAATCCATAAATGTTTAAATTAATTTAGCTTAATTAATCTAAACTAATCACATTTAATTAAATTAATTACACCAAGTAATTAATTCATTAATTACTTCATTAAGTAATTAAATAATTGATTATTATTAATTAATTAATCTAATTAATTATTAAAATTAATCACATTAATTGTTAAATAATCTTAAGTTAATGACCTTCATTAACATCACTTAATTAAAAAATTAAGAAATTAACTTATAATTAATCATTATTAATTATCAATTAATTAATCTTTAATTATCATTTAATTAATCTCTAATTATTAATTAATTAAGTGTTAATTAAAATCTTAATTATCATTAATCACTTGATTAAATAAATCTTAATCATTAATTAAAATTTAATTAACCATCCCTAATTATAGATTAATTAACCTTAATAAATTAATCTCAAATCTTAATTAATTAACTTAAAAATTATTAATTACTTAATTAAATATCCACATTATTAATTAATTAAATAATTAATATTCCATTTAAATTAATTAAATAATTTAAATAAAACAATTTCTTGAATTCTAAACTAAAAAAAACATTCTTCTTTATACAAAAGTATTTTAAACACTTTATTTCAAAAACAAATTCAAATTTAAAAATTTCTTTTTAAATTTCAAACTGAATCACAATTCAAATTTTTATTCCAGATTCAAACTTGAAATTTTAAAACTTTACTTACTCTTTCATCTCAATTCAAGTTATTAACCTTTCCTAAAAATGTTAAAACAAATTTAAAATTTAAAAACTTATTTAACTTTTAAAACTGACATTAAAGATCAAATTTCAGGTTTAAAACTGAATTTAAACTTAGTTTATACTTTATTTCTTACATTAAGACTTATAGTTTTAAAATTCAAAACAATGTTCTTTATACTGTAAAAGTTTAAAAATCTAAATTTAAATTCCAGTTTTAAATTCAACTTCAGATTCCATATCTCTGTTTTTTTTTCCAGATTTTAAACTTGTTTTAAATATTCAATTGCATTTTAAAATTTGCTTTTCAATTTAAAACATAAAAACAGAAAACAGTTTCCTGTTTAGTTTAACATCCTAAATTTGAATTTAAAAATGATTTCAAATCTCAGATTTAAATTACTGATTTCATATCTAAGTTTCAGGCTTAAATATTTTCAGATTGAACTTAATCTTCCAATTTTTAAACTTACTTTTAAATTTTTAAACAGAAAGACAGTTTCTGTTTTTAAGTTTGAAACCAAACTTGGATTTAAAAAACATTTCAAATTTAACTCAAAAATCTAAAATTTAAAACTTAATTGAATTCAAATTCAATTCTAGATTTAAACTTATTTCCAGATTTTGTTTGCATTTCTACTTTCACTAAAATTTTATAAACCTGGAAATCAGATTTTTGATCAAACTTTAAAAAAAAACTGCAGAACTTACATTTTAAAAACTCAAATTATTACAAAATAAACAGAATTCAAACTTATTTTAATTCATCTTTAAATTCAGGTTTTAAATCCTAAGTTGAGATTTTAGTTTATATTTAAAACTTGCTTTTAAATTTTCAAAACTGCAAAACAGAATCTGTCCAAAACTAAAACCTGAAACATCAGGTACTCGAGCTACCTTATAAACTACTTCGAGTCAGACCCTCCCTCACTCCGAGCTAAAACTCCCCCGATAACTTACTCGCATTCAAGATTACCACCCAAATATTCAAACCACGGAACATGACAGAACCCACAACCCCAACCTGTCATCGCCCTTCCCCAACGCCACCGACCGCCGTTGCCACTCAAACTTCGGTGAAGGCTTCCCCAAACCACCAGCTACCATCACGCCAGAAATGGTTGAACTCGGTCAAGTATTTAAACAGAGAAGATAACTTCATGGAAACACGGTAATACTAGGGTTTAAAACTGAAATTCCCAAATCACCATTTCAAAATTGAATTGCAATACCATTCAAAAAATTTCCTATAATCTATGATGTCTATACAATCTCCAGAAGCAGATTCAAGCAAATCAAATGCAAGAATCAAATGTACTTAACAAAAATGAAAAATACAGTATATTCATCTCTACACTTGATTTACAGCGTTATAAATTTTAATTTTTGTTAAAATTCTTGAATTCACTTACTGTTTCAATTAGTAAACCTGAAACAATAAATTATAACATTTGAATTTTTCTCTATATTAATTATTGCTCTGTGTAACCTGATTTCCAGGTTACAGAAAATTCAAATTTGATTCATATAAATTTGTATTTACTCTATCCTAAACAAACAAATTTTATTCAATTTTGAACTTAAACTATAACAATCAAAACCTTGGAGATCTGACATGCATTACATTTCTTATATACACAGGCAGGAAGACTAAAAAGCATATGCACAAATTTAATTCATCAGATTTAAACAAGCATGTGATCCTTCTTATTTATTTTAAATTAGGAGTTACTCATTTGTACTTGAAAAATGCAGAGCATAAACTCAATTTGCAGGTTCCAGATTGAAGAAACAAAATGCAGACATCTTTCTTGCTTGAAGTTGTTGCATGCAGTAGCTTGAATGCAGATGCAAATACAACTTGTATTTGTTACCAGCCTTTACATGCAGTGGCTTCCATTTTGATGCTCCCAGAAAAAAAATGCAGGCGCTTGATTTATTTTCCAGATTTTAAAGAAAGATGAATGCAGGCTTGCATGATTATTTACAGGGATTGATATGCAATTTGAAAGTGAGGAGTTTGAATGCAATGCATTTTACTTGTTTGAAATTGTTGCATGCATGTTTGCTCATTTGAATTTGCAGGTTAGAGGAGATGATTTTTTTTTCCAGATTTCTTTGTTAAGAATGAAAAAAAATGAGAAAGAATGAAGGAATGAGTATATGCAATGTTTTGTAAATCTAAATTTATGATTTAATTAAAATTAAAGAAAAACAAAATTACAACAATGACACATGTAAAAAGAATGGACACATGTTAATTTACTTACATAAATTTTTAACACATGTTACTTAAATTTTAAATTATTTACACATGTCTCTTTTCAAGTAATTAGTTATTTAATTAAGTGTTAATGAATGTTTTTGTTATTTAAATTAAGTGTTAAAGAAAATTAAACTTAATGAATGCATGTTCATATTTTAAATTGTATTTTAAATTTCAAATTAAATTTTCAAATCAAAATTATCAATCAACATTTAAAAAGAATTAACACAAACATTTTGTAACTTATTTTAATATTCAGCCTTTAAGTCAAAAATGAATTTTAGACTAATTAAAACATTTTTTCTTATATTTAAAAATCATATAGTATTTTATTAAATATTTTTGAAAAGCTTAAATTAAAAAAAATCTCAATTCCTTTTTCAAAACATTAAGACTAATTTAACAACTTATCTATTTAAAATATATATAAATACATATACATTATTAAATAGAAAACAATTTTATTAGTTTATTAAAAATAAATTCACAAATTAAATATTTAAATGAAGAAGATTATTAAATCAAACCAAATTGATTAACAAAATTTATCAATTCAATTTAAATTTAAACCCAGATTATTAAATTTAAATTGTCCAAAATTCCGGGATATTACAGCATTTGTTCGTGAAGAGTTATCATGAAGAGATATGGTCATATCTATTGAAATGAAAGACGCATCTCTTCATGAAAGGAAGTGCCTATTTGAAAATATAGCCGTTGTAGATATTCAGACTTCTGAATTAAATAATTCAGACTTCTGAATTTGCACTAAACAATATTTAGACTTCTGAATTTTCATTAAACAATATTCAGACTTCTGAATTGAATAATTCAGACTTCTGAATTAAGTTGAAACGCAAATAGCAAGGAAATAAGCTATTTTTGGCCTTATTCAAACGCCTGAAAATTTTCATTCAGACGTCTGAATACTGTGAAACAATATTCAGGTTTCAGCATTCAGACGTTTGAATGAAGTTATTTAGATGTCTGAATTTAGTCTATAACAAAGATTATCATAGCACATTTGGTTGGAGCACTTGCCTTCTAAACTAGTGACTCGGGTTTGAGCCCCGCTCCATGCAATTTTTTGAAAACTTGATTTTTCATTTAAAATATGAATGTATATGTGTGTATATCATTTGAAGAAGATTTTAACATTTGTAAACTCTAGACACGATACTCTATGACTAATAAATCTTTGTTTATCACCTTCATCTTGTCTCTATCGTATATATCTCTATTTGTATCTCTGTATACATTCTTTCACCCTTTTGTAGGTGTATCTTCATTTTGAACGTATTTGAATATCTTCTTTTGATGCTATGTACCTACAAATTAGCTTAGAATTTCTTTGATGTAATTGTATAGTTGTTGTCATTAAAATCCAACAATTGAGTTTCTAACATTCTCCCCCTTTTTGATGATGACAACTATGCAATTTAAAAAAATATTCATTCTATATAAAAAAATATTAAAATTTTTAAAGCCCTCCCTAAGTATAACATCTCCTCCTAAGTATAATATCTCCCTCTATTAATATGCATATGAATTTCTCCCCCTTTGTCATTATCAAAAGGAATGCGGGAATATAATACATATAGTGAGATAAACTCAATATTAATTAAGAAAAATAAATAGATTTTACCATATTTTCTGAAGTCCATATTTCATTGTAAGCACGTAATTCTATTAAACGTATGGATCATTCTTTAAAATTCCAAAATCTATCCTTTTCCTTTTGTTTCTCCGAGTTCCTGCAATAAATAATGATGATTTTTGGTACCCACTTATGATGTTAGGGCCCAGGGGGTTAGGTCTTTGGAAACCATACCCATTTGGGTATGGTGGAACCTTTATAAATATAATTTTCATTACAAATCACATTCTTATAATAGTTGCTAATATAAAGTTGTTTATCATGATCAATCATGTTTACTGGAATCCATATCTTAATACTATTAATCATTAGCTTAGTACTTGAAGAATAATTTCTATCATTTCTAAACAGAGTACTATTATGACTATAACTGGTTCTAAAACTATCTTGGTTACTAGTACTAGCACTAAAATTAGTATACAAGAATGCATATCTAGTACTATTTTTACTTTTAGCTTGTTTATAGCCTAAACCGCTTTTATCATTGTGAGCTTTTAGATTCTTAACATAACCTTATCCCTTCTTATTGAAGTAGGTTGAGAATTTTCAATAATCCTGGATAAATTTTCTCTCCCTTTATTAAAATTGAAAATATTTTTAGTAATGTCATCAAGCTTAGTTTTGAGACTAGTGTTATCTAACTCAACAATTTTAATTTTTGTTTTTAACTCATGATTCTCAAAAGCTAGAGCATTATTCTTTTCTTTTTGAGCTTCTATTTCTTGACTTAATAGAGCAAGTTGAGAATTTATATTAGAGAATGAATCTTGTAATTTTTCAAGTTCTTCCTCTAGTATTTTTTTCTCATCTTTAAGCGTATCTCTTTCGAATTCTGTTTTTTTAATGTTCACGAGTCTCCTTATATTTTCTTTTGAGATTTTTCGAAGTATCAACTAGTTTTGAATTTATCTCAATCATATCATCAAAAGTAAAATCACTAACCTCGTTTTCAGTAGCCATGAAGCAGACATTTGCTTGCTCATTTTCACTTTCACTACTGTTATCTGACGAAGAAGTATCTGAATCATTCCATGTTATGGAGAATGCTTTCTTTTTCTTATCTTTTCTGCTCTTGTCGAAGTATTTTTTCTTTAATTCTGGACATTCTTTCTGGATATGACCTTTCTTATAGCAATTAAAGCATTCTAGAATTGAAGATGATGGTTTGTTTGGAAAGTTCCTTTTTCCATTATTTCTGATGTTTTTCCTGAATTTCAAGAATTTTTTGAATTTTTTGGCAATAAATGCTAGATCTTCTTCATCTGAATCTTCATCTTTTTCTTCTTTGGCATGGAAAGCTATGTTCTTTTTATCTTGTGCTTGTACTCATTGTTCCTGCAAATTCACTTCATAGGACATTAGATTTTCTATTAACTCTTCAAGTTTTATTGTAGAGAGGTCATTAGCTTCTTCAATAGCCAAGACTTTTCTTTCCCATTCATCCGTTAAAGAGTTTAGGATTTTTGATACAATATCAAAATCAGTGTGCTTTTCTCGTAATCCTAATAGTGAATGATAGATATCTTGAAATCTAGAGTACATATCATTTATGGATTCATCTTGTTTCATTCTAAAGTTTTGAAACTGATTTTTGAGCATGGAGATTTTGCTTTGTTTAACTTTGTTAGTTCCTTCATGAGTGATTTTAAGTGTTCTCCAAATTTCATAAGCATTTTGACACATGCTAACACGATTAAATTCATTTCTATCTAGTGGACATAATAACATGTTCATAGCTCTAGCATTGGCAGTAGCATCTAATTTTTGTGTGTTTGACCAAGTGGCGTATTCTCCTGTAGGAAGAGTGTATTCATTTTGTGCAATATTCCATGATTCAAACTATTTGATTGCATATAGATTCTCATACAAGTTGCCCAATAATTATAGTTCAGACCATTGAAAAATGGAGGTCGTGCAGTAGATTGACCTTCAATTAAGCTAGTGTTATTGACAATGTTATTGGTAGTGCTGGTGTTGTTTTCCATATTAGCAAGATATTAGATAACTTTGTAACGGTTATAAGAAACCTTGCTCTGATACCAAATGAAAAATACAGTGTGGATCGTGCTATATGGAATTATATTATACTAGTGCGGAAATAAACTAAGTTACTATAGCAATATGAATAAGTAAAATAAAACAAGCACACCAGGAATTTTTATACTGGTTCGAACTTCCCATTCTACGTCCAGTCCCAGACTCCTTTTGGAATTTCAACTACAACAACCCTCACTTAACCTGGAGGAACAGGTTTACACTGCCTGAGCAACCGAACAGGACTTCACCCACCTAAGCAACCGAATAAAACTTCAACTGCCTGAGCAACCGAACAGGATTTCTTTACAAATCACAAATGTATCTGACTGTAGTGTGTTCTTAAATAACACTGATAAGTCAATTAAGTACAATCTTCCTTTAATCTTCTCTTTTATCATATATATATGAATACGTGAAGAATAAGGAAGTAATAGAATGAATTTGTATGAAACTGAATGCACAAGAGTATTAAGATCAAAGAATATGAGAGTAGAGTAAGAATAAATTGAATTCTTGTTATGGAAACATGATTCTAATGTGTTTATATAGATTATAAATAGGTGTATTTGTTCATGAAGAGTTATCATGAAGAGATACGGTCATATCTATTGAAATGAAGGACGCATCTCTTCATGAAAGGAAGTGCCTATCTAAAAATATAGCCGCTGTAGATATTCAGATCTCTGAATTGAATAATTCAGACTTCTGAATTTGCACTAAACAATATTCAGACTTCTGAATAGAATAATTCAGACTTCTGAATTTGCATTAAACAATATTCAGACTTTTGAATTGAATAATTCAGACTTCTGAATTAAGTTGAAACGCAAACAGCAAGGAAATAGGCTATTTTTGGCCTTATTCAGACGTCTGAAAATTTTCATTCAGATGTCTGAATATTGTGAAACAATACTCAGGTTTTAGCATTCAGACGTCTGAATGAAATTATTCAGACGTCTGAATTTAGTCTGTAACAAAGATTATCATAGCTCATTTGGTTGGAGCACTTGCTTTCTAAACTAGTGATCCGAGATTGAGCCCCGCACCATGCAATTTTTTGAAAACTTGATTTTTCATTTAAAAATATGAATGTATATGTGTGTATACCATTTGGAGAAGATTTTAACATTTGTAAACTCTAGACACGACACTCTATGACTAATAAAACTTTGTTTGTCACCTTTGTCTTGTCTCTATCGTATATATCTCTTCTTGTATCTCTGTATACATTCTTTCATCCTTTTGTACTGTGTATCTTCATTTTGAATGTATTTGATTATCTCTTATTGATGCTATGTACCTGTAAATTAGCTTAGAAATTCTTTGACGTAATTGTATAGTTGTTCTCATTAAAATCCAATAATTGAGGTTCTAACAAATTTAAAATTACTATTCACGTCGAAAATTTTCGAACTCCAATCGAAGCATGCTGCTTGGAATTCTATGTAATACCCCTATTCTGAACATAATGAAACTAGTATCGAAACCCAATTCCATTTTATATAGAACTTAAAATTTCAAAATCAAATTATATAAAATTAATTTCTTTGATTAATTTCTATGCATTTCCAGCTTACACGACTAAACAATGAATCCAATCTCCATGAAATTCATCGGCATACTTTGTTCACTATTACTATTCCAATGAAACTAGTTCTTTCGAAATCCGAGACACTGTCCCAAAAGGCTATTTTCACATGTTACTTAAATCGAATTATTATTAAAACAATTCAAATCAATTTTAATTCAAAATTAAAAGTTTACTATCTTCATTCTTAGTCAAACAGAATCTAAATCAACTTTCGAAATCATTTTCATTCACATAAAATTCAAGATTTAATTATTTAAATCATTTCAAATCATCAAATAACCATTATAATTGAAATTCAAGTTATTAACCTTATAAATTAAATTTTCAATATTTAAAGTCAATTAAATATTTCAAATTCGAATGACTAAAATTCTGAATTGTTACATTCTCCTTCCCTAAAAGAATTTCGTTTTCGAAATTAGCAAGTAAGAAAAATGCCCCTGACCCATTAACTTTTCAAAACCAATCAGCTGAAATAGATTTCCAAATTCTTTTAAGCCTTTAACTTTTCGAAATAAACTAGTTGATATAGAATATAAAATTTCTAAGTCTTTTAAATTCACCCACCTATACTAACTAATTTCCTTCCTTCCATTCATTCCAAGTTATAACTCAAAACCAAATTTTAGTTTTCAAAATTTTCAAAGAATTTCTAATGCCTTAGATTTACGAATTTTTTTGCCAGCGTCTCCTTTTGCACGATTCGATCAGAAAAATTACAATATGTATGATCAAAAATATATATCTCATCTTCAAGGATGAGACATCCCATAGCGAAAAATACGATATGTAATCCGAGATGTGTACTTTTTTATTAGTATTAGAAACAATATAAAATCAGTATAATGCAAAAGTGAGCTCCAAATGTGAAGCATACGCCATCCCCACTTACTAATCACTCAACAACCAATGAGAACATGTATAGGAAAAGCAATATAAATGTATAATATGCACTAATACAATAACTATATGCAAATGTAACAAATGTAACCATAGAAACCATCCAATAAATAGTATCCATCCAATTAATTCATAACCATTTTAATTTGCATTTTCCAATGTGAGCATTTAATTTATTAAAACTGTACGATGTACATATACTAACGCAAAACCATACCTCATCACTAGCTTGATCGCACAATTTCACTTTCAAAACTAGTATCGCTCACACGACCACTCTAGTGCAGATTTAGATCAAGTTCCTTGAATAGAAACCACCATTCTCCTTGGATAGCCATATACTATGACAGAGAATCCTAGAATCAATCAAAAATTCAAATCTAGTGTTCATCGTCAAGAATCGAGTGAAAAATTCTAACTCGGATTGATGTATATCACCTCGAAATCATATATTCAAATCTGGATCAAATAGTTAAACGAATAAAATGATCTATGTATAACTTACGTATTCATTTCAATTGGTTTCTTGCTATATCCCATTCTATTTTTATTCAAATTCTTTTATTTACATTCATTTATTCCTAATCATAATTCACACTCATTTATTCGTAATCATAATTCACATTCATTTATTACTAATATCACTTAAGAACCATTCCATCAAATTTTACTTATGTAACGATCTGTATTTTTAGGTCTTCGAACTTGAATATTTAATTTGTTTAAATATTCAGATTTGAATTAAATTATAATAAAATATGTTCCACATTTACACTTGATTTCCAGCGATGTATTTTTAAAAATTTCCATAATTATTAATTTGGAAAATAACTAAATTTTCATTTGATATTTTTTTGCGACAAACGTCGATACTTTTGAAATTTTATAGAATGTTAACTTGTCTATTTTGTTGCTGTTCTATGATTGTCTCATATTGTTGAGCGTGATTAAATTTTTATTTTCGTCATTCGTGGCTTATATGCAAACGTGTTATTATGTGGCGGCGTACCGTAAAACTAACATTTTATAAAAAAAAATTACAAACAAAACAACACTAACGTACAACATCATTTCGATCGCAACCTTCGCACATACTTTTGTGTGTCCTTGCCTCAAAATTTTGGTGGCTTGGCATTTATTTTTGTACCTTTTATTTCTTAGCTTATAAGCACAGAAAGAATTTGAATCTTGATTTTATTGATAGTATTTGAAATGCAGAAAATGTATTTGATAATTTCTGATCTTACAAATTTATTTGAGTAACTGAACATTACATTGTACAGGTTATAGTTTTGTATTTATAAAAGATAAATGGGCTACATGATGGCCCAATATAGCATGACCCAATACAAATACTATTAGCTCCTTTGTGATACTTGCTGCGGCTCCATATCTTCATTCACTACCTCCCCTCAAACCTAGCGTCAGGTTAGGGTTTGCAATTTTCTTTGGCCGCACAAAGAAAGACGAGGGCTTTGATTGGAAAAGTGTGTAGATCTGACACTTGCCACCCTCTGGTGATGAAAAAACTCTCCTTTTTGTTGCGGAAGCTGAAGAAGGTGAGAATTAAGCCATGGACCCCTGATTGTGGCGGAATTACAAGGAATTGAGTTATGCTTTTCCATCTAAGGGGAATTTCAGTTGATTGCCACCTGGAGTTTCTCTTTGCTTGGAATACGTGATGCTATGTCATTTCGGATGTTATTGTTGAGCTCAGTTACTTTTAGATCTTGCTTGAAGCGAACAAAATTCTATTTTTGATAGGGGCTTTGTCATGACATCAGCGATTTGGTGAGATGATGGTAAGTGATTAATATTAGTCTTTCCCCCTGTTACCTATTCTCTGACGAAGTATAGATCTAGTTCTATATGCTTAGTTCGAGCATGTAGCACTGGATTTGCCGAGAGCATAACAGTGCTTAGATTGTCACACCAGATTTTTGGTTTGTCAGTCATCTTGATATGAAATTCACTGAGTAGAGAAGTTATCCACAATACTTCGGCAGTTGCATTAGCAATGCTTCTGTACTCGGCTTCAGTGCTTGACCACGATACAGTGGGCTGTTTTTACGAGCACTATGAAACTGGTTATTGCCTAGAAATATGCAGTAATCAGAGGTAGATCTTCAGTCATCCATGTCTGTTGCCCAGTCCGCGTCTGCATACCCCTTTATATTGATAGTTTTGCTTGATTGCAGCTTTAATCCATGATTTATAGTTCCTTTTAGATACCTTAGTATTCTTTTAACTGCTTTCCAATGTTCATCCAGTGGATTTTGCATATATTGACTTACTTTATTGACACTGAATGAAATTTCTGGCCTGGTTATTGTTATATATTGTAGAGCTCCTATGATGCTTCTATATTTCTTGTCATTTGATATGGGTTCTCCTTTGTACTTGGACAGTTGTGAATTACTTGCCATAGGTGTTGATATTGCATTTGCTTGATCCATTTTCGCTCTCTATAAGATTTCAGAAATATATTTTCTTTGACTCAAAAATATTTCTGTATGAGACATTCTTTTAACTTCAATGCCAAGAAAGTAATTCAGATTTCCCATGTTTTTGATTGAGAATCTTTATTTAAAATCTCTGTGAGTTTGTTCATCTCTGATTCACTACTGCCTGTAATAATAAGGTCATCAACGTATATTAGTACATACATAATTACATTATTATTAGATTTGTAAATAGAGAGTTGTCTGATTTTGTTGAACTGTAGCCAATCTGATTAGTGTTGACTTCAGTTTCTCAAACCATACTCTTGGTGCTTGTTTGAGTCCATAAATTGCTTTGTTCAATTTGCAATCAAGTTTGTCTGCCTTCTTTTGCTCTAAACCTAGAGGCTGCTCCATATAGACTTCTTCCTGTAAAATACCATTCAGAAAAGCATTATTCACATCTAATTGCTTAATGTTCTAGTTTCTATGCAAGGCAATGGTAAGAACAATTCTAATAGTTTAGGGTTTCACAATTGGTGAAAAAGTTTCAGTAAAATCAAAGCCACTTTGTTCTAAATACCCTTTAGCTACTAGCCTTGCCTTATATTTAGAAACTGAACCATCAGCATTTCTCTTTATTCTATATGTCCATTTGCAGCCTATAACATTTTTGTTGCTTGGCAATGGAGTTAATTCCCAGGTTTTATTTTTTATCAATGCATTGTATTCCTCTTCCATGGCCATCTTCCGGTTTTCATTCTGTAAGGCTTGGTGATAGTTATCTGGTTCTTCAGTATTCACAGTAGCACTGAATACTTTTGGCTTGAATATACCACTCTTGGCACTTGTTATCATATGATGTCTGGTTTGAGCAGATGATTGATGTGAAGCTCTAGCAGTGGTTTCTTGTTGATCATTAGATGATTGCAAATCATCTAATGGTTGACTGTAGTCTGGCTGATCAGTAGGACACATATGTGATGTCTGACCTGTGCTTCCATTCTGATCATCTCCTTCATGACCTGGCTCAGGCATGAGCACTGTGTGTTATGAAGTGGACTTGACAGAGGATTCTGGATCTATATTGCCCTGCAATCTTCTTTCTTCAACTTGAGTTATGACATCAAGTTGCTCAGGTATTGGTGGTATGGAAAATTTTGAATTATACACTTTCTGCGATGTTTTTATATTCGATTGACTAAAAGGAAATATTTTCTCATTAAACACCACATGTCTAGAAATAAAAACTTTTCCATTGCTATCCAAACATTTGTATCCCTTCTTATTGGCAGCAAAGCCTAAGAAGGTACATGGTGATGACCTAAAACTTAGCTTATGTGCATTATATAGTCTTAGATAGGGGAAGCATAAACATCCAAACACTTTTATACTACGATATTCTGGCTTAATTTTATATAGAATTTCCAATGGACTTTTAAACTGTAAAACCTTAATGGGTAATCTATTTATTAGGAACACAGTAGTAGCAAAGGCATCTGGCCAAAATTTTAAGGGTAGAGATGCTTGAGCTAACAAAGTAAGCCCAGTTTCAACAATATGTCTGTGTTTTCTTTCAACCAGTCCATTTTGTTCAGATGTATATGGACAAGTTGTTCTATGTATTATACCTTTATTGTGAAGGTATTCCTTAATTGGTTGGAACTCAGTTCCACCATCTGTATGCAAGACTTTTAATTGGCAATTTGTTTCCCTTTGAGCTTGAGCTATGAACTGCAATACTGCATCATAAGTTTCAGATTTTGTTTTCAAGAAATACATCCATGAATATCTAGAGTATGCATCAACAAATGATATATAGTATTTGTATCCATAATCTGTATTAACAGGAGATGGGCCCCATAAATCACAAGCAACTAATTCTAAGGGTTTCATGTAATTTGTTTTTTAGACTGGAAATGCAAGTTTATGGCTTTTGCCCATTTGACAATATGTACATACATAAGGCATTGCACTATCTTTTATAGTAATATTATCATTACTAAGCACCTTCTTTACAATGCTTACACTTGGATGTCCAAGTTTGGAATGCCAAATATCAAAGTCTTTACAGTTTTTCTCATATTCAATTTCAGTAACATTACACCATTTTCCATGGAATTCAGAGTTTCCTGATTTTGCAACATCAAATTTGTACAATCCCTTAAATTCCTTACCCTGCAAAATTATTTCCTTAGCTAGAATATCTCTAATCAAACAGTATTTTGGATAAAATTCAAAATACACACTTTTATCTTGGGCAAACTGTGAAACACTTTTTAAGTTTTTCCTAATGGATGGAACTCTTAGTAAATTTTTTAAGAAGAGTTCTTTTCTGCCATTGAAACTTGCATTTCCAGTGTGTGTGATTTTCACTGATTCACCATTACCCATATGAATTAATTGTTTACCTCTGTACTCCCTGCTTCCCAAATTCAGATTGTTGAGATTATTTGTTACATGATTGGTAGCTCCAGAATCTGGATACCAACTTTCATCCTGAATATCATCAATTTTTGCAGTCTCTGTGCATTTAACATCTGCTTGATCTTTTGGATCTGAATGAGTATTCTCCATGTTTGCACTAAGATTATGATTTCTTGAACTATTGTTGTTTTGTTGAGATGGAATGTAGTTGGCATCAAATCTGAAATAGCATTTGTTGGCTGCATGACCAAACTTTTCACAAATTTGGCATCTTAGTCTATTATTGCTATTGCTGTATCTTCCATTTCTTCCTCTGGATCTGGAAGACTGACCACCTCTTTGAGAGTTAAACTGATTCTTGCTGTTGTTACTTCTTTCTTGATTCTTGAATCTGCTGTTACTGGTGAAGTTAACAGAAATATCTAAAATTGTTGATCTTTTTTGTTCTATTCTCCCTTCATGTGCTAGTAATGTAGAGTGCACATACTGTATACTGGGTGTTGTTTCTTTTGAAGAAATGACTGCTACCACTTCTTCATATTCTTCACTTAGACCACCTAGAATACATAAAACTTGCTCAGTGTCTAAAATTTTGTGACCCACTGATGCAAGTTGATCATAGAGTGTCTTGATCTTGGACAGGTAATCTCTCATTGGCATGTTTTCTTTCCTTATGTTTTGCAGTTGTCTTTTATAGTACATAATCTTTTGCAGTAGATTGTGTGTTGAAAATTTGTTCCACTGTTGATTATATTTCGTGTGCACTCTTGCACCCAATTAACTGTGGTAGAATGTTTGCACTTATGGAAGACAGTAACCATGCACTGATTAGGCTATCTTGCCTTTGGTGTTGAACATAATCTTGATTGCTCACCAGTTTTTGATCTTTATCTACAGTGTATTTTAATGGTGTAATCAGTGTTCCAAGAACATAATCTTCAAGACCATAGCCTCTCACTACAGTTTCTATCTGAAATTTCCAAAGAAAGTAGTTGTTTTCATCTAGTTGAACACTGACCAGTTGACTTTGTGGCTTTATGATAGCTTTGATGAGATATTGGGTAGTTGCAGTATGAGATGCCGTGTTGGCCGTTCTTGTTTCAGAAGATGCCGAGTTATCAATGTCCCCTTCTGCTATGTGCAAGAACTTTGTGAAATCAAGAAAATTTACTAAAACTGAGACAAAAGATTAATCAAGAAAAGGTGCAGCCAGAAATCAATTGGGTGATGAGAATGATTCTGACGACTGGTTTCTTGGCAAGGCACTTGAATGATGAAATCAGTCAATTTCAACTGAGAGGAAGATGGTTTGACACAACCAGGTTAGATCAAAACATACACAGTTAAGTGATGAGAATATTTGATTCTCTGATGACTTAAAGAATCAGATGATGAAAAAAAAGGTGAAAATACTGATTTTCTGATCATTTTTGAGTGCAACCTAATCTCTATGATGAGATCTTCTCTGAGAGATTACTGGCATGGCACGACTTATGCATTCCTTTTTTCTGTTTTGATTTTTTGGCAGTCAATTCTCTGTTCTTTTCTCCTCCGATGATTTTT
The DNA here is from genome assembly GCA_030765085.1 of Allium cepa. Taxonomy (NCBI): domain Eukaryota; kingdom Viridiplantae; phylum Streptophyta; class Magnoliopsida; order Asparagales; family Amaryllidaceae; genus Allium; species Allium cepa. Next base: position 669,670,220 of record CM060939.1, on the reverse strand, counting down.
TTTGATGATCTTCTGTTTGCTGTTAGGCAACGTAAGTGGCTCTGATACCAAGAAAGAATTTGAATCTTGATTTTATTGATAGTATTTGAAATGCAGAAAATGTATTTTATAATTTCTGATCTTACAAATTTATTTGAGTAACTGTTACATTGTACAGTTTACAGTTTTGTATTTATAAAAGATAAATGGGCTACATGATGGCCCAATATAACATGACCCAATACAAATACTTTTAGCTCCTTTGTGATATTTGCTACGGCTCCATATCTTCATTCAATAAGCACCGTTGCTTATAATTATTCCTCCAAGCTTGAAACTTAGGGGGACACATCATGCAAAAGAATGGAACACATTTTCTTCTCAACCAAAAATTAACAGTAATATACTTTTACTTCCATCCCACTTAATAATTCTAATAACTCTCTGTACATAAAATATTAGCTAAAACCTTCTACATGGAGTTGTAGAGGATGAATATATCTTCATTTTCCGTTCATGTTGCACTTGATAAGGAGGCGCCGTGGAGGAGATGCTCCTCGTTTACCTTTCTGGTCGTATGTTGTGCTAGTGGGTGTGTACATTTGCATACTTGAAGGAGGGTATATGCGCAGGGAATAATTAGAAATGTGATGCATGGCCATAGGAAGGAGGCGTGTAGCAGGCGTGATGGTTGTGGGCTGTTCTTGCTTTGGGCCTTGTACATTTGGTCGTGAAGTTAAGTAGCAGGGTGTAGGGCATGTATATGGAAAGAGAGAAGTAGGGGAGGCTGTGGCAGAGCTTCTAGAGGCAGGGGTGTTGGCTGGCTATGGGTGTGGAGCCAATTGGTTATGGGAGGAAAGGTGGAGCTTTGAGGTTGTGATACAACTGCATGCGATATATATTTAAAAAAAAGAAGCAATAAGAAGTTTGAGTTACTGTTCATTGCAAACGACTTTGCAATTTAGTCCCCTTTAATATGGCCAAGTGCATGCGTTGGAGGAGGGGTAGCTATAATTTGAAGCGGGTTTCGAGTCTTTTGGTGAACGTTTGTTTGATGCGAGCTTCATTGGACTGTGTATATATGGATGGTGAGAAATTTATTATTTTGATCTTATTTTTAGTTCAAATGCTTGAAACTTTGAAAATTTGTATATCTGATCCGATTAACTTGCGGATTTTTTCTTTTGGCTCGTATTGGCGAGTACGACGTCGTAGTGAAATTTATTGATAGGTTTAAGATGCTTAAAATTTATGATATTTGAGAACGCACATAATTTAAATTACGTTATTTTAAATAATAACGTCTTTTAAATTTATGTACCTTAAATATTAATGTTTTATTTGGCCAAATAAATTGCTGTTGAGTTAAATTGGATTGAATATCATAATTGGACATTTATTTAGCTGAATAAAACATCGTTCCGCTGATAAGATAAATTTGACATTTTATTAGCAGAATAAATCTCCGTTCTGCTATTTTATACATTTGGACATTTGATTACATTTTATTAATTAATATGCCACTTGGAATATGTGACACGTTAAAGTATGTATGGTTTATCAAGGGAGCCTTGCTGACTTAAGGAGTTTATTAAAGAGGTTTTTTAAAAATAGGGGAAGAATTTTATAAATGGTTCTGGATATTAATAAAAGAACTTATAGATGAGTTTTAAGGATTTAAAAAGGAGAAGTTTTATAAATGGAGTTTTGAGATTAATAAAGAATGTTTATAACTAGATTGAAGATTTACAAAGAAGCTTAATAAATAGGTTTGGAAATATTTATTTATAAGATAAAGAAAATTGGAAAGAGATGGTTGATATTTGTGGCGTAATTCGAGGGGCAAGGAATGTTTACAGTTTACCATGGATTCGCTGGGATAGCGACGCCTATTATGTAAGCTACGATCCATAGTTGATATTGAACGGTACTTTTCAATATCTATTTTTAAGAATTTTCAAGTTTTTAAGTTTTGAAAGCAAAATTGTTTTGCGAATATACTTATGCCATTGAGATAAGTATATGGTATATTTTCTATGTATCGAAAATATAGTGGTTTGTGAATATACTTATCCTGTTGAGATAAGTATATGGAAGTGATTTCCATGTATCTGAAATGTGAATTTAAACTAATAAATGATTTATTTAAAGAGGCTTGGTGGTTTTAGTGGGAAAGGTTACCATTGTTTGAATGTTTATTTATTTGATAGTTAAATAATCAACTATCAAATCTTGGCTTAAATATGTAATTCTTCTTAATTTTGGTGGTAGGGAAATATTTCCTATTTAACACCGTAGGATTTTAACTCTAGAAATATCTAGGGGAAGCACGGGGAATATATGGTACATTTACCATCGGTAGTGTTATACTCTACATATAATCTCATTTTGTTCTTTTAGGACAAATGTTAAGGTGATCTATCCACTTAAATGATTAGGGGGTGATCCCCGCTCTTATGTAGTGTCTCATTATTTCCTAAAGAACCGGTAGTGAGTATTCTGAAAATCGATGATTGGATTGTGGAGCACCCGGAAAGCGGAAGAGTGTACTCGTAAGAGAGGACTTGGAAACCGTGAACACTCCGAAAACATATATGGTTCTATGGAGGAGTTTCGTGATATATTGAGATGTTGGGATGCATGTATGATTCCAAGACCCGTTGAGGGTATGGGAATCCATGTGTGATTCCAAGATCGATTTGAGCTGTGGGAATGCATATGTGATTCCGAGACCCATTGGGATATTGGAATCCATGTAGGATTCCATGACCTATTTTGGTGGTGGTGCATAAGCTGGAATACCGAACGTTGCCTCATCAGCGGAAATGACAAAAACCAGAGATAGAAGACATGGCCAGTAGGGTTGGCAAACCCATAGGGTGTAGTCGACTTCTTCTAGATGTCACTTATAGTTGTTATGCATGCATGGGGTGATGCATTCGGTCTTAGCAAGACCAGCTATGTTTTTCCTGTGGTACATCACTAGGGATGCATGCTGCTTTGGAAGGATATCTCCGATCCTTATGTAGAAGGACCATTCTCGAAGTACTGAGGGAACCTCCATGGAAATCCTACACAATTAGTGAATGTATCTTATCGATTTTCGATTATATACCTAGTATTGTTGTGATGTACACTCACAAACATCACAGATATTTAATTATTATTACTTTCGCCTTTCGACATTTAATATCACCGGATTTCTGATATAAAAGGTTTTGCTTATCGTAAGGTAAAACCCATCTGTGTTTATGTACGGCGTGCTCTTACGAGATATCTTTGTTTTGAAAGGTTATTTAAATACTACATATCAATTTGATTGTGTTTCTCATGTTGGTTTTTCTAGACTAATCCGGGCGTTGTTGTTATTCAGGTTTTTAACCTAGCAGGATCCAGTAGAAGACGGAATAAGTTGATGAAGTCGGAATGGCTCGGAACTCAGCCAAAAGGGTTAAAGCAACAAGGTAAAGAGTGCCAAATCATATTACTAAAGCATCAGTTGAATTTGATTAAACCAAGGCAATAGGATCCATTCAGTCCAATCAGTAGATAAGAAAAACCAGCTAGTAGATCAACTAGTACATCGTTATCGAAACGGAGCAACGTGCAACGAGACAACACGAACAACGTCAATACAAGGCCATGAAAGCATTCCAAACTTCAAAATCCTAAAATAATCTAAGTACTTGGATTGCTAACGATCCATACTTTATGGATCGTCAACGATCCACGCAATATGATGGTTCGCTGAGAGAAATAGGGCTAAAAAACTTAGAAGACAAAATACAAAACATACTAAGTGTATGGATCGCTAGCGTTCCATACACAATGGATCGCCCACAATCCATATGAAGGCACGATACACTTGTGACCTAGCATGGTGAAATGATGGAGATAACAGCTAAGTCATTAGCTTGTGAGTGAGCTAAATCTATGGATCACTAGCGATTCATAGAGCATGATTTGCTAGCGGTCCATGGTTTTAGCTCGGATCGCGACCTAAACTCCTATAGGTCCTCCAACATCCATGATCAAGCAATTGACGAACTGGCCTGGCCTAGAAGCTCTCCGATCTTTATAAATACCATCCTACCTGCAACATAAAGAGGATCCTTTTCGGACTGATTGCTGAAGCTCTGCTGGAAACTTTCTTCACTCTTTATCTTCCTCACGACAATCTCCAAAGGATTCACCATGATTCTCTAGTGAATTCCAACTCTAGGGATTCAATCTTGCTAAGGATAAGCGAAAGCCTTGTAACCTAACATTACTTGTAACAACAATCAGTCTATAATAAAACTGTAAAGCGGACGTAGCCTTCATTAACAACTGGACCATATGGTTTAGACAGGTTCAAAAGTAAGATCCTCAATCTCTGCTTAGAAGGTTTGCTATTGAGAACAGAGGAACCTACCAAGAAGGATCGGAGAAAAAGCAAGCAAATACATGCTGAGGTGATAGGTCTCTAACAATTTATATGGTTAGCTCGTGGGTCCACCAATCCCCTTGCATCATGATCCAATAGTAGTCCAATGCAACCAACGTGTGGATCATCATCAAAATAAGGCAATAGGTTATGAAATTAGATGGAGAACATCAACATGAGATAGTAGACACGATCCAAAAGGAAAAGCTTAGAAATTAACCAAATACATGGATCGCAAGCGATCCATGCAATATGGATAGCTAGTGATCCTTACCTTTTCACCATATTGCCAAAAACTCCAGAAAGCAAAGTCCAGTAATATTCTAAGTATATGGATCGCCAGCGATCCATACCGTTTCATTGATTTGTAGTAACTACATGGAATAAGATGAGAGAAGGATGCTAATGGGTTGGCTCTCTTTCAGCATACATTTTGTGTCCCCAGCGATCCATAAGCTCGCAAGGGTCGTTCAAAAGGGATATAATCGGTTACAAGGCCAAACTCCCATGGTATATGGTGACCACTCCCGACTAACCAGCTTCAAATCCCATCATGCAGCTCCTATCAAGAATGGTTGTCGTAAAAAATCATCAAAAATTGTAAATGGCCATTAAAACTCACTTCAGAATTGACTCGAAGTCAAAATTGAGTAATCTCCCATTTGACTCGAAGCAGGTTCTGAAAGTCCTGACTCGAAGTCAAACTCAGGTAATCACCCATTGGACTCGAAGTAAACCTAGGAAATTCTCAACCGAAATCAGACTTGGGTAAAACCAAGATTTTCTCCAAGCAAACATGCAAATGACTCCAAGCAATGTTTGTCACCAACCCAGCACTTCATATTCTATGATTCCAAGCAAATCATGTGTTGATTCCAAGCAAATGGCAAATTTTCTTGGGCCGGACTCCAAGTAAAATACCACCAATCCATCAATGTCGATCCATCTTCTTTTGCTCATAACTCGAACGTGTGAACTTCGAATACCTTGAAATTTGGAATGCAACCTTTTGAGGCCTTCTTTATCACCCCAAACAGATCTCAACTAGTTTGAAATTTTTTAGGATCGTCACTGGTCCATGACCCCATCATAAGTGATTTGTCATTCAATCGGTATTTCCAATCATTCAAGCATAGACGATCATGCATATATCGTTCTCAAACATTATAAACAGCCGTAACTTGAAAACGAATAGATCTAATAATGATTAAACCATCTTCCCCAATCGAAACCCACTCACCGAAGCCATTCAGCATGCAGAATATCCAAAGAAGTTTATCATGCCAACTGTACCTTTTATATAACTGTACAGCTGATTCGAAATTGCTTCTTCACAGGTATGATAGTCATATGGATGAAGCGAGGGGGACAAATGCAGTCTGCTATAAGGCCCTTAGGAATCATTAAAGGATGAAACAACCTGCTACCATAGAAGAATTTATGGGAAGGAAAAACCAGTTCTAAAGACTAGAAGTAGTGTAATTAGATGAAGGCAAAACCGACAGTGTACCAAAGAACATACCAAACATTGAAGGAGCTACAGGACCTCAGGGACCTTCTACCCAAGCAAGGCTACCGAGACCCAGTAGAAAAGCACCCCAGCTAACTGATGAAATCAACGAAAGGATTATTATCAAATAACACTCTAGCTAGCTAGCAACTAAGGAATAGGATAGAAACCTAAAGCGATGCCTTCTCATCCATCCTTGTCTACTCTCATTTTCCAACTGAGTCGTACCGAGACACTAGGGCCATCGTAGATAGCACAGTAAAAGAAACGCTTCTATGCCCTCGATGAGTCATGCCAATCCCCCTTTTGAGAACCGTCATTGCTGGTGGCATCGAGAAGTCTTGTCCAAAGGATCGTGGAACAAGCAGGTCCAATACCTTAGCCAATGGGAACCGATAAACTGTGTTCCCTCGAGCTGAATCTAAAAAATTCCTCTCGAAGTCGATGAATCATTACTTCAAGCCCGTCGGGGTCGACGGAAGAAAATCGACTCAAACTACTGGATCGGTGGAACCTGATCCTTGCCTTCTAAAAACCAGTGTTGCTCCAACAACATCGGGAAGGCCCCAAATTAAAGTCCTCATATTGCTTGAAGATAAGCAACACAGAGGAGTAAAAAAAGCTATGCATTTCATAAGCCGTGCCAAAACATACGCCTCTCACATTGCCCGAAGATACGTAACACCGAGGAGTACCAAGAGCCGCGTATTTCATAAGCTGTGCCGAAAAATAAGCTCCTCATATTGCCCAAAGATAGGAAACATAGAGGAGTACCAAAATCCATGCATTTCATAAGTCATGCCAAAACATTCGCTCCTCACATTGCCTGAAGATAGGTAGAACTAAGGAGCACAAAAAGCCATGCATTTCGTAAGCCGTGTCAAAACATACGCTCCTTACATTGCCCGAAAATAGGAAACACCAAGAACTATCAAAAACCATGCATTTCATAAATCGTGCCAAAAAATAGGCTCCTCACGTTGCCCAAAGATAGGCAACACCGAGGAGTACCAATAGCCACGCATTTCATAAGCCGCACCAAAACATACGCTCCTCACGTTGCCTGAAAATAGACAACATAGAGGTGCACCAAAAGCCATGCATTTCATAAGACGTGCACTAACTCCTAATATGTACGCTCCTCACATTACCCAAAGATAGGCAACACCGAGGAGCACGAAAAGTCGTGCATTTCGTAAGTCATGCACTAATCCTTAAAAAATTTAAGCCCCCCACGTTGCCGAAGATAGGCGACACCTAGGAGCACGAAAAGCCACATATTTCGTAAGTTGCGCATTAACTCTTAAAAAACTTAAACTCCCCATGTTACCTGAAGATAGGCAACAACGAGGAAAACTAAAAGATGCGCATCTAATAAGTCGTGCACTACTTTCAAAACACAAACCTCTCACATTGCCTGAAGATAGGAAACACAGAGGAATATCAAAAGCCGTGCACCCGTAAGTCGCGTGCCCGTAAATCGCGCACCAACTCCTTGATATTGCCTGAAGATAGGAAACACCGAGGAACATCACTGAAAAATCACACTCCTAAAGCGTAAACTCCTCACATTGCCCGAAGATCGGCAACGTTGAGGAGCATCAGAGCTGGATCAATAGGCCATATCGATCTCGAACATTGCATATCTCATAACCAACACCAACCACTTCTATGATTGGGAATAATGGACACAACTCCAACAAAATTGGAGTGCTACAAACCAATATAAAAGTTTCAAATGACGACATTTAATGATTAAAACCGCCCTCAGTTAACCCATGCAATGTGCTCCCATCAAACAAGCATATACTGCATACTTACCAGAATGTCACACGAAACTTAGATTACATGCTAATGGTGCAAAACTTCCAAAAGAAGGAAAATCAAGCTATGACTTAGCCAAATTTCAAGTTTAATATGAAAAATTATCTAACCTATAAGTCACTGGTCATTTGAAGCAAACAGCCTTGTGAACTGGAGGGCATACACTGGTACAAATAAAAAATTGAAAATAATAAGTTCACAAGTTCTGTTACTCCAAATAAAGAATTGTTGCTCCAAATAAAATTTTGGTTACAATCACAAAAATTAGATAAGTATAAACGAAAAAAAGCAAAAGTGCACAGAACATATATGAATAGACAAATAAGAGTACAGTCAAAATATCAATGTATTGCTTATAATTTCTTTACACAGGGTCAAAACATGGGGGCCGTACACACACAGCACTGGCCAACAAAAAGAAAATACAAACTTCGCGACAAAAAAACTACGCATAGACTATGCACTTGAACAATGTGACTCAAAAAGAACCAAAATCAGATCGGTCTCCACACAAGCTCATCAGCGCTTCCTTCCACCGCTCCCTTTTTCACCCTTTGTTTGTAGTTTCTGCCTCGTCTTGGGAGTGGTGTCGCTACTGGTAATATCAACAAAATCCTCGTTGGCAACGTCATCCTCTTGCTCTACCGCCTTCTCAAAAGATTCTCCCTTTGCTTTGCACTTTCGTGATTTGAGGGAGCACTTCGAGGCCTTGATCTTCAACCTTCTCCTTCTTGATAGTGACCAATTCATGTTGAGTCTTACGAGACTGCTCCATTTGAACTTCCTGCTTCTTAACTTCTGTGCTGTTACATCATGTTCCAAAGACACAGAAGGATCATCCAAACCATGAAGCATGGCTATTTTTTCGAACTCTAGCCTCGACTATGAGCTAGACACAGGCATGGAAACAAAATCAAGAACAAAAACGAGCATGGAGGCTGTGGAAATAGTAGCAAGTCCAGGCGTTGAGGAAGATGGGACATCAATAGGAAAGTTGGACGGAACTATAAGATAAAAAATGAAAGCATTAAATTCTTCCTGCTCTTGCGGCGTAAGCTGGAAACTCCCAAACTCAGGAGAAACAGGAGGATTACTTGTACCAGAAGAGTGACCAACAATGTCGACTTCATACTCACCGGCTTCGCTATCTTTCGACGGTTTCACTACCTGAGGAAAAGTCTTAAGCCCTGAACTTGTTGGCAGGTCGTGCGGCTTCCCTGATGGTTCGCCATCACTAGAAATGAAAGGCTCAGTGAATGCTCCGGCGGTAGCTGTCACACCAGTATTAACGGCTTCTTTCTCTCTCTCGACTCATAAAATTTCCCGGCCTTTAAGCAATGCCTTCTTTGATTCTTCATTGAGGTTGGTGTCATATAATTCTCGCTCGGTGTAAACATCGCCGCTATTGCAAAAGCGGGTCAAGATTTCCTCCCAGACCATAGCGAGAGTGCACGGAAATTTCGGACCCAAGTAGCTAAGGCTCCCCTGATGAAGTAGAGAGTTGACATAAAAATTTAAGATGATCGTGTACCATCTTTTCCATCTTCCTCTCAAAAGCACTTTGAAGCTGTAGATAGTCCACTATAACGAATGCCCTTTCGACCTCAACGTTAGATTTGTCAGCGCTAAGCTGTGCAACTTGTTTTTGTAGTCAGGCGATCATCGCAGTCTGATCAGAGATAATCTTATTGTGCCCCTCAACAATAAGGTCATGGCCAGTGATAGTTTTCTTCTGGGCTTCAATCGTTGTGCTACGAGCAGCCACTTCTTCTTTTAGTTTCACTTCCTCGACGTGAACCTTTTTTATCTCATCCCTATAGACGATCTCAATTCTGGCATAAGCCTCTTTTACTTCTTTTAGCAAGAAGGTGTTCCTCTTGCTCTCTTACAGCGCCGCTTCTCTCTCCTTCTCCTAAAGTTCAATTCGGACATCACCATCTGACAATGCTCTTTCAAAATCATCCTTCTTTGACTCAAAAGAAAGGATTTCCTAGTAATTGTTGTGATTGGTATCTTCCAGCTACTTACACAATTTTTCCCACCCTTCGGCCTAGTCTAAATCATTTTGAATAGCCTGAAGATGTGGCATATAAGAATTTGGACGAACTGGACGAAGACCGCGATCGAACTGAACTCCCCTTAGAAACCACCTGAGGAGTGCCACCTCAAGCTTGGGAGGACCCAATGGTAGAATGTAGGTAGGTCTCCGGTGGGGACGCGAAGCACCAGCGGTAAGCACACAGAAGATAGTGGGATGCAAGTTGAAGGCCGAACATGGGCAGAAGTGACAGGGATTTCTTGACCCGTTGAGGAGTGCATCGGAGCAGAAGTCTGATGTTCCAAAGAATGCGAATGATGATCGAGCTTTGATCTCTTTGATGGCTCTTCCTCTCATCAAAAGAACTCCGCTTCTCATATCCACCTTTGTATGATCGGCTTTGATATCTTTCCTCTTAGCGACGGGTCTTGGCCTCTAAATCTTTTCTTCTCTTATACTCTTCCTCCATCTCTCGGGGATGATGATGGTTGGAAGAACGTCTAGACCAGCACTGGGAGTCGGTGAACTCTTCGAAGTCTTCATGGAGGCCATAGCCTCTCCTCATACCTGAAATGAAGAAAAAATGATAGATCTTAGTAACGGGGAATGAAATAAGTAGGATGTGCAAAAATAAGTGTAACCCTAGTAAAATGTGTAATGTGTTTGGGGGAAGGCCTAAAGCGTCGTCACAAACCAGATTGGGCAGTCGTCGTAGGTGGGCTAACTTCTGGCGCAATACCACTCGAATAAGGTAGCACTTCCTCAAATTTGAAATCCTCCCTCATAAGCGCGTCGAAATCGATGTAAACATCACTCAAATCTCCAAACTCTCCGCTAACATCTTTACTCGGAGAATTCCGATGCTCTTTAATTTCTGGGGCATTGTCTTTATCGCTCGTATATGGAAGAGATAAGCTTGGAAGGACGAGACTCATACCTGGAGTCTCATCGCACGATTCAGAATCCTAATCATCAGATTCTACGTAGAAGTCATTGCTAGAGGTGGACTCATCGCTGCTACTCTCGAGTTTCCCCTCCTCTTTCTCTAAGCTCATTGCGGCCTTGTCTTCCCTCTATTAGAACCCCTCTTCTCCTTCTTCTGGCATCGGAGGCATTTTGATCGGGCTGTTAACTCCGGTCGTAATAGCATCTCCACCTTCGTAGGCCTCTTCGGCTGATTTCTCGGACAAGCACTCTCTCTCTTGAGAAGCGCCTTCTTTGGAATCACGAGGAGAAGAAGTAGATCGTATGCAGACCTAGGGTCGAGTAGGGGAAGGGAGTTCAACATGAACAGTGGATCTCGTCGGATGTAGTAATCCATATTGGAGCAATTTTTTGTTGATTAACAAAACTTTGATGGACCTCTCCTCATTGTCGATAGCCTTCAGGGTCCGACAAACTTCATCAAGAGACGCACCACTATTTGGCCTTGGGATAACTGCAAGAAGTATGCGGCTTGTTAGAAACTCCATAGCAACGCGTCAGAACTTGATAAGTAGGGAAAGGAACTTACCCCCTATCATCCAAAGATGGTTAAACCCCTCAGGGCATCTAATGAAGAAATACTACATCTTAAACTGGGACAAGTTGCTCTGTAGACGCAAAACGATTTTCTAATTTTTTTGAGCCTCAATCACGATCAAGGATGGCTCTCCTCTTAAATGAAAAAAGTATTGCAACTTGTTAAAGCTTGGGGCGCGGTTGAACATTTTCATGAAAAGAACGTGCAACCAAGTCAATATGGAATAACCATTAGGATGAATCTGGAATGGGGTAATGCCTAAGTTTGAAAGAGTCTATCGTAGAAAGCTGTATGGAGGCACGGATCCATTCGGACACATATACCGATGGAAAGCGGTATATCCTAAGGAGGAATGTGAGCAAACTCGTTCTTCTTCAGTAAACGTATGTCCTCCTCTGGTATACCATGCTGCCTGCAGATATTGTGCAGAACTTTAGCGGCAACCACCGAAAAAGCTCTCTTTGGCGGTTGAGTAGAACTTTAAATTTAGGGGGCGTTCGGTCCGAGACCGGACCAACTGGAACCAACTAGCCATATTCAGCTTGCGAAGTGGCGGCTGCCGAAAGTGTTGGCTTCCCCCGCTCGATTTACGGTGCAAAGTTGGATTCTTCATTCTAAAACATCGAAAACTCGCATTCAATACGATCAGGTAATTCTATTCTAAATTAATAATTTCGCCTATAACACTTGAATTCCATAGAGATATCGATTCGTGCCTATGCAATGGGTTTCAATTGTGTACCAGGGCAAGAGCAGTGTGCTGTCTATAGAGGGTAAGCTTGTTGTCTGAAACATTACGAATGCTTTATCCCGTGTAGATAGCTCGCTCGTAGTGGAAAAGGAAAATAATTCCTCGCATCGTTTTCATTTGTTATTACTTTCTCTATACTTACCCATTATCGATCAATTGATAACGAATTCGTTGTTGAAGCGACGTAGAAAATTCTTCTCATTGCAAGGACACCGAGCGTGCAACAAGCAAGCAAGATAAGTCCAAATCTTCTAGAAGAGTCGGGACCAATTCACGATCTGTCATGAAGTATCAGCTACAGAACTTGGCATAAGTTAATTATGGCTTAATGGATGAAGATAGCAAAATGTGTCAAGCACCGGACCAAGGCCTGAACGTCATTCTGGCAGAAACTCAAGACTCGATTTACTGTCTTCCTCCATTAAACCGCAATCAACTCAAACTTCTCATGACTAACATCACAAACATGACCTCGCCAACAAATATTTATTACTATGATTAGCATACCCACCTCAGATTGGACTCTAAAACACATGAATAGTCGAAGACTTGGAATTAGCAAGTTGTAATGGGTTGGTGGCGAGCTAAGTGGATGGATCGGCGATCGGCGGTGATCTAAGGCAATGGAAAACTAGGGTTTGGATTGAAGGTACCTGAAAAATTAGTGGCAATGCTCCAAAGACGGCGGAACAAAAGGAAATCAAGGTAGAAGACTGGAATTGCTATGGATCGATGGATCAAAGGCTTGAATCAAATCACAGCTAAATAATCAGTTCGCATGAGAGATGGAAGAGGTCGGGTCGCATGAAAAGTGGGAGAATAGGTCGGCTCGAATGGCTTATATAGGCGAGTGGAAAGAAAAACACGAAAAATCCCTAAGTACTAGGATTACCAGCAATCCATCATTAGGATCGCCCGCGATCCATTAGCTATGGATCGGATCATTAGCGGTTCATAGAATTGCTCATTTGCGGCTTCAAATTTGCATTGCGACCCCCACCCATCATTTCAAAGTACACCAAGAAGCTATGGAGAGAAATTTGATTTGTTATGACAAGCAGTAGCAGTCAAGACCAAGACTAAGTGATCAACAACATAACCTACTATGTGTCCGCAAAACCCTAATGTGATTATTTGGAACCCAGTAAACAGATACTATAATCGATAACTTCCAGAGCACGTCTTATTTCCAACGAAAACATACTTTGGGGGGCAACTGTTATCCGGTTTTTTAACCCAGCAGGATCCAATAGAAGACGGAATAAGTTGATGAAGCCATAATGGCTCTGAACTCAGCCAAAATGGTTAAAACAACAAGTTAAAGGGAGCCAAATCATTTTACAAAAGCATCGGTTGAATTTGATTAAACCAAGGAACTAGCGTTCGTTCAGTCCAATCAGCAGCAAAGCACGAACACCTAGTAGATCGTCATCGAAACGAAGCAACGTGCAATGAGACAACACGAACAACGTCTGTACAAGGCCATGAAAGCGTTCCAAACTTCAAATTCTCAAAATAATCCAAGTACTTGGAATGCTAGCTGTAACATCCGCATACTTGGAGGCTCAAAACTAATGGTTAGGAATACTATACTCATCCATAGTTATTAATCATTTTTGACCAAATATTTCGAAGTTATATTCATTGATACACAGAAACACATTAATATGGAAAAAAAATTAAACTTCAAAAAAATTCACATATCATTTCAAAAAAATTCCAATTCATTACTTAATCCCAAAGTCGCAAACCATGTTCAAAGAAATATACTTAATTGCAACATACGCCCAAAATCGACATATGAAGATGCCCCCTTGGATGACAGAGTTTATACAGGCAATATAACAACTTTTCCATTACAAACAATACAACGGAATGATATAAAAGAGAAATCTAAATAGCTATCATGCCTCTTGCACGTCATTGGAAGCTTATTCATCTTAAGGGTCGCCTGAAAACCTCAACTCTCAAACTACTCAAGATCAATTGATTACCCGAGATTTTAAGGGGAAAACATAAACTTCGAGTCAGGCATAAAGCCTGGTATGAATAATAATCCACTGTAACATCCCGGAAATTTTGAATTTAAAAATTCGGTTAATTATTTGAAAACTTTTAAATATAAATTTGAGAAATTCAAAAGAAATAAAATATTGAAATAAAATTTCACAATTATTTAATGTTAATAACTAAAACAACTTTTCTTTTTAACAAAGTAAAATAATAAATTGTGATAGCTGAGATTTTAATAGAAATAAAATTATTAAGGTAAGATATGATGAAATTATAAAATTTAAATAACATAATAATAATTAAATATATAAACAAATAAACTAAGATAACAAATTTTATGAAGAAATATAAAACTGTAAAAGAAAAACACTTTCAATTAGCTATGTAAACAAATAAGTAGACATAAGAAAAAAACAAACCTTTTTAAACAAAACAACACATACATATAAAAGAATAAACAAAACAGTAAGGAAAAAAATATAAACTGTAAAAAAGAAAACAAAACTCTTCCATTTAACAAAATAAAGTAAGTTTGTATTAAATAAAAATAAAAATGATAAAGTAACTTTACCTATAGGTGTACAAGAAGGCATGAAGCATTTAATGCTATACACTTCAGCAAATTTAAAGTAAGACTTCCTGTATAAACCATACAAGGAAAACACTACATAACATATTTGCATTAAATGCAAGCCTACATCAGCACTTTGAAGAGAATAGGGAAGCATGAAACACGGCATGCTATAAATTTACAAAGAAACATACTTTCATTTAATGTTATTACTGCATAGCAGATCTAAAAGCATGGTTTAGTTTTTTTTATATACTTCAACTTGTACTTGCTTTGGTAGACTCAGCCTATCCTTTCACCTGCACACCATCCTTCTTATATACATACACACATTCATATTTATTTCATCTCGTTCAAAACAAAGATAGTAAACAAAGGAAAACATCATATTCACAAATTCAAAAGCATTCAAGTGAGCAAAACAGAAAATAAAAAGAAGCTAAAAAAACCAAACCAAAGAGGAGATTCAAATCTGCAGTTCAAAGGAAACCCATATAGTCTCTATTTCAAACCTTTGTCAGGTGAGTGAACATCAACTTAAAGGCTTTAAGTTAACTGTAAAGATGATTCTTTGTTTCATGGCATTGTATATGTTTATCTTTGAATATAGTTTGGTAAATATATATAGATATATAGGTTACTCTGCAATTTGTCCTTCTCTGTTATTGGTTACAGGGTAGATTTCCATTCAAACTCCAATAGTTTTCATCTGAATCATAGTAAAACTTCAGTTTTAAAATCAAACAAGATAATGGAACTCAAATATGGTTTATTAAAAACAGATTTAAAACCCAAAGCTGTAAGATATCATCACTAAAGTTTGTCTACAGGAAATCAAAGGAAAATGTGATGAACCCAAGTATTATGAAAAAGTTAATTCAAATTCATAGCCTATATTCTTACTGCAAATCATGATTTTTAAAACAAAAGTGAAGAATTTTAGTTTAGTATTTAAAGGAAAATTTGCATTTGAATAAAAATTGAATTTTTACCAATTTCTTGTAAGTGAATCAATTTAAATTGCTGAAATTTGAGTTGAAGCAAGCCTAACCATTCATGATGTTGGGAAAAATACAAATTAATTTTTCTATTGCGTGAATTGGGAGTACGAGCTCGAATTAGGGTTTAGTTTTCGAAATTAATATGGTCTGTAAACTTGATGCGTACGCTACCTTTGACGCATCGAGTTCGAAGATTTTGTAGGTGATGATGGCTTGGGGTGATGACGTACTATGGACGAAGTTGCTTGGTTTCTGGCGGCGTCAGGCGTCGTGGCGAGGCGTTGACAGGGACGAGTGGCGGTTCCAGTTTGTGTTACAGGTTGCGAGCTCGAACTCAATTTCGAATTCGAGATGATAAAGGAATTTAGGTGATCGGGGATTGAACTAGGGAGGATTTTTGACTTATTCATCGATGCAGCGACGCCTGAAGATCATCCATGGCGTCGTGCACGTATACGTGCACGAATTGATGACCTGGGAAAATTTGATTACCTGAAGCATTTTAGGTTTGCACTCGTGTGGGTTGACTCGAAGTTTTGATCGGGGAAATAGGGCAGAAACTCGAAGGGGGAATCGAGTGGCTTCAGGGTTGTATAGGGATGAAATTTGAACTTAAACAAAATTTGAAAATTTTTATTTACATGGGTAGCATGGGGTTGAAACTCGAAGCAGGGAGCATTTGAGCTCGGGCGTGACTCGGGGGAACCTCGGGTTGGCCACCTGAAACAATATATTCAGTTTGAAATTTGTCGAAAACTTAAGTTTAAACAATTTTTATAAGCATTCTTTATAAAATGATGATTGTTAATGGAATGTGAAGTTAAATTAAACAATGATTAAATAATTTATGATTTATAATTACTTTGTAATTAATAATAATAAATAAATAAAAGCAATTAAAATTTAAGTTGTAAATTAAGAATCGTTAATTTGATAATTTAAGTTGATTGGTTCAAAAAAAAAATTTGATAGTTACATTAAGATAATTTATTAAGGAATAATAAATTAATATGGTCAATTGAGGTTTAATTAAATTGTAATTATAAATAATAAATCATCGATTTAAAGTAATCAAGAAAAAAATATTTATATGGTTAATTTATTAAATCCCATTCACTTTGATTGGAAACGATTAACTATCGCTGTGCACTATATTGATATCTCTGTTCTGTTTGTGATTCTGTATGATGTAATTGCCATGTTACTGCACTGTGATTCTGTATGATGTAGTATCTCAAAACCTTTATAAAACCATATATTGTGCTCCTGCATCCACAATAGTTAAAATAATTCAAAACAGTATTATATGATGATATGCAAAATAAATGAATCAATTCTGGATTACTCATCCCCATTCACTTTATAATATCTGTCTCAATTATAGTTTCTAGGATTACTATTAACCTATTAGTTTTCATGGGCTGACTAATAACAGGTTAAGCATTTAAGGACTCCTTGTCATATTACATAGTTTTCATGGGATCACTATGAACCTATTGGTAACTCCAATATCTGATTCTTATCCTAGTTTTAATGGGTTGACTAGGAACATATGGTGACCTAGTCTCCTTTCTTCTTACCTTAGTTTTCATTGGTTGACTAGGAACCTATTGAGAACTGTCAATATTTCATCTGGATATAGTTTTCATGCGCTAACTATAAACCTACTAGCTCCTGCCAGTATCCAATCATAGTTTTCATGGGCTTACCATGAATCTGTCTTTCTGACATCTTTCTTTATACATAGTTTTCATGAGCTCACTATGAACCTGTCTTTTTGACATCTTTATTTATACATAGTTTTCATGGGCTAACTATAATTCTGTTGGCTCCTGCCAATATCTTTTCCTATACACAGTATTCATGGGCTTACTGAGAAACTATTGGCCCCTGTCAGTATCTTTCTTTTATATTTTAGCATCCTATACTCTGGTCTTCCTGACCTCCTGGATGCAATTCTACTCATTCAGGAGTTTATTCAATTTATATTCATTATTGGGTTAACCTAGATGGTTCTTCTAACCTTTATCCCCAAAATGCAGTTATGGATCCATTATAAAGTGAATATATTCTTATTAGAAGAAGCAACATAACAACATAGCAATACCACTCTTGTGGGTTTAATATAAAACATGGTTAATCCATTTAACCTATTACTTTATTAAAGATGCCTTCTTCTTAAAACCATTATAAAAACTCCTTTAATTTAGCTATGGGTTTTTCCTTTAAAAATAGAGTTTGGGTCATAAAACCTTTCGATACCTTCGAAACATAGCTTTCAACTTCATAGGATAACCTCCTTTGAAAGTCTTAAAAATCTATCTTCAAAATATCAGGTTCCTGTCTTTTAATACTTTAAAATCCACCTTTTGAAAACTTTCGAATATGTCAAAGTATTAGCATTTTACTTTAGAAACTTAGTTTCGAAACCAGTTGAAAGTACCCTTTTGACACCATTAAAAGTAACCCTTCCGAAATCATTGAAAGTACCCCTTTCGAAAGCATTGAGTTTACACTTAAAACACTATTTGGGTCAAAGTGAATATAGGCGAAAGCAACTCTTTCGAAACTATACTTCGTCATATAAAAAAATTGGGGAAATATGATGGCATCGGCACCATCCCTTTTGAAAGCATAAAACATTTGGGTAAAACAATGAAAGGTTGGCATCGAAACCCCTTTCGAAACAATCAACTTCGAAACCCCTAACCCCTTTTGAAAGCTATAGGAAGTGGCTTGAGCTTATAAAACGAAATACCTTTCGATAGCATTGATATCTCCAATACCATCGAAAGGCTATAAAACCACAGCAGGGTTTCAAATAGGTCGGAACCCCTTCTTTTAAAACATTCTTTATAAGTAAGGAACCCAGTCAAAAGAAATCATAAATTAATGGCAACCCTTTCGAAACCTTTTTAAATCCCCATTCAAAACCAAACGCTTCAACTTTGTCAAAGGCTTAAAACAAAAAAAAGGCAGGTGCTTTTTATTTTGAAAACAAATAAAGGTTTCGACCCCTTCAGATGCTATGCTTTTGAATTTATTATTTTAAAAGCACTTGTAATAAATTTCCATAAATCCATTTATTAATTTATTTAAATAAATATTTACTTATAACATAAAATATTCTATAAACTCGTATTATTCCAAATTTACACTTATGTACACAGAGTTATCTCAAATTTCCGTATAATTATATTATTCACAAAACCATATTTAATTTACTCTTCCAAATCCATATTGAAATATAACTATTTTTATTTTAAAAAATAATTATATTCATATTCCCAAAACCATATTTATAAACATATAATTAAATATACATTTCTCTAAATATTTCTCTTTATAAAAGATTTTCAGATCAATTTCTTATCATGTATACATATTTCACTCGCATCCCTTTATAATAAAATAGATTTATTCCAAAATTTTGAACCACACAAAAAAATCATGTAAATTCAAAAATTAATATGTTTAACTCAAACTTATTATAGTAGCTTTGAATATAAGTTTATTTATTGTAGAAAATTTCAAAGTTAAATTCTTAACCAAGTGGTAGATATTTCACATTCTTTAACAACCAATTTCAGCTCAGATTTTTAAATCTCGGTTTACATACGCCTACCTTGCAAAGATCGTATAAATCTGAAATTTAATATTTTTCACTCAAACCTTTTACATAGCTTTGAATACCAGTCTAGATTATATGTACAGAATTTCAAAGCCAAACTCCTAACCAATTGGTACAAATTTCATATTCTTTAACAACCATTTTCAGCTTAGATTTGTTAATCTCAATTTAGATATATCCACTTTGCAGAAATCGTATAAATTCGCAATCTAATCATTTTCACTCAATTTTTTTACAGTAGCTTTGAATATCGGTCTAAATTACATAACCAGAATTTCAAAACTAAACTCTAAACCTGTTGGTACAGATTTCATATTCTTTAACCACTATTTTAAGCACAGTTTAATGAATCTAAATTGACATAAAGTTAAGCAACCAAATCAACCAATTTAACTCTTATATCATAACAATCATCATACAATAAATTAGCAACAAAAAACAGTAATTTCATAGCTTAATCCCTAGAGATAGATTTTGTGAGTGTTCAAAACTCACCTTTTACTCCAATTTGACACGGATACAATTCCTAGAATAACATATGTGCACTCCTCTTCTTCTACAACTCCTATGTTATTGACATGCCACAAGAATCACCCAAAAGCCCTATCATCCAAAATTTTCAGAAATTAGAAATTAAACAAAATTGAAATTAAATGCTAGATTCAGATAGAGAAGAGGATTTGGGGACTTACCCATATCATCATTTATTTTCTAGTTTTTTCTTGATTTCTAGTGATTTTCAAAAGAGCTAGGTTTATGAGTTCCTTAGTTTCGAAAAACCCGGTTATTATTTTCTACATAAGTTAAAATGAACATATAGTTCATTCTGAAATACAAAGTAGATAAGAATTCTCCTTTGTTTTCACTAATGGACTAAATTTTATTAAGCCCAAACCCAAGTTTTAATAAAAAGAATTAAAACTCTATCTCACCTCTTTACTTAGCCTAATAAAATGATTAGATCATTTTTTTACAATTAGTTTATCCTCTTTTCCTAATCAACCACTAAGTTAATAAATATTAGTAACTACATTCAAATTAAAAAACTAATTATCACTTATTATCTTATTCCTTGTCCTAATTTTACTAATTATTGATATAATCGATAATGTAATAAAAACTCTATTTTTTAATAAACAAATACTCGTTTCCCTTCATTATTTAAAAATGATTCATTACTAACTCATATCAATTTATTATCAAATCTATAAGTAAAATCCTCTGATTGATTTAATACAATTTTGATAAAAAATTAAATTCACATATAAGAAATGATATCTCATCTCTTTTATCGGATTAAACCAAAAAAATTATTTTCTTCCATTAAATCTCAAAATCTTCTATTAATATTAATTAACCATAATTAATAATTAATTAATTATGTCACTAACAACAGGGTTGTTACAGACTCCCCCTCTTAAGAAAATTGCGTTCTTGCTATTTCTTAAGCGAAAGAATCTATAACATATAATTTTCTCTTTAGTTATGACTTTATGAACTCCAAATTCTCAAAATAATTAAGTATTTGGTTTTCATATTTAATTTAGATCCTAAATCTTCAATCCTTTCAAAAATTATAAACTCAAAATTTTGTAACTTAAATTTCCTCAAATTGCTAACCCAAAAGCTATTTTATTTACTAATTCAAAAAATTTGTCTTTTATAACTCTTAGATTTCAATTCCAACTTATTTTGAAATTCATTTTATCTTCACTTGTATTATTCTTTTTCACAACTCTTAATAAATCTCAAAATAGTTTTTGTCACTTTTGGTCTTTGAAACTCAATATTTTTAATCCAAGATTTTTCTTTCTTACCTGATTCTCCAATTTATAAATTAATTTTTTTCACATATCAGAAAAAATATTAAACCATGAATTATTATGATCCACTTTATCATTACAAAGTTGATTGCATAAGCTATCAATATTGCCTTACCAAGCCCATCCACTTTGCACAAAGGTTTCATGGTAAAATATTATTTCAATTAATTTTAACTCAAAATATTTTCCAATTTTTCAAAATATATTTCTCATGCAAAAATGTCACGTTCAAAGTTTAGGAATCCTATCGATAACATGGCATCCCACATATCGATCAAAATCCTTAAACAACTTCTGGATAAATCAACACAATAGAAAATCACTATTTAGGTACATTTATTTTATTATCACAAACATCTATGCTGCAAATTTTAAATAAATAAATGCAACAAAGCAATCAATTCCTAGCAACCAATCAATAATGCAAACATTATCCAACTAACTACATATATAATTCATAATTGCTGTGCTCAGCGGAAACAATCTACTAGCTTCCTCTATGAAACTCTAATTATTCCTAGTTTATTTAAATCTTAATCTCATTTACTCAAACTAAACAAATTCTCTATTAAAAGAAAATTATTCTCTTTTAAATTAATTCATTCCAATTTATCTCTTTAAAATCTTTTGAGTTAATTTCCAGTAATCTCAAAATAATTTCCAACCTCAAAATAATTTTGACACTAAATTTTCCAAAAATTTAATATCTAAATTCCAATTTAATTGATTTACATCCCAATTGATTATTCCCATAATTAATTTATCTTTTCTTATCCCTGACTAGATAATTACTATGACTACCTACCACACATTCAGGGCTAGGTCATCTAGGTCTTGGATCCATGATATTATATATTATATTGTTCTGACATAGCTCTACTACCAACTATAACAACCCATTGCTATACCCAGTTTAGCGAAGAATATTACAAGTAATGTTGTCTGCTAATCTGGAGAATACGGCTTGTTAAGGGCGATTGAATGTAAACATCTCTTTATACTAACACTGACACGTCATTTATACCTTTTTACTTAATATCTGAACTGAAATTTGATGAGTATAGTATTAATACAAATTAATAGACAAATCGATTTCTCAGAATCAGAACAATATATCATATAAACATCAGCCGCAGATTACATCGGAATAATAAACATTTATACTTATTCAAATTTTGAGTCTACAAAATGAAATACTAGACTCAATAATATACAAGTTTACAATTCTCTAATCTTAGTTATGCATTAAATATATAAAGTCCAAATTTCCTAAATGGGATAAACTAAAAGCCCAAATGTTTATCTCCTTGCTAGCCCAACCATCCAAAGGTTAACCTGCTTGTAGCCTAAAAGGTCTCGTCCTGACTCGAGAAAAATAACATTCGAATCAGTCTATTTCTAAATATCCAATAGGATGAGAACAAGATATAACATAAGAAGAAATAATATACATGCAATACAAATGTCCAAGAAATAACAAGTCATAAGATTAATTTAACTTAGAATTCATCACAAGACACGGGTTTATAAATGTAGGCCACGAACACAATTTAGTCACTAAACATTGAATTCACATAAAAAAGCACAATATCTCTAAGAACACAAATATTAGTAATTTAATTTAGAATCCATCACAAGGCACAAGAATATATAAATTTATTTCACTAACACAGAATCCTAATTCCCTGAATCTAAGAGATCTTAATCCAAGCCGATCGTAATGATTGTCCAAAAAAATCACAATGATTGTACTCAAAACCCATGGCAAACAAACAATCCAATTGGTATCACTCGAACCGATCCGATACTAAGGATCGTACTCAGACCGAGAACATAGAATCACAGAATGATCTCAAGGATAGTCCATATCGATCAAGGAGATCGTAGAAACCATGACTAGATAAATCTACATTTATTTAATATTATTATACTATTATGTTCGAAAAGAAATACAGGAATAAACTTCTTAATGATCTAGCGGCCACTTGCCGCATACCAAAAGAGAGTAAACTCTAAAGTGCCAAATACTATCACCTTTAGTAATCACTAGAACATAACCAGTACGTCCCATACCGTATGGTGAAATTCAAGTACTTACTAAAAGCTTGTAAATATCACTTATTGCGGATACCACCAGAAAACTTGAACTACATTCTCTTAAGGATTTAGCAACCACTTGTCGCACATAAGAAGAGAATACAACTCTAAAGTGTTAATTACCTCCCTATAGTGATCACAAGAATTTAACCCAGTCATCCCATACAACCCAGTGAAATTCAAATATTCGCTAATGGTTGGTAAATTCCACTCAATCATTCGATTCAATGAGTTATACCATATTCGACGAAGTGTTATTCGAAAGCATTTAAACCAATCGATAACACTTAGTCGATTATTAGTACTTCCCAAATTATAGTATTAAGGTTCTCAAAACAATTTCTCTTTTGAATTTATTATTTTAAAAGCACTTGTTATAAAATTCCGTAAATCCATTTATTAATTGTATTTAAATTAATGTTCGCTTATAAAATAAAATATTCCATAAACTCGAATTATTTCAAATGTACGCTTATGTACATATAGTTGTCCCAAATTTCCATATAGTTGTATTATTCACAAAACCATATTTAATTTACTCTTCCAGATCAATATTGAAACATAACCATTTTTATTTTTAAAAAATAAATCATATTCATATTCCCAAAACCATATTTCTAAACATATAATTAAATATACATTTCCCTAAATATTTCTCCTTATAAAAGGTTTTCAAATCTATTTCTTATAATGTATATATATTTCACTCACATCCCTTTATAATAAAATAGATTTATTCCAAAATTTTAAACCACATAAAAAAAATCACATAAATTCGAAAATTAATCTGTTTAATTCAAACTTTTTACAGCAGTTTTTAATATCAGTTTATTTTATATGTAGAAAATTTCAAAGTTAAATTCTTAACCATGTGTTACATATTTCACATTCTTTAACCACCAATTTCAGCTCAGATTTGTAAATCTCAGTTTACATACACCCACTTTGCAAAGACCATATAAATTTAAAATTAAATCTTTTTCACCCAAACTTTTTACAGAACTTTGAATATCAGTCTAGATTATATGTCCAGAATTCCAAAGCCAAACTTCTAACCAATTGGTATGGATTTCATATTTTGTAACAACCATTTTCAGCTCAGATTTGTAAATCTCAGTTTACGTACAGCCACTTTGCAAAGATCATATAAATTCATAATTTAATCTTTTTCACACATATGTATTTTAGTAGCTTTGAATATCAATCTAGAAGTTCATTCTGAAATATAAAGGAGATAAGAATTCTCTTTTATTTGCCCTAATGGGCTGAATTTTATTAAGCTCAAACCCAAGTTTTAATAAAAAGAATTGAAACTCTATCTCACCTCTTTACTTAGCCTAATAAAATGATTAGATCATTTTTTACAATTAGTTTATCCTCTTTTCCTAATCAACCACTAAGTTAATAAATATTAGTAACTACATTCAAATTATAACACTAATTATCACTTATTATCTTATTATCCTATTCCTTGTCCTAATTTTACTAAATATTGATACAACAGATAATTTAACAAAAATTCTATGTTTTCAATAAACAATTGCTTATTTCCCATTATTATTTAATAATAATTCATTACTATCTTATATCAATTTATTATCAAATCAATAATTAAAATCCTCTAATTGATTTAATATTATTTCGATAAAAATTGAAATTCACATAAAAGAAATGATATCTCATTTCTTTTATTAGATTAAACTAATCATAAAAAAATTATTATTTTTCCATTAAATCTCAAAATTTCGATTAACATTAATTAACCATCATTAATCATTAATTAATTGTGTCACTAACAACAGTGTTGTTACACACTCACCCTCTTAAGAAAATTGCGTCCTTGCAATTTATTAACCGAAAGAATCTATAATATAATATTTTCTCTTTAGTTATGACTTTATAAACTCAAAATTCTCAGAATAATTATTTTTTTGGTTTTCATGTCTAATTTAGATCCCAAATCTTCAATCCTTTCAAAAGTTATAAACTCAAAATTTTCTAATTAAAATTTCCTCAAATTGCTAACCCAAAAGCTATTTTATTTACTAATTCAAAAAAGTTTGTCCTTTGTAAGTCTTAGAATTCAATTCCAACTTATTTTGAAATTCATTTTATCTTTACTTGTATTACTCTTTTAACAACTCTTAATAAATCTCAAAATAGTTTTTATCACTTTTGGTTTTTGAAACTCAACATTTTTAATCCAAGATTTTTCTTCCTTACCTGATTCTCCAATTTATAAATTTAAATTCTTCACATTCTAGAAAAAATATTAAACCATGAATTATTATGACCCACTTCATCATTACAAAGTTGATTGCATAAGCTATCAACATTGCCTTACCAAGCCTATCCACTTCACACAAAGGTTTGATGGAAAAAAATATTATTTCAATTTATTTTAACTCAAAATATTTCCCAATTTCTCAAAATATATTTCTCATGTCAAAATACCACGTTCGAATTTTAGGAATCCCTATCGATAATATGGCGTCCATATATCGATCGGAATCATTAAACAACGTCCGAATAAATCAACACAGTATAAAATCACTATTTAGGTGCATTTATTTTATTATCACTAGCATCTATGCATTGAATTTTAAATAAATGCAACAAAGCAATCATTCCTAACAACTAATCAACCATGCACACATTATCTAATTAACTATATATATAATTCACTAATTATTGTGCTCAGCAGAAATAGTCTACTAGCTTCTGCTACGCAACTCTGATTATTCCTAGCTTACTTAAATCCTAAACTCATTTACTCAAATTGAAAAAATTCTCTATTAAAAGAAAATTATTCACTTTTAAATTAATTCATTTCAATTTATCTCTTTTAAATTTTTAGCACTAATTTCAAACTAATTTCCGACCTCAAAAGAATTTTAACACTTTATTTTCCAAATGTTTAATATCTAAATTCAAATTTAATTGATTTACGCCCCAATTGATTATTCCCATGATCATTTTATTTTTTGCTATCCCTAATTAGATGATACTGTGACTACCTACCACACACTCTGGGAACAGAACTCTAGGTCATCTAGGTTTTGGATACATGATATTATGTATTATATTGTTCTGATAAAGCTCTGATACCAACTGTAACAACCTCACCACAATATCCAGTTTAGCGAAGAATATTACAAGTAATGTTGTCTGCTAATCCGGAGAATACGGCTTGTTAAGGGCGATTTAATGTGAATATCTCTTTATACCAACACTGACACGTCATTTATACCTTTTTACTTAATATCTCAACTGAAATTTGACGAGTACAATATTAATAAAAAATAATAGACACGTTGATTTCTCAGAATTAGAACAATATATCATATAAACATCAACCATAGATCACATCGGAATAATAAAAATTTATACTTACTCAAACTGTGAGTCTACAAAATGAAATACTAGAGTCTACAAAATGAAATACTAGAGTCTACAAAATGAAATACTAGACTCAATAATATACATGTTTACAATTCTCTAATCTTATTTATGCATTAAATATATAAAGTTCGAATTTCATAAATGGGATAAACTAAAAGTCCAAATGTTTATCTCCTTACTAGCCCAACCATCCAAAGGTTAACCTATCATCTAACCTGAAAAATCTCGGCCTGACCCGAGAAAAATAACACTCGAATCAGACTACCTTTAAATATCCAATAAGGTGAGAACAAGATATGAAACAAGAACAAATAATATATAGGCAATACAAATGTCCAAGAAATAACAAGTCACAAGATTAACTTAACATAGAATTCATCACAAGACACGGGTTTATAAATGTTGGTCACAGATACAAATTAGTCACTAAACACTGAATTCACATAATAAAGCACGACATCTCTAAGACAAAAATATCAGTAATTTAATTTAGAATCATCACAAGGCACAAGAATATATATATATATATATATATATATATATATCACTACACAGAATCCTAGTTTCCTAAATCCAAGAGATTTTAATCCAAATCGGTCATAATTATCATCCAAAATAATTTCAATGATTGTACTCAAAACCCATGTCAAACAAACAAACAAACAAACTGGCATCACTCGAACTGATTCGATACTAAGGATCGTACTCAAACCGGGAACATAGAATCACAGAATGATCTCAATGATAGTCCACATCGGTCAAGGCAATCGTAGAACCATGACTCAATAAATCTACATTTATTTAATATTATTATACTATTATGTTCGAAAAGAAATTCGGAAATAAACTTCTTAATGATCTAGCAGCCACTTTTCGCATACCAAAAGCGATTAAACTCTAAAGTGCCAAATAGTATCATCTTTAGTAATCACTAGAACTTAACCAGTATGTCCCGTACCGTATGGTGGAATCCAAGTATTTACTAAAATCTAGTAAATATCACTTATTATGGATACTATCAGAAAACCTGAACTACATTCTCTTAAGGATCTAGCAAACACTTATCGCACACCAAAAGAGAATACAACTCTAAAGTGTTAATTACTTCCTTATAGCGATCGTAAGAATTTAACCCGAGCATCCCACAC
This sequence comes from Allium cepa, assembly GCA_030765085.1. Lineage (NCBI taxonomy): Eukaryota > Viridiplantae > Streptophyta > Magnoliopsida > Asparagales > Amaryllidaceae > Allium > Allium cepa. Next base: position 669,642,484 of record CM060939.1, on the reverse strand, counting down.
TACCCGATGAAATTCAAGTATTCGTTAATAGTTGGTTAATTCCACTCAAACATTCTATTCAACAAGTTATACCATATTCAACGAAGCGTTATTCGAAGCATTTAAACCAATCGATAACACTAAGTCAATTATTAGCACTTTTCAAATTATAGTATTAAGGTTCTCAAAACAATTTCTCATTTGAATTTATTATTTTAAAAGCGCTTGTTATAAATTTTCAAAAATCCATTTATTAATTGTATGTAAATAAATGTTCACTTATAAAATAAAATATTCCATAAACACGAATTATTCCAAATTTACATTTATGTACGCCGATTTGTCTCTAATTTCCATATAATTATATTATTCTCAAAACCATATTTAATTTACTCTTCCAAATCCATATTGAAATATAACCATTTTTATTTTTAAAAAATAAATTATATTCATATTCCTAAAACCATATTTTTAAACATATAATTAAATATACATTTCACTAAATATTTCTCTTTATAAAAGATTTTCAAATCTTATCATGTATATATATTTCACTCACATCCCTTTATAATAAAATAGATTTATTCTGAAGGGGTCGAATCCTTTTTAAATCATCTTTCAAAACTAAATGTTTCGACTCGGTCGAAGGGTTAAAACAAAACAAAGGCATGCGCTTTTTATTTTTTAAACAAACCAAGGTTTCGCCCCCTTCGGAAGCTATACTTTTGATAGCTTACCTTCCTCCTATCTCCAATCCACTACGTACCATCTTGGTGATACCTTGTATATTGGTTTCGGCATAGTTGGTTTCGACAAGGATGAAGGTGGAAGCTTCCGTGTCGGCATGTGCTTTTCTAAGAAGGCGGAACCAAATTTCTGACTAAACAAGTTTTATACTACTTTAAGCAAACTTTACTCTAACTAACCTGCCACATGTCAACTCTAGATTGGTTGCCTTAACTTCTTCAAATTCATTTTCAAAAATAACTGCCGCTAATCCAGAACTAAACCAAGGTTAAGTTAATTAAATAAGCCCTTCAAATTTTTGCAAAGAATCCCCTCTTCTAAAATAATTTATTTTGCATAGCAAATCACTTGGGAAAAATCCCCAAAAATTCCAGAAATTCACTTTAAGCATGTTATCTAACATATCAAACTGTCAGACTCAAATTCTAAATATATCTTTCAAAATAAATTATAAACCCAAATAACCATATTTTCTTTTGAAATTCATGATAATATTTCATAGATTGGAAAATTATCAAAATAGAAACCCAACTCCACAATCATTTTTCTTATAATATAAATTTTTTCCATGGCATTTTAGTCATTTAGTTTCGGTTTTGACCTAAAACTATATAAAACCTCCTTTAAACAATCTTGTTTAAATCAAATAAATCATAAATCAAGCATATCATCATCCAATATATCATAAAAATGAATTTACCCTTACATCCGAAATATACGATTTAAAACAAAATGGAGACGGATTTATTGTTCACCTTGATCTAGATAAGGAGATTGGATTGAAAATTGATTTCCCCTAAGCTTGATTCTCTAGCTTTTACTTTGATTTCCATTTCTTCGTAATGGCGGGCCATTCCTTTATCTTTTAGTTTGCTTTTTAAAATGACGTGAATGGGAAGAAATAGTGGGAATGAATATATATATATATATGTGTGTGTGTGTGTGTGTGTGTGTGTGTGTGTATCTATATGGGTAAGGGTAACTGGGTGGAAATTTCCAATTATACCCTTATGTAATTTGTTTAACCTAAAAACCATTCTTTAGCCCATTAATTATTATATTAGGCTTGGCCTTAATTTAATTAATTCAAGTATCAACCCCCTTATCACTTAACATTTACATTATTCTATTTAATTTATCTGATTAAATCTCCTGAATAATATTATCAAAAATTAGGGTGTTACACGAGCAATCCATACTCTATGGATCACCAACGATCCATGCAACATGATGGTTCGCTAAAAGAAACAGGAGCTAAGAAGCCTAGAAAACAAAATAGAAATCATACTAAGTGTAACGATCCTGTTTTTGGTCAAATTTAATTTAGAAATTAATACAAATTTTTAGATTGAAATTGTGAATTAATTTGAATTTTTACAAATTAAACAAGATATTTATTTATTTATTTACATATATATATATATATGTATATAAATTGATTATAAATAGAATTTGGATTTGAAATTTAAAAATAAATTGGATCTAAAATTCTATATTTTATAAAGTAATAAAAAATTTGTTTTCTAATTTTAATATATATAGGTATGTATGTATGTATATATACGTTGTGATTTAGAAGTTATGTTTTGAATTCAACGTAATAATTCTCTAAAAGTTAATTAAAGTTCAAACTGAACATTTTCAATACTAGTATTTATATAAATTTAAGTATAATAACTTAAGTTTAATTTTAAATTTACACATAACTAAATCTAATTTGTATATATATATATATACACATTTAAAACATAACACATATTAATATAAAGATAATACATAATTAATTAATTAAAAAAGGGTTTAAACATAAAAATATATGCTTATAACACTTGTAAAATAATTACAACATGAATTAACAAATGTAAGCTTATCATTATATGAAACTACATGTGTATGCTTGAGATAACTTGTATTAACAAACGGAAAATATGTTTCTTTTAAATTTAATTATATCAATAACATGTATCAGAGAAACCTGGCCACTTTGAATTTCAGTTCAAACTCTCTTTGTCTTCATCTTTCAAAAAGAAACTAAAACCTAAAATGAAAAATCAAATAAAAATCAAAACCTGTTTCAATCCTTTATCCTGAGCAAACATACCTGATTCAAGATTAAAGCTAGAAACAAATTCAAGATTCAATTCAGAACAAAAGCATATCAACAAAACAATAGTTTCCAAACCTTCAACCGGAGCTAGCTTCAAGCAATTCAAAGGAGCAACTCAATATGAATTCAAATCATACAAAGATCAGATTCATTTCAACATCAAAGTACAGATTAAATTCAACAACAGTTCCAGATCAAATAAAAAGAATTTCTAGATTTAAAGATTAAACATGTTCTCTGCTTTTACATACTGGTGAATAAACTAACTTATTTAAACTTGAATTTGTTGATATATTTGGATGTTTTGTGATTAATACTTGAAGTATAGTGGTGACAAGTGCTTGCATGAATGTAAATATTATATATATATATATATGTGTGTGTGTGTGTGTGTGTGTGTGTGTAAATGGGTGTACATGTCTGGAAACAGATGAACATCCCTCTATTTAATTTCACAGGCTAAAGAATAAGTTCAAAAATTAATTCCTTTCTTTCCAATAAATTTTAGGTTATTATTTCTAAATGAAAAATGATTGTAAGCTTGTAATAATTATTTTGAAAATGGTTTTAAGAATTTATATCAAGTAATTATATTTAAAAATGATAAATTTCAGTAAAAATCGAAATCAAGTCAAAAATTAGATATCTGGAAATCATGTTTGGGATTTACTATCAGATTCATTGTGCAAATTAATGATTTTCGATAATCATTTCGTGATTTTTAAGTGTGTGAATGTCGAGTTATTTTGAGTTAATCGATCTATGAATTATCGTCGAATTCTGACGATCGCCGAAGTTATAGTCGACGTGATCAAGGCTGGAGGTGGATCATGTGTCGTAGATCAAAGGAAAAATGGTAAGGGGTTTTTTAGATCATCGCGGTGATCGGGTGACGATGTTTTAGGATTTTTTGTGCTGTCTGGATCGAAGTGGAAGACGAGGCGATTTCGTCGTCGTTAGTTTATCGAAATCAATCGGACCAGGGGGATTAGAAGTGTGGACGTATGGCGTTGCTTTGGATGTGATGACATGGGTTTCGGTGGACTGGATCGTCATTGGCGAGGCAATTATGTTGATCAAGATTGGGTTCCTGTAGGTGTTGATAGCTCGATTTCGATTCCTGTCGAATTCATCGGAGCTGGGTGGTCGGAGCACTCATGTAGGTCGTCGTCTACGTGTTGAGGGCGGCGAGGTTGGTCGGAGATGGTTGGTTCATCGGTGCACGTGCATGCGTGTATGCTTGTGTCTGGGAGATGTTGTTTGGGGACGAAGGTTTTGGCTCGGGATGATCTCGGGGTTGTTGGTGGTTCGACTCGAAGACGTGAGTTCCTCAGGGTTATCTCGGGAATTCTATAGCTTGCGCTTGGGTTTTCTTGAACTTGATGATTCAATCAGTTTTAAAATAAATGTTAACCAAGTTTAAAAAGTATATTAAATTGAATAAGTTTTCAAAAGAATATAAACCAAGTTTTTTGAAAGTAAATTTATTAATCAATTTTAAAACAAGTTTTTAAAAACAAGTTTTTAAAACAAGTTTCAAGGTTTAAAACCAATAGTAAATGTAATCAAGTTATCAAGATATATTAACTATGTTTTAAAAAGTAATAATGGAAGTTTCAAAGCAAAGGGAATCAAAATTTTAAAAGTAAAGGATAATGTTAGCAATGTTTCAAAGTAAAATTATTAAAAAAGTTTCTCAAGTGATTTTATATCAAATTAATTTCAAGCATTTAATTTAATTAAATGATGTAATTAAGTAATTAATTAAGATAAAGGATTTATCCTTAATTAATCAAGACCTTGATTAAGGAAAACTATGGTGATTAAGTAAGATAATGGTTTATCTTTGATTAATTAAAGTTTTAAGTAATTAAAGGATAATTACTTAATGAAATAAATTAAGTATAATTACTTAATGAAATTATTAAAAATAATTACATAATGGAAGTCAATAAAGGATAATTACTCAATGTAATTAATTAAAGAGTTAATTACTTAATTATTTAAAGGATAATTAATTAACGTGATTAATTAATTAAGGTAATTAATTTAAGGATAATTAATTAATTAAAGGTTAATTAATTTATGAAAGTAACTAAGGGATGATTTATTACTTAAAGGGTAATTACTTAATGTAAGTAAGTAGGGGATAATTAATTGAGGGATAATTAATGTAATTAATTAAGGATAATTTATTTATTTAAAGGATAATTACTTAAGGGTTAATTTATTTATTTATTTGAGGTTAATTAATTTATGTAATTAATTAAGGATAATTAATTAAAATAGATGATTAATCAATTTTCACTAATTAATTAAAGTAATAACAAACGGTTTGTAATTAATTAACGATAATTAAACAGGGTTAGGTGATTAATTCATAAGTAATTAATTCATTTTGAGTTAATCAAATTAATTATAATTAGGTGATTAAATTAATCATGCTTATGGATGTTTGGATTATATTGAATGCCTTGAATTGTTTGATATATCTGGTATGTAATGTCCTGTGATACGAATTACTTTTGATTGAGCTGTGAACTGTGATTCATTTATCTGTGATGAATTTACATATTTATCTGTAAATGAAAGATAAGCGTTATAAGATTGTACTGCTAATTGATATTGTTGTGCTTGAATTTATGATGTTTGATATTTTATTGTTGCATGTGAAACCCCTGGACTACACCATACATACAAATATGGATTTCACGGAAAATTGGTTAAGTCACATGTATTTTGAATTTAATATTATTTTATTCAAAATGTTGAAAAGGATTTAAAGGTTGAATTTTTAATCCAAAATGGTTTGGAAGTGATTTGGGTTAAGTATGAAAAATTGTTGAAAAGGAAGTTTGAAATTAAAATTATTTTGAATATAATATGGCTTGTTAAAGTTTTGAAACTTTGGAAACTATGGTTTAAAAAAAAGGTTATACAGGTTATGTAATATATATATATATATATATATATATATATGTATATGTATATGTATATGTATATGTATATGTGTGTGTGTGTGGATTTTAAACCATTTTTGAAGTATTTTTGATGAATTATTTTGGGAATTTGAATTTAATTCAAATAGAGCATGCCGAGGATACGGCAGTTCGCTGATTTTTTGATTTATACTTTAAAAGGCTATAACTTGAGCAAATTTGATCGGATTTCTCCGGTACGAAAAACCTTTTTTTTAAAAGATAATAGCTTTCATATCAAAAAAGAATTTCCAGTTTTTGTTGAAAGGATTTAAGGTTATGGGTGAATCAAAATGAAAATAGTTTTGAAGGCTATGAACAAATCTTTGTTAAAGATTTGGTGAACTTGATTTCAAATTGAAGTGGATCTTAAAGATGGCCCTTTTTTAAAAATTAATTTTTTTTAAACCAGTCAAAAGGAAGGGTTTTGGGAATCAAGGGCTAAAAGTTGTGACTTAAATAAGATCCCAATATATCCATAGGCTTTTTAAAATAAGCGCTCATTATTCGGATTAGCCGGAAGAGGACTTTATGTCATAAAACCCATTCCGAATAAATGATACGACGAAATGGATAGCAATTGAAGATGGTGGTTGAAGAGCGGGTATTGTCGAAAGTGAAAGGATTGCCTGTCGAATGTCTCTACACCGAATGGCCCCGGTATAGAGATTTTGATTGCCTTATGTGATGGGGAGTCCGGGCGTGATTAGGGAATATCCGAATTTGCAAGGACTTCTTTTGAAGTGCTTCGGTTCCATTCAGACCCAGGATGGACTTGTATGGAGGTATGTCTGACGTTACACTTCGAGATGTAAAGCTGGTTTCTATCAAATACATTTCTTTTTAGTGGCGGAGAATTTATTCTCTTAGCTCAACGCCCTTCTCTGAGACGTACGAGCTCAGAGGTTATGTAGTTGTTGGTTACTAGTGATATATTCCCAATTTGGTAATGTGGCATGTTAAGTGCTGATCATTGGTTGATCGAAGCATGGCTTATGTGAAAAGCGTAGCTTTATGAGACGAGATTTCATCGAACCTCACACTTCATAAATGGTTGAAATAGGAAGGATGCAGCAAGATTAGGGTAGGTGCATTTCCTTCTGGATAAAAAGTGTATCATGGAATGGAGCCCAGATATTTAACTTATGTGGTTGTTGAAATTTTTTTGGTGAGGCCTCGGATAAAGGTCGGTGTCAACTGGGGGATGGCATACTCGTGACAGTTAGTTACCTAGTTACAGAGGTAACCCAGCCTTGTGTTGGAAGAGATCCGGTTAAGTTCTCGGGACATCCCTCCAGAGGCATACCCATTCGGAAAGGAAGTTCCTTAGCCTTGGCTATTTGTTGGAAATCCAATCACCCAATACGAGCCTTTTACGATTTCAGTTGTATAACCTGCCACCTCAGGTGGTAGCTATAGTAGGCATAATATAGTGGTACCTATGCTGGCTAAGATTAATATTATACTTTCAAAGTGTTTTTACACTATGCACTAATAATAATATCAAAAGGATTTCGCGTATCAAGCATGTTTGACTATCATAAGAAGAAATCTCTTCCAAGTGTGCCATTACATTGTTTGTGTGGCGGGAGGCCTTATGGTAGTTTCATTTTCCAAAAAGCATAGCGGATTTCTTTTATTTCGCTTTGTTTTCTTTTTGTTCAAACAATTGTTATTGTTTGCTCACACCAGTCTCATGACTGACTCGGAGTTTATTGTTCCCTTTCTAAACTCTAGGTGCCTATAATTTTCCACATGGACAGCCTGGAGTCAGGTTATCAGATAGTCGGCTAGTAGTGTAGCTATTGGCAGTCTTTGAGGTCTGTGGATTTGGCGATCGCATTTGCTTCACTACAGCATGATTGTGGTTCGAGCTTTTTGGTTTGGAGCTTTGGCAGTGGTGTCTTTCTCTCTCTCTTGAAGATCATGTTGGAGATTTCTTTCCGCTGTTGTATTTTGGCTCTGATACTGAAATTTCATTTGCATCAGATTGTCGTATCCATTTGTGTATCAATAGAAATTCATTTTGTTTCCGCTATATTGTTATCGCCTAATGTTGTTCTAAGCTCCGGCAAACCAGACTCAACGTTTGAATCTGCGGCATTTCGAATACGGGTGATATATGGATGTTGATTTTCGAACGTCCAATCCGGGTTGTCACACTAAGCATATGGATCACCAGCGATCCATACACAATGGATCGCCAGCGATCCATATAAAGGCACGATGCACTTGCGACCTAGCATGGAAAAATGATGGAGATAGCAGCTAAGTTATTAGCTCGCTCGTGAGCTAAATCTATGGATCGCTAGCAATCCATAGACTAGGGACCGTTAGCGATCCATGCTTTTCGCTCAATTCACGAGCTAAACTCCTATAGGTCCTCCTACATCTGTCTGCAAGCAATTGACAAACAGGCCTAGCCTAGAAGCTCTCCGATCTTTATAAATACCATCCTATCTACAATATAAAGTGGATCTTCTCCAGACTGGTTGTTGAAGCTCTGATGGAAACTTCCTTCGTTCTTCATCTCCCTCAAGACAATCTCTAAAGGGATTCACTATAATTCTCCAATGGATTCCAACTCTGGGGATTCAATCTAGCTAAGGATATTCAAAAGCCTTGTAACCAAAAACTACTTGTAACAGTAATCAGTCTATAATGAAGCTATAAGTGGACGTAGGCTTCATTAATAGCTGAATCACTATAAAAATATCTTATCTTCCTTCTTTTACTATTCTTTTCTATATTTATTATTTGTATTATTTCTTTGTGAGAACAAGGCTGGTGCTTTCAGACTCAAACCATGGTGTTGATGCCTTTTTTGAGCTAACAGTTGTTTTCTATAATGCTCGGGTTAGATCGAGCATATTTCAAGATTTACTTGGATATTTTTGGAGCTTTAGGAGAGGAGCTGTAAACCTAGAGACATATTCACATACATGGTTATTTTTCTTGCATTCATTGTTGTATACTAATCAGCAATTGTGAGGACAGGTTGTTATATCTGTCCACACTAAAATAGGTTAGTATACTATGATTGACATCTGTATATAATAATATTACCGTTTTGACGTGTTCATATATATGGTTAATTTTCCATTGTATTCATTGTTTTACATTGTTCAGCAATTCTGAGGACAGGTTGTTATAACCGTCCTGGCTAAAATAGGTTAGTATACTATAATTGACATATGTATATAATAATATTACCTTTTTGTTTTTGTGTAAAGAATTGTCATATATTATAGATTGTTAGTTCCATCGTGAGATTCTGTGTTGTTTAGTTTCTTCCTGTCTTCTTTCTTCATTCTTTTCCCTAACCATCTGCCTTTCCATTCAATTTGAGTGGTTCATGTGTGGTTTATTGGCCGCTTAAACTGTACGAAAAAGTGGGTCGTTACAGTTGGTATCAGAGCTTAGGTTGAGACAGTGTAGTTAATGCCCCGCTATTACCCCGCTATAACCCCGCTATATCTCATAGTGGATTTCTACCGCTACGATTTTCCCTTGTAGCCCCCAAATATAGACTTTCCGCTTTAATCCCCGCTATTTCCACTATATCCCGTTATTTCCATTATATTCCGCTATTTCTGCTATATCTTCTTTAATAAAATGAATTGAAAAATTGCATTTATACATTATAAAAATTATGAAACTAATTTATTTGATTTAATTTTTAATATATTTTCAGAAATGAAAATACTCTACTATTCTACTAAATTTAATTATGTTATATATAACAGTTTTACATTTATTTAAAGTATATTCGCACATGTTTTTATTTAAAACTATTTACGTATTAATTATAATTCAATTGAATGACAATTTTTCATTTAATTACCATTTATATATTTGTAAAAACATTAAGTACGAGTTTTACATGCTATTTTAGAGCCATGTGCTATATCCCGCTATATCTTCGCTGTATCTCCGTTTTGACTTTTTGCACCTCCACTGTTTTGAATCTGCCGAGCGCATTAACTGCACAGGGTTGAGAGAATACATAGACTTTGGTGGGATTGACTCATTTGAGATAGGGTAAGTGAGACCCTAGGATTAATTTTGAGAGTATATATAAGAGCATGTATTTGTCGGTAATATAGAAATGTTTTATATTGTATTATTCGATTTGTTGAGTGGCTTAAGAACTCTGGTCGATGCGTTTGGCCAATGTTATTGATAGGAATTTCCTAAACACTCGAATAAGACCAATGACATACTATGGTTTAAAATGGGTAAATGAAATAACTTTACCTTGGATTATATTTTATATGTAAAAGAACAATTTTTCAAAAATTTAATATAGTTATTCTTGATTATGATTGGTTGTTAGGAAGGATAATATTCCTCATTATCATTTAGAATTTGGCTAGTCATGCTCGTCCAATTTTGGGCATTGACTAATATCGGTTAATTTATCGTGAATCTTTCTTTTTGAGACCTGGATTGGGTAATAGAAATTTCGGGAACATTAAAATGAACACCTTATGAATTAAGTTTCATAATTTGAATATAACGCGTTTGTTGATAATGTTGGGTTCAAATTTAATTTCTAAAGGGTTTTATTTAAAAGAAAATTTGAATTTTGGAATGAATATTTTAGAAACGATTTATATAAAGGTTGATTTGATAAAATTTAGTTTCAATAAATGTTGTTTTATTGGAAAGGATTTGGAATATTTTGAAATAAATATTTTAGAATTGCTTGAATGTAAATGTTGGTTGCAATCAATTATGGTTATATAAAAGAAGTTTATTAAAGGAAAACTTAAACATTTTTGAAATAATGCTTGAAAAATGATTTATATAAGGAAGGTAGAATATTTTAGAAATAGAAATTTGAAATGATTTGCTTTAAATGGGAATATTTTATAAATTTGATTTTAAAAAATATGTGTATAGATAAAAGAAATTCGAGAGTTTAAATCCTGATTATTTTGGCAAAATGGTTTTCATGGTTTATGGGTTAATAGTAGTATCTGAAATGTTCTTGGGATAAAAATATTTTCAAGGGAATATAAGCACTGAATTCATTTCGGTCATTGGAAAATAATTCAGACGATGATTGCAGCACCGTCGGTGTCCATTGTCGAGTTTCTAAGTGGGGAATTTCTACCATTAGGATTTCGCTATATAATTGTTTTGATAAAACAAAATTTTATTTGATTCACCATAGAGCAAATATGTATATTATCATTTCAAATGATTTTGGAGAAAGCAAATAATAATTTTATTTTAGATAGTTTTAGAGTATAAATGATTCTGGAAATGGCAATTATAGTTTTCTTTTGGAAATAGTTCGCTTAGAGATATATTTAAGTATAAATGTTTTTAGAAAGGAATTTTAAAGAAAAGGTATATTTCTTTAGATTGGTTCGGGAAAATAAGCCCTAGATTGTTTTGTGGTGATCAAAATAATCTTCTAAGTGACGATCAGATGTTGTTGGGGCGAACGGTATTGTGCACTTAGTAAATTATTCTCTTTGTCGTTGTACAATCAGAACGAGTTCAAATTCGGACGAGTCCAAAGTAAGTTGGAAACTGATAGTTTGATGAAGATTATTTATTTGGAAACATATTTAGTATTGTTTCAAAATGGGTTTGAAAAGAAAGAAATGGTATTAAGTTGAATAGTTCAAGTGGCTTGAAAATAACTAAAAATGGGTAAGAGATGTGTTTATATGGTAAATGTTTCTCTTGAGTGTTATCCTTATGGTAAGGAAATATATGATACTGTTTGGTAGTATCCAGTTCCTTGATATAATTTTGGGGTTACTCGAGCTATATACATATATATATGGATTAAAATATATAGTATTATTTTTGAATAAAAATCCAGGTGTTTAAATTCTTAAGTAAATTCAAACTAAGGTCTGAATCTGATAATGGTGTGTACCTTCAGGATGTAATAGCGTGTTATACCAGTTTTTAAAACTTAAGCTATGATTTATGGAAATGTTTTTCATAAATACTTTACTGGTAATAGAATTGGTATTAGGAATAACCAATTAAATAAGTACGTAGAATGGATGTAGATTATTTCTCTTTCCATATAGTTTTGATCTATTATTCGAGTACAAGACTTTGAGTTGTTTCACACCTTTCCAAATACGGATTTATTACTCGATTTTTGACGGCAAACACTTGATTAGGGTTTTTGGTATGGATGCAAAGTTTTTTATCATAGCTACACCCATGTAAGGAAAGTAGAGGCTCTTAATCAAGAAGCCTGATCAGGGTCCATGCTGGTAAATTGGGTGAACGATACTAGTTTGGAAGCAGAGTCATGCATTCGAGTAGTGATCAACTGTATATGGATGATCTATGATCATTGTATAGGCTTATGAATAATATTGAGTGTTCTTGTGCTGAAATTTCGATGACGAAATTCTTTGTAAGAGTGGGAGACGGTAACGAATCGTAATTTTAGGTCGTCGAACTTGAATATTTAATTTGTTTAAATATTCGGATTTGAATTAAATTTTAATAAAATTTATGTTCCAAATTTAGGCTTGATTTCTAATGACATATTTTTAATTTAGTTTTTAGAGTTTTTCCATAATTTTTAATTTTAAAAATAACTAAATTTTCGTTTGACTTTTTTTGCGGCAAACATCAGTACTTTTGAAATTTTACAAAGTAAGTTAACTTGTCTATCTTATTGTTGTTCTATGATTGCCTCACATTATTTTACGTAATCATATTTTTATTTCTGTCATTCGCGGTTCGTACGTGAACGTGTTATTGTATTGTTGGATATCGCAAAGCTAACATTTTATAAAAGAAAATTTACAAACAAAACAACATTAACGTACAACATCATTTCGAATGCAACCTTCGCACACACTTTTGTCTGTCTTTGCCCCAACATTTTGGTGGCTTGGCATTTATTTTTGTACCTTTTTTTTCTTAGCCTATAAGCATCGTTGCTTATAATTATTGCTCCAGGCTTGAAACTTAGGGGACACGTCATGGAAAAGAATGGAACTCATTTTCTTCTTTTACTTCCATTCCCATTTAATAATTCTAATAACACTCTATACATAATATTAGCTAAAACCTTCTACGTGGAAGTTGTAGAGGGCGAATATATCTTCATTTTCCGTTCGTGTTGCACTTGATAAGGAGGCGCCGTGGAAGGAGATGTTCCTCATTTATCTTTCTGGTCGTATTTTGTGCTAGTGGGTGTGTACGTTTGCATGCTTGAAGGAGGGTACATGCGTAGGGAATAATTAGAAGTGTGGTGCATAGCCAGTGGAAGGAGGTGTGTAGCAGGTATGGTGGTAGTGCGCTATTCTTGCTTTGGGCCTTGGACATTTGGCCGTGAAGTGACGTAGTAGGGGGTAGGGCATGTATATGGAGAGAGAGAGAGAGAGAGAGAGAGAGAGAGAGAGAGAGAGAGAGAGAGAGAGAGAGAGAGAGAGAGAGAGAGAGAGAGAGAGAGAGAGAGGAGGCTGTGGCGGAGCTTCTGGAGGCAGGGGTGTTGGCTGGCTGTAGGTGTGGAGGCGTTGGTTGTGGGAGGAAAGGTGGAGCTTTGAGTTTGTGATACCTGTGCATGCGATATATATATAACAGAAGAAGCACGTAGTTTGAGCTACAGTCCATTGCAAATGACTTGCAATTTAGTCTCTTTAATATGGCCAATTGCATGCGTTGGAGGAGTAGTAGGCTACAATTTGAAGCGGGTTTCGGGTCTTTTAGGGAACATTTGTCTGATGCGGGCTTATGGATGGTGAGAAATTTATTATTTTGATCTATATTTTTAGTTCAAATGCTTAAAACTTTGAAAATTTATATATCCCTCATATTAGATCCGATTAACTTGCGGATTTTTGCGTTAGGCCCGTGCCGGCGAGTACAATGTCGTAGTGAAATTTATTAGTACGTTTGGAATGTTTAAAATTTATGACATTTGAGAACGGACATGATTTAAATTACATTATTTTAAATAATAATGTCGTTTATATTTATATACATTGAATATTAATGTTTATTTAGCCCAATAAATTACTTGGTATTTGTTTAGCGGAATAAAACTCCATTCTGCTAGTTAGATAAATTTGACATTTTATTAGCAGAATAAATCCTCATTTTGCTATTTTATAGATTTGGACATTTGATTACATGTCGTTAATTAATATGTCACTTAGAATATGTGTTATGTTAAACTATGATGGTTACCTATTGAATTTATTTACACAGTCATTGTTATGTAAATATTAGCTATTAACTTGGAAAGTTAAATTTGAATAATATGGTAGCTTGTTTAAGTACCATAGTGATTGTTAAGCCTCCTTCAAATTTAAAAAAATAATTATTGATTTGATAGTTATTTTAAGAATTTTAAGGTTTATAGATAATTATTATTTACTGATAAGATTTAAAAGGTAATAACTTATTAATAATATGTCAAGATAATCTATAATTGTTTTAATAATAATCTAAAATTAATTATTATATTAATATGATTCTTAAAGGTTATTTCCTGAATGTTGTTTAAGAATGTTTAATATTATTATTTTAAAGTTATTTAGTTATGGTTTAAAAATGTTTAATTATATTTTAATTACTTATTTAAAGTGATTATCTATACTGTAATTATTAATTACAGTTATTTAACTATATTGATTTAAGTTATTTAATTATATTTATAGGTTAATTAATTATCATATTAATATTAGTTTAAAGTTAATTAATTATTCTTTTAATAATGTTTTTAAGTTAATTAATTATTAACTTAATATTGTTTTGACGTTAACTTATTAATACAATAATAGTGTTTAAAATTAATTTACTATATTATTAATGAGATTTTAAAGTTATTATTTTAAATGAAATTTAAATTGAATGGAATAAGGGGATGTTTAAATAATAACTTATTATTTTATGTTATTTTAATAATGTATGGTTTATCAAGGGAACCTTATTGACATAAGGAGTTTATTAAAGAGGTTTGTTAAAAATAGAGGAAGAGTTTTATAAATGGTTCTGGATATGTATAAAAGAACTTATAAATGGTTTTAAGGATTTAAAAAGAAGTTTTACAAATGGAGTTTTGAGATTTATAAAGAATGTTTATAACTAGATTAAAGATCTATAAAGAAGCTTCATAAAAAGGTTTGGAAATATTTATTTATAAGATAAAAGAAATTTGGAAAGAGATGATTGATATTTATGGCGTAATTCGAAGGGCAAAGATTGTCTGCTGTTTAGTATGGATTCACTGGGATAGCGACGTAACTATTGTGTAAGTCATGATCCATGGTTGATATTGAGCGGTACTTTTCAAAATCTATTTTTAAGAGTTATCATGTTTTTTTTAAGTTTTAAAAGCAAAATGGTTTGCACCTATACTTGTGCCATTAAGATAAGTAATGGTTATATTTTTTAAGCATCGAAAATATAGTGGTCTGTGAATATACTTAACGTTTTGAGATAAGTATATGGAAGTGATTTTGTAACGACTCGGAATTTTGGTCGTTAGATTTTGAACATTTAATTCATTTTAAATGTTGAATATGGATTATAATTTGATTTTGAAATAAAAATATTTTGGTTAAATTAATAAAATTAGTTAAAATTTCAATTATGGCAATTCAATTGAAATAGGATAATAACAATTAAATATCTGGAATTGGGATAATTGGTGAATCTGGGTGTAAATAGATATAAAATGGTTTCTAAAATTTATTTTAAATCTATTTGGATTTAAATAATGATGTTGGACTTTTGGATGAAATCATAAATCGATAAGCTAAATTTGAAATTTTTATATTAATTTAATAATGGAATTTAATATAATAATGCAAATAATCAGAGTTTGATTCGAAATGAATCAGAATGATTTCTAATGTGACTATAAATTCTATATGATTTATAATGAAGATAGTAAAGTTTTAAAAAGTGAAATTTTAGGTGATTTAGATGATTTTGAAAATCGCTCGAATTTATCGACAAGTTAAAATAGCCTTCTGAGGCACAGTCTCGGAATTCGACGATACCTATTCCATTGGATCCGTAATAATGTATTATTATCAGATTTTAAATTTCGTAGCGTTTGGATTTACCGTTTGCTCGTACATATGAGAAACGCGTTGAAATTAGAATCGATAATTTAATATTTTAAATCGATTCAAAAAAAGCTATCTTCCACATATGATTGAATTAGCCTTCGAAACACGTTCCATTGTGTTCAGAATGCGGATAAAACCTTATAAACGCCCGTCGGCACGTTTCAATTGGAATTCGTTTGAAAAGTTAAGTAATTTGTGAAAATATTATTAAATTAATATTATAAAATCGTATATATATTTGTATTTCTCTGTGAAACCCTGGTTCCTTTTCAAGCCGCCGCCATAGATATTTTAATGGCTGAGAAACATCGACATTCATCTCCTATTTTTGATCAATCCGTCGAGTTATAGCAGATTCTTCCAAATGCATTACTGAAGAGCTCGCCGAGCTTCATCCATCCAACGGCTGCGATCGCCTAAGACCCTTCATCGATGCTGTATTTGGCCACATACGCGCGACGTTTGAGCATGTTTTTCGGGAAAATGGTGAAGCCGAGCTCGGCGTTGTTCTGGCTCTGGGTGCGTGGCGACTTGCCCTTCAAAGTAGCGGTGCCTGATAGGTGAATCGATGGTCGAGGAGGCATCGATGTTCGATCTATAGTGGCGGCGAATGGTTCTAAAACCCTGGGAAGGATTCATGAAGATGGGGAAGTTTCGAGCGGCCCTAATGTTGAGTTGCAAATCTATCGGCCACGATTTAGTATGTTTTTAAATAATTAAAAGAAAATTTGTTTTATAAATTATATATACAAATCTTTAAAACTGAATATCTTTTGCATGCATAATCAAAATTCAACGAAACAAGAAGCACCAGAATCGCAGCGACGAGCAGCTCGCTGTGGTGCAGATCTAGAGGCGTAGATCTAGAGGCGTTTGGTGCAAGTGGAAATTTTAGGATAGATCGAATGGGATCGATTTATTTTAAAATTTGAAACGCCAACTAAAGTTGAGTTAATCTCACTCACATCTGGAATGCTAGTTAGTTTTAAATAGCTAACATTTAAATGATTGATTGATTGGTTGATTAGATGAACGTGATAATTATTATCAGATTTGATCGATATTTTATTTGTCGTGCTAACATCTGTGGGTGTAGGGAAACAAGTTGGAAGGATCCAATTGGATTCCTCACAAAAATAAATTACATTCATAATCTGTGATATATCTCTATCCTGTGATAAATTGATGTGGAATTTTGTTATGCTGTGTTATGGTTAGATAAATATGATTTGGTATTTTAAAAATATCAATAAATGAATTCAGATTAAAGGAAAATGAAAGGAATTTTTAAGTAATGAATTTAAGGAAATTAAATTCAGGAAACTGATTTGGAATTTGTTAAGAATTTTGAAACTGTGATGAGGAATGGGAATTTTTAAATTGGTTTTACAAATGAAGTGGAATAAAATATTTATCAATGGATAAATTTGGAAATATAGATTTCCGGTGGGAAATTCTATAAGAAAGGTATTATTGTTTTAAAAATAAAGATGAGATTATATTTAAAGGTTGGAAAGTGTATTTTTCCTGGAAATTTGGTATGTTTCAAAGAAAAGCTTTCAAAATATAAATTGGTAGTTTAAAATGTGTTTTAGAATATTTTAGAAAAAAGTACTATTTTTAATTATTTTTAAGTATAAGTAAATACTCATTTAAGTAATTATGATATTTAATTATTTTAAAGGTAAAGTAGTATTAAGTTTTCAAAAGGAAATTATAATATAAATATTTGATTAATAACTTTATTTTAAAGGGTAATTTTGTTTTTAAATTACTTATAAACTTCTTTATATTTTCTTAAGTATTATTTTCATTTAAGAAATTTCTAGTAGCCTTATTCTAAATATTTTAAGCATATATTTTAAAGTGATTTTTCAGGAAATGGGAAATGTGTTTAAAAATAAAAAGGTATTTATTTTTAAAGCGTGGGAAGGAATTTATGGAATTTAACCGTAAATTTGAACTGAGATAAATCCGGTAGAATTTACAAAAAGAATCCTTTGGTTTATTCTGAAATGAAAGTGTATTTCCCTGAAAAGCCAAATACGTTTTAAAGCAGATTTTCAAGTAAAAGTTAAAAGTTTTAAATTTGTTTTTTAGAATGTTTTTGAAATTATTATTTAAGTAGTAAAAAAAATTAATAGTAAGTATTTACTAAATTAGTTATAGTAGTAATTATCTTAAAGGGTTAATTGGTATTATGTTTAAAAGAATATTATTAATATTTATATTTTATAAAATGGATATTTTAAAGATAATTGGTTAAAGTTTTATTTGAAAATTGTATAGGATTTTGTAACTCTTCTTGTAAAATTTAGTTTAATTTAACATTCAATTTTTAAAATTAGCTTATATTTTATAAAGTAGTTTTGCTTTAAATATTTTTAAATATATTTTAAGGTATATTTAGCATATAGTGATCCAATGTTTTAAAATCTAAAGTATTTGGACTTGGTTATTTTCAGGAAATAGAAAATGTTTGGGAAATTTATTCCGTAAAAAGGAAGATGGTTTGAACACTGTTTTTAAAAGGGTTGAAATTAGGAATATATCTTGTGAAGATATTTTGAGATTAATAAATAATTTGAGAAATTATTTATTGTTTGATGGATGTTTGTGAATGTTAATTGATAGTTAAATAACCGACTATCAGTATTGACCAATGCGTTGATCGTTTCGAAGAGACCGGGATTAGGATTAATTTCTCGAAAACTACTTCGATCCGGTTTGTACGTTTTCATGGGAAAAACGAGTTCAGAGTCGAAGATGGAGCAATGAAGTGCAAGGGCTAGTCGCTACGAATCCTGAGGATGATTCCAAAATGGATGTAGTAGGAGTAGTGCCTATGATTCAGTTTGAACCCGGGACGGACTTGTATGCATGAATGCTTTCGGAACATCGTCAGGTGGACGATGGGCATTCTAAGTGAAACGTTCTAAAAAGAAACGCTTAGCCTCAAGCCTCATCAATAGGGAATGACTGAAAATCAGGGGATATACAGTAAGGCTAAGTGGGTAGCACCCATTAGGGTAAGGTCATCCCTGTCTAGATGTCTCTTTTTATTTCGGCTTAGTGGTGCAGTTGCTGATCCCAACCGTGGGGTGATCTTACTCGGGATTATCCAGTAAGGGGTAGTCCCGGCCTTGTATTGCAGGGGATTTAGGGTGGATTCTCGGTACGCTGATCTAGACCAGGTACTGTGACAGGTGATACCCTAATGCCAAGTCATTAGTTGGAAATCCATTCTCCCTACGTGCCTTTACGATTTTTGTTTGTATAACCCACTTTGTGGCTAATATGCTGGAATTTAATCATGTAATAATTTCAGCTATTTGAATAAATATTTGTATAAAGACACTATTATAATATCAGAGAATTTTGATAAGAAATGTTTTGGCTATCGTAAGGTAAAACCCCGATATGTTTATTTATGGCGTGGTTTTACGAGATGCTTTTAATTTTCAAAGGATTTTTGAAACTTTAATAATCAATTTGGGTGTATTTTTGCCACGCCGGTATCCTAGACTAACTCGGGTGTTATTTCATTATAATGCTCGGGTCAGATCGAGTATTATAGATTACATGAAAGGTTGTTGTGGAGCTCAGGAGAGGAGCTGGAGTCCGAGACGTATTACCGTATTTGTTTATATCCGCTGCTGTGATTGTTTGAAATTGTCAGGCTGGTAATTGTTGTATGTTTGTGATATTCTGATGATGTAATATATAAAACAAGATATAGTTTTCATTTTGTGTAAAGATCTGGTATTATGTATTATATTTTGTTCCGCTGCGATTGTGAGATTATGTTATTGTTTAGTTCCTTCTTTCTTCTATCTTCTTTCTTTTCCCTCAACAATCTGTCTTTTCCGACACTCAAGGGTCGGCATATTATTCTGTGGTGTATTTTCTGTCGATTTTCGAAGGTCGAGAAGGGACGGATCGTGACAGTGGTATCAGAGCCTAGGTTGGCGATAACCTTGGCTCTGGTGGGGAAATTACTCGTTAAACAGAGTCAATAGTACTCTATAATAAGTTGAGTGTATTAATAGCTATGAGAGCGTACTTGTTAGTGAATATAAAACTGTTTTTATACTGTGTTGACTTATCAGTTGAGTATTTATGAATTCTGGTCAGTACGGGAAGTACAATCGTATCGATGTGGGTTTCTAAACTCTTAAACAAGATAAACCGACATAGTATTGTTTTTAAAGTGGGTAAATGAAATAATTTTACCCAAAATTATATTTTAATATAAAAGGAATAATTTTCTGAAATTATTATATATTTGGATGTTGGTTGCTAATATTATAATCAAATATAAGAATCTAAAATTTGAAATGGTTATAACCAAATAGAATTCTATAAGTATGATTTATCCAAAGAAGAATAACTAAAATTTGATTTAAAACAGAATTTAAATCCCGAAAATTTTGAAAAGTGTTTAAAATGAATTTAAACAAAAAGTTTGGGAATTTAAAATCTTGGGATTGTTTGAAATATATTCCAAAGTGTTTGAAGGCAATGATGGAGTATTATTTTGGGAAATATTTTTGAATGGAAAATTGTTTTTAAAAGGGAATATGGGGTGGTAGGGAAGCACTGAACTCACTTCGGTCGCTGGAATATAATCCTGATGCTGATGGCCACATTATCAGAATTCATTTTCGAGTTTCTAAGGTGATGAATTGCTATCGTAGTGATTGGTTATGATATTTTTTTAGACTTGTTGGGTATACAAGTTGTTTTAGAAATTTCAAAAGGGAAATTTGTTTGGTAAAACCAAGTGTTTTTGAATTGGGAGATTTGTTTTGATATACCAAGTGGGTATGTGTTATTTATGATTTTAAAATGGTTTTGGAATGAAATCGGGTAATTGAATTCGAGGAACTCTATTTAAATAATGCGAAAGGGTAAGATAAAGCAACTATTGAACTTATTAAGTGAAGTGATTTGAATAAGAAAGGGAGAAATGAAAATTTCAATCCTGGAATTAAAGTTTAATTTGAGTGTATGGAAGTAAATAAAATATATTTGAATTTAACTCAGGATAAGTTAAATAAAATTTAGAATTGAATTAAATTGGACATAAAGTTGAAATGTAAAATGATTATATAATTGTGGGTTATAATTGTGAAATGAAAATTTATATCCTTAAGCTATTAAGTGTTATAATCTGAAATTGTAAACCTAAATAAAATGGTTGGTATTTTATGGAAATTCAAAATTTAAATCCTAAATGAAATGTAAAGTGAGATAAGGCATAGTGAAATATAAAGGTGAATGCACTTAGTTTAGTAAATAAGTTTTTGGACTTATATTTTGGAAAATAAAATTTTTAATTGAATGGAGAAATAAAATTTGATCGAATTGGATTTAGTTTAAATTAAAGGGAATTGAGTTGAAATTGGATTGAAGTAAAAAAAATCAAAATTTAGTTGTGTTATAAATAATATTGAATGAAATTCAAACTTACTTAAAATAGTAAAGGAAATCGTATGAATTTAAGTTGGCTAAATAAAATTTAGTTGGACTTGAATTAAATTTGGAAAAGAATTGAATTAAATGGAATTTAAATTAAGTAAGAATGATATTGAATGAATTAAATTCTCACTCAACTAAATTCAAAAAGAATTGTTTGGAAATGAATTCAGCGTAAGCTAAATTAAATAAAATGGGTAATGGGATGAATAAAATTTTGGTAGCTTGTTAAAAATTTGAAAGTCAAAATAAAACCAGTTCTAGTTTAGAATAATTGGAATGGTTATGTTATTAATAAAATAAATTCAGAAGTGAATTGAGAAGGTGAATTAAAATTAAATGGATTTCAAGTAAACTAGTTGAATTAAAATTTGTAATGAATTGGAATTTGATTGGATAAGAACCAAATTAAAATGAAAATAAAATTGATGTAAGAAGGAATGGAGTTATTTTGGTGCTGAAATAACTTAAGAAAATTGTGTAAGGGTTGATGTCGAGCTTAAGAAATGGTCTTGAATGAAACTGTATGGATAATAAAATTGAAAAGTAGGAATATTTGGGCTGTGAATAATTCCGAATGGAATAAAATTAATACAAATTTAAGCTGGAATTAATTATAAATGGTTATAAGCTTAAGTGATGATTATTTGCATGAATGACATCAAACCGTGCATAGAAATTTGTCGTTGGACATAAAAGAAGAATTAAAATAAGCAAATAAAGTTGGTTATTGAACCAATTGGAATAAGTGGAAATCTAATTAAGTGGATTTGGAAAGAGATGCAAATAAATCAAATTGAAAATAAAATTGATTGTGGTTCAATTTGGAATTTCATAGAAGTAAATTTATATAAGTAGGCACATGTTGATCATATTGAAGTGATTTTGAGTTGGTTGTGAAAAATATGAATTGTAAAAAGTAAACTTGGTTGTAAATCATTCGAGTGGAATAAAATGAAGTTTAGATTTGTTAGGAAAATTTAATGGTGTTGAAAACTTGTGATTACTGTAAAGATGGTGCTTGTAGGATTATGAAATTTTTTGTTGGGCTATGTAATTGTTGTGTTTAGCTAAGATAAATGTATGTAAGGTTGTTAAAAATCTTATTTTGTTGAAAACTGATATGTATGTTTGGGTAAGTACAGGCACGGAAGGCAATCGATAGAGCTGGAGCGCGTAAATGCAATATAAATTAGCCGCTTGCTTTTAAAATGCTAATCTAAAGTACGCCTATGCAATAAAATTTGAAAATGATATATATATATATATATATTGTGATATATTTTGTTTTCCGACCGTATGGGTCGATGTATATATATATATATATTTATGACTATTGTGATATTGTAAAACGCTCTCCGTACAAAGGAGACGCTGTCAAAAAAATTTCTAAAATTTGGGAGTTAGAAATTTTTTGAAAGTTTTGAAAATTTTGGGTTAACTAGAAAGTTGCATTTTGAAATAGTGTTGTAAACAACGCTTTTGAGTATAAATAAAGAAAATGGTTTTGGATTAAGCTAAAAGGTTTTGAGAAGTGAATGTGAGTTTTAATTAAGTGGATTTTGGGCCAAGTAAATGAGTTTGGAAGCATTTTCCTACCTTAACAAATTTCGGGGACGAAATTTTTATAAGGGGGAAGGAATGTAACGACCCGAAAATTGGGTCGTTAGATTTTGAATATTTAATTCATTTTAAATGTTGAATATGGATTATAATTTGATTACGAAATAAAAAGATTTTGGTTAAATTAATAAAATTAGTTAAAATTTCAATTATGGCAATTCAATTGAAATTGGATAGTAACAATTAAATATTTGGAATTGGGATGATTGGTGAATCTGGGTGTAAATAGATATAAAATGGTTTCTAAAATTTATTTTAAGTCTATTTGGATTTAAATAATGACATTGGACTTTTGGATGGAATCAAAAATCGATAAGCTAAATTTGAAAATTTTATATTAATTTAATAATGGAATTTAATATAATACTGCAAATAATCAGATTTCGATTCGAGATGAATCAGAAGGATTTCTAATGTGACTATAAATTCTATATGATTTATAATGAAGATAGTAAAGTTTTAAAAAGTGAAATTTTAAATGATTTCGACGATTTTGAAAATCGCTCAAATTTATCGAAGTTAAAATAGCCTTTCAGGACACAGTCTCGAAATTCGACGAAATCAGTTCCATTGGATTCGTAATAATGTATTATTATCGGATTTCAAATTTCGTAGCGTTTGGATTTACTGTTTGCTCGTACGGATGAGAAACGCATTGGAATTAAAATCGATAATTTAATATTTTAAATCGATTCAAAAAAAGCTATCTTCCACATATGATTGAATTAGCCTTCGAAACACGTTCCATTGTGTTCAGAATGCGGATAAAACCTTGTAAATGACTGTCGGCACGTTTCAATTGGAATTCGTTTGAAAATTTAATTTGTGAAAATATTATTAAATTAATATTATAAAATCGTATATAAATTTGTATTTCTCTGTAAAACCCTGGTTTCTTTTCAAGCCACCGCCATAGATATTTTAATGTCTGAGAAACATCGACATTCATCTCCTATTTTCGATCAATCCGTCGAGTTATAGCAGATTCTTCCAACTCCATTACTGAAGAGCTCGCCGAGCTTCATCCATCCAACGGCTGCGATCGCCTAATACCCTTCATCGATGCCGTATTTGGCCACATACATGGGGCGTTTGAGCGCGTTTTTCATGAAAATGGTGAAGCCGAGATCGGCGTTGTTCTGGCTGTGGGTGCGTAGCGACTTGCCCTTCGAAGTAGTAGTGCCTGATAGGTGAATCGATGGTCGAGGAGGCGTCGATGTTCGATCTATAGTGGCGGCGAATGGGTTCTAAAACCCTGGGAAGGATTCACGAAGATGGGGAAGTTTCAAGCGGCCCTAATGTTGAGTTGCAAATTTGTCGGCCACGATTTAGTATGTTTTTAAATAATTAAAAGAAAAATTGTTTTATAAATTATATATACAAATCTTTAAAACTGAATATCTTTTGCATGCGTAATCAGAATTCAACGAAACAAGAAGCGCCGGAATCGCAGCGATGAGCAGTTCGCTGTGGTGCAGATCTAGAGGCATTTGGTGTAAGTGGAAATTTTAGGATAGATCGAACGGGCTCAATTTATTTTAAAATTGAAATGCCAACTAAAGGTGAGTTAATCTCACTCACATCTGGAATGCTAGTTAGTTTTAAATAGCTAATATTTAAATGATTGATTGATTGGTTGATTAGATGAATGTGATAATTATTATCGGATTTGATCAATATTTTATTTGTCGTGCTAACATCTGTAGATGCAGGGAAACAAGTTGGAGGGTTCCAACTGGATTTCTCACAAATAGAAATTACATTCATAATATGTGGTATATCTCATTGATATCCTGTGATAAATTGATGTGGAATTTTGTTATGCTGTGTTATGGTTGGATAAATATAAAATTTTAAAAATATCAATAAATGAATTGAGATTGAAGGAAAATGAAAGGAAATTTTAAGTAATGAATTTAAGGAAATTAAATTCAGGAAATCGATTTGGAATTTGTTAAGAATTTTGAAACTGTGATAAGGAATGAGAATTTGCAAATTGGTTTTACAAATGAAGTGGAATAAAATATTAATCAGTGGATAAATTTGGAAATATAAATTTCCAGTGGGAAATTCTGTAAGAAAGATATAATTGTTTTAAAAGTAAAGATGAGATTATCTTTAAAGGATGGAAAGTGCATTTTTCCTGGAAATTTGGTATGTTTCAAAGAAAAGCTTTCAAAATGTAAATTGGTAGTTTAAAATGTGTTTTAGAATATTTAGAAAAAAATAATATTATTTTTAATTATTTTTAAGTATAAGTAAATACTCATTTAAGTAATTATGATATTTAATTATTTTAAAGCTAAAGTTGTATTAAGTTTTCAAAAGGAAATTATAATATAAATATTTGATTAATAATTTTATTTTAAAGGGTAATTTTGTTTTTAAATTACTTAGAAACTTCTTTATATTTTCTTAATTATTATTTTCATTTAAAAAATTTCTAGTAGCCTTATTCTAAATATTTTAAGCATATATTTTAAAGTGATTTTCTAGGAAATGGGAAATGTGTTTAAAAATAAAAAGGTATTATTTTTAAAGTGTGGGAAGGAATTTACGGAATTTAACCATAAATTTGAATTGAGATAAATCCGGCAGAATTTACAAAAAGAATCCTTTTGTTTATTCTGAAATGAAAGTGTATTTCCCTGAAAAGCCAAGTACGTTTTAAAGCAGATTTTTAAGTAAAATTTAAAAGTTTTAAATTTGTTTTTTTAGAATGTTTTTAAAGAAATTATTATTTAAGTTGTAAAAAAACAAAAAAATTTAAAAGTAAATATTTACTAAATTAGTTATAGTAGTAATTATCTTAAAGGGTTAATTGGTATTATGTTTTAAAAGAATATTATTAATATTTATATTTTATAAAATGGATTTATTCTAAAGATAATTGGTTAAAGTTTTATTTGAAAATTGTATAGGATTTTGTAACTCTTCTTGTAAAATTTAGTTTAATTTTACTTTTATTTTAAAATTAGCTTATATTTTATGAAGTACTTTTGCTTTAAATATTTTAAATATATTTTGAGGTATATTTGGAATAAAGTGATCTAATGTTTTAAAATCTAAATTATATGGACTTGGTTATTTTCAGTGGAAATAGAAAATGATTAGAAAATTTATTTCGTAAAAAGGTAGAAGGTTTGAACACTGTTTTCAAAAGGGTTGAAATTGGGAATATATCTTGTGAAGATATTTTGAGGTTAATAAATAATTTGAGAAATTATTTATTGTTTGATGGATATTTGTGAATGTTAATTGATAGTTAAATAACCGACTATCAACATTGGCTAATGCGTTGATCGTTTCGAAGAGACCGGGATCGGGATTAATTTCTCAAAAATCACTTCGATCCAGTTTGTATGTTTTCGTGATAAAACGAGTTCGGAGTCGAAGATGGAGCAATGAAGTGCAAGGGCTAGTCGCTACCAATCCTGAGGATGATTCCAAAATGGATGTAGTAGGAGGAGTGCCTTCGGTTCCGTTCGAACCCGGGACGGACTTGTATGGATGAATGCTTTCGGAACATCGTCTAGTGGACGATGGGCATTCTAAGTGAAACGTTCTAAAAGGTAAGGCTTAGCCTCAAGCCTCATCAACCGGGAATGACTAAAAATCAGGGGATATGCAGCAAGGCTAAGTGGGCAGCACCCATTAGGGTAAGGTCATCCCTGTTTAGATGTCCCTTTTTATTTCGGCTTAGTGGTGCGGTTGCTGATCCCAACTGTGGGGTGATCTTGCTCAGGATTATCCAGTAAGGGGTAGTCCCGGCCTTGTGTTGCAGGAGATTTAGGGTGGATCCTCGGTACGCTGATCTAGACCAGGTATTGTGACAGGTGGTACCCCAGTGCCTAGTCATTAGTTAGAAATCCATTCTCCCTACGTGCCTTTACGATTTTTGTTTGTAGAACCCACTTTGTGGCTAGTATGCTGGAATTTAATCATGTAACAATTTCAGCTATTTGAATAAGTATTTATATTATAATATCAGAGGATTTTGATAAGAAATGTTTTGGCTATCATAAGGTAAAAACCCGACATGTTTATTTGTGGCGTGGTCTTACGAGGTGCTTTTGATTTTCAAAGGATTTTTGAAACATTAATAATCAATTTGGGTGTATTTTTGCCACGCTGGTATTCCAGACTGACTCGGGTGTTATTTCATTATAATGCTCGGGTCAGACCGAGTATTATAGATTACAAGAAAGGATGTTGTGGAGCTCAGGAGAGGAGCTGGAGTCCGAGACGTATTACCGTATTTGTTTATATCCGCTACTGTGATTGTTTGAAATTGTCAGGCTGGTAATTGTTGTATGTTTGTGATACTTTGATGATGTAATATATAAAACAAGATATAGTTTTCATTTTGTGTAAAGATCTGATAATATGTATTATATTTTGTTCCGCTACGATTGTGAGATTCTGTTATTGTTTAGTTCCTTCTTTCTTCTATCTTTTTTCTTTTCCCTCAACAATCTGTCTTTTTCGGCACTTAAGGGTCGACATATTATTCTGTGGTGTATTTTGTGTCGATTTTTGAAGGTCAAGAAGGGACGGATCGCGACAGATTTCCATGTATCCGAAATGTAAATTTAAATTAATAAATGATTTATTTAAAGAGGCTTGGTGATTTTCGTGCGAAAAGTAATCTTTGTTTATATGATAGTTAAATAACCGAATATCAAATCCTGGCCTAAATATGAAATCCTTCTTAGTTTTGATGGTAGGGAAATATTTTCTACTTAACACCGAAGGATTTTAACTCTGGAAATATCTAGTGGAAACACGGAGATTATATGGTACAGTTACTATCGATGTTGCAAAACTGTATGTATAAACTCATTTCGTTCTTGTAGGACAAATGATAAGAAGATCAGTCCACTTAAATGGTTAGAGGTTAATCCCCGCTCTTATTTAGTGTCTTATTATTTCCTAAAGAACTGGTGAGCATTTCGAAAATCGATGATTGGTTTGTAGAACACCTGGAAAGCGGAAGAGTGTACTCCTAAGAGATGACTCGAAAACCATGACAACTTCAAAAGTGTATAGGGTTCTATGGAGGAGTTTCGCGATATATTAAGATGTTAGGATCCACGAGCGATTCTGAAATCTGTTGGGGTAGGGAATCCATGTGTGATTCCGAGATCGATTTGAGATATGAGAATCCATGTGTGATTCCGAGGCCCATTCGAGTATTGGAACTCGTGTGGAATTTCATGATCTATTTTGGTGGCGGTGCGTAAGCTGTAATGTCGGACGTAGCCTCATCAGCGGAAATGACTAAAACCAGAGATGGGAAGCATTGGTAGTAAGGTTGGCAAACCCATAGGGTGTAGTCGGCTCCTCCTAGATGTTACTTATAGTTGTTATGCATGCATGGGGTGATGCACTCGGTCTTAGCGATACTAGCTATGTTTTTTCTATGGTACATCACTAGGGATGTATGCTGCTACGGAAGGATATCTTTGATCCTTGTGCAGGAGGACCGTTCTTGAAGTACTAAGGGCACCTCTATGGAAATCCTACACAATTAGCGAACGTGCCTTATCGATTTTCGATTATATATCTAATATTGTTGTAATGTACACTCATAGGCATCACATCTATTTGATAATTATTAATTTCGTCATTAGACGTTATAATAATATCACTGGATTTTTGATACAAAAGACTTTGGTTATTGTAAGGTAAAAACCCGTCCATGTTTATGTGCGGTGTGGTCTTACGAGATACCTTTGTTTTGAAAGGTTATTTAAACACTAAGAATCCATTTGATTGTGTTTCTCACGTTGGTTCTGACCCGGGCGTTGTTTTCCTATAATGCTCGGGTCAGACCGAGCATATTTCCAGGTTAGTTGGATATTTTTGGAGCTTCAGGAGAGGAGCTGGAGGCCCAAAGACGTGTTCACGTATATGGTTATTTTTCCATTGCATTCATTGTTGTATGTTGTTCGGCAGTTGTGAAGATAGGTCGTTATAACTGTCCAGGCTAAAATATGTTAGTATACTATGATTGACATCTGGATACATACATACATACATACATATATATATATATATATTATCGTTTTGTTTTTTGTGTAAAAAATTGTCATGTATTATAGATTGTTAGTTCTGTAGTGAGATTTGGTGTTGTTTAGTTTCTTCTTCTTCTTTTTTTCTTTACTATCTACCTTTCCGTTCAATTTGAGTAGTTCATGTGTGGTTTATTGGCTGCTTACACTGTACGAAAAAGTGGGTCATTGCAGCTTAAGTTTATTACAAACATTTTATACAACCACCTATGTTTAGTATCACTTCACAACTTAAGTTCATATTCAATTCTATCAAACAACATTCCAAAACATATTCAATTCATTTTACAACTTAAGTTGAATTTCTCATCTCATTAATTCACTTCATTTACCTCCACTTGAGTCAAATTCCTTTTCAAAATTCATTTTATTTAACTAAACTTTAGCTAAATTTCATTTCATAGTTCAATTTCAAATTTATTTGTCTTAACATATATATTCAAAACTTTAGATTTTTTGTTTTAACTTACTAATTCTCAATTTACAAGTTACAAAAACTGATTTCTTATTATTTCAACAAAACACTTAGATAAAAAATTTAAAATTTAAAAATTGGTTCTTATTTCAATTATTTTGAAACAATACTATAAATAATTTCTTTGTATTTCAAATCATACTTTTAAATTTTAAAATCAAAACTAGTTTTACCAAAACAAAACTCCAATGGTAGCACTTCATCACTTAGAAACTCAAAAATGAATATTGATGATGCTGCAGTCATCACCATAATTATTTCTTGGCGATTAAAGTGAGTTCAATGATTTCTATTTCTTTTAAATCCTTTTAAAAATATTACCAATCAAAATATTTCAAAATAATACTATTATTACTCTTCCAAAACCTTTGAATTTTTTTTCTTTTCAAAATCATCGAGATTAAATTTCTCAAATTCTCAGCTCTTAAATCCTTTTTATTTACAAATCGTATTTATAAATTTCCCTTGCATATAATTTCACTTCGGTTATATAAAACCATTTCTGAATTGTTTATCTTTGTTTACATTATAATAATAAAACCTTTTATTAAAACACAAACAACAAATGATAATAATCAATTATTATCATTCACTAACAACCAAACACAACATATATAACTATAATAATTTTTAGAAAATTATCCTTTTATATATAAAATATAATTTATGAAAAATTATTTCATTTATCAATTCTCAAAATAATACTGTATCAGTTTGCCTTATTTAAGTATTTAGAAACCCCTATCGATATCTTGGCGTCCTATGTACCGACCAGAATTCATAAGCCACTCAACAGATAAATTAACACAATATAAAACATTTTTATAATCACTAACGAATATGCGCTCATATATATATAATACACTCAAACTCATTCTAGGGTGCTACTAACCCTATTTATAATGAGTACCCTACTAAAGCCTAGGTGTTTGCTAACCTAAGCTCTGATACCAACTGTAACGACCTGCAAATCTGCATAATTCAAGCTGATAATAAACCACACATTTCTAACCTGAATAGAAAGTTGGATAGTTATGGGAAAGAAAGAAGAAGAGAAAGAGAAACTAAAACAATATAGAATCTCTCAATCGCAGTGGAACAACATATAATAAAATACCAATGATTTTGACAAAAGAGAAACTGTAATATACATACATCCATCAAAGTACAACTACAAATCACTAATCATTAGCCTGGATAATTATAATAACCTATCCTCACAAATGCTGATAATTTCAACAATAATGCAGCAAAAAAATAAACATATATGTGAGTACGACCCGAAGACCTCAAGCTCGTCTGCTAACGCTCCAAAGCATCCGATCTAAATCAGTAAAATGCTTGATCTGACCCGAGTATTGAAAGTAAAGAACGCCTGGATCAGTCTGGTTACTAACGTGTGAAAGCTCTTAAACTCTATTTATATATACTATATATTGGATGACATAATACGGTTTTCTATGCTTGGTGGTGATGATGATAATATGGTTGTTTGAATGTATTAACAAGTAACGTTAAATACACATCGAAAATTACAAAGGAAAGCAGTTTCCTTTAATAAATTAAATGATATATACGAGATTGTTAAACCTTCTGAAAATGGTTTAGAAACGTTTTATAAACATTTAAAAGGGTTTCAATGAAGTTTGACAAGAAATTAGAAGACGAGTTAAAATAGGTGCGTCACGTAACGTTAGTTCGTGATTTAACACCATAGAAAGTTAAATCCACTTAAACAATGGATTCAGAGTTGAAATTCTTTGTAATAAGAATATTTTGAACCTTTATAATCACAGTTTTCATTTAATAGATTTTTACATATGAGCAAAACAAATTTTCAAGATAATCATGGTTGAGCAGTTCGAAAACCAAAACTACAAATTCTTTATAAATGATATTTTTATTCTTCAAAAATATGGAAGAAATTCTATAAATCTTTTAAAATGTTTAAAAGATATTTGAGTTATAAAAATGGAGTCCTAAATAATCTAAAAGTTGTTTTGATCAAATAAGCTTTGAAAACACTATTCACGGCACTTTCATAACACTTCTGCAGCACTTTTTAATAAATTTTGCA
Source organism: Allium cepa (assembly GCA_030765085.1). Classification (NCBI taxonomy): domain Eukaryota; kingdom Viridiplantae; phylum Streptophyta; class Magnoliopsida; order Asparagales; family Amaryllidaceae; genus Allium; species Allium cepa. Next base: position 669,610,870 of record CM060939.1, on the reverse strand, counting down.
AACAATAGTTATAACTTAATTATTCTTTCTCAAATATATTATGAAGCTTTTCAAATAAATAATTAAGTAATTTTAAGTTGATTAAGAGGTTTAAAATTGAGTATGCGAAAATGACTAGTACATTTGTTCCATTTGTGAATATCAAAGAAAATCGGACGAGGAATGGAACATATCAAAGGGAAAGCCCGAATACTCTAAAATTATTAAAAGTAAATTAAGTATGTTAAAAGATTTAGGATCGATCAAATAACTTGACCACCTTATGGGTGACAAAGAGGTAGTCTCAAGGCTTGGGAAACCAGTTGCCTACCTTCCCTAGCTATCTGAACTGGTCCGACGGAGGGGATAGTAATTTTTGATTTTCTCATATCAAAATTTCACAAAGTATAAAAGATATAATGTTTAAAATTCAAGCAACTTGGATTGTAGAGAAAAATATTCTTGTACTTGGTGTTAAATTCCATGGAGGATCCTCGCTATCCGTAAAAATTTGAAAGGTGACCTCACTGTTATTCCAAGGATAGTAAAGGTTGAATATGAAAATTGATATTGATTAGAAATAGTATAACTTCCACATTCCTATTTACTCAATAATATTTTCTAAAATGATTTATGAAATTGATTTGGCAATTCCAAAGTTAAAGAGAGGATTAATGATTCTGTATATACCAGAAAGAAAGTTTTAAAGATATATACCTTTAGAAGATATTTTGATTAACCAATCAAAGAATAATTCCTTATTCACTTAATATCTTTTTATCGATGATTAGTTCAAAGGAACCGGGGTTGGATTTAGGTGATTCTTATCTGAAAACCACTTCGAACCAATTTATGTGTTTGAAAATAAAAGATATGGGATGATATAATTTGGAAGATGGAATGTAGGGCTGCTTTGGGAGAAATTTTCTCCTATTATATATATATATATATATATATATGTGTGTGTGTGTGTGTGTGTGTGTGTGTGTGTGTGTGTGTATGTGTATGTGTGGCAGTAGTTCTTTATTTGGTATCTTCGATACAAGGACTTCTCGCTACAAATCGCAGGGCTAACTCTCGATAGGAAAGTACCTTCGGTTTGTCCTGCTTCCGAACAACTTGCTTAGACGAATGTCTGACATTGCATTTCTAATCACATTGATTGATCTTTATAAACGTATCATCTATTTGTGGTAGAAAAGGCAACGTACCATAGCCTAACACCTTTTTCTGAGACATACGAGCTTAGGAATTTACATTTGTAGAAATCAGTTGTGTGATCATGGAATGGCAATATGGCATTCAAAGTGGAATGTGCTATGTGAAAGGTAATTGTTACCTTAATCCTCACACCCCGAAGATGATATGGGTAACGATGTGGTCTGACATATATTTTGGGCAATCGATTTATGAGGATCGAAATGATTAGTTCTTGTTGCCTTATGGGCCAGAAGATGCATGGACCCTTATATTGTATGATATAGTGGTGTGTGAGTTCTTACACGAGAAGCCACCGGATACACAGTAGTATAGCAATATGAATAGTATAGTGGTATATGAGTCCTTGCACGAGAAGCCACCAGGTACTATGGTTGCTATACGTAGAAATCCACAAAGGAAGGAAAAAGCCACTAGTTCCCTATTATGTTGGAAATCCAAATACCAATATGAGCTTTACAGTTTTGATTATATTCCTAAAATAGTTGTAAAGCCTTAGAAACATTTCAGCAACCCCTTTTTTATCATATACACCATTTGACATTGTCCAGGTATTGGTACCTTCTTTATATATTTATTTGAAAAGTGTTTTCAACCCAATGTCATTAATAATAATATCAAACTGTTTAAGTATAAAGTGTTTTGGTCATCGTAAGGTAAAAATCCGTCTGTGTTTATGTGTAGCGTGGTCTTATGAGATACATTTGTTTTAAAAGTTTTTATAACTTAAAATCCAATTGAGATGTGTTTTCTCACACTGGTTTACCAGACTGATCCAGATGTTCTTCCTTTCTAATGCTTGGGTCAGACCAAGCATATTTATAAATTTAGATTTGGATGTTTTGGAGTTTCAGCAGATGAGCTGGAGGTCTTCAAGTTGTATTCACGTATATGTTATTTTCATTGCATTAGTTGTTTAAATTATCAGCATTTGCGAGGACATGTTATTATAACTATCCAGGCTAATGATTAGTGATTTGTTCTTATACTCTGATGGAGTTATGTATATTACAAATTTTCTTTTGTAAAGATCGTTGATATTATATTATATGTTGTTCCGCTGCGATTTTGAGATTCTTTGTTGTTTTAGTTTCTTCTTCTGTTCTTCTTCTCTTCTTCTTTGTTCTTTCTTTCCTATAACTATCCATCTTCCCGTTCAATTTGGGTTGCATATGTGTAGTTTATTGTCAGCTTTAATTGTGTGGATTTGCAGGTCGTCACATCTATAAAAGGTTATATAAATGGTTTTGATATTTATAAAAGGGTTTTGTAGATTAGCTTGGTGGTTTATAATGAATTTTACGAGTGCATTTGGAACTTAAGTAAAGGAGATTTCATAAACAAAAGAGATTTGTTAAAAGGATTTACTGAATGAAATTTATAAAAGAACTTAAGATCTAATTTCTTTTAACTGACCTTCTTAATTTTGATGGTATAGATGTTCGCTCCACACTTAACATCGAAGGAATATTGTTTGAAGTTATATTTATCACCAATTTTAATAACCTTTTGTTTTTATCCTTTAATATGATTTTGAAATAAGAAATCTTTCACAAATTTTTTGTGAATATACTTATGTCAGTGAGATAAGTATATGAATGTTTTGATAAACATTTTGGAAAAAGTTTTTAAAATAAATGGAAGATTTATTATGAGGCTCAGTGATTGCTATGGATATTTAAATACCTGAATTTGTTGTTGTTTATTTATTTGATAATTTAATAATCGACTATCAAATCTTGACCCATTTGATTCAAGAAGTATGATTATAATTCGAGTTCCCTAGTGAGGACTCGAATACTTCTTGTATACTTTCAAAAGAACGTGGAATGAGTAAATCGAAAATTATCGTTGTTGATTTGGGATCGGACATGTTATCCAAAAACCACTCCAAACCAACATATGCATTTGAATATAAGACATCTTAAAGATGATGCTCGTTAAAGAGCCTTTGGTTTCGTTCAGATGTAGAACAAACTTGTATGGATAAATGCTAGCATTGCATTTCTGCCTGGAGGGCAGTGTTAGCATTCCACGATGGATTGCTAAATGTGAAGAGCGTAGCCTCTCAAGCCTCATATCTCAGTGATGGTTAAAATAGGAAAGATGCTGCATTGCCATGTGGGTCACACCCATTATGGTATGATCATCCCAAAACCTAGTGTCGATGTCTCTATGTATGCTTTGGACCCATTTTTGGTTGTTGATCTCAACTAAGGGGTGATTATATTCGGTACTACCCAATTCAGGGGTGGACCAGTCCAGTGTTGGTAGGGGTTGAAAGGTTTTTGATCCCACTGTACATTTCATCTAGAGGTGTATAGATTTTCGAAAATCAGTCCCTCAGCTTGCCATATGTTGGAAATCCATTCTCCAATATGAGCCTACGATTTTTGATTGTACATCTATTATTGCTGTCATGTGCACACATCACAGTTACTTGGTTATTAAATATTTAAACCCTAGACATTATTATAATATCACTGGATTTTTATAATAAAAGTGTTTTTGTTATCGTAAGGTAAAAACCCATCCATGTTTATGTGAGACGTGGTATTACGAGATACCATTGATTTTAAAAGAGTTTTAAAAGTAATAATTCAGTTTCTTTGAGTTTACTTAGACCCATGTCTGACCCGGAGTTTTATTTTTTTCCCTAAAACTCTTGGGTGCTCAAATTTGTATGGGCAGCCAAGTAGTTCAGATTTCCATGGATGCATTTTTGGAGGAGCTAGGAGCAGGAGGCTTCATCAATAGCTAGTTCCTATTTTGTTTTCGTTGTACTATATGTATATTGTATCAGTTAGGTAGGGACAGACTATTATAACTACCCTAGGGTAGAATCTGTATTGGTATAACTCTGATGTATCTTTTTCAAAATGACTTTGTAAAGTATTATCTTGATTAATATATGTTATTCCATTGCATTGTGAGATACTATGATTGTTCTAGTTTCTTCTTATCTTATATCTTTTTTTCCCCTAACAATCTGTCTTTTCGGCACATGGTTGTTCGACACGTGAATATTATGGATATATTAGTCTCGACTTCTGTAGTTCGGAAAGGTGGGTCGTTACACCTAGAAATGATGATCAAAAGTAACTTAACTTGAAAATCAGGGTGACATAACTAGGTAGAAAAAAGTCATCTACTAACATTGTATAGTAGTCCACATATTAATAGAAAACCGACTGTCTCATTTCCAAATAGTAAATTTATTACATCAAAGAAAAATAAAGTTGTTGCCTACTTTTAAAATAATAATAATAAGGATAAAATGAAAATATAAGTTAAATCACATGCAATCAAAATCAATATCTTATGGATCTTGTTGAATCAAAAGCACCAATTCGTGTATTCAAAATTTGATTAGCAAATTATTACATATTAAGAAATGATTGTTAGATTAATAAAGTAGTGGAAAACAAATTTTTATCTACACTAATTTATAGTTAAATAACAATTATTTGAAAATAGACACCTAATTCCAAACTTAATATGAAGTGCATATTAAGGTAGATTAGGCAGTCATATGTAATATAGGGATGTTTATATTATTAGGCCTATGAAGCATAATTTTATTTAGACCTTATCCACATTAATTTTAAATAAAATTACCATTTTATTTAGTTTTTTTGATATTATATTTACGTTATATAATGTAAATGTATGTATCATATACACATGTGTGTGTACATGCACGTGCTACATACGCAGTGTACATGATTTAACATGCTTGTATATAAGCATTGAGATTTACACCGCAACAAACATGTTGGCCCCTTCATATACATATGTATTGTCTAATACATACATACATAAGTTCCATTCAAATATGCAAACAATTAGTGTTACATTCGTGGATACAATCAAAGTATTACAGACTGATATGCTACCAACACATAAGGTACAACAAGGTACAGATTGATGCACAAGTTAAAGGCAATAAAAACAATCTTAAGGCATGGAATAATTTAAGAGAAAACGATAACCCAATTTCCAAACTATAAGAGGATTTTGATATAGCTTTTTATCAAAGTGATTAAGATCCTGAAAATGATACTCTTTCGAAAATATGTACCATATCAGTTTGAAACTGAATGATCAAATACAAAAGCAACAGCAGTTTCTCAAACAACAGAGCAAGGTTCTTTAGCTGCAATAAGGCAACACAAACTCTAAGTTTTTCTATGCAAAAATTTCAATGAGGAGACATAGAAATAAAATTCAAGTCTTGCTCGATGCACAAGGAAATTATGTTTATAACTACAATAAAATTAAGGAAGAAGCTATAACCTACTACCGATCCTTATTAGTGGGGAAATAAATTTATTTTTTCCCAAGAATAATACTAGAATGCAAGTAAATAGTAGAGGAAGAGAATACTTAGCTTCATCGATTACTATTGCTGAAGTCAAATCTAACACTCTGGGAGTCCGAGACTGTAACATCCTAAAATTTATCAATTTAATTTGGTAATCTATTTAAACTTTTGGAATTCAATTTGGAAATAATTTGAAAAGTTTCAAAACAAATAAAATGAGTAATAATTTATATGAATAAAAATTCCAATTTCTTTTGTGATTAATTTTTTTAAATAATAAATGTTTTAAAAATCATTTGAATTTAAATTATATATTGCATATATGAGTAGATTGGAATGTATACATTGAATTTGAATTTAAATTGTACATATATATGTATGAGTACATAAATGGACATAAATGGACTAAAATTCAATTAGAATTGGAATTTGAATTTAAAATAATTGTTTTAGAAAAATAATTGGCATTTGGAATCATAAAGGTGTAATTTATATAATATAAAGATTTGTTAGAAACATTTCTTCTTTTAACATTGTATATAGGCAAATGAATGAGGGATGTATTTATTAATAAAGTGAATTTGATACAAAATTTACTTAAATTTCTTTATCTTTGTGAAAAATACAAGTGTTAAACATGCATGAGGGAGATGGTGTGAAAATAAACAAGTGTAGAAATCTCATGATTGATTTTAACAAGTGGCATTCAAGTTAGTTGATTGAAAAAAAAAACTTGAATTCATAAAAACTTTTCAGCTTCTCTTTTTCAATTATTTAGCTTCTCAAATTTCTGAAAGAAAAGTAAAAAAAAAAGTCTTGAGCATCACAAACTTCAACACCAAAGAAAATAAGGAAATCTGAAAAAAAAGCTGCAACATTTTCTTGGATTCAAAATATAAAATCTAAGGATCTTCTTGAACATCAAGTAGTAGTTTTAAATTTCATCTCTCAAGTAAACTTTAAACTTCATAATTAGGTGAATTAGTAATTTCGAAATCAAGTTTTAACACAAAAGTTTCAAACTGTAGATTAATATAATCAATGCTCCAGTTTTGGCCAGGAAACATAGCTAGATTCTTCTGAAGTAAATTTAAGGCAAGTAAAATTCTTTTAAAATTTGAATTTGAATTTGGTAATCAATAATAAAGCAAGAATTTAAGCAAGTTGTATTAATCAGCTGCAGAAAGAAAAAAAAATCAAGTTCAAAGACTAAAATAAGTTTCTGGATCTCAAGCTGCAGACCATATTCTCTGTTGTATTAAATTCAAACTGTAAGTAAGCTTGGATCTTTGTTTGTTATTGATGGAGTAAGTAAACAAATACAACGGAGATTAAGAAAAGATTTGTATTAACAAGTTGCAGATTTAACTTCAAGATCAAAGTAGAAAAAAATATCCAGGCTTCCATCTTTATTTTAAAACAGCCAGGAGCTTTCTGTTCTCAGGTGATAGGTGAGTAAATTTCTAATCAATCCAGTTACTTCTTGTTGTATGCATGCCTGAAATGATGTTAAAAACTTTTGCATGTGAACAAATGGTTGTGCATGTGTATATTTGCTTGGGCATGTTCTTCCATCCCTGTTTTTTTTAGTCTCAAGTTTTACAAAGTAAACCTATGTCAAATTCTAAACCTCCCTCTCTTTGTTTTTCTTCTGGAATTGAAATCTAAAAAAAATAAATTGTTTGTTTTAACATGCATTATGTTTTAAATATGAATCAAAGCAAAAACAATACTGTTTTTCCTAGAAAGTGTGAAAACATAGCCAAAGATTCAAACTATGTGAAAATTCAAATATCATTAATTTTAATTTCAGGAATACAATCAGAATCGTCATTGAAAATAATGATTTTTGAAAGTTAAATCTAAATTTTTAATATAGTTTTGATTGCGGAATTTTATCTTCATCAGAAAATGAGGTTTTGTAAAATTCTGTTGATCAGTGCGTTTGTGGGCCTCGAGATCGTGGTCGAGTCTTGTTGGAAGCTTGTAGTTCGTCAGAAAAATGCTCGAAATTTTTTCTATTCGCCATGGCGATCGTACGACAGCGAAGTAGGGTTAAACCCATACTTGAACGAGGTCGTCAAAATTTGTATGCCGCGGGTTCGTCAGAGGACCGAGATTGATCGCACGTGCGCCAATAGAAGCGTTAGTCATCAGTGATGTTTCAGGTACGATGCCGCGACCTCTGATGGTCGGTGGAGGGAAGACGTGGCACTTTTAGGTGATCAGTATTTTTTTCTAGTTGGGTTCAGGTTCAAATTTCGATTTCTTTGATAAATAGTTTTCTAGGCGTTAGGGAGGTGCGTGGAGATCGTCGTCGCCATGTCGACGGCAGGAGCATCGACCGTAGCCGGCCGGAGGTTCTGTGCATGTGCACAACGATGAAATGGTGTCAGGTGGTAGTAGTTGGGAAAGAAGGGGAATGACTCGAAGTGCTACTCAGGGGTTTAGGGGAGATGACTCGAAGCGAGGGTCGTGTCGTTTGGCTTCGCACCGGGTCGCTTAAAACTTAAACAAATTTTAGTTGGAATTTTTTTTACGGGTCGATTTGTGGGAAACTCGTAGCAAGGAGCATTTTCGCTCGAGATGACTCGAGACAGCCTCGGGGTAGTCGTTGAAAAAAGCATTTCCAGCTTTGAAATTTTAAAACATAAGTTTAAATGATTTTCTGAATTAATCCTTTATAAAATGATGAAAGTTTGTTAAGTGGAGTGTGAATTTAATGGTATTGAAATAATTATTTGAAATAAATTAAGTTCAAAGATATTTCAAACTTATATTTTAAATAAAATTGTTTAAAATTTAACTTAATAAAAATTGAGAAGTAAATCAAATATTCAAAGTGTTAACTTAAAAACAAATTTATTTATAATGATTGAATAATTGATAATTTGTAATTACTTTATACTTAATAATCAATAAATTAAAGAACAATTAATTAATAAAGGTAATTAAAATTAAATTAATTAAGAATTAAGAATTAATTAATCAAGATAACTAATTAAGGATAATTAATCAATAGAGTTAATTAAGATTTAATTAACTTATAATTAAGAATAATTAAATCATTGATTTAAAATAATTAATAAAAATAATTATGTGGTTAATTAACTTAAATCACACAATTAATTCATCTTAATTGAAGGTGATTGACTATTATCAAATGTTGTGTACTGGATTGATAATTCTGTTGTGATTGTGATACTGTGTGATGTGAATTGCTTTGTGTTGAACTGTGATTCGTGATTTGTTTCTGTATGTATGCGAGAACCCTTTTTTCCCATGAAACGACATTTAAACTTCGATGCGGTAGGGAGTCGGGTTCCAGTTGGTTATCCGAAACCCACATCGAACCTTGAATGTGAACCTTTGTGATTGATACATCCACGTATTTTAAAATTTAGTGCTCACTATTCGGATTAGCCAGGGGAGGACCTTTGTGTCATATAACCCATTCCGAATAGTGATACAACGAAATGAATAGCATTTGAAGACGGTGGTGAAGACCGGGTGGCTTCAAAAACGATATGATAACCTATCGAATGTCTCTGCACTGAGTTGCTCTGGTATAGAGATCTCCACATGTGATGGGGAGTCCGATCGGGATTGTGGATACCCGGATTTGCAAGGTCTTCTTCCTTTATTGGACGAAGTGCCTTCGGTTCTGTTCGAACCCGGAACAGACTTGTGTGGTTGTATGTCTGACACTACACTTTGAGATATAAAGCAGAGTTCTTTAAAATACATATCTGTTAGTGGTGGAGAATTTATTCTCTTAGCTTAACACCCTTCTCTAAGACGTATGAGCTCAGAGGTTATGTAGTTGAAGGTTATCAGTGATATACTCCCAATTTGGTAGTGTGGCATGCTAAGTGCTGTTGTATGTTGATGATGATTTGTTGATCATTTGTGACCAAAGCATGGCTTTCGTGTAAAGCGTAGCTTTGTGGACGAGACCTCACCGGACCTCACACCCCGAAAATGGTCGAAACAGAAAAGATGCGGTAAGGTTATGAGGGTCGCTTCCTTTAGGGTATGTCATTCCCTTCTGGAAAAAGGTGGCATCATGGTGTGGAGCCAAGATACTTAACATATGTGGTTGCTGCAATCTCATTTACTGTGTGGTTGTTGCTTTGTGATTGAGGCCCCTCGGATAAAGGTCGCAAACGACCGGGGGGTTGCATAATCGAGTAGTAGTTACCTAGTTACAGAGGTAACCCGGCCTTATGTTGGCAGAGAGGCAGGTAGTTCCCGGAACGTCCCTCCAGAGGCGTACCCATGTGGCATAGGAAGTTGCTTAGCCTGACCATTTGTTGGAAACCCAAAGGAACAATACAAGCCCTTTACGATTGCAATTTGTATAATCTGCCACCTCAGGTGGCAGCTATAGTAGGCATTGTATAATGGTACCTATGCTGGCTAAGATTAATATTATATTTTTGAAATGTTTTCACGTGCACTAGTAATAATATCAAAGAAAATTTTTCTCGTATCAAGCATATTTGACTATCATAAGAAGAAATCTCCTCCAATTCTGCGATTGCATTGTGTGTGTGGCGGGAGGTCTTATGGTAGTTTCATTTTCCAAAAAGCATGCCGTATTTTCTTTTATAAATCTTGTTTTATTTAACGCAACTGTTTTTGTTTACTCATACCAGTCCCATGACTGACCCGGAGTTTATTGTTTCCTTTCTAAACTCTGGGTGCCCATAATTTCCACACGGGCAGCTTAGTTGTAGGTTTTCCGTGTTTTGGTGCTGGCTGTATTTTGAAGTCTTTAGGTTTGGAGTCTATCGTTTTTTGGAGGCTTTTGTCTTGGAGATAATTTGAAAGCTTTTGGATCTCAAGGTGCTTAGTTTTGAAAGTTCGCTATCAATTTATTTCCTTGAAGACTTTTTGGAATATGATCCCTTCTTGTACTATTGTGAAGTTCTATTTTGAAGTTGTGATATATGTATAAAAAAATTCTAATGTTGTAATGGATATTGTGATGATATTGTATATGTGAATTAATGCATGATATTCATTTTGTTTCCACTGTTTTATATTTATCTAATGCTGTTATAAGCTCCATCTGACTGGAGTTCAATGTTTGAATCTTCGGCAGTCGAATACAAGTGAGGTATTTGATGTCAATTTTCGAACATTGGATTTCGGGTCGTGACTTGTGGTATCAGAGCTAAAGGTTAAGTAAGAACTTTAGCTACAGAGTATAACACATTAGATGGCTATTAGAGATAGGGTGAAGTATACCCTGGAATGAGTATAACCCGAGACCGAAATACTAAATTTTCTTAGTCTACTTCTTTTTAACTGCTGATATTCCTTAAGATATCTCTTCCGTATATCTAAATCAAGTTTTCTTACTAATTACAGATAGTAAGAATGAGCGGATGAAGAGGAAGAGCTGGGAGGGCGAGGAAATGCCACAGCACCTAGTCAAGTTCCCCCAACAACAGAAGCAGCTTTATCTACTCAGCATCAGCCGAATCTGGCTGATTTATATAAGAGTTTCTCAAGGTTTGGTGGTAAGTTGTTCATCGGCAAGGAGTCGATTGTTGAGGCCCAAGCATGGATCAGGTCATGTGAAAGAATCTTTAAAGGGCTAAAGCTGCAAGACGATCAAATGCGACTCATAGCTTCTTGGCAACTTCAAGAAGAAGCCTTAACATGGTGGGAGACAGTCATTGTAGATGAGCAAGAAGACGAGTTTACTTGGGAGAGATTTAAAGAAGTATTTGAGAAGGCTATATGCCATCAGCAAGGATTTCTCGAATGTACCAAGAATTCATGGACTTAAAGCAAGGGAGTTTGTCATTCGGGGAGTATCTAAACAAATTCAATGAATTGTCTCGTTTTGGTCCAGAATTGGTGAACACACCTTTAAAGAAAAATGAAAGGTTCATTTGTGGGATGAATAAGAAGTTCCATGAAAGGATGACTGGCCACATCAAAGAATCTTTTTCAGATTTGATTGATATGGGTACAGATATGCTACACTTGATATGCAAGAATCCCTGGTGGAGAAAGGAAACACAAGCAATCAAAATTGGAAGAAGAGGAATTGGGAGGCAAGAAACCATAGCAGGGTAAGGAGAAGAAGAAAAGCAACCAGGGAAGCACGGCAGGAATGTTACTTGCTTCAATTGTCTACAAAAAGGCCACTACTCAAACAGCTGCAAGAAGCCAAAGAGAGATCAATCTGTTCAAGCAAAACCCAGGAAATGTTATTATTGTCAGAAATTAGGACACGAAGTTAAAGACTGCCCAACCGTGAAGCAAGCTCAGACACCCAAGGTGTACACAGTCAAAGACAAACCTGCATCATCCAAAGAAGAAAAGGGAAAAGGAGTTCTGGAAGGTAATCTCACTATTTATGATAGCATTGTTAGAGTTCTGTTTGATACGGGCGCTACACATAGTTTTATCTCTCAGCAAGCTAGAAATGAATTGAATCTTGAACCTGATTTTGTTGATGAGCCTATATGCGTAAAGAATCTAGTTGGAGGTCCCGCAAATCTTTGTCTTCGATGTAGAGACGTTCCTATCTCATATTCTTGTTACCAATTCCCCATCAGTCTCTTTGTCCTTGATTTTAATGAGTTTGAAGTCTTACTCGGAATGGATTGGCTAACAAAATACGAAGCCAAATTGGATTGTAATAATCGATTGATTTCGATTAAAACCAAATTTGGAGATTCCATTGAGATTTCTTGTGAGGACCCTAGTCCTAAAAGAGAAGGGTTGATGTATAATTTGGGTTATCCCGAACCCAGTCTGGAGTCCATACCCATTGTTTGAGATTCTCCAGATGTGTTCGTAGAAGTGAAATCCTTACCTCCACATCGAGAAATAGAATTCAGAATTGACCTAGTACCCAATGCTCGTCCTGTCGTTCATGCAAGTCGCAGGATGGCATCTAGGGAAAGGATTGAATTAGTCAAGCAAACCAATGATTTACTAGATAAAGGGTTAATTCATCCTAGTGTTTCTGAATGGGGTTCAGCCGTCGTGTTTGTTGCTAAATTAGGATGGATCTTTGAGATTGTGTGTGGATTGCCGTGATCTCAATAAGCTGACTCTCAAGAATAAATTTCCTCTACCTAGAATTAATGATCTATTTGATCAATTGTACGACGCTCGTTTCTTTTCGAAGATGGATCTAGCCCAGGGGTTCCATCAACTACGAATCGCCGAAGATTGTGTACATTTGACCACTTTCAGGGGTCCTAATATGTTCTACGAATGGTTAGTCATGCCTTTCGGGCTAACCAATGCTCCAGCATACTTCGTAGATTTTATGACCCGTGTGTTCCGAGAAGTATTGAATAAATTTTTGTTCGTGTTTATTGACGATATTTTGGTCTATTCCAAGACCGAAGAGGAGCATGTTGAGCATCTTAGAATTATTTTGGAGATATTAAGGTGAAATATTCTATTCGTCAAATTTTCCAAATGCCATTTTTGGGTCAAAGAAGTTAAATTTCTCGGCCATATTGTTAATGATGAAGGGATTTCTGTTGATCCTAGCAAAATTTCCGCTATTCTTGATTGGAGAAAACCCACTACACCAAAAGAAGTTGGAAGCTTTTTGGGTTTAGCAGGTTATTATCGGAAGTTTGTTCAGGACTTTTCTAAGATAGCTAGTCCGTTGACTAAGCTAACAATGAAGAATTCAAAATTCAATTAGACTCCGAAATGTGACGGAGCTTTTCAGGAGTTGAAGAAGAGATTAACCACCGCTCCTATTCTCGCTATTATTAACGGGAACCAGGGTTTATCTGTTTATACCGATGCTTGTGGTGATGGTTTGGGTGCGGTATTGATGCAGAATGGGAAGGTAATTGCCTACGCGAGTAGACAATTACGTCCACATGAAAGAAACTACGCAACCCATGATTTGGAACTTTTAGCTGTTATCTTCGCTTTGAAAATATGGCGACATTATCTTCTGGGTAAGAATCTTTTTCAGCTTTCTTAACAATTTATGAATTTAATTCAACTTAACAAATATACTTACTGAACTCTCTTTATTTTAGGTGAAAAATTCGAATTATTCATCGACCATAAATCTTTGAATATCTCTTCACCCAGAAAGATTTAAATCTACGGTAACAACGATGGTTAGAATTTCTGGCATCCTATGACGTAGACATTCTATATATGCCCGGAAAAGCCAATGTAATTGCCGATGCTTTGAGTAGAAAACATGCTATTCTTGCTCACCTTGTCATTGCTCCTACTCTTCTTGAGAAAGTCGCCAGCAAACAAAAAGAAGATGAGTTTCTTCATCAAATTTATGAGAAAATGCGTCGTGGTGAAAATACTAGTTCTGAAGTCGATGAAAATAAAGTTATAATACTGAAAGGAAGAATCTATGTCCCAAATATTCCGGAGCTGAAACGTGAAGTTTTGGACGAATGCCACAAATCCAAACTTTGCATCCATCTAGGAGTCAATGAAATGTATCGTGATATCAAAAGAACTTTCTGGTGGAAGACGAATCAAAAGAACTTTCTGGTGGAAGACGATGAAAAGAGACATATCTATATATGTGAGTCACTGTGCTACTTGCCAACAAATTAAAAGCGATCAAAAGAAAATGGCGGGTTTACTTCAGCCTTTAGAGGTACCCAAGTGGAAATGGGACCAAGTATCGGTGGATTTCATCGACGGGTTGCCTCATACTCGGAAAGGAAATGAAGCAATTTGGGCCATTGTGGACCGTTTGACTAAGACAGCCCACTTCTTGCCAGTAAAATCTACCCGCACGGCAGCAAGTTTAGCCGAGTTATATGTGAAAGAAATTGTCCGTCTCCACGGTATTCCTAGCAGCATAGTGAGTGATCGTGATCCGATCTTCACTAGTAGATTTTGGGAGGCGTTTCAAGACGATTGGGAACAAACCTGAATTTCAACACTGCTTATCACCCACAGTCTGATGGGTAGACTGAGAGGATTAACCGAATCTTAGAAGACCTATTGCGTGCTTGTATACTTGACTTTGGTGGTTCTTGGGAGGACCATTTACATCTGGTGGAATTCTCATATAACAATAGCTATCTGGCCAGTATCGAGATGGCTCCTTTTGAAGCTTTATATGATCGTCCGTGTCGATCACCTGCATGCTGGATCGAGGCAGGTGATAAACTCGTCCTTGGATCGGATATGATTGAAGAAGCCATTGAAAAAGTTGATTTTATATGGAAGAAATTGAGGACGGCTCAAAGTCGTCAAAAGAGATATTATGATCATAGAAGAAGGGATTTGGAATTCCAGATTGGAGACTCTGTCTTTCTCAAAGTATCTCCAATGCGAGGTATATTAAGGTTTGGGAAGACCGGTAATCTAGTACCACGGTATATTTGTCCTTTTCCTATTTTGGAGAGGATCGGTTCTTTAGCCTATCGAGTGTAGCTGCCTAGCTGGTTATCTGGCGTGCATGATGTGTTCCACATTTCTAACCTCCAGAAGTATGTGCACGATCCGGATAGTATTATTGAAGAAGCTGCTCAACAGGATCTCGAAATCACTCCCAATTTAACAGTTAAAAGAGAACCGATAAAGATTGTGGATCGTGATGAAAAGCAATTGAGAAACAAAATTGTGAAACTGGTTAAAGTACAGTAGAGTGGCGATCCAAAGGACTGCACTTGGGAAACCGAAGATAATATGTAGAAGTCATATCCCAATTGCAGAGTGGATATCTTGGCTTAAACTGGTAAGCCATACCATTACTCTTTTCTGAGTTCGTATATTCTCTGTTTGTTTTTCTCTCTCTTTCAAATTTCGAGGATGAAATTTTCTTAAAGGGGGGATATCTGTAACATCCCAAAATTTATCAATTTAATTTGGTAATTTATTTAAACTTTTGGAATTCAATTTGGAAATAATTTGAAAAGTTTCAAAACAAATAAAATGAGCAATAATTTAAATGAATAAAAATTCCAATTTCTTTTGTGATTAATTTTTTTAAATAATAAATGTTTTAAAAATCATTTGAATTTAAATTATATATATTACATATATGAGTAGATTGGAATGTATACATTGAATTTGAATTTAAATTGTACAACTATATGTATGAGTATATAAATGGACATAAATGGATTATAATTCAAGTTGAATTGGAAATTGAATTTAAATTTAAAATAAATGTTTTAGAAAAATAATTGGCATTTGGAATCATAAAGGTGTAATTTATATAGTGTAAAGATTTGTTAGAAACATTTCTTCTTTTAACATTGTATATATACAAATGAATGAGGATGTATTTACTAATAAAGTGAATTTGATACAAAATTTACTTAAATTTATTTATCTTTGTGAAAAATACAAGTGTTAAACATGCATGAGGGAGATGGTGTGAAAATAAACAAGTGTAGAAATCTCATGATTGGTTTTAACAAGTGGCATTCAATTTAGTTGATTGAAAAAAATAATAAAACTTAAATTCATAAAAACTTTTCAGCTTATCTTTTTCAATTATTTAGCTTCTCAAATTTCTAAAAGAAAAGTAAAAAAAGTCTTGAGCATCACAAACTTCAACACCAAAGAAAATAAGGAAATCTGAAAAAAAAGCTGCAACATTTTCTTGGATTCATAATTTAAAATCTGAGAATCTTCTCAAACATCAAGAAGTAGTAGTTTTAAATTCCATCTCTCAGGTAAACTTTAAACTTCATAATTAGGTGAATTAGTATTTCGAAATCAAGTTTTAACACAAAAGTTTCAAACTGCAGATTAATATAATCAATGCTCCAGTTTTGGCCAGGAAACAGAGCTAGATTCCTCTTAAGTAAATTTAAGGCAAGTAAATTTCTTTTAAAACTTGAATTTGAATTTGGTAATCAGTAATAAAGCAAGAATTTAAGCAAGTTGTATTAATCAGTTGCAGAAAGAAAAAAATCAAGTTCAAAGAATAAATAAATTTCTGGATTTCAAGCTGCAGACCATATTCTCTGTTGCATTAAATTCAAACTGTAAGTAAGCTTGGATCGTTGTTTGTTATTGATGAAGTAAGTAAACAAATACAACGGAGATTAAGCAAAGATTTGTATTAAAAAGTTGCAGATTTAACTTCAAGATCAAAGTAGAAAAAAATATCCAGGCTTCCATCTTTATTTTAAAACAGTCAGGAGCTTTCTGTTCTCAGGTGACAGTTGAGTAAATTTCTGATCAATCCAGTTACTTCTTATTGTATGCATACCTGAAATGATGTTGAAAACTTTTGCATGTGAACAAATGGCTGTGCATGTGTATATTTGCTTGGGCATGTTCTTCCATCCCTGTTTTTTTAGTCTTGGGTTTTACAGAGTAAACCTATGTCAAATTCTAAACCTCCCTCTCTCTGTTTTTCATCTGGAATTGAAATCTAAACAAAATAAATTGTTTGTTTTAACATGCATTATGTTTTAAATATGAATCAAAGCAAAAACAATACCGTTTTTCCTGGAAAGTGTGAAAACACAGCCAAAGATTCAAACTGTGTGAAAATTCAAATATCATTAATTTAAATTTAAGGAATACGATCAGAATCGTCATTGAAAACAATGATTTTTGAAAGTTAGTTCTAAATTTTTAATACAGTTTTGACGGAGGAATTTTAACTTGATCAGAAAATGAGGTTTTGTAAAATTCTGATGATCGGTGCGTTTGTGGGCCTTGAGATCGTGGTCGAGTCTTGTTGGAAGCTTGTAGTTCGTCAGAAAAATGCTCGGAAATTTTTCTATTTACCGTGGCGATCGTACGGCAGCGAAGTAGGGTTAAACCCATACTTGAACGAGGTCGTCAAAATTTGTATGTCGCGAGTTCGTCAGAGGACCGAGGTTGATCACACGTGCGCCAATAGAAGCGTTAGTCATCAATGATGCTTCAGGTTCGATGCCGCAACCTCTGATGGTCGGTGGAGGGAAGACGTGGCATTTTTAGGTGATCAGTATTTTTGTTCTAGTTGGGTTCAAGTTCAATTTTCGATTTCTTCGATAAATTGGTTTTCTGGGCGTTAGGGAGGTGCGTGGAGATCATCGTCATCACATCGACGGCAGGAGCATCGATTGTAGCCGGTCGGAGGGTTTGTGCATGTGCACAACGACGAAATGGTGTTAGGTTGTAGCAGTTGGGAAAGAAGGGGAATGACTCGAAGTGCTACTTGGGGGTTTAGGGGAGATGGCTCGAAGCTTGGGTCGTGTCGTTTGGCTTCGCACCGGGTCGCTTAAAACTTAAACAAATTTTAGTTGGATTTTTTTTTACGGGTTGATTTGTGGGAAACTCGAAGTAAAGAGCATTTTCGCTCGGGGATGACTCGAGACAGCCTCGGGGTGGTCGTTGAAAACAACATTTCCAGCTTTAAAATTTTAAAACATAAGTTTAAATGATTTTCTGAATTCATCCTTTATAAAATGATGAAAGTTTGTTAAGTGGAGTGTGAAGTTAATGGTATTGAAATAATTATTTGAAATAAATTAAGTTCAAAGATATTTCAAACTTATATTTTAATTAAAATTGTTTTAAATTTAACTTAATAAAAATTGAGAAGTAAATCAAATATTCAAAGTGTTAACTTAAAAACAAATTTATTTATAATGATTAAATAATTGATGGTTTGTAATTACTTTATAATTAATAATCAATAAATTAAAGAATAATTAATTAATAAAGGTAATTAAAATTAAATTAATTAATAATTAATAATTAATTAATCAAGATAACTAATTAAGGAATAATTAATCAATAGAGTTAATTAAGATTTAATTAAGATTTAATTAACTTATAATTAAGAATAATCAAATCATTGATTTAAAATAATTAATAAAAATAATTATGTGGCTAACTAATTTAAATCACACAATTAATTCATCTTAATTGAAGATGATTGACTATTATCAAATGTTGTGTACTGGATTGATATTTCTGTTGTGATTGTGATACTTTGTGATGTGAATTGCTTTGTGCTGAACTGTGATTCGTGATTTGTTTCTGTATGTATGTTAAAAGCCTTTTTGCCCGTGAAACGGCATTTAAACTTCGATGCGACAGGGAGTCGGATTCCAGTTGGTTATTCGAAACCCACATCGAACCTTGAATGTGAACCTTTTTGATCGATACATCCACGTATTTTAAGATTTAGCGCTCGGTATTCGGATTAGCCGAGGCAGAACCTTTGTGTCATATAACCCATTACGGATAGTGATACGATGAAATGAATAACATTTGAAGACGGTGGTGAAGACCGGGTGTCTTCGAAAATGATAGGATAACCTATCGAATGTCTCTGCATTGAGTTACCCCGGTATAGAGATCTCCACATGTGATGGGGAGTCCGATCGGGATTGTGGATACCCGGATTTGCAAGGACTTCTTCCTTTATTGGAAAGTGCCTTCGGTTCTGTTCGAACCCAAAACAGACTTGTATGGTTGTATGTCTGACACTACACTTTGAGATATAAAGCAGATTTCTTTCAAATACATATCTGTTGGTGGCGGAGAATTTATTCTCTTAGCTTAACACCCTTCTCTGAGACGTACGAGCTCAGAGGTTATGTAGTTGAAGGTTATCAGTGATATACTCCTAATTTGGTAGTGTGGCATGCTAAGTGCTGCTGTGTGTTGATGATCATTTGTGATCAAAGCACAGCTTTCGTGTAAAGTGTAGCTTTGTGGACAAGACCTCATCGGACCTCACACCCCTAAAATGGTCGAAACAGGAAAGATGTGGCAAGGTTATGAGGGTCGCACCCTTTAGGGTATGTCATTCCCTTATGGAAAAAAGTGGTATCATGGTATGGAGCCCAGATACTTAACCTATGTGGTTGCTACAATCTCGTTTACTGTGCGGTTGTTGCTTTGTGATTGAGGGCCCTCAGATAAAGGTCGCAAATGACTGGGGGTGGGCATACTCGAGTAGTAGTTACCTAGTTACAGAGGTAACCCAGCCTTGTGTTGGCAGAGAGCCGGGTAGGTTCTCGGTACGTCCCTCCAGAGGCGTACCCATGTGGCATAGGAAGTTCCTTAGCCTGACCATTTGTTGGAAACCCAAAGAAACAATACGAGCCCTTTACGATTGCAATTTATATAACCTGCCACTTCAGGTGGCAGCTATAGTAGGCATAGTATAATGGTACCTATGCTGGCTAAGATTAATATTATATTTTCGAAATGTTTTCACACTATGCACTAGTAATAATATCAAAGAAATTTTTTCTCGTATCAAGCATATTTGACTATCATAAGAAGAAATCTCCTCCAATTCTGCGATTGCATTATGTGTATGGCGAGAGGTCTTATGGTAGTTTCATTTTCCAAAAAGCATGCCGGATTTTCTTTTATAAGTCTTGTTTTATTTAAAGAAACCGTTTTTGTTTACTCATACCAGTCCCATGACTGACCCAGAGTTTATTGTTTCCTTTCTAAACTCTAGGTGCCCATAATTTCCATACGGGCAGCCTGTTAGCAAGTTTTTCGTGTTTTGGTGCTATTTGTATTTTGAAGTCTTTTGGTTTGAAGGCTATCATTTTTTGGAGGCTTTTGTCTTGGAGATATTTTGAAAGCTTTTGTATCTCAAGATGCTTAGTTTTGGAAGTTCGCTATCACTTTATTTCCTTGAAGACTTTTTGGAATATGATCCCTTGTTGTACTATTGTGAAGTTCTATTTTGAAGTTGTGATATATGTAAAAAAATACTCTGATGTTGTAATGGATATTATGATGATGTTGTATCTGTGATGTAATGCATGATATTCATTTTGCTTCTGCTGTTTTATATTCATCTGATGCTGTTATAAGCTACATCCTACTGGAGTTCGATGTTTGAATCTTCGGAAGTCGAATACAAGTGAGGTATTTGATGTCAATTTTCGAACTTCTCCATCATGGTCGATAGGAGACCATATGAATTTATAACTTCTAATAGGGGGCTTCGGCAAGGTGATCCGCTATTCCTTTACATATTTTGTGTAGCAATGGAATTTTTTCACTACTAATGGAGGAAGGTGTTCTAGAAGGTCACCTACTGCCTATATCTCATATGTAGCCTAGTATAACTCATCTACTGTATGCTAATGACGTTATGATATTTCTCTCAGCTGAATAGATATTAGATAGATCTTCAAGCAAAGTTCCAAGCTGCCCCCAACTGAATATACAGCTTGCAAAAGGTAGAATATTATTTTATTATAGTACCTATTTACATTATAGTACCTATTTACATTATATGACTATTTACAATATTTTAGAAATATACACAATTAATTGTGTATATTTCTAAAATATTGTAAATAGTCATATAATGTAAATAGGTACTATAATAAAATAATATTATATCATGTTCTCTTTTGCCAGATGATACAGTTAATGGGGTTCACTTTTTCGGTAATTGAGCTTATTTATAAATGTATTACGACACCAACCTTCTCCATCATGGTCGATAGGAGACCATATGAATTTATAACTTCTAATAGGGGGCTTCGGCAAGGTGATCCGCTATTCCTTTACATATTTTGTGTAGCAATGGAATTTTTTCACTACTAATGGAGGAAGGTGTTCTAGAAGGTCACCTACTGCCTATATCTCATATGCAGCCTAGTATAACTCATCTACTGTATGCTAATGACGTTATGATATTTCTCTCAGCTACTAAAGATAATGCGAGTTATATGAATCAAAAAAAATTCAGTGTTAGAGGGAATAGTGGGACTGTGAATAAACCAAACTAAGTTATAATTGTTCTTTAGTAAAGGGGTAGTTCAAAAGATGGAAATATCTACTATATTAGGCATTGCAGAACATAATTTACCTGTTAAATATCTTGAAATCACCTTGACATCTAATTATGTCCATGCAGCCCATTTCTCACCCTAGTAAGCAAAATAAGCAGCAAATTAGAAGGGTGAGACAACATTTTACTAAAAACAGCGGGAAGAGCAGAACTAATACATAGTACAATCACATCAGTTGTAATGTAAAGGTTGCTGTTATATCATTTACTAGTGTCAGTGCTGAAAAAAGTGGATCAAATGTGCGTGGATTTCTTTTGGAGAGGGTAATTACATAAGATATCATGTGATACATTATGCAAACCCAAACTTGAAGAGGGTGCTGTCTTATGAAAATTCTTAAACCTTAACAAAACTACAAGAATTAAATTACTTCGGAATTTTCTTACCAAGGATTGTCTATGGTCTAGGTGGATGAAGGCCATGTATTTAACAAAAGAAAACTTCTAGGTCTTGCCAATGGACAATAATTACTCTAATACTATAAAATCAATATTACAATAGTGAGATATATCAAGTAAAATTATGAACATAGTTGTTGTTAATAGGGAAAACACTACCTTATCGTTTGGTCCATGGATTAATCATAAATCTCTAGTGGACTTAATTGGAGGGAGTAGAGTGCATTCTGCAATAGCTCTCATTATATAGTTAGTCATATCATACAGGATCGTACACTGCAGCCCTAATTACTACTAGAAACTAGAGAAGTATCAATAGTTATTAACTAGGTTAAATTAGCTTCTGATCGATTTGAAGACTACTTGTTCGATATTACAGAGTGATAAGTTTGTATTTTCAAAAGTTTGGGATGAAATAAGGCAACACACAAAGAATAACGGTGACCTTGAATTAATTTGGCACAATAAAACTGCATGGAAATTCGCTTTTACTATATACATGGCCTATTTGGGTCGATTATCTATAGTGGATCATTTTGCAGATTAGGGATTGCCTTTGGATGCGAAATGTGTTTTATGTTATAATCATAATGAAGGTCATCAAAATCTATTTTCTACATTCATTTTTAGCTCTTATCTTTGGGATTTCATGATGGTGAAGCTGGATCTCCAACCAGAGCTTGATCGCACCTCACAGCAGTGGATCGCTTTCCTCAAAACTTGATTTTGTAAGCCCTCTATGTTGCAAGATCCGAGCTTCATCGTCACTTCAATGATAATTCACCACATATGGTAAGAAAGGAATCGTAGAAAATTCGAGAGGAAGAATTGCTCAATAGAACAACGATTTAAGCTTCTAGAAATTGATGTTCGATTTTAGATAATTAGACCTGTTCGCCATTAAAGTATAACAACAATGGAAAGGGGGATGTTATTTCATTGGGGTATCGAGCTAAATGACCCTAGATGATACACCACTACTATTTTAGGGTTTCATGTCCCACTGTTTATTTGGGCCGGATGGGTTGATATCTGTAGGCGGTGGTGTTTATTTGTGTTGGGATATATTTTATGTTTTTCTTTGCTTAGAGTTGTAATTCATTTTCTACTATATATGATTTGTATAATAGAGGATATCATACTCATTTTCCTTACTACACTGGTAAGGTTTTTTAAGGAGGTGTATCTCTCTATTTGGTTCTTTTACGCCAATAATAAAGAACCCATTTTCAATATATATATAGTATGTATGATATCAAATTATATCTATAATATTAAACCTAGATCTTGATATCAAATCCAGTTAATCTTATAGAAAATTGCAAAACTGCAATTTTAAAATAATTTTTTTCGAAAGCATATTTGTAAATATATATATATATATATATATATATATATATATATATAAGAAAAAATAATAATCATAACACACACATACATACATGCATATATGCATATATATCTTTGTGTATATGTATATTTATGCTGTCAAAGCCCAGTTAAAGCCCCGTAAAATCTCTGTTATAGCACATGGCACTCTTCGACCGCTATGCTATTTCGATTTAACGCTATTAAATAGTAAATCCACTTTAAGCCCTGCTATTTTCTGCTACACTCGTTAAATCAAGGCTTTTTAGCATCTGTTTTAGCAATATTAATAAACAAAGGTTGATTAACTAGTTCCCTTTTAAACCAAATCAACGAAGTAAGAACAAAGACCCAATTTTAAGGCATAAGTGCTCAATATAAATTTTAAATCTATTATAGTCACCAAATATAGCGTGCATATATCACGATATCCTTTAGTTTTATTATATAAGATTAAACAATATTTCTATAATATATGCCTTTCATACTCCTAAAGATGACACTTAATACATCCACGGTATTTGTAACATCCCCTATTTTGAGGTCCAACGCTTTACGCTACAAATGCTAGAGTCATTTATAGTATTTACCTCCGGCGATAAAATACGGCTATGTTAATGGTATCCATAATATCAAAAGCACATGAATATGAAAAAAACAATCACAGATTTCAATAAACAACATTTTTGATTACATTACCAAAACATGTTCCATATTCAAATTTCATAATCCCATCGCTTTCCTAGGTTTTACTAAAATATATTTATTACATAAATACGCTAAGAGTAACATATGATGATGCCTCCTTAGTTGACCAGAATACTGCATAGTCATAACTAACATAATATATCACAGCAGAATCAAATAAAATAAAACTACAACTCCTAAATAGCTATCCATCAGCCACATGCTTGTCTTCGGAAGCTTTATTCGCCAACGAACTAAAAACCTGAAACTCAAGTAGACAAACATTTTTTTTCTTCATTTTTTGATATATTTAAAATTAGGAATTTGTTAGGGAGAACCTCATAATCTCAAATTGCTTTTTTCTCCTGAAGTTGTCGGAATTATTCATAATATCCTCAACCCTTAGCCTACACAAATCAATTTTGAGCACCCGAGAGTTTAAGGGGAAAGCACAAACTTCGAGTCAGACATAAATCCTAGTGTGAATAATACTATACATCTCGGTTATTTGATATTAGGTGAGACCATGCCGCTTAGTAGAATGGGTTCTCCTCATTAATATCCTTTTAAAACATATCTGTTGCAAATCATAATCCTACAAACAAAACTGGTTAAAACCATAAAGCATTAACATGCAAACACACATATCAGGTAACAGATGGACTATCTATCCGAACACTATAGTTTTGTTTAGCTAACTAATAACCTTTGGCTGACTCGGGCCTACTAGACAATATAAACGTATAATCTAACATTTGTTAGATATTCATCTTCTGGACGGTCTATCCTTAACCTACTTTCTCCAGGTCAACCGATCTTAATGGTTTTGCGGGCTCACCAATAACCTACCTCGTACAAAATATATTCCTTTCTATGTGTAACATCATTTTAGTCTCACCTGTGAAAGATCCCTACACATAGAAATTTTGGACTAAATTAGCTAGGGGCTAATAGCTAATGTGCAGGGTGTGACCCTATACCAGTCTCATTTAGTACAGAAATATCTAAGTCATTTTACTTAGGGTTATCTTCCCTTAAATTTTCCTTGAAAACCTTTCTTCTCTAATTGATTTAAACCTTTAAATCATGTACTAAAGAAGGAAAATGAATTCCATGCTTTACTCAAATCACCTTACCATGTTATATATATACTTTACACAAATCTTTGTTGATGAAAACATTTTAAACCTTTGAAAGTATCTCTTACGATCCCATTGAAAGTATCCCTTTCGAAACGAAGTGAACCCATTATCACCTAGGTCGAAAGGCCAAAAAATTCCTTGCAAAATCATTCATATAAACCTTTCGAAACCATTGAAAAACATTTCCTTCGAAAGCTATAAAACCTTAGACATCCTATCTTTAAAACATTTAAACATTGCCTTTCGAAAGCATTGGAAAACCTTTAATTCCAAACCTTTCGAAACCATTGGGGAATCACCCCTTCAAAACCTTCATTAAAAAATTTCGAAAGCATTTAAACATCAAACCTTTCGAAACTATTTGTGTTCAAGTGAAACATATGAAAAACCTTTCGAAACCATTTAAAACTATCTTTTTCGGAACCTTTGGGTTCTACCTTCAACGGAACAAAAGGGTCATAAAACATTTAAGTCGAAAGCACTCTTTTGAAAGCATTTCCTAAGTAAAGAAGTGATGGTGTCGAAAGTAACACTTCGAAAGCATTGGAGAAGTGGCTTGGATTTTAAAACAAAGTATACCTTCAGAAACCATTTGCTTTGAAAGGTAGAAAGCGGCAGCTAGAGGTTTTGACCCCATCGAAGGCATTTCCTTAAGACAAAGATGCAACCCGTTTCGAAAACTTTCCTTTAAAACATTTGATTCAGTCGAAAGCCAACCAAGTCGAAAGCATTCCTTTCGAAAGCAAAGCAGGCACATTTTCATTCCAAAACAAAGTAATGTTTCAACCCCATCGGAACCCCATGTTTCTACCCAGTTCCTCCCGCATATGTCCAATTCGCTACATACCAAGCTTTGATATCATGCGCATTGGTTCTGGTGGTGAAGGAGGAGGAAGAATCCAAGCGGAACCAGGGTGCTGAAAGTGGTGAAACATGTATAAAACATGTTTAAACTGATTTTTAGCTTTTCAAAGAAATCTTTTCAACAAACCTTCCTTGTTTGTCAAAATATGATTGGTTGCAAAGTTTCTTTTCCAAAAGCACTGCCGAAATTTCAGAATTAAACAATTTAAATAATTTATAAAATACCCCTCCTCCTTTCATAAATATATAAAACATTTAAGTCTCATACCTTAAATAATTTTATGTTTCTATTAATTCACTTATGAAAATTCCAGAAAATCATTTTTAATATTTTTTCCAACATATTAATTTCAGACCCATAACAAAATAATTTAGCCGCAAATTATTTTAAACCCAAATAATCATTTCTTCACAAGAAAATTTAATCTAAATAATTTTAGAAAATTGCGAAAATTAAAACCCATCTCTAAAATATCATTTCTGATATAAATCTAAAATCGCAAGGCATTTATATGTCATTTAATAGGGTTTTCACATCAAAACATATCATAAAACCTATATGAATAAACATAAATCATCAACAAGCATATATAAACATTTAATCATTCAAAAATATGGCATAACCTTGCAAAATAATCCTGATTGACCTTAAAATGGAAAACATTAAGACGTAGCCGCTATTCTCCTTAGCTTTGAGATTAAGGAGTTTGAGATTTGAATGGTTAAATGTTGATTTGCTTCTTCCTTTAGCTTTTCTTCCTCTTTTATCTTCTAATGGTGGCCGACCTCGATTTTAAATTTTGGATTATGAAATGAACATGAGGGTTTAGGTATATAGTTATGTCTTATTCCTATTTTACCCCTCCTCTATTTCATTTTAACTCATCTTTAGTTCACTTGTTAACATGGCACAACTACCCCTTATTAATCTCAATCCCCTAATCATCACATTATGTTATTATATTTAGCTAATTAAATATCATAAATAATGTTACTAAAAATTAGGGTCGTTACAGACTCCCCTCCTTAAAGAATTTTGTCCTTGAAATTACGATAAGGTACATAACAAATCAATCGTAAATGTAAAACAAACCATCAAACAAATTAGGATAAGCGTCTATAATCCCGCTCCCAATCTCCCAAGTACAGTCTCTCTCACCATTGCTGCACTGGACTTTCACTAATATGACTGTCTTGTTTCTAAGCCTCTTCTTATCTCTTGCCACTTTCCAAACTAGCTTTCTAACTACACTCAAGTGCGGTTCTACTACCAAGTCATCTAATACCGTCTGTGCTATAGTAGACTTTGAGTCTCGAACACACTTCCTTAAATGAGAAACATTGAAAACATCATGGACTCCTACTAAACTATTTGGTAACTCTACTCTATATGCGAGTTTCCCGTCTTCTCTACAGTAGAAAATGGTCATACGAATCTCGGTGCCAACTTTTCTAATTTCTCGAATCTAATCACACCCTTCGTCGGTGATACCTTAGCAAACACATGATCTCCAACTGAGAACTTTAAGTTTTTCCGTATTTCGTCTGCATAACTCTTTTGCTTATATTGAGCATCCTTCATTCTTGCTCGAATCAACTCAATCTTCTATGCAGCTTCTCTAACCAAATCTAGACCAAGAACCAACCTATCCCTGGTCTCCAACCAACAAACGGGAGATTTGCATGGCCTTCCATACAAAGCTTCAAACGGTGCCATCCCTATACTAGTCTGATAACTATTGTTTTATGAAAACTCGACTAAGTGTAGGTGGACTTCTCATGATCCCTAAAAATCTAACACATGCTCTTAACCGAACCTCTAAGACTTTGTTAATCCTTTTCGTTTGCCCATCGGTCTGTGGATGGTAAGCGGTACTTATCTTGAGCTTGGTTCCTATAATTTCCTGTAATGTAATAACCCGGATTTCTGGCATTGTAATTAATAATTCAGTTAATAAGAATAATAATAAAATAATATACTGAAATTTTAAATTGAACAAATGAATCTGATCAAATAAATATTTATAATTGTAATTGTGTTGTATATATACATAGACATAATTATTATATACAAATTGAAATTGTATTTGTTTAAATTAATTAGAGATTTAAATTAGAATTTGGGTATTTAAATTGAAATTCAAAAGATAGTTATATATATATATATATATCCTAAATCATACTTTGGTTTTAAAATGTATTTTTATTAAGAACATAAATCGTTTTATGGTGTTTTCTTTTAAAAGAATCTACTTTATAAATTATATTATGTATTTAAAAATTAGAAAATTTACTTTAAAGGCCTTTAAAAATCTAAATATGCATGGAAAAAACATGTGTTAGCACATAATCATTCTTTATAACATATGTTAACAAATTAAGTAAGCAAAATGACAAGTGTTATACATTAAAACAAGTGGCATCTTTAGATTTAATTTTCTTTTATTTTTGTTAAATAATTTTCAGCCTAAATACATATACTTTTCTCTATCTATTTTCTTTTCTTCAAAAAAAAAATTCAAAAGCTAAGAAAACAAGATCTGAACTCAAACAATCTTTCTAAGCAAATCTACAATGATTCTTCAAACCTGTAATCACTTGCAAGAATGCATGCAAGTAAATCTGGAGTATATCAAAGCAAAGCCTCTAAAGCATTTTACAATCTGTAGCTGTAACCTGATATCTTCTTCGACCTGTATCATCTTCGAGCTTTCAATTGAGTAAAACTGCAGCTCAAATTCAAATCGAGTTCGACTTTAACAAGTGAAAATCTCAAGGGCGCATTAGGTTTCAAGCATTCTGTTCCAGGAAACCTGTTCTTCTGCCTCTTCAGAAAATTCATGAGTAAACTTCATTTAAAAAAAATAGTTTAATAGCTATGGTTTTAACATGATACTTATATGGTTGCTGATGCTATGTGAATGAATGCATGAATGTTTTTATATGATGTGCTGTTATGTCTGATGCATGCCTGGGAATGAATGTTCACCATTTCTGTTTAAACTTGTTGAGAAATTACTTTACTTAAAAACAGATTTGAAAATCTGAGAATATGTTTAAAGGTTGATGATGAAATTTTGAAAGGATATTATGGTTTGTATATGTTCATACATGAGAATGCATGTGGCATTTGCCTGTATAAAACTGCAAGTTTGAAAATTTTCTACTGTTAATTTTATAGACTTATGGATTTGTTGAAAAAAATTCATACCTTTCCAGATATATGATGAAAGGCTAAAATTTGTAAATAAAGGATGTTTGTGAGCATATAAACTTAATTTTAAAAATAAAATCCATAGGTAAATATGAACTGTTATTTATAAATTGTGAAATATACAGGTCTGAGCAAAATATGTCAAAATTCAATTGTTAAGAAATTATGAATCAAGCCTATAATCTTATTCTAGATTGAAATTCGTGAATTTAGAGATAGAATTGAAATTTTCAGATTAGAAACAGATGAGAAATGAGGGGTTAATGGTTTGCGACATTTCTGTCAATTTCCAATGATCTATTTCAAGATGAAGTTCGGAATTATGGTCAGGGGTAGTTTTAGTGATGAGATTTATTAGAAAAATATAGTTGGATTTTTTTAGTGATTGGAATGGTCTGGGATCAGAATAGTAGGGTTTTGTGGATTTTTTTTGGTGAAGTTGGGAACCGAGGTGATTTCGGCATCAATGAAACTGCAGGCTCGATCGCGATGGTGATGATCGCGACTTGATGGGGTGAGGCTGCTATGGAAGGGAGGCCGATGATTCTGGTCACCTAGACTGTCAGCGGTGGGTGGATTTTCATTCGAGTTTGGGTTTCCGGTTCGGTTTGAAACAGTCGATTTTGATTCAAGGAAGAGCAGATGAATCTGGATGATGGAATGGCTTGGCGAAGTCATTATTGATGTGTGGGAGGGTACGCAGGTGGTCGGCGTCGAGGAACTCGCCGTGCACCGTGCACACTTGTATTTGTGTTCTGATGGTTGAGTTTTTGGGAAGAAGCTCGTTTATGGGGTTCGTCTCGAAGAGATGTCGAGTTTGGATAGGTTTTGCTCGAAGCAAAACCGTACTGGTTTGGGTTTAGTAAATTGAACAGGGTATTGAACTAAAATCTGAAACTGTTATAAAGTTTTTCTAACTGAAGTTTAAAGTTGAAGAAAAACAAAGAAGTATGGGTTGGATAAAGTGTTTAGTGATACAGGTTTTAAAGTATAACCTGTACTGTTTAAAATTTTTAAAATGAAATTAAAAATTGAGTTTAAAATGAAGCAAAGTTTTAAACAAGTTGTTAAATCCCAGTTTAAGTATGGAATTCAAATTTTAGTTTAAATCTCCGTTTTAAGATAAATTAAGTTTTTAAGCTTGAATTGTTAAATACTTTAAAATGACCAAGAAGTTTGAATTTTAAAAATAAAGTTTAATAGTATAAGTAGAGTTTTAAAGATTAATTAATTTATAGTTGAAGATTGTTAATAGTTAATGAAGGATCATTAACTAAGGATTTTCAGGTGATTAATTAATATAATTAATTTAAGCTGATTAATTAGATTAATTAATTAGAGATAATCAAGTTATGAAATTGTTTAAGTATAATTAATTTATTAAGTAATTAAGGGGTTAATTACTCTGTAGTTAATTAAAGTAATGTGATTAGTCAAGTTAATTAAATGGTTTGGTTAATTTAAGATAATCACATGATGGTTGTTAGAGTATGATTACTGAATGTAATTGGAAAAGAGTAATTACTTAGTAAAGTAATTAATGGATAATTACTGGATATTAATTGAATAGAAATGGTAATGGAAATGATTTGGGTTTAATTATCTTGTGTGATTAAATAGAAGGGTAATTACTTGGTGGAAGTAATTAATAATTAATTACTTGGTGTAATTAATTTAAGAATTGATTAATAAAGTTATTTGAAGATAGTTAAGTAATGTAATTAATTAGGGGTAATTAATTACTAATGTGATTAATCATGGCTGATTAATGAATAATTATTTTAAGATTATTTATTAAATATGATTAATAAATATTTGAAGAAGAAATTAAGGAGCATTAATTAATATAATTAATGATGTAATTAAGGGGTGATAAATTAAGATTAATTAATCAACAATAAGTGATTAAAGTGTAATTGATTAATGTCATTAATTAAGGATTAATATAATGTAATTAAAGTATAATTAATCAAGGATGATTAATTAAGATTAAAATTTGTGGATCATTAATTAATTGGTTGGTCATTAATTAACGATCAGTAAGCTAGATTTAGAAGTAATTGAAGTAATTAATTCATTAGTGATTAATTGAATTAATTACAGGTGGTGTGGTTGATAAAGCTTGTTTATGTATGATTGAATTATATAGTATGCTTAGATTAATTGATATCCCTGATATGTGATGTGTGATGCTATGTGGTATATTATGATGGGCTAAACAGTGACATGTTGTGTTTATAATTGAATTGTATTTCACTTAAATAACTTGGTTAAAATGATATTGGATCTGAAGATACCGGAGTCGGGTATTAGTAAATACCCGAAACCACTTCGATTCATTGAAAATTGATATTTGAAATCAATAGGCTTAAATGGAATTGTTAAAGTGAATTGGACCATTTAACCTAAGTTCTAGCACTTAGAAATTGATGTGTGAAATGAGTAATGTCTTTAACAACTTGTGAACTTGTAAATTGATATAAGTTACCCCGGGTTTATATAAGTTGTATGCTTTTGTATTCCTTGTTAGTTGGGTTTACTCACGCTAGTTTCCAGCTTGACCCGGGTGTTACTTTGATGTAATGCTCGGGTCAGACCGAGTATTACAGATTTGCAGGTAAGGACGTTCTGGAGCTCAGGAGGAGAGCTGAAGGACAGGAACGTATAGAGTGTTTATCCGCTGTGATATATATTGTTATTTATCTAGGACATGTTGTTTAAACTGTCCAGTGTTATGAAATTGTCGTAACTCTGATGTAAAAATGTAAATACTGATACAGTTCTTCTTTGTAAACTGTTATTTTATTTGCTATTATAATTTATCCGCTGCGAATGTGAGATTGTGTGTTTCTTTCTGTTCTTCTTCTTCTGTCTCTTTTCTTCTTTTACATAACTATCTGGAATTTTCGGGATCGAAATTTTCGGGTCGTTACATTTGGTATCAGAGCTGAAGGTTAAGAGAGAACCTTGGCTCTGGTGTGGGATACTCATTAAGGAAATGGTCAATGGTACCCTAAAATGAGTTGAGTGTATAAATATGAGAGAGCGTACTTGTTATTTTTTTATATAAAGGTTTTTAAATGATTTCAAAAGTAGAAGAATCTTATATAAGAAATAGATTATCTATTATATTAAGGAAATTGGTTGTAGTATTAATTAAATTAAAAGTAATAGTAAGAATTAAGTGGTAATAGAATTACAACCAAATTGAAATTGAATAAAAGACAAGTTTGAAATGGATTCAACTGAAATTAAATCTTGAAATTGGGAAAGGTTTCAGGATAAGGATAATCAATTAATTTATGTAATTAATTAAATTTTATTTAATGAGATTAATTAATGGATAATAATTGGAATTGATAAATAAGAGGGAGTTACTTATTGAAGTAACTAGAGGCAAGTAATTTAAGGGACAATTACTTAATGAAGGTAATTAAGAAATAAGTTAATTACCGAGTGTGATTAATTAATGATGTTATTAATTTAGAGAAATAACAAATAATATTATTTAATGCATTTGAATGAAATGGTCCTATTTCAAACAAGAGTTGTTTGAAAATTTAAAAATAAATTTGTTTTGAATTAAAACCAAAGGTGGTTTAAAATTTTAAAGTATAACTTGGTATGTAAAAGAAATTAATATGTATACATGTGGATATACATAATATCAAAGGTGGTTGGAAATAAACTCTAAATGGTGAGTTTTGAGTTTGGAATAAGATGTGATACCCAAGGTGACAAGTTTTTGAACTTAATAAGTGGGAAGATTATTTATGAGAAGTTTAAAATTTGAAATGGAAGTTCAAATTGGGTAAGGGTTGACTGGATTAAGTGAATTGAGTTTAACTGGGGAAAAAGTTAAATAAGTTGGAATGATCAACCTGATTTGGAAATTTGAAGATGAAAATAAGATTTAACTTGGGAAGTTAAATTGTTAATCTGAATGGGGAGTTTGTGTGATCTCAAAATGGGTATTGAGATCTGGAAACTGGAAATATTTAAATTGTGAAATTGGATTTGTTTAAATGAATAAGAAATGAAGTATGGTGATATATCCATTATTGAGATAAAAGAAAATCTAACTTTAATTTAAAATTAAATTGTTTAAAAGTTTTTAATAAAGGTTAACTTGGTTTAAAGGGCTAAACCAACCTTAGTGAATTTAACTCGAATTTATATAATTCGAGATGGTTTAAATTTGAATTGGATTAATTGGAAATGATTTGAAATTGAAGTGGGTTCAATTTGAAATTAGTCCGAATTGATTTGAATAATTTGGAATTGTAATTAAAGTTGAATAGTTTTAAATTCAAATGGAATTTGAATTAAATTTGGGAGGAAATCAAGAATAATTCAACTTGGTTTGGAAAATGGAGTTTGAAATTGGGATTAATTCAATCTGGAGTTGAAACGAATTGAAATTGAAACTAGTTCAATTGAAAGTTATTTGAATTAGTAAAATTTGAGATGAAGGTTGAATAAAGTTAAATTTGGAAAGAACTGAGGAATTCAACTTGAATTGGGTTAAATAGATTTCAATGGAAATTGAAGTTATTTAAACTGGAATTGGGTCAATTTAAATAGTAAAGGGAATTTAAATTGAATTGATGAGAATGGAGATTGGGAAGTGAGCAGTTTGACTCTGGACTATTTTTAATATTAATTGTTTTAATATAAACCTATTTTCCAAGCTATTCATTATACAAACAACCTTTCTTTTAAAAGCCAAACTATCTTATACTTGTTTTACAATTATTTTTGAAACTGTTTAACAATTTTATAACTATTTTATAAATTAATTACTATTTTCAACTACTAATTACTATTTTATAGCTATTTTGCAATTATTTAAAATTTCTATGACTATTTAACTATTTTCTAATTATTTTACAATTACTGAACTATTTTACAGCTATTTTACAAACTAGTAATTATTTTCCAACTACTTATCTATTTTAAACTTTTCAAGCTATTTTCTAAATAAACTGCTCAGAGTTCAAACTCTTAATGGTTAAATACACAATCGAGATAAGAATAGAGGTGATAATCCAAATGGATTGAAGCATTTGAGAGTAAGTGATTGAAAATCAAAGTGAATGTGAATAGAAATGGAATTGATTTGGCTAATAACCAATAAAGATAAATACGTAGGGTGAACGTATGTTATTCTATTCGCATAGTGATTTGATCCAGATTCGAGCACAGAATTTCGAGATAGTTATACCGATCCGAGTGGGATTTTTCACTCGATTTTCGACGGCGAACCTGGATATGGATTGTTGATTGGTTCTGGATATTCTCTATCATAGTCAGGCTATAGAAGGAGAATGACGGTTTCTGATCAAGAAACCAGATCTGTGTCCGCACTAGGAAGTCGGGTGGACGATACTTGTTCGGAAAGTGAAATTATGTGGTCGAGTGAGCGATCAGATTGGTATAGCGTACGAATGATATGTGTACATCGTACGGATTTGAATAAAATTAATACTGGGAATTTGTGGATTATAAATGTGAAATGGTTTTTGAAATAAAAGTTATATTTTGTGAAGTAGATGATAAAGTAAAGTGGAAAATTGGATATTTCTCTGGTTGAAATTTTGTTAATGGAAATAAGTGATATAAAAGGGTAATCAAATTTGAATATTTGATTTTGAGTAAAAAAAAGTTAAATATCTTTGTTTTATAAAATGAAACTCCCCTTGTTGAATCTCTTTCCAGAAGTAAAGGATTTTGAAGGTGTTTTGAAGTATAAAAGGAGTTTTATACAAGTTTGAAATGATCCAAAGTTTTGAAAATTATATATATATATATATATATATATATATATATATATATATATATATAAAGGATCTTATGAGGATTTTGGAAAAGGTTTTGGGAACCTTTGGATTTGGAAAGGCTTTTGATTTTTGGGTAAAATCAATATTGAATTAGGAAAGGCTAGTTTGTGGATTATCGATTTTGGAATAATCGATTTTGTGTAAAGAAGCTTTGTATGAGATCATACTAGGTGTATGATTTAAAGATACTATATATATAGTATAAAATGTTTTGAAGATGGCTATGGGGGAAAAGGCGCTCCCTTGAAATGGACTTCTTAAGAGTACCACCGGGTGGTGCTGCCTTGAGCCCCAAGGGGGGGGTTCTAAAGTTGATCCTGTGAGGAGTCCGGACAAACTAGTTCCTGAGGATTATTGGGTAGCGAAAGTCGAGGGCGCTGATGCCTACAGGGGCATTTGGGTTATGCTGTGACGACAGTGTAACTCGATGTCACTACGATCTACTGTGGGGACCATAGCGAAAATCGTGTGGAGGATGAGTGCCAATGGTCTACACTTGATTTTGCCGGGAAGGTAAAGCAACAACGGTAGACTGCGATCTATGGTCAAGTGGAGTGGAGAAGTTTCATTCTTTTGGCAGCGAAATTCGAGGGCGCTGATGCCTATAGTTATATGGGTTTTTGCTGTGATAGCTACGTAACCCCAGTTGTAGCTGCGATCTGTAGCGTGTTCCATGGTGTAATCGAGGGGCGCGGAGGCCTACAGTTATCTATGGATTTAGTCGGGATGGCAACGTAACCATCGGGTTAACTGCGACCATGGATGGGAGCGATGATTTCCAGAGCATTCTCACCAAAGATATATCCTCTATTTTTTTTTAAAAAAATTGTTTTCTATATTTTCAATAAATTATTTTCGAAGTATTTTCACTGGGTGTTGAAGATGGGTCTACTAAGTACTTATAGATTTTCAGTCCTACGCCTGATCAACGTATGACCGAATTACTACGAGAACGAGGACGGACTTGTTGAAACATCGAGTTATAAAATGATATTTTCTATAAAAACTATTTTGGAAATATTATATAGATTTTAAAGTGTTTTAAAATGATCAAAGAATATTTTAACTGGTTTTTAAAATATTTAATGAATTCTGGTTTCGTCCCTTTTCGAGGACGAAAAGATTCAAAAGGGGGAAGGAATGTAATAACCCGGATTTCTGGCATTGTAATTAATAATTCAGTTAATAAGAATAATAATAAAATAATATACTGAAATTTTAAATTGAACAAATGAATCTGATCAAATAAATATTTATATTTGTAATTGTGTTGTATATATACATAGACATAATTATTATATACAAATTGAAATTGTATTTGTTTAAATTAGTTGGAGATTTAAATTAGAATTTGGGTATTTAAATTGAAATTCAAAAGATAGTTATATATATCTTAAATCATACTTTGGTTTTGAAATGTATTTTTATTGGATTTTTATTAAGAACCTAAATTGTTTTATGGTATTTTCTTTTAAAAGAATTTATTTTATAAATTAACATATGTATTTATAAATTATAAAATTTACTTTAAAGGCCTTTAAAAATCTAAATATGCATGGAAAAATACATGTGTTAGCACATAATCATTCTTTATAACATATGTTAACAAATTAAGTAAGCAAAATGACAAGTGTTATACATTAAAACAAGTGGCATCTTTAGATTTAATTTTCTTTTATTTTTGTTAAATAATTTTCAGCCTAAACACATATACTTTTCTCCATCTATTTTCTTTTCTTCAAAAAAAAAGTTCAAAAGCTAAGAAAACAAGATCTGAACTCAAACAATCTTTCTAAGAAAATCTATAATGATTCATCAAACCTGTAATCACTTGCAAGAATGCATGCAAGTAAATCTGGAGTATATCAAAGCAAAGCCTCTAAAGCATTTTACAATCTGTAGCTGTAACCTGATATCTTCTTCGACCTGTATCATCTTCGAGCTTTCAATTGAGTAAAACTGCAGCTCAAATTCAAATCGAGTTCGACTTTAACAAGTGAAAATGTCAAGGGGGCATCAGGTTTCAAGCATTCTATTCCAGGAAACCTGTTCCTCTGCCTCTTCAGAAAATTCGTGAGTAAACTTCATTTAAAAAAAACAGTTTAATACCTATGATTTTAACATGATACTTATATGGTTGTTGATGCTATGTGAATGAATGCATGAATGTTTTTATATGATGTGCTGTTATGTCTGATGCATGCCTGGGAATGAATGTTCACCATTTCTGTCTAAACTTGTTGAGAAATTACTTTACTTAAAAACAGATTTGAAAATCTGATAATATGTTTAAAGGTTGTTGATGAATTTTTGAAAGGATATTATGGTTTGTATATGTTCATACATGAGAATGTATGTGGCATTTGCCTGTATAAAACTGCAAGTTTGAAAAATTTCTTATGTTGATTTTATAGACTTATGGATTTGTTGAAAAAAATTCATATCTTTCCAGATATATGATGAAAGGCTAAAATTTGTAAATAAAGGATATTTATGAGCATATAAACTTAATTTTAAAAATAAAACCATAGGTAAATATGAACTGTTATTTATAAATTGTGAAATATACAGGTCTGAGCAAAATTTGTCAAAATTTAATTGTTAAGAAATTATGAATCAAGCCTATAATCTTATTCTAGACTGAAATTCATGAATTTAGAGATAGGAATTGAAATTTTCAGATTAGAAACAGATGAGAAATGAGGGGTTAATGGTTTGCGACATTTCTGTCAATTTCCAATGATCTATTTCAAGATGAAGTTCAGAATTATGGTCAGGGGTAGTTTTAGTGATGAGATTGATTAGAAAAATATAGTTGAATTTTTTTAGTGATTGGAATGGTCTGGGATCAGAACAGTAGGGTTTTGTGGATTGTTTTTGGTGAAGTTGGGAACCGGGGTGATTTCGGCATCAATGAAGCTGTAGGCTCGATCGCGATGGTGATGATCGCGACTTGATGGGGTGAGGCTGCTATGGAAGGGAGGCCGATGATTCTGGTCACCTAGATTGTCAGTGGTGGGTGGATTTTCATTCGAGTTTGGGTTTCCAGTTCGGTTTGAAACAGTCGATTTAGATTCAAGGAAGAGCAGATGAATCTGGATGATGGAATGGCTTGGTGAAGTCACTATTGATGCGTGGGAGGGTACGCAGGTGGTCGGCGTCAAGGAATTCGCCGTACACCGTGCACACTTGTATCTGTGTTCAGATGGTTGAGTTTTTTGGAAGAAGCTCGTTTTTAGGGTTCGTCTCGAAGAGATGTCGAGTTTGGATAGGTTTTGCTCGAAGCAAAACCGTACTGGTTTGGGTTTAGTAAATTGAACAGGGTATTGAACTAAAATCTGAAACTGTTATAAAATTTTTCTAACTGAAGTTTAAAGTGAAGAAAAACAAAGAAGTATGGGTTGGGTAAAGTGTTTAGTGATACATGTTTTAAAGTATAACCTGTACTGTTTAAAAAATTTAAAATGAAATTAAAAATTGAGTTTAAAATGAAGCAAAGTTTTAAACAAGTTGTTAAATCCAAGTTTAAGTCTGGAATTCAAATTTTAGTTTAAATCTCCGTTTTAAGATAAATTAAGTTTTTAAGCTTGAATTGTTAAATACTTTAAAATGACCAAGAAGTTTGAATTTTAAAAATAAAGTTTAAAAATACAAGTAGAGTTTTAAAGATTAATTAATTTATAGTTGAAGATTGTTAATAGTTAATAAAGGATCATCAACTAAGGATTTTCAAGTGATTAATTAATATAATTAATTTAAGGTGATTAATTAGATTAATTAATTAGAGATAATCAAGTTATGCAATTGTTTAAGTATAATTAACTTATTAAGTAATTAAGGGGTTAATTGCTCTGTAGTTAATTAAAGTAATGTGATTAGTCAAGTTAATTAATTGGTTTGGTTAATTTAAGATAATCACATGATGGTTGTTAGAGTATGATTACTGAATGTAATTGGAAAAGAGTAATTACTTAGTAAAGTAATTAATGGATAATTACGGGATATTAATTGAATAGAAATGGTAATGGAAATGATTTGGGTTTAATTATCTTGTGTGATTAAATAGAAGGGTAATTACTTGGTGGAAGTAATTAATAATTGATTACTTGGTGTAATTAACTTAAGAATTGATTAATAAAGTTATTTGAAGATAGTTAAGTAATGTAATTAATTAGGGGTAATTAATTACTAATGTGATTAATCATGGCTGATTAATGAATAATTATTTTAAGATTAATTATTAAATATGATTAATAAATATTTGAAGAAGAAATTAAGGAGCATTAATTAATATAATTAATGATGTAATTAAGGGGTGATAAATTAAGATTAATTAATCAACAATAAGTGATTAAAGTGTAATTGATTAATGTCATTAATTAAGGACTAATATAATGTAATTAAAGTATAATTAATCAAGGATGATTAATTAAGATTAAAATTTGTGGATCATTAATTAATTTGTTGGTCATTAATTAACGAGCAGTAAGCTAGATTTAGAAGTAATTGAAGTAATTAATTCATTAGTGATTAATTAAATTAATTACAGGTGGTGTGGTTGATAAAGCTTGTTTATGTATGATTGAATTATATAGTATGCTTAGATTAATTAATATCACTGATATGTGATGGGTGATGCTATGTGGTATATTATGATGGGCTAAACTGTGACATGTTGTGTTTATAATTGAATTGTATTTCACTTAGATAACTTGGTTAAAATGATATTGGATCCGAAGAGACCGGAGTCGGGTATTAGTAAATACCCGAAACCACTTCGATTCATTGAAAATTGATATCTGAAATCAATAGGCTGAAATGGAATTGTTAAAGTGAATTGGACCATTTAACCTAAGTTCTAGCACTTAGAAATTGATGTGTGAAATGAGTAATGTCTTTAACAACTTGTGAACTTGTAAATTGATATAAGTTACCCCGGGTTTATATAAGTTGTATGCTTTTGTATTCCTTGTTAGTTGGGTTTACTCACTCTGGTTTCCAGCCTGACATGGGTGTTACTTTGATGTAATGCTCGGGTCAGACCGAGTATTACAGATTTGCAGGTAAGGACGTTCTGGAGCTCAGGAGGAGAGCTGAAGGACAGGAACGTATAGAGTGTTTATCCGCTGTGATATATATTGTTATTTATTTAGGACATGTTGTTTAAACTGTCCAGTGTTATGAAATTGTCGTAACTCTGATGTAAAAATGTAAATACTGATACAGTTCTTCTTTGTAAACTATTATTTTATTTGCTATTATAATTTATCCGCTGCGAATGTGAGATTGTGTGTTTCTTTCTGTTCTTCTTCTTCTATCTCTTTTCTTCTTTTAGATAACTATATGGAATTTTTGGGATCGAAATTTCCGGGTCGTTACATTTGGTATCAGAGCTGAAGGTTAAGCGAGAACCTTGGCTCTGGTGGGGGATACTCATTAAGGAAATGGTCAATGGTACCCTAAAATGAGTTGAGTGTATAAATATGAGAGAGCGTACTTGTTATTTTTTTTATATAAAGGTTTTTAAATGATTTCAAAAGTAAAAGAATCTTATATAAGAAATAGATTATCTATTATATTAAGGAAATTAGTTGTAGTATTAATTAAATTAAAAGTAATTGTAAGAATTAAGTGGTAATAGAATTACAACCAAATTGAAATTGAATAAAAGACAAGTTTGAAATGGATTCAACTGAAATTAAATCTTGAAATTGGGAAAGGTTTCAGGATAAGGATAATCAATTAAGTTATGTAATTAATTAAATTTTATTTAATGAGATTAATTAATGGATAATAATTGGAATTGATAAATAAGAGGGAGTTACTTAATGAAGTAACTAGAGGCAAGTAATTTAAGGGACAATTACTTAATGAAGGTAATTAAGAAATAAGTTAATTACTGAATGTGATTAATTAATGATGTAATTAATTTAGAGAAATACCAAATAATATTATTTAATGCATTTGAATGAAATGGTCCTATTTCAAACAAGAGTTGTTTGAAAATTTAAAATGAAATTTGTTTTGAATTAAAACCAAATGTGTTTTAAAATTTTAAAGTATAACTCGGTATGTAAAAGAAATTAATATGTATAAATGTGGATATACATAATATCAAAGGTGGTTGGAAATAAACTCTAAATGGTGAGTTTTGAGTTTGGAATAAGATGTGATACCCAAGGTGATAAGTTTTTGAACTTAATAAGTGGGAAGATTATTTATGAGAAGTTCAAAATTTGAAATGGAAGTTCAAATTGGGTAAGGTTGACTGGATTAAGTGAATTGAGTTTAACTGGGGAAAAAGTTAAATAAGTTGGAATGATCAACCTGATTTGGAAATTTGAAGATGAAATTAAGATTTAACTTGGGAAGTTAAATGGTTAATCTGAATGGGGAGTTTGTGTGATCTCAAAATGGTATTGAGATCTGGAAACTGGAAATATTTAAA
This sequence comes from Allium cepa, assembly GCA_030765085.1. NCBI lineage: Eukaryota > Viridiplantae > Streptophyta > Magnoliopsida > Asparagales > Amaryllidaceae > Allium > Allium cepa. The sequence goes on along the minus strand of CM060939.1, from coordinate 669,569,612 downwards.
TTGTGAAATTGGATTTGTTTAAATGAATAAGAAATGAAGTATGGTGATATATCCATTATTGAGATAAAAGAAAATCTAACTTCAATTTGAAATTAAATTGTTTAAAAGTTTTTAATAAAGGTTAACTTGATTTAAAGGGTTAAACTAACCTTACTGAATTTAACTCGAATTTATATAATTTGAGATGGTTTAAATTTGAATTGGATTAATTGGAAATGATTTGAAATTGAAGTGGGTTCAATTTGAAATTAGTCCGAATTGATTTGAATAATTTGGAATTGTAATTAAAGTTGAATAGTTTTAAATTCAAATGGAATTTGAATTAAATTTGGGAGGAAATCAAGAATAATTCAACTTGGTTTGGAAAATGGAGTTTGAAATTGGGATTAATTCAATCTGGAGTTGAAATGAATTGAAATTGGAACTAGTTCAATTGAAAGTTATTTGAATTAGTAAAATTTGAGATGAAGGTTGAATAAAGTTAAATTTGGAAAGAACTGAGGAATTCAACATGAATTGGGTTAAATAGATTTCAATGGAAATTGAAGTTATTTAAACTGGAATTGGGTCAATTTAAATGGTAAAGGGAATTTAAATTGAATTGATGAGAATGGAGATTAGAAAGTGAGCAGTTTGACTCTGGACTATTTTTAATATAAATTGTTTTAATATAAAACTATTTTTCCAAGCTATTCATTGTACAAACAACCTTTCTTTTAAAAGCCAAACTATCTTATACTTGTTTTACAATTATTTTTGAAACTGTTTAACAATTTTCTAACTATTTTATAAACTAATTACTATTTTCAACTACTAATTACTATTTTATAGCTATTTTGCAATTATTTAAAATTTCTATGACTATTTAACTATTTTCCAATTATTTTACAATTACTGAACTATTTTACAGCTATTTTACAAACTAGTAATTATTTTCCAACTACTTATCTATTTTAAAATTTTCAAGCTATTTTCTAAATAAACTGGTCAGAGTTCAAACTGTTAATGGTTAAATACTCAATCGAGATAAGAATAGAGGTGATAATCCAAATGGATTGAAGCATTTGAGAGTAAGTGATTGAAAATCAAAGTGAATGTGAATAGAAATGGAATTGATTTGGCTAATAACCAATAAAGATAAATACGTAGGGTGAACGTATGTTATTCTATTCGCATAGTGATTTGATCCAGATTCGAGCATAGAATTTCGAGACAGTTATATCGATCCGAGTGGAATTTTCACTCGATTTTCGACGGCGAACCTGGATATGGATTGTTGATTGGTTCTGGATATGCTCTATCATAGTCAGGCTATACAAGGAGAATGACGATTTCTGATCAAGAAACCAGATCTGTGTCCGCACTAGGAAGTCGGGTGGACGATACTAGTTCGAAAAGTGAAATTGTGTGGTCGAGGGAGCGATCAGATTGGTATAGCGTACGAATGATATGTGTACATCGTATGGATTTGAATAAAATTAATACTGGGAATTTGTGGATTAGAAATGTGAAGTGATTTTTGAAATAAAAGTTATATTTTGTGAAGTATATGATGAAGTAAAGTGGAAAATTGGATATTTCTCTGGTTGAAATTTTGTTAATGGACATAAGTGATATAAAAGGGTAATCAAATTTGAATATTTGATTTTGAGTAAACAAAGTTAAATATCTTTGTTTTATAAAATGAAACTCCCCTTGTTGAATCTCTTGCCAGAAGTAAAGGATTTTGAAGGTGTTTTGAAGTATAAAAGGAGTTTTATACAAGTTTAAAATGATCCAAAGTTTTGAAAATTATATATATATATATATATATATATATAAAGGATCTTATGAGGATTTTGGAAAAGGTTTTGGGAACCTTTGGATTTGGAAAGGCTTTTGATTTTTGGGTAAAATCAATATTGAATTTGGAAAGGCTAGTTTGTGGATTATCGATTTTGGAATAATCGATTTTGTGTAAAGAAGATTTGTATGAGATTATACTGGGTGTATGATTTAAAGGTACTATATATATATATAGTATAAAATGTTTTGAAGATGGCTCTGGGGAAAAAGGCGCTCCCTTGAAATGGACTTCTCAAGAGTACCACCGGGTGGTGCTGCCTTGAGCCCCAAGGGGGGGGGGGTTCTAAAGTTGATATTGTGAGGAGTCCGGACAAACTAGTTCCTGAGGATTATTGGGTAGCGAAAGTCGAGGGCGCTGATGCCTACAGGGGCATTTGGGTTATGCTGTGACGACAGTGTAACTCGATGTCACTACGATCTACTGTGGGGACCATAGCGAAAATCGTGTGGAGGATGAGTGCCAATGGTCTACACTTGATTTTGCCGGGAAGGCAACGCAACATCGGTAGGCTGCGATCTATGGTCAAGTGGAGTGGAGAAGTTTCATTCTTTTGGCAACGAAATTCGAGGGCGTTGATGCCTATAGTTATATAGGTTTTTGCTGTGATAGCTACGTAACCCCAGTTGTAGCTGCGATCTGTAGCGGGTTCCATGGTGTAATCGAGGGGCGCGGAGGCCTACAGTTATCTATGGATTTTGTCGGGATGACAACGTAACCATCGGGTTAACTGCGACCATGGATGGGAGCGATGATTTTCAGAGCATTCTCACCAAAGACATATCCTCTATTTTTTTTAAAAAAAAAACTGTTTTCTATATTTTCAATAAATTATTTTCGAAGTATTTTCACTGGGTGTTGAAGATGGGTCTATTAAGTACTTATAGATTTTCAGTCCTACGCCTGATCAACGTATGACCGAATTACTACGAGAACGAGGCCGGACTTGTTGAAACATCGAGTTATAAAATGATATTTTCTATAAAAACTATTTTGGAAATATTATATAGATTTTAAAGTGTTTTAAAATGATCGAAGAATATTTTAACTGGTTTTTAAAATATTTAATGAATTCTGGTTTCGTCCCTTTTCGAGGACGAAAAGATTCAAAAGGGGGGAGGAATGTAATAACCCGGATTTCTGGCATTGTAATTAATAATTCGGTTAATAAGAATAATAATAAAATAATATACTGAAATTTTAAATTGAACAAATGAATCTGATAAAATAAATATTTATATTTGTAATTGTGTTGTATATATACATAGACAAAATTATTATATACAAATTGAAATTGTATTTGTTTAAATTAATTGGAGATTTAAATTAGAATTTGGGTATTTAAATTGAAATTCAAAAGATAGTTATATATATCTTAAATCATACTTTGGTTTTAAAATGTATTTTTATTGGATTTTTATTAAGAACATAAATTGTTTTATGGTATTTTCTTTTAAAAGAGTTTATTTTATAAATTAAAATATGTATTTATAAATTATAAAATTTACTTTAAAGGCCTCTAAAAATCTAAATATGCATGGAAAAATACATGTGTTAGCACATAATCATTCTTTATAAGATATGTTAACAAATTAGGTAAGCAAAATGACAAGTGTTATACATTAAAACAAGTGGCATCTTTAGATTTAATTTTCTTTTATTTTTGTTAAATAATTTTCAGCCTAAATACATATACTTTTCTCTATCTATTTTCTTTTGTTCAAAAAATAATAATTCAAAAGCTAAGAAAACAGGATCTGAACTCAAACAATCTTTCTAAGCAAATTTATAATGATTCTTCAAACCTGTAATCACTTGCAAGAATGCATGCAAGTAAATCTGGAGTATATCAAAGCAAAGCCTCTAAAGCATTTTACAATCTGTAGCTGTAACCTGATATCTTCTTCGACCTGTATCATCTTCGAGCTTTCAATTGAGTAAAACTGCAGCTCAAATTCAAATCGAGTTCGACTTTAACAAGTGAAAATCTCAAAGGGGCATCAGGTTTCAAGCATTCTGTTCCAGGAAACCTGTTCCTCTGCCTCTTCAAAAAATTCGTGAGTAAACTTCATTTAAAAAAAACAGTTTAATACCTATGATTTTAACATGATACTTATATGGTTGCTGATGCTATGTGAATGAATGCATGAATGTTTTTATATGATGTGCTGTTATGTCCGATGCATGCCTGGGAATGAATGTTCACCATTTCTGTTTAAACTTGTTGAGAAATTACTTTACTTAAAAACAGATTTGAAAATCTGAGAATATGTTTAAAGGTTGATGATGAATTTTTGAAAGGATATTATGGTTTGTATATGTTCATACATGAGAATGTATGTGGCATTTGCCTGTATAAAACTGCAAGTTTGAAAAATTTCTTCTGTTAATTTTATAGACTTATGGATTTGTTGAAAAATATTCATATCTTTCCAGATATATGATGAAAGGCTAAAATTTGTAAATAAAGGATGTTTGTGAGCATATAAACTTAATTTTAAAAATAAAATCCATAGGTAAATATGAATTGTTATTTATAAATTGTGAAATATACAGGTCTGAGCAAAATTTGTCAAAATTCAATTGTTAAGAAATTATGAATCAAGCCTATAATCTTATTCTAGATTGAAATTCGTGAATTTAGAGATAGGAATTGAAATTTTTAGATTAGAAACAGATGAGAAATGAGGGGTTAATGGTTTGCGACATTTCTGTCAATTTCCAATGATCTATTTCAAGATGAAGTTCAGAATTATGGTCAGGGGTAGTTTTAGTGATGAGATTCATTAGAAAAATATAGTTGGATTTTTTTTAGTGATTGGAATGGTCTGGGATCAGAATAATAGGGTTTTATGGATTGTTTTTGGTGAAGTTGGGAACTGGGGTGATTTCGGCATCAATGAAACTGCAGGCTCGATCGCGATGGTGATGATTGCGACTTGATGGGGTGAGGCTGCTATGGAAGGGAGGCCGATGATTCTGGTCACCTAGATTGTCATCGGTGGGTGGATTTTCATTCGAGTTTGGGTTTCCAGTTCGGTTTGAAACAGTCGATTTTGATTCAAGGAAGAGCAGATGAATCTGGATGATGGAATGGCTTGGCGAAGTCATTATTGATGTGTGGGAGGTTACGCAGGTGGTCGGCGTCGAGGAATTCGCCGTACACCGTGCACACTTGTATCTGTGTTCTGATGGTTGAGTTTTTGGGAAGAAGCTCATTTTTGGGGTTCGTCTCGAAGAGTTGGTCGAGTTTGGATAGGTTTTGCTCAAAGCAAAACCGTACTGGTTTGGGATTAGTAAATTGAACAGGGTATTGAACTAAAATTTGAAACTGTTATAAAGTTTTTCTAACTGAAGTTTAAAGTTGAAGAAAAACAAAGAAGTATGGGTTGGGTAAAGTGTTTAGTGATATAGGTTTTAAAGTATAACCTGTACTGTTTAAAAAATTTAAAATGAAATTAAAAATTGAGTTTAAAATGAAGCAAAGTTTTAAACAAGTTGTTAAATCCAAGTTTAAGTCTGGAATTCAAATTTTAGTTTAAATCTCCGTTTTAAGATAAATTAAGTTTTTAAGCTTGAATTGTTAAATACTTTAAAATGACCAAGAAGGTTGAATTTTAAAAATAAAGTTTAAAAATATAAGTAGAGTTTTAAAGATTAATTAATTTATAGTTGAAGATTGTTAATAGTTAATGAAGGATCATTAACTAAGGATTTTCAGGTGATTAATTAATATAATTAATTTAAGGTGATTAATTAGATTAATTAATTAGAGATAATCAAGTTATGAAATTGTTTAAGTATAATTAATTTATTAAGTAATTAAGGGGTTAATTACTCTGTAGTTAATTAAAGTAATGTGATTAGTCAAGTTATTTAATTGGTTTGGTTAATTTAAGATAATCACATGATGGTTGTTAGAGTATGATTACTGAATGTAATTGGAAAAGAGTAATTACTTAGTAAAGTAATTAATGGATAATTACTGGATATTAATTGAATAGAAATGGTAATGGAAATGATTTGGGTTTAATTATCTTGTGTGATTAAATAGAAGGGTAATTACTTGGGGGAAGTAATTAATAATTAATTACTTGGTGTAATTAATTTAAGAATTGATTAATAAAGTTATTTGTAGATAGTTAAGTAATGTAATTAATTAGGGGTAATTATTTACTAATGTGATTAATCATGGCTGATTAATGAATAATTATTTTAAGATTAATTATTAAATATGATTAATAAATATTTGAAGAAGAAATTAAGGAGCATTAATTAATATAATTAATGATGTAATTAAGGGGTGATAAATTAAGATTAATTAATCAGCAATAAGTGATTAAAGTGTAATTGATTAATGTCATTAATTAAGGACTAATATAATGTAATTATAGTATAATTAATCAAGGATGATTAATTAAGATTAAAATTTGTGGATCATAAATTAATTGGTTGGTCATTAATTAACGATTAGTAAGCAAGATTTAGAAGTATTGAAGTAATTAATTCATTAGTGATTAATTAAATTAATTACAGGTGGTGTGGTTGATAAAGCTTGTTTATGTATGATTGAATTATATAGTATGCTTAGATTAATTGATATCACTGATATGTGATGTGTGATGCTATGTGGTATATTATGATGGGCTAAACAGTGACATGTTGTGTTTATAATTGAATTGTATTTCACTTAAATAACTTGGTTAAAATGATATTGGATCCAAAGAGACCGGAGTCGGGTATTAGTAAATACCCGAAACCACTTCGATTCATTGAAAATTGATATCTGAAATCAATAGGCTGAAATGGAATTGTTAAAGTGAATTGGACCATTTAACCTAAGTTCTAGCACTTAGAAATTGATGTGTGAAATGAGTAATGTCTTTAACGACTTGTGAACTTGTAAATTGATATAAGTTACCCCGGGTTTATGTAAGTTGTATGCTTTTTTATTCCTTGTTAGTTGGGTTTACTCACGCTGGTTTCCAGCCTGACCTGGGTGTTACTTTGATGTAATGCTCGGGTCAGACCGAGTATTACAGATTTGCAGGTAAGGACGTTCTGGAGCTCAGGAGGAGAGCTGAAGGACAGGAACGTATAGAGTGTTTATCCGCTGTGATATATATTGTTATTTATCTAGGACATGTTGTTTAAACTGTCCAGTGTTATGAAATTGTTGTAACTCTGATGTAAAAATGTAAATACTGATATAGTTCTTCTTTGTAAACTGTTATTTTATTTGCTATTATAATTTATCCGCTGCGAATGTGAGATTGTGTGTTTCTTTCTGTTCTTTTCTTCTATCTCTTTTCTTCTTTTATATAACTATCTGGAATTTTCGGGATCGAAATTTCCGGGTCGTTACATGTAGACTCTTCCGAAACCCACTAGTGAACAAGGAATCTCTATCACTTACTATGCTACAAGGAATTTCGTACAGTCTATCTACATTCTTCATAAATAACTTAGCTAGAACATGTGCCATCCTAGTTGACTTAACTGGAATGAAATGGGCACTCTTGGTTAATCTATCCACTATGACCCATATACTTTCATTTCCTCTATTAGATCTTGGAAACCCGTCTATAAAATCCATGGAAATAGAATCTTATTTCCATATCAGAATATCCAATGGCTGAAGCAACCTACTTGGCTTCTGATGTTCGTCTTTTACCTGTTGGCATTTCGGACACTACTTTACCCAAAAGCCTACATCCTTCTTCATACCTTCCCAGAAGAAGCTTCTCTTCATGTCCTAATACATCTTAGTTCCTCCTGGATGAATAGTGAACTTCGAACGATGGCATTCCTCCAAAACATCCTTCCTTATGTCTCCCATATTTAGAACACATAACCTACCTTTCTTTCTCAACCACCCATTTTGGTCAAGACTAAAATCCTATAAGTCATTGCTTCCCATTCCATCCCTTAACTTCCTGATCCGTTCGACCAATACTGGATCTTCCTCCTGTTTATAAGAAATCTTTTCGATCATTATCGATCGAACTTCTAGACAAAATAACATAACAGATTCTCCACTAAACCCAGCCTCAAATCGCCACTGCACTCTACGAGTCGGACAATGCTTCCAAATCTTTCCACTCTGCTATCATTGCCAACACTGCATTCTGATGCTTTCTGTTAAGCGCATCAACAACCTTATTACCTCTCCCTAGTGTGTACTCAATTCCAAAACCACAAGCAACAATAAACTCTAACCATCTCTGTTGTCTCGTGTTTGTCTCCTTCTGAGAGAACAAGTACTTCAATGACTTATGATCTGTATATAGCTCAAACCTTTTCCCTAAAAGGTAATATCTCCACACCTTCAATGCAAAAATCACTACGGCCAATTCCTAATCATTCATAGGATATCTAACTTCATGTGGTCTATGTTGTCAAGAAACATATGCAATCACTTTACCTCTTTGCATTAACACAAACTCCCAACCCAGTTCCACACGCATCTGTATAAAGTACCAAATCCCGATTTCCCTTTGGAACAAGTAGTACAGGTGCATTGGTCAATAACTGTTTCAAGCTCTGGAATGCTTCCTCATACTTATTGGTCCACACAAACTCCACATACTTTCACATCAGCTTGGCCATCGGTGCTGCTGTACACGAAAAATCCTTTATGAACCTATGATAATATCCAGCCAATCGAAGAAAACTCATCATCTCAGTCGCTATCTCGGGTCTCTTTCAATTATCCACCATTTCAATCTTAGTCAGATCTACAGACAACCCTTTCTCTGAGACTACGTGACCAAGATACTTCACCTCCTTCTTCCAGAAATGACATCTCGAAAACTTCGCCTTCAGGTGATGCTGCCTCGACGTCTTACGCACAATTCTAAGATGAACTTCATGGTCTCTTTCATCTCTAGAGTATATCAAGATATCATCTATGAAAACCAACACAAACCTATCCAAGTGCTCTCAGATGAAATCAGTTCATCAAGTCCACAAAGAATGCCGGTGCGTTAGTTAGTCCGAATGGAATAACTAGCCATTCTTACGATCCATATCTGGTGCTAAATGCTATCAAAGGTATACAATCCTCTGCTATTCTACGCTGATGAAAACCTATTTCTAAATCCAACGGAGAACATACCTTGGCTTCACTCAACTGATCGAACAGATCATCAATTCTTGGCAATGGATATTGATTCTTTATCTTCCATTCAGCTTACGATAATCGATACATAACCTTAACGATCCATCTGGCTTCTTAACAACCATTGCGGCTGCTCCCCAAGGTGAGCTACTAGGTCTGATAAAACTCTTGACTTCCAAATCCACCGACTGCACCTTCGTCTCTCTCATCTCTATAGGTGTCATCCAACTTGGCGGCCTACTCACTGGTTCTGCTCTAGGCACCAAATCTATCCGAAACTCAATGGTTCGTTTCGGTGGCAATCCTACTACTGGCTAGAAGACATCCGTGAATTCTCTAATCATGAAAACTCGATTCAACTCGTCCTCTAACTCCACAACACCCAACAAAGATTTCACCTCATAACTAGGGCTTTCTATAGTATATACAATCCGATCACTACATTCAAGGCGCATAAGTGATATTTTCCAATCATGGCAAAATATCCTAGCATCGTACTTACGTAACCAATCCATACCCAAAATAATTCTGAACCCTACAAAGTCAAATGCATGCAAACTACGAACAAAGGTATAACCCGACAAATCAAACCGTAAGTGGTCACACTTCATCACAAGTATTGCATATCCTCTTATCGGATTTGCAACCCCTAAGGAAGTAACTATGTACGAGGGTTCTAGGTTAAGCTTGTGTACCTAACAATGAGATACAAAAGAATGCAATGCACCAGTATCAAACAGAACGCTAACAGACATACCGTGGATATGAATCATACCTCTCAACACTGCCCTTCCTTTTTCCTCTATCGTCGGCCTCGAAGTAGCTAGCTCCAATGCAATCATCTTGCCCCTTCTATCCTTAGTGGGCTCTTGGCACTAGTTCTTGTAATGAACAATCTGACCACAGTTGAAGCATCTAATATTCTTCTTTCCAATCACTTCATTCGCCTTTCCAGTACGATATCTATTAGTGAAACGCCCCTTCTTATAGCACTTGAAGCAAACAACCTTCGACTTTCCTTTCTTCACGGCTCTACCTTTTTGAGCATCCTTCTTATGAAAGAACTTCCTTTTCTGACCCTTCCCCACCTAGGCCTCCTTTTCCATATTCTTTTCCAGAGAAGCAAGCATCTCCTCATGTCTCAGTGCCATCTCTACTAAAACACCACAAGGATCCCCAATATGAGGTACTGTAGCCCTTGCCAACTCAGGTTTCAACCCCTTTATGAACTTCTCATTTTTCTTCATCACAGTATCCATAGTGGCATATCCATACCTAGACAACTCCTTAAACCTTCTTGAATACTCCAACACAGTCTTCTACCTATGTTCCAACTCAGCAACTTTCTGATCAAGGTATACTTCCCCATCACAAACATGAACCTCTCCTCGAACCTTCTCTTAAACTCAGCCCATGTCATCGTTTCTTCGTTCACTCCAACTGTCACATTATTCCACCAGAATAAGATGCTCCATGAAGCTATCTTGATGCAAGACTCCTCTTCTGCTAATTATTGAGTCTCAAATCTACAAAGATCCTCTCACAATGCAGCAACCAGTTTTCTACTTCAATAGCGTCTTCAGTTTCGATGAATGGCTTTCCTCCCAATCGAGCATAATCCCTACTTAGAATAGTGCAGTTGTTGACCATTGAAGCTTCTTAAACTCCTCCTCCAACTACTCCAGTAGCAACACCCGCCTGCGTCATGTTGACAAAGAAATGATACATAGCTCCCATGTCAACTTGCGGGACTCCAGCACCCACATTTCCAGCTTATGCCTGACCTAGGTATCTCCTGGTATTTGGTCTGGCATTACCATTTTTTGTGGTGCTTCCCAAGTTTAACTCTTCCACTTCTAGCATCCATGTCTGTATTCAAGCCCCGTGTCTGTATTCAAGCCCCGTGAGATACAGAGGAATGGCCTAAGAGAGACAAGGAAATAGAGATACAACGTATACTAATATATAGCAAATACAAGTACGTTACCGATCTTATCTCTAATTCCTTAGGATTATGTTTCCAAAAAGCATTTTTGCTTAAACTTTTTCAAAAATCTGTGCTCTGATACAAGGTTGTAACATCTTCTATTTTGAGGTCCAAAGCTAAGCGCTACAGATGCGGTAGTCATCTATAGTATTAACTTTCGACAACAAAATACGGCTATGTTAATGGAATCCATTACATCAGAAGCACATGAATATAAAAAATCACAGATTTAAAAAAAAAAACATTTTTTATTACATTACCAAAACATATCCTATATTCAAATTTCATAGTCCCATCGCTTTTCCAAGTTTAAATAAAATATAACTATTACATAAATACACAAAGAGCAATATATGATGATGCCCCCTTGGTTGACCAGAGTACTATACAGTCGTAACTGACATAATACAACACAATGGAATCAAACAAAATAAAACAGCAACTCTTAATCCGTCAGCCACTTGCTCATTTCTGGAATCTTTATTCGCCAACCTACTAAAAACCTGAAAATCCTCAACCCTCGGCCTACTTAAGTCAATTTTGAGCACTTGATAGTTTAAGCGGGGAAAGCATCAACTTCGAGTCAAACATAAAGTCTAGTGTGAATAATACTATATATCTAGGTTATTTGATATTAAGTGAGACCATGCCGGTTAGCGGAACGGGTTTCCCCTCACTAATATCCCTTTAAAACATATCTTTTGCAAATCATAATCCTGCAACAAAAACTGGTTAAAACCATAAAGCGTTAACATTATTTTATTTAATATAGCTAATTAAATACCCTAAATAATGTTATTAAAAATTAAGGTCGTTACAGTATTCATGTGGTGATTATCTAGGTGCCAGAAAGACAAGCTGCTGGATTAAAAAGAAAAGACAAGAAGAAAGAAACGCAGAGTCTCACAGCGCATGGAAATCACATATAATAGTTATATAAGATAGTACAAACTATCATTGCCAAAATGAACATCAGATTTACACCAATATCAAATGCTAAGTGGGGATAGTTATAACTTCCAGCCTCTACAATGTTGATAAAAAATATACATACACAGCAGAAATAAAATAAATGAATAGCTGATGCCGAAGCAATCTGCTCTCTGCTCCTCCAAAATGAATCCATAAGAACCTAGACTACTTGGCTACCTATACAAATTTGAGTACCTAAGAGTTTTAAGGAAAGAAATAAAAAAAATCTGGGTTAGACATGGGTCCGGTGTGAGTAAACTCCAAACAACTGAATTATTATACTTATAAACTCTTTACAAAAATAAAGGTATCTCGTAATACCACGTGCATATAAATATAGATGGGTTTTTACCCTAGGATAACCAAAACATATCTATAGAAAATTCAGTGATACTATAATAATGACTAGGATTTAAAATAAATATTGAACATAGCTGAAATGCTTGCATCTTACATTTCAACATATTTGGGCACAACTAAGTCAGTATGGCACTTATTGAAGAATGGATTCATACATGACAAGGCTACCAAGGGATTGCCTGTCATAGTACACCTCTAAATAAAATGCACCGAGGACCTCGTGTGAACCCCCTACATGGTAAGACTGGCTACCCCTTATTGGATAATCCTGAATATGTCACCACCTCGATTGTAACTAATAACCGTACTAGGCCTCGACCACTCATATATCCATAAATATCGAATCTAGATCGAGTGATGACCATACCAAAATGGGTGCAACCCACATAGACTTCCAACATATTTCATGTTTTAGTCATTCTCGATGGTGAGGCTTGAGGCTACACTTTAATTTTTCATAGAAATCCCACTTGGAATGCTAGCACTGCCCTCAAGGCGACAATGTAATGCTAGCATTCGTCCATACAAGTTGTTCAGGACATGAACAAACCGAAGGCACTACTTCTACTATATCCATTTTGGAATCACCCTCGGGATTAGTAGCAAGTAGCCGTTGCACTTCAAAGATCTTCATCTTTGATTCTATCATCTTTCAAATGTTTCCAATTCGAATGCTTATATTGGTTCAAAGTGGTTTCAGATAACTCATGTCATCCGACCTCAGTCTCTTTGAACCAACATTCGGCAATTTTAAAATGGGCTAATTTATCGATAGTCGGCAAATCCACTATCTAGGTTGTGTATAGATTTGCAAATGAAAAATAAGACATCATATGATTATCCCTACTTTTCTGATTTCAAATAGTAATATCCCATGATTAAAAATGAAGTCGGATAAGTTAGAAAACTAACCTTGACTCGATGTACATTCTTATTCTAGGGATAGAGATGAGTTTCCATACCTCGGAATTTGGTGTTAAGTATGCGATGAAGCATCTTCCATATACTTAATTTATCATGACCTATTTATCGAAATTAACTCTCTTATATTTATCATGTTTTTGACATTTCGACTTCTCTCTCCCTCACTAAAAAGTCAAGTTCTAGATCTTACAGATAGAGGAAAGTACACTCATTAGCTTTTAGTGCTAAATAGGAGATGACTCACTTTCAATAAAAATGTGTCAACATTTTAGGATAACTTATTTGTAATTTTTTGGCTACTTAGTGGCATGGACAAAAGATCCCTTATATTAAAACCCATCTTTTGTAAAGACAGTTCCTTTTAAACACACCGATCCTTGGAAATAAAAATTAAAAACCTTTATTTAATTAATTGCAAATAAGTTTAAACTTTTATTTAATAATACTTAAATCCTAATTAAATCTTAACTTAAGTAATAATTAAGTAATAATTAACCTTCTCCGATTAAAAATAAATTAAATAATTAAATCTTAATTAATAATTAACTTAAAAAATTATACTTTACTTAATTAACAATTAATAAATAATTAACCATTACTTAATCAATAAATAATTAAGTACTACCTAGTAAATAATTAATCTTACTTAATTAGCAAACAATTATGTACTCATTAGCTTTAATTAATTAATTAAACAAACATAAACTCTTTCCTTAATTAATTAATTAATTAAATAATAATTAAACTTTATTAAATAACAAACAAACCTACCCTATACTTATAATATAGTTTTAAAAACTCTTTAAAAATATCTATGTGAAATCCTATTTTAATTTACACATAAAATAACATTTTACGAACTGTATCCATAACGACTACCACTATGCATACCATAACCTTAAATTTGCTTATAAATCAAAGTAACATTAAAAACCCTTTCCTTCCCTGTTTTAAATTACATTATAAACTTAGTACTAAGCTTTGTGAAATAAACTAAAGCTTTTGAAAACTTTATAAAACTTTTCTAGAAAATAAAATAAATAACAAGTTTTGACCATGGATCTCGATGCCATAACATATACAAGTTCAAGCGATAACTTTCCCTTTAGCATACAACATCAATATATACGAGCACAAACATATATACACATGAATAACATCATACAACAAGTAAAAAAATCATAACTTGCAAACTCTTACTTCTTTTTGACTATACTTTCAAGTCCATACCCAAACATCACATATAGTCATGTACACATATAAACACAATCAAACATCACACTCCAAACTAAAAAACAAGCATCAATTATTATCACAAAATAAAGTTTTAAACTTTGGTTAAAAGGGTGAGCTTTATTCACCAAAATCAACCAAATCAAAATCCAACTACTACAACTTTTCCACCATCAACTAAACTTAGCTTTTCCTTTGTAAAAACATGATCTTTGTAGCCTTAGGAGGTGAGATGGGTTTGGCCTAAGGTGTATTGGGCTCGGCCTAACTTTGAGGAGGTGAGTTTGGGCTTGTTTTTGAAAAAGAGGAGGTATAAAGAGGAAAAGAATTATATTTTAGCTTGGTTTAAGGTTTTAAAAATGGAAAAGGTAATATTTTTAAATTTAAAAACTTTAAGAAGCATAAGAAAGAAGAATGGAGCTTTGAAAAAGAAGAGAGGAGTTTTGAAAAGAAAAAAATGAAGTGGAAGTGAAAATTTTAAAGAAAAAATTATTTTTATATAAAATGAAATAAGAAAATTACCTTTCTATCCCTATCCCCTTTATCCTCCACAAACCTTTACCAGATCACCCCTCTATGCGCAACTACGGCACCCCCTCTCTCTTGTCTATCATTCACTTCCTTTTGATTTGAAATCACCTTTTACACATCTTTCCTTTTCATTTTATTTTATTTTTTTATGTAAAGGAAATGTCAAACTATCCTTTTACTTGAGTAAATATCTAACTTATTTTATCTTTTACCATTCCATATGTTATATACATAATGTGTCTATATACACTCTTTCGTACACAATGTTCCTGAGGGCTTTTAGAGGATGAAAATACGAAAATCCAAAAAACGATTTCCGGTCACATTTTTTATTTTTCTTTGAACTAATTATATTTGTAAACCAATTCTTAAAAAATCTTTCACATCACTAGTTATTATTTAAAAGAGCTTTATTTGAGCTATAAAATCCATAAATTAATTATTTAACAAATACCAAATATTCTTATTTAAAGTAATAATTTTTCCGGTCGTTACATTCTCCCTCCCTCTTAAAAGAATTTCGTCTTAAAATTAGCACACAAAATGATAACTGAAAATATCTCAATAAGGAATATATTATTTATGATGAAACGCATATAAAAGATATATACTAAGCAACTACATCACTAATAGAGAGTACGCAATTCGTACAATAAACAAATAATTATCCTAGTAACAACTTGGGATAAGCTTCCCTCATGCTATCTTCCATCTTCCAAGTGCAGTATATGGAATCTTCACCCCACTGAATCTTAACCAACCCTACGACTTTATTATGGATGCCTTATTACGGTCAAGTTTGGTTCCACCTCCTGATCAGATGGCTCAACAATCAGTGATGGGTCATGTACATATTTTCTTAAATGGAATACATGAAATACATTATGAATTCCTAACAATCTTGTCGGCACTTCAACTTTTTAAGAAAGCGATTCAATCGTCTCAAGAATTTGAAAAGGTCCAATATACCAACGCACCAACTTCCTAGCTCTTCCAAATCGAACAACTCATCTAATTAAGGAAATCTTCACAAACACAAAATCTCCAACTGAAAATTTCAAATCCCTCACCTCTGATCGACATAGCTTTTCTATCGACCTTCATCTTCTTTCATCCTTCTCTTAATTATAGCAACCATCTTCGTAGCCTCCCAAACCATATCATTTCCTTTCCTTGATCAACAGATCTACAATGATCCAAACACCTTTATTTCCTTTCCTTGATCTGGGCAACCCAATAGTAAAATCCATTGATAATTGTTTCCACTTACAGGTTGGAATCTCCAATGGTTTTAGCAACCCAGTAGTTTTTTGATGATCTTCCTTGATTTATTAGCAGTTTGCACATCGACTAACGAAGACTAAAACACCCCTCACCATCCCGGGGTACCAAAATACTCGCTTCATATCCTGGTGCATCTTATTAACTCCAAGGTGGATACTCAACTTTGATTTATGCCATTGCATTAAAACTTCCTATTAAAGACTATCATTATCCAAAATGCATAACCTCCCATTCATCCTCAAAATATCCTGGCTATCCATCTCAAAACCCGAACGTCGACCTTCTTCAAAACCTTTTTTCTACAAAAGGACTATCTTCCCTTTGCTTGTCTGTAGTCCTTTCCAAAAGAGTCGAAGTAACTTCCAAGAGAGCCAAAACCGCATTCCTCCTCAATGCATCTGCTACTATATTTGATTTTCCTGGTGCGTATAGAATATCCAAGTTGTATGCTGCTAGAAATTCCAATCATCGCTGCTACCTCATACTCATATCCTTTTGAGTGAAAGATACTTCAGGAACTTATGATCCATGAAGAACTCAATTTTTTTGCCCAACAAGTAATACCTCCATATCTTCAAAGCAAACACTACAGCTAAAGCTCTGAATCATGCGTTGCATAATTCTTCTCATAAGGCTTCAACTGCCTGCTAGCATGAATAATGACTCTCTTGTGCTACATCCAAATCGCACACAATCATACACCACAAGCATATGTATAAACAGTCAATCCTTCCCCTCCATTCGAAATAGCTAAAATTGGAGTGCTATTCAGCCACTTCTTTAAATCAACAAATGCTTCTTCATACTTGGGAGTCCAAAGAAACTTCTCATCCTTCTTTGTCAACCTGGTTAGATGTGTGGCGATCTTGGAGTAGTCCTGGATGAATCTCCTATAAAATTCACCCATACTTAAGAAGCTTCTAACCTATTTTAGACTCTACGGTCTCTTAATATCTTGAGTAGTTGCTACCTTTTCTCAGTCAACTAAAATTTCATCCCTCGACACAACATGTCCTAAGAACCTTACTTAGGACTATCAAGATGACACTTAGAAAATTTTGCCTCAAGAACGTGTTTCCTTAATGTTTCTAACACCACTTTCAAATGGTGTTTGTGCTCTTTCTTAATCTTGGAATAGATAAGGATATTGTCTATAAAGACTAACATGAACCAAGGCAATGGTGTTCACTCAACCTAAGCTCTGATACCATTTGTAATGATCTGTCATTCTTACTTAAAGACAATGCTTAATACATCCATGATATTCATATACTGATCATCCAGATGTCCAAAAGACAAGCCGTTGGGGTAAAAAGAAAAGAAAAGACAAAAAGAAAGAAACATAAAACCACATAGTGCAAGGCAATCACATATAATAGTCAATATAAGATAGTAAATAGTATCATTACCAAAATGAATAGCAAAGTTACAACAATATCAACTTCAGCTAGGGACAATTATAACTTCCTTCCTCCATAACGCAAATAAAAAATATACATACACGGTGGAAATAAAATAGATAACTAGCTAACGGCGAAGCCACATGCTCCATGCTCCTCCAAAATGCATTCATAAGAACCTAGACTACTTGGCTACTCATACAAATTTGAGCACTTAAGAGTGCTAGGGAAAGAAAGAAAAACTCTAGGTCAGAAATGGGTCTGGTGTAAGTAAACTTCAAACAACTGAATTATTATACTTATAGAAACTTTTCAAAAAAATAAAGGCGTCTCGTAAGACCTCGCCGCATACAAACATGGATAGATTTTCAGCTTATGATCCAGTTGAGGTGATCGATATCCAAGATCGACCCGAGACCCAAAAGGCAGATCGAATATAATTTTTACAAAATATGCCAAGAGCAACATATGAAGATTCCCCATTGGTTGATCAGTGTCATAGCTAATTTAATACACAGTAAAAACAAACACAAAGCAAAGAACTACAACTCCTAATAGCTATCTGTTAGCCTCCTGCTCCCTTTGGTATCTTTATTCGTCATTCTACTAAAAATCATAAAAGCCTCAACCTTTAGCCTTCTCAAATCAATTTTGAGCGCCTGACAATTTAAGGGGAAAAAATATAAATTTTGAGTCAACCATAAAGCCTGGCATGAATAATATACACATCGGTTATTTATTGTTAAGTGAGACCACGCCGCTTAGCGGAACGGATTTCCCCTCACCAACGTCCCTCTAAAATGCATCTTTTGCAAATCATAATCCTACAACCAAGACTTGTCAAAACTGTAAAGAATTATAATGTAAACATACATATCAGGTAACAAATGGACTATCTATCCAAATATTATAGTTTTGTTTAGCTTACTATTAACCTTTGGCTGACTCCCGCCTAACAAATAAAATAACAAAATAATCTAACGTCTGTTAGACCTCTCTTCTGGATGGTCTATCCTTAACTATCTATTAAATACTTCTCTTCTGGATGATCTGCCCCTAACATTACATCTCCCAGTGTCACCTAATCCTAATGGTTTTGCGGGCTCCCTAATAACATATCTATTTACAAACATATATTCCCTTCCATGTGTAATCATAATTTTAGTCTTAACTATGACAAAGCCCTACAAATTGGAATGTTGGACTAAATTAGTTGAGGCCAATAGCTAATGTATAGGGTGCGATCCATATCAGTCCCTTCGGGGATTCTAATATCCGAGTCATTTTACTTAGGGATACCTTTCCAAAATTTTCCTTGAAAACCTTTTTCGTCTAAAATTGATTAAACCCTTTTAAACCAAACTTAAACAAGGAAAACATTTATACTCTATGCTTTACTCAAAATCACCATGCCATGTTATATACATACACTTTACTCAAAATTTTGTTGATGAAAACATTTAATTTTTGAAAGTACCCCTTTCAAATCCATTAAAGCATCTCTTTCAAAACCATGTAAAACCATTTATTTCATCTAGGCCAAAAGGCCAAAAGCTTCCTTTCGAAACCATCCTCAAAACCTTTCGAAACCCTTGAAAAACCTTCCTTTCAAAAGCTTTAAAACATTAGACATCTTTCTTTTAAAATACTTCAAAACTGCCTTTTGAAAACATTGGAGAATCCTTTGCTCCTAGACCTTTCGAAACCATAGGGGAACCACCCCTTTGAAACCTTTTTTAAACCTTTCGAAAGTGTTGGGGAAGAACCCCTTTGAAACCTTCATTAAAAACCTTTCGAAAGCGTCAAGATTTTATAAACAATAAACCATTCAAAAGCATTTGGGTTCAATTTAAAACACGTGGAAAACACTTTTTAAAACCATTCAAAAATCTACCCTTTCGAAACCTTTGAAAACTGTCTCGGTCGAAACCATTTGGTATATGACTTCAAGTGGAGCAAAAGGATCTGAAACCCATTAGAGTCGAAAGCATTTCTTTTGAAAGAAATTTTTAAGTTAGAAGTAATGGTGTCGAAACCATACTTCCGAAAGCATTGTTGAAGCAACACGGTTTTATAAAAGCAAGTATACCGTTTCGAAGGCATTGCTTCGAAAGGTAAGAAGCGGAAACTAAAGGGCTTCGACTTAGTCGAAAGCCTATTTTAATAATAAAGGTGCAACCTCCTTAAAACCATTTCTTTAACCCATTTGACCCAGTCGGAAGCCAACCAAGTCGAAAGCAAAGCAGGCACATTTTTTACTTTGAAACAAAGGCATGCTTCTACCACTTCAAAACCCCTGGGTTTCGACTTCATACCTTCCGCCTTCTTTCCAATTCGCTGCATACCAAGTCTTTGATACCATACACATTGGTTTCATTAATGATGGAAGCAGAGGAATTGAGTCGAAAGCCTATCTATGTCGAAAGCAAGGTGCCGAAAGTAATGAAACAACTTAAAAACAAGAAAATTTATCTTTAACTTAAAAGAGAAATACTTTTTGACTAACCTACTATGTTTGTTAAAATCTTATTGGTTGCTAAATTTTATTTTCTAAAAGTGCTACCATAATTTTAGAAATAAAAAATAATTTCATTTTATAAAATACCACTTCTCCTTTTATAAATATATAAAACATTTAAGTCTCATACCTTAGTCTTATATATTCATCAAAACACTTTGGAAAATTCTACAGAAATTCTAGAAAATCATTTTCAATATGTTTTCTTACATATATTTCATATCCAAATAATTAATTATTTAGCCGTAAATAATTTATAACCCAATAAATCATTTTCTTCACTAGGAAATTAATATAAAATCCATATTAATTGAAAAAATTATGAAAATTGAAAATCATCTCTAAAATATTATTTTCGATCCATATCCAAAATGACAAGGCATTTAGACGTCATTTAATAGGATTTTCCAATAAAAAAATATCATAAAAATCAATATGAACATAGATAAATCACCATGAAGCATATACAAACATTTAATCATTCAATACATGGCATTAACACGCAAGATAAATCAGACTCAACATTAAAACCAAAAACATGTAGAAAAGTGAGATGTAGTCATTTAATGTGAAGTATTTTTGTTTGAGAAAATGTGAAGTGAACGTGTGTTTTGGTTTCCTAAGGATTTGGGTATAAGTTCACTTATTTTCCTATTTTGCCCTCCCTTATTTCCTAACACTTTAATTCTTTGGTTCATTCTTTACACATTACCATGGCACGGCTACCCCTATTAATTAAATCACAAAACTCAATCCATTAATCAACCCACATTATTTAATTTAATTTAACTAATTAAATTTCCTAAATAATGTTAATAGAAATATGGGGTGTTACAAACAGTCTCCATTGTCGTCCTCGGACGCATGCAGAAACCGCGATCGATCATCCCAAAAACCACCTACTCCCTGCTCTTCCAAAGTGCATCCACAAGAACCTGGACTACTTGGCTACTCCTACAAATTTAAGTACTTAAGAGTTTTAGGGAAAGAAAGAAAAATTTTTGGTTAGACATAGTTCTGGTGTAAGTAAACTCCAAACAATTAAATTATTATACTTATAAACACTTTTCAAAAAAAAAATAAAGGCATCTCGTAAGAACTCGCCACACATAAACATGGACATACTTTTAGCTTACGATCTAGATGGGGAGATTGTGATTCGAGAACCCCTTTAGGGCTGAAAGGCGGATCAAACCCGGAATTCCTGCACAAAAAAAGCCTCCATTGTCGTTCCCGGATGCATGCAGAAACTGCATCAATCGTCCACAAAGCCACCTGCTCCCTGCTCCTCCAAAATTCATCCACAAGAACCTGGACTACTTGGCTACTCATACAAATTTGAGTACTTAAGAGTTTTAGGGAAAAAAGAAAAAACTCTAGGTCAGACATGGATCTGGTGTGAGCAAACTCCAAACAACTGAATTATTATACTTATAAATGCTTTTCCAAAAAATAAAGGCATCTCATAAGATCTTGCCAGATACAAACATGGACAGACTTCTAGCTTACGATCTAGTTGAGGCAATCGCGATCCGGGATCGTCTCAGGGCTCGAAGGCGGATCGAACCCGAAATTCCTACATAAAAACAACCTCCATTGTCGTCCACGGACGCATGTAGAAACCGCCATCAATCGTCCACGAAGCCACTTGCTCCCTGCTCCTCCAAAATGCATCCATAAGTACCTAGACTACTTGGCTACTCATACAAATTTGAATACTTAAGAGTTTTAGGGAAAGGAAGAAAAACTCTGGGTCAGACATGGGTCTGGTATGAGTAAAGTCCAAACAACTGAATTATCATACTTATAAATGCTTTTCAAAAAAATAAAGGCATCTCTAAGATCTTGCAGCACATAAAAATGGACAAATGTTTAGCTTACGATCCAATTGGGGACAATCGCGATCCAGGACCGTCTTGGGGCCCGAAAAGCGGATTGAACCCTGAATTTCTACACAAAAACAGCCTCCATTGTCGTCCACGAACGCATGTAGAAATCGCCATCGATCGTCCTGGGACAACCGAGGGGAAGGATGGGGCCCCCTCCTCCCTTTTCTCCACCCAACCAGGTGGGGTCACCGATTGTTTTTCGAGTTAGGACGATCGCGATCCGGGACCGTCTCGGGGACCGAAAGGCGGATCGAATCTGCAATTCCAGCACAAAAACAACCTCCATTGTCGTCCCCGAACACATGCATAAATTACCATCAGTCATCCTGGGATAGCCAAGGGGAAGGTCGAGCCCACTTCCTTCCCCAACCCACCTAAGAGGGCCCGTCGATCATTCTTCCAATTGGGGCGATCATGATCTGGGATCGTCATGGGGCTCGAAAGGCAGATCGAACTCGGAATTCTAGCACAAAAACAACCTCCATTGTCATCCTTAGATGCATAAGAAACCACCATCGACCATCCTGGAACGACTGAGGGAAAGTCTGGGCCCTCCTTCTCTCCATTCCCACCCATCCAAGAGGGGCCGACAATTATTTTTTTAGTTGGGGCGATCGCAATTCGGGACCGTCTCGGGGGCCGAAAGGCGGATCAAACTCGGAATTCCTGTATAAAAACAGCATCCATTGTCATCCCCGGATGCAAGTAGAAACCGCAATTGATCATTCCGGGACGACCGAGTGGAAGGCCGGGCCGTCCATTAGCTTACAGTCCAACATCTAAAGGCATCTTCCCTTTGCATCCATCCAACCGTCATTGCAACCTAACCTCATTAACACCGCAGCCTCCCTCCACCATCATTGCCAACCATGACCTTCAGCAAACCCTCATCAATCACGACCTAGTACCACCTCGAGCAAACAGCAACATTCAACTTTAAACCACCTCCCATAATCCAGCAGCAAACTTCAAAACTTCAACCAAACATCATCCACACAAAACCCCAAGCACCCAAATTAAACAATTCTTTACATCCAACTAAAGCCCACCCTAGCCGCAACCCCTCAAATTTCCAAAACTACGACCCACAATCTCCCCAAATCCGCATGGCGTCACCAACTTCACTGCAACCAGTTCAGTAAACCCCGACTTCATTGAATTGCCTGTAAACGATCGCAGCCAACAACCACCAATTGATTGTGGTTTTAGCTTATTGAATTTTGACTTCGATTATCGATTTTCATTTTGTGTTTCTTTGCAATTTTGGATTTTCGTTTAAAAATTCTGGCAATTTGATTGTGAGAATAGGAAGTGCTCATTAAAAAGTGTATTACGTTTTGGGTTGGATTTATAATTGGGCTGGGTTGAGTTTTGTTTTGAGGTGAGTTTAAGTTTAATTTTTATTTTATTTTTCTTTTTCTTAGTGTAACTTTATTCTTCTCTATAAATAAAATATAAAAATAAAAATTTACAAAAAAATTGTTTGTTTTTGTTTTACATTGGCATTGTTTGTCTTAAAAAAATATTTTCCTTCATTTTAAGTTTTATTTTATTTTATCTTTAAAAAATTGTTGAACTTTCAAAATTTTATTCTCTCTCAAAAAGAAAATTGTTTGTCTTTGGTAAAAAATAAAAAAATTGCTTTATCTTTCGTTTAGTCCTTATAAAAAATCGTCTTCAACACTTTTATAGATTGCAAATTGTAGGAAATAAAAAGGAATTGTTGCTATAAACTGTTTTTCTTTGCTTGTTAACTCTACACTTAAACGTTTAAAAGAATTTGCTAACGATTTTGCAGGCTCTGGTATTGTGTTCTTATCTCCTTTTCATTTGCTTGCATTGTTGGTTTTTTGCATTTGTACGAAAAAATTATTTGTAGTTGCATTGTAAATACAAATTTAATTTTTGTTTTGCATTAATTTCATCTTATTTACTTTTCTAAGGGCAATACCTAACTTCACATAAGGTGGGGGATTTCATCACCCCTTCCCTGGCCCACAAATTTCGTTTCATAATAGAATTTGACTAATAATAACGGTTAGACTTTGGACTTAAGGGTGTCACGGGCTCATTAAGGATTAATTGTATTTTGACAAGCTGTCTTCTTTTAACAATTTATTTCTTGTTGTCTAGGCTACGGTAGAGCAATAATCATTTATAAATATTTTGGTGATTCATAAATATTACAGTGATTGTTTCTCTAAAGGTACTTAGACCTTCGATTGCATTGCTATGGTGATTCGTGGTGCACCGATAACCCCTGTCTCTTACCTGTATAAGAACTATTTTGTTGAATTAAGTCAAAGTGTGATCATACAATTTCGGGTTAGGAGCTACTAAGGACAAAAAATTTGTAGTCAAATCCTTACATTCATTTAGTTGCATTAGTTTATGCATACATAAAAAATCCAAAAGTAAAAAAACCACATTTTCCTTAATTTAATTTTTAAACAAAAATATAAAAACAAAATAGATATTTTCCTTTGAACAAAAAAATCAAACAAAATCAAAAAAATCCAAAAACAAGCATTATACTTAATTTGGATTTTAAAAACAAATCCAAAAGAAAAAAAATCTTTTCAAAAACAAAAACTAAAAAACCCAAAACATTTTAAAAAGAAAAAAAATTTAAAATCCAAAATAAAACAAATCAAATCCCCCTTTTAAAATGAATTCTTTTTGTTAAATATTTTTTTCTTTTAAAAAAATAGAAGAAAAGAATTTTTACTTCATTCACTAAACCTTATTTCATTCTCTTAAGCTTGATTTTTACATCTTTCTCCCCTTGATCTTTTCACTTGTGCATAAGTACTTGAACTCGTGACACAATGACAAATCGTTTAACTCGAACGAACGATCCTCCAACGATGCTAATGAAAATGTTCCTCGAACTTTCATGGACAGAATCTTTCCTGACCAAGTTTCTATCCCTTCTTGTATCACCTTACCCACCCTAACGGGTAATTACTTCAAAATTCATTCAAATCATATTGCCACGCTCTCAATATTTGGCAAATTTGAACACGATGACCCATACATCTTCTTAACGAAATTCAAACAAGTCTGTGCAACCAATAAACTCAAACAGTTATGTGACGATGGAATCAAACTTAGGTAATTCTATTCGCCCTTACCGATTACACTAAAAAATGGTTGCATAGCTTGCCTTCAAATTCAAATAAAACTTGTGATGAATTCGTTAAAGTTTTCTTAACAAACTTCTACCCTTTAGAAAAACAACCAAAACACGAAACATGATTGTAAACATTCATCAATTCAGGGGTAAACCTTTCGGAAAATACTTTGAAAGATTAAAAGAGATTTTGATAAAATGTCCACACCATAATTTGAAAAATGGACTCTTTGTCAAATCTTATATTACGGACTTGAAAATAGATCACGAACCTGCTTGAATCCATGTGCCAAGGCAGTTTTTTGCCCAACATTTTGACGACATGTGGAAATACTTTGAAAAATTGGCCGAAAAATGATCCCAAAGGGAACATCCTAATGAGAAATCTATCTATTTATGATCGAACGCACACTCGATAGGATCAATTTTGGCTTTGAAAGCAAAAAATCGATGCAATGATCAATAAATTCAACAATGTTTTCTCATCAAATCAATTGAACCAAGCTTCATAACCATTGTGTTATATATGTAATGATCTGAATCACATTTTCAATCAATGCCCACAATCATTAGAACAATTCAATGCTTTTAATAGAATTAAGAATAACCCGTTTTCTTCAACGTACAATCCTGGTTGGAAAGATCATCCTAACTTTGCATAGAACCAAAATAACTCTATGTTTGCACAAAAAATGGTCACAAACACTCAGAAATAGTTTTTATAGAGAAGTAAATGAAGAAAATAAAAGTAAAATGAGTAAATTAATAAGTAAGCAGCAGAGAACAAGCAAAAATCAAAGACATAGGGTTTATAGTGGTTTGGCGTTGTATGCCACTTTGAAGATTATCCTTTATTACTCCCTTGTGAATCTGATTACAATAGTAGAAGAAAGCAAGCACTTGATTACAATAAAGACTAGAGTAATCGGCAGCGTAAAGATCCTTAAAATGTACCAATAGGTCTGTATTTATAAGGTGAGATGATGAGATATTTTTCTAAATTCTTGGAAGAAGGCTCTCCAGGTCCATAAGGGCATACCATAACAATCGGTGGACATAACTTGTTGTTTTGAAACGATCAGTATATATTATACCGATCAATATTTTTGCTTCTGATTACCATGTAATCGTTTGTGGGGGGTCCACAAGCCTCTAGACCTTGCTTCTAAAATATGAAGTCATTCTAAGTTGTCGTTTATGAGATATGGATTAGTCTTTGTCGTATTTAGGTTGCTTGCTGAGTTGTACCGATCATTAGGAACGATCGACATAAAATGATTTATATTTCTTGAACCTTAGATTTTTGACTTGCGATCGTTTTTCTAGGCTCCACCCTTCAATATATTGATGCACTGAAAGTTTAAAGCGAATTGGCCTTGTGTATTTTGAGATATTGATCGATCTTTGCAAATTTGAGTTGTTTTGATGGATTGTTCCCGATCGATCCATATAAATCCTTGCTTTCCCATAACTTGAGCATTAACTCCAGTCGACTTGAAATTCGAAACATAGCTTCACGAGGCTATGCCTGTCACTCCATATCGATTGCACCTTGATTGGGCCCTAGTCCGAATCTGCTCGACCATCGTCCATAGTATCATATACAATCAATTCTCAAGGCTGGTAACCATTAGTTTCTAGCCATGTTGATGATATCACAGCCTTGCCAAAAGGCGGGATAACATTTTCCCCCCAAAGTACATCCTATTTGAACATGACGTGCTTTGAACCGTTGTGGATATCGATTGTCATAAAGGATTCCATCCAGTTTGTTGAATGGCCGTTACCTTTCCGTTGAGTCACTTTTTTGCTGAGGGTCGTGTCTCCTTCTATTTATTATGACAATTGACTTCCAGTAGTATAAGTATTAGATCGTGGCTTTTCGATAATCTTCCTATTGTTTTTCTAGTGACCATCAGACCACAATAATCTAGTTTTGATCTTTCTTTGGTTGATTTCAGGTGTGAAACTAATTTCTATGATTTTCAAAAAATTGAACTCTAGAGCGTATACTAGCATGTATATGTGTTTGTACCTGACCCCTGATTAAGGTTACACGTTCACAGGTTGTTGTCAAGCTTTGAAAATTTTACAAAAAATCTCTACCAATCGTTATTTCAATCTTTCATAAAAATGATCGTTACCGATCGTTATTCCTTCTCTCCTCTCTTTTCCTTTTTTTAATGATCATTGTCGATCATTAATGTGTATAGAGGAATTTTAGATCATTTTAGGTGGTTGAATGATCGATAGGAATTCCAATTTGAACGATCGGTATATCTTCTGGGTTGAACAATTAGTATGCGTTCCTTCCATAAAAGCTTTCATACTTAACCATTTTTTTGTCCGATCGTTTGTGGGCTTGTAGAATTTTGGATCATTTTAAAACGATCCATACAATTTTTAGGGCTACGAAAGATCGGCATGTTTGTCCATATAAAAGCATTTTACATAGCAACTTCCATTCTCGCTTCTCACTTTAGTATTGTTCAAGCTTTCAACCAAAAAGGTAAAATGAATCATCCTCCCTCTTTTCCTCCATCGCTCCAAACAATGATCCGAATTCCCAACTAAGAAACATATTTTCTCCATTCAAGCTCTAGTCCATTGTCTTTCTCTTCTTACCCATTGCGGTTACTTCAGATCTCGTGGGAAATCAAGTTTGCATCGATCACATCCTCAAAATCCAAACTTGGGTTGGTTGATCATTTAAATCATATTGTGATTTGAAAATGAGATTCCAAGTTTCATTAATTTAGTGGTATTTGTTTTGATTTATGGGATCGATGGATTTGAAATTCGTTGGAGGAAATGAGGTTGAAGGAGATAGTGCCTTTAAACGATCGTTTTTTGGGGAAGATGAAGTTGTGGAGTAGCTGTTTCAATATGGAACAATCGTTTACAAACGATCGGCCATAGTTGTGGACTTGAGGAATTTTTGGAGTGGTTGACTTGTTCAAACGATTAGTTCTATCATAGGATGATAGGGCTCATAGACCTCTAGAAGAATACACGACGTGCAACAAAATTCATGTGTTGGGCCGGATGCATAACCCATTTAACTCATACATCCGGAAAATTCTCCATTATCTGAGGATAGCTCCAGCACAACTTCATTTGAATGGCTACGCTCTTCTTAATTGTATTTATACAGTATTTATGGAGTTCTTACATCGTCCTTCGACCATCGATGACATTTGGTTCATATTATCTTTCAAGCGACAGACAGGGTGTCTATCGTTTACATTTTTTAAGTCAGCGAATTAGTGTCGGACTCAAACTGGCGCATGGGATAAATTAAGAACTTTTAAAGGCGAGTGGTTCTTTTTTCGATGTTCTCCCGGTTTTTCTTGACAATGGCTGTAAAGACATAAGTGATATCCATCATTTTTATATTGGCATGGAAAACCGATATCCAGGCCATACTCCTGACTAAGTAATTCTTTTTACAGGCACCATCACACGGCCCATCGGTATTCTTTATTAGGAGGCAGTCACGACTATTAAAAATGAACTACTTGAAGATAGGAACATCGAATATCTTCTCATGAATAAATGCCTTATTACTTTTTGTTTGATAGAAGAGGGCCTCAGCGTAGGACTAACAAAACTTGCCCAAACTATAAGGGTAAGACCACAGGTTGTAGCCGGTCAAAGGGGCATCGAATCGATCCCGTCGTGACCCCAACTATGGGTGCTAAGGAATTCTTCGATATAAATATCGAAGGAGATAATGGTGATTTTCCCAATCGCAATGATGATGGATCTACTCTTAAAGTTGAGTTCAGATCCTCATAGACTTCATAGCCTTCGGCTCTCGATAGAGAAAAAAAGAAAACATTTGTTTATAAATTTCTCAAAAGTTGCCTTTCTTATCAACTCAAGTGGTCGATGGCTCCCAAGGTTGTTCAGGTTGAATCCTCTTTTCAATTGTCAAAGCGTTCAAGTCTACCACTTGATTCCTTGTCTAGTCTGCCAATACCACATGACCTCGATGCTTTCTATTTCACCGACGTGGGTGTTGATGGGTTAGAATCTCCTACCAGAACTGTCATGGATATTCCAACTTCTAAAGGGGAAATTACTCCATTGAGCATAAAGGGGAAATTACTCCATTGAGCAAAGCTCCTACATCCGGTTTGTCGAAGGGAGAAATAAGGATACATGCATACACTTGCACCCATCAACATTGCATTATGCTTAACTTGTACCCTTTTATGCTTAAAATTGATTAGCTTTTGTTTTCCTTTACAGAAACAATGGTGAAGAAAAGGAACATGTTCGATTCCCTTCAGGATGTACACCACCAATCCTTTGGTTCATGCTCTAGCTCATACCATCAAGGTGGCAATCGAGAGTATTATGCTTTGAGTTATCACTCTAGTTGGACTGTGGTCATCAAGATAGGGGCAATAGGGATAAGCCGTCTCAAGATAAGCATCGATCAAGATATAGGTCCCCTCCTCCAAAGGGTTCTGATAAGCGAACTGATCATCAAGATCCACCTATCGAACCCTCTCATGGTCCTCCTTCTATTTCAGTTCCTTCACAACCCTTAATTCCTTCTCACTATCAGCAGTCTAGTGATCATCGTCACCAGAGCGAACATGTTGCTACTCATAGGCCGAACAAGGAAAGTACTAAAGTAGAAATCACTGCCATAGATCTATGATGGATCCAGTTGCTCGCATGTCACAACTTCGAGAAGAGTTTCCAAACATATGCTTTGAAGGGTTATATTTCCCTCCTAATTTGAAGAGGGCCCTAAATCATGCCCAAAGAATGACTATCGATTGCATTACTGATGTCCACAAGCAGTATCATGAATGGATGATGTAGAAGAGAAGACGTTAAAATATCTTTCGAGTGTGCAGTGGAAATCAAAAAGTTAGAATGCCACAAAGATCAGATTAAAAGAATTATCGATACTTTGACAAACCAATCAGAGGCTTCTAGGACTTCTTAAGTAGAGGCTGAGGGTAAAGATAATGCAACCATCAAATTAATGGAGGAGATGAAGTCCAATCATCTAGATATGGTTAATGTGTTACATCATTGAAATCAAGAAATAGCACTCGAAAGAGCTATGACTCATAGTAATGAATTGTAGCCTTGAAGGAGATAGCGAAACTCAAGGCTAAACTCGAGTACGCAAATAAGGAGAAAGATGATGCTCAGAAAATTGCTCAAGATGTTTGTGATGAATTGGTGAATGTTAGACTTAAGAGAGATACGGTCGTTGGAATGGCCAAAGATGTTGATGCACTCGTTCAGTGCGAAGTAGAAGTTTCCAAGGATAAGGTTAGGGAAAAATTATTGAACAAGCTCGACCCGCTTCTTATTCTTTAAAACACCAACATTCTCAAGCATAGAAATCTAACATGGCTTAGCGATGATCATACCCACAAGCTCTGGCATGCATGGGAATTTCTTGTTGCAGAGGAAAATAGACTCCTTAACACTGAGGAAATCGACATGTCCAGACTTGAAGGTGAAATGCTTTGGACGATCAACCCAAAACATTGCACGATAACCAACGTACACTTTAGATGGAATCTGCTACTGCCTCTTTACATGAACTGGGCGAAAGATCCGGGTCGGTACAACTCGATGTTATAATTGAATTGCCCCCAGCATCCTAGCCTATCCCAAGCTCCATGGTAGATTCTTCAACCATCCCTGAATATGATGTGGACAAGCCTCAGGTTTCTCCAATTCTTGACAGTTGTGAAGGTATTTCGGCTCAACTTAGGAGCCACACCGATGAAGGTATTTTGCTAACATCTTGAATCCTTCAAAAAGTTGGGGTGTTATCAGTTGATATTTCTAATCTTTTCACCTATCTTTCCTTGGCATTAAATCTGTCAAGTATTGTTCCTCCTCCCTCGCAAGAGCCTCAATTGGGATTACAAGTGGCCATGATGGAATGTAATGACCCTACTTTTTATTAACATTATTTAGAATATTTAATTGGTTAAATAAAATAAAATAATGTAGATAGTTAAGAGATTGAGATTTGTTAATTAAGAAGGAGCCATGCCTTGATGAATGTATTAGTAAAAGAAAATTAAAAATAAGTAAGTAGGAGGAATATGGTAAGGGTAAATGGGAATAACCTTTGTTCCACTACCCTAAACTCTTACGTTCTTCATTTCTCATTCATTTTAACTTTCATAAACAAAATTAAAACCCTAAATATCTCGGTCGGCACCATTAAGAAGATTCAAGGAAAAGAAATTTTTGGATTCAAATAGAAAACATAAACAAAACAATCTAAAGGGAAATCTCAACTTTCTAAACACAAAGCCAAGGTGAGTAATTAGTTTACATCTTTTGTTTAGATGAATGATTTTTTTTTAAAGGTAAACTTGTTTTCTTTTGCAAGTATATACCATGTAATGGTGATTAAATGATTACATGTTTTAAGTTGATGATTTATGGAGATTTAATAAGAATTTTATGGTCTATTTGGAGTAGAAAACCTATCAAATGACATCAAATGACATCAAATGAGTTGCACTTTTTATATATTGTCAAAAACAGTGGGTTTCAAGTTTCATAATTTTCTAACTGATTGTGGATTTATTATGAATTTTTTATGAGAGAAAATAGTTAATTTTGAGTTTAAATTATTTAAAGCAATTGAATAATGCTTTCAAATCTGATATTTATATATGTTAGAAAACATATTTAAAGCGAATTATTTTGAATTTTGGGGATTTTTCCCAAGGGTTTTGCTATGGTTATTAAATTACTTAAGTTAGAGGACTTAAATGTTTTATCAAGGAAAAGGGCTTATTTTCCTAAAATGTTTCAATTGTTAAATATTGAATTTGGCAGCCTTTTTTGAAAAGAATTTGGGTAAAGAATTGGTATCCAATCATATATTGGCAAATTATGCAAGTTAGGTGAAAAGGAATTACTTTAAAAAGCATAAAATTAGTTTTGTTTCGAATTGTAACTTCGCCTCTTCCACTTTTTGCTTCCATAACAATAGCCAGTAACCCTTTCACGCCCATTCAAAATCAATTTACATGGTATCAAGTAATTGGTACATAGTGTATTGAAGAAAGGCGAAATGAAAGGACGGTGTCGAAAGTATGCTTTTGAACGGGTTGAAGCCAATTTTATTAGCTTTCGAATCCATTAACTTGCCTTTGTTTTTAAAAGAAGCTTTCGAAAGGGTTGGCTTTTGAAACCCTTCGATACCCCAACTACCACATTCATACCTACTGCATTAGTTAGAGGTCACTTTTCTTTATATTCTTAAAACATCATATTCGAAAGGAAGGCTTTCGTCTTCTTAACATTGAAGCCGTCTTCCCAATGCTTTCGAAAGGGGTGTCGGCAATGGTTTCGAAAGGATAGCTTGTGATTGTGTCCCCTTTTATACTTTGTAGTTTGATTTGTTTTCAAACTATGGTTTCAAAAGTAATACTATTAATTGGTTTCGAAGCTATGCTTCCATAACTTCTTACTTGAACCCAATGCCTTCGAAAGGTAAGTTTTCAATGCCTTCGAAAGGTATGATTTCAATGTTTCAAAAGGTATGTTTTTAAGTAGTTCTAAAGGAAAATTCCAATGCTTTTAAAAGATATGTTGAATGGTTTCGAAAGAGGAAGTCTAAGGTTTTAAGAAATGATTTCAAAAGGGATGCTTTCAATGATTTCATAGGGAATTGTTTAAAGTTTTAAACAACGGTTTCGATGGTATTGTATTGGCTTTATAGCCTAACGTTTTCTAAGTTAAAAAGGGATTTATCTCATTTTCAATGGGATAGATAATCCAATTGATTTTAGATTTTCATCAACATTGTTTTATGTAAAAAGCATATATCATGGCATAGGTATTTTGAGTAAAGCAAAGTGTATATTTTCCTCCTTTAAGTATGATTTAAATGGGTTGGATCAAATTGAAAGAAATGTTATCATGGAAAATTGAATAGGGTACTTAACCCTAAGTATATGACACAGATATTAGAAGACTAGATGCGACTGGTGTGGGGTTGTTCCCTATACTTTAGCTAGTAGCCTCTAGCTAATATATGTCCAAAATTCCAGTGTATAGGGCTTTGTCACAAGCAAGACTAAAATGAAGTTACACACAGAATGGAATACAAAGAGTAGAGGTAGGTTATTGA
The DNA here is from genome assembly GCA_030765085.1 of Allium cepa. Taxonomy (NCBI): domain Eukaryota; kingdom Viridiplantae; phylum Streptophyta; class Magnoliopsida; order Asparagales; family Amaryllidaceae; genus Allium; species Allium cepa. Next base: position 669,536,278 of record CM060939.1, on the reverse strand, counting down.
TAAGCTTACAAACCCATAGGATTAGTTGATCCTTGGAGAAGTAAGTTAAGGACAGTGTAACGACTCGAGATTTTCGATTCCGAAAATTCCAGATAGTTAGGAAAAGAAGAAAGAGATAGAAGAAGAAGATCAAAAACACCAACATCTCACATTCGCAGCGGATTAAATATAATAATAGTTTGCAAAAGAATTCTGTATCTGTCAATATATCTTTATAATACATCAGAGTTACACATATATACATACACTGGATATACACAATCATCATGACTCAAATATACAACAATATAATACAGCGGAGACACTCTATACGTTCTTGCCATCCTGCTCGCCTTCTGAGCTCCACAACGTCCTTACTTGAAAATCTATAATATTCGGTCTGACCCGAGCATTACATCAAAGTAACACCCGAGTCAGGCTGGAAACTAGCGTGAGTAAACTCATCCAATATGAAATACCAAACATAGAACCTATATAAAACCTGGGGAAACTCGTATTCATTTACAAATTTACAATTTGTTATAGGCATCACTTATTTCACATGTCAATTTTCTAAGTACCATAATTTAAATTAAAATAGTCCAATTTACTTAAGTCATTTCGTTCGAGCCTATTGATTTCACATATCAATTTATAAAAATTCGAAGTGGTTTTGGGCATTTTCTAATACCCGACTCCGGTCTCTTCGAAATCCAAACATCATTTTAAAGGTCAAGTTGTTTAATAGTTTAAACCATTTTAATTCAACACTTTGAATTCACATAGCATATATCACAGATAGACCATACTCAAACATCACTGATAAATCCGCAGAGTATCACAGAATATCACCAAGTAGATATCCCAAATTCAGATATTCTACTTATACAATCATCCATGAGAAACGTCTTTAATTCTACTTAATAAATCATTAATTAATTAATTACTCCATTTCATACCATTTAATTAGTTAATCACTTCTTAATCAATTTATTAAACCTTAATTACTTAATTCATTTCTCCTTAATTTCCCATTACTTAATTGATCATTAATTACTAATTTATTTCATCATTAACCCTTAATTAATTACTTAATTAATCAACTACTAATTATTTATTAATTAACTTTAATTAGCTAATTTATGATTCCCAATTACAAATTAATTAAACACTTAATTATTAGTTAACCATTTCTTTAATTGCAATTTGATTAATCACTAATACAACCTTAATGTATTAATCATTCTTAATTACTTTTCAAACAACTGATTAATAATTATTATTTATCTTAACTAACATTTTAAAATCTTCCTTAATAACTTTAAGTAAATTAGTTACTAACTTAAAGAGCTTTAATGTTAATTTACTTTAAAACTTATCTTACGTTAACTACTTAATTATTAAATTAATTAAGTTTTAAAAACATTCTAAAGTATTCACTTAAATAATTAAAACTTAGAGTAAATTCTTTACTTAAATTATCACATATAAATTAAGTCATCAATACTTAAAATTATTTAAGAAGGTATAACTTAAATTTTATTTTTAAAACTGAGATTTACACTTGAATTCCGGATTTTTAAACTTAGATTTACAATTTGTTTAAAACCTTACTTTTCATTTTAAGCTTAGTTTTTTTTAATTCCATTTTAAAAATTTTAAAACAGAACTAAACAGGTTTCTGTTAAAACCTGTAACCCCCCCAATTCTACCCGAGACACCCTCAATGGACTTCGAGTCGAACCCAAAAATTCTCGAGCAAATCATGAAACAACTCGAGTAAAACTCGAGTATTCATCTTCTGCTTAAACCAAAAAAATGACACCACCAGAAATGTGCACCGTGCACATACATGGTGTCCTAAATCGTCACTGGCCAACTTAGCCGATCTTCCCACATCGGCAAACTACTCCATGTTCCACCACGATCAGCAAATCGTCCTCCCTATGCTCGGAACCAAAAAAGAGCTTTAAACCAAAACCTGGAAAAGGTAATAGAAACCACCACCAAAACCTGTCAACGCCTTGTCCTCGAAGCTCCGATCATCGGAAACTCTACAACTTCGGCCATGCCCTCGTCAACCCACCAACTTTCATCTCTCAAAGCCTCGCTGCACTCGATCCATTAAGGAAGTCGAACCGAAACAAAACTCAAACCAAATAAGAACTAGGGTTCTAAACTTAATCGAACAATTTCCGTCGCCACTGCGATCGTGAACCACCTCCACCATTTTTGCTGGCCTCATCGTGCACTCCTCTACCTCCAGAAGGAACTCCGACCACCACGACCACCGAGATCAACAGAATTTCCCAAAAACTCATATATAGTACAACCCAGAAATACACCTTCATTTCTTATCTAAAATTTTTTATTTCCTTTTTAAAAATCATGATTCAAGATAAGGTTTAAGCTTATATGCCTAAATTAAGAATTTAAGAAGTTTGAGTTTTTATAAAACTCAAGCTTGTACTGTCCTTTTATTTTCCAGAGCAGTTTAAAATTTATTTTAACTTAAATACAATTTTAAATCAAACAACCAGATGTTATTTAGATCCTAAGTTCTAACAATAAGTGGATCAAGAGGTAATGTTATTTAAATTATAACTTGTTTTGAAATTTAGAACAGAGGTATTTACAGGTATTATCAAAACATACATACATCATTCATCTAAAATGCACAGAAGCTCACCAATATACATACACAAAGACATACTTGCTTTCAGACATTAATCAAGCAATAGATTTAAAAAAAAACAATGTTACTCACCTGAAACAAGTTTGAACAGGGCAAAAACCCTGTTTTGAAAAGCTGTAGTTTTGATCTTCCTTTGAATTTACTTGTTTATTTGATGAAGTTGTTGAATGATGTTTATTTTTTTTGTTTTTCTGGTTTGCTAAGTTTCTTTGTGAACGAACTAGGACAAAAGAGATATACACATATATAGAAAACAGGTTTGTATAGGGTAGGCTTCTTGCTCGAACATTCTCTTCTTCTTTTTTCCTATTTGATCAGATTTCTTCTTTTTCTTGCCTCCTTCTTTGACCAGACTAGATTTTGTTTCAGAACTGAAATGATTTTAACACACTTTGAATGACCTTGTTTTTGAGCTGAGATGATAGCATTAAATGTATGTGTTTCTTTTCTTGTTTACAGCATATCCATCTGAATCTTGTATCTAGATATTTATTTCTTTGTTCTCTTTTTTTCTTTCTCTTGCCTTGCATAATTCACATACATACAAAATTGTCCGGTTTTGTTTTATCTTCATGCATACACATATGAATTCCCATAGGTTATATATTTCTAGAATTATCTTATGATTCCATATAACCATAGAAGTTATTTTATATACTTATTTCTTTAAAGCTTAACTATTAAACATTTATTTATATTAATATATTTTATACTTATATTCAACATTGATAAGATTAATTTTGTTTTAAACATTATTATTATTAGATTACATCCATATATATACTTATACCAAATATTAATAAGGTAGAGCCTTTAATTTAATTGAATAAGATAGATTTTATTGTAAAATATTTTTGAAAGATTTTATTTTAAATTTTCAAATCATAATTTCCTTCACGATCCACACATATATATAAATAACTGGTAAATGTCCAAAGTCTTATCTATTTTTAAAATGATAGGCTTGTATTTTATTTAATTATATTAAATACTTAATGAAATAATATTGCCAAAATCCCGGGTCGTCACATTCTCTCCTCTATGAATCTTTTCGTCCCCGAAAAGGAACGAAGCCAGAAATTATTAAAATGCTTAAAATCAGATAAATTTTCTTTGATCATTTTTAAACTACCTTAAAAATCTGTATAATATTACTAAAATAGGTTTTATAAAAAAATAGTTTTATAACTTGATGTTCCGACAAGTCCATCCTTGTTCTCACAGAATTCGGTCATACGTTGATTTGGCGTACGACTGAAAATTTATGAGTGCTTGGCAGACCCATTTTCAACATCCAGAGAAAATATTTTGAACAATAATTTTATTGAAAATATAGAAAATAGTTTTTGAAAATAGAGGAAATATGTTTGGTGAGAATGCTCTGGAAATCATCACTCCCATCCATGGTCGCAGTTACATCCTGGGTTACGTTGCTATCACAGCCAAAGTCCATGTAACTGTAGGCACTCCGCGCCCCTCGATTACGCCATGGAACCCACAACAGATCGCAGTTACATTCCAGGGTTACGTTGCCATCACAGCAAAAGTCCATGTAACTGTAGGCATCAGTGCCCTCGATTTTCGCTGTCAAAAATGAAACTTCTCCACTCCTACATAGGTCGCAGTCTAGCGATGTAAAATCAAACGCAGATTGTTGGCTCTCAGCGGCACACACGACTTTCGCTAGTTACCATAGGTCGCAGTCTACCAATATAAAATCAAACGTAGACTGTTGGCTCTCAGCGGCACACATGACTTTCGCTATGGTATGTAGTAGATCGCTGTGACATCGAATTACACTGTCGCCACAACATAACCCAACTTCCTCTGTAGGTATCAGCGCCCCACGACTTTCGCTACACACTACTCATAATCCTCATGAACTAGTTTTGTCCGGACTCCTCACAGGATCAACTTTAGAACCCCCTCTTAGGGTTCAAGGCACCACCACCCGGTGGCACTCCTGAGAAGTTCATTTCAAGGGAGCGCCTTTTTCCCCAGAGCCATTATCAAAACACTTTAGACTATACACATATAGTATCTTCCAAATCATACACCTAGTATGAATCTTATATAAATCTTCTTTTCTCAAAATCGATTATCCCAAAATCGATAATCCTTAAACTAGGCTTTCCAAATTTCAATATTGATTTAACCCAAAAATCAAAAGCCTTTCCAAAACCAAAGGTTCCCAAAACCTTTTTCCAAAATCCTCATAAGATCCTATATATATATATAATCCTTGATAAAAATCTTTGGATCATTTCAAACTTGTATAAAACTTCTTTTATACTTCAAACACCTTCCAAATCCTTATCTTCTGGCAATAGATTCAACAAGGGGAGATTTATCTTATATAACAAAGGTATATAACTTTGTTTATTCAAAATCAAATATTCATATTTGATTACCCCTTTTTTAAAGTTGTTTCCATCCTACTTATCATCATAAAAATATCCAATTTTCACTTTAATCCATTGTATATTTCACAAAATATACCTTCATTTCAAAAGAAATCATTTCACATTTCTTATTCACAAATTTCAATATCAATTTCATTTAAACCCGTACGATATACACATATCCTCCGTACGCTATACCAATCTGATCGCTTACTCGATCACACAATTTCACTTTCGAACTAGATCGTCCACCCGACTTCCTAGTGTGGACACATATCTGGTTTCTTGGTCAGAAACCGTCATTCTCCTTGCATAGTCATAACTATGATAGAGAATATCCAGAACCAATCAACAATCCATATCCAGGTTCGCCGTCGAAAATCGAGTGAAAAATCCCAACTCGGATCGATATAACTATCTCGGAATTCTATGCTCGAATCTGGATCAAATCACTACTCGAATAGAATAATATACGTACATCATATGTATTTATTTTCATTGATTATTAACTAAATCAATTTCCTTTCTATTCACATTCACTTTAATTTTCATTCACTTATTTACAATTTCATTAATCCCCATTTGGATTATCACTTCAATTCTTATCTCAGTTGGGTATTTAATCAATAATAGTTTAAACTCCAATCAGTTTATATTTAGAAAATAGCTTGAAAATTTTAAAAATAGATAAGTAGTTGAAAAATAATTATTAATTTGTGACATAGCTATAAAATGGTTAAGTAATTGTAAAATAGTTGGAAAATAGTTAAATAGTTTCAGAGATTTTAGATAATTGCAAAATGGTTGTAAAATAGTAATTAGTTTGTAAAATAGTAGAAAAATAGTAATTAATTTATAAAACAGTTGAAGAATTGTTAAATAGTTCCCAAAAATAATTGTAAAGTAAATATAAACTAATTTGGCTTTAAAAAGAAAGGTTGTATATATTAAATAGCTTGAAAAAAAATAAGTTTATTTTAAAACAATTTACATTGAAAATAGTCTAGAGTCAAAACTGTTCACTTTCCCATCGATTCAATTTAAATTTCCACTTCCATTTAAATTAACTCAATTCCAATTCGAATAATTTTCAATTTCCATTATAATTGATTTAACCCCAACTCAAGTTGAATCAATCTTGATTTCTTTCCAAATTCAAATCAAATTTTATTTGATTTTAAACATATTCACTTTAACTACAATTCCAAATTATTCAAATTAATTTAGACTAATTCCAAATTGAATCCACTTCAATTTCAAATCATTTCAATTTCTATGAATTAGTCCCAATCACCATTTGAATTTGAACTCATTAAGTCCTTGATTTTTACCATTTGCATTTTATATTTATCTATCTTCTATTCTAATTAATTCAAACTAATTCAATTTGAACTAATGAAATCTAAATCTCAACTTTAACCCATCTCAAATTATATAAATTCGAGCTAAATTTCCAATGTTGATTTAACCCCTTAAATTAGATTAACCTTTGTTTTTAAATCAGTAATCCAAATCTTTAAACAATTTAATTCTGAGTCCAATTCTCAATAGATAAAGAAAAATTTATATTATATTGTATTAAGCAAAATATTCCGTACATAATTGACAACCTACTAGTAGTTTGTACATTACATACATTTATCCAAAATAAGAGTCTTACAAAGTCATAAATCTAGATGCCTTACTATTACCTTGAGGTTTGGAAAGAACAGAGCCCTAATATTCTTACAAGAATCCTTCCAATGGACTTCCTTCCAAAGGGCAAAGCCCGAACATACACTTCTCAACAGGGTGTCCCCACTTATAACATTTTCCACAAAATGTTTCTACCCTGTCATCAATCTGGATAATCTTCACGCCTCCAACAGTATGTTCCACAGCTTTACTCCTCCTCAGCCTTTCGAAACAATTCCTAGCAATGTGCCCCATCTTCTTACAATGATAGCAGATAGTCGACTCATTGACCGGTTCAACTGGTTTACGATTCGCCTTCCTCACTTCAGGGCATTGATCTAGGAAATGTCCTTTCTTATGACACTTAAAACACAAGATCTCAGAGCGAAACTGTTGGAATGTACCCTTCAATTCCTCCCTTGTTTTATTGCACTTGGCTGCGTAATGACCCTTATTGAAACATCTATAACAGGTGACATTATCATAAGGTCCCGGTTCAGCCCTTCCTTAACCCGTTTCTCATATTCTTGAATTGCTTCTTCTCGATCCTTACGTGCAGCTGCTCTTTGCTCTCTGTGCCTAACCTTCCATTCTTCACTCTTAGTCATCTCTCTCAAGGATTGAATTCTAGAGGGACTTCCTAATTTATAAATTAGACCTAATTAGAAGAATTCAACTTTTACTCTGATATATATATTAGTCTGCTTACCAAGTTATACCATATGTTTCAACACCTTTGGTTTTTAATTCCAAACAAGTTTCAAACAACTTCTTATTTCAAAATAAGATTGCTTTCAGAACTATTCTGAATAATATTATTTATTATTCCCTTTAACAATTTGAAAACAAATTTCAAATGTTTATTTTATTTTATTTATTTTATTTTATCTTAGGATTCTAACTTCACAATTGAAAACCCCACTTTAATTTACAAGTCATACTTATCTAAAAGTTTACTTCCTTAACACATTCCATTTTGCTTTATCATTATTAGGGAATAAACATCCCAGTATTTGATACAATAACCATTTTATTTTATTTTAGTTTGAAACCAAATTTAATTCTAATTCTCCTTATATGAATTGATTCATTCTATTCAATTCCAATTTGGATATATATATATATATATATATATATCACTTAAATTCTTATTTAATTTCAATATCCAACAACCAATTATTGCCGTATATATATAAACTTATATAAAAATCCTTTACCTTTAAAACCATTATATAAAAATAAAAAGTACGCTCTCATATATATATATATATATACACACACACACACACACACACTCAACTCATTTTTAGGGTACTACTTACCCTATCCTTAATGAGTACACCCACCAGAGCCAAGGTTTTCGCTTAACCTTCAGCTCTGGTACAAACCATAACGACCCGAGATTTTCGATCTCGAAAATTCTAGATAGTTAGGAAAAGAAGAAAGAGATGGAAGAAGAAGATCAAAAGCACCAACATCTCACATTCACAGCAGATAAAATATAATAATAAATTATAACAGTTTGTAAAAGAATTCTGTATCTGTCAATATATGTAACGACCTGGAAATTTCGATCCCCGAAATTCCAGATAGTTATGAAAAAGAAGAAAGAGATAGAAGAAGAAGAAGAAGAACAGAACACCAACATTTCACATACGCAGCGGATAAAATATAATAATAAATAATATCAGTTTACAAAGAATAATATTCTGTCGATTACATTTTAATATATCAGAGTTACACATATATTCAAACATTGGACATACACAAATCAACATGTCTCAGATTTACAATAATATAATACAATGGAAATACTCTACACGTTCCTGCCATCTAGCTCGCCTCTTGAGCTCCAGAACGTCCTTACCTGAAAATCTGTAATACTCGGTCTGACCCGAGCATTACATTAAAGTAATCACCCGGGTCAGGCTGGAAACCAGCGTCAGTAAACCCAACTAATAATAAATTTTAATACATAAAATTTATTCAATCTCGGGTAACTCGTTCTCCACTACACTATAAATTTTAACTTGCCGTACACATCTCTACAATCATCTAAGTATCATTACTCAGATTAAACGACAACGTTTACACTATTTATTCCATTCCAGCCTATTTATAAAAAATCAAATCCATACAGAATTATTGTAGATTACAAATCGTAATCGATTCAGATATTTTTGATATCCGACCCCGAACTCTACGTATCCAAAGTCTACCCTTTTTAAGATCCAGGTGACAAATATCCATTTAAATTAACATCAGAATGTCATAATTTAACGTACTGAAACTGTTGAGAAATTCAGATATTCAATTCAATTTAGACATTATAAAGCTTGATTAGTTGGTCTCATCATTATTGATTAATTAAATTAAACCATAATAAATTAATCTCTTCCATATTTTGCTTAATTGACATTTTTTTATTTCAAACCATTTATATTTATATGAATTCAAGTGTTTGAAAATTGATTAACACCTATAATAAATTATGACCCTTGGTTTAACTATCGGTTAAACCTTTTATTCTAGCCATTTAGTTAATCACATTACTAAACTCCATTTAATAGTGTTTTGTAATTAACTAAAATAATATAAATATTTACCTTAACTTAATTAAACTTAAGTTTAAATTCATTATATTAGCATATCGGTCCATCCTTCTTTGGCCTAAATGTCTCTTCTTCTTTTTTCTTTCCTACCTTACCTCTTATTCAAATAACTGCTGATTCAAATCCTATATATAAAAAGTGAGCAACTGTTCACACGCATAGAGGAAGAAATTGTATAGGCTGCTACAATATCTTTAAATTTTTATTTCACAACACAGTTGCAAATTGTACAGGCTACCGAATTATAAAGCCAACTCAGCAACGAAATTCATATCTCAGAGTTATATTCAAGTTCATCGTCATTTAGAAATAAATATAGCATTTGTTTCACCCTATATAAACATAGCCACCGAAAAAAACAAAAATATTTCAGGCAACCAATCACTTTAGGGTCTACATCCATAACATATCTACTAAATTTCATTTCAGGTAATCTGCACTTAGAAATGTAGGCTACCAAACTTTAAAGTAATTTACATACATATGCAGCAGTTCATAAACAAGTGGATTTACTGGGTTCACAACAGTACACTAAGTATTCATTCCTATTTTATTACCAGTTGATAGGCAGAAACTCACCAACAATATAACATGACTTAACGAGAACATTCATCATAGACAGGGAAATAAGGCATGGACCTATAACAATCACAAATACGAAATTTCTTAAGCCAGCTTATTTTTCTTTCCCAATAGTTCACCCATCGATGGACAGTAAGATGCATTTAACTAAATACTTTGCGTGACGCAAAGGTTCCAGGAAATAAAATCAATAAGGCTTATATTCTTAGGCTGGGCTTCAATCAGTACGAATTTAAATCTCAACACCCTTCAAAAATTCATCCAAAACTATATTGCTATTGAAACAATGCAAATACACCCAATTTTAAAGATTCGTGTGAGGGTTACTCACCTAAATCAATGCTGTAGAAAATGAAACCATACTCCATTGCTTCGAGCGACATCGACATGCCGAAGCCCTTAAATCAACACGAACGACGTTGCGGCCTCCCCCCTTTCGTCTTTGCCTTGACCTACACGAGATATCGCGATTCTCGACTTCAATCATCTCGCTCACGCACGCGACCCAACCCTAGATCGCGAACCACCCCCGCATCGCCTCTGCCTTTGCCGTGCTCGAGTTCATGCAGAACAAAGAGGCTGTCATGAAATTTCTTCGATTCGAACTAGGGAGAAAGGGTGCGGCCATTTTTTTTGCAAGCTTGAGCGATTTGATTTCGACAATGAAGAAAAGGGCACGGTTCCTTATAGAATTGAACGAAGAGAAAAAAAATATCTACCTGTCTTTATTTATTTATTCAATGAAGAAGCGTATGAGGGAAGCTAAGGAAACGTATTAAAAATTGGGAATGGCTTCTTGAGTATGATTGTTTATTTTAATTTTATTATATTATCGGTTTTTAATTTCAACGAGTTTCTCACCTGTACAAGCAAACGGTAAATCCAAACGCCACGAAAATTGAAATCCGATAATAACTAATACGGATCCAATGGAACTAGTTTCGTCAAATTCCAAGACTGTGCCTCGGAAGACTATTTTTAAATTTAATTTAAATGATATATTTTCAAAACTGAACATATCGCCTTTAAATTAAATTTCAACCACTCTATTATCTTCAGTATCATCATTATAAATTTTGCAAACCTTTAAATTATTTTAAACAGGCTTAGAATTTCATGTTCAACAATTTACACAATTTTAATTTATTAAATCTAATAACTTAATTGCTATAAATGATAATATTTGAATTCAAGTTAAAAATTAACTTTTAAATATTTAAAATCAATTAATTATTCCATTTTAAATTGCTAAAAATTCTGGGTCGTCACATTCCTCCCCCCTTAAAAGAATTTCGTCCCCGAAATTACTAATTAGGAAGAATGGTCCAATACCCGTTTACCTTTTTCCCAAAACCCACAATTCAATGTCCTACCAACTATCTTTTTATAAAAGACCCCTTATCATTCTTACTAACTTCCCGAACCCTCCCACAGTTTCCAAACAATACCCTTTTTCTCAAACATTCAAATTTTAATTTAAAACCAAATTTTAAATTCTAAAAAAATTTCTAACTTCCCAAATTTCCGAAATTTTTTGCCAGCGTCTCATTTGCGCGGCTAGCTCGGTACAACTACAAAAGGCCTCTACGGGCTCCCAAATTCAAAAAAGAAAACAGAAAGCCAAGTGGCTGGATCAAAAACCTAATTCAATTTCATACATAAATTTAAATACATACCTTTTAGTCGGACAATACAAATTATCTCCTAAAATCAAATCCAATTTTTCTTTTCCCTTTATAATACCTGTATATCCTGCTTAACAATAATATCCAATCGTGACTTTTAAAATCATTTTATGCATTTCCTTACAGAAGTTTTTGTTTGTGTCAAAATTGGGCACAACACTCGTTGGAAGTTTTTGAAGAGATAATAAATGAAGAAAGTAAATTAAAATGTGGATTATCTAACAAAAACTCCAAATAACAGGAAGTAAATTGCACGGGAGACAACGATTTAGAGTGGTTCGGCATATTGCCTACGTCCACTATGAAGTTTTGTTACTTTATTGCTTGATATTCGGAGAATACAACTTTCTTATGTCAAATTACAGCAAGTAGTAAGCCAAAATTCGAAATCAAAGGCAGCGGTGGTGCTCTGAAGCAATTCTGGCAGCGTCCGGGCGTGTTTTTTCTCTAAAATTCTCCGATCCCTTTTCTGAATGACCGGGGGCTCTATTTATAGGTGTAGGAGGCTGATATTTCGCCTAAAATCAGGGGAGAACGCTTCTAGCACGTGAGGGGGGCCCATACGGTCGAATTCTGGAGATCCGGGCCCACTTTGGGATCGATTCGACCCTTGGTTCGAATCGATCAAAAAAGTGTCTAATCGTGATGAAACTTTGCGTGAACATTCTTCTACGTATATGCAAGTGTGGTGACCCCTTTAATTTTTACTTATAGATTTTTTTTTAAAAAAAAATGAATATATAATCAAATTCCATAATGTTAAGTTTGAATATTTAGAAGATTCATAGATTCTTTTCCCAAGATCCTGGATGACCAATATAATTATATCAGTTCATGATTCACCTTAAAATATCCCTACATATTTGATGATATGTTTGCTTCTTTTGTTTTGTATGAGATGAAGTTTACTACAGGCACAATGCATATGGGATTGGTAGTGCATAGTACAGTGCACCTTTGCATTTTCTTTTCTTAATTTACTACTCTTTCTGCATATATATGTCTATTATCACCTAATATAGTATTTAAGTGTTAAAAAGTGTAACTGAGAGAAGTATAATTGCTAATATGAACATACAAATCTGTTTTCACAATCACATTTTCATTTCAGGTTGAACAATTGTATTTGCACTGCATTTTTCAGATAGGTTGGAAATGCAAACTGGTATGCTTGGAGTTTGTATTTCAAAAACTTGGAGTTTTTATATCATTTTCTTCGAGCTGGAGACACTTGCACAACATGAACTGTGGTGAAGTGTTTCCAGGCTATAAGGGTTTGACCCTTAACCATCTGGGCCAGTCATGTTCCCACACTTACAACTTTTAAAACCATATTTCTTATGTAAACAATTTCTACAAACACTTTTCCTATCACAAGTTTGCTTATATCATATAAAAGTTTTTCTGAGAATTTACTTTCCCCAGGCTTTCAACACAAAACAAAAATATTTCCAAGTCCATTTCTTTTTAAAACCCTTTTTATTTTGAAATCAAATGCATAAATATGGGTCATACATTTTCCCAGAGATTATGCATCAACCAATACCTATTACAGGCCATGCATAACCCATCTTATTCAAAACTTGCAAGCTTGTTTTGTTTTTCTGAAAATCAGTTATACTTTACTGTTTTTTAATTGCCACCATCAAATCACAAAATAATTTCAAACTAAAGAAATCAGGGACTGACATGCACACATATCATACTGATATGTTGTATCAGTTTTCTCAGTTCCCAAAAAGATGACCAGACATTTATAAGATCATCAACTATTTACTTGCCATCAGAAATCATTCAACAAAGTTTTAGCTAAATACATGTTATAATCCAAGCACTCAGAAGAAAAAAAACCTCCTTACAGTTTACTTTAACTACTGATAATAACTAGATCATTCATTACAAGCATCTGCAAATACAAAGCAAATTTTCTCTTATTTATACTAGCAGCTAATGCCTCCTTCATCCATCAAGTCAACCTTAATTACCTGCATGCAATTCACTGAGCTGCCCTATTTAATTGAGACACCCAAGTGATTGCAAAGGCAACCAAAAGGGTCAGTTTACACTGGTATAAACATTAATGAATTTTATACACCTGTTTACAAATCTTATGAACATATAACACTTGCATAATCTAGCAGTTTGTAAACTATGCACACCAGTAAAAATTGCCAGATAACTTCAAGAATACAACCATTCATTCAACATATATGCAACAAGCCATGCATTATTCATAACATCATTTTTTTTACATAAATAAACCCAGGTTTTGTTCTCCCAGTTTCTCCCAGTATTTCATTCAGGTCATCATATTAAACCTTGTTTAATTTATATCCCTGTCCAGATATTTATAACCCAGAGATTTAAATCTCATTCCCCATTTTATTTATGGTCTAAATCCCCCTGTCAAATGAACACAAGTATGCATTGTGGAGGAATCACCCAGATTGTTTTATTTATTCCAACACACAAAGGCCTCAGGGTGCACTTGCACCATGCATATACTTCCTCCCACCTGAAGCAAGCAGATAATTGAATAACCCCAAATGACCAATTTAATTTTCTTTCACTTTTTCATAGGATCTATATGAGTTTCCCCCTCCAGTTTCTGCTTAATTCATTAAGCACCTGTTTATGGGTTTAATCATAAAACCCTCAATTCCTCCATGTTTCAGAAAAACATAATTACTTTCTAGTTCAATCCCTTGTTTTCCATTTATTTTCCTTACTGCAGAAATTTGCAGCAGGTTTTCCAAAACATTTTAAACATCATGATCCTTCTATATTATTGAAAAAAGGAAAAAGAATATGGACAGAGGTACTTGTTAAGGAAAATTTACCAAAAAAACTCAGAAATCCTCCTGCCTTATTATTTAGAAAATAAGCATGAGCCAGATTTCTATCTTGCTGCCTATGTCCTAAATAATTTAAATCCATACTTGACAATAATAAGAATAGAAAAAAAATGCTCAAAACATTTTAGCTTGGAAAACTGACATACAAGACTCCAAACAGAAATGCACAAACAAACATCCATCTCATCCATTTCATTCATAATAAACCACTTCAGAGATTTAAATAATTTTTATAATACTTTAGGCTGCCTACCAGAGGTCTTAATGCCATTGCATAAAATAGATTAATGCTCTCCTAGTATTTTCTTTTACTATCTTGCTCCTCTACTCGGCAAATCCCTTCAGAGCTGCTTACCCATATTTCTCCTATTTTATTTTATTTTATTTTTTTCTGAGATGATGATGGTCATGACGTGTACAGGTTTTATAAAGCTATTTTAGGGTTTAAGGATATGGGTAATTCCTTTGATACCCCTTTATTTTTCATGCACAGATTATACTTATGTATGGTCCTCAATTGGAATTACACTCATCTGATTTCCTTTAGTAGTTATTTCGGGATTCCAACACTTTAATTACTGCATGCTATTTCCATGATCTCATTCTATTCATGCCATATGCATGTGACCTTTGCTTATTTTATTTTCTGCTCAGTTTTCTTTTTAAAGAAACTTTAATCTTTTTGCACTTTTTACTTATCCTTCTTTTCTTATACGATCATGTACACTGCCATATACATTTAGATGATGTAAAAATTATTCATACTATATTGTTTTTATTCCTCCCTTTAAAACAGCAACTCCTTTTTACATATCTATGTGATAAAAATTATACATATAAGATTATTTATTTTCTTTTCTGGCAGCATGATTATATAAGTCATTTGAAACTTCATAAAATTCCATTGTGTTTTGCTTTTTAAATTAAATAGAAAATTTCCCTATATATTAAATACATGTGCTTATATAATTGTTTAGACATGGAACTATATTTGTTTTAAGTCCCAATTTTGATCACCTTAACTCCTTGCATCTTTATCAAACAGAAACTCCTATGCACATTTTTATTTACTAACAAGCTTTTTTGTTTTGATGCATCTTTTATTATTATTTTATTTTATTTTATTTTATTTTAGGGTCATTACATACCCTCCCCCTTAAAGGAATTATGTCCCCATAATTTCTTTTAATTTCTCCAAATAAAAATACTAATCCATAGTTTGTTTTAATTACATAATCCCATACTCACATTTTATGAAAGCAAGCAATGCATAAGAATATTCAGAAAATCATCATAAACTACTTAAACATACCTCTCCATAAGTAAACAAATTGGGGTATTTTGCCCTCATTTTATCCTCCACCTCCCATGTACAATCATTGGTGTCCAAGCTCCATTGAATTTTTACTAGTTTGATCACCTTGTTCCTCAACTTTATCTCCTCATTGGCAATTATCCCTACTGGTTCATTTGCATAGACCAAATTCTTTTGGATTTGAATTTGAGTAGGTGACTCCAGAATTGCTCCTTCATCGTGCACCCATTTTCTCAATTGAGAAACATGAAACACTGGTTGCACACCACTCAACTCCTCAGGTAACTTAAGTTTGTAGGCCATAGCACCAATTCTCTGCATAATCTGATATGGTCCTACAAATCTTGGTGATAGCTTACCAGATTTCCCAAACCTAAACACCTTTCTCATTGGTGATACCTTCAGAAAAACATACTCTCCTACCTTAAACTCCATTGGCTTTCTCCTTTTATCTGCATAAGACTTTTGTCTTGATTGTGCTGTCTTCATCCTATGTCTAATTAACTCAATCATGTTGGAAGTTTCTTTAACATGATCTGGTCCTAGTAGTATACCCTCTCCCATATCCAACCAACAGGCAGGAGATATGCAGGGTCTCCCGTACAAGGCTTCAAAGGGAGCCATTCCTATTTTTGACTGGTAGCTATTGTTATATGTGAACTCTGCCAAATGAATGTGATCCTCCCGATTACCCCCAAAGTCAAGCACACATGCTCTCAACAGATCCTCCAATATTTTGTTTACTATCTCTGTCTGCCCATCACTTTGAGGATGGTAGGCAGTGCTTAAGCATAGTTGAGTTCCCATTGCTTCTTGGAAGCTTTCCCAAAATCTTGAGGTGAAAAAAGTGTCTCTATCACTTACAATGGTCTTGGGTATACCATGTAGCCTCACCACTTCCTTAATAAATAATTGTGCAAGCCTAGTTGCATTTCTATCTGACTTGACAGGGACAAAGTGAGCTGATTTGGTTAGTCTATCGACAATTACCCATATACTATCATTGCCTTTCTTAGTTCTAGGCAAACCATCCACAAAATCCATGGAAATACTTTCCCATTTCCACTGAGGTACCTCCAAAGGTTGCAACATGCCAGAAGGCTTATGGTGATCTGCTTTAATTTGCTGACAGGTGAAACACTTTGCCACATATCTTGCCACTGCTTGTTTCATTCCTGGCCACCAGTAGCTTCTTTTTAAATCATGTTACATTTTAGTACCACCAGGGTGTATGGTGTACCTGGTTTTGTGATGCTCATTCATGATTTCTTCCTTCAACTCTGCAATGTCTGGTACACACAACTTCTCATTCTTCCTTAAATACCCCTTGTGATCTATTTTAAAATTTCCTAACTCAATGTTGCTAAGTAACATTTCCTTCTTCTCCTTCTAATTTTTATCTTGGTCTTTCATGCCACCAATTTTTTCCACTAGATTGGATTTTACTGTAATCAATCCTAGTGTACCATATTCCACCATGTCATCATGCTCTCTAAAATTCTTTTCATTCTTGCTATATATATCTGCCTCCCCAAGCATTACAAGGTTTTTAAATTCATCAATCATTAGACTTGCTAATCTAACATGATGCCTACTCAAGGCATCTGCCACCCTATTGGCTTTTCCAGGGGTGTACAAAATATCTAAATCATATGCAGCTAGAAATTCCATCCACCTTACTTGTCTCATATTCAAATCTTTTTGAGAAAATAAATACTTCAATGCTTGATGGTCTGTGAATAATTCAAACTTTGCTCCAAGCAAATATGCCTCCAAAGTTTTAATGCAAACACTATTGCAGCTAATTCTAGATCATGAGTTGCATATTTGGTTTCATTGGGTTTAAGCTGTCTTGATGCATATGCCACTACCTTGCCATGTTGCATAAGCACTGCACCTAACCCAGACCCACTAGCATCAGTATATACAACCATTCCTTCATTTGCTTCTGGGATTTGCAATACAGGAGCATCCACAAGTGCTTGTTTCAATTTCTCAAAAGCTTGTTCACACTGCTCAGTCCACACATATGGTTGGTTCTTCTTTGTCAACTTGGTCATTGGTGTGGCTATTCTTGAAAAATCCTTGATGAACCTTCTATAGTACCCTGCCAATCCCAAGAATGATCTCACCTCAGTCATTGTTCTGGGTCTACTCCATTATTGAACTGCAATCACTTTGCTTGGATCCACACTTATTCCTTGCTGTGACACTATGTGTCCTAAGAATTTTACTTCATGTTGCCAAAATGTACATTTTGAATACTTGGCTTTTAATTCATGTTCTCTAAGTCTGGATAATACTAGGTGTAGATGCATAGCATGATCATTTTCTGTCTTTGAGTAAATTAATATATCATCTATAAATACTGGAACAAATTTATCCAAAAAGTCTCTAAAAATTCTATTCATCAAGTCTACAAAATAGGTGGGAGCATTGGTCAAGCCAAATGGCATTACTAAAAATTCATATAGGCCATACCTTGTGTTAAAGGCTGTGTACTCAATGCTTTCCTCTGCAACTTTCATTTGGTGAAATCCAGAGGCTAAATCTAACCTTGAAAATATTTTAGCTCCATGCAATTGATCAAATAGATCATCTATTCTAGGCAGTGGGTACTTATTTTTAATGGTTACCTTGTTTAAATCCCTATAGTCTACACACAACCTCATTGTTCCATCATGCTTCTTGACAAAGAGCACTGGGGAACCCCAACTGGAACTACTTGATCTTATGAATCCTTTCTCTTCTAATTCTTCTAGTTGATGTTTTAATTCTACTAACTCTTTTGGACCCATCCTATAAGGCTTCTTAATGATTGGATTTGTTCCTGGCATTAACTTAATTTTGAATTCAACTGGTCTATTCTGAGGAATTCCTCTCACCTCTCCAAACACATCTATGTATTCATTAACTATTGGAATTTCCTCTATTTTTAATTCCTTTTGAATTTCGTTTATACTCCAAATTTTATTAAAACATGTGTTCTTTGCTATTTCACTTAGAACTGTAATTCTTTTGCCTTCATTTGTCTCCAAAGAAATGGTAAGGTTTTCTAAATTTAAAATTGCTTTATTTTTCATTAACCAATCTACCCCCAAAATAATCCCAATACCAGGATAATTTAAAGTATATAGATCTGAATCAAAGCCATAACCCCCTATGATTAATTTCAGACCCATACACTTCATCCCTAATATACAATGACTCCCTATGGGGCTGTGTACAGTTAAGGGTTGTTCAATAGAAACACAAGCAAGTGCTAACTTCTTTACAATTTCCAAAGATATTAGTGAATGTGAGGCACCAGTGTCATATACTACTGATATTGGTTGGGTATTGATTAGAATTATACGTTCAAGTTGCCCAACGTTTCCAGTGGTGTTTGTTGCCAAAGCTCCTACCTTGTTGTTTTCTTATGAGTCTTTGGGCAGTCCTTCTTTAAATGTCCCATTTTCCCATAGTTATAGCAGCTTCCTTTAGGTATTTTAGGATCAGGGCATTGGTTACTGTAATGTCCAGCTTTTCCACAATTAAAACAATGAGTGAATTTCTTGCTTTCAGGTGCTATTGCTCCTTCCCCTTTCTTAACTCCTTTACTTGCATTTCTCTTGTCATAAGGACCTCCCTTCTTCTTATTGAGCTTCATGTTCCGGAATTTCTCCCTTGTGGTATCATGTTGCTCAAAGGAGAGAGCTAAATCAATCACTTGATCAAAGGTTTTGTCTTTGTATGGCAACATTGCCCTGGATAGATTGGGATTCGAGCCTTGAATGTATCTTGCATTCTTTGCTTCTGCATTCCCTATCAACACCATTCCATATTTGGACAATGCTTCAAACTTCTGAGTGTACTCATTTACACTCATGCCTCCTTGCCTTAACCTAATAAAGTCTTCAAGCAGTGTGGCTTTGGCAGATGCTGGGATAAATCTGGCCTCAAGCATGTCCTTGAAATCATTCCAAGTGATGTTATTTTCTGGCCTTCCTACTATCACAACCTCCCACCAATCCAGTGCAACTCCCTTCAATTTCCTTGAAGCTATCTGTCTTTTCCTTTGGTCATTGATTTGCATATATGTAAAGACCCTCTCCATAGTCCTTATCCACATTTGAACACCCATAGCTCCTTTAGTGCCTTCAAAATCCTTTCCTTCCAAATTGGTACAAGTCTTAAGCAGTTTGGAGAGCTCCTCATGAGGATTGTCTTGCCTTGGTGCCATTCCATCCCCCAAAGCCCTCACAAAATCCTCCATGCTTATTACAGGTGGCTCACGTGATGGTCCTGCACCTGTGTGATGTCTTGGTCCTACCATAATGCTATAGATATAATCTTTAAGTTAGTTTATTTACTCCCATTATTTTTAGTATCTTTACTTTGTTTATTTATTTTATTTAGGTGTACTCTGTACATGTATCACATGCATACATTTCATTCAGTCATACAAAAGCATCCATCCCCAAAAATTCAATCAATGCATTCAATCATCCATATGCATACAATAATGTTTACTATGTTATTTAAAACATAGCTCTGATACCAACTGTGGTGACCCCTTTAATTTTTACTCATAGATTTTTAAAAAAAATGAATATATAATCAAATTCCATAATGTTAAGTTTGAATATTTAGAAGATTCATAGATTCTTTTCCCAAGATCTTGGATGACCAATCTAATTATATCAGTTCATGATTCACCTTAAAATAGCCCTACATATTTGATGATATGTTTGCTTCTTTTGTTTTGTATGAGATGAAGTTTACTACAGGCACAATGCATATGGGATTGGTAGTGCAAAGTACAGTGCACCTTTGCATTTTCTTTTCTTAATTTACTACTCTTTCTGCCTATATATGTCTATTATCACCTAATATAGTATTTATGTGTTAAAAAGTGTAACTGAGAGAAGTATAATTGCTAATATGAACATACAAATCTGTTTTCACAATCACATTTTCATTTCAGGTTGAACAATTGTATTTGCACTGCATTTTCTAGATAGGTTGGAAATGCAAACTGGTATGCTTGGAGTTTGTATTTCAAAAACTTGGAGTTTTTATATCATTTTCTTCGAGCTGGAGACACTTGCACAACATGAACTGTGGTGAAGTGTTTCCAGGCTATAAGGGTTTGACCCTTAACCATCTAGGCCAGTCATGTTCCCACACTTACAACTTTTAAAACCATATTTCTTATGTAAACAATTTCTACAAACACTTTTCCTATCACAAGTTTTCTTATATCATATAAAAGTTTTTCTGAGAATTTACTTTCCCCAGGCTTTCAACACAAAACAAAAATATTTCCAAGTCCATTTCTTTTTAAAACCCTTTTTATTTTGAAATCAAATGCATAAATATAGGTCATACATTTTCCCAAAGATTATGCATCAACCAATACCTATTACAGGCCATGCATAACCCATCTTATTCAAAACTTGCAAGCTTGTTTTGTTTTTCTGAAAATCAGTTATACTTTACTGTTTTTTAATTGCCACCATCAAATCACAAAATAATTTCAAACTAAAGAAATCAGGGACTGACATGCACACAGATCATACTGATATGTTGTATCAGTTTTCTCAGTTCCCAAAAAGATGACCAGACATTTATAAGATCATCAACTATTTACTTGCCATCAGAAATCATTCAACAAAGTATTAGCTAAATACATGTCATAATCCAAGCACACAGAAAAAAACCTCCTTACAGTTTACTTTAACTACTGATAATAACTAGATCATTCATTACAAGCATCTGCAAATACAAAGCAAATTTTCTCTTATTTATACTTGCAGCTAATGCCTCCTTCATCCATCAAGTCAAACTTAATTACCTGCATGCAATTCACTGAGCTGCCCCATTTAATTGAGACACCCAAGTGATTGCAAAGGCAACCAAAAGGGTCAGTTTACACTGGTATGAACATTAATGAATTTTATACACCTGTTTACAAATCTTATGAACTTATAACACTTGCATAATCTAGCAGTTTGTAAACTATGCACACCAGTAAAAATTGCCAGATAACTTCAAGAATACAACCATTTATTCAACATATATGCAACAAGCCATGCATTATTCATAACATCATGTTTTTTACATAAATAAACCCAGGTTTTGTTCTCCCAGTTTCTCCCAGTATTTCATTCAGGTCATCATATTAGACCTTGTTTAATTTATATCCCTGTCCAGATATTTATAACCCAGAGATTTAAATCTCATTCCCCATTTTATTTATGGTCTAAATCCCCCTGTCAAATGAACACAAGTATACATTGTGGAGGAATCACCCAGATTGTTTTATTTATTCCAACACACAAAGGCCTCAGGGTGCACTTGCACCATGCATATACTTCCTCCCACCTGAAGCAAGCAGATCATTGACTAACCCCAAATGACCAATTTAATTTTCTTTCACTTATTCATAGGATCTATTAATCTAATGAGTTTCCCCCTCCAGTTTCTGCTTAATTCATTAAGCACCTGTTTATGGGTTTAATCATAAAACCCTCAGTTCCTCCATGTTTCAGAAAAACATAATTACTTTCTAGTTCAATCCCTTGTTTTCCATTTATTTTCCTTACTGCAGAAATTTGCAGCAGGTTTTCCAAAACATTTTAAACATCATGATCCTTCTATATTATTGAAAAAAGGAAAAAGAATATGGACAGAGGTACTTGTTAAGGAAAATTTACCAAAAAAACTCAGAAATCCTCCTGCCTTATTATTTAGAAAATAAGCATGAGCCAGATTTCTATCTTGCTGCCTATGTCCTAAATAATTTAAATCCATACTTGACAATGATAAGAATAGAAAAAAATGCTCAAAACATTTTAGCTTGGAAAACTGACATACAAGACTCCAAACAGAAATGCACAAACAAACATCCATCTCATCCATTTCATTCATAATGAACCACTTCAGAGATTTAAATAATTTTTATAATACTTTAGGCTGCCTACCAGAGGTCTTAATGCCATTGCATAAAATAGATTAATGCTCACCTAGTATTTTCTTGTACTATCTTGCTCCTCTACTCGGCAAATCCCTTCAGAGCTGCTTACCCATATTTCTCCTATTTTATTTTATTTTATTTTTTTCTGAGATGATGATGGTCATGATGTGTACAGGTTTTATAAAGCTATTTTAGGGTTTAAGGATATGGGTAATTCCTTTGATACCCCTTTATTTTTCATGCACAGATTATACTTATGTATGGTCCTCAATTGGAATTACACTCATCTGATTTCCTTTAGTAGTTATTTCGGGATTCCAACACTTTAATTACTGCATGCTATTTCCATGATCTCATTCTATTCATGCCATATGCATGTGACCTTTGCTTATTTTATTTTCTGCTCAGTTTTTTTTAAAGAAACTTTAATCTTTTTGCACTTTTTACTTATCCTTCTTTTCTTATACAATCATGTACACTGCCATATACATTTAGGTGATGTAAAAATTATTCATACTATATTGTTTTTATTCCTCCCTTTAAAACAGCAACTCCTTTTTACATATCTATGTGATAAAAATTATGCACACAAGATTATTTATTTTCTTTTCTGGCAGCATGATTATATAAGTCATTTGAAACTTCATAAAATTCCATTGTGTTTTGATTTTTAAATTAAATAGAAAATTTCCCTATATATTAAATACATGTGCTTATATAATTGTTTAGACATGGAACTATATTTGTTTTAAGTCCCAATTTTGATCACCTTAACTCCTTGCATCTTTATCAAACAGAAACTCCTATGCACATTTTTATTTACTAACAAGCTTTTCTGTTTTGATGCATCTTTTATTATTATTATTTTTATTTTATTTTATTTTAGGGTCATTACAGCAAGCTCCTGTGAAAATTTCATAGCATTTGGATTTGTAGATCTCGAGTTATGATCGATTCTAGATGGAGTTTGTTTCCCCATGGATCCGTTCAAATCGATACGGTTCGAATCCATAGGGTAGAATCCATGCTTCTTCTATGAAAGTGATGACGTGGTGCGTATGCTTCGGGTCAATCCCCCTTTTTCTCCGAGTTTTCTGGGTCATATCCTTGGTTTTAGCCGCGTTTATCTGATGGATTCGAAGAGTTGGATTCGAAGGCATGCTTCCTTCGAATCGATGGAACTGGTACTCGTTCGAATCGGTCAAAGCATTTGATCGATTCGAGGTTGCCTCAATTGGGAGATTCGAAGACGAGTTTTTGGAATGGAGCCGGGGCTTCTTCACTTGCATGGATTCGAGGAAACTTTCCCCCGATGGATTCGAGCTAGGGCATACAAGGATGGATTCGAACCAAGGCATAATGGGATGGATACGACCTTAAAGCTTGCTCGATGGAGTCGAAGAAAGGTGTGTTCTGATGGATTCGAACCATGGCTGACTACCGATGGATTCGAACCAAGGCCTTGTGGACGGATTCGAACCAATACGTAGTTGATGGAGTCGAAGCATGGCCACTTGGATGGATTCGAACCAATGTGTGGTCGATGGATTCGGAGCATGGCTTACTTCTGATCGATTCGAACCTATGCCATTCCTGAGGGATTCGAGCCTATATCATTCCATCCATCTCCCATTGGCGATAACTTGAGAATACTAACTCGGATTGCCCCAAAATTTGGAACGTTGGTTTCTACCACTTAGCTTGACGTGTCTTATCAATTGTAGCCCGATCCGGACTCGGGAAAAATTCATCAATATTTGTAGTTACCCAATCAATCATTCCAAATTGAGGACATGTGATCCTGTCTTTTTCAGTCAGTTCTTGGTTATCTCGGCCTTGTCAAAAGGCGGGATAACATTTTCTTCCCAAAGTACTTCTTGTGTAAACATGACGTGCTTTGAAAAGCTGCGGTCTATCGTTGGACAATTAGAACATGCTTTGCTGAGAGTTGTATTCTTTATTGCTATAGCCAATCGTCGCATGATTGTGATCGGCTATTCGTCGTTGAAATCATGACGAGATGAATATCTGATCCCTGAGAACGATAACGATCAAATATTAGTCAAACATATGTGCATATATGTATCACCTTGACTTTGGCTAACGTTGCATGATTGCAAGTTGTTGTCAGTTCGGTCTGTTATCGAATTCTGCATCGGTCCTCTCCTGAACCGATTTGAGATTCGAGTTAAGACACTGTTTTTATGATTGTCTATAATCGCCCTCTTGTATCGATCCTCTCCTGAATCGATATAAAAGGTAGACAAGTAATTTTTCAAATTGAAGCGATTCGAGGGCAACGGATTCGAAGTGATATATGGATTCAGCCGTGTGATGGATTCGAACACGATAGGTGATTGAGCGATCTTTCGAATCGATAGGATATTGTGAGTGACCGGTGGTAGAAGGTCAATATGACCGGGAGATGAAGAGCCTCAAGCGTTTTCTCGAACCCGTATAAATACGCGAGGTAAGCCTCACTTTCACTTTTTACTTTTTACTAGTACCATCGCCGCTTCTTCGAATCGATCCTCCATAGCTAGAAACAACCGTGTCTTTGCACGAAACGATAAAATTCCACCAAGTCTTCTTTTGCAATCGAATCCAATTAGGTAACTAAGGGATCGATTCGAGCGTAGGGAATGATAAAACTGGAGTTTCCAGCATCGATTCAATCCTTTCTTCTGAAAATCATGAAGGGTTGTGAGATCTGGAATGGGTCGACTCGATGGATCTGAGGAACGAAACCATTCAATTCGTATCGATCGTAGAATGTTGTCTTGGAGGAGCGTAGATATTGATGGACGCTATCTTCCTTCATTGCTTCGCATCGATCCAGGAATAAACAGTTTGAATCGATCTTGAGTGCAAGGCTTCGAATCGATGGTTGTGAAAGAAGAAGGGTCTTGTGCCGATCGATTCGAAGTAATGATATTCTAATGGATTCGAAGGTGTTCAATATTGATCGATTCGAAGTTGTGCAGAGCTCATGGATTTGAATTGCTTCTCTGTCCCAAGGTCTCATCGAGTCGAACTACATGGAGTCGGGGCGTACCGATTCGAAGTTCATCGATTCGACTTGTATCAATTCGAGTCGATCGATTCGAACGTCCTTGCTTCTGGGACTCCCACTCTTCTGATTTGCTCCAACATCTGAACTACGACCGATTTCAAGTTGAACTTTAACGAACTCACTGAACTTTAGCATACTTGACTCCGGCGAGCTTCGGCCCTGCATAATCGAATTTGACTTGACCTCCTTTTTGAAGCTCGTCGATGGAACTGTGACTTAACCAACAATATAACAGAATGGTACTTGAATAGGTCAGTAGCATCTGGGTGGCGTGGAAGTGACGGTCAGCGATGACGGTCATTTTCATTCTCAAATTCCAAAGTTTCGTCGTTCGGACATCTTGCTTCAACTTGTAAAATCTGCTTAAGTTATGCATAGCACTTGCACTGCACGACATATTCATACACTTTACACTGGGGGAATGCATGGGATTTTTATGTATTTAACGCCGCTTTCTGGTGAGTTAGTTAATTATGGAATCTTCGAGTTCTCGACAACAAGAAGTACAAAGCTCGCCTCCTCCAGTGCTTGAGATTCCGGAAATCCCTCCTGAAGTTATAGATCCGGCTTCGGATGAGTTGCCGGTGGCCATATTTATCGAAGATCCTGTCGATTCTGTTCAGTCCAGTATCTCAGAGTCTTTGTTGGGCCGGATATGTTTGAAACATAACATATCCCCGGATAATGTTTTATTACCTAGTGCCAATGACAGACCACATAACCCACCTGAAGGATATACTGCCTTTTACCGCCATGCCTGCGCGGCTAGATCTCTCCCTCCTTTTAACCAATACATCAGAGAGATGCTGTCGTACTTAGGAATTGCTCCTTCACAACTCCATCCCAACGGGCATGCATTGCTGAATAGCGTCTTTGTAATATTTATGGACTGCCTATTTCGCCCGCCAAGGCCAAACGAGATCAGGCACATATTCAACTTCAAGAGCAGGGGCGATAGTCCATCTTTCACCTTTTTGGAAGCAGTTAGAAAATGCCAGTTTATGACAGGAGCCTGGACCAGACTCAGTTATTTTAAGAACGAATGGTTTTTTGTTCGATGCCCCCAGGGTTCGCTAGGCGATGGCTGTCTAGACGTAAGTGTCGTAAATCGCACAAGCCTTCTTTAACAGTCGTTATTAACATTTGAACTAATATCGGGCGTTTTTCTTGCAGCTATCATCTCAAGGACTGACGGTGGACACTACGAAGGTGTTGTCCGAATTTACAAGAGGTCCCGAGTAATTTGCGACACATCGACTCGGTGTTAACTGATGATAACTTAAGGACCCTGGGTGTAATTGAGAGGAACCAGAGTATTGTCATCGAGGGGTTGGCGAAACCGGCTTCGAAGACGAAGAAGAAGACGGTGAAAAGGAAGCCCGACATAGTGATAAGAGAAATGAGCGATGATGAGAGGACGCCTACTGATACCGAGTTTGCAGCTGATCTTTCCCGAGTAGAAGAAAAGCGGAAAGGCAGGGCTGTTGTCCCTAAACTTAAGAGACGGAAGTCTGTAGTCGTATCTCGTTTGATCCCCGGACTTATTACCTCTGACGCTGCTCTTTGTCAATCAGGAAACATTTTTATAGGACTGGATGACATTCCCATCCCGGAATACGTATCTCTCCACCATGAGTCCGGGTTGGATGAACTCCGGGAAGCTTTAGAAATAAGCGAGCCTTTACCTGTTAGTGCAGTCGACACTTCTGGTTGGTCGGGGGTTTTGCACATTTGCATACACTTTCATAACACTACACGACTTCTGCACAAATCGTATTGCTTTCGCCTGGTATTTAACTGAATTGTTTCCCTTTTTCAGGTGCTATGTCTGGCCGTCACTCTACATTGGACAAACTCCGACGAGTACATCACCCTCCGTCTTATTACGAATCTCGACGTGGAGACTCCGATCGCGAGCGTGAACGGAGGCATCATGGCCAGGAATATTATGCCAGGGATTATCATCGCAGTTATTCCAGTCAGGAGCGATCGGATAGAGATTGGAGACACCGGTCCTCCTCTCGTTCTCCTCCGCCACCCCGAAGCCATATTCAGGTGTCTGAGCCTCTGCGACATCAACCGTCTTCGCAGATTTCGAGGTTAGAGCCACACCGTTCTAGAACTGAGGTTGCTACGACCACAGCTGCGGAGGAGTCCCCTATTGAATCATCTGGTGAAGGGGCCATAAGACTTGCTCAGTTGAAGAGGGATTTTCCGGAGATTTGCTTCGACGCTTGTATTTTTCCTCCTAATCTTAAAAGAATCCCCGAAGACGCCGTAACCACGGTACTTAGCTACACCCGCGATTTCTATGCTCAGTACAAAGAATGGTATAAAGCGGCTGTTAAAGCTTCAAAAGCAGCCTTTGACCGGGCCAAAATTATCGTGAAACTGGAAGCCGACTTGGCTCAGAAGAATCGCATTGTTGACATACTCCAATCTGAGGCGGAATATTCCCGTAAGGCCGAAACCGAGTCGTTAAAAAATGTTGATGAGACATTAGTTGAGATGGCGAAGATGCAACAGGCACATTGCACTTTGGTTGAAGATTTGGGCCATCGATACAAAAATGTTGAAGCCGAGTGGGATGCGGCAGTCAAAGAACTAGAGGAATTAAAGGCTAAGTTTGCTGATATGAACAAAGAAAAAGATGATGCTAATACGGCCGCGCAAGAAGCGTGTGAGCAAGCTGTGTCTCTCCGAGCTGAGCGTGATGCGGCAGTTGCAAGGGTTAAGGAGGTTGAAACGGAGGTGGAGGAAAGAGTCCGGGCAGAGAGGTTCAAGATGGAGGCCGAATTTGACGAACTCTTGGACACATATAATGCCAATGTGTTAGAACATAGAAATTTCTCCTGGCTGGGAGATTACTCGATGCCACTCTACAATGCCTGGAAGAAATTGTTGGAGAACAAGAGGATGTCTTGCCCGGATGGAGTGTTAGATGAGTTTGAGCTCGAGTCACGTTTGCTTAGCGAGGATGAGAGAAAAAATCTTCACGAGGCGATAATTTCTGTTGAGAAAGAAAGACTTGGCATTCATCAAGCGGAGATTGGTGAAGGTTCGGGTGTCGCGCATCATAGCAAGAACATCGAAGTCCCTATCCCTACTTCATCCGAAGCTACCGCCGCGGTTGATCCACAAGTTATTCCTGCTTACAACCCGGGCCAACCGGAGTTGTCCTCTGGCAAGATTGTTGTCTCCGAGCCTGTTCAAGTTCCAAGGCAAGGCAAAGAAGGTGCTTTGATTATTTCCCTCATGTCTTGAAGTATCGATTTTCGAGAAAATTTTCTGGACTGATTACTTTTGCTCTCCTTTGTTCAGTGACTGAGAGTGTCGCATTCATGCCCCCAGTCCCTCCGGCTTTATATCCTACGCGCGGAGTTATTATCACTGAGGCAATCTCAACTGCTGCTATGGCTGGTGATATGGGAGAGGGGAGCTCGATGTCATTCGATGTTCAAATGATTGAAGAGCTACTTGGTCACTCCCTTGACCCTATTCCTGATCCTTCATTTGCGACGAGTGGAGTTGCTCCAATTTTCAGTTCTATCGTAACAACCACCAGCGTATCCAGCGCAGCTCAGTTGACTTGAGAAGAAGAGATTTTAGCTGAGATAAGCGCTGAAATAGCCACGACGGTGACGGTTGGTGGTCCCGGTAGCGACACTGCTCCATCGAGCTTATCTTCTTTAATGGTGATCTCTCCTGGTGGCACGGTAACTATCTCGAGCGTTGCTAAAAAAACACCTGTCACCGCCCCCATGCCTTCAGTTCGCCCTCACAAGAGGATCTCTATCCCTTCCAGCTCTGAGGAAGACGTTGATATTATGCCAGATCCTGAGGATGTTCCAAAGAAGGACAAAAAGTCTCGTAGGAAGCCGGGTAGCGGGTCTAGCGGCTCAACTCCGAAGAAGAAACCCCGGAAGAAGAAGGAGTGAACTTCTCGTTTTATCATGTGGTTGTGAAATGGCAATTCTTTTACCTTTTCTTTTGTTCTTCTAGAGCCGTGTATATATGTGGATTCGGCTTCCACCTAATTGAAACTTTTTGACTTGCCATGTAATCAAACTTGTTTTTATTAGTTGATTGAATGGGAAGTTGCTCTTTTCTTTTAATTGAGCGTTTTGCAATGTTTGTTTTTTTATATATATACCAAGTATGGAAATATAATTTCGTGTCATGATTTGGTGAATGAGCTGAACTCCGGATATAGTATCTCTTCGGTTAGTGACTAACTCTTAGCTTTTCTGCCCCTAGTCTCGGGGAACAACATTTGTATTTTGGTGGTTGATCGCATTTTCTGCGAATCTTAAGCGTATGTCCACATTCTGGGGACTTAGGATAATTTGAGATCGATATTCCGGTTCGCATTCTGGGAACTTGAGAGTTATCGATACTTGTAATACAGTTCGCGCTTCGGGAACCTGGAATTGATGTTTATACTTTGTTCGCGCTCTGGGAACGAGTTGTTGAATGTTTATACTCCAATTCACACTCGGGGAATTTGGAGTCCGTTCGCACTCCGGGAACGAATTGTTGAATGTTTATACTCCAATTCACACTCTGGGAATTCGGAGTCCGTTCGCGCTCTGGGAACGAGTTATTGAATGTTTATACTCCAATTCGCACTCTGGGAAGTTGGAGTTCGTTCGCACTCTGGGAACGAATTATTGAATGTTTATACTCCAATTCACGCTCTGGGAAGTTGGAGTCCGTTCACGCTCTGGGAACGGGTTATTGAATGTTTATACTCCAATTCACACTCTGGGAATTTGGAGTCCGTTCACACTCCGGGAACGAATTTTTGAATGTTTATACTCCAATTCGTACTCTGGGAAGTTGGAGTCCGTTCGCGCTCTGGGAACGGGTTATTGAATGTTTATACTCTAATTCACACTCTGGGAATTTGGAGTCCGTTCACACTCCGGGAACGAATTGTTGAATGTTTATACTCCAATTCACGCTCTGTGAAGTTGGAGTCCGTTCGCACTGTAGGAACGAATTATTGAATGTTTATACTCCAATTCACGCTCTGGGAAGTTGGAGTCCGGTCGCACTATGGGAACGAATTATTGAATGTTTATACTCCAATTCACGCTCTGGGAAGTTGGAGTCCGTTCACGCTGTGGGAACGAATTATTGAGTGTTTATACTCCAATTCACGCTCTGGGAAGTTGGAGTCCGTTCGCGCTCTGGGAGCGAATTGTTAAATGGACTGTCGTGTGTTGGTCCAGTTCAGCCTTTGATGTGTTGACTTGCCCCCGAGCTGGGGTTTCACCCAGTGAGTGGCCGGTCGTATCACAGTCACTCGCTATTTGAATAAATTCCATTGTTTGATGGAACTTAGCTCTTCGTGTGTCGTGATTGTTGAATGTTGTATTCGGTGAATCACAGCTCAAGCTTGAAGAGATAGTATTTTATTGCTGAAATAATAAAATACGGCAAAGTCAGTGCCTATTCAAATTTCAGAATGTAAAGGAAACTGCAAGGCATTCATAGATCAAATAAAGCCTGTCATGTGTAGCAATGATGAAGGTCCTTGCTTCTCCAGGCTCTTGGCAAAATAGGACCGCCCAATGTCGACAACAAGAACAGGTCATCCTCGAATTTCTGTTCAATTACACATGGCCCTTCCCACGTTGGTTTCACGTGCGGTGGTGTTGAGTGCACTCTTCCGTAGACGAAATCACCAATTTTAAAGGTTTGGGGTTGATCATTGACATCGTGCGACCGGGAAACTCGCTTTCGGAGTATGATGGTCCTTAAGTCGGCCTGGTCTCCCATAACAACACCAACTCCTTTGCCAGTGGGGAATTTTAAGGTTAGGCACCATGGGGCGATAACAGCCCTGAATTCAGCAAGGGCCGGTCAGCCCAAGAAGGCATTGTACGGTGAATCTACGTCCATCACCACGAATCGCAACGTCCGGATTCTACAGCATTGTCTTGTTCCCAATTTTGTTGGTATTTCTAGTTCTCCAATGGGTATGGCCGCGCTCCCGTCAAAGCCGCGAATGCTGGATTGGAATGGTTTCAAGTTTTTGGTTCTCAGATTCATTTGATCGTAGGCTCGCTTAAATATTATATTCACGGAACTTCCGCTGTCAACCAGAATCCTTTCCATTCACACATGGACTACCTGAGCTGATATGACTAGTGGATCGGTTGTCGGGACTATGATTCTTTCATCATCACTGTACTGAAATACGATGTCGTCGGTCATTGCTTTCTGTCGTTTGATCTGAACTATATCTTTCAAATGTCTACGGCATGCAGCATCTGCATGCCTAATAGGGCTGGCATATGACTTCATCTCATCCCAGCTCCGCTTTGTTAGATAAGGGATACCTCCGACAGCATTTACTACCAACCTCCAGCCGGTGGGGGTGGAGTCTTCCTGCATCAGATAATTGGATTCATTACTTTGATTTGATGGGCCCGCTTTTCCCGGTTGCGGCGTCTGAACAAACTGCTCCAGCTTCTTTTCTCTGATCAATTTTTCAACGAGATCTTGTAAGTGACGACACTCGTTTGTATCGTGCCCGTAGCTTTCATGGAACCGGCAAAACTTTCTGGTCTGGATTTGCATCTCTGACGACGGCCTTGGCGCAGGTTTTTGATACTGAGTTGTATCACGGGTTTGTAAATATAGGTCCTCTAATGATGTATTCAGAGGAGTGTAACTGTCAAACATCGGATTCTTGCGCTGCGGGCCACGATTTTGATCTTGCTTCTTAATTTGATTCACGCTCTCTCTTTGCCGAGCTTGTTTGTTTTTAACGTTCAACTGAACTTTTCCGGAGCTCTCACCGGACTGTTTGATTGCTACATTGCTTTGAATCCCTTTCGTACTCGGTCCTGCATCAGTTTGCTTCCTAGACTGTTTCACGTCCTCCCTTCTCAGGAATTGAGTCGCCTTGGCGTGGAAACGGTCCAACGATGCATGTGGTTTTCCTGCTAACCAGCTGCCAAACTCAGAATCGGGGTCGATCCCCTTAGTCAGCGCCATAAGGATGGAGTTATCGTTTGGATTGCTGATCTTTGCACATGTCGTATGGAATCTCTCTAAATAGTGTCTGAGCGTTTCTCCAGGAGCTTGAGTGACACTAGACAGAGTGTTGACATCTTTCGGCCTTGCGACGTGCATGCAGAATTGTTCAACGAATTTTGTGGCCAACTGGTTGAATGAAGAGATGGATCGAGGAGGCAATCGGGTGAACCACATGGTGGCAATGCCCCCCAAGGATATGGGGAAACTACGACACTTCACGGCATCGTCGGGGCGGGCAGCAGTCATCAACCATTCATATTTCAGAATATATTGGTTGGGATCGGAGTTTCCTTCGTACATGGGTAAAGTTGGCATTCTGAATCGCCGTGGGGGTTCGGCAGTAAGGATATCGTCTGTAAAAGGAGTGTGACTTCGGGAAACTCCCCGATCGTCATTTGTGAATCCCTAACTCTCATGGATCATCTGACGTATCATAGTTGAAAGATCCGGCATTTGCGCGTTTTGTGCGGCCTGCACCGGAGTATGATTACGTTCCATTCTTTGGGGCTGGTTCGGATATTGTCGACGGTCCAAGTTTTGCCTTCTTGGTTCGTGGTTTTCTGGGACGTATAGTTCAGGAGTACGTCCGCTATGACGACGGTCCAGGTCCGACTGATCTTGGGCGTCGACTCTTGGTTCGGCCGCAACGTTAGTGGTGCGGTATTCTGCGGTGTGGTGAGAAACGGCACCTCCTCGGGAGGAGGGTCCGATTTGGAAACTGGCTGACGGACCTACCCTTAGTTGTCCAACGGTCAGTGCCGGTTGATTTTCAGTGACTGGCATGTGACTCCCATCTAGTCGGGGTCGTGGTGATCGATTGTGGTAATCAGAAGATGAAGAACTCTTGCTGGAGGAGCGAGAAGCGTGGTCTCTCTTGGACCTTTTTCGCTTCTGGCGATCCAGCTTGTCGATTAGCTCAGCATTAGCGCGTAGCTGTTCTTCCAGTTGTTGCCGACTCTGGGTCGGCTCTTCGAGTAGCAACTGCAACTCTTGTCGGGTAACCGAACCTAACGGTTCGGAGTGCCCAGTAGCATCCTGATTAGATGGAGGTGGCGGCACAGGATTCTGTCGATCCTGCTCTTGTTGATTGATAGCATTTGAGGTGGTTCTTGTATTAACCATCTTGAAAGCTAAATTCCTTTCCTAGACTTTGTATAATTCTGAATAGAAGGGAAGGAAGTTGGAATTGAAATCTGGATCTCTCTCTTAGATTTATGCAATCCGATATCGATGATAGATCCAATGAGCAAGAGAAAACCTGGGTTTTCTCGGTGAAAGTACCAAAGTGTTTGTGTCAAAATTAGGCACAACACTCGTCGGAAGTTTTTGAAGAGATAATAAATGAAGAAAGTAAATTAAAATATGGATTATCTAACAAAAACTCCAAATAACAGGAAGTAAATTGCACGAGAGACAACAATTTAGAGTGGTTCGTTGTATTGCCTACGTCCACTATGAAGTTTTGTTACTTTATTGCTTGATATTCGGAGAATACAACTTTTTTATGTCAAATTATAGCAAGTAGTAAGACAAAATTCGAAATCAAAGGCAGCGGTGGTGCTCTGAAGCAATTCTGGCAGCGTCCGGGCGTGTTTTTTCTCTAAAATTCTTCGATCCCTTTTCTGAATGACCAGGGGCTCTATTTATAGGTGTAGGAGGCTGATATTTCGCCTAAAATCAGGGGAGAACGCTTCTAGCACGTGAGGGGGGCCCATACGGTCGAATTCTGGAGATCCGGGCCCACTTTGGGATCGATTTGACCCTTGGTTCGAATCGATCAAAAAAGTCCAATCGTGATGAAACTTGGCGTGAACATTCTTCTACGTATATGCAAGCTCCTGTGAAAATTTCATAGCATTTGGATTTGTAGATCTCGAGTTATGATCGATTCAAGATGGAGTTTTTTGCCCCATGGATCCGTTCGAATCGATACGGTTCGAATCCATAGGGTCGAATCCATGCTTCTGCATATGAAAGTGATGACGTGGTGCGTATGCTTCGGGTCAATCCCCCTTTTTCTTCGAGTTTTCTGGGTCATATCCTTGGTTTTAGCCGCGTTTATCGATGGATTCGAAGAGTTGGATTCGAAGGAATGCTTCCTTCGAATCGATGGAACTGGTACTCGTTCGAATCGGTCAAAGCATTTGATCGATTCGATGTTGCCTCAATTGGGAGATTCGAAGACGAGTTTTTGGAATGGAGCCGGGGCTTCTTCACTTGCATGGATTCGAGGAAACTTTCCACCGAAGGATTCGAGCTAGGGCATACAAGGATGGATTCGAACCAAGGCATAATGGGATGGATACGACCTTAAAGCTTGCTCGATGGAGTCGAAGCAAGGTGTGTTCTGATGGATTCGAACCATGGCTGACTACCGATGGATTCGAACCAAGGCCTTGTGGATGGATTCGAACCAATGCGTGGTTGATGGAGTCAAAGCATGGCCACTTGGATGGATTCGAACCAATGTGTGGTCGATGGATTCGGAGCATGGCTTACTTCTGATCGATTCGAACCTATGCCATTCCTGAGGGATTCGAGCCTATATCATTCCATCCATCTCCCATTGGCGATAACTTGAGCATACTAACTCGGATTGCCCCGAAATTTGGAACGTTGGTTTCTACCACTTAGCTTGACGTGTCTTATCAATCGTAGCCCGATCCGTACTCGGGCAAAATTCATCGATATTTGTAGTTGCCCAATCAATCATTCCAAATTGAGGACATGTGATCCTGTCTTTTTCAGTCAGTTCCTGGTTATCTCGGCCTTGCCAAAAGGCGGGATAACAGTTTTCATCTCTACTTCTATTCAAATTAGTTTTCCCATTTCCATATGAATTTAATTTGTCTTCACTTCTGAGTATTGAATTTTATCTTTCATTTATAACTGATTCATATTAGTTTCATCTACTAATTTACTTTAATTTCCATTTTGAAATTGTTTTGTCGTTAACAAAAAATTTCCCAAAAATTTTCTAACTCCCAAAATTTCCGAATTTTTCTATCAGAATCTCCTTTGTACGGAGGAGCTTTTGCAATTTGACAAGAGATATAAATATATATACACATCGACCCACATGGTCGGAAAAAGCAAAAACAGTTCATATTCCCTATTTTTATTGCGTAGTCGTACCTTTATTTAGCATTTTAAGCAAGCGGCTTATTATTTAAGCATTTAACGCGTCCAAATCTAGCCAAATGGCTCTCAAGTACCTGTACTTACTCAATTTAAACATGTAAGTGCCATATATAGAAAATCTATTTGCATTCACTTACTTTTAATGGCTAATCACAAGCATTTGAAAAGCAACAAACACCAAATGCTTGCCATAAGTGATTTATATGATTTAAAGCTAATTCAATTGCTTTCAACCAATTCATAAGCCATTTCATTCAATTTTAATGGTTTGCAACTCAATTTCTTACATTCAGTTGATTTTTAATCGAAACAAGCTCATATTCACTTCAAATGATTCAAAATCAATTTTATTTAATCTCTATCGACTCATAGAATTTTAATTACTTTTGTTTATGCCAAACGACAATTATTTTTATGCAATTTTGACGATATTCGCTTAATAGAGTATCTATTTTAGTTTATAA
This sequence comes from Allium cepa, assembly GCA_030765085.1. Classification (NCBI taxonomy): domain Eukaryota; kingdom Viridiplantae; phylum Streptophyta; class Magnoliopsida; order Asparagales; family Amaryllidaceae; genus Allium; species Allium cepa. The sequence continues at coordinate 669,499,793 of CM060939.1, read as the reverse complement.
CTACTTTAAATTAATTTTCTACTCATTCTGTATTTAATTCCATTTTATTTCCAATTTATTCACCAACCATACATTGCATTTCATTCATCTCCGCATTGGTTTCATTTTAAAACTATTTCATTGAGCTTGACAACATTCAATGCTTAAACTAATATCCATTTCGCAAAAATAAATTTAACCCAAACCTCTTATTTAATAACCTTCCATTCTAATAACCCAATACCAACTAAAACTTTGATTTAATTTTTATTCAAGCAGACTTCATCCATTTATTGTTTAATTCGATTAACCCACTTATTCGCCCCATATTTAAATTTTTAATTTACTTACTTAATTCATTTTCGAATTTATTTTATTAATACAAAGCCATTCTCAATTTATTTCTATTCACTTGGGTTTTGTTTGCAATTCAAACCATGTTTATTACAAATCACTTTCATTTCATACGACAACACTTCTCTTATATCTAATTTACTTGCAAATTACATTTAATATTATCTATAACACTCTTGAATTATTTGTAATTCAAACCATCACTATTTCGATCCAACTCTATTTTATTTTTATTTTTACAGCATCTCCACTTATTCAACTTGTTATCAAATCCAAGTCGAATTCTATTTATAATTCGAATTCATTTCCAAACTCCATTATTAACTTACAATCCATTTTATTTAACCAAGTTAAATTTTATTAATATATTCAGTCAAATAATTTATTTAGCTGATTAGCTTACTTTCAACTTTTATTACAAAAATCAATTCATTAAATTTTCCTGAGTTAAATCTTATTTATAATTACGGTTTTGGATTTTCTTTCATCTTTCAAAATTCCAACACCTTTATTTAAAAAAAATTTAGAAATTCTTTTAAATTCACATCATACTAATAAAATAGCTCTTTATAAAAATACTTCTTATAACTCGATGTCTCAACCAGTCCATCCTTGCTCTCATAGAAATTCAGTCATACGTTGATCAGGCGTAGGACTGAAATCTATAAGTACTTGGTAAACCCGTTTTCAACATCCAGTGAAAATACTTGAAAAATAATTTTATTGAAAATATAGAAAACAGTTTTTGGAATAGAGGAAATATCTTTGGTGAGAATGCTCTGGAAATCATCACTCCCATCCATGGTCGCAGTTACATCCTGGGTTACGTAGCCATCGCAGCAAAAGTCCATGTAGTCGTAGGCACTCCGTGCCCATTGATTACGCCATGGAACCCACAACAGATCGCAGTTACATTCTAGGGTTACGTTGCCATCGCGGCAAAAGTCCAAGTAACTGTTGGCTCTCAGCGGCACACACGACTTTCGCTGTCAAAATGAAACTTCTTCACTCCTACATAGGTCACAGTCTACCGATATAAAATCAAACGCAGACTGTTGGCTCTCAGCGGCACACACGACTTTCGCTATGTTACCATAGGTCGCTGTCTACCGATATAAAATCAAACGCAGATTGTTGGCTCTCAGCGGCACACACGACTTCCGCTATGGTATACTCTACTCATAATCCTCAGGAACTAATTTTGTCTGGACTCCTCACAGGATCAACCTTAGAACCCTCCTTGGGGCTCAAGGCAGCACCACCCGGTGGCACTCCTGAGAAGTTCATTTCAAGGGAGCACTTTTTTCCCCAGAGCCATCATCAAAGCACTTTATACTATACACATATAGTATCTTTCAAATCATACACCTAGTATGATCTCATACAAAGCTCCTTTACACAAAATCGATTATCCCAAAATCAATAATTCTCAAACTAGGCTTTTCAAATTTCAGTATTGATTTTACCCAATAATCAAAAGCCTTTCCAAATCCAAAGGTTCCCAAAACCTTTTCTCAAAATCCTCATAAGATCCTTTATATACATACATACATATACATATACATATATACATATATAAATATATATATAATCCTTGATAAAAAATCTTTGGATCATTATCAAACTGGTAAAAAAACCCTTTTATACTTCAAAACACCTTCAAAATCCTTTTCTTCTGTCAATAGATTCAATAAGGGAAGATTTATCTTATATAACAAAGATATATAACTTTGTTTATTCAAAATCAAATATTCAAATTTTGATTACCCTTTAAAGTCTTAATTTCATTCAAAACTATGCGATGTACACTTATCATCCGTACGCCATACCAATCTGATCGCTCACTCGATCACACAATTTCACTTCCGAACTAGTATCGTCCACCCGACTTCCTAGTGCGGACACAGATCTGGTTTCTTGATCAGAAACCATCATTCTCCTTGCATAGCCATAACTATGATAGAGAATATCCAGAACCAATCAACAATCCATATCCAGGTTCGCCGTCGAAAATCGAGTGAAAAATCCCAACTCGAATCGATAAACTATCTCGAAATTCTGTGCTCGAATCTGTATTAAATCACTATACGAATAGAATAATATACGTACATCCTATGTATTTTAACTTCATTTATTATTAGCCAAACCAATTTCCTTTCTATTCACATTCACTTATTCACAATTGCCTCAATTCCATTGGATTATCACTTCAATCCTTATCTCAGTTGGGTATTTAATCAATAACAGTTTGAACTCCGACCAGTTTATTTTTAGAAAATAGCTTGAAAAGTTTAAAAATAGATAAGTAGTTGAAAAATAATTATCAGTTTGCAAAATAGCTGTAAAATAGTTAACTAATTGTAAAATAGTTGGAGAATAGTTGAATAGTTTTAGAAATTTAGATAATTACAAAATAGTTGTAAAATAGTAATTAATTTGTGAAATAGTTGAAAAATAATAATTAGTTTATAAAACAGTTGAGAAACGGTTAATAGTTCTAAAAATAATTGTAAAACAAATATAAAATAATTTGGCTTTAAAAAGAAAGGTTGTATATATTAAATAGCTTGGAAAAATAAGTTTATATTAAAACAATTTATATTGAAAATAGGCCAGAGTCAAAACTGTTCACTTTCCCATCAATTCAATTTAAATTTCCTCTTCCATTTAAATTGACTCAATTCAAATTTGAATAACTTCAATTTCCATTGAAATTGACTTAATCCCAGTTCAAGTTGAATTAATTCTCAATTTCTTTCCAACTTCAAATCAAATTCCATTTGTTCTAACTTATTAAACTTTATTTACAGTTCCAAATTATTCAACTAAATTTGGACTATTATCAATTGAACCCACTTCCAGTTCAAATCATTTCAATTTAATCTAATCCAAATTTTCCATTTAAATTTTAAACCTTCAGATTAATAACCTTTCCACTTAAGTTTAAAACTTACTTCACTTTGGGTTTCACATCACATTCCAAGGAAAATTCAAAACTCAACCTTAGAGTTTATCTTCATATTTATTTCCTTTACACACCAGGTTACCTTTAAATTTTAAACCACCCTTGGTTTTAATTTCAAACCAAATCCCTTAAAAATCTTCCAAACATTTCTTGTTTTAAAATAAGACTATATTCAAAATAGTCTGAATTTTATTATTGTTATTTTCTTTAACTCTTTGAAACAGTTGATTGTTTCTAGACTTAGGTTTTAAAACTTCAAAATTTTGAAACCTACTTTAATTTAGAAGTTATACTCATCTTATAAATTTACTTCATTTGGCTTACTTAATAACAAATATATCACTATTAAACAAAATAACTATTTACGATAATACCCAAGGTAATCATATCTAGATACCAATTTCTTTTTATATTAGTCTTACTTCTATAAATTCAAGATTAAATTTCAATTTGAATCCATTTCAAACTTACCTTTATTTAAAGTTTTTTTTAAATAATTTAATTTCTAAGCTCAATTTCTAGAATTTCATTTTCAATCAATTTAATTTTAATTTGGTTGTATTTCTGTTACCACTTAATTTAATTCCAATTCAAGATTTCAGTTATGTAGTATTTTATATTACTTCTTAATTTAATTTAAATAATTTAACAACCAGTCACCTTAATATTTATTAGAAGGAAATATTTCTTTATATATCAAAATATATTTTTATACAAAATCACCTAAAATCTTTATATAAGAAAATAACAAGTACGCTCTCATATATATATATATATATATATATATATACACACACACACACACACACTCAACTCATTCTAGAGTACTACGGACTCTATTTAATGAGTAATCCCCACCAGAGCCAAGGTTCTCGCTTAACCTTTCAGCTCTGATACCAACTGTAACGATCCGGAATTTTCGATCCCAAAAATTCTAGATAGTTATGAAAAAGAAGAAAGAGATAGAAGAAGAAGAAGAAGAAGAACAGAACACCAACATCTCACATACGCAGCGGATAAAATATAATAATAAATAATATCAGTTTACAAAGAATAATATTCTGTCGATTACATTTTAATATATCAGAGTTACACATATATTCAAACACTGGACATATACAAATCAACATGTCTCAGATTTACAATAATATAATACAGCAGAAATACTCTACACGTTCCTACCATCCAGCTCGCCTCCTGAGCTCCAGAACGTCCTTACCTGAAAATCTGGAATACTCGGTCTGACCCGAGCATTACATTAAAGTAATCACTCGGGTCAGGCTGGAAACCAGCGTGAGTAAACCCAACTAACAAGAAATTTTAATACATAAAATTTATTCAATCCCGAGTAACTCGTACTCCACTACACTACAAATTTTAACTTTCCATACTCATCTCTACAATCATCTAAGTATCATTACTCAGATTAAACGACAACGTTTACACTATTTATTCCATTCCAGCCTATTTATAAAATATCAAATCCATACAGAATTATTGTAGATTACAAATCGAAATGGTTTCGGATATTTTTGATATCCGACCCCGAACTCTACGTATCCAAAGTCTACCCTTTTTAAGATCCAGTTGACAAATCTCCATTTAAATTAGCATTAGAATGTCATAATTTAACGTACTAAAACTGTTGAGAAATTCAGATATTCTATTCAATTTGGACATTATAAAGCTTGATTAGTTGGTCCCATCATTATTGATTAATTAAATTAAACCATAATAAATTAATCTCTTCCATATTCTGCTTAATTAACATTTTTTTATTTCAAACCATTTATATTTATATGAATTCAAATGTTCGAAAATTGATTAACACCTATAATAAATTATGACCCTTGGTTTAACTATCGGTTAAACCTTTTATTCTAGCCATTTAGTTAATCACATTACTAAACTCCATTTAATAGTGTTTTGTAATTAACTAAAATAATATAAATATTTACCTTAACTTAATTAAACTTAAGTTTAAATTCATTAAATTAGCATATCGGTCCATCCTTATTCGGCCCAAATGTCTCTCTTTTTTCGTTCCTACCTTACCTCTTGTTCAAATAACTACCGATTCAAATCCTATATATAAAAAGTGAGCAACTCTTCACACGCATAGAGGAAGAAATTGTAGGCTGCTACAGTATATTTAAATTTTTATTTCACAACACAGTTGCAAATTGTATAGGCTACTGAATTATAAAGCCAACTCAGCAACAAAATTCATATCTCAGAGTTATATTCAAGTTCATCGTCATTTAGAAATAAATATAGCATTTGTTTCACCCTATATAAACATAGCCATCGAAAAAAACAAAAATATTTCAGGCAACCAATCACTTCAGGGTCTACATCCATAAGATAGCTACTAAATTTCATTTCAGGTAATCTGCACTTAGAAATGTAGGCTACCAAGCTTTAAAGTAATTTACATACATATGCAGCAGTTCATAAACAAGTGGATTTACTGGGTTCACAACAATATACTAAGTATTCCTATTTTATTACCTGTTGATAGGCAGAAACTCACCAACAATATAACATGACTTAACGAGAACATTCATCACAGACAGGGAAATAAGGCATGGACCTATAACAATCACAAATACAAAATTTCTTAAGTCAGCTTATTTTTCTTTCCCAATAGTTCACCCGTCGATGGACAGTAAGACGCATTTAACTAAATACTTTGCGTGACGCAAAGATTCCAGGAAATAAAATCTACAAGGCTTATATTCTTAGGCTGGGCTTCAATCAGTACGAATTTAAATCTCAGCACCCTTCAAAGATTCAACCAAAACTATATTGCTATTGAAACAATGCAAATACACCCAATTTTAAAGATTCATGTGAGGGTTATTCACCTAAATCAATGCTGCAGAAATCGAAACAAATACTCCACTGCTTTGAGCGACGTCGAGATGCCGAAGCCCTTCAATCAACACGAACGACGTTGCGGCCTCCCCCCTTTCGTCTTTGCCTCGACCTACACGAGATGTCGTGATTCTCGTCTTCAATAATCTCGCTCACGCTCGCGACCCAACCCTAGATCGCGAACCACCCCCGCATCGCCTCTGCCTTTGCCGTGCTCGAGTTCGTGTAGAACAAAGAGGCATTCACGAAATTTCTTCGATTCGAATTGGGGAGAAAGGGTGCGGCCATTTTTTTAAGCTTGAGCGATTTGATTTCGACAATGAAGAAAAGGCACGATTCCTTATAGATTTGAACGAAGAGAAAAAAATATCTACCTGTCTTTATTTATTTATTCAACGAAGAAGCGTATAGGGGAAGCTAAGGCAATGTATTAAAAATTAGGAATGGCTTCTTGAGTATGATTGTTTATTTTATTTTTATTGTATTATTGGTTTTTAATTTCAACGCGTTTCTCACCCGTACGAGCAAACGGTAAATCCAAACGCTACGAAAATTGAAATCCGATAATAACTAACTATTACGGATCCAATGGAACTGGTTTCATCAAATTCTGAGACTGTGCCTCGGAAGGCTATTTTTAAATTTAATTTAAACGATATATTTTCAAAATTGAACATATCGCCTTTAAATTAAATTTCAACCATTCTATTATCTTCAGTATCATCATTATAAGTTTTGCAAACTTTTAATTATTTTAAACCGGCTTAGAATTTCAGGTTCAACAATTTACCCAATTTCAGTTATTAAATCTAATAACTTAATTGCTATAAATGATAATATTTGAATTCAAGTTAAAAATTAACTTTTAAATATTTAAAATCAATTAATTATTCCATTTTAAATTGTTAAAAATTCTGGGTCATCACAATATATCTTTGTAATACATCAGAGTTACACGTATATACAGACACTGGATATACACAATCATAATGACTCAGATATACAACAATATAATACAGCGGAAACACCCTATTCGTTCTTGCCATCCAGCTCGCCTTCTGAGCTCCAGAATGTCCTTACCTGAAAATCTATAATACTCGGTCTGACCCGAGCATTACATCAAAGTAACACCCGTGTCAGGCTGGAAACCAGCGTGAGTAAACTCATCCAATTTGAAATACCAAATATAGAACCTATAAAAAACCCGGGGTAACTCGTATTCATTTAGAAATTTACAATTTGTTAAAGGCATCACTTATTTCACACGTCAATTTTCTAAGTACTAAAATTTAAATTAAAATACTCCAATTTACTTAAGTCATTTCGTTCCAGCCTATTGATTTCACATATCAATTTATAAAAATTCGAAGTGGTTTCGGGTATTTTCTAATATCCGACTCCGGTCTCTTCGAAATCCAAACGTCATTTCAAGGGTCAAGTTGTTTAATAGTTTAAACCATTTTAATTCAACACTTTGAATTCACATAGCATATATCACAGATAGACTATACTCAAACATCACTCATAAATCCAAAGCATATCACAGAGTATCACAGAATATCACCAAATAGATATCCCAAATTCAGATATTCTACTTATACAATCATCCATGAGAAACTTCTTTAATTCTGCTTAATAAATCATTAATTAATTAATTATTACATTTCATACCATTTAATTAATTAATCACTTCTTAATCAATTTATTAAACCTTAATTACTTAATTCATTTCTCCTTAATTTCCCATTACTTAATTGATCATTAATTACTAATTTATCTCATCATTAACCCTTAATTAATTACTTAATTAATCAACTACTAATTATTTATTAATTAACTTTAATTAGCTAATTTACGATTCTCGATTACAAATTAATTAAACACTTAATTGTTAGTTAACCAATTTTTAATTACAATTTGATTAATCACTAATCGCATATTTAATTACAACCATAAATTTATTAATCATTCTTAATTACTTTTCAAACAATTGATTAATAATTATTATTTATCTTGATTAACATTTTAAAATCTTCCTTAATAACTTTAAGTAAATTAGTTACTAACTTAAAGAGCTTTAATGTTAGTTTACTTTAAAACTTATCTTACGTTAACTACTTAGTTAAAATATTAATTAAGTTTTAAAAACATTCTAAAGTATTCACTTAAATAATTAAAAATTAGAGTAAATTCTTTACTTAAAGTATCACACATAAATTAAGTCATCAATACTTAAAATTATTTAAGAAGGTATAACTTAAATTTTATTTTTAAAACTGAGATTTGCACTTGAATTCCGGATTTTTAAACTTAGATTTAAAATTTGTTTAAAACCTTACTTTTCATTTTAAGCTCAGTTTTTTTTATTCCATTTTAAAATTTTAAAAACAGAACTAAACAGGTTTCTGTTAAAACTAGTAACCCCTCTCCCCCCAATTCTACCCGAGATACCCTCAATTGACTTCGAGTCGAACCCAAAAATTCTCGAGCAAATCATGAAACAACTCGGGTATCCATCTTCTGCTCAAACCAAAAAAACGACACCGCCAGAAATGTGCACCGTGCGCATACACGATGGCCTAGATCGTCATTGGTCAACTTTGCCGATCTTACCATATCGGCAAACTACTCCACGTTCCACCACGATCAGCAGATCGTCCTCCCTAAGCTCAAAACCGAAAAAGAGCTTTAAACTAAAACCTGGAACAAGTAACAGAAACCACCACCAAAACCTGTCAATGCTTCGTCCTCGAAGCTCTGATCACCGGAAACTCTACAACTTCGGCCATGCCCTCGTCAACCCACCAAATTTCATCTCCAAAAGCCTCGCTGCACTCGATCCACTGAGGAAGTCGAACCGAAACAAAACTAAAACCAGATTAAAACTAGGGTTCTAAACTTAATCGAACGATTTCCGTCGCCACTGTGATCGTGAACCACCTCCACCATTTTTGCTGGCCTCACTGTTCACTCCTCTACCTCTAGAAGGGACTCCGACCTCCCCGACCACCGAGATCAACAGAACTTCCCAAAAACTCAAATAAAGTACAACCCAGAAATACACCTTCATTCTGATCTAAAAATTTTGATTTCCTTTATAAAAATCATGATTCAAGATAAGGTTTAAGCTTATAGGCCTGAATTAAGAATTTAAGAAGTTTGAGTTTTTACAAAACTCAAGCTTGTACTGTCCTTTTGTTTTCCAGAGCAGTTTGAAATTTATTTTAACTTAAATACACTTTTAAAACTAATTTTAAAATCAAACAACCAGATGTTATTTAGATCCTAAGTTCTAACAATAAGTGGATCAAGAGATAATGCTATTTAAATTAAAACTTGTTTTGAAATTTAGAACAGAGGTATTTATAGGTATTATCAAAACATACATACATCATTCATCTAAAATGCACAGAAGCTCACCAATATACATACACAAAGACATACTTGTTTTCAGACATTAATCAAGCAACAAATTTTTTTTTAAATAAACAATGTTACTCACCTGAAACAAGTTTGAACAGAGCAAAAACCCTGTTTTGAAAAGCTGTAGTTTTGATCTTCCTTTTGAATCTGCTTGTTTATTTGATGAAGTTGTTGAATGATGTTTATTTTTTTTTGTTTTTCTGGTTTGCTAAGTTTCTTTGTGAACGAACTAGGACAAAAGAGATATACACATATATAGAAAACAGGTTTGTATAGGGTAGGCTTCTTGCTGGAACATTTTTTTTTTCTTATTTGATCAGGTTTCTTCTTTTTCTTGCCTCCTTCTTTGACCAGACTAGATTTTGTTTCAGAACTGAAATGATTTTAACACACTTCGAATGACCTTGTTTTTGAGCTGAGATGATAGCATTAAATGTATATGTTTCTTTTCTTGTTTACAGCATTTCCATCTGAATCTTGTATGTAGATATTTATTTCTTTGTTCTTTTTTTTTCTTTCTTTCTCTTGCCTTGCATAATTCACATACATACAAAATTGTCTGGTTTTGTTTTATCTTCATGCATACACATATGAACTCCCATAGGCTATATATTTCTAGAATTATCTTATGATTCCATATAACCATAGAAGTTATTTTATATACTTATTTCTTCTAAGCTTAAATATTAAACATTTATTTATATTAATATATTTTATACTTATATTCAGCATTGATAAGATTAATTTTATTTTAAGCATTATTATTATTAGATTACATCCATATATATACTTATACCAAATATTAATAAGGTAGAGCCTTTAATTTAATTGAATAAGATAGATTTTATTGTAAAATATTTTTAAAAGATTTTATTTTAAATTTTCAAATCATAATTTCCTTCACAATCCACACACATATATATAAATAACTGGTAAATGTCCAAAGTCTTGTCATTCCAATCTATATATCAATTCGAAGCATTCGACGAGCGTAATTCACCGGTGTGATTCGTTTTACATTGGATGCACCGTTTGACCAGAATTCATCGAGGAAGCCTCAGGCGTTCATTTATAGGGTTTCCAACTGGATGGCGGATCTGCGACAATAGGACGATCGGTAGCGCCATTGTGTAGAGGAAGTCGAGCAGTGATCATCAGTGGTATTTGTTCAACCCAGATATGCCTGAAGATAGCTAGAAATGGCCATGACCATGGTGGCGACGCGTCTGATATAGGAGGGAGGAGGCGATCAGAAGAGGATGGTTGGGCGCGGTTGAGGGCGAAGGGAGTGATGGTGTTGTCAGATCAAAGGCTAGTCGAGTGTGTGGTGGGCGATCTGATCATGAACTGTATCGTCATATAAGGTGTTCATCTGTGTCATGTGCGTACGAGGTGGGGTAGGTTTTGTACCGATTTATTTTATTAATTTATTTAATTATATTATATATTTAAATTCAAACATTGTAATGACCATAACTTTTACGTACGAGGTCGGATTTACGCATGATTTGTTCTGCTGCGATCGTATCGAAATTCCAAACATTTTAGCACTAGTTTAGACAAATTCTAAGACTGTTCGATTTTGGGCCTTTATTTGAATTTCAAATCGATTTGAAATCAAAGGTTAGTATTTTAACCCACTCACAACTACTAGATTATCTTATGTTAGTTAAATTAAATTTATGATGTGATTTGAAATTAATTGATTGATGTTTGGTATGTTTAAATTATCATTCTAGTTAAATTTGAATTTTGTTGCATTTAATCATCGTTTGATTTAATACTGAATTTAAATTGTCAATTTAGTACCTTTTATTGATGATCAGTTATCTATTGATGTTTATTGATTGATTTGGATGATGATTATGGTGGATGTTTGATTTTGGGTGACTAGATGTTGTATTTTATATTATTATAACACTGCAAATTCCCTATAGGTTGAAATGATACATACCCAAACGATCTATAGATTAGGGAAAATCGTCATGGGTTGAAATGATAGACTTGAGCGATTTTATGGATTTTATTTAATTCGGGTTTGTGATTTAAAATGATATATAACCATAAATTTTAGTTTATGGATTGAAATAATAAATATCTGTATCACTCGACCATAGGGTAGAAAATTATATACGGACACCAGATTGGTTAAAGTATATGATTTCAAATCTTTAAACTTTGAACCCAGTTAAATGATGTTTGAAATATAATTTGATTTATATAAATTCAATTGTTTTAAATGAATTACTTAAAGGATTTAAATTGAAATTCTAAAGTTGATTTTGGAGTATAAATGAAATTATCGAAATTAATTTATTGAAACATTGAAATTTTGTAGCTTTCAAATCTATTGGAAATGAAATAGCTAAAGTTGATATTTCAAGACGTAAATTTTGGTTTTGATTAAAATAAAAGTGATTGAAATTTGGATATGTCCCATATTTTTTGAAATGAAATAAATGGTTAAATTTTATTTTAATTTCAAATTTTATTTTCTTAATATAAACTGTAAAATGTTCTTCAAAATTATAAATTATTAAGATTTTCAACCTTTAAATAAATGTACCTATTCTAATTATTTTAAACCATTTTAAAACTATGTAAAGCATTTTATTTATTTTATTTATTTTAAATCAATTTAAAATATTTTAATCTATAGTAATCTATTTTATATCTATTTGAAGTATCTAACCTATTTTAATCTATTTAATCTATTTTAAAGCTACTTAACCTATTTTAAATCTATTTAATCTATTTTATTCTATTTAAAAAAATATTAATCCATTTTTAACCTATTTTAAACTGTATTAATCCGTTTTAATCTATTTAAAAGCTATTTTAAGATATTTTAAAACTACTAAAACTGTTTATGACTATCTGAACTATTTTCTAAAATTTCAGACAATGTAAAGTTGAAGTATTTATATTTAAATCCTTGATGATAAGGCAACCTAAGTTGGAATTTGGAAAATTGATATCTTTTGTGAAATGAAATATTTGAGTAAATATGTTTTTAAGGTGAATATGATTTTGGAAGTGAAAGTGATTTTGGAAGTGAATATGTTTCGAAAGTAATATGGTTAAATTGAATATGATAGTCTGGTATCAGTTATGAAATAGTTAGAAATGTAAAAGAACCATTCGGTGTGAAATAAGCGTTTGGTTGTTAAAGACATCGGGATCGGATATTGTCATACTCTCTGCCAATACCGAAAACCACTTTAACAACTGTGTACGTGGTGGAGATTTCAGAAATGAAGTAGGATGGTTTGGCAACGATTCTGTATGAGGTATTTACATGATGCTGACTCCGGTGCGTCAGCTTAGATGTGACTAAAACATGAGCTATACCGAGCCAAATTAGGTCATTCCTCCTATCGGGCACATTTCTTCGATACTATATTTTGACTTTGTGATTGATTTGGTGGCCAGCCTTCGATTTTTGATTTGGGAGTGGGTCCAAGGTGGGCGGTAGTTGCTATGCGTTACCACTAGTCTAGGAGTGCAATTGGTGTATCTACCCTGCATTGCCTCGGGTGCCATGTTCACATGCCATATCGTGCCTTCTAAGAGTTTGTTTTGTACCATACCTATGGAGTGCCCTCTAGGTAAACCTCACGGAGGAGCGTACGGTACTATATAGACTATGGGAATATATAAAATGTGTTAAGGGGGATATGGGTAACGCCTTAATGCTATCTTAATACTTTACTCTATTATAGACACTATTATAATAGCGTATGGTACTACATAGTAGATAGGTTAACCGATCCTTAGAAGATGGAAATCCCGAACATCTCTTAAGTTATTGCACTCATGTTAGACACTGAATAGGAGATGACAAACCCCATAAACATCTACGACACTGTTACACTCATATATATTTACTGTTGATTTAACTTACATAAGATCTTTTAGTTCTGACTCGAGTGTTTTGTCTTTTCAATTCGCTCTGGTCAGTCTGAGCTTTTCAGTTTATCGAAGACGACTTTCCGAAGGATGAAGACGAAGATTTTGTACTATTATTATTTACTATATTTATCTCACTCATCATGTTGTTCCACTGCATTTATTTATTTATGTATTCCTGTTTTATGTAACTCTGATTTTGTATTGCAAAAGAATAATCAAATGTATTTATAAAAAAGCTTCGTGAACTGTTATTTGATTATTTTATTTTGTCATTACATTGTGAGATTCTATTTTTATTTTATTTCTTTCTCTTTTTTTCCTATTTACCCCATAACAATCTACCCTTTTGAATGGTTTAAGTTTGACGTGTGTGGTTTATCATCGATTTAAACCATCCAAAAAGACTGGTCGTTACAGTTGTTATAATCAGTTTAACTGTAGGATTTTGATTTGCAAAAGATATGATTTTAAAAGGATAGTAGTGAGGGAAAACCCGTTTTGCTAAGCGGCGTGGTCTCACTTCATATCAGTAAATTGATGGGTAATAGAATTGTTCACACCTGGCTTTACATCTGACTTGAAGTTTATGTTTTCCTCTAAAACTCTCGAGTGCTCAAAATTTAATTTGAGTAGATTGAGTGTTAATGACTCTTTAGGTTTAGTAGGCTGGACGAATAAGTTTCCGATGATGTGCAGGAGGCAAAGCTAGCTATATAGGAGTTGTTTAGTATTATTCCCATTGTGATGTATTTATGACCGATATGTCTATCTATCTAGTACTCTGATCATCCAAGGGGTATCTTCATATGTTGCTCTTGGCGTAATTTGTAATAATTATATTTGATCAAAACGCAAATCATTTTGGGACTATGTAATTTAATATGAAACATTGATTTGAATTGTAACTAGAAAAGTTATTTTTGAAATCTGTGTTGATTTGATTTCATATGCTTTTGATATTATGGATACCATTAACATTACCGTATTTTATCACCAGAAGTTAATACTATAGATGACTACAGCATCTGCAGCGCTTAGCATTGAGCCATAAAATAGGGGATGTTACAACTTGGTATCAGAGCATATGTTTGTGGAAACTTAAAAGAAATCTTAAACCTAAAATGATTTTTGGTAACATAATCCTAAGGAATTAGAGAAAAGATTGGGGTATGGGATAACGCCATAGTAACATACTTATATTTGCTATATATAGGTATATGCTTTATCTTTGTGCTCCCATCCCTCTTATGTTATTCATTTGTATCTTACAAAGACTCGAATGCAGATTTTAAGGAAGAAAGATTTGGATGCTAGGAATGGAAGAGTTAACCTTACTAGAGGAAGCAACATAATTACTGGAAATGCCAGATCAAACACTAATCTAGGTCTAGCACTAGCTACTAATGTGGGTGCTGGAGTGCCGCAAGTTGGTATGTGAGCTATGTATCATTTCTTCGTCAACATGATGCAAGCTAGAGCTACTGTAGGATTAGTTGGAGGAAATGTTGGAGAATAAAATCAGGGAGCTCCGGTGGTCAACAACTATGCAGTGTTGAGTAGGGACTATGCTAGGCTTGGAGGAAAGCCGTGTATCTGCACTGAGGACGTAATTGAATTGGAGATTTGTGGCTTCATTTTAAACGGATAATTTCTAATTTAGGACTTAACGATGAGAAAAAAGGAAATTGCATTCATACATTTGCAAGGAGTAGCACTGTACTGGGGGAACAATGTTATTGTAGGAGTAGTTGAAATTTAGGTCATATATTTGCTTGTAGTTTACATGTGTTTGATTTCTTAGGCTTCGGGATTATTTTGGGTATGGATTGGTTAAGTAAGTACAATACTAGGATATTTTTCCATGATAGGAAAATATCACTCAAACACCCTAGTTGTAATGGTCGGATTATATACTCCATAGAAAATCCTAGTTTTAAGGTTAATGCTTTATTGGGTGTTGTGGATGAAGAAGACGAGTTGAATCGAGCCTTCGTTGTTAGAGAATTCACAGATTCTTTGAGCCCGTGATAGGACTACCATCGAAACGAGCCATTGAATTTTGAATAGATTTAGTACTAGTAGCTGAACCTATGAGTAAATTGCTAAGTAGAATAACACCTACCCGAGATGAATGAGCTAAAGGAACAGTTGATGGATTTAGAAGATAAGAATTTTACTAGACCAAGAAGTTTGCCTTAGAGAGGAGTCACGTTATTTGTTAAGAAACTGGATGGATCGTTAAGGTTGTGTATCGATTATCTTAAGCTGAATGAGAAGACGATAAAGGACTGATGTCTGTTACCTAGGATTGGCGAGTTGTTCGACCAGTTGAGTTGAGCCAAAGTATTTTCTCATTTGGATTTAGCAATAGGGTTCCATCAAATTAGAGTAGATGAATATACTATTCCTTTGACAACATTAAGATTAGATATGGATCATACGATATGGTTAGTGATGTCGTTCGGACTAAATAGTGCGCCAGCATTCTTCATGGACTAGATGGATAGAATCTTCTTGGAGAATCTAGATAGATTTTTATTAGTATTCATAGATGACATATTGATATATTCCAAAGATGAAAGAGATCATGAATTTCATCTTAGGACAGTGCTTGAGACACCGAGACAGCATCAATTGAAGGCAATATTTTCGAAGTGTCACTTTTGTAAAAAGGAAGTGAAGTTCCTTGGTCATGTAGTCTTAGAGAAAGGATTCTCAGTAGATCCGACTAAGATCGAGGATGTCATAATTAGAAGAGATCCAAGACAATGACTTAGACAAATATTTTTCTTGGGTTAGCTGGCTACTACCGGAGATTCATTAAGGATTTCTCGCGGATAGCCGCACCGATGACTAAGCTAACTCGAAAAGATGCGAAGTTTGTTTGGACTGATAAGTTTGAGGAGGCATTCCAAAAACTAAAACATTTATATACCAATGCACCTGTGTTAGTTGTTCCAAAAGGAATCAAGCCTTAGTGATATATACGGATGCATGCGGAACATGATTAGGATCTGTGTTAATGCAGAGAGGGAAAGTGTTTGCCTATACTTCTCGTCGGCTAGGACCGCATGAAGTTAAATATCCAACTCATGATTTAGTGTTAGCTGCGGTAATTTTCACATTAAAGGTATGGAGACATTAACTTTTGGAAGAAATATTTGAATTGTTCACGGATCATAAGTCACTAAGATATTTATTTTCTTAGAAGGAGTTGAATATGAGACAGTAGAGCTAGTTAGAGTTCATAGCCGCATATGACTTTGGTATTGAGTACACACTAGGTAAAGGAAA
Source organism: Allium cepa (assembly GCA_030765085.1). Lineage (NCBI taxonomy): Eukaryota > Viridiplantae > Streptophyta > Magnoliopsida > Asparagales > Amaryllidaceae > Allium > Allium cepa. The sequence goes on along the minus strand of CM060939.1, from coordinate 669,482,989 downwards.
TAAGGTTGCAGATGCACCTAGCAAAAAACAACAATATGCAGTATTGGAAATGATAGACAAGTGGAAAGATTTAGAAGCACTGACTACATGCAGAGTGCAATGGAGATCCAAGGATAGTTCTAGATGAGAAACTACCATATTATCATGTTTAGAAGTTCAACCGATGATGATCGAAAGCATTGCATCTAAGTAGAAAGATGACCAATGGGTTAGCTGAAAAGATTAGAAGGCTAGAGGCTGGAATCGAGATTGATGATCTGAAGGATTTTAGTATTGACTATAGATGGTGGTTGAGAAAGAAGAGATGATTATGTGTCCCGAATATAGAAAACCAAAGGAAGGTGGTCCTTAGAGAATGTCATTGATCATAATTTATGATTCATATTAAGGGACCAAGATGTATCAGGCTATAAAGAGGAGTTTCTATTGGGAATGTATGAAGAGAGATGTAGGCTTATGCGTGAGGTAGTGCTTGAACTGCCAACAGGTGAAAGCTAAACATCAAAAACCGAGTGGATTACTTCAGCCTTTAGATGTTCCAGTTTGGAAATGAGACTCTACATCAATGGATTTCATAGGTGGGTTGCCAAGGTCATATAAAGGGAATGAGAGTATCTTTTTAGTGGAAAGACTAACAAAGAGTGGTATACCCATTAAGTCGACTAGGACAGCACCGGATTTAGCTAAGTTATTCATGAAGAATATAGTTAGCCTGCATGGAATTCCTAGTAGTATAGTAATTGACAGTGATCACCTATTCACTCGTGAGTTCTAGAAGAGTCTACAAGAGACTTTAGGTACCAAAATCATGATGAGTACCGCTTACCATCCATAGATAGATGGAAAAATAGAGAGAGTTAATGAAGTCTTAGAGGATTTGTTAAGAGCTGGTGTGCTAGTTTTTGGAGGATCATTGGAAAACTGTCTCGTATAACAATAGTTATCATACTAGTACAGGGACAACACATTCGAAGCTTTGTATGGAAGACCAGGAAAATCCCCCATTTGTTGGTTAGAGACCGGGGATAGATTAATTCTCGGACCGAATTTGGTTAGAGAAGCTGCAGAGAAGATTGAGTCAATTCGGGTTAGAATGAAGGAAGCTTAGTCTAGGCAGAAAAGTAGGCCAAAAAGAGATGGAAAGACTTAGAGTTCTTAGTAGGAGACCACATTTTTGTATAAGTGTCACCGATGAAAGGAGTGATCAGATTTGGAATCTTAGGAAAATTAGCACCAAGATTTGTTGGACCATTTTCTGTTATAGAAAGAATCGGGAAACTCGCATATAGAGTAGAGTCACCGAATAATTTGGTAGGAGTCCACAATGGTTTCTATATTTCTCATCTAAGAACGTGTATTCGAGATCCAGAGACTGTTATCACACCAACTATATTAGAGTATCTAGTAGTGCAACTGGATATGACTATAGTTAGAAAATTAGTTCGTATAGTTGGAAGAGATAAGAAGAGGTTAAGGAACAAGACAGTTAGATCAGTCAAAGTCCTGTAGAGTGACGACGAGTGAGATTGTACTTGGGAAATCTAGAGTAGGATTAGAGATGCTTGTGCTAACAAGTTTGATGGCGTGTTTTACCTTTATGTTTGACTGTCGTAAGTACCTTATCGTAATTTCGAGGACGAAATTCTTTAAGGAGGGGAGTCTGTAATGACCCTAATTTTGACTAACATTATTTAGAATGTTTAATTGGATAAAAATAAAATAATGTACATAGTTAAGGAATTGAGATTTGTAAATTAAGAAGGAGTCATGCCTTAATTAATGTTAGTAAAAGAGAATTAAAAATAAGTAGGAGGAATATGGTAAGGGTAAAATGGGAATAGCCTATGTTCCTATAAACTAAACCCTTTCATTCTTCATTCCTCTTTCATTTAAAATTTTATAAAAAAAACTAAAACCCTAAAGATCTCGGTCGACCACCTTTAAGAGGATTCAAGGAGAAGAAAAGTTTGGATTCAAGTAGAAAGCATAAGTAAAACAATCTAAAGGCGAATCTCAACCTTCTTAACACAAAGCTAAGGTGAATAATTAGTTTACATCTCTTTTTTTGATGAATGATTTTGATTTAAAGGTAAACCTGTTTTCTTTTGCAAGTATATGCCATGTTACAGAGATTAAATTATTATATGTTTTAAGATGATGATTTATGGAGATTTAATAAGAATTTTATGGTACGTTTAGATTAGAAAACCTATCAAATAACATCTACAAGAGTTGCTTTTTTGATATATAGTCAAAAACATTATTTTAGAAGTAGGTTTCAAGTTTTATAATTTTTTAAGTGATTGTGGATTTATTATGAATTTTCTATGAGAGAAAATAGTTGTTTTGGGTTTAAATTATTTAAGACAATTAAATAATGTTTTTGGGTCTGAAATTTATATATGTTAGAAAACATATTTAACGCGAGTTATTGTGATTTTTTGGAATTTATCCCAAGGGTTTTACAATGGTTATTAAACTATTGAAGTTAGAGGATTTAAATGTTTTGAATGTTTTATCAAGGAGAAGGGATTATTTACTTAAATGTTTCAATTGTTAAATGCTAAATTTGGCTGCCTTTTTTGAAAAGGATTTTTGTAAAGAATTGACAACCAATCATATTTTGGAAAATTATGCAAGTTAGGTGAAAATGAATTACTTTAAAAATCATAAAATTAGTTTTTTTTCGAATTACAACTTCTCCATTTCCATTGCTTTCTTCCGTCACCATACTCGGTAAACCTTTCGCACCCATTCGAAACCAACGCATATGGTATCAAGTAATTGGTACATAGTGTATTAGAGAAAGGGGAAGGAAAGGATGGTATCGAAAGTATGCATTCGAAAAGGTTGAAGTTGATTTTATTAGCTTTCGAATCCATTAACTTGCCTTTGTTTTTAAAAGAAACTTTCGAAAGGGTTTGCTTTTGAACCGCTTCAATACCCTAGCTACCGATTCATCCCTTATACATTAGTTAAAGGCCTCTTTTCTTTATAACCTTAAAATAATGTATTCGAAAGGAAGGCTTTTGTCTTCTTAATATTGAAGCCGCCTTCCCAATGCTTTCAAAAGGGGTGTCTTAGCCGCTTTTACCAATTGTTTCGGAGGCAATGGTTTTGAAAGGAAAGCTATCGAATGTGTCCTCTTTTATACTTTTTAGTTTGTTTTGTTTTCATACTATGATTTCGAAAGTAATGCTTTTAATTGGTTTTGAAACTATGCTTCCATAACTTCTTACTTGAACCTAATGCCTTCGAAAGGTATGTTTTCAATGCCTTCGAAAGGTATGATTTCAGTGGTTTGAAAGATATGTTTTTAAGTATTTCTAAAGGAATGTTTCCACTGCTTTCAAAGATACGTTTAATGGTTTTGAAAGAGGATGTTTAAGGTTTTAAGAAATGATTTTGAAAGGGATACTTTCAATGATCTTGAAAGGGATGCATTCTATGATTTCGAAAAGGATTGTTTAAGGTTTTTAACAATGGTTTCGAAGATATTGTTTAAGCTTTATAGCCTAATGTTTTCTAAGTTAGAAAGAGCTTTAACATTTTTTCAAAGGGATAGATAATCCAATTGATTTTAGGTTTTCATCAACATTGTTTTATGTAAAAACATATATCATGGCATATGCATTTTGAATAAAGAAAATAGTATATTTTCCTTGTTTAAGTATGATTTAAAAGGATTAAATCAATTTAAAAGAAATATTTTTAAGGAAAATTGAATAAGGTAGTTAACCATAAGTATATGATTTAGATATTAGAAGACCATATGAGACTAGTATGGAGTCGCGCCCTATACTTTAGCTAGAAGCCCCAAACTAATATAAGTCCAAAGTTATAGTGTGTACGGCTGTCATTGGTAAGACTAAAATGATGTTAGATACAGAAAGCAATACACAAAGTAGAGGTAGGTTAGTGGTGTCCCGCAAAACCACTAGGATAAGTTGATCCTTGGAGAAGTAAGTTAAGGAAAGATCGTCTTGTATTATATCTAACAGAAGTTAGAATATTTATTATGTATGGTAGGCCTGAGTCAGCCAGTGGTTAATAGTTAACCAAATAAAACTATAATGTTCAAACAGATAGTTCATTGATTAGCTAATTTATATGCATATATGTTATTGGTACTGTTGCTATAATCAGTTTGATTGCGGGAATTTTGTTTGCAAATGATATGATTTTAAAAGAATATTAGTGAGGGGAAACCCATTTCGCTAAGTGGCATGGTCTCACTTAATATCAGTAAACCAAGATGTAATAGAATTGTTCAATCCAGGCTTTATGTCTGATTCGGAGTTTATCTTTTCCCTTTAAACTCCTAGCTGCTCAAAATTTAATTTTAGTAGATTAAGAGTTAAAGACATTTCGGGTTTAGTAGGTTGGACAAAGTTTTCGAAGATGTGAAGGAGGCAAAGCTAGCTATGTAGGAGTTATTTAGTATTATTTCCATTATGATGTATTTATGACTAATATGTTTATCTATTTAGTACTCTGATCATCCAAGGGGGCATATTCATGTCACTCTTGGCGTAATTTATGATAAATATATTTGATCAAAACCTGGGAATCATTTTGGGATTATGTAATTAATATGAAATATTGATTTGAAATGTAATCAGAAAAGCTATTTTTGAAATCTGTGTTGATTTTGCTTAATATTCATGTGTTTCTGATATTATGGATACCATTAATATTACCATATTTTGTCATTGAAAGTTAATACTATAGATGACTGCAACATCTTAGCGCTTACCTTTGGGCTTCAAAATAGGGGACCTTACATGGAATCCATTAAAGTTACAGCTTCAGCCGCTGTTGAGGGTGCTCGAGAAGAAACCTTCATTATTGATGATCAATTTATGGAGACATTGTTTATGGAAGGAGGTGACCCACACCACGAAATTCCTTTGATGAGGATGTCGTAATCACAGACTCTTCCAACCCTACCGATGAGCTCATCATGAAAGAGTGTTTAGAAGGAAGAATTATTGAAAAAGAAGATGAGAGCTGAGCCCGTCGATATGAATTTCAATGAGCTGATTCCTATCCCGCTTCAGGTAATCCCTCATGGTGGGACAATTCCCCGAAATGAGGTCCCCTTACCGCTGGTGCTGAGAGTGCCTCGATGCTTCCTGCTTCTAAAGATGTCGCCGCCTTGATCCCCATAACATAAGATTTTTCTTCGAAGAAAAGTTGAGGCAGAAAAGGATCAAAGAGAGGATCGAGTGGCAGTTCGGATAGTGCCACTCCTAAGAAACAAAAGAAAGAGTGGAAATCCAAGAAATAATTATTGGGTTGATATGATGTGTAAATAGCTTGGATGACTATGTTTTCTTTTTGTTGGTATTGTTCGTATGGGTACGAACCTCACTTTTACTTTTCATTTTGGACAAACTTGTATTGTCAACAGAAAGTTTAGTGTGGATAAGAATTCCTTTATTCTTGTGTAGAATTCTCGTACATGCTTGTTTAAAGGATTGAGCTATTACATTTCCATCTAATGTATTTGTGATTCGTTTCTCATTGGGTCGGATATCGATCTGATTTATCCATACCAAGGCCTCCCGAGGTCCTGGCATTGAGTCGTATCAAACAATAGGCTTGAGCCTTGGTGTTACGCCATCGAATTTAGCGGTTTGAGTAATTATACTCCTGCCCCTGGTCTCAGGTTAGCAGAGTTAGATAATGGATGGTCAAACTCCATCCTTATCCTTTTTATGCTCCTCCTATCGGTTCTAGACTGGAGTTTATGGGATAACGGGTAGTTGGACCGCACTCATCTTTTTATTTATATTCATATCGGCACTCTGGGATAAGAGTTAGTTAGTGGGCGGCTGGATCACACCCATTTAGCATTTATACCCATATCTGCACTCCAAGAACATGAGTTATTTCATAGGTGGTCAGTCACACCCATCTACCATTTATACTCACATCCATGCTCTGGGGACGTGAGATATTTGGAAAACTGTCGAGTTCAATTCTCTTTGGTCAGTCATTCTGCCCTCAAGTGTGGGGTTTGACTCAACAAGTGACCAACTGAATCTCAATCACTTCCAAATTATGTCTGTCCCATTGAATAGTGGGATTTAGTTGGTCGTATATCGCAACTAACATGTACTGTAATGGCAGGTCACAAATGTGATGGAAAATTCAAAGCTCTATTGCTGAATGGAACGAAATGACAATATTTATCTTATTTCATATTTGAAACACCAAATGCTAAAGCAAATCCTAAAATTAAGCACAACTAGGTGAAAAAGAAATGACTAAATGAAATAGCGTCGTAAATGCTTACTATTCCATGCCCTTAAGAGTGTGATGCCATCAACAGTCGCTAGCTTGAAAGTTCTCCCTTTAAGCCTCTGCTCAATGAAATACGGTCCTTCCCAGGCTGATTCATATGCAACGAGGTAGGAAATACCCATATAAGACAAGATCACCCACTTCAAAGGTTCTAGGTCGGATTTTAGTGTTGTAGTATCGGGCGACTCTATGTCGATGTGCAGCTGCCCTCAAGTCAGCTTCCTAACACTTCTCATTTATAAAGTCCAGAGATTCTAAGATGAGATCTTTATTTGTTCTGGTATCATAGTAAATCACTTGATGAGAAGGAATTTAGAGCTCAATAGGAATAACAGCCTCGGAGTCGTAAGGGAGGCCAAATGGAGTATGGCCAGTCGTGGAATTATGGGTGGTCCTATAAGCCCACAATGTCGTCGAGAGTTCATCCACCCACTTGCCTCTAGCCCTTACCAAATGCTTCTTTAGAATGGATTTTATGATTTTATTCACAGCTTCAACTTGCCCATTCGCTTGAGGGTGAGCGATTGCCGCATTTCTCTTTTTGATACGATGCTGATGGTAGAAGTCTTTGAATTCAGCATTGTCAAATTGAATCCCATTGTCTATTACAATAGTTCGTGGAATACCAAAACGATAGAGGATGTTCCGAACAATGAAGTTGATAGCTTTCTTGGTTATGATCATGGCTAAAGGCTCCGCTTCGGCTCATTTAGTGAAGTAATCAACTATGACAATAACGTACTTTGCACCACCTTTAGAGATTGGTAAGGAACCGATAATATCTATAACCCACATGGCAAATGGCTATAAGCTGATCACTTATGTAAATTCTATTGGCATAGCTCCTGGAACTTTTGCATATATCTAGCACTTATCACTTCGCCTTACATAATCAATAGCATCTCAATTAAAGGTCGGTCAATTATACGTATAAGAGAGTATTTTCTTTGCTAGGGTTTTGCCCCTGGTGATCGCCACATTCCCCTTCATGCACTTCCTCTAGGACTCGTTTTATTTCATCATGAGCGATACATAGGATAGGGGAACGGAGAAACCCTTTCTGTATATAACTCCTTCCTGTATGATATACCGTGAAGCTTTGCGAAGGACTTGTCACTTTTCATTCCTTCGTTCAAAAAGAACTCCCTGTAGCAAATAGTCTTTAATTGGAGTCATCCACAATTTCTTACCAGTCTCTATCTCAAGTACCTTGTCAACTTCCATCAAGCTTATGCTTGGAGCATTTAATACCTCAACTGGAACCAAGCCATATGTTATGCATCGTCAGTGCTAGCAAACTTTGCCAATGAATCAGCCTCTCTATTTTGATCCCGAGGAATGTGTATAATGCCATAATACTCAAAGTCAGTCAACAAATCTTGGACTTGGGTAAGGTATGGAGCAACTCACTACCCTTTAGCTTGGTAATCTTCTCTGACTTGTTATACTACCAATTGTGAGTCACAAAAGATTTCAAGAGACTTTATTCCCAGTTCTCTGGCGAGTTTAAGTCTAGCAATCAAAGCCTAATATTTGGCTTCGTGGTTTGTTGTAGGGAAATCAAGCTTTAAAGCATAGAAAATTAACCGATATTTGGGAGTTACAAGCACAATCCCAGCTCCAAAACAACGATTGTTGGATGCCCCATCTATATACAACTTCCATCGTATGGTAGGGATTTCACCACTCTCTAGGAAATCGTCCTGCACAGTAAATTCTGCTATAAAATCTGCTAGTGTCTGACCGTGGATAGTCCTTCGAGGAATATAAGTGATGTCGAATTGGCTAAGATCGATATTCCACTTGAGCAACCTCCGCGACGTCTCAGGTCGCTGCAAGACCTGTCATATTGGCTGGTCAGTGTAACATTAATAGGGTGTGCCTGAAAGTAAAGGTGAAGCTTTCATGATGTAATCAACAAGCAGTGTGCCAGTTTCTCTATCTTCGGATAGTTCCTTTTATTCCCTTCCAATCGCTTGCTCACATAATAGACCAGTCTCTAAATTCGATTTTCTTCGCGAAGCAATGTGGCACTTATAGCTTGTACCGACACAACTAAGTAGATTTATAAATCTTCATGATCCAGTGGCTTGATAAGGTATGAGGTCTCTCCAAGTGCTTCACTAAAGCTTGAAATGCATCTCTAAAATCTTGTGTCCATTCAAAATTCCTTTTTCCTTTCCTAATCAAGTCAAAGAAAGGAATGCATTTGTCAATAGCTCTGGAAATGAATCGGCTTAGGGCAGCAACCATCCTATTCAGGCTTAGTACTTGTTTGATAGTCTTTGGCGCTTGGATATTGCGAATAGTTTGAATCTTCTTGGGATTAGTTTTGATTCCGCAGTTATGAATGATAAAATTCAAGAAATTCCCTAATACAACACCAAAATAACACTTCAAAGGATTAATCTTCATCTTGTAATGTCGGAGGATGTCAAACATTCTTCCAAGTCTTTAATGTGATTGCTAGACTGTCGTGACTTAATAAGCATATCATCCATATATACCTCCATCGTTTTTCTAATCTAATCTTTAAACACTCTATTGACTAAGCACTGGCAGGTTGCTCTTGCCTTCTTTAGAACAAAAGGCATCACCACATAGAAAAATAACCCAACATCGATAATGAAGCCGGTATACTCTTGATCGGAAATGTGCATCGGGATTTGGTTATATCCTGAGTTTGCATCCGTGAAAGATAGCAATTTGCATCCCGCGGTTGAGTCTACCAGCTGGTCGTCCTTAAAAAGGGAAAACTACCTTTGGGCATGCCTTGTTCAAGTTGGATTTGACAACGCATATTCTCCATTTCTCGTTTGCCTTTCTCATAAGTACATGATTAAATACCCATTCACGGTAGAGGGCATCACGAATAAACCCATTGTATTTGAGTGCGTCCACCTCCTCTTTAAGAGCGGCATATCTCTTCGGATCCATGCCATGTCTTTTTTGTTTCACCGGGGCATACCTCGGATCGATATTCAATGTATAGCTCACAAAATAGGCGAGATCCCACACATGTCAAAGTAAGTCCAAGCGACCATGTCTAAATTCGCTTGGAGAAATCCAACTAGTTTTTTGATCATTAGGGGGCTAAGTTGTGATCCAATCTTTAGGACCGATGATGGGTTGTCATGGCTAACTGTATATCAATCTTCAGCTCAGCCAGTCCAACCTTGGTCTCTTTGGGCTCCTTTTTGTCATCTCTCGGATCTATATATCTATAGAACCAACTATGGGGCCCGAGCCAAGGCTCAGGTGCTAGTTGTTGATCTTCAGTGGCTTGGATGTGGACTGACTTGTCCACACTCTTACATTTCTCCCTCCATTGAGCATCCCTCAATTCAGCTACATAACAAGAACGTCCAATTGCCTGATCACCACGAATAACTCCAACACCATAATTTGTCAAGAACTTAAAAGTCAAACACTATGGGGCAGGAGCTGCTCGGAACTTAGCTAGGGTCGGTCGGCCCAAAAATGCATTGTATGGAGAATCAACACTCAAAACAACAAAAGGAAAAATCCATGCTCTCTTACGGTCACCTTCTCCCAACTCTATAGGTAATTTGACATAACCATAACTTAAGTTACAACACTGTTAAAGCTATGAATGCGAGCTTTAGACTGTTTCAAGTCCTTGGCTTCCATCCTCATTTGATCATAAGCTTTTTTGAAAATTGCAATTATAGAACTTCCACTGTCAATCAGTATCCTTCTCACAAAAGCGGGGTTGATCATGGCCGAAATGACCATTGGGTCATTGTTGGAGCCTCCACCTTGTCTGCATCTCTATTTCTAAACACGATATCATCTTTCATTGTACATTGTTGTTTTACCAAAGCCTCGTCCTCCTTATTTAAACAGCATTCAAAATCTATATGCTTAATCACGCTATTATAGCGCTCCATCCCATACCAAATTTTATCAACTGGATGTAGTCCTCTTGCTATTGTATTGATCACCAATCTTCCACCAATCTGCATAGACTCCTCAGCCCTACGCGGTGCTTGTCCTTAGTTGGGGTCAGATGTCCCCTACCCGCTATCCTGTAGGATTTTCACGAATTGCTATAGCGTCCTTTCTTGAATCAAATTTTCGATAATATCCTGGAGATGCTTGCATTCAATGGTGTTATGCGCATTCGTGAAACCGACAATATTTGTTGGTTTTTTTGTTTCCCTATTAATTCTTCTAGAGGCAACTTCCTATACTACATGGTATTGCAGGTAGACAAATAGATATTCTCCAAGGATGTATTCAATGGCGTGTAAGTATTGTACATTGGAACCCTAGGCTCCCCTCTTTCAAAACCCCTCTTTTGTTCTCGGCTCCTATCTCCGCCTTTCTTTTGTTGATTCGGTTTGTCCTGGACATTCAATTGAATTTTTCCAGAGATATCATCAGGCTACTTTCAAGCAACATTACTCTGTACTCCTTCTCCACTCAGTCAGGCAACATTGATCTTCGTAGAGGATCAGGCTACCTCCTTCCTCAAATACTGAGCCGCCATTGCGTACGGGTGGTTTGCCAGCTAACCAATCGCCAAAATTAGATTCTGGATCAATCCCTCTTGTCACGGCCATCAATATTGCATGGTTATTCGGATTACTGATCTTTGTAACAAATATATGAAATCTCTCCAAATAATCTTTCCATGGTTCTCCTGGAGCTTGGATCATGCTGGATAGAGACATTACATCCTTAGGGCAAGTTGCATGCATTAGGAACTGCCCACAAACCTTATTGCCAAATCATCAAATCTAGAGATTGACCGTGAGGGTAGTCTTGTGAACCACATCATTGCTATTCCCGAGTGAGTTATGGGGAAACATCTACACTTTGTTGCATCATCTGCTCATATAGAATCCATTAGCCATTCATATCTCATGATGTGCTGTCTGTGTTCGGGTTTTTCCTCATAGGCAGGCACTGATAACATATTGAACCTCCTTGGATACTCTTCATGTAGGACATTATCAGTAAATGGGGTATGGCTTCTTGAGATTCCTCAGTCATCATTGGTCAAGCCTTGGCTATGCCTCAATAACTTCTCAACTATAGCCGATAAGTCCGACATTTGGATAATTGGTGCCAAGCAGCAATCATGTTCCACCTCACATGAATGGTCCGATCGATGCCTACAGCCCGTTCCTTGCCTTCTTGTTTCAACATCTTCCCAATGTGTATCTTATAAAGTCGCTTCATCGTCATTCTGAAAAGCACTTAGTCAACATATAATTGAACTCCATCATCCAAATTAGCAGCAGCAGCTCCAGTTTGAATCCCAGCGTGCATAGGTAAGTTCCCTTTTTTAAAGGAGGGGCCGACAACGATCGTTCCTAGCAGACCAAGTTGGTCTGCTTGTTGATGCCTCGAAGTTTCTACATGATATCCTTTTGTTTAGAGATGCATATGCCTTTGATACTCATCCGATGAACTAGAACTCTCCAATGTCGAGTAAGGAGTTAGGTCCCTCCTAGCTTTTCCCCACCATTGTTGAGTGAGTTGGTTCATTAGGTTGATATTGGCCTAAATCTGTTGATTTAATTGTCGGCGACTATCCATTAGCTCTCTAATCAGATTTTGGAATTCAACTCTCGTAATAGAATCAGTTGGATTATGTATATATCAATTGATTCAGCCCTCATATCCATTGGTTGACTACTCGGACCTCCTTACTAGATACTAGCATTTTCATTTTCTTCCACTTTTTGAGAAGTAGATCTAGTGTTCCTTACCATTGTTGATAGCTTTGCTTGGGTTTTTGCAAATCTAAGTAGAATGAGCAAAATTCCTGAAGAAAACTATGGATCTCCTTCGGGGGATATACGTAATCCAATAGCAGAAAAGAGATCCTAATAAGTTGAGAATCATGGTTCTCAGTGAAAATACCAAAATATTTGCACCAAAAATGGTCATAAACACCTAAGATTAGTTTTTGTAGGGAAGTAAATGAAGAAAAGTCAAATTAAAATTGAGTAAATGAATAAGCAATCAATAGAGAACAACTAGAAATCAAAGACACGGAGGTTTATAGTGGTTCGACATTGTATGTCTACGTTCACTTTGAAGATTTTCCTTTATTACTCCTTTGTGGATATGATTACAATAGTAGGACAAAGCTGGCACTTGATTACAACGGGGTCTACAGTAATTAGCAATGTAAAGATCCTCAAAATGAACCAAAAGGTCTATATTTATAGGGCGAGATGAAGAGATATTTTGCTAAGATTTCGGCAGAAGGCTCTCCAGGTCCATAATGGCCTACGATAATGATTGGTAGACATAACTTGTTGTTTTGGAACGATCGGTATAAATTATACCGACCATTATTTTTGCCTCTAATTTCCATGCAATCATTTTTTAAGGGTACAACATGCCTTTAAAACTTGCTCCTAAAATTTGAATTCATTCTGAATCGTCGTTTATGAGATATGGATAAATTTTTGTTATATTTGGGTTGCTTGCTGAGTTAAACCGATCGTTAGGAACGATCAGCATAAAATGATCGGTATTTCTTGAACCTGAGAGTTTTGACTTACGATTGTTTTTGTGGGCTCCTCCATTTAATATGTTAATTCCATGAAAGTTTCCAGTGAATTGGCCTGGTGGATTTTGAGATATCGATCGATCTTTGCTTATTTGAGCTGTTTTATATATCGTTCTCGATCGATCCATATAAATACTTACTTTGCCCATAACTTGAGCATATGAATTCTTATCGACATGAAATTTGGAATGTAGCTTCACTGGGCTATGCCCGTCCCCTATATTAATTGCACCTCGATTGGGCATCAGTCCAAATTTTCTCAACAATCATCTGTAGTATCGTATACAACTGATTCTCAAGGCCAATAATCATCCGTTTCTAGCCAAATTGATGATATCACGGCCTTGCCAAAAGGCAGGATAACACTCTAACACGAATTTGGTTCGACTTGATTTTCAAGCATTTCCGAACAATGCTTTGAATCCTACTTTTTAGCCCAACCACTTTCAACAAATCTTATGGCTCCGTCTCAAAAGTAACCGTAGCAATCTTTTGCTCCCAAAGATGATAAATGAATGACTTCACTTAAGAAAAGTCTTGAAACTTTGGCTAAAGCGACCACTGAAAACCTCTAATAAAATAGCAATTTGCAAAAAAAATTAACCTTGTACATGCAAAGTATGAGTCAATTAGCCACTTTTGTGAGAGAATGTGCGTGAACGAGGCACGTTCCCAAGTTAGCCAGTTCCGAACCCTAGAAATCAAAACACAAACTTGAATCAAGCTCATGTCATTCAAGATAGCAATGTGAACCAATGAATGTTATGACGACTTTGCATTTTGGTAAAATAATTGATAACCAAGTTGTCATTCCAAACAATTTACTGAAAGCTTCTCTTGACACTTCGAAAATGACTAGCGATTTTGAACAAAACATCGAGTCAATATTGAATCAAATTTTAATCCAAATTCTTCTTCTACTCAAGTAGACCAACCTGCTGAGTATCGAATTCCATTTCCACATCGACTTCAACCTAAGAAACATTCCAATCAAATGGAAAAAATGTTGGAACTTTTCAAACAAGTCACAGTGAACATCCCTCTCCTTGATATCTTTCAACACGTCCCAACTTACGTTAAGTTTCTTAGCTGCCGGTCTTAGCGAAGTCAAGTCTAAATCAATTCCCATAAATTACAAAGATCTTGGATGTTCGACGATCTCATACATGATAGGAGACAAGATGATTAATAAGTGCTTACTGGACTTAGGTGCGAGTGTCAATTTGATTCCTTATTTAGTTTACTAGCAACTTGGCTTGTGTGAACTAAAACCGATGAATGTAACCCTTTAGTTTGCCTATTGTTTGGTAAAGAAACTTATGGGAGAAATCGAGGACATACTCATCAAAATCGGTCAATTCATATTCCTCTTGAATCTCGTTCTAGAGCCACAACCTGTGAAAAATCTAAAGAGTGAAATTCCACTTATTTTAAGAGGACCTTTCTTAGCCACTTCGAATGCCCTAATCAATTGTCCAAATGGTTTGATGAAAATTTATTTTGGTAACATGACTTTGGATCCTAACATCTTCGATCTCAAAAATCAATCGAACGAACCACTTGACCAAACATTGGAAGTTAGCTCCATTCAAAAAAATTTAACAACTAAACAATTGACCATAGCAACGAATGCGAGACCGAACACAAACAACTGTTCCAAGACGAACCTAACGAGCCTGAAAATGTGCTTCCATTTGAAACCCTCATGGTTGAGTCAGACCTTCAACCGAATTCTTTGACTAAACTGACAAAGCAAAGCATGTTCATGATGCGCAACGAAGGCTTAACCCCAAAATGAAGGATGTGGTTCGAGACAAAATTCTTAAACTCTTCGATAAAGGAATCATATATGCCATTTCTGATAGTTCTGGGTTAGCCCAGTTCTTGTCGTGCTAAAAAGTCTAAACTTATCATTGTCACGAATGACGCTAACGAACTCATTCCAACTCTTACTCAAATGGGTTGGCGTGTTTGTATTAATTGTCGAAAATTAAATGCCGCAACACGTAAAGTCACTTTCCTCTTCCTTTCATTGACCAAATGTTGGAACGTTTAGCCAACCATGAATTCTATTGCTTTCTTGATGGTTATTCCAGTTATAATCAAATTATGTCGCTCTTGAAGATCAAGAGAAAATGACTTTCCCATGTCCCATTAGCACCTTTGCGTATCGGCGTATGCTATTTGGCCTTTTCAATGCTCCTGCTACTTTCCCATGGTGCATGGTCAGTATCTTTTCTGATATGTTTTAATGCTTTTCAGAAGCATTTATGGATGATTTTTCCATCTTTCGAAATTCCATTTTCGACTGCGTACACCATCTTGAGATGGTTCTGAATCGATCCAAGGACAAACACTTAAAGTTAAATTGGAAAAATGCCATTTTATGGTCAAACATGGCATTGTCCTTGGGCATGTCATTTCAAACGAAGACATTGAGGTGGATAAAGCGAAAGTTGACGTAATTGCAAATCTACACATTCCCAAATCTATCAAGGGCGTTCATTCATTTCTAGTAGACGCTGGTTTTTTATCGATGCTTGGTGAAAGACTTTAGTAAAATTGCTCGACCTTTGACAACTCTTCTTGGAAAATACATTCCATTTGACTTTATTTCTGAGAGTATTTCTACTTTCGAATGTCTCAAAAATGAACTCATTTCCACTTCCATCGGTTGTTCACCCAATTGGGACCTTACTTTCGAAATAATGTGTGACGCTTCTAGCTTTGCAGTTGGTGCTATCTTAGCATAACACATTAACAAAATTCTTCATGTCATCTACTATGCTAGTATGACTCTAAACAATGCCCAACTCAGTTACACAACCACCGAAAAGAGCTTCTAGCAGTAGTCTTTGCACTACAAAAGTTCTGACCATATTTGATTAGCTCACACATTACGGTTTACACCGACCACTCTACTCTTAGGTACCTTTTCACTAAAAAGAAGCTAAGTCACGTTTGATCCATTGGATAATTTTACTCCAAGAATTTGACCTTACGATCAAAGAAAAATGGATCCGACAACGTCATTGCTGATCATCTATTGCGTCTTCCAAACGCACCATCTTCTTTATCGATCAACGAAGACTATCCTGATGAACAACTCCTTTCCATTTCCGTCGATCCATGGTATGCCGATATAGTGAACTATTTAGTCACTAAGGAAACTCCTTAATTTTGGTCAAAAGAAGATAAATACAAATTTCTTTCCTAAGTGAAATATTTCTATTGGGACGATCCATACTTGTTTAAGTGCTATTCCGACCAAATCATTCGACGTTGCATCCCAAATTGCGAAATTAAGAGTGTCCTTTCATTTTTTTCATGATCAAGCTTGTGGTGGTCATTTCGATCCTAATAAAATAGTGGAAATGTTGCTCCAATGTGGCTTTTACTGGCCTACGCTTTTACAAATATGCATTCGAGTTCTGTAAAAATTGTGATCGCTATCAAATGTTAGGAAAATCCCTCGATGAAACATGAAGCTTTTGAACCTCATTCTTACGATTAAAATCTTCGATGTTTGGAGTATTGACTTTACGGGACCGTTTCCCAACTCTTTTGGATAACTGTACATTCTTCTTGCTATTGATTGCGTCTCTAAATGGGTTGAAGCCATTCCATTTAAAACAAATGACCACAAAGTTATTGTGAAATTCATAAAAGAAAACATCTTTTCAAGGTATGGAACACCTCGCACAATAATAAGTTATAATGTAACCTATTTCTGTAATCGATCTATTGAAATTTTAACGAAGAAATACTCGATAACCTGCAAGTTATACACTCCTTATCATCCTCAAACTAGTGGTCAAATTGAAGTTTAAAATCACCAAATCAAGAAAATTTTGGAGAAAACTGTAAGTCAAAATTGAAAAGATTGGTCATAATTGACAGATGTGCTTTAGGCTTATAGAACTACGTATAAAAATAATATAGGGATGTCTCCTTTTAGGTTAGTATATAGTCTAGCGTGTCACTTACCTATTTAACTTGATCATAAAATGTTGTGGGTGATTAAGAGCATAAATGTTGATCTTTAAAAAGCTAGCGAAAATAGAAAATTGCAACTCAGTGAATTAGAGGAGATTAGGAACAACTCGTATGAAAATGAGAAAATTTATAAAGAAAAAACAAAAGTTTTTCATGACAAGTCAATCCTAAGAAAAACATTTTTGCTAAATCAAAGAGTTCTATTATATGACTCTTGACATTATTTGTTCCCTGGGAAATTAAAATCAAGGTGGACAGGATCATATGTGGTACATACTGTTTTTCCATAGGGGCCATAGAAATAGAAAACCTTAGGGATGGATCGATTTTTAAAGTCAATGGCCATCATTTAAAACCTTAATTGCAGTTAGCGAGTGATCGAGAGGAGGAGCTCATGATTCTTCATGAGCCATTCTACGTCTAGTAAGAAAATTTTAACCCTATCTCGTAAATATGCACATTTGTAAATATGTACATATTTTTCTCCGTTACGCTCATTATATCATGCATTGACTATAAGGACACAGTCAAAATCAAGTGTGGCGGGGTCTCATGTTCATTTTGATTTTTCATAGTTTATTTTTTGCATCTTCTTTCCAAAAAAGAAAACCTAAAACAATTTTTTTAGCATATTGATTTAATTTTGAAGAAACACAATAGAATAACTATATTTTTTTGTTATTGAATTAAAATCTTTGAAAATTTACTCTCTCCATAAAATAAAAAGAAAAGTTTGATTACAAGAAACTATGTTGTAACTAGTATATAGAAAGGTTATAGGTGAAAATTATGAATTATATCCTAATTGTAATCTTTGTTTAAAAGAGTGGTTAATTTAAAGTAAAGGCGATAATATTTATGATCTTCTAAGTTAATGGTGCTAAGATGACTTTGCATAACTCTTTTTTTTTTAATATTTCATAAAAATAAGAAACACTTAGGGTCATGTGTTCACACGTAAGTGTGCACATTCACCATGCTTTGTACCCTTCTCACATAAGCCCAAAAGGAAGTGCATGATCGATATATCTGGCCTCAGTATATCTAAGTAAGGTGTATCTAAATAAAATTAAAATAATAATAATAAACACCTGGAATCATGTGTTCATACGCAAGTATGTACACTCACAACACTTTGTATTCTTCTCACGTAAGCCCGTAAGCCAGTGAATGATTGATATATCTGGCCTTAGTATATCTGAGTTAGGTGTGTAAACAATAATAATGTTAATATTTTTCAAAATAGAGAGAGCAAGTAATTAAAACCCAAGCACTATCTTAACTTAATTGATTTGACTTGTTATTCAAAAGAAATAAAAATGCCACTTTGTAAAACTTCGATAATCAACTAAAGGATTCATTTCATAGTTGCACTATGTTATTGACTGAAACAACTAGCCAAACTAGAGTCCAATTGTGATGATAACTTAATTTTTATTGAAATTTTTGATGAGTATAAAGATTAAAATTTCTTGATAATAACCCTAAACTTATATTTCTCTTACTCATGTCAATTTAAAAGTAAAGACTTCATTCGAAATATTTTTTAAAAACTTGCATCATGTAGTCGCATTAGAATTTGCGTATCACTTTTGAATTTTGTGGGTAGTATCCGCTGGAAACCCTCATGAGATAATATTCGTCCTACTAGGGACACCTAGAGGATTAACAGCTTGTTACATATGCTCAATACAATCATTTTTCCTAAGAAAATGGATTTATCCTAGTTTTAGTTTATTCAATGACGAATAAAAAGATAAGTGTAGTGGTATTTGATGTGCACGTAAAAGTACATATTTTCACTCCCATTTTTAATCTTCTTTTATTAAAATAAGTGAGCATATTAGGGTATTTTACATGTCTAAAACAAAATCTAATTTTTTTTCAAATCATCATTCATTCATCTTCATTTGGGGGCAAAATGGTAATTTTGTATGTGAATTAATTTTGATAAAATTTATCTGCATATTTTTATTTGTAGGAAATTGAGTGCAAATTAGATGGAGCTTTATGGATATATGCATCCACAAGTGTTCAAGACCAAAAGAATATATAAAAGTAATGGAATAATGCAACATGGAGGAGCCCACATGCCCACTAACTAATCGACCATAGTTAAAAGTACATGCACATGTTAGTGGAGATTTAAAGGAAAAAGTACATGTTAGTGGGGATTAATTAATTCCCTAATGATTACTTGGAGGCTAATCAATCTCAAAGACATTTTTGGTAGTCCTCTAAAAATGGAATTGAGGTTAGGTATGAATAAATACCCCTTATGTTTCATGTAATGAGCCTCTTCTCTTTTATGCAAAGTTGTAGCACAAAATCAATGTTAAATAAAATATCTCTTTAATGGCTTCTTAGCCTTCTTCTTTACTTCCATGCACTTTCATTTCATGCTTTCTTTTGTTCTTATTTTATTTTATGTTCTCTTTTAATTCATGAAATTAGTTTAGATTTATTTTATGCAAGGAGTTGGTTCTCATTTCTTTTAATTAGCTTTATTTTTTCTTGATTTTTGTGTTTAAATTATTTAATGTGGACATGAATTCAATTATGAGAAGCTAAACCCCTTCAATTTAGGGATAATGAAGCTCTCATGAATCATATTGAATCAATATAGAATGGTTTCATTTATAATCTCTGACTTTGTGCTTAATGGCAATTTTGATGTTGATGTAAGTTTATTAGTGAATTGGATAGCCTACGTTGTTTATAACAAATAGGCTATGCTTAGTCAAATATAAACACAAGTTACATCATCATCTAACAAATATGATTTTGATAATGAAAGTCAAAAAAGAATCAAAATTTGATGACCTATGTTGCTAGTTCATAGTGAATAGATCATGCTTAAAATAGATTTTATTTTTAATTTCATGATCATTTTCTTGAGATTCTAGAAGTGAGTTTGAATGGTGTGATAGAGTTTGAGGGGTTAAGTTGTGCTAATTAATAGCACAAATAGGCCATGCACTTTCCTTAGGACTTGTTTTATTTCATCATGAACGATACACTAGAGCATGGGAAAGGAAAAACCCTTTCTATAAATGATTCCTTCCTGAATGCTTATCATGAAGCTTTGCGGTGGATTTGTCGTCTTTCTTTCCTCCATTCGGGAAGGACTCCTTGTAGCAAATAATCTTTAATCAGAATCATCCACGACTCCTATTCAGGGTCTGTCTCTAGTACCAAGTCGATTTCCATCTGGTTTATACTCGAAACGTCTAGTACTTTGACTGGAACCAGCCCATTAGTTGTGCATCTCCGATGCTAGTAAACTTTGCCAATGAATCAACCTATTTGTTTTGATCCCGAGGAATGTGCATGATGTCATAATACTCAAAGTCAGTCAATAGCAATTAGACTCGGATAAGGCACGAAGCGAGTCATTGTCCTTTAGCTTGGCAATCTCCCATGACTTGGTATACCACCGACTGGGAATCGCAAAAGATTTCAAGAGATTTTATTCCCACTTCTCTGGCAAATTTTAGTCCAGCAATCAGAGCTTCATACTCAACTTTGTTGTTCGTTGCAGGGAAGTCAAGCTTCAAAACATAGCAAATTATTCGGTCCTCGGGAGTTATTATCACGACTTCTGGTCCAGAACAATGATCATTGGATGCTCTATCCGTATACACTTTCCATTGAATGGTATGGGCTCCAAAGATCTTTGGGAGATCATCTTGTGTAGTGAATTTTGCTATAAAGTCCACTAGTGTCTATCCCTAGATGGCTCTCTGAGGGAGATAAGTGATGTCGAATTGGCTCGGTTCGATGTTCCACTTCAGTAACCTTTCAGACGTCTCAGGTCACTGTGAGAACTGTCGTAACGATTGATTGGTGTAATTGTTAATGTGATGAGCCTGAATATAGGGGCATAGCTTTCGTGAAGCAATCAACAAGTAATACACCAATTTCTCTATCTTTGGATAGTTCCTTTCAACACCTATTAATCGCTTGCTAACATAATATATTGGTCTCTGGATTCGATTTTCTTTGAGAAGCAATGCGACACTTATTGCATGCACTGACACGACCAAGTATATGTACAAGTCTTCACGGTCCACCGGCTTTGACAAAATGGGAGGTCTCTCTAAGTGGTTCACCAAAGCTTGAAATGCGCATTCACACTTCTATGTCCATTCAAATTTCCTCCTCCCTCTTCTTATCAGGTCGAAGAAAGGAATACATTTATCAGTGGCTCTGGAAAAAAACCGGCTTAGGGAGGCAACCTTTCCATTTAGGCTCTGTACTTGTTTGATAGTCATTGGAACTTTAATGTTGCGAATTACTCAAATCTTCTCAGGATTAGCTTCGATTCCGCAAGCACTAACAATGAAACCCAAGAATTTTCCTGATGTAATGCAAAAGAACATTTTAGAGGATTGATCTTCATTTTGTAATATTGGACGATATTGAACATTTCTGCTAAGTCATAATGTGGTTGCTTGATCGTCATGACTTCACCAGCATATCATCCATGTATACCTCCATTCTCTTTCCAATATGATCTTTAAACATTCGGTTGACCGAGTGTTGATAAGTTTCTCTAGCATTATTCAATCCAAATGGCATTACCACATAGCAATACAATCTCATATCGGTAATAAAGTTGATGTGCTTCTGGTCAGGGATGTGCATTAGGATTTGATTATAAACGTAGTACGCATCCATGAAGGTTAGCAACTCTTGTCCTGCAGTTGAGTTCACCAGTTGATCGATCCTTGGAAGGGGAAAGTAGTCTTTCGAACATACCTTGTTTAAGTCCAAATAGTCAACGCACGTTCACCACTTTCCATTTTCCTTTCCCATAAGTATAAGATTTGACACACATTCCGGGTAGAGGGCGTTGCAAATAAACCCATTGCATTTGAGCCTATCCACCTCCTCTTTAAGGGCAGCAGATCTCTCCAGATCCATACCACCCCTTTTCTATTTCACCAAGACATGCCCCGGGCATACCAAGCTGTGACGCCCCGCTCCGAGACCAACACTAACAAAGAGTATTACTAGGTAACACTGTATGCTAGTGTAGAGAATAGGGCTGTTTAGGAGTGACCGTCTGCAATCTTGTATTAAATAATCATTAAGTATGTCAACAATGTGCTCATTTTTTCTTTAAGTGGTTTGACATACTTAGTTCTCATCTAGTACAACAGTATGGTGGCTACAGGTTCTATTCAAAACAAAACACAATATAAATAATAAACACAGATCACAGAACAACTAATACAGTCATGTATACATATACATCAAGTACAACACATAGTGTCGTACATGGGTGGTGATACAACCACAATATATATACACATCACGTCCCCACAACAAAATATATACGTAACCATGTCACGCTATCACATTACATGATGAGCTACAAAAAAAACAAGCACATGATCCAAAAAGGTCGATAGGAGGGTCCATAGAGAACAGATAAGCAAGAGCCAAATAATCTAACGTGCAACTTACGCTGACCCGATGCGTGGCTCGCAATGGTAGGTAAGATCCCACACATATCAGAATGAGTCCAAGTGAATACATCAAGATTCCTTTGGAGAAACCGGCTAACTCTTTCATCATTGGGGGACTGAGCTATGATTTGATCTTTAGGACCCATGACCAGTCATCGTGGATGAATGTGATGTCAATCATAAGCTCAGCCGGCGCAATCTTGGTTTCTTAGGGCTCCTCCTCATCATCCCTCGGATCTATGTCTTTATAGAACCGACTGTGGTACCCAAGCCAAGGCCCAGGCACTGGTTGTCAATCTTCAGTGGCTTGGATGAGGAGAGACCTTTCCACCCCCTTACCTTGCTCTCTCTCCGCTAGGCCTCTCTCATCTCAACTACATAGCAGGCACGTCTTAGTGCCTGATCACCATGCACAACAACAACACCGTTATCAGTTGGGAACTTCAAAGTGAAACACTATGGGGGAAGAGCTGCCCGAAATTCAGCTAGGGCCAATCAACCTAGAAAAGCATTGAATGAAGAGTCAACATCCAAGACAACAAATGTGAACATCCACACTCTGTTGAGGTCACCTTCTCCCATTTCCACAGGCAATTCAACATAACCGATAGCTTTGGTCACAACACCGTTAAAGCCATGAATATAGGCTTTAGATGGTTTCAAGTCTTTGGCTCCCATCCTCATTTGATTGTAGGTCATTTTGAAAATTATATTCATGGAACTACCACAGTCAATCAAGATCTTCCTCACTAAGGCAGGGTTGATCATGGACGAAATGACCATCGAACCAATTGTCGATGCCTTCACCTTATCTGCACCTCTGTTTTTACATACAATGTCATCTTCCATTGTACACTGCTATTTGTCCAAAGCCCCATCTCAAGCTAGCTCTTAATAACATATGCTTGATTGCGTTGGCATAACGCTCCATCTTGTGCCGGCTCTTATCGGTTGTATGTGGTCCTTTAGATATCATATTGATCACTAATCTTCAACCAGTCCACATAGGCTCCTTGGCCCTTGGCCATGCATGTCCTTGGTTGACGTTGGAAGTCCCCTGCCCGCCATCCTGCGAGGATTTAAAAAACTGCTATAACTTCCTTTCTCGAATCAGCTACTTAATAACATCCTAGAGATGCCTACATTTGTTTGTTTTGTGATCATAACATTCGTGGAACCAGCAGTATGTTTTGGTCTGCTTTTGTTTCTCCGTCGATTTTTCGAAGGTGGATTCCTATACTACATGGTATTGCAAGTAGACAAGTAGATGTTCTCTACAGATGTATTTAGTGGTATGTAGTTATCATAAATTGGAATGCTAGACTTTCCTCTTCCATAATCCCTCTTTTATTCACGATTCTTACCACCGCCTTTCCTTTGTCGATTTGGTTTATTTTTGGACATTTACTTGAAATTTTTTGAAACTCTGCTTAGACTGTTTCACTACAATGTTACTCTACACTCCCTCTCCACTCGGTCTTATAACATTCTTCTTCCTAGAGTATCTATCTTCCTCTTTACTCAAATACTGAGCTGCTTCTACATGGAAACCCTCCAACGTCGTGGGTGGTTTGCCAGCTAACTAATCGCCAAAGTCAGATTCTGGGTCAATCCCTCTTATTACTACCATTAATATTGAATGGTCATTCAAATTACCAACATCTACGACGGTTGTATAAAATCTCTCTAAATAGCCTTTCAACTATTCTCCTAGAGCCTGGATCACACTTGATATGTACATTACATCTTTGGGGTGAGTTGCATGCATACGGAACCGCTCCATAAATTTATTTGCTAAATCATCAAATCTAGAGATTGACTTTGTGGGCAATCTCATAAACCACATCATTGATATGCTAGAAAGAGTGATGGGAAAACATCTGCATGTTGTGTCATCATCCGCTCATGCGGAGTCCATTAGCAATTCATATCTCATGATGTGCTGCATGGGGTCAGTTTTCCCTCATAGGCAGGCATCGACAGCATGCTGAATCTTCTTGGATATCCCATGTGTAAAATATTGTCTGTGAACGGGGTATGGCTTCTTAAGATCCTCTAATCATCATTGGTCAAGCCTTGGCACTCCCTTACTAGCTGTTGATCATACACGACAAGTCCGTTATTCGGATTATTGGAGCCAAGCAGAGGTCGTGCTCCACCTCACATTAATGGTCCGGTTGATGTTTTTGGGTCATTCCATGCCTTCTTGGCTCAACATCCTCTTGATATTTCAGATCATCGTCATTTTGGAGAGGTAATTGATCTGCATTAACTTGAACTCCTACATCCAGATTAACCGCAGCCGCTCCAATTTGAGATCCATCAGAAAAAGGTAAGGCTCCTCCCTTAGAGGAGGGATCGACCCTGATCCCTATAGAGGGATCGGGTCCTATCGGTCCTGGTAGCCCGGGATCAGTTGTGTGTTGATGTCATGATGCCTCTACATGATATCCGTCAATTCTGCGACATCTTTACCTGTGATAGTCATCAGATGAAGTTGAGCTCTCTGATGCAGAATAGGGAGCTAGCCCATCCTAGTTTTCTTGAGTTTTTGATTTGATTCATTAGATCAATATTAACTTGAATCTGCTGGCTCAATTATCGACGGCTGTCTATGAGCTCTCTCATCGGGTTCTAGAAATCAGCTCCTATGATGAAATCAGCTGGATTTCGAACATCAACTAGATTGGTAGCATTAACATCTACTGGTGGATTGCTTTGTACTCCTGGTTGGATGTTGGTGTTCTTGATTCCTTCTGCGTTTTGAGAGGTAGATCCAGTGTTCCTAACCATGGCTGATAGTCTCCTTATAGATCTCTTCTTCAAATGTGATTGAAATAGAAGCTTGTCGGTAGAAAGTTGGATTTATCTCGTGCCTATGGGAATCGACAAGTAGATGATGAGATACAATCGAGTTGAGAATTCGTCTTCCCAGTGAAAGCATCAAAATGTTTACACCAAAAATAGACATAAACACCTAATAGAGATTTTGTAGAGGAATAAATGTTGAATAATAGATGTAAAAAGAGAGAATATAGTAGTGAAGTAATCAGAAACAAGCTAATAAGAGAGATAAAGCAATTTATAGTGGTTCGACGTTGTTTACCTACATCCACTTTGAAGAGATAGCTTTATTAATCACTTTGTAAACTGAGTGCAATAAGGGTTGGATTAGAATCCTTAGTTACAAAAGAGTATAAAGCAACAAGTAGCATAAAGATCCTAAAAATGAATAATCAAGCTTGTATCTGTAAGGGAAGACAACAAAATATCTTCTTGAAATCTTGGCAGTGAAGTCTCCAGAACAAGAAAAAGTCACAGTATCAATCGTGTGTCCCAGATCACTTGTAATAACAACCGACACCGATCATTTTGTTGGCTTCTTTTGGCATGCAACCAATATGGAAGGCTCCACCCTTCAATATATTGATATTCCCAAAGTTTCATTTGTATTCGACTTGTAGATTTCAAGATGTCGATCATTTTCCGCTAAGTTGAACTGTAATATTAATATGGTACGATCCATAATTGGTGAATATGGATCGTACCCAATCCATTTTTAGTAAATGACGTATTTTCATATTTTTAGCATTCTATTGCGTCCGTCTTCAGCTTTTGCTTCGCCATTACATCATATTATTATCTGTGCCTGATCTCTAGGCTTCGTGACTGTTAATCTGACATGTTGGTCGCGGTGACAATCGAATCTAACTTTCATAGTCAGTTCGAATATAGCCAGGCCAAAAGGCTGGATAATAGTATGACCCTTTACAGCAAGCATAACTTCCATTTTAAAAACATATTATGATTTTTTTTAACTGGTTACCCAAACTTGAGTATCAAATAAAAATTACAACCAAGATACAATTAAATTTACACAAGATTTATTTTCACCAAATTACTAAACAAAGATTTGAATATCTCACCTTCCATAATTATTGGAAATGCAAAATTAAATCATTTTTCCTTGCAAACCAAGCTCAGTCTCAATACACAACTAATTTTCAGACTTTTCGACTGAAAAGAGGAGACTCTTTTCAAACTAAGAAAGGTAGAGATGGTGAAAAATAAAGATAAGATAGGAAGGTAAAAATGAAATATAAGAGGAGGAAGTGCATATATAAGATGAAGTACAAAAATAGAAGTAAAGAAGGCTAAGACCAAAATGCTCTTAAATCCATTTTTCAACTCTTCCATCATATCTCAAGCCACCAAAGTAACAACCATTTGAAAATATGATGGATTTTAGAATAACCCATGTACCTTTGTTCATTTTTACACTTAAGGAATCTTTAAATTTCAAATTCATCCTTTTATATTCAAATTTAAATATATTTTATATTTATTAATTCTTATTGTTATTATTTTATTTATTTATCTTTACGTTTCAAAATAAAATGTTTTCTCTAAACATTTAAATGTTGTTTAAAAAGTGTATACGATTACATAACAACTTTCTACAACTTGTCGTATGATAGAAAGTTGAAAATCCAAAAAGCCGATTTCAGTCACATTTTCAGTTTTCCATCGAATTGCCTATTTTTTAAACAAAATTCGAAAATGAATTTTATTCCACTAGTCATTAATTGAAAGAGGTTTATTTAACTATTAAAACCCTTAATTAAATATCTAAAATAATTTAAATATTCATAAATCAAAGCTATACAATTCCGGCTCGTTACATTCTTCTCCCCCTTAAAAGAATTTCGATCTCGAAATCTCTTCTCATTCATACAAAGAAGGAAACCAGCCAACACAAAAACTTAACCATTTCACTTCCCATGATTATTCGAAACATTTTTATAAAACCCTACTTAAGTTTATAGATTTTTATGATACCCTACTATAACTTGAGGGTATATACACCTATCTAATTCAAACTTTTTATTTTGAATTTAACTTGAGAACTAGATACTCCGTTTATTTCAAAAAACTCTTTTTGTAATGATACTATGTATTTTACCTATAGGAAAAAAATATACATCCCAAGTAACCTCAAAATGATACTAAGGAACTAAGTAGCACCAAATTGTATCATACATTCCTTTACCAAGAAGGGTAATACTTATGAGAAGTGCTTACCATCGAAACACATCTCTTTCCTATTTTTTCGTTATTTTTAGGCAACTCGAACTAGTTAACATAAAAATACTTATTCTATTTTAAAATTCCTTTTTTGAAACACTATAGTATATGTTTCCACACAAATAGTTTTAATAAAATATCTATTTCTAACTTGCTTTGGGTTTGTTCGGATTTAAACTCGTTTCGATCGTATAATGATAAAGAGATTAATTTATTAAGTGCATACAACTTTCACCTAGTGTTAACTAGGTTTTTAACCAAGCAGAGATCAATAGAAGTTAGAACGTTGGAACTTAGAAGGAATGTCTTCAAATGTTTTGAATAGATATGGAAAAGGAATAGCTCAAAGAAGTTTCATCTTAAAAAAAGCTAAGGAGTGAGGTCGGTACTGGCATGATCATGTCGGTGGCGACTTCTCATAGCTTTGCATTTCTCACTCAAACTTTACAGGAGTCATTTTCTGTTTCTTCTATGCTTCCTTAAGAGATATCCAGGATTCTGAACAACCAATTACAAGAATTGAAGAGTTAGTAGCTATAGTAGTAGAACAAAATAAGTAATGAAGGAATAATCGTCAAAATCAGCCAACGATCCATGGAAACATTATAAGGCAACTCAAAATTAAGTAGCAAAAAGTGTGCAAAAGAATTGAGCCACATTAACAAACACAAAAATGTCGGCCCGACATGTCTCAACATATCGATGGGTCACACTATTCTTTGTTTCCCTTCGAGCCAACATTTGGACTCCGCTCCAACTTCACTTCTGGTCAAATGTGACTGCTAATCCTACAAATACAAACAATAGAGCAATCAAAATGGAGGATGGCTTCTGCCATCACTAAGTGGAAGCTCTGTCTCTACTTCATCTCCTTCTTTTACACAATAGTACCAAGACAGTTATTTTAGGAAATTCCAAGACTTAAAATCGGTTTAACCCCTGTACTTATGACTCATACTCTTTCAAACCCTTTGTAACCTCAAGCAAACTCTATCAAATCTATAAGCAACAAAGCTATAAAGTGGATGTGGGCCAAAGATTTTCGAACCATTATAAAATTTTATGTCTCTCTTTCTTATTATTGTTTATTTTCCTTTACCATGACTATTATCTACTAGGTCTCACAGGTTTGCTACAACCAATTTTTTGGGGTTGATACATTTTAGGCATTAGCACTTTGGTACTTTCACTGAGAAAATCTGAATCTAGGCCTAGATCTGCTTGCTATTTTGGATTAGAAGAGATCCAGCGGTTAGATCTAAGAAATTTGTATTGAGGATTTGTAGGCTTGCCATTGGAGACCAATGGCACCTAGAAAACAAAGAAATGCTTCTGAAAGATCCACGGGAGCAACAATTAGTGGTGATCAAGCAAAACCCCAACAAACTGAAATTAGCAACACTAACAATCACCGAATGGAGGTTAATATTGGAAATTTACCACCAAGATCCTCCACTCAATAGGAAATTATAACCAAAGGGGAGCTTAACTAGATGTTTAATGAAATTAACCAAAAAATGGCCGAGAGCCAAAAGGCTCTCATGGATAAGATTGATGCTTTGCTAGTGCTGCAGATACTAGATCCCCCGAGAGTTAGACAAGAAACTACAGCTCCCATGGAACAAGAGAATTCCTTTGCTTCGGGCCTGAATTAGAGGAACTGTAAACAAAGCAGAAGGATGTCATTGGTGGAGCTGTACGAATCATAATAGGAGGCAACGGAAGTAACCCTCCCATTAGAAAATAGCCTGCTACAAACCCAAATCTTGAGGTGAACACTCCACGAGTGAACAATGCAATGCTTATTTCTGACTCTGAACATGACATGCAACTTGAAGGTAATGGATTGGAACTGTACACTGATGTAAATAAACAAAATGCTGGAAATGAAGTTCAAATTGCTCTAGTAAAACCAACTGTGCACTGACGGGACTCCACGGGAGTGGTTCTCCCAGAGAATGGAGAACGTAGGCTTCAACTAGAAAACTGAGGCCGTTTGTAGAGTCGAACACTTGGCATAGCCCTTGACAACTGACCTGTTGACTACCGTGAAAGCGAGGAGTGCATCATCGACATTGTCCAATGGTTGATGGAGGAGAGTAGGGGTAGAAAGAAATAAGGTTGGGGGTTCTATGCCAAGTCGAACTCCATTCACTGAAAATGTTCTAAGAGAAGAATATCTTAAGAAGTTCATTATGCCGATTATGTTGTTATATAATGGAATGACAGACCTTAAACAACACTTGTACAAATTTGAGTGGTGTATGGATAGAGCTAGGACGACAGATGTTGTCCGCTGTATATGTTTCCTTATATTCTTGGAAGGACTTGCTTCCATGTGGTTTACTAGACTTGCACCGAGGTTCACTTCCATTTTCAACAAATTATCAAAAACATTTCTAGAGCAGTTTAAAATCCATACTGCACGACCAAAAGACGTGATGTCCTTATCTTGCTTTTTCCAAGGATCCAACATGTCACTGAAAATTTTCAATCGGTTTAGCATCGCAGTTATTGAGGTAAGCAATCCAATAAAGGATATGATTTTCATGACTATTGTCCGAGCCATTTACCCGGATGAAGATTTCGATATATGGATTTAAACTGAAACAACCCACTACCATAGAGGAATTCTGCCGAAAGGCAAACCAATTTCTAAGACTTGAAGAGACAAGTATAGTCGAAGGCAAAACTATTGGTGAGTAACCAAAGGAAATGGTTTAGATAAATATCATGGACAAGCAGGATGAAAACAGTTTTTGGGCTACAAAAAGAAACATAGGAAAGAATTTGAATCGGAAAAAATGGATTCAGAACTCTGGTAGGTGTGAGGGGAATGGTGAACGTTTAAGGAATCTCAGACTCGAGGATTATACGCCATTGAATGACAGTTTGGAAAACATCTACCTTTCCACTAAGAGAACTGAGCAACACAAAAAACCATCCAAGCGAGAAGCGTTTAAACAACAAAAGAAATCAAGGAAGGTTTTTTGTCACTTTCATGAGACTCATGGGCATAAAAAAATGAATGTCAATATCTGAAGGATTTACTTGAGAAACTGATAAGGAACAACCGGCTCCAACAGTACATAAAGAAATCATAGAATTGTAACCAATCTGTTGGACCCCAAGTTCCAAACAATTAAGGAAATCATTTCAAACCCAATGGAGAAGGGCCTCCTCATACTGATCAGAGACTCGTCATAAGTACCATCACTGGAGGACCTCACCCAGCACAGAAGGGTTGGGGCGCGATGGAGTGATATGCCAGTTCTTTAAAGCACGCTCTGAAGGAAATTTGTTATGCTATCGAAGATGAAGCCCTGGCCAAACAACAGAAGTTGATAACTAAGGATATCGTATTCTGAAATCAGGATACTAAAGGTATAGAGGTGCCAACTCTCGAGCCAATGGTGGTAACAGTTGGAATCGGATGACCAGTTGTGCGTAGAGTGTTGGTTGACAATGGAAGTTCAGTTAACATCCTTTTCCAACAATCATTCAATCAAATGAAGACCAGCAAAAAGGATGTGACCGCTTGCAGGACAAAAATTCAAGGATTTACAGGTAAACCAAAACAACTAGTCAGGATGATTGACTTACTTATAGAACTTAAGAAGGACAACGGAGGGTTCAATTACAGAACGTCTCTTGGCTCAGGGACCTTATTTTCTTCAACAAGATTATGGTCCCTAGGAAGAATAGTGCAGGGAAGGAACGACCAGCACCGATGGTGTGACGACCTACATTTCAGAAGGTTTAAATCGACAATAATCCACATATGTCCAACTTAAACAATCTGAAACATAGATAATCATTGGGGTTAACTAAGAGAAATAAGAAGAGAACAAGAAAACAACATAGAATCTCGCAGCGGAACGAAAAAATATAATAATCAAATAAATAGTTCATGAAGCTGTTTCCATTAAACATTTGATTATAATTTATACCACATTTATCAGAGTTATATACATACATCAGAGATAAATAAAGTAATACAGCAGACAACATGATGCAGGAATACTAATAGTAATAATATACCAAATCTTCATCTTTGTCCTCTAGAATAAATCTTCAATAGGCTGAAAAACTTAGACTAACTTGAGCGTAATGAAAAGACAAAACACTCGAGCCAGGACTAAAATATTCTTATGTGAGTCAAATCGAAATTGCATATAACATGAGTGTCATGGTGTCAGAGATGCTTATGGGTTTTCACATCTCCTATCCAGCGTATAACGTGCGTGCAATAACTCAAGAGATGTTATGGGATTTTTATCTCCTAAGGATCCGTCAAAATATTTATATGTAGTAGAATACGCTACATATATAATGCCTAATCAATAAAATAAATATTTTTCTTAGCGTTAAGGCTTTACATTGATCTTTCTTAACGCATTTTTAAGGATTGGCATACAGTTTGCGTTTGACACCACCAGTAGAATGTCGGTAGTCAAGGATGCACCGTGATACGATAACACTAAACCAAAATCGTATGGGTCTCGTATAGGGATAAAAGTATGACAAGGCATGTGAGGCAATGCCAAGGTAGGATATTGCAAGTTTGGGTCACAGGGCTGGTGGTAACGCTTCATGCCATGACCGCCCACCTCGTCCATCCATCCCATATCGAGTAGATTTTGATCATTTAAACAATTTCTTTTATCACAATTTAATTCAACGGTTTGAGCTCAAGTCGAAAATAATTAGATTTCTATATACCGATTTTATTTCTTTAAATCCAAATCATTTTAGTAATTTGAAATCAAAAGTTTAAAATCGTTTAATTTAACTAATCCGATGTCTATATGTAATTTGTTATCCTATGGTCAAGGGATCAGTTATTCCAATTTAATTCTAGGGATGGATATATATCATTTCAATCCAAATCACAATGTCATAGGTATATATCATTTCAACCCATTTCTTAATTTATTCGAAATAATTCATTTACTGTTTAATACACTGTAAATAATATATAGGGTGATAATTTGATATATCAAAATAAATAAACATCCAAATCATCCAAAATATCAACCAATAGCATCCATTGTAATCAATCATCAAAACAGTCAATATAATTCACCACAATTTCATGGTTATTTAAATCAGGCACTTTATTGGAAATTAAATTTCTATTTCAAATTTTACTATCGATTTTAATTTTTAACAGTTAATTCAGTGAAAGTTTAGATGACCATTGAATTTATCAAATAACAATCAATAAATTTATATCACTTCATAATTTCAGATTTAACAAGCATAAAAATATTCTAGTACATTGTGAGCGTTATAAAACACTCACCTTGAGTTTTCAATTTTAAATCAAATCGAACGACGTTCGATTTTATTTAAAATATTAACTAGCTCCAAACGACTCCAAATCAGTTCCTTAATGTAGTGCTCGTTGCCACGATCCCGTCGCCGCTTGTTTCGCCAATTCCGACCTACTATGACCAAGGTATGATATTTACAAGTTCATACTATTTAATATAATATAATTTATACACTTTTTTATTTTATCAAACAAGATCTAGCCGTTCGATTGAAGAGAGGAGATTTGGTCGCTGCGTTCTTCTTCTCGTAAGCATGCTCCAGGAAGAAAACATGCACGTACGAACCCATTGTTCGCCTCCTCCTCTTCCCTACAGCTTCGCCCACGTTGCCCAAGAACACGATCGGAAGCCATCGCAGGAAAGTTCATCGCGAGCTCGACCACTGGCCGGAGCAATTTCGAACTCGGTGCTACATTGGTCGAGAAAATCTCCCTTGAACGTGTGATGAACGCGCCCAATCCACGCCTCCATTCGACGACTACAGACCAATTCCACCGTTGGATCTATAGATTGCTTCGAGCTTCACAATTAACTAGTTGAGAGTTTTGTCTTAAAGTTGAAGGATTTGCAGAAAATTGAGGGGAAAAGAGGACTGTTTTCGGCTATTGAAAACAAAACAGCAGGGCCTGGAAGATGAATCTAGGGTTTAATGTGTCACGCGTATTTATACGCGACTACATATTATTTTATTATCGTATTCAACTTTTTCCCGAACGAACTCCAAATTAAGCATGCTGCCAGGAGTTTATAATGTTTTACCCATATTTTGGAACATAATGGAACATATTTCAGGGCATAATTCGATCGTATAGAGAAGATAGCTTTTTGGACCCAATTACTATATTGAATTTTCAATATTAAATTCAACGCATTTATATCCTGTACGATCAAATAATAACTCCAAACACTATGAAATTTGAACTCCAATAGTAATACACTATTACGATTCCAGTGGAACTGGTTTCGTCGAATTCTGAGACTGTGTCCCGGATCGCTATTTTAACGACTCGATTTTAATAGAAAATTTCCAATTGCTAATTTTTCACTTTTAAATCCAATTTTAAATGTTAATGATCTTTATTGTGATTTAAATAAAACTTACATCAACTTTCGATTTCACTTTCCATCATATTAAATTGAGAATTCAATTATTCAAATAATTTTCAATACTAAATTTAAACAATTTTGATTATTCAATAAATCACTATCTTTTGAAATATAAGTTAATGAACTCATAATATTTAACTTTTAAAATGAATTAAAATTATAGAACAACTATTTCCATTTTACGGTCTTTCAATTCCCGTTATTCAATTCCAATTTTGAATTTAAACATGGCCAATACGTAGAATTTATTTCAATACTCGTTATCGCAAAATCTTCGAAACTAACTATTTAAAATTTTTATTCAAGTTCATATCCAATAACTTACATTCATAATCATTAAATTTATATTTTTAACAATTTTTATTCAATAATGACATTAAATTTAATAATTTAAAATAGCTAAAAATACGGGTCGTTCCAATCTTCCCCACTCAAAACATTTCATCCTCGAAAAGACGTTAAGTAAAGAATTTACATTTGATATATTTTATTCAAAAATATCAATTTGTAAAACAAATAGTCTTATTTATAAAATCATTACTACATTCTACTACGCTACTCTGATTGGCTTATGGAATTTATAAGTTAGTTATCAAAACAAGTTATAAAATTTTAAAACTTCAAAAAAAATTTAACACCCAAATTTATGGAAAATTTTGGCAGATTCTCCTTTACGCGGCTCGATCGATACAAATATAAAATGCCACTACGGGCTCCAAACCATTAAAAGAAAACAAAAGCCAAATGGCTCAATTATAAAACCATCAAATCAAATGACAAAATAAACACGTACCTTTTTGTCGGGAAATCCAAATTTTTCTTGATTTTAAATACCTACATCTTATTTACCGATGATATACAATCATATAATTTAAAATCATTTTATATTTTGCATTTTCAATTTCCAATATTTTCTTTACTTAAGCCCGTACGATGTACATATATCATCCGTACGCAATATCAAATCTGATCGCTTACTCGATCACACAATTTCACTTCCGAACTAGTATCGTCCACATGACTCTCTAGTGTGGACTTTGATTTGGTTCCTTGACCAGAAATTGTCATTCTCTTTGCATAGCCATACACTATGATAGAGAATTCTATAACCAAATCAAAAACCCATATCCAGGGTTCGCCATCGAGAATCGAGTGAAAAATTCTAACTCGGATCAATATAAATTATCTCAAAACTCTATGCTCAAATCTGGATCAAATCGTTATGCGAATAAAATAATATATGTACAACTTACGTATTTATGTCTATTGATTCTTAGCTATATCAAATTCCGTTGTTTACATTTACTTTATTTTCATAATTTCATTTAATAACAAATTTATTTGTGAAACATTTTATTAATCATCACTTTAGTTTATAATCATTCTATAAAATTCCATCTTCTTATATATGACTTTTTCTAAGTTTATAGTTATCTCAAAAGTTACAATTTCAATCTCATCTTTTCTTTGCAAATTTATATTTAATTCTATAACCAATTTACAAATATATTATTTGATTCATTTGTCTACTTTCTTAAGCTCACTTACTTATTTCATTTAGTCATTAATTATTCTATAATATACTTAAGTATATAACATTTATTATTACAATTAAATTTCCATTTATATGCGTTTTAATTACCTTTAAGTTTTGTTTGCTTGTATAACATCCCATTACCTATCTAAATCACCATTTTGACTTTTAAAATTTGGTAAGTCTTATTATATGCTATTAGAATGCAATTTAGTGTTATACAAATTAATCTGATTTATCTTACTTAATTAGAATATTCACCATTTCAACTTGTTTAAATTTTCTTTACTTTCAATCTAAGATTCGCAAACTTCAACTCTAAAGTTTCTCAAAACATTTAGCTTACATTTCTTAATTCTCCTATTTTATAAGTTCTGGTTATTCAAATATTTCATTTCATTCCAATAATTTGAAGATTATTAACTAACATAACTTAAAAATATTAAATACTAGGTTTATTTCAAATCATTTGAAATAAGTGTGTATAACTATATCTTTTATATATCGAATCCAACTTTTGAATTTTAAACCAAAATCCATTTATCAAAACAATTTCGAAGCAAAGCTTCTCAGAAGTCTCCTCCACTTTGAGACTCGGAAATGAACGTCGCTGATGTTGTGCATTCATCACCGAATTTATTTTCAAGGATAGAATAGGGAAGTATTGAATTCATTCCTTTCAAAAATATTTTCCAACTAATATCACTATACTTTTCTAAAGCTTTGAAAACCGTTTTCAAAATTTTCAGATCTTAAATTTAAAACTTCTCAATTTAAATCCATTTTTAATACATAAGTCACATTTATAAATTATTCTTACAAAATTTCACATTATTTAAACATTTTACAAATATTTTATCATTGTTTATCTTATAATAAACATCTTTTATTAAGGCATAACAACTAATCATTGATAATAACCGATATTATATTTCTAACAACCAAACACCTTATATATACTATAATAATTATAGAAAATGATTGCTTTATATATTAAAATATAATTAGGCTAAATTATTTCATTTACCCAATTTCAAAACAATACTATGTCGAATTGTTCTGTTTAAGGGTTTAGAGATCCTAATCAATAATGTTAATTACTTGTATTGAGCAGAATCCATATGCCACTCAATAGATCAACCAACACAATGTAAAACAATTTTATATCACTAACAAATATGCGCTTATATCTATTAATACACTCAAACTCATCCTAAGGTACTACTGACCCTGTCTCTAATGAGTTACGCCATAAAGCTAAGGTTATCGTTGAACCAAAGCTCTAATACCAACTATGACGACCCACATTTTAAAAGGTTTAAACCGACTATAATCCACACATGTCCAACTTAAACATTCCGAAACATAGATAATCATTGGGGTTAATTAAGAAAAATAAGAAGAGAATAAGAAAACAACACAGAATCTCGCAGCGGAACGACAAAATATAATAATCAAATAAACATTTCATGAAGCTGATTTTATTATGCATTTGATTATAATTTATACAACATTTAACAGGGTTATATACACATACACACACAAACATCAGAGATAAATCAAGAAATGCAGCAGATAACGTGATGTAGGAATACTAATAGTAATAATATACCAAATCTTTAATAAGCTGAAAAACTCAGGACTGAGCCGAGCGTAATAAAAAGACAAAACACTCGATTCAGGACTAAAATATTCTTATGTGAGTCAAATCAAAATCGCATATAACATGAGTGTCATGGTGTCAGAGATGTTTATGGATTTTCACATCTCCTATCCAGTGTACAACGTGCATGCAATAACTCAAAAGATGTTATGGAATTTTCCACCTTCTAAGGATCCGTTAAAATATTTATATATAGTAGAATACGCTACATATATAATGTCTAATCAATAAAATAAATATTTTTCTTAGCGTTAAGGCTTTACATTGATCCCTCTCAACATGATTTTAAGCATTAGCGTACAGTTTGCATATGACACCACCAGTAGAACGTCGACAATCAGGGATATGCCGTGATACAACAACACTAAACCAAAATCGTATGGGTCTCGTATAGGGATAAAAGCATAACAAGGCACATGAGGCAATGTCCAAGGTAGGATACTACCAGTTTGGGTCATAGGATTGGTGGTAATGCGTCATAGCCATGACAGCCCACCATGTCCATCCATCCCTTATCGTGTCAAAGGGAGGCTATCCCAAATCAAGGTGCACCAATCGAAGCCAAAAACAAGAGTAATAATATGGACCGAGTCCAAGAAAATCGAAAGACAAATGTCCACTCGGGGCAATTAGCCTACTTGGCCCTGTCAAGTCGTCTTGTTTTTGTCCTTTCAAATTGGCACAAGTGCCGGGTCTATCCATCATTGTTCTCTTTCTTCAAATCCAGCAATCGTCGCCAATTTCAACCACTTTGTTATGGAGTCTCCTCCTCATACACGGTTGTTAAAGTGGTCTCAATATTGACATGGAGTATGCCAATAAGAGGCATCGGTCTCTTTAACAACCTAACGTCGTTTTGCGCACCGGTTGGTTCTTTTACATTTTGAAAACAATTCGTATTTGATATCAAAATATCATATTCGCTTCAAAATCAAATTCATTTCGAAATCATTATATCTACTTAAAATATACTATTTCAGTTCAAAATCATTTTGCCTTAATATCTCAATTTCACTTCCAAAATTGTTTCGAGTTTCAATTTAGGTTATAACTTCATTTTAACCTAACTAGTATTTAAATCCATGATTTAAAAATAACATTCCACCCTTGAATAGTTTGAATTTTTGAAAAATTGTTTGAATATTTTAAAATAGTTTAAATAACTGAAGTAGTCAAAATATAGTTTAAATGGTTAAAATAGTTAAAAATAGTTAAAATGGTTAAATAGTTTAATATAAAATAGTTTAAGTATTAAAATGGTTTATATAGCAAAATAATTTAGGATGCCAAAATAATTTGTATGTTTAAGAATATATCTTTTAAATAGTTTTATATTAAATAATTTATTTGAAAATAGTTTCAAAGTCAAACCGATCCAATTCCGACTTCCCCATTCAAATCAATTTCAATTTCCATTCAATTGATTCAATTTAAATTTCAATTCAAATTAATTTCAACTTTGATTTCGAACCAATTCAATTCCACTTTCAAACCCAGTTGATTCAATTTCAATTTGAATTAATTTTAGTTCAATTCTCAATTTTAAACGTTTCGAATTATATAAATTCGAATTCGATTTTCAAAATATTGATTTAAACGCTAAATCAAATTTACCTTCAATATTCAATTTAAAATCCAAAATTTCAATATAATTCAATTCCAAACTCAATTTTGAAATATCGTTTTATATCATTTTTACTTGGTAATATTCAAGGTCCAAACAAATATCCAATCTTTTAAAACAAATCAATTTATGAAATTCAATCATATTTTGATTATAACTTCAAAATCTTAACTTTGATCACTTAACCAGTTTCTTTTAACACAATTTAATTCCACGGTTTGAGCTCAAGTTCGAAAAGAATTCGGTTTCCATAAACTCGATTTTATTTCTTTAAATCCAAATCATTTTAGTAATTTCAAATCAAAAATTTAAGATCATTTAATTTAACTAATCCGATGTCCGTATATAATTTCCTATTCTATGGCCAAGTGATCAGTTATTCCAATTTAATTCCAGGAATGAATATATATATATATATCATTTTATTCCAAATCACAGTGTCATAGGTATATATTATTTCAACCCATTTCTTAATTTATTCAAAATAATTCAATTTACAGTTTAATACACTGTAAATAATATACAGGGTGATAATAGGATATATCAGAATAAATAAACATCCAAATCATCCAAAATATCAACCAATAGCATCCATCGCAATCAATCATCCAAACAGTCAATCTAATTCATAACAATTTCATAATTATTAAAATCGGGTGTTTTATTGGCAATTAAAATCCTATTTCAAATTTAACTATCAATTTTAATTTTAACAGTTAATTCAGTGACAGTTTAGACGACAATTGAATTTATTAAACAACAACCATAAATTTATATCACTTCATAATTTCAAATTTAACAAGCATAAAAATATTCTAGTACGCTGTGAGCGTTATAAAACACTCACCTTGAGTTTTCAATTTTAAATCAAATCGAATGACGTTGGATTTAACCTAAAATTTTAACTAGCTCCAAATGACTCCAAATCTGTTCCATGATGTAGTGCTCGTTGCCACGATCCGGTCGCCACTTGTTTGCCCAATTCCGACTTCGTATGACCAAGATATGATATTTATAAGTTTATACTACTTGATACAATTTAATTTATACACTTTTTTATTTTACCAAACTAGATCTGGCCATTCGATTTGAAAAGAGGCGATCTAGCCACCGCGTTCTTCTTCTCGTAAGCATGCTCCAGGCAGAAAACATGCACATAAGAACCCATTGTTTGCCTCCTCCTCTTCCCTGTCGCTCCACCCACGTCGCCCAAGAACACGATCGGAGGCCTTCGCAAGAAAGCTCATCGCAAGCTCGCCTACTAGTCGGAGCAATGTCAAACTCAGTGCTACATAGGCCAAGAAAATCCCCCTTGAACGCGTGATGAATGCGCCCCATCCATGCCTCCATTCGACGATTATAGACCAACTACACCGTTGGATCTATAGATCGCTTCGAGCTCTACGATTAACTAGTTGAGAGTTTCGTCTAAAAGATGATGGATTTGAAGAAAAATGAGGGGAAAAGAGGACTGTTTTTCGACCATTGAAAGCATAACAGCGGCGCCTAGAAGACGAGTCTATTGTCAAGTGTATTTATATGCGTATACATATTATTTTATTATCATTTTCAACTTTTTTCCAAATGAACTCCAATCAAAGCGTGCCGCTAGGCATTTATGATGTTTTACCCCTATTTCGAACAGAATGGAACATGTTTCGGGGTCAAATTCGATTTTACGGAGAAGATAGCTTTTTGAACCAAATTACAATATTGAATTTTCGATATTAAATTTAACGCATTTGTATCCCGTACAACCAAATGATAACTTCAAATGCTACGAAATTTGAAATCCAATAATAATACACTATTACGGATCCAATGAAGCTGGTTTCATCGAATTCCAAGATTGTACACTGGATCGCTATTTTAACGTCTCGGTTATAATACAAAATTTTCAATTTCTAATTTTTCACTTTTAAATCCAATTTAAATGTTAACGATCTTCATTGTTGTTTAAATAAAACTTACATTAACTTCCGATATCACTTTCAATCATATTAAATTGATAATTAAATTATTCAAATAATTTCCAATACTAAATTTAAACAATTTTGATTATTCAATAAATCACTATCTTTTGAAATATAAGTTAATGAACTCATAAGATTTAACTTTAAAACGAATTCAAATCATAGAACAAATATTTCCATTTTACAGTCATTCATTTCCCGTTATTCAATTTCAATATTGATTTTAAATTTTGTCAATACGTAGAATTTATTTCAACACTCGTTAGCAATATCTTCGAAATTAACTATTTCAAAATTTGATTCAAGTCCATATTTAATAATTTACATTCAAAATAATTAAATTTCTATTTTTTAACCATTTTTATTCAATAATTACATTAATTTAATAATTTAAAATTGCTAAAAATACGAGTCGTTACAAGTGGAGTTTATGATTTTTGTCCCCGTCGAGATGGATGACCAATGTGAGTCTTGAAGATATGTTCACAGATTGGGGTTAAGATGCAAAATGAACTGATAAAATTTCTTCGTGCTAATCTTGATGTGTATGCTTGGATGCATTCTGAATTTATGTGGTATATCACCAAAGATATCCATGCACTTAATATCGATCCTAAATTCACACTAGTAAGGTGAAAGAGACACGGTCTGGGTCCGTAGTGATTCGCTATATTGAAGGAGGAAGTGGAAAAGCAGTTGTTCAATGGCGTTATTTGTGATGCAACATATCCTGAATGGGCATCAAACCCTATACTAGTCAAGAAGTCGAATGGGAGGTGGTGGACCTTTATCAAGTACTTAGACTTAATCAAAGTTTGTCTGAAGGATAGGTTTCACTCCGAGAATCAACCAGCTGATTGATGGAACTGCGAAGCATGGCCTGCTTCCATTCATGGACCCCTACTTAGGATACAGTCAAATCATGATGCATGAGCCCGATCAAGAGAACACATGCTTCATTACCAACTTAGGACTATACTGTGATCGCATAATGCCATTCGGCTTAAAAAATTCTAGTGTCACTTACCAAAGATTAGTGAATGCAACGTTCACGAATTAGATCGGATGGACAATGGAGGTATATGTAGATGACATGCTTGTGAAATCACGAGTATCTGTAAACCATCTATATAATCTCTCGCAGATGTTTCAAATCCTTCGAAAATATGGAATGAAATTAAACCCTTTGCTCATTTGGTGTTTTGTTAGGAAAATTTCTTGGCTTTCTAGTGAATGCGAGGGGCATTGAGGCCATTCTAGAACATATCGCTGCATATGCAATGTCAGAGCCTCATTGACAAAAAAAAGTTGCAGAGTTTGTATAGGAAGATCATAGCATTGAGCCACTTCATATCTAAAGCGATGGATAAGTGTATACCGTTCTTCGATGCATTGAAGAAGGGTAAGAAGAACTTTGAATGGAATCAAGACTGCTAGATAGCATTTGAGGAATTACTTCAACACGTGGAAATACCACCAGTTCTAACTAAACCGGCTGATGGAGAAGATCCACTCATCTACTTGGCAGTGTCTGCCTATGCGCTAAGTGTAGCACCTGTGCATGAGGAGGCTAGAATTATCGACCCGTCTACTACATTAGCAAACGACTCCCCAAAGATGAATGGAACTACCCGAAGTTAGAAAAGTTAGTGCACTACTTGTTTATATCATCAAGAAATCTACGGCCATATTTCTAAGCTCATCCTATCAGGGTGTAAAGGGATCAACTCTTGTAGCAGGTACTTTACCGACCCGAGATAGGATAACTTCTGAAGTGGAATATTGAGTTAAGCCAGTACGATGTGACTTATCATCCCTGGAGAGCGATTAATGGACATGCATTAAATGACTTCATCGCTGAGTTCACAATTCAAGATGATGGGGAGGAGGACACAATGATTGTAGCATTACAATTGAAATTGTTTATCGATGGTGCATCAAAAAATTCTGCTTAGGATCGGGAGTTATGCTTGAAACTCTTGAAGGATGGCCGATCAACTATGCTCAAAGTTAGAACTCCCTGCTACTAACAATGAGGTGGAGTACAAGACGTTAAAATAGGATTGAAGATTGTGAAGGAATTAGGAATTAAAGCTCTCCATATATACAGCGACTCTTAGTTAGTCGTCTGTCAAGTGAAATGAGAATATCAGACTAAGGGCGAAAACCTTACCTCTTACTCATCGAAAGCATAGGAATTTCTCGATCATATCGAACACTGCACGATAACTCATATTCCCAAGGAACAGAATGCGAAGGCCGATCACTTGGCTAAACTGGCCATTTCCAAAGGCGCACAATTGCTAGGACTGGTTCCAATAGAAGTATTGTTGGTTCTCAGCATAGATCAAATGGATTCGATTGGATTCTGGAAACTACTAAAGAGGAGGAATCATGAATGACACCATCAAGGACTACCCACTCAAAGGAGCACTATTAAGGGATTGGAATGAATGAAAGAAGCTCCTTCGGAATGTGCCGCCATTCATAATGCATGATAGAGTACTGTATCAGAGAGGGTTCTCCGCTCCCTTACTCAGGTGTGTGACCAAAACTAAAGCCAAGAAATTCTTACGGAGATTCACGAAGGCAGTTGCAGTGACCACACCAGGGGGAAAATATTGGCCAAAAGGGCCCTCCTCTATGGATACTTCTAGCCAATAATAAACCAGGATGCAGCAAACTATTCTAGATGGTGCGATCGATGTTAGAGATTTACGAAGATTCTACGAATCCGATATACAAAACTTGCACAAATGGTCAGCTCATGGCCGTTTGCCATCTGGGGGGTTAATCTAATCGATGTGTTATCAATAGCAAAAGGATAAGCTAAATATGCCATCATTGCAGTTGATTACTTAACAAAATGGGCCAAAGCAGAACTGCT
The DNA here is from genome assembly GCA_030765085.1 of Allium cepa. Taxonomy (NCBI): domain Eukaryota; kingdom Viridiplantae; phylum Streptophyta; class Magnoliopsida; order Asparagales; family Amaryllidaceae; genus Allium; species Allium cepa. The sequence continues at coordinate 669,439,448 of CM060939.1, read as the reverse complement.
TGCCATGATTAATACTAAAAAAGTGATTAACTTTCTAACTGAAAATATTATTTGAAGGTTTGGGATGCTACTGAAAATTATCATGGACAATGGGACTTAGTTTGAAAGTGCCGAGTTCAAGGACTTCTAAAAGCGTTAATGGATTGAGAAAAGCTTTTCCATGGTAGTGCATCCGCAGGCAAATAGGCAAGCGGAGGCAGTGAACAAAATCATCGAATCCACCGTAAAGAAGAGGTTGATGAAGGCTAATAGAAATTATGTTTATGAGCATCCTCTTACATTATGGGCTTACATAATAACACACAAATCTGCAACTAGACATTCTCCCTTTGCTTTAGCATATGGTTTAGAAGCTATGACACCAGTGGAACTGGAAGTTCCCTCTCATCGTAGAAGGCATTTCAATCAAAGAAAAAATGATCCACTACTGCTCGAATCACTTAACCATATCGATGAAAAGAGGGAAGAAGCTGAGCTTAGGACTACTTCTCACTAGAAAAGAGTGGCATGGCACTTCAACACCAAAGTTCAAAACCGTATCCTTGTTGTGGAATATCTCATCCAAAAAGGGATCTTTTGGGTATAGGAGCACTTGGCCCAAATTAGGAAAGACCCTACGTGATCGACTAGAAACTTAGAGACGGAACATTCAAACTAACGATGCTCGATGGAATTTTGGTTCTCCGTGCTTGGAACAATGACTCGCTGTGACACTACCATATTTCATACTTGTGTATATATTTCTATTTTGTAAATAAGCCATCTAGGGACACTGGTGGCATTATAAATAGGAAAGACTTGCCTTTCCTTCCCATTTATTAATAAATTAAGCTTCTTGAACAATTGGAACCACGTTCTTGTAAGCCAAACAGCCTACTAAGAATTGGCATTGCTCCGACAACATCGGGAAGGCCCATAATCCAAAAAGCTTTGGTGTTGCTCCAATAACATTTGGAAACTTACTATTTCCTAAAGCCTTAGTGGTGCTCCAACAACATCGGAAAACTATATGTTCCTCAAAAGCCTCGATGTAGCTTCAGCAACATCGGAAAACTTTCTGTCTTCCTAAGTACTGGTGGTACCCTGGCAATGTTGGGAAGTACCATCTTCTTGTGCACCACTAATAAGTCACATATCGCTGCTTGAACCAGCAGAACCGCGTTCAAGTACACAATACTTCTTATGCGCCACCAATAAGCTGCACATCACTACTTGAACCGATGGAACCGCATTCGAGTATGCAATACTCCTTATGCACCACTAATAAGCCGCACATTGCTGCTTGGACCAATGGAACTGTGTCTAAGTATGCAAAACTCCTCACGTGCCATCAATAAGCCACACGTCGCTTCTACCGATGGAACTGTGTTTTTGCAAGCAACACACATATGTCACACATGATCGAGAAAGTACTTCCCAATCTTCGGATGAGGAGTGTAGACCCTCAAACCACCGAATCGATGGAAAAATCTATTCAAAATTTCCTAAGTATCGGTGTTGCCTTGGCAACACTAGGAAATCCTTTTATTCCTTAGTAATAGATGTTACCTCGATAACAATGAGAGCTCATCCAAATTTTCTAAATACCGACATTGCTCCGGCAACGTTGGGAAAGTTTCTCATGGCAGGATTTGTAGAAATCAACATTGCTCCAACAATATCATGAAAGTCTAAATACTTGAGAAGTTCGAAATTTTCGGAGATAGAAACTGTTATGCGAATAGGATTCCAACGCTAAACTTCGAAGAATCTGGTCACAATCAAGGGATGAAATGCTCGGAATTGAGCATTAGAACCATGGGTTTCTAGAGACAGAAGCCTATTACGCAACTCAGATTGGAGGAGACCGAGCAATTTTCCTAGAACAACTAATCTCTAACCAATTATTCGAACCTTGAGTTTGAAGTAACAAACCCTGTGGAGTAAGAGGCATACATACACCAACACATGATTGGGACGAGTTAAACCAAGATACACCATAGCTTTATTACGCAGAACGAAGTATTTTGGCAAATCACAATAAAGCTAAATAATATAATATGCTAAATAACTATAGGAATATCGTTTACAAGCACAAAGTTGCAGTAAATAAACACATCATGCAAAACATAAGTATATATTATAGAAATCACAAAACTAGTAAACGTATTATATATACACGCAGTGGTATAAATTTAGAGTTAGTATTTGTGGACCATGGCCTTGTTTTGAAAGGGGGTGTTTATTCTTTTTTTAGATATTATGGAGTGTGTTCTATTTGTCTATACATTTTTATGTTATTAATAAAAGTACCATTTCCTTCAAAAAGAATATAAGATGGCATGGTACATAGAATTTAGGAAAAGTATACAAGAGTGATTACAATGGAAAAGTCCATCTTTCATTACTAGCATCCTTTTATGTACATAGACAAGCAGTAGGGGCCGTACCCACACAATGTCGGCCTGTTTTAGACATTAAAAATAAAAAGTCATACTCCACTGACGCGATAATAAAGAAGATTATGAAATCGGTATAGACTCGATCACGATCAAAGCATACAAAAAACAAAGTGCTCCATGAGCGCACAATCACATCATCACTTCTTACCGCCCCGGCGGGAGTGGACTTCTTCTGCTTGTCGCCTTTCTTCTTTCCAAAATGAGCTTGTCCTTCCACGATACCAAAGTCGGGTTCTTCAGATCCACCGATGAACATGTAATGCCCCTGAATTTTAATTAAAATTGTTTGGAATATTTAATTGGATAAACTAAATAGAATAATGTGAATAGTTAGGGAGACGAGATTAATAAATCCAATGGCCATGTCTTAATGATTGAACTAAAATAATACTTAACACAATTTAGAAGGAGGAATTTTCCTAAGGGGTAAACTTGAAAATGGAGCTATATTTCTTAGTATATATCTCTTCCTCCACTTTAATAAACTTCCACTTTCTCATTTATAACTCCTCACTAACTTTCAGTCGGCCATTGAAAGCTCCAGAAAGAGCATAAATTGAAGATAAAGCTAAGGAATTAAAGCTAGGAAATTATCTCATTCTCCAATCAACTAGTCAAGGTGAATAATCATGTTTATCATCTCATTTTTCTATGTTTCGATCGGTTATGGGTTATACTCGATTTATGTTTATGATTTTGATTAGGATGTAACCATTTAAACCTTTTTTGGATAAGACATAGGTGTTTTAAATGTTAATGGGCTAATTAACACGTTTTTGTTCGGTTTTGGTTAAATTCCGAGTTGTTTTGATCTTTATATGCTTTGAAATTTTAATATGTTGAAGTGTATGATCTATAGGATATTTGGGGGTTTTTGGGATTTTCCTTAGTGATTTACTAAAGTAATTAAATTATTTAAGCCTAAGAGCTAAACTACAAAATTGCCTTCTAATTAGTCAATTCGGAGGGAAGGCTGCAATTTGAAAATTTAATTAAGGAAGAACAATAGTGTTTTTAGAAAAAGGTTAACTTTTGTATACTTTTTACTATTTGGAAGTACAGGAGGAGGCTCCTAAGACAATCAAAATTAGACAAGCAAGATAAAACATCATTTCAGTAGGCCAAGTTCTACCTTTGACTTCAACAAGCCCTCTTTTACCCTTTCAGTGAAGTCAAAAAGTACCTTTTGCCTAAGACGGAGGCAAACAATTGCCCTCCACCTAAGTCAAAAGGTAGGCATGGTGTCGAAGGGAAGAAGGGCGAAGGGATGGGGAGGCTGCTTCGGTTGCTTTCGAATAGAAACATAATTGCTTTCGAATAAGTTGAAGGGGGATCCTTCGACTCTATCATTTTGTAAAAGACTAGAATTTTATACTCAAAAAGGGATTTCAAAGGGGATCTTCGAAAGTTTAAACTTTCAAGAGAATTATTTTAAATGTTTTCCAAAAATTTGTTTTAGAACCTTTCGACTCGGTCGAAAGGTAGGAGAGGAAAAGGAAGGGGTTACTTCTGAACTGTCCTATTGTTTTAAAAGTTAAGATTTTAATGCCTTCGAAAGCCATGCTTTCGAAGGAGATGTATGCCTCCGATTCAGAACTTAGAAAGGAACAGAGTCAAAGGGAAGCTTCCGACTTCATTCCGCTTTATGTTTTATATGCCTTCAAATGGGATATTCGAAGGAAGGGTTAAGCCGCCAGTTTATACCTTTCGACTAAGTTGAAAGGTGACCCTCATCCTTCCGACTAAGTTAAAGGGTAGGGATGTTTTACAAAGGCGGAAGGCTTTCAAAGGGGATATTTTTGGATGTTTTAATGCTTTTCGAAGGGGTTACCTTCAATGATTTTGAATGGTTTTGTGTTTCATTACTTTCAAAAAGTTTATAAATGGTTTTATAAGGAGGGATACCCCAAGCTTTCGACTAGGTCGAAAAGAAACCTTCTGACAAGGTCGAAAGGTATTATTTTGCGATGCTGTCAAAAGGAAGGCTTCCGAATGGGCTAACTTCGGAGTATTATCTGCTTTCGAATGGGACTTCATTCGAAGGGTTTTAAAGGGATGTTTTTAGACATTTTTCTTGAGCAAAGTTTTGCTAATTCGAAGGGGCTACTTCGAAGGGTTATAGCATAAAATACATATATTTGTTTGAATATGTAAGGGGGACCCTTATTTAAATTGAATGTTGTAAAACCTTAGGGACACCGGGGTGGGTTTAATATTTTCGATACATAGTTTATGGTTACAAACATAAATATGCTTTCAAAAATATACACTGGGGCTATCAATGTGTTTTTATTTAATTTAACCTAATTGGGGCTACCGATGGGAATAGGTTAAACATGTGGTATGCATGGGGAAAATAATTAATCATGGGGATCATGATATTTTAATTGGCCAAATGTTAGGTTCTTGGTTAACCTAGAAAAACCATGGAATGTGCGGTGGATAGCCCACATCAATTTTCTAAAGTAAAGAATGTTTTGCCATAGGTGGTTAGCCTTGGGATTTGGCACCCAAGGGTTCATATACATCTTAAGAAAACTATGGAGTATGCGGTAGATAGTCTACACCAACTTTTATAAAACAATGTACGATGGATAATCTGTATTTATTTTAATGAGTTTGGGACGGATAGTCCTATTAAAGTTTTGATGGACAATCATTTTAAAGATTTTAGAGGGGAACTCTAATAAATTGATTTCAGATGGGAAATCTAATATATTGCTTTTAGATGGGATATCTAATAAATGGGTGGATGAGATATCTAAGGTATATGATTTGTGGCTTTATTTCATATTATGTTAAGACTAATCATTTTGGGTGCAGGGTCATAGTAAATGATTTGCATGTTTTGTTTAGGATACTAGTGAGCGGAAAACCCGTTCAACTACGCGGCATGGTCTCACTAGCTATCTATTTATGATAAGAGATGATAGGGGATTATTTATACCAGACTTATTGTCTAACTCGAAGTTTGTGTTTTTCCATAAACTCTCGGGTACTCAAAATTAATTTGAGTAGTCTGAGAGTGGGATATTTGCTGGTTCTTTGGACGAATAAGCTTCCGAAGACATGAAGGAGGCAGTGTTAGCTATATAGGAGCTATTTTCTATTTTCCGCTGTGATGTACTAAGATCTATAAAGTTCATATTTATTAGTTCTCTTATCATCATATGGGGACATCTTCATATGTCGCTCTTATCGTATTTTGTACATGTATATGTGATCTGAGCGTGGTTAACGTCTGAGTTATGTAACTAAATCTTACACTGAAATTCATAAGAAATGAGAAATTCTGATTCATTGAAGTTTAAAATTTTCATATTCTTGTGTTTCTGTGTTGCTAATAGTTTCAAGATTCCAATTTCGGTCACATAGAAATTACATCTATAGATGACTGCAGCATCCGTAGCAGTTAGTTTTGAGCCTCTAAAAGCGGGATGTTACAAATTGGTACCAAAGAATGGTTTATCTACTCAAAAAGAATTTATACCTTAAAATATTTTTAAAGCATAATCTAATGAATATATAATATAAGTTGGCTTGGGTAAGCGTAATAGTAATGTATGTGTACTTTGCTATAAATACCTAAGTATGTACTCTCCACTCTCTTAGACCGTTCTTCTGTATCTTACCAAGATTGGATTTCAGGTAGTAGGAAAGTAAGATATGGAGGCGGGAAATGGAAGATTGAATCAAGATGGAAGACGCACCACAACAAATGGAAATTTTCGACCAAATACTAGGAGAAACTAAGGTCGATAGGCAAATGCAAACCCATATGCAAATGCCAACGCTGGTATTGAGATCCCACCGGTTGATATGGGGATAATGTATCAGTTCTTCATGAATATGATGCAATCTGGAGCGACTGTGGGAGTGGATATAGGGAATGATAGAGGAGCTAAACTAGTGGCCCCGGTTGGCAATAATTATGCCAAGTTGAGCAAGGATTACGCTAGTCTTGGAGGAAGCCTTTCTAGGAACCGAGGATGCATTAGAAGTAGAGAATTAGCTGTTGCATTGTGAAAGGATATTTGTAGATCTTAGCTTGATGGATATGTAGAAGAGAAGACTTGCTTCAAGGAAATTGCAGGGAGCAGGATTGTTTTTGTGGAACAAAGTTACCATAGGAGAGCCAAAGGAAGATCTGACTTAGGTTGAATTTCGAAAGAGGTTCGAATAATGATTTCTATATGAGGCTGCAAAGTCAGCTTGCTAAGGAAGTTTGCAGATTTAGTCCAGGGGATAGATCGGCGATTGAGTATGCTATGGAATTTGACGAGCTATCCCGTTACGAATATGCTACTGTGGATACAATCATTCAGAGGAATGACAAGTATATCAGGGGGTTGAATCCTGAGATCGCCAGAGCAACCATGCCAAATCTCGGGGATCCATGTCTTATTGTTGTCGAGATGGCTATTCGAAATGAAGAGATGCTTTCTACTTTTGAAAAGGAGAAACCAGCTGAGGTTCAGAATTTTAGGGTAAAAAGCGAAAGTTCTTCAAGAAGCAAGGTGCCTGGTCAGGAGTAGTAGCTAAGAAGAGCAAGGATGGAATTGTCTGTTACAAGTGTGACAAGAAGGGGCACTATACTAATGAGTGTTGCTCGAGTGATGGAAGAGCAGTTGTAGTGAGATCGAATGTGAACTGCTACAACTGTGGCCAGATGGGGCATTACAAGGACAAGTGTCCCGTGGCTGCTAAGGCTGGAATAGGAAAGGTCTTTGTGTTGGAACCATAATTCTCTAGACCAAAGGCTGCTAAGAAAGGAAAAGCTACGATTGAAGATATGCTTATGATTCATGGTACTCCTGTTAGGATACTATATGACACTGATTCATCGCACTCATTTATATCTTAGTATTTGGTAGAATGCTTATGTCTGGAACCTTTATATCCTTTTACGCCTTTAAGGGTTGCGAATCCTATAGGAGGGTATGCAACTCTGGGAATAAGATATAACTAGTTAGAACTTGATTTGTTAGGTCATATGTTTGCATGCAATTTATATGTTTTTGATTTCATCGATTTTTGGATCATATTGGGTATGGACTGGTTAGATAGATATGATGCTAGGATATTTTGCCAAGAGGGGGAAATATCATTGACACTTGCTAATAGCCATAACCGAGTCATTTACTCAGTAAGTAGTTCGAATGGAAATGCTTATGCGTTATTGGGTGCTATGGGAATGGAAGCAGGGTTGAAGCATGTTTATGTTGCAAGGGAGTTTGCAGATGTGTTTGAACCAGTTCGGGATTGCCGTCGAAAAGAGCAATCGAGCTTCGGATAGATCTCGTAGTGGGTGCTAAACCCATAAGTTGACTACCTAGTAGGATGTCACCAATCAAGATTAAGGAATTGAAGGTGCGGCTAGTGGAGTTGGAAGGAAAGAATTTCATCCGACCAAGCAGTTCGCCTTTGGGAATGACCGTGGTATTCGTGAAGAAGCCAGATGGGTCGTTAAGGACGTGTATCAACTATCGTATGCTGAATGAGAGGATGATTAAGAATGGGTATCCTTTGTCGAGGATCGACGACTTATTCGAACAGTTGAGTGGAGCCAGAGTGTTTTCCCAGCTAGATTTGGCGATAGGTTTCCATAAGTTAAGAGTGGTAAAGGACTATTACTTTGACAATGTTTAGGACCAGATATGGGTCTTACGAATGGTTGGTTATGCCATTCAGGCTTACTAATGTGCCATCTTTCTTTGTGGATTTGATGAACCGAGTTTTTCGAGAGCACTTGGATAGGTTCGTGTTGGTTTTTATTGATGACATTTTGATATAATCTAAGAATGAGAAGTATCATGCAGATCATCTTAGAATAGTGTTAGAGATGCTAAGGCAACATTAGTTGAGAGCGAAGTTCTCAAAGTGTCATTTCTGGAAGAAGGAAGTGAAGTTCCTTGGTCAGGTAGTTTCTGAGGAAGGTTTAGCAGTTGATCTAGATAAGGTCGAAGCTGTTAACAATTGAAAAAGACCAGAGACGGTAAGTGCGATTAGAAGCTTTCTTGGACTTGTAGGATATTACCAAAAGTTCATTAAGGATTTCTCGCGGATAGCGGCATCCTTGACTATGCTAACCAGGAAGGATGCGAAGTTTGTTTGGTCTGAGAAATGTAAGGAAGCATTCCTTAAATTGAAATATTTATTAACCAATGCGCTCGTGTTAGTAGTTTCTGATGGGAATCAGGGGTTGGTAGTTTACACTGATGCATGTGGTACTGGGTTAGGTGTTGTGCTAATGCAGAATGGAAATGTTATTGCCTATGCTTCTAGACAGCTTAGACCGCATGAAGTGAGAAACCCGACTTATGATTTGGAGTTGGCAGCGGTAATCTTCGTATTGAAGGTGTGGAGACATTATCTTTTGGGAGAAACAGTGAGCTATATACAGATCATAAGTCTCTACGGTATATATTCTCTCAGAAGGAGCTGAACATAAGAGAGCCGAGATGGCTGGAGTTTGTTGCGGCTTATGATTTTAACATCGAGTATACACCGAAAAAGGAAACAAGGTGGCGGATGCTCTAGCAGGAAACATCATAATATGGTGTTAGCTATGTTGGTGAAATAGAAACACTTGGAATCACTGGCTACTTGCAGTGTGCAGTTGAGGTCAACTGTTGGATCAAGTTGGAATATTGCCATGAAGGCTTGTTTGGAAGTTCGATCAAATATGATCAAACGGAATGCTTCTACGAAGAAAGAGGATCTAGTGTTAGCCAAGAGGATTAGAAGGTTAGAAGCTGGAACCAAGATTGATGATTTGAAGAATTTTATTCTTGACTATAGGGGTTGGCTGAGAAAGAAGGAATGATTATATGTTCCAGATGTTAGAGACCTTAGGGAAGATGTTCTTAGGGAATGCCATAGATCGAAGTTTACGATTCATCCTGGGGGAACCAAGATGTATTAGGAGATGAAGTGGAGTTTATTCTGGGAAGGAATGAATAGGGATGTTGGCTTATGGGTAAAGTAGTGTTTGAACTATCAGCAAGTAAAAGCCGAACATTAGAAGCCAAGTGGTTTGCTTCAGCCTTTGGATTTTCTAGTTTGGAAGTGGGACTCGATATCCATGGATTTTACTGACTGGTTGCCAAGGTCAAACCCGAGTAATGAAAGTATATGAGTCAGTGGACAGATCTACGAAGAGTGCCCATTTCATTCGGGTAAGGTCAACCAGGACGACACCTATTTTGGCTAAGTTGTTCATGAAGAACATCGTTAGACTGCATGGAATTTCTAGTAGTATCATCAGTGATAGAGATGCTTTGTTCACTAGTGAGTTTTGAAAGAGCTTGTAAAGTGCGTTAGGCACTAAGCTCAAGATGAGTACCGCATATCATCCTTAGATAGATGGGCAGATAGAGAGAGTCAACAAGATGTTGGTGGATCTGTTGAGGGCTTGTGTGTTGAATTTTAGTGGTCCGTGGAAAGATCGCTTGCACTTAGTGGAGTGTCCTCCTATAATAATAGTTATTAGACTACTATAGGAATGGCGCCTTTTGAAGCTTTGTATGGAAGGCCATGCAAATCACTAATATGTTGGTTGGAGATCGGAGGTCCTTGGTCTAGATTTGGTGAGAGAGGCGACGGAAAAGATCGAGTTGATATGGGAAATAATGAAGGAAGCTCAGTCTAGGCAGAAGAGTTACGCAGATAAAAGGCATAAGAACCTAGAGTTCTCAGTTGGAGATAGAGTTTTCATCAAGGTATCATCGATGAAAGGTGTGGTTTGGTTCAGGAAGACCGGGAAGCTAGCACCGAGATATGTTAGACCATTTCCTATATCAGAAAGGATTGGGAGACTCACATACCGAGTAGATTTACCGAGCAGTTTGGCAGGGGTCCACAATGCATTTCATGTTTCTTATTTTATGAAGTATGTTCATGATCCTGAAACTACCATCGCTCCGACGGCATTGGAGACTTAGTGGTGGAACCGGATATGACTTTTGTGAGGCAACCAGTTCGTGTTGTGGAAAAAGATGAGAAAAGGCTAAGGGACAAGACAGTCAGGTTGGTGAAAGTTCAACGGAGCGAAAACGTGGTGAACTGTAATTGGCAGACAGAATACAAGATTAGGTCTACTTTTCCTAAGCCGTTTTAGATGGTATGTTCTATATAGGGTTTATAGAGAATTTGGCTAGTATGTTATACTAGCTTTGCTTACATGGGCTATATGCTTGTTGCTGTGTCCTTACTGAAATTTCGAGGACGAAATTCTTTAAAGGGAGAATCTGTAATGCCTCTGAATTTTAATTCACATTATTTGGGATATTTAATTGGATAGATTAAATAGAATAATGTGAATAATTAGGGAGATGAGATTAATAAATCCAATGGTCATGTCTTAATGAATGAACTAAAATTAGGTTTAACTAAATTTAGAAGGAGGATTTTTCCTAAGGGGTAAACTTAGAAATGAGGCTACATTTCTTAGTATATATCTCTTCCTCCGCTTTAATAAACTTTCACTTTCTCATTTATAACTCCTCAATAACTTACGACCAACCACTAAAAGCTCTAGGAAGAGCATAAATTGAAGATAAATCTAAAGAATTAAAGCTTGGAAATTATATTATTCTCCAATCAACTAATCAAGGTGAATAATCATGTTTATCATCACATTTTTCTACGTTTGGATTGGTTATGGGTTATACTCGATTTATGTTTGTGATTTTGTTTAGGATATAACATTTAAACCTTTGTTTGGATAAGACTTAAGTGTTTTAAATGTTAATGGACTAATTAACACTTTTTATTCGGTTTTGGTTAAATTCCAAGTTGTTTTGATCTTCATATGCTTTGAAATTTTAATATGTTGAAGTACATGATTTATCTGATTTTTGGTATTTTTAGGGATTTTCCTTAGTGATTTACTAAGCTAGTTAAATTATTTAAGCTAAAGGGCTAAACAGTAAAATTGCCTTCAAATTAGTCAATTCGGAGGGAAGGCTGCAATTTGAAAATTTAATTGGGGAAGAAGAATAGTGTTTTGAGAAAAAAAGGTTAATTTTTGTACACATTTTTCTATTTAGAAGTATAGGAGAAGGCTCCTCAGCCAATCAAAATTAGATAAGCAAGATAAAACATCACTTCGGTAGGTCCAGTTCTACCTTTGACTCCAACAAGCCCGCTTTTACCCTTTCATCTAAGATGGAAGGTAAACAATTACCCTCCGCCTAAGTCGAAAGGTTGGAAGGGCGTCAAAGGGAAGAGGGGCTAATGGATGGGGAGGCTGCTTCCCTTGCTTTCGAATAGAAACATAATTGCTTTTCGAATAAGTTGAAGGGGGATCCTTCGACTTTATCATTTTATAAAAGACCAAAAATTTTATACTCAAGAAGGGGTTTTGTAACGACCCATAATTCCGTTACTTCGAAAATGAGAGATTTCGTTCGTTTTAAATTTAAAAGGAATTTAAAACTTAAATAAATATGTTATATATAATAAATAATTATCTATTCTTATAGTTAATAAATTAAAAAGTATAAATTTGGATTTTAGAACAAATCGACAAAAGTTAAGTTTCGTTAAAAATAAATAAAAGCTTAAATAAATGGATTTAAATATTTATTTAGGAAGATAAATCTTATTTAAACATCTAATAAAGATAATAAAAGTATATTAAAAGATTTAAAAGTTTTTAATAATCGTTTTACAAAAATAACCAAAATTTATCGTATTTTGTCTGTTTTACATACACTATAAAATTAGAGATCTTGATATTAATTAAAGATAATTTTTAAATATAAAGAGAGTTGTTTTAATTTATTTAAAGAAGTAAAACGTTCATTTTAAAGTTTGGTTTACTTCAATATATAGCTTAATAAAAACGTCAAATTTTGATTGTAAAATTTGTCGATCAAAACACAATTTCCAATCAAAACAAGTTGTCGACAAGTTATTGTAGCTTGATACATTTTCTAACTTATAAATACAAGTTTACAAATTATTTAAACATTCTACATTTAGCACTAACAACAAAAAGAGTTTATTTTTGAAAATATTTCCATAAATATAAAAAAATGTAAAAATATGATTTGACAAAATTAAAATGATTAAAGCTTTTATAAAAACAACATCATTACCTTACTTCTCACCTCATAAATGAGATGTTATACTTATGCATAGAAAAGAAGCAAATGGAAAGTGACAAGAAAGTTAACTTAAGGAATTAATGACACATACACTCACCATTAATGCAAATCAAATCACTACAAAAGTCTTCCCTTTAAAACACAAAATCTATGAAAGAAATGATAAGTAATCATTTCTATTTTTACCATCACCATTAATACATATCAAATCTCTCTTTTCACATAAAAGAAAATGTATATTTAAATTCAAAAATGAAGAGGGTATTAATGTCATTTACCACTAAAAATCTCCACTTATAAATACAACCACAAATCTCTTCATTTCCACTTCACTTTCGTTTCATAAAATTTCCAAAAACCTTCTCTACTTACACCATTTCCCTTCTATCTTCAAGCTATCACCTCCATACTCCAAACCATTACCTTACATCACCGAAACCAAGCTTAACTTCCACCTACCCACCTCCTCCTCACCCAAAACCCACACCATACCCCCTACACCCCCCTGGCCGAGCCTAAAACCCACAAACCCGAGCAGCCTAGCCAAGCCGAGCCCCTACACCCCAAAGCCAAGAACCACACACCCCAAACCCGAGCCTACACCCTCCTACATGCCTAAACCCAAGGCCACACCCCCTCCACACCAAGGTCGGTGCACCCTCTCCTCTATATAAAAAAACAAAAGAAAAAAAAGAGAAGAGAAGAAAAGAAAAAGGAAGGAAAACAAAAGTGTTCGCAAAGAAATAAGCTAAGGCGAGCATCCAAGTCATTCGGAAAAAAGCGCTTTGCTCGAAAAGCATGTAGCCTACGAAAAAGTTTGACGGAGTGGATATGAAGGTGAGAAATTCTCACCGCTTTTTGAATTTTATTGATTATCGTGTTTAATTATTATGTTAGATAATCACTATTTGATGATATGAATGTTTGATTGATTGTTTGAATATGTTGGATAATCCGTAGTAATGTTATGACATTTACCGTGTTGAATATGTTAATGTATATGATTGTTGTATGGTTGTGATGATAATTTGGACATCAAATTTCTATTAAGTAAGTAATCTCTTTGTTTAAAAAGACCATATTTTAGTAATATGAGATATTGTGGAAAAATAAGTCTATTTTCATTTATAAGTGAAACTAAAGTTAAAATGAAAGAGAATTTGAAATTTGAAGTGAAACGGATTTGAAAAGGATAGATAATTAGAAATTGAAATTGAGATGAATGGTGATATTGAAATTGAAATCGATTTTGAAAAAGTGAAGTTTAGTTTGAGATTGAATTAAAGTTTAAATTGAAATTGGATTTGAAATCTAAGTTTTAAATGTATTTAATTTGAGATCAGAATTGAAATTGAGTTGAAATTGAAATTTAAAATTTAATATTAAAATAATGGGAAAATAATATTTATAATATGGTAATAGTGAAAATATATTTTAAATACTTTAAAAAGTGAAAATATTGATTTAAAATGATTTGTAATGATTTTATAAGTGTTGAAATTCAATTGGAATAGATTATTTCAAATATTGAAAAATAAGTTAAAACTATACACGTCGCGCAACAGTAGTTCGCCATTTCGCGCCGAAAAGTTCAATTAAGCGTAGAGAGTGGAATGTGGCTCGAAATTCTTCGAGATAAGAATATTCCGGACTATTATATCCATATCTTCTAAAAGAAGAAAGAAAATCAAAGTTTCATTGAGTAGATTTTGAAATAAGTCCAAATCATTTTTCCAAAAAAAATCGCGCTAGTGAGTTTAGTGACCATAACAGGAAATCTGTTTAAATGAACATTTTTAATTATGGAAAAATATGAAATAAATTTCATAAATATATTTAAATGATTTAAAAGAGATTTGGATTGGAAAATGTGAATTATCGAATGTTTTAAAAGCTGTTTAATTCAAATAAGCTTATTTAGCTCTTTTCGCAGCATTTTTCTACTACGAATTCTATAACTTTTGGAATATGAGTTTAAATGTAACGACGTTTCTTAGAATAAATTATGAATGTTTTAAAAAGGATAATTAAGCGTTTTTTAAAGATAATTTGAATATTTATAAGCAATTCCAAAATAAAGTTGAAAATCTGAGTAAGCGGAAACGACTAGTACATTTGTCCCACCTATGAGATCTGGGAAGATAAAACAAGGTGTTTAACTAAGATTAGGTATGGTGCAACTCGTGCCCTGAACTTACCTGGCATATGTTTTCTTTTCTTAGGTGAGGGGTGGAACAAATCGTAAGGAAAGCCCGGATGCTCTTAAATAAAAAGATTATGTTAAGTTTTCCAAAATAAAAGAAGATTGGCATTATCCAAAAGTTAAGCAATCTCCAAAAATGAATGATTTCTATGATCCTTTTTACTTCAAAATGTTTTATAAGATTAATTTAGGGTTTATCTTAAGCGATGTCTTAAATAACATTGTTTTTGACCTGCCTAAAAGTTAAAGAATTTGATCAAAAATTATGTAAGGAAATTTAAGATATTTTCCAAAGCAAAAGAATGAATTACTTAGAATTATCCTAAGTTAAAAGGAATAGATATTTCGAAATCATCCGAAAAAATTAAAGCGAAAAGAGACTTAATAAATCATGTATCCTCATATTCACTTTTATCGATAATTGGATTTCGAAGGAATCGGAGTCAGATCCGAGTAGTTTCAGGTTTAGTCGAAGATGGTTGGAGTTTCCAAAGGAGAGCTTGAGATATTCATCGACGTATGGACATATTCTATTATCCGCTTTACTTAGTGTATTTTGTTTGATGTCTGTAAACAATTTTAAGGACAAATGTTTATAACTGTTCAAGCTGAATTTAGGTTAAACTCTGATATATATATTTAAAAGTTTTCCGCTGTAAAAATATTTTTTCAATATTATATGTTATTCCATTCGAGTGAGATTCTGTTCTGTCTACTTTTCTTTTATTCCCCTTAAAGATCCGTATTTTCGTGCAATTTGAGTTGGACATGTGTGATTTATTGTCGATTCAAAGGGTACGGGAAAACGAGACTTTACATTTGGTATCAGAGCTGAAGGTTAAGCGAGAACCTTGGCTCTGTTACGGGTAAAGTCTCATCAGAGATAGGATTAATAATATCCTAGGATGAGTAACTCATTGGAGATAGGGTTAGTAACACCCTAGAATGAGTTATGAGAGTATTATATATATGAGAGCGTATTTGTTAATTTTATAAAAATGATTTTTTTTTTAAAGAAATTGGTAAATGAAATAATTTTACCTTAGGTTTATATTATAAATATTAAAGGGGATATTATTATCTTTTTGGTTAGAAAATAAGGATTGTTTGTAATTTAGCTTAGCTAAAATATGAATATCTTGTGATTAGAATTGCACAATTTGACTATAAGATATTTCATACAGAATCAATTAGTTGAAAGCTAGAATTTAGAACTTTAATCATATATCCTTAGATATTTACTATTAATAAATAATAATGATTAAGTGATTATCATAATTAATGGATTTAAAAGCCAAGTACAAATATCTTGTGAAGCAAAATTCACAATTTGGCTGTAAGATATTTGATGATAATATTGAAGCTACAAGTTGTAACTAGAGAAAGTAAAAAGAGAATGCACACTTAGAAAAGTTCTTATCAATGGGATGGGAAAAAAATAAACCTAAATTGAGACTTTTTATAAATATACTATAAAATGATAAGTTCTATAACTTATAAAGGAGTTAAGATAATTTGAAATTTAGGCACTTTGACTAGGTTAAAATCAAAGTTAAATTTAGGAACAAGAGGTATAAGAAATATCATCCTAATATAAAAATTTGAATTAGTGATACATTTAGGGTAACATTTGTAATTCATAATGAAGTAAGATTAGAAGGAGATGGTTTTAAATAATATGGTTAGTAGGGTAATTGTTGGATGAAAAAGGTTAATAACAAATAGCATGTGAATTAAGTTTCACAATTTGACTATAAGGTATCTGATGGATTTAAGATTAAGAATTTTGATTTAGAAAATGGATAGGTAAATAAGTTAAGTAGTTAATCATAGAATCAGTGAGAAAAAGGCGTACACTTAGTAAAGTTGTCTTATTAATATATGGATTGGATAAATAATATTAGCTAAATGAAAACCTTAGGTAAAGAAAACTAAGGGTTGAGTTTTATAACTTATTAATTTGACATAATAGTAGAGTTCCATATTAGTTAAACACCTTAGTTAAAGTAATAACAATTTGAAGTTTGGGGATATGTATATATACTCTTAGGAAGCAAAGGTCTATTATACAAGTTTAAGTCATATTTGTATGCTTAAGTAATAACGGATCTAGTAAAAAATGAATGGGTGTGAAATAAACTTGGATTAATAGAAATTTTGAAGAAATGTATTAGGTAAAGATGAATGTGAATAAGTACATAGTTAAACGTAGATTTCAGCACATAAATTTTGATCTAAAATTTGAGTACAGAAATTTAAGGTGTTTACACCAGCCCGAGAAAGGATTTATCACTCGATTCTTGATGGCAAGTATTGATGAGAGTTTATGATTATGTACACAAGTTTTCTATCATAGTTGAGAGCTATGCAAGGAAAGCAAGGGTTTGTGATCAAGAAGTTTGATCAAAGTCCGCATTAGAAAATCAGGGGATAGATACTAGTTCGGAAGTAAAGTTGTGCATTCAAATAATAGATCGAATCAAATATCACATATAGTATGATGCTTTGAGTCTGTCTACTTAGTAGTTGGATAGTTATCTCAAATAGTAGGCACTAATATATAGTGGTTGGACTGATGTTTTGGTATGTATATATATAAACCTCAGGTATAGAACATGCTCAGGTTAAATAAATGAGTTATGTGGTGGTATTCCTTTAACTTGATAAAGTATCAGTGTAGTTGTTTTGGATGCATAATCTTGTTTGGTTGTTGTATATATTATCTTAAATGTGCAATATACACTAGGATGGTTAGGATAGAAGTTGGAGTTGATGTATGTATATATAACCATAAGTACGTAATAGATACTCAGGTTAATATGAGAAAGCTTTATATGTATGTTTGGCATCATTTGTTTTAGTGTTGTTATGATATCGACCTTCTTCTTTTCTATCATCAGTAGAAATAAGTCTAATTATTTGAGGATATGAGTATGAGATAGATTCCTTTATCTAACTTTCATTTCGAGGACGAAATGCTTTTAAGTAGGGGAGAATGTAACGACCCGTAATTTCGTTACTTCGGAAATGAGAGATTTCGTTCGTTTTAAATTTAAAAGGAATATAAAACTTAAATAAATATGTTATATATAATAAATAATTATCTATTCTTATAGTTAATAAATTAAAAAGCATAAATTTGGATTTTAGAACAAATCGACAAAAGTTAAGTTTTGTTAAAAATAAATAAAGGCTTAAATAAATGAATTTAAATATTTATTTAAAAAGATAAATCTTATTTAAAACATCTAATAAAGATAATAAAAGTGTATTAAAAGATTTAAAAGTTTGTTAATAATCGTTTTATAAAAATAACCAAAATTTGTCGCATTTTGTCAGTTTTACATACACTGTAAAATTAGAGATTTTGATATTAATTAAAGATAATTTTTAAATATGAAGAGACTTGTTTTAATTTATTTAAAGAAATAAAAAGTTCATTTTAAAGTTTGGTTTACTTCAATATATAGCTTAATAAAAAGGTCAAATTTTGACTGTAAAATTTGTCGACAAAAACACCGTTTTCAACCAAAACAAGTTATCGACAAATTGTTGTAACTTGATACATTTTCTAACTTATAAATACAAGTATACAAACTATTTAAACATTCTACATTTAGCATTAAAAACAAAAAGAGTTTACTTTTGAAAATATTTCCATAAATATAAAAAAATGTAAAAGTATGATTTGACAAATTTAAAATGATTAAAGCTTTTATAAAAACAACATCATTACCTTACTTCTCATCTCATTAATGAGATGTTATACTTATGCATAGAAAAGAAGCAATTGAAAAGTGAAAAGAAAGCTAATTTAAGGAATTAATGACACATACACTCACCATTAATGCAAATCAAATCACTACAAAAGTCTTCCCTTTAAAACACAAAATCTATGAAAGAAATGATAAGTACTCATTTCTATTTTTACCATCACCATCAATACATATCAAATCTCTCTTTTCACATAAAATAAAATGTATATTTGAATTCAAAAATAAAGAGGATATTAATGTCATTTACCACTAAAAATCTCCACTTATAAATACAACCACAAATTTCTTCATTTCCACTTCACTTCCATTTCAAAAAAATTCCAAAAACCTTCTCTACTTCCACCATTTCCTTTCTATCTTCAAGATATCACCTCCATACTCCAAACCATCACCTTACATCACCAAAACCAAGCTTAACTTCCACCTACCCACCTCCTCCTCACCCAAAACCCACACCATACCCCCCTACACCCCTATGGCCGAGCCCAAAACCCACAAACCCGAGCAACCTAGCTAAGCCGAGCCCCTACACCACAAAGCCGAGCACCACACACCCCAAACCCAAGCCTATACCCCCCTACACGCCTAAACCCAAGGCCACACCCCCTCCACACCAAGGTCGTGCACCCTCTCCTCCATATAAAAAAAAAGAAAAAAAAATAGAAGAAAAGAAAAAGGAAGGAAAACAAAAGCGTTCGCAAAGAAATAAGCTAAGGCGAGAATTCAAGTCATTCGGAAAAAAGCACGTTGTTCGAAAAAATTTGATGGAGTGGATATGAAGGAGAGAAATTCTCACCGCTTTTTGAATTTTATTGATTATCATGTTTAATTGTTATGTTAGATAATCACTATTTGATGATATGGATGTTTGATTGATTGTTTGAATATGTTGGATAATACGTAGTAATTTTATGACATTTACTGTATTGAATGTTAATGTATATGATTGTTGTATGGTTATGATGATAATTTGGACATCAAATTTTCATTAAGTAAGTAATCTCTTTGTTTAAAAAGACCATATTTGAGTAATATGAGATATTGTGGAAAAATAAGTCTCTTTTCATTTAGAAGTGAAATTAAAGTTAAAATGAAAGAGAATTTGAAATTTAAAGTGAAACGGATTTGAAAAGGATAGATAATTAGAAATTGAAATTGAAATGAATAGTGAAATTGAAATTGAAATCGATTTTGAAAAAATGTAGTTTAGTTTGAGATTGAATTAAAGTTTAAATTGAAAATGGATTTGAAATCTAGGTTTTAAATGTGTTTAATTTGAGATTAGAATTGAAATCGAGTTGAAATTGAAATTGAAAATTTAATATTAAAATAATGAAAATATAATAATATTATAATATGGTAATAGTGAAAATATATTTTAAATACTTTAAAAAGTGAAAATATTAATTTAAAATGATTTGTAATGATTTTATAAGTGTTGAAATCCAATTTGAATAGATTATTTCAAATATTGAAAAATAAGTTAAAACTAGACGCGTCGCGCAACAGTAGTTCGCCATTTCGCGCTGAAAAGTTCAAATGAGTGTACAGAGTGGAATATGGTTTGGAATTCTTCGAGATAAGAAATTATGGAATATTATATCCATATCTTCTAAAAGAAGAAAGAAAATCAAAGTTTCATCGTGTAGATTTTGAAATAAGTCCAAATCAATTTTCCAGAAAAATCGCGCTAGTGCAGTTTAGTAACCATAACAGGAAATCTGTTTAAATGAATGTTTTTAATTATGAAAAAATATGAAATAAATTTGATAAATCGATTTAAATGATTTAAAAGAGATTTGGATTGGAAAATATGAATTATCGAATGTTTTAAAGTTGTTTAATACAAATAAGCTTATTTAGCACTTTCCGCAGCACTTTTCTACTGCGAATTCTATTACTTTTGGAATATGAGTTTAAATGTAACGACGTTTCTCAGAATAAATTGTGAAAGTTTTAAAAAGGATAATTAAGCGTTTTTGAAAGATAATTTGGAATATTTATAAGCAATTCCAAAATAAAGTTGAAAATCAAGTATGCGGAAACGACTAGTACATTTGTGCTGCCTGTGAGATCTGGGAAGATAAAACAAGGTGTTTAACTAAGGTTAGTGATGGAGAAAGCAGTGCCCTGAACTTACCTGGTCTATGTTTTCTTTTCTTAGGCGAGGGGTAGAACAAATCGAAAGGAAAGCCCGGATGCTCTTAAATAAAACGATTCTGTTAAGTTTTCCAAAATAAAAGAAGATTGGTATTATCCAAAAGTTAAGCAATCTCCAAATAAGAATGATTTCTATGATCCTATTTACTTCAAAATGTTTGTTAAGGTTGATTTAGGGTTTATCGTAAACGATGTCTTAAATAACATTGTTTTTGACCCGCCTAAAAGTTAAAGAATTTGATCAAGAATTAAGTAAGCAAAAGAATGAATTACTTAGAATTATCCTAAGTTAAAAAGAATAGATATTTCGAAATCATCCGAAAAGAATTAAAGTGAAAAGAGACTTAATAAATCCTGTATACTCATATTCACTTTTATCGATAATTGGATTTCGAAGGAACCGGGGTCAGATCTGATTTGTTTCAGGTTTAGTCGAAGATGGTTGGAGTTTCCAAAGGAGAGCTGGAGATATTCATCGACGTATGGACATATTCTATTATCTGTTGTACTTAGTGTATTTTGTTTGATGTTTGTCAGCAATTGTAAGGACAGATGTTTATAACTGTCCAAGCTGAATTTAGGTTAGACTCTGATATATGTATTTAAAAAAATTCCCTGTAAAAATATTTGTTCAATATTATATGTTATTCCATTCGAGTGAGATTCTGTTCTGTCTACTTTTCTTTTATTTCCCTTAAAGATCCATCCTTTCATGCAATTTGAGTTGGACATGTGTGGTTTATTGTCGATTCAAAGGGTACGGGAAAATGGAACTTTATAGGTTTCAAAGGGGATCTTCGAAACTTTAAACCTTTAAGAGAATTGTTTTAAATGTTTTCCAAAAATATGTTTTAGAACCTTTCGATTAAGTCGAAAGGTAGGAGAGGAAAAGGAAGGGGTTACTTTCGCACCCTCCCATTATTTTAAAAGTAAAGTTTGTAATGCCTTCGAAAGCCATGCTTTCGAAGGAGATGTATGCTTTCGACTTAGAACTTCGAAAGGTACAGAGTCGAAGGGAAGCTTCTGACTTTGTTCTGCTTTATGTTTTATATGCCTTCAAATGGGATATTCGAAGGAAGGGTTAAGCCGCTAGCTTGTACCTCTCGACTAAGTCAAAAGGTGAGCCCTCATCCTTCTGACTAAGTCGAAGGATGGAGATGTTTTAAAAAGGTGGAAGGCTTTCGAAGGGGCTATCTTTGGATGTTTTAATGCTTTCGAAGAGGTCACCTTCAATGATTTCGAAAGGTTTTGTGTTTCGTTACTTTTGAAAAGTTTATAAATGGTTTTATAACGGAGATACCCTAGGCTTTCGACTAGGTCGAAAAGAAACCTTCCGAGAGGGTCGAAAGGTGTGATTTTGTGATGCTTTCAAAAGGAAGGCTTTCAAAGGGGCTAACTTCGGAGGGTTATTTGCTTTTGAATGAGACTCCATTCGAAGGGTTTTAAAGGGCTGTTTTTGGTCATTTTTCTTGAGTAAAATTTTGCTAATTTGAAGGGCAACTTCGTAGGATTATAGCATAAAATACTTATCTTTGTTTGAATATGTAAGGGGATCCTTATTTAAATTGAATGTTATAAAACCTTATGGACATCGAGGTAGGATTATTGTTTTCGATACATAGTTTGGGGTTACAAACATAAATATTCTTTTGAAAATATACATTGGGGCTATCATTGTGGTTTTATTTAGTTTAACCTTATAAGGGCTACCAATGGGAATAGGTTAAACATGTGGTATACTTGGGGAAAATAATTAATCATGGGGATCATGAATTTTTATACATAATCATGGGGATCATGATATTTTAATTGATCAAGTGTTGGGTTCTTGGTTAACCTAGGAAAATCATGGAACGTGTAGTGGATAGCCCACATCAATTTTATAAAGTAAGGAATTTTTTGCCAGAGGTGGCTAGCCTCGGGATTTGGCACCCAAGGGTTCATAGTCATCCTAGGAAAACTATAGAGTATGCGGTGGATAGTCCATGCCAACTTTTATAAAACAATGTATGATGGATAATCTGCATTTATTTTGATGAGTATGGGACGTATAGTCCTATTAAAATTTTGACGGATAGTCATTTTAAAGATTTTATAGGGGAACTTCTACAAATTGATTTTAGATAGGAAATCTAATATATTGCTTTTAGATGGGATGTCTAATAAATTGGTGGATGGGATATCCAATGTATATGATTTATTTCTCTATTTGATATTATGTTAAGGTTAATCATTTTGGATGCAGAGGCATAGTAAATAATTTTCATGTTTTGTTTATGATACATATTTGGGGAAAACCCATTCCGCTACGCGGCGTGGTTTCATTGGCTATCTATTTATGATAAGAGATGATAGGGGATCATTCATACCAAACTTATTGTCTGACTCGAAGTTTGTATTTCTCCACAAACTCTCGGGTACTCAAACTTAATTAGAGTAGTCTAAGAGTGGGAGACTTTTAGGTTTTTTGAAAGAATAAGCTTCCGGAGATGTGCAGGAGGCAGTATTAGCTACATAGGTGCTATTTTGTGTTTTCCGCTGTGATGTACTAAGAACTGTAAAGTTCATATTTGTTGATTCTCTGATCATCATAAGGGGACATCTTCATATGTCACTCTTATCGTATTTTGTACATGTATATGTGATCTAAGCATGGTTAACATTTGGGATTATGTAATTAAATCTTAAATTTAAATTCATAAGAAATGAGAAATTCTGTTTTGTTGAAGTTTAAATTTTTTATATTCTTATGCTTCTGTGTTACCAATAGTTTCAAGATTTCGATTTCAATCACTCAGAAATAACACCTATGGATGACTGCAGCATCCCTAGGAGTTAGTTTTGAGCCTTTGGAAGCAGGATGTTATAGGACAAGTCTCTAGGCTTTAGCGTTCTGGCCTTAGTTGTATATGGTAGAACTCTAGGCTTACCAATGCCTGGCTCCATCTTCGGCTTCAACTTCATCTTCATCTTCTTTACATTCTCTCTCATAATCTGCTTTGCCAACCACACTTTGTAGTCGAATCAAAAGCACCGACAATCTAGATGTTCTCCTCCTCAACACGAAGACATCTTTCATTCCTTCAAAGGCTGTAATCTGTTGAGCATCAGAGCCAGGCCCGGAGACGAAAGTTTAGATTAGAGCAGTCGGGTTTGTGGAAGTAGAAGTCGAGGCGGTGAAAACCGCTGTAGTCCCAAAACTCTAGGAGACAAGAGGCAAAGACACAACATCCAATGAACCTATAATTTCACGAAGAGAGTTATACAATTTAGTAAAGGAGTCGGGAGTGAAATTGAGTTAGTGGAGCATGGATGAAACAAGGGAAATACTTGAAGTAGGACTTCTCTGCCTAACTCCAACTTCAAACTCTCTAACTATAGGGGGAGGAGTGTAAGGCTCAACCATTGTTGTTGAAGTAGTTGTGATCGTCATTGGCTCACTAGATTTTGAAAAGGGCACTTCATGCTGACCCGAAGTACTCGGTCTAATGAGAGCACTAGAGGCATCAGTAGCCTTGGCATCATCCTCAGCGAGAATTGTTTGCTCTATAGCGAGCATCTCCATATAATCGTTACTGAATTAGTACACCACTAGTAGAGTGATTATTGGTAGCACATCGTAGCACTTCTTCCCATGCATCGACAAGACTAGTAAGATAGTCATTCCCTAACCACTTTAAATCTCTACATGTGATAACGCTTACATAAACATGTTGGAGGTTGCGATTAAGCTCTTCCCTCTCCGTGGTTCTTGCCTTGTCTTCTGCGGCCTTCGCAAAATGCAAGCTCTGTATCATTCGTAAACTTATCGGTTGATAGGGTATCCAGCTTCGCGGTCATCTTAGAGTTATCCTCTTAGAGCTTCTGATTCGCTTCTCGAAGCTTCTCTAGCTGGATTTCCTGGTCAGAGATGGACTTTTCATTGCACCGTATGATTCCATCTTTTTGAGTAAGTGCCTCAGCTTGTTTCTTAAAATTTATGCCTTCGGCAAGAGCAACTTTCAGCTCATTTCTCATCACAACAGGAGTCCGATCGTGGGCTTGTCTCAGCACCTCCATCATCTTATCCAAGCTTATTTTTTGTTAAATGGCAAGATCTCTTTCTCTTATAACCTTAATTATATCATCGTCTCACTCCTTAATTATCCTATTAAGATCGGCTTCTCTTTATCAAATGATTCAATCTACGTGTAGTTGATTCGATTAACATTAGAGAGAGCCTTGCACAAATGCTGCCACCTAAGTGAAGTGATCCTAAGTGAAGTGTATGACACTAACAACCCCCTAGTTACTCAACATACCGTGTTTGCATGGATGTAAGGATGGGATTTCTCTAACTTCACTGATTTTAATCCCTGGAGAGAAGTGGAAATCAAAACCCCTTTCACCCAGAATATCACTGACTGTGAAATTAATGTCACCAAGATCGCCAATGGTAGGGAAGACTTCTCCAAGAGGATGAGTTCGAGCAACATTCTCATCAGTGGCCATTACAGCTTGATCATCGGTTGTGTCTGAAGTTTCAAGCGCTATGTGCTTCGGAAGAGGTAAATGAGGAAGAATAGGACCCATTTGCGAGTGACTCGCCAAATGACTCCTCTTCTTCCTCGCTAGCATGATAATCACTATCATCATCATTATCATATTTATACTCCTCTTCATTGACAGCCAACTCTTTTTTTGATTTCCTCATGAATCCTACGTCTTCCTCTGGAATCGTAGGCATTCTATCATTTCCACCCTCATTACCGATGGCATCATCTCTTGCGGGCTCATCGGCCTCTATATCGACAGTCTCCTCCTCATATGCCTCGCCTAAAGCACCTTCTTCTTCTTCCCATTGGGAACCCTCATCATAACAACGGGTAGGGGTATTGAAACAAGTGGAACAGGTGCATGATTTGGAGCTACTCCACATTGAGAACTCGATGTTGACTATTCTGTTGGGGGAGCAGTCCACACTCTTGAAAATTGGCATTCGTCAGAACGAACTTAATGTTGCATTGATTTGCTCTGACGGCCTTCACTTCATCAAGCATTCTCTTATGCACTGCTCTATCGTCACGTCTTCGAATGCCTAGGTAGAAACAAATGTTAAATTAGTGACACGGAGATTCTGATACTATGGAAACTGATAGTAAGAAGCTTACTTCCTTTTAACCCGAGATCGGTTGAATCCCTTCGAAAAACGAACAAAGAAGTACTAACTCTTAAATTAAAAACTTTTATTGTGAAGATTCTTGATAACTTTGCATTTGTTCTATGCTTCTATAATCATGAAAGGCGGGCACTTCCTCCTCTTCTAGAACTTAAGGTACGTTAGCTCACAAAATTAAGAAATCCAATTGAATTTCCACATTAAAAGGACATATAGAGAATTCAATAAAGCATACTTGTTTGGGTGGACTTGAAATAGGGCAAGCCTGATCTCTTGAAGGAATCTCATCAGAAAGGGATTAAAATGAGGGAAAGAACCATCAAGGCACATATAGTGGTTAAAAGCCGTATAGCCCGGCGAAGGAATATGGGTAAATTCATTTCCTACTGGTAGATGAACGTCTTCTTTGGGATGCCCTGTTGCACGTATATGTTCCTAAGCATTTTTGCTATGAAAGCGAAAGACCTCTGTTCTGGCGGATAATTTATAATCAACCCTAGTGGCAACAAACACAGAACAATAACAAGCGGCATTATCTGACCTTTAGACTCAAAAGTTACGGGCAAGTTGGTTCCGACTGAAAAGATTGTGAAACCGAAGTAGTAGAGGATGCAACTTCGGAAGGAGTAGATGATACTTCGCTAGGTTCAAGGTAAGGTGATCAATGAGCCATTCTAAATGGTAAAACTTTGCATTCTACATGATCAAGTAAAAAAATACCCATGTGACTAACCCCCGAAATTCAAAAGAAATTAACATGAGTTGACTGATTGGACTCTAAGTGTTGACTAGGAGAAGCGCAATGTGTTATCTATGCAGAATGAATCCAGTGTCCCGAACGCCACGAACGGTTCATCCTGTGTAGATACCTCGTTCACGTTAATAAAATGATCTGCATTGCCCTTTGAAATTTTCTTTCAATACTTATCTGTTATCGATTGACAATCGATAGTGGATCCGTTGTTTGGAAGGACGTGGAAAGATCTTTTTTAAGGATCACTAGAAGTGTAGAAATAAATATGGTATGATAAGTCCTCCAATGCATCCGAATTTAAAATAAATCATTGCATTGAAATCTGTTCGATGGTCAAGACTTAGCCAATTCCAAACAATCAAACCAAAAAAATAGAGTTTCTCTTCGAGATAATACATGTTCAATCGGGGCAAACCTTACTTTCATCATCAATTGAACATATAGGAATTAAATTTTCTTCCATCAGAAATTAAAACCAGCCAATTTTTGATCCTCTCAGTCACCATCATTAGCCTGAAATATGCCATCACCCACTTTCAAATCAAATCAGAAAGTATTCGACCTAGGGTTTCAAAACTGCTCAGGCTCGAGAATCTAAATGGCAAATCTGGAGGAGATGGCGGTGCTAGACGGTGGAGAATTTCTTTGAGTGGTGGCACAATTAATGATGTCAAGAGTAAAGGTCAGTAAAGACGATGGATATGTTGAAGTGAAGTCCATGCATAGGAAACTCGGGGAGGATGGTAAAACAAAGCGCTCGACGGTGAAAGGCAAAGATATGAAAACCTGAGGAATATGTTAACACATGTTGTACTTCACCCAAATTTTAGCAAATTCAACACAGTGGACCTATTCACAATATAGATCAGCATGTGAATTTTGATACGTAGCTTGTATAGCCAACATCGAGGAGAGGAATTTCAACTCAAACTAGTGGACAGTTAATAATAATCGATCAATTGAAGTCAAATAAAAGCCATTTCTCAAAAAGACATTCAAGCAATCAACTGGAATCCACAAGATAGTAATCCAAGACTTATTTCAGTCTAGAGCATGCTTTGTCTTCGAAGAAAGCATACTTTGCGAGGAAAATGTTAACCGAATTTTTAACCAAGCAGAAATCGATAGAAGTTAGAATGATAGACGAAGATGAGAAAACTTGAAATCTTTGAAGCACACCTAGATATGTCAAAGGAATAGCCCATAGATGTTTCATCTCAAAAAATGCTAAGGAGAATGCGGTACCGACATGATCATGTTGGTGGCGATTTCTCTTGGCTTCGTATTTCCCCCTCAAACTTTGCAAGGGTCATTCTTTATTTTTTTTCTATGCTTTCTCAAGAGATTTCCAAGGGTTCTAAATAACCAATTACAAGAGTTGAAGAGTTAGCAGCTAAAACAACAGAGCAAAACAAGTAATGAAGGAATGATCGTCAAAACCAACTAACGATCCATGGAAACATCACGGGGCAACTCAAAATCAAGTTGTAAGAAGAATGCAAAAGAGTTGAGCCACATTGGACCAACACAAACGTGTCGGCACCAACATGATTATGTCAATACTGACATGTCTTAACAAGTCGGAGGGTCCTACGATTGTTTGTACCCCTTCAGGCCAACATCTGGACTCTGACTTCTGGCCCAATGTGACTGCTACCCTTATAAATACAAACCATAGAGCAATCAAAACAAGGGTTAGTTTCTGCCATCACTACGCGAAACCTCTATCTTTTCTTCATTTCCTTCCCCTACACAATAGTCACCAAGGTAGCTATTTAAGCAATTATAGGACTTAGAATCGTTCTAACCCTATACTTATGACTCGTTCTCCCTTAAACCCTTTGTAATCTCAAGAAAACTCTATCAAATCTATAAACAACAAAGCCATAAAGTGGACGTAGGCCAAAGAGTGCCAAACCACTATAAAATCTTATGTCACTCTTTCTTATTGCTATTTATTTTCCTTTATTGTTATATTTATCTACTAGATCTAGGTCTCACAGGTTTGCTACAACCTATTCTTAGGTGTTGATTCATTTTTGGTGTTAACAGCTAGGCAAATATCCGATTGTCACTTAGAAGATTATTCAGATCATAACAAAACAAATAGAGACTCATTCCTCGAACCAAACTAAAAAGAGAACTCCTTACTTAAAATTTCCTCCCTAAACTATTTATACTTAAAAATATTTCCAATTAAAACTACTACTACTACCTTTTCTATAAAACATTTGAAATCTTTTTCAAGACTCTGGAACTTGTATCCTCAAAAATCCTTTATTTATAAAACACAATTTTATAAATCCAAATTTCGTAAAATCATTCTCTATAAAGTCATTCCTAAATATGTATTTCAAAATATTCTAGCTTCCTTTAAATAAATATATTTATTAAAATCCCATTTTCACCCACATTATCATCGACTGCCTTATAATCAAATTGTGAAAATTAATTCATAAGGTGTTTGTTTCAATGTTTCCTCCAATTTATATTTACCCAACTCATGCTTTAAATAGGAAAAAATATTGTAGATAAATCAACAAAAAACAGTCAATACCCAAAACTGGACGAGCATGACTAAACAAATCCTAAATGCTAATAATTGATTATTATTATTTTCTAACAAATAAACACATAAAAATAGCTATATTAATTTTTGGAAATCATTCTTTTATATATAAAATATACTCCTAGGCAACACTTTTCATTTACCAAATTTAAAACAATACTATGTCGCTTGGCCTCGTTCAAGTGTTTAGAAATCGCCATCAATAACGTTAGCTACTTGTATTAACCAGAATCCATATACCACTCAATAGATCAATCAACACAATATAAAATATTTTCTAGCACTAACAAATATGTGCACTCATACACACACACAATCAAACTCATTCTAGGGTGTTATTAACCCTATCATTAATGAGCTTACCCCACAAGGGCCGAGGTTCTTGCAACTGTGACAACCCGCCTTTTCGTTCCTCGGAAGTCGATGCTAATACATCCATGGTATTCACGTGTCGGGCATTCGAGTGCCAAAAAGACAGATTATTTGGGTGAAAGAAAAGAAAAGATAAAATAGAATCTTACACATGATGAGTAATATATAATATTCATACATAAATTAGAGTAACTAACCCATCATCAGCCCAGACAGCTATAACAACTTGTCCTTACAAATGCCGATAAATAAAAACAAGAACAAAACAGCGAAAGATAAAATATGAGAATACGTCTTGCTGGATCTAGCTTATCTCTTGAAGCTACAAAATATCTAGCAAAATATGGAAAATATGCTCAGGCTGATCCAAGCATTATAAGAAAATAATGCCCGGATGAGTTAGGTAAACTAGAGTGAGAAAACTTAAATCAAATCATATGGATTTCTAAATTTATAAAACCCTTTGAAAATAAAGGTATGTCCTAAGACCACGTTGCACATGAACACAGATGGGATTCTACCTTACGATTACCAAACCATTTTTATTAGAAAATTCAATAATATTATAATAATGTCTAAGGGTTGAAAATAAATATATAAAATATCTGGAATGGTCACCCCTAATTACATTCAACGGTACTGGGTTTTACAACAAAAACTGTAGGGCATGCACTAGAGATTGGATCATGACATGCCGGATTACATCATCCCTTGGGAACCGAGGCTGCAAACATTGCTCGACGTTCGCCCCACTCGCATACCAAATCCATCAAACTGAATCTAGATCAAGGAATGATGCTCCTAATGGTAGCCCACCACATAGCTTTGCAGGTAACACCTTTTTTAGACATTACCGAGTTGTGAGGCTGGTAAGGTTACGCTTTTATCTTTTTCTCTTAGCAATTCCCACTTGGAATCTAACACTGTCCTCCAAGCAACAATAAATTGCTAGCATTCATCCATACAAGATGTTCATGATATAAACAAACCAAAGGCACTACTTCTACTACATCAATTTTGGAATCACCCTCAGGATTAGTAGCAAGTAATCCTTGCACTTCGAAAAACTCCATCTTCAATTCCAATATCTTGAAGAAGTCTTCAATCTTTTCCAAAGCATAGAACGCGCATATGATTTTGGAGTTGTTATAGATTCGAGTTTTCACATATAAGTACACTCTCTCGCTTACCGGTTGCTCCAAAACCAAGTTGATAGTTTTGGTAAACTCAACTCTGGTTCTTTCTGAAATAATCAAACAATACATAAGAGCAGAGATCACCTCCTAATCGTTTAAGTGGACATATATCTTTATCATTTGACCTAGGAGAACAAAACAAGATTTATACGCATAGTACTGCATCATCGAGGATAACTGTGCCATATAACCTGCGTGTTTCTCTTAGATATTTTCAGAGTTATATTTTGGCCTAGATTTGATAGTCTGTTGTTTAACTATCAAATAAAAAACAATCAAACATTTATTTAATTCCATGTGGGATCCACTAAGCCTCTATTAATTAATATTTAATTAATTAAATCTCTTTTCAATTATTTGATTCAAAATACCTTCACAAAAATATTTTCACAAATCCCTTCTACTCTTTCAATATTTGAAAAAACAGTCATATACTTATCTCATCGGTATTAGTATATTCACAAGACATTAAGAAAGATTTTCTATTTATCCACAAATCATATTAAATAGGTCAAAGAAAATGTCATTCAAAACAGTGTTTACTAAAACCCAAACTACTTTTCCTTCATTGTTAAGTATGGAAAGAATGCTTCCATACCACCATAATTAAGAATGATTATTTATCAAAATCAAATCTCATTCCTTTTATAAAATTTTCCTTTATATACCCATTCCATATTACAAATCCTTTTATAAATCTCTAAATTTATTTATAAAACTTCTTTTATAAATCTATAAAATTATTTATAAACTCCTTTTATAAATCTATTTATAAAACTCCTTTACTTGACACGTTTTTGATATTTTGACTTACCCTATCCCTTGCTTAGAAACTCTAGTTCTAGACTTCAAAGATAGAGGATCAATCTACTCATCGACTTTTAGTACCAAGTATTGGACTACTAAATTTCTATATACTATTTATTTAAAACAAAATGTCATATACCAAACTCCTTTTACTACTTTACAAAAATCCTTTTACTATAATTAGAGTATTATAGTCTCTTAAAAATTCCACTTAAAATACTTAAAATACTCCTTTTAAAATTTCCAAGATCTCTTTTCAAATTTATAAACTCCTTTAATAAATCCTTTTCATTAAAAAATCCCTTTTTATAAAACCATTAATTATTTATAAGCACCTTTATTTAATTAGTTAATTACCTTTAAACGTCATAAGTAAATAAATAATTAATTAAAAAATATTAAATACAATAATTAAATTAACTTTAAATCATCATTAATATAATAATTAATAAACTTTAAAACATCACTAGTGTAATAATTTATTAACTTTAAAACATCATTAGCATAATAATTAATGAACTATAAAACATCATTAATAGAATAATTAATTAACTTTAAACGTCATTAATATAGTAATTAATTAACTTTATAACATCATTAAATAAAATAACCAAGTGACATTAAATACCATTAATAATATAATTAAATAACTTTTCAAATTTGGAGTGAGGCTTAAGTAACCAAAATGGTACTTGGACAAGCTACCATTTATTTAAACTTTCCAAGTCATATCACTGGGATTTACATAAACAAGCGTATATGTTAAGAAAGTCAACAATTAGCGGTTACTGGATAATCCATTACTTCTCCAATATTAATTAATCCACATATTAATTAACGGGCATATAAATAAACGTCCAAATTAATATAATGACTAAACAGGGATTTATTCTGTTAAATAGATGTCTAAATAATGTACTCAATTTAAATATAGCAGAACTTTGTTTTATTCTGTTAAACAGATGTCACTAATGAAGTATAATTAATTGACCACGTTATTATCCAAAACAACGTAATTATATCGAGTCAGTATTATTTTATCATTAATTTATACTCAACAAAACTATCAACTATTTGTATCATAGCGTAATATTCATCAATACGAGCCTAGTGCAAAAATCTGTATATACATTAAACAAGTAAAATTATCTAATTCTCACTTACAAAACGAAGGCCCAACCCAATACAAAATCACTAAACCCAACCCTCTAAGAAGCTTCTCCTCTCTAAAATCCCCAAATTCACTAGCAAAATACCTGAACCCAACCCACGTGCATGGCCATGCACGTGCATGCCCTCATCTTACCATCGATCGATGAAGTCTGAACACCAACCCATCCCTGTCTTAAGCTCGTCACAAACACCCAACCTTATCGCCTCCGAAGCCTCCAACCGAAAATCGACCACCCATCCAAACTTCAAAATCATGCTTGTACAAAACAAATCAAACTTGCATCCATTTAATTCATCATCTCCACAGCTCCGACCATCTCCAGACCACATCGCCTCCTTCATTAGAACCGCCTCTTTCCTATGCACCTCCGACCAACTCCACGGCCAACATGGCCACCCCAAGCACCACCACCTACCCAAAGATGTGACTCAAAAATAAAAAAGAATGAAACCCTAAAATGAGCTCGATTGAATACTAACGTCTACCAAAAACCCTATGATCATCACCACTGCTTCGGCCATGAGCTAGCCTCCTACGAATGCCATCGGCTCCCCCTCCAAACCCTTAAATTGTCTGAATTTCCAAATTGAATGGAAACAGTTCATCTCACTGCCACGACCATCCTCAACCACCTAAAATCATGTGACATACCTTAAAAATCATGATTTACCAAGATAAACATGACTGTACACTTCGTTTATCGATTCGTACTTGTCGAAAAACTGTCATTATTTCAACCATTACTGTAATTGGTCAAAATCAACCACCATATATGATAGAATGACGAACTACTATTTTTAAAAAAGACTAGAGACTAAGACAACAACTTTATAGTAGACTGGTTTGGCTGCTTCATAATAGTTAAAAAGAGGATGATTTTTAAAAGAAGATGGAGGTGTTTTATTTCTTATTTTAGAGATCTGGAAAGAAAGAAGAGATGGAATAGTGTTTGAATCTCATCCTATATCTCTATGTATGTCCATTACAACAAGCATAACTTCAATTTCAAAAAAATATTATGATTTTCTAAATGGTTACCAAAACCTAAATATCAAATAAAAATTACAACCAACTAAAAATAAATGTACACAACATTTATTTTCACAAAAATATTAAACAAAGATTGAATATCCCACCTACCATAATATTGGAAATGCAAAATCAAATCCTTTTTCCTAGCAAATCAAGCTCAAGCCCTCTACACAACTAAATTTCAAACTTTTAAACTAAAAAGATGATACTTTTTTCAAACTAAGAAAGGTAAAGAGGGTGAAAAACAAAGTTATGTAGGAAGGTAAATACGAAATATAAAAAAGGGAAGTGCAAATATAAGATGAAGTAAAAAAATAAAAGTAAAGAAGGCTAGGACCAAAATGCCCTTAAATCCATTGTTCAACTCTTCCATCATATCTCAAGCCACCAAATTACCAATCATTTGAAAATATGATGGATTTTGGAATAACCCATGTACCTTTTTTCATTTTACACTTAAGGAATCGTAAACTTTCAAATCCATCCATTCATATGAAAATTAAAATATATTTTATATTCATTATTTCTTCTTCTTATTATTTTATGTATTTATCTTTACATTTCAAAATAACATGTTTTCTCAAGACATTTAAATGTTGTCTTAAAAGTGTATACTAATATATAACAACTTTCCACAACTTGTCGTTCGATATAAAGTTTAAAATCCAGAGAGCGGGTTTTGTTCATATTTTCAGTTTTCCATCGAACTATCTATTTTTTTATAAAAAAATTCAATAATGAATTTTCTTCCATTAGTCATAAATTAAAAGAGGCTTATTTGATTATTAATACCCATAATTGAATATTTAAAATAATTTAAATATTCATAAATCAAAATAATTTAAATAATTTAAATTTTAGTTCGTTACACTATACCATATAATTCTCGTGTTTCTTCAAGATATTTCCTAAGTAAATTTTGGTCATATCAACATAATGAGAACTATCATATATGGAAACTAAGTCTCGTATACTTATCACCTTTCCAACCTTCTCAACTTCTGTTATCCATCGGTCAAGAGTGAAACCCAGTAGGTTAGAGCACAGGTTGCTTTTACACCTTGCTCGAATCATCATTCTTAACTCTCATAGATAGAAATAAGTCTACTTTGTCGGCTTTTAGTACTAAGTACACAACCAAATACTTTCAATAAACAAGTTAATACATAAGCATGATTAATTCACAAAAGGACAACTAAGTCACATAAACGCTTTTAATCTCCTTTTTATTTAATTAATCCTTTATTAATTAAAGCTCTTTTATCAATACTACTCCTTTTTATCTAATAAAACTTCTTTCATTAATCAAAAAATCAAATTGATTACTTGTGATGACTATGAATTTTGGATATTTGAAATCGAAACATTTAATTGATTTTAAATATTTAAAAGTCAATTTTTAACTTGAATTTCAAATATCACTGTTTATTGGATAATTTAAATTATTGAATTTAATAATTGAAAATTGGTTAAAATAGTGGATCTTTGTTTCTAAGCTAGTTAAAAAATATTTCAAGGGCTTGAAATTTATATTTATAATACTGGAGATAATAGAAGTTTTAAATTTGAGTTAGAAAGGGTTTTGTTCAGTTTTAAAAATATATCATTTAAATTGATATTTAAAAATAGCTTTCTGAGGCGCAGTCTCAGAATTCGACGAAATCAGTTCCATTGGATCCGTAATAGTGTATTATTATTGGATTTCAAATTACAGAGCGTTTGGAGTTGTCATGTGACCGTACGATATATAAACGCCCTGAAATTTATATCGAAAATTCAATATAATAATTGGGCCCAAAGAGTTATCTTCTCCAAACGATCGAATTAGGATTCGAAACCTTTTCCATCATGTTCATAATAGGGGTTTAACATTATAAATGTCTAGCGGCATGCCTCGATAGGAGGTCAAAATTTTGAGTTATGAATTCAAGATGATTTGAAATTTAAATTTAAATTAATACATATTTACTTTTGTTGACCAGTCAAAACAATTTCACGTCAACACTTTTTGCCTTCACCTCGATGGCAGTTTAGCAAGCATGCTAATGTCTCATCATGTCCCCCTTCATCCCCATTTTATAAACTTATGTTATTAAAAGCATTTCAAGAGAAAAATAAAAAGTAAAACAGTTGCTGAAATTTTAATGGCCGAGCAAGAAAATAACAACTACAATGCCTCCTCTTTCTCTTGAACGAATCTCTCCTCTTCCTTCCTTCAAAATCAATTTACGGCTGCCCCTACTCAAAACATTCCAACGCGAAATCTCCAATTTTATTTGTGAAAATAAATGGCCGAATAAAATTACGTCTCCTATCCCCCTTCTTCTTCAATTTTTGAGCCCATGCGAGCTCCTTCCGGCATGTTGTAGCAATACTAGAATTCCTCAAATAGATGCTGAAATGATTCGTGATTTCAAAAAATTGATACGAGTGAGATTCGAACACGGTCATGCTTAGTAATTCAGGATTAAGCTGCGTTGTGGAAGAAGCGTGCTTGGGGATGTCTTTCGAGCAGTTGTGACGCTCAGGTTCGAGGAAGTGGCGATGGTTTTGGGTCGAGGCGCACGCGTGTAGGTGGAAGCTAGTGCTTGAGTTTGGAGAGGAGGGTCGCATTTTTTCTCTAGAGCCAGAGTTCGTGGTTCATCGATGGTGAAGAGGGTTTATCGAGAAGCTGGGTGGATTCGTGGCTATGCGATGGAGCTGCTGGAGTTTGCATGTTAGTGTAGGTTCTCAGTTTTTGTTGTAGTAAGTTATAAACCCTTTTTTTATTTTTAATTCAGTGTATATATATGTATAGATTAGGAATATATAATACCTCAACTTACTATTTAAGATTTAAAAATATATACAGATAGGGTTTTGGAAAAAAATATGTAGGAATTTATATAAAGTTTGATATTATACAGATTATTTTTGGTATATGAAGTTTCAAGAAAATAAGGTAAAATAAATATATAGGTTGAAAGAAATTCTTTTTTTTATTAGAATTTATATTTATATATATGATTTTGAAAAATATATAGGAATTTTGAAATATTGAATAGCATATTTAAAAAATTTGATTTTTGAATCTATATAAGTTATTTATAAGTACATATGTGGTTTCAAAAGAAAGAATATATATATATATATATATATATATATATATATATATTCACATACTGCTTAAAATTCAAAATACGTCTTAAGGTGATTGACTTATTTAATAATTTTAGTTACTAAAAGATTTTTAAAAGGGAAGTAATTAGTTTAAAATAAATTATTAGTTAAGTCAAATTATTAAATGGAAATTAAATTGTTTGATTGTTTCAAATATTGATAAACCGTATAAATGTTTATACAAGGTCAAAATCTAAAAGAAAGCAAGCCGGATTAGAAGTGGGTTGCAGATAAAATAAAGATGGGTTAATCTCACTTATTTGATTACCCTTTGAATTTAAATAGTTAAATTTAAATTATTGGTTGTTTGCTTGAATCGATAATTTATTAACAGCTTGGGTGTGATATGTTTTGTGTGTGTGTGTGTGTGTGTATTGGAGTGATTTATTTCCCGCATTATATAGCGGATGAGACCCTATGCGCCTTGCATAATAGCGGATGACCCTTTTATACCGTGATATCCCCCTCGGAGTAGGATTGGTATTATTATATTGTGCTAACATTTGTTGACGCAGGGAAACAGGTTGGAGGGATCCAACTGGATTCCTCAAAAAAGTTGAAATTGTTTCATATTCTATGATATGATTTATTTGATAATCTTTGATAGATTATATTGGTAATTGAAAATAGTAAATGCTATGGTTCGACTGAATGTATTTTGGGTATATTGAGATATCAAAAATATAAAAATTGGATTTTTTGAAGGTAAATAAAAAAAAGAATTTTAAGTAAAATAATTTCAGGAAATTGGATAAATTAAAAGAATGAATTGAAAAGGATAAGAAGTTGATTTTAAAATACTATCAAATAAATTCCGAGTATGGGAATTTTTTTTTGAATAAATAGAGATAAATTAATTTTGAGAACTTAAGTTTTATTGTTTAAAATATTGAAGAATTTATTTTAAATTCAAAAATTAAAGTGGTTTGGAGAAATAAAGGGAGAATTTTGAAATTAAATATGAAATTAGTATTTCAGATTTAAATAAGATTTTTTTTTAAATCTAAATAAAGGAGTGAATATGGAATAAATGGGTTTTGAAATAAATTTGGATAAGCAAAGGAATTGTTTTAAATGGAGTGGGTTTTGGAAATCGATTTGAAAACCGACTAAGTGTTGAAACTGTGATTAAAGGAGAATGAGATCGTGAAATTTATAAACTGTGTTTACAAATAAAGTGAAATATTTATCAGTGGACAAATTTGTAGTATAAATTCATAGTGGGAATTTATAAGGAAAGGGTGATTTGTTTAAAAATAACTAGTGGTTTTATTTTTCTAAAGTGTTAAAGGAAATTTACGGGATTGGGACGTAAATTAATTAGGATAAATCGAGCAGAATTTATAAAGGATTAGATGGATTGTATTGGAATGGAAAGTGTATTTTCCTGGAAAAAACAATGTTTTCAAAGCAAATTTTTAAGTATAAGTTAAAAGTTTTAAAGTTGTTTTAAAAAGAATGTTTTTGATAAAAAATTTATTTAAGCAGTTTAAAATTTTGAAGGTAAATATTTATTAAGTTAGTTATAGTAGTAATTATTTCAAAGGTTTAATTGGTATTATGATTTAAAAGATAATTATTAAATATTTATATTTTATAAAGTAGCTTTATTCTTAAAAGTAGTTTGGTTAAAGTTTTTATTTGAAAGATTAGTATAGAATTTCATAACCTTTATTTTGAATAAAGTCTTTTAAGTAGTTTTTTATTTGAAGTATTTTAAAGTATATTTTTGGATAAACTGATTTTAAATATTTAAAAATCTAAAGTATTAAGACTTGGTGATTTTCAGTGGAAATAAAGCAAATGGGTGGAAATTTATTCCATGAGAGAAAAAGTGATTTGAAAATTATTTTCAAAGGGTTGAAGTGCAGAAAAATAACTTGCGAAGAGATTTTAAAATAAATAATTTGGAAAATTATTAAGGCTAATGGTTGTTTTGTGGATGTTATATGATAGTTAAATAACCGACGATCAATTTTGGCCAATGCGCTTATCGTTTCGAAGAGACCAGGATCAGGATTAATTTCCCGAAAGCCACTTCGATCCGGTTTGAACGTTTTCGTGAGGAAGATAAGAACTTGGAGTCGAAGATGGAGCACTGAAGTGCAAGGGCTAATGTAACGACCCGTATTTTTAGCTATTTTAATTAGAAAAATTAAGGTGATTATTGAAGGAAAATGATTATTAATGTAATTTGTTGAATAATTTAATATTTGAAATTATTTGAATAATTGGATAATGGGTTTAATATGATTAAAAATGATTTGTAAAATTCCATTTTATCATATTAAAGTTAGAATGATGTTGTAGAACTTGTAAAATCGAATTAAAAGTAAATTTGTGAAAATTGAATATTTTAATATTTAATTGACGAGTTAAAATAGCCATTTTTCAAATAGTCTCGGATTTCGACGAAACTTGTTTCATCGGATCCGTAATAGTAAATTATAGTAGGATTTCAATTTTCGTAGCAATTGGACTTGTCGTTTGGCCGTGCGAGCTTGAAACGCGTAGAAATTTAATTTCGAATTTAATTAAAATAATCGACTTCGAAAAGCTATCTTCCAGATATGATCGAATTAGGCCTTGAAACTAGTTCCATTGCGTCCGGAATGGGGGTAAAACCTTATAAACGCCTGGCGGCACGTCTCGATTGGAGTTCGGATGATTTTGGACCTACCTATATAAATACGCACGTAAACCGAGACAGTTTTATTATTATTTTAATCCAGAAACCCTAATTCTAAATCATGGCCGCCACCTATTCCATGGCCAGAAATTGCCGATCTTCTTTCCTTAATATCTCTCAATCCGTTCGACGAAATCGAAAAATTTCAAAAGCAAAAGTGTAAATCTCGACGAGCTCTTCAAATCCATACGGTTGATATATGCTAATTTTTCATGGATTCGTCCAGATCTGACTTGGAAGTGTGTACGTATTTCCTTGGATTGCGTGCAAACGACGGCGAATGACGGGATGAAACTTGGCGCGTAGGTGGCTCTGGTGAAGGGCTTCGTGGTGGCGCTAGCTGATCGTTCTGGAAGTCGACGAGGTGGTCATGAAAATTGCTTGAAGATCGGCGGCTAATGGGTTTGCATACGTGAATTTCACGTTGGAGAAGAAGCGCCGGAATCACGGAGATGAGAGCTGCGCTGCAGTGCAGATCCGAAAGTGTTTGGAGCTCATTAAAATTTTATGTTAAATCGAACGTCGTTCGATTTGATTTAAAATCGTAAAATCAAGGTGAGTGTTTTATAACGCTCACAGCGTACTGAATATCTTTATGCTAGTTAAATTTGACATTATGCATAGTTATAATTTTTATTTGTTGTTGTTTGATAAAATTTAATTATCATATTGATTGTCATTTGAATTCACCGTTAAAAAAATTAAATTGACAGTTAAATTTAAATTAAAATTGAATTGCGATTAAATTACCTGACATTGATAAATATGAAATTGCCGTGAATTGTATTGCCTATTGGATGATGTATTTCGATGGATGTTATTGGTTGATATTTAAATGTTTGGATGTTTATTTGTTTATATATATCCTGATATGCATACATATGACACTGTGATTGATTTAAATGATATATTCATCCCTGACATTTAATTGTAATAACTAATCACTTGGCCATAGGTTAGAAAATTATATACGGACACCGAGTTGGATAAATTAAATGATTTTAAAAGTTGTTTTGAAATTATTTAAATGAATTGATTTTAAGAATAAAATCCAATTTATGGAAATTGAATTATTTTGAATTGGAGCTCGAAATGTTAGAATTTAAACTTGGTAAACGAAATTATTAAATAAAATCGAAGTTTAGATTTAAATTGAAAATTGAAATACGGTGTAAATTTTTGAAAGTTGATTTGTTTTAAAAGATTGGACTTTTAATCGAACTCTGAATATTTCTAAGAAAATTGATATGAAATGATATTTCAAGTTTGAGTTTGGAATTGAAAATTTATTTGAAATTTAGATTTAAATTAATTTGGAATTGAATTGAAATTTAAAGAAATTTGTGAATTGAAATCGAAATTTACGTGGAATAGAAATTTATTCAAGTTGAAATTGGAATAAATCGATTAAATCGAAATGGAATTTGGATTCGATTTGGATAGAAAATTTAGGAAGTTGACCGGTTTGACTTTGGAATTATTTATCAAATAATTTTTGATTTTTTCCAAACTATTTTATATATAAACCATTTTATATTCAAATTATTTTCGATTAAACTATTTAAATAATTTTCTATTAAACTATTTTGAATTATTTAACTATTTTAAACTATTTTCTTAAATTCAAACTGGTTAAAGAGACGGAAATGTTTATATTTAAACCTTTGGTTTAAATACGAACTAGGTTAAAGTAGAGATTATAACCTAAATTGAATTCGAATCAAATTTTGAAGTGAAATTGATTTATTGGACAAAATTGATAATTTTGAATATATGATGATTTTGAAATGGATTTGATTTTAAAGCGAATATGATATTTTGTTATCAATCATGAATCAATTTGAAATATAAAAGAGCCATCAGTGTAATAATACGTAGTTATTAAAGAGACCGGGATCGGATATGGACATACTCTCTGTCGATACCGAAAACCACTTTAATAACTATTATACGCGGAGTGTTGATCCAGAATGAAGTGGATGGTTTGGTGAACGCGTTGACTGAAGAAAGAGAACGATATTGGATGACCCCTGACATGACTAAAACAGGAGCCGCGCCGGGCCATTGAGGTTCGCCACCTCTAGCGGACACACTTCTTCGATACCATATCTATTACATTTGTGATTTGATTTGGGTGCACCCCTTGATTTGGGAGTGTTGTTTCGCGGTGTTGAGGTAGTAGCTGCTATGCTCAACATCAGTCTGGATCACGCAACTACTAGTATCCTAGTTGGTATCGCCTCATGTACTTTGTCATACTGATTATCCTATTCGCGACCACTACGTTTTGGTTTGTACCCTGAGTATATGGATTGCCCTCTGGTGACTTCCGGATTTGGGGAAACTACGGTCTTGTATATGCTTTTGGGAATATAAAATGTGTTAAGGGGGATTATGGTAACGCCTTAACGCTATTTTGATACTTTATATTACTGATAGACATTATCTACTTAGCGTACATTACTACCTAGTAGATAGTTTAACGGATCCTTGAAAGGTGGAAAATCCCGTAACATCTCTTAAGTTATTGCACGCACGTTGACACTGGATATGAGATGTCAAACCTAGTAAACATCTCTGACGCCGTCACACTCATATTTATTTACGATTGATTTAACTTTCATATGGATATTTTAGTCCTGACTCGAGTGTTTTGTCTTTTCATTACGCTCGGGTCAGTCCTGAGTTTTCAGATTTTTGAAGATCTATTCTGGAGGACAAAGACGAAGATTTGGTATACTATTACTATTATTATCTGTGCATCATGTTGTCTGCTGCATTATTTATTTGTTCTGTTGTATATGTATAACTCTGATAAATGTTGTATAAATAATTGTCTAAGTATAGTAAACAGCTTCATGAACTGTTTATTTGACTATTATATTTTATCGTTCCGCTGCGAGATTCTGTGTTGTTTCATTTCCTTTATTTCTTTTCTTTTCTTAATTACCCCAATAACCATCTGCCTTTTTTTAATGGTTTGGAACCGGCATGTGTATTTGATCGTCGGTTTAAACTGTCCAAAAAGGCGGGTCGTTACAGTTGGTATCAGAGCTTTGGTTTAGCGATAAACCTTGGCTCTAGTGGGGAATAACTCATTGAAATAGAGGTAAACTATATGAATGAGTTGAGTGTATATGAGAGAGCGTACTTGTTATTTGATATAAAATGGTTTTATATTGTGTTAATTTGTTCTGTTGAGTATTTATGAATTCTGGTCGATACTTGGGACGCCAAGGCGTCGATAGGAATTTCTAAACACTCGAATAGGACAAACCAACACAATATCATTTTGGAATATATTTTATATAAAAGAATTATTTGAATATTTATTCATTTTGATTGAATTGATTGTTAGGAGATGATAATATTAGATTATTATCGTTATTGTTTGATCAGTCAATATTTACAACAATTGATTAAATAACAATGGATTTAGGAAAATGAAATCTTGTAAACACAATTGATAATGAATATAAATGAATTTTAACTTGGATTTGGGAATTTAAATTCCGGTGTTTGAGATTGACTTACAAGAATTTGAAAAATATAATATGAGCATTATATGATAGTATAATTGAGTTGAAATTGTTTTCGAAGGATTTTTTTATGTTAAGTGTTATATTCCCTTCTCTTGATGCTAGAAATTGATTTCGATGATGTGTGCATGCATCATTGGCGTTTATTTTCGAGAGTCCGAGTGGGGGAGACCACTTAATAGCTTGTCTAAACCTTGTTTTGACTCAAATTTTATTTTGTTTTGCATTCTCTATAGTATGATTTAATATATAAATTATATAAGTATATATTATTTCAAACCTTGATTTGAAATGAAACCGGGATTGGAATTCTTAAGTTCTTTAATAATTAATGATTTATTTTTTATGATTGAAATGAATTTAGACTTGAATCATTAAGGAACTTCTGAATTGTGAAATGAGAAATGAACCTAAGAGCTAAGTGAAAATATCAATTGAAGTAGAAATCCTTAAAATTAGGAAATTATGAACTTAAAATAAAATTGAAACTGTAAAATTCGCATAGTTTTAGATTTCATTCTATAGCTTAGATATAACTTACCAAAATACTTAAGAAGTTCAAAAATGTTATATGAATTGTTAATTGGATAATATACAAGTATAGGTTTGAATAATGAAATATGCATTTAATTAATGGTTTGCAAATATAAATAAAATTGTTAGTAAATAATTGGAATTTAAATTAACATTTAAAGGTGATTCACAATTATGTTAATATAAAATGAAAATACTATATGTGAATGTAAATGTGAAATTAAATTATAGTGAAATTTAAGTAATGACTTAAGAATTGATAAATTGAAAATTCAACTTTAAATGAAAAGAAGTTGTATGTTGTTTAACTACATTCTATTTGCATAACTATAACTTACCAAATACTTAAAGGGTTTAAAATGCTAATAAGGATAAGTAGAGAAATAATATACCAGTGTGAGAGTGAAAAATAAAATGTAAAGATCTATTGATGGTTGTAAATATATAAGAAATTTAAGCTGTAAAATGAATGATACATGTATAAGTGAATGAATAAAATTTAAACTTAATGAAATATAGAATTGG
Source organism: Allium cepa (assembly GCA_030765085.1). Classification (NCBI taxonomy): domain Eukaryota; kingdom Viridiplantae; phylum Streptophyta; class Magnoliopsida; order Asparagales; family Amaryllidaceae; genus Allium; species Allium cepa. The sequence goes on along the minus strand of CM060939.1, from coordinate 669,395,248 downwards.
TAAATGGAAACTAATTAAATTTGAATATAACTAAATGTCAATAAACTTGGAAGTGTATGAAATTAAAATTGACTTGGAAATGTATAATTGATTTAGTGTAGATTTTGGATGGATGTTAATGTTTGATATGCATTGGTTGTTAGATGGATGATAATTGATTAAGTAGAATTCATTAGTGTTAATGGAATTGAATAAACGGAATAAAATTTTAAATAATTAAATTCAAATTGGGAGCAAATTGACTTGAATTAAAAATGTGAATGAAACAAACTTGAATAAATCGGAAACAAATTGAATGTAAACCTATTGCATGGATGAATAAGAAAGTAGATGACTTTTTGTTTATGATTGTTCTTTAGAAAATTTGAAGTTTTGATGTTTTGTACTTTGAAATAATAAAAGCAAATTTTTGGAAAAAAAAAATCCAACATTGTCCAATATATGCTGAAACGAAAACAACCATAAATTTTAAATGGATGAACGGAATTCGACGATTTTAGACTTTTCGGAAAGCGTAGAAACTATAGCACAATTTTTGTTTAGATAACTTGAGAAAATTCCTTCGTCTGCTTGGTTAAAAACTTGAATGTTACTTGCTGTCCTGTGTAAAAATAAGTAAAATCAGTAGTATACATCCTTAGTATTTTCGCCATATATTTTGACTGGTTTATCGGATTTTGATGATCTTGCACTTTCTGGAAAGCTAAAAACTTAAGCTAAAACTTTTGTTTTTAGTGTTTTGTGTTTTGATATCGTTTCGAAGGTCGAAAACGTGGGTGAACGTCGCTGACCTGCGCAATTCATTGCCCAGGCTGAGGCGTATCCTCTAAGTAAAACGGCCGTAACTTTTGAATGTTTGGTCCAAATTCGATGATTTTGGACATTCTGGAAAGCTTGAAATTAATAAAACAACTTTTGTTTAGATTCTGTTGCCAAATTTTATAGTTTAGGTGACCTAAAACTGAGATTTGTTTGCTGTCCTGAAATTGGAATCTCAGTTTTGAAGCTAAATAGGTTATATATATGTTGTGTAGGCTAAATATATTGATCTATCTTTATATGCATGGTTCTAACTTAGTTATTGAGCATTTTAGTAGGTAGCAAAGGGCTTGCGGTTCGTTGTAGAGCTCGCTTCTGTGCTAAATACAAAATGTAAGTAAACTGCTAATAAATGCTAAATAAAAGGTACGCTTATGGTTTTATATGGTATTGGTGATATATATATGTTGTTTCCCCAGATATGAGATGCCTCATCATTGAGATGAGATGTATATTTGATATATATTGGTTATATTTGTGTTATATATTGAATTGTAAAATTTTTCGATCGAGCCGCTCAAAGGAGACCCTGCCGAAATTTTCCGTGAATCCGGGTGTTAGAAAATTTTTCAAGTTTTTAAATTTTATACCTTGTTTTGATAACTAACTTTTAAATTTAGAAAGCCGTTCGGAGTAACATTGTGGAAGCGTAGTTATGACTTTATAAATGGAATTTCATTGTTTTATAAGTTGGTAACTTTGAATAAAATATATCTAATATTGAATTCTATACTTAGTTCCTTTTCCCTTCTTTTCCTTTTCGAGGACGAAAAGTTTTGAGTGGGGAAGAGTGTAACGACCCGTATTTTTAGCTATTTTAATTAGAAAATTTAAGGTGATTATTGAAGGAAAATGATTATTAATGTAATTTGTTGAATAATTTAATATTTGAAATTATTTGAATAATTGGATAACGGGTTTAATATGATTAAAAATGATTTGTAAAATTCCATTTTATCATATTAAAGTTAGAATGATGTTGTAGAACTTTTAAAATCGAATTAAAAGTAAATTTGTGAAAATTGAATATTTTAATATTTAATTGACGAGTTAAAATAGCCATTTTTCAAACAGTCTCGGATTTCGACGAAACTTGTTTCATCGGATCCGTAATAGTAAATTATGCTAGGATTTCAATTTTCGTAGCAATTGGACTTGTCGTTTGGCCGTGCGAGCTTGAAACGCGTAGAAATTTAATTTCGAATTTAATTAAAATAATCGACTTCGAAAAGCTATCTTCCAGATATGATCGAATTAGGCCTTGAAACTAGTTCCATTGCGTCCGGAATGGGGGTAAAACCTTATAAACGCCTGGCGGCACGTCTCGATTGGAGTTCGGATGATTTTGGACCTACCTATATAAATACGCACGCAAACCGAGACAGTTTTATTATTATTTTAATCCAGAAACCCTAATTCTAAATCATGGCCGCCACCTATTCCACGGCCAGAAATTGCCGATCTTCTTTCCTTAAAATCTCTCAATCCGTTCGACGAAATCGAAAAATTCCAAAAGCAAAAGTGTAAATCTCGACGAGCTCTTCAAATCCATACGTTTGATGTATGCTAATTTTTCATGCATTCGTCCAGATCTGACTTGGAAGTGTGTACGTATTTTCTTGGATTGCGTGCAAACGACGGCGAATGACGGGATGAAACTTGGCGCGTAGGTGGCTCTGGTGAAGGGCTTCGTGGTGGCGCTAGCTGATCGTTCTGGAAGTCGACGAGGTGGTCATGAAAATTGCTTGAAGATCGGCGGCTAATGGGTTTGCATACGTGAATTTCACGTTGGGGAAGAAGCGCCGGAATCACGGAGATGAGAGCTGCGCTGGAGTGCAGATCCGAAAGTGTTTGGATCTCATTAAAATTTTATGTTAAATCGAACGTCGTTCGATTTGATTTAAAATCGTAAAATCAAGGTGAGTGTTTTATAACGCTCACAACGTACTGAATATCTTTATGCTAGTTAAATTTGACATTATGCATAGTTATGATTTTTATTTGTTGTCGTTTGATAAAATTTAATTATCATATTGATTGTCATTTGAATTCACCGTTAAAAAAATTAAATTGACAGTTAAATTTAAATTAAAATTGAATTGCGATTAAATTACCTGACATTGATAAATATGAAATTTCCGTGAATTGTATTGCCTATTGGATGATGTATTTCGATGGATGTTATTGGTTGATATTTAAATGTTTGGATGTTTATTTGTTTATATATATCCTGCTATGCATACATATGACACTGTGATTGATTTAAATGATATATTCATCCCTGACATTTAATTGTAATAACTAATCACTTGGCCATAGGTTAGAAAATTTTATACGGACACCGAGTTGGATAAATTAAATGATTTTAAAAGTTGTTTTGAAATTATTTAAATGAATTGATTTTAAGAATAAAATCTAATTTATGGAATTTGAATTATTTTGAATTGGAGCTCGAAATGTTAGAATTTAAACTTGGTAAACGAAATTATTAAATAAAATCGAAGTTTAGATTTAAATTGAAAATTGAAATACGGTGTAAATTTTTGAAAGTTGATTTGTTTAAAAGATTGGACTTTTGATCGAACTCTGAATATTTCTAAGAAAATTGATATGAAATGATATTTCAAGTTTGAGTTTGGAATTGAAAATTTATTTGAAATTTAGATTTAAATTATTTTTGAATTGAATTGAAATTTAAAGAAATTTGTGAATTGAAATCGAAATTTACGTGGAATAGAAATTTATTCAAGTTGAAATTGGAATAAATCGATTAAATCGAAATGGAATTTGTATTTGATTTGGATAGGAAATTTGGAAAGTTGACCGGTTTGACTTTGGAATTATTTATCAAATAATTTTTGATTTTTTCCAAACTATTTTATATATAAACCATTTTATATTCAAATTATTTTCGATTAAACTATTTAAATATTTTCTATTAAACTATTTTGAATTATTTAACTATTTTAAACTATTTAAACTATTTTCTTAAATTCAAACTGGTTAAAGAGACGGAAATGTTTATATTTAAACCTTTGGTTTAAATACGAACTAGGTTAAAGTAGAGATTATAACCTAAATTGAATTCGAATCAAATTTTGAAGTGAAATTGATTTATCGGACAAAATTGATAATTTTGAATATATGATGATTTTGAAATGGATTTGATTTTAAAGCGAATATGATATTTTGTTATCAATCATGAATCAATTTGAAATATAAAAGAGCCATCAGTGTAATAATACGTAGTTATTAAAGAGACCGGGATCGGATATGGACATACTCTCTGTCGATACCGAAAACCACTTTAATAACTATTATACGCGGAGTGTTGATCCAGAATGAAGTGGATGGTTTGGTGAACGCGTTGACTGAAGAAAGAGAACGATATTGGATGACCCCTGACATGACTAAAACAGGAGCCGCGCCGGGCCATTGAGGTTCGCCACCTCTAGCGGACACACTTTTTCGATACCATATCAATTACATTTGTGATTTGATTTGGGTGCACCCCTTGATTTGGGAGTGTTGTTTCGCGGTGTTGAGGTAGTAGCTGCTATGCTCAACATCAGTCCGGATCACGCAACTACTAGTATCCTAGTTGGTATCGCCTCATGTACCTTGTCATACTGATTATCTTATTCGCGACCACTACGTTTTGGTTTGTACCTTGAGTATATGGATTGCCCTCTGGTGACTTCCGGTTTTGGGGAAACTACGGTCTTGTATATGCTTTTGGGAATATAAAATGTGTTAAGGGGGATTATGGTAACGCCTTAACGCTATTTTGATACTTTATATTACTGATAGACATTATCTACTTAGCGTACATTACTACCTAGTAGATAGTTTAACGGATCCTTGAAAGGTGGAAAATCCCGTAACATCTCTTAAGTTATTGCACGCACGTTGACACTGGATATGAGATGTCAAACCCCGTAAACATCTCTGACGCCGTGACACTCATATTTATTTACGATTGATTTAACTTTCATATGGATATTTTAGTCCTGACTCGAGTGTTTTGTCTTTTCATTATGCTCGGGTCAGTCCTGAGTTTTCAGATTTTTGAAGATCTATTCTGGAGGACGAAGACGAAGATTTGGTATACTATTACTATTATTATCTGTGCATCATGTTGTCTGCTGCATTATTTATTTGTTCTGTTGTATATGTATAACTCTGATAAATGTTGTATAAATAATTGTCTAAGTATAGTAAACAGCTTCATGAACTGTTTATTTGACTATTATATTTTATCGTTCCGCTGCGAGATTCTGTGTTGTTTCATTTCCTTTATTTCTTTTCTTTTCTTAATTACCCCAATAACCATCTGCCTTTTTTTAATGGTTTGGAACCGACATGTGTATTTGATCGTCGGTTTAAACTGTCCAAAAAGGCGGGTCGATTTTAAACAGTTGGTATCAGAGCTTTGGTTTAGCGATAAACCTTGGCTCTAGTGGGGAATAACTCATTGAAATAGAGGTAAACTATATGAATGAGTTGAGTGTATATGAGAGAGCGTACTTGTTATTTGATATAAAATGGTTTTATATTGTGTTAATTTGTTCCGTTGAGTATTTATGAATTCTGGTCGCCAAGGCGTCGATAGGAATTTCTAAACACTCGAATAGGACAAACCAACACAATATCATTTTGGAATATATTTTATATAAAAGAATTATTTGAATATTTATTCATTTTGATTGAATTGATTGTTAGGAGATGATAATATTAGATAATTATCGTTATTGTTTGATCAGTCAATATTTACAACAATTGATTAAATAACAATGGATTTAGAAAAATGAAATCTTGTATACACAATTGATAATGAATATAAATGAATTTTAACTTGGATTTGGGAATTTAAATTCCGGTGTTTGAGATTGACTTACAAGAATTTGAAACATATAATATGAGCATTATATGATAGTATAATTGAGTTGAAATTGTTTTCGAATGATTTTTTTTTATGTTAAGTGTTATATTCCCTTCTCTTGACGCTAGAAAATGATTTCGATGATGTGTGCACGCATCATTGGCGTTTATTTTCGAGAGTCCGAGTGGGGGAGACCACTTAATAGCTTGTCTAAACCTTGTTTTGACTCAAATTTTATTTTGTTTTGCATTCTCTATAGTATGATTTGATATATAAATTATATAAGTATATATTATTTCAAACCTTGATTTGAAATGAAACCGGGATTGGAATTCTTAAGTTCTTTAATAATTAATGATTTTTTTTTTATGATTGAAATGAATTTAGACTTGAATCATTAAGGAACTTCTGAATTGTGAAATGAGAAATGAACCTAAGAGCTAAGTGAAAATATCAATTGAAGTAGAAATCCTTAGAATTAGGAAATTATGAACTTAAAATAAAATTGAAACTGTAAAACTCGCATAGTATTAAATTTCATTCTATAGCTTAGATATAACTTACCAAAATACTTAAGAAGTTCAAAAATGTTATATGAATTGTTAATTGGATAATATACAAGTATAGGTTTGAATAATGAAATATGCATTTAATTAATGGTTTGCAAATATAAATAAAATTGTTAGTAAATAATTGGAATTTAAATTAACATTTAAAGGTGATTCACAATTATGTTAATATAAAATGAAAATACTATATGTGAATGTAAATGTGAAATTAAATTATAGTGAAATTTAAGTAATGACTTAAGAATTGATAAATTGAAAATTCAACTTTAAATGAAAAGAAGTTGTATGTTGTTTAACTACATTCTATTTGCATAACTATAACTTACCAAATACTTAAAGGGTTTAAAATGCTAATAAGGATAAGTAGAGAAATAATATACCAGTGTGAGAGTGAAAAATAAAATGTAAAGATCTATTGATAGTTGTAAATATAAAAGAAATTTAAGCTGTAAAATGAATGATACATGTATAAGTGAATGAATAAAATTTAAACTTAATGAAATATAAAATTGGTAAATGGAAACTAATTAAATTTGAATATAACTAAATGTCAATAAACTTGAAAGTGTATGAAATTAAAATTGACTTGGAAATGTATAATTGATTTACTGTAGATTTTGGATGGATGTTAATGTTTGATATGCATTGGTTGTTAGATGGATGATAATTGATTAAGTAGAATTCATTAGTGTTAATGGAATTGAATAAACGGAATAAAATTTTAAATAATTAAATTCAAATTGGGAGCAAATTGACTTGAATTAAAAATGTGAATGAAACGAAGTTGAATAAATCGGAAACAAATTGAATGTAAACCTATTGCATGGATGAATAAGAAAATAGATGACTTTGTGTTTATGATTGTTTTTTAGAAAATTTGAAGTTTTGATGTTTTGTACTTTGAAATAATAAAAGCAAATTTTTGGAAAAAAAAATCCAACATTGTCCAATATATGCTGAAACGAAAACAACCATAACTTTTAAATGTCTAAACGGAATTCGACGATTTTGGATTTTTCGGAAAGCTTAGAAACTATAGCACAACTTTTGTTTAGATAACTTGAGAAAATTCCTTCGTTTGCTTGGTTAAAAACTTGAATGTTACTCGCTGTCCTGTGTAAAAATAAGTAAAATCAGTAGTATACACCCTTAGTATTTTCGCCATATCTTTTGACTGGTTTATCGGATTTTGATGATCTTGCACTTTCTGGAAAGCTAAGAACTTAAGCTAAAACTTTTGTTTTAAGTGTTTTGTGTTTTGAAATCGTTTAGAAGGTCGAAAACGTGGGTGAACGTCGCTGATTTGCGCAATTCATTGCCCCGGCTGTGGCGTATCCTCTAAGTAAAACGGCCGTAACTTTTGAATGTATGGTCCGAATTCGATGATTTTGGACATTCCGGAAAGCTTGAAATGAATAAAACAACTTTTGTTTAGATTCTGTTGCCAAATTTTATAGTTTAGGTGACCTAAAACTGAGATTTATTTGCTGTCCTGAAATTGGAATCTCAGTTTTGAAGCTAAATAGGTTATATATATATTGTGTAGGCTAAATATATCGATCTATCTTTATATGCATGGTTCTAACTTAGTTATTGAGCATTTTAGTAGGTAGCAAAGGGGTTGCGCTTCGTTGTAGAGCTCGCTTCTGTGCTAAATACAAAATGTAAGTAAACTGCTAATAAATGCTAAATAAAAGGTACGCTTATGGTTTTATATGGTATTGGTGATATATATATGTTGTTTCCCCAGATATGGGATGCCTCATTATTGAGATGAGATATATATTTGATATATATTGGTTATATTTGTGTTATATATTGAATTTTAAAAATTTTCGATCGAGCCGCGCAAAGGAGACCCTGCCGAAATTTTCCTTGAATCCGGGTGTTAGAAAATTTTTCAAGTTTTTAAATTTTATAACTTGTTTTGATAACTAACTTTTAAATTTAGAAAGCCGTTCGGAGTAACATTGTGGAAGCGTAGTTATGACTTTATAAATGGAATTTCATTGTTTTATAAGTTGGTAACTTTGAATAAAATATATCTAATGTTGAATTCTATACTTAGTTCCTTTTCCCTTCTTTTCCTTTCCGAGGACGAAAAGTTTTGAGTAGGGGAGAGTGTGTAACGACCCGTATTTTTAGCTATTTTAATTAGAAAATTTAAGGTGATTATTGAAGGAAAAAGATTATTAATGTAATTTGTTGAATAATTTAATATTTGAAATTATTTGAATAATCGGATAACGGGTTTAATATGATTAAAATGATTTCTAAAATTCTATTTTATCATATTAAAGTTAGAATGATGTTGTAGAACTTTTAAAATCGAATTAAAAGTAAATTTGTGAAAATTGAATATTTTAATGTTTAATTGACGAGTTAAAATAGCCATTTTTCAAACAGTCACGGATTTCGACGAAACTTGTTTCATCGGATCCGTAATAGTAAATTATGGTAGGATTTCAATTTTCGTAGCAATTGGACTTGTCGTTTGGCCGTGCGAGCTTGAAACGCGTAGAAATTTAATTTCGAATTTAATTAAAATAATCGACTTCGAAAAGCTATCTTCCAGATATGATCGAATTAGGCCTTGAAACTAGTTCCATTGCGTCCGGAATGGGGGTAAAATCTTATAAACGCCTGGCGGCACGTCTCGATTGGAGTTCGGATGATTTTGGACCTACCTATATATATACGCACGCAAACCGAGACAGTTTTATTATAATTTTAATACAGAAACCCTAATTCTAAATCATGGCCGCCACCTATTCCATGGCCAGAAATTGCCGATCTTCTTTTCTTAATATCTCTCAATCCGTTCGACGAAATCGAAAAATTCTAAAAGCAAAAGTGTAAATCTCGACGAGCTCTTCAAATCCACGGCTTGAAAGAAAGACGAGAATCTAGATGAACAGCGAAGACAGGAACGACCAAGGGGAGTGGAAGAAATGCGAACAAGTCTGATCAGAAGCAGCACAAGGAAGGTGCGAAGCGGTGTCCGGGTATATGCCGATGTGACTTTACACCGACCCGATCACGATTGAAGCGTATTTCGTGTCATACGGTTGATGTATGCTAAATTTTAATGGATTCGTCCAGATCTGACTTGGAAGTGTGTACGTATTTCCTTGGATTGCGTGCAAACGACGGCGAATGACGGGATGAAACTTGGCGCGTAGGTGGCTCTGGTGAAGGGCTTCGTGGTGGCGCTAGCTGATCGTTCTGGAAGTCGACGAGGTGGTCATGAAAATTGCTTGAAGATCGGCAGCTAATGGGTTTGCATACGTGAATTTCACGTTGGGGAAGAAACGCCGGAATCACGGAGATGAGAGCTGCGCTGCAGTGCAGATCCGAAAGTGTTTGGAGCTCATTAAAATTTTATGTTAAATCGAACGTCGTTCGATTTGATTTAAAATCGTAAAATCAAGGTGAGTGTTTTATAACGCTCACAACGTACTGAATATCTTTATGCTAGTTAAATTTGACATTATGCATAATTATGATTTTTATTTGTTGTCGTTTGATAAAATTTAATTATCATATTGATTGTCATTTGAATTCACCGTTAAAAAAATTAAATTGACAGTTAAATTTAAATTAAAATTGAATTGCGATTAAATTACCTGACATTGATAAATATGAAATTTCCGTGAATTGTATTGCCTATTGGATGATGTATTTCGATGGATGTTATTGGTTGATATTTAAATGTTTGGATGTTTATTTGTTTATATATATCCTGCTATGCATACATATGACACTGTGATTGATTTAAATGATATATTCATCCCTGACATTTAATTGTAATAACTAATCACTTGGCCATAGGTTAGAAAATTTTATACGGACACCGAGTTGGATAAATTAAATAATTTTAAAAGTTGTTTTGAAATTATTTAAATGAATTGATTTTAAGAATAAAATCCAATTTATGGAAATTGAATTATTTTGAATTGGAGCTCGAAATGTTATAATTTAAACTTGGTAAACGAAATTATTAAATAAAATCGAAGTTTAGATTTAAATTGAAAATTGAAATACGGTGTAAATTTTTGAAAGTTGATTTGTTTTAAAAGACTGGTCTTTTAATCGAACTCTGAATATTTCTAAGAAAATTGATATGAAATGATATTTCAAGTTTGAGTTTCGAATTGAAAATTTATTTGAAATTTAGATTTAAATTAATTTGGAATTGAATTGAAATTTAAAGAAATTTGTGAATTGAAATCGAAATTTACGTGGAATAGAAATTTATTCAAGTTGAAATTGGAATAAATCGATTAAATCGAAATGGAATTTGGATTTGATTTGGATAGGAAATTTGGGAAGTTGACCGGTTTGACTTTGGAATTATTTATCAAAATTTTTTTGATTTTTTCCAAACTATTTTATATATAAACCATTTTATATTCAAATTATTTTCGATTAAACTATTTAAATATTTTCTATTAAACTATTTTGAATTATTTAACTATTTTAAACTATTTAAACTATTTTCTTAAATTCAAACTGGTTAAAGAGACGAAAATGTTTATATTTAAACCTTTGGTTTAAATACGAACTAGGTTAAAGTAGAGATTATAACCTAAATTGAATTCGAATCAAATTTTGAAGTGAAATTGATTTATCGGACAAAATTGATAATTTTGAATATATGATGATTTTGAAATGGATTTGATTTTAAAGCGAATATGATATTTTGTTATCAATCATGAATCAATTTGAAATATAAAAGAGCCATCAGTGTAATAATACGTAGTTATTAAAGAGACCGGGATCGGATATGGACATACTTTCTGTCGATACCGAAAACCACTTTAATAACTATTATACGCGGAGTGTTGATCCAGAATGAAGTGGATGGTTTGGTGAACGCGTTGACTGAAGAAAGAGAACGATATTGGATGACCCCTGACATGACTAAAACAGGAGCCGCGCCGGACCATTGAGGTTCGCCACCTCTAGCGGACACACTTCTTCGATACCATATCTATTACATTTATGATTTGATTTGGGTGCACCCCTTGATTTGGGAGTGTTGTTTCGCGGTGTTGAGGTAGTAGCTGCTATGCTCAACATCAGTCCGGATCACGCAACTACTAGTATCCTAGTTGGTATCGCCTCATGTACCTTGTTATACTGATTATCCTGTTCGCGACCACTACGTTTTGGTTTGTACCTTGAGTATATGGATTGCTCTCTGGTGACTTCCGGTTTCGGGGAAACTACGGTCTTGTATATGCTTTTGGGAATATAAAATGTGTTAAGGGGGATTATGGTAGCGCCTTAACGCTATTTTGATACTTTATGTTACTGGTAGACATTATCTACTTAGCGTACATTACTACCTAGTAGATAGTTTAACGGATCCTTGAAAGGTGGAAAATCCCGTAACATCTCTTAAGTTATTGCACGTACGTTGACACTGGATATGAGATGTCAAACCCCGTAAACATCTCTGACGCCGTCACACTCATATTTATTTACGATTGATTTAACTTTCATATGGATATTTTAGTCCTGACTCGAGTGTTTTGCCTTTTCATTACGCTCGGGTCAGTCCTGAGTTTTCAGATTTTTAAAGATCTATTCTGAAGGACGAAGACGAAGATTTGGTATACTATTACTATTATTATCTGTGCATCATGTTGTCTGCTGCATTATTTATTTGTTCTGTTGTATATGTATAACTCTGATAAATGTTGTATAAATAATTGTCTAAGTATAGTAAACAGCTTCATGAACTGTTTATTTGACTATTATATTTTATCGTTCCGCTGCGATATTCTGTGTTGTTTCATTTCCTTTATTTCTTTTCTTTTCTTAATTACCCCAATAACCATCTGCCTTTTTTTAATGGTTTGGAACCGGCATGTGTATTTGATCGTCGGTTTAAACTGTCCAAAAAGGCGGGTCGTTACAGTTGGTATCAGAGCTTTGGTTTAGCGATAAACCTTGGCTCTAGTGGGGAATAACTCTTTGAAATAGAGGTAAACTATATGAATGAGTTGAGTGTATATGAGAGAGCGTACTTGTTATTTGATATAAAATGGTTTTATATTGTGTTAATTTGTTCCGTTGAGTATTTATGAATTCTGGTCGATACTTGGGACGCCAAGGCGTCGATAGGAATTTCTAAACACTCGAATAGGACAAACCAACACAATATCATTTTGGAATATATTTTATATAAAAGAATTATTTGAATATTTATTCATTTTGATTGAATTGATTGTTAGGAGATGATAATATTAGATTATTATCGTTATTGTTTGATCAGTCAATATTTACAACAATTGATTAAATAACAATGGATTTAGGAAAATGAAATCTTGTAAACACAATTGATAATGAATATAAATGAATTTTAACTTGGATTTGGGAATTTAAATTCCGGTGTTTGAGATTGTCTTACAAGAATTTGAAAAATATAATATGAGCATTATATGATAGTATAATTGAGTTGAAATTGTTTTCGAAGGATTTTTTTATGATAAGTGTTATATTCCCTTCTCTTGACGCTAGAAAATGATTTCGATGATGTGTGCACGCATCATTGGCGTTTATTTTCGAGAGTCCGAGTGGGGGAGACCACTTAATAGCTTGTCTAAACCTTGTTTTGACTCAAATTTTATTTTGTTTTGCATTCTCTATAGTATGATTTGATATATAAATTATATAAGTATATATTATTTCAAACCTTGATTTGAAATGAAACCGGGATTGGAATTCTTAAGTTCTTTAATAATTAATGATTTTTTTTTATGATTGAAATGAATTTAGACTTGAATCATTAAGGAACTTCTGAATTGTGAAATGAGAAATGAACCTAAGAGCTAAGTGAAAATATCAATTGAAGTAGAAATCCTTAGAATTAGGAAATTATGAACTTAAAATAAAATTGAAACTGTAAAACTCGCATAGTATTAAATTTCATTCTATAGCTTAGATATAACTTACCAAAATACTTAAGAAGTTCAAAAATATTATATGAATTGTTAATTGGATAATATACAAGTATAGGTTTGAATAATGAAATATGCATTTAATTAATGGTTTGCAAATATAAATAAAATTGTTAGTAAATAATTGGAATTTAAATTAACATTTAAAGGTGATTCACAATTATGTTAATATAAAATGAAAATACTATATGTGAATGTAAATGTGAAATTAAATTATAGTGAAATTTAAGTAATGACTTAAGAATTGATAAATTGAAAATTCAACTTTAAATGAAAAGAAGTTGTATGTTGTTTAACTACATTCTATTTGCATAACTATAACTTACCAAATACTTAAAGGGTTTAAAATGCTAATAAGGATAAGTAGAGAAATAATATACCAGTGTGAGAGTGAAAAATAAAATGTAAAGATCTATTGATGGTTGTAAATATATAAGAAATTTAAGCTGTAAAATGAATGATACATGTATAAGTGAATGAATAAAATTTAAACTTAATGAAATATAGAATTGGTAAATGGAAACTAATTAAATTTGAATATAACTAAATGTCAATAAACTTGGAAGTGTATGAAATTAAAATTGACTTGGAAATGTATAATTGATTTAGTGTAGATTTTGGATGGATGTTAATGTTTGATATGCATTGGTTGTTAGATGGATGATAATTGATTAAGTAGAATTCATTAGTGTTAATGGAATTGAATAAACGGAATAAAATTTTAAATAATTAAATTCAAATTGGGAGCAAATTGACTTGAATTAAAAATGTGAATGAAACAAACTTGAATAAATCGGAAACAAAATTGAATGTAAACCTATTGCAAGGATGAATAAGAAAATAGATGACTTTGTGTTTATGATTTTCTTTAGAAAATTTGAAGTTTTGATGTTTTGTACTTTGAAATAATAAAAGCAAATTTTTGGAAGAAAAAAAAAATCCAACATTGTCCAATATATGCTGAAACGAAAACAACCATAACTTTTAAATGGCTGAACGGAATTCGACGATTTTGGACTTTTCGTCAAGCTTAGAAACTATAGCACAACTTTTGTTTAGATAACTTGAGAAAATTCCTTCGTCTGCTTGGTTAAAAACTTGAATGTTACTCGCTGTCCTGTGTAAAAATAAGTAAAATCAGTAGTATACACCCTTAGTATTTTCGCCATATCTTTTGACTGATTTATCGGATTTTGATGATCTTGCACTTTCTGGAAAGATAAGAACTTAAGCTAAAACTTTTGTTTTAAGTGTTTTGTGTTTTGATATCGGTTAGAAGGTCGAAAACGTGGGTGAACGTCGCCGACCTGCGCAATTCATTGCCCAGGCTGAGGCGTATCCTCTAAGTAAAACGGCCGTAACTTTTGAATGTATGGTCCGAATTCGATGATTTTGGACATTCCGAAAAGCTTGAAATGAATACAACAACTTTTGTATAGATTCTGTTGCCAAATTTTATAGTTTAGGTGACCTAAAACTGAGATTTGTTTGCTGTCCTGAAATTGGAATCTCAGTTTTGAAGCTAAATAGGTTATATATATGTTGTGTAGGCTAAATATGTAACGACCCAGAATTTTTATTAATTTAAATTTGAATATTTAATTAATTTTAAATATTAAAAAGTGAATTTATAAGTCAAATAAATTTTTATTTGAATTATTGGATTTAATTGAATAATTAAATCAATAATTTAATACGTTAAATTATGGAAATAATTGAAAATAGAGTTAAATATGATTGAAAATGATTTGTAAAATTTTATTTTATCATATGGGAGTTAGAACGATATTTTAGAACTTTTAAAATCGAATTAAAAGTTAAATTGTGAAAATTGAATATTTTAATATTTAATAATCGACTGTAAAATAGCCAATTTTTGAACAGTCTCAGAATTGAACGAAACCAGTTCCATTGGATCCGTAATAGTTAGTTATTACCGGATTTCAATTTTCGTGTCAATCGGAGCTATCGTTTGATCGTGGCAGCTCGAAACGCATCGGTTTATTTTTAATTTAAATTTGGCGAGCTAAAATAGCCATTTTTCAAAAAGTCTCGGATTTCGACGAAACCAGTTTCATCGGATCCGTAATGTAATATTATTGTAAGGTTTCAAATTTCATGTCAATTGGATTTACCGTTTGTCCGATACGAATTAAAACGCCTAGAAAATCGCTTAAATCGGTTTAATTCAAATTGAGCGTTTACAGCCATAACTCGCACATACTTCCGAATTAGCTTCCGAAACCTGTTCCATTGTGTCCGGAACGCGGGGTAAACCCTAGAAACGCTGGTTACGGCGCGTAAATCGGAGTTCGGAATTTCCGGGATGAATAGTGTTCGAATTTTCTTTATAAATAGACATGAGCCTTCATAATTTGATAAAAAAAAAAAAAACAAACCCTAGCCGCCAGTTACGAACCCACGGCCAGAATTTACCAAACTTCTGCCCTCCAAATCTCCAAATCCGTCGACAATTAGCAAGAATGTTCAACTACAAAGTGGTAGAGCACGACGAGATCTACGTTTTCAACGGTGGAGATCGCATTTGGAGCTACGGATCTTCGTCAAAATGCTCGCGTTCATGGCCAGTTCGTGCACGCATTTCTATGAGGGGGGGAGGCCGAGCTTGCTGTCCTTCAGGCCGTGGGTGGAGTGGAGGGGGACGGAGATGATGGCACCACTTGATCGTCTTCGAAGTCGACGTTGTTGCCGTGATTTGAAAACCTAATTTGGAAGTGATGGGTTTTGTGTGCGTGAGTGTTACTGGACATTTGCGTGAAAGAGGAGAGAAGGAGCTTACGGTCATGATGCAAAGGAGTTGAGATCCTACGGCTATGATGGTTGTAGGTTTTAAATTTTTAAAGTTATGTTGTAAAAGTTAAATAAATCGTGTACAAACTTCATAAATTGATAACTTTTTCATACGAGGTCGAAAACGCGCGAAACCAGTTGCGTTGGAATCGTATGGACGAGCACTACGCGATGGAGTTAGTTTGGAGTCGTTTGGAGTTAGTGAGAATTTTGGGTAAAATTAAACGTCCGTTTAATTTTATTCGAAATAAATCACTAAAACGGAATTTAAAACCAAGGTGAGAACTTCTCACTCAATCGAATTAGTTTCGATTTTATTTTAAATAGTTAGATTTAAAATATTTGAATGCATGTTTGAATGTTGATTGATATCTATAGATTGTTAAAATAGACATTATACGCCGTTAGTAAGCGGATGTTATTTAATAAAAACATATACCGCGAATATTTCATAAACAGTGAAATTGGTATTATATATAATAGCAATATATATATATATATTGGCATATGTATATATTGGAGTTATTGATTTTCCGCATTTATTTGTTTAGCGGATGAGACCCTATTGCGCCGTTATTAAGCGGATAATATTTATTAAAAACATATACCGCGATAATTTCATACTGGAGCGAAATTGGTATTGTGCTAATGTTTTTGGATGCAGGAAAACAGGTTGGAGGGATCCAACTGGATTCCTCAACAGTTTTTATTTGATTCCAGATATTTTGATATTTGATGGATTTTCATATTGATATATGATATCGTTGTTGTCGTGATTGACTATTTGGTGTGTAGCATCATTGGACCAAGTTTTGGAATTTTAAAATGATTTATAAAGTGATTTTTGAAAATATACAATATTTTTGGAATTGATTCATTTTAAATAAATAAACGTTATAATTTTTTAAAGTTATAAAAATTATGATTTTTGAGAAATATAGTTAAAAACTGATTTTTGAGAATATGATGCTATTGAGTTTATAAAATAGTTTAATCGAGATATTTTAGAATTTTTGTGAAAAGTTTAAATATAGGATTTATAAAATTTAATTATTTTATAAATCAAAATGGTGAAATAATAAAGGAGATTAAATATGTTTTAAAAGGATAATATAAATTGATTTATATTAAGAGATTTATAAATGGATATTTATAAATTGAAATATTGACATTATAAAACGAGTTTTTATAAGTGTTTGAATGAAGTGAAAATGAATTTCATAAATGAATGAAATTTATAGAATTATAAACTGTGAAGTTATAAATGGAATTTTATAAACAGTAGGTTTATAAAATTTGTAAAGTTATTAAAAGAATAGACTTGGGTAAATAATTAAACCTTATAAGTTATAAGATTTATAATTATGAAATTCTAAAGAATGATCTTTGTAAAATAATCGTTTTATAAGTATTTAACTTATAATATGAACTTTTAGTTTATAATTGAGTTATAAACTGGAATAGGTTAATAAAGGAATTTATAAAAAGGAAGTTTTTATAAATAAATAGAAATGGAATTTATAAACGTTGTTTTATAAATTCGCAAACAACTTATTTTGATAAGTTAATTGTTGAAACCTATAAATGGAGTTATATTCACATTTTTGAATAGTGAATAATCCTTTGAATTAAAATGAATAAAAGGATGAAATTTGTTAACAAAGAATATTCACGTTTTTGAATAGTGAATAACACGTTAAAGAAATTGTTTTGAATGTGATATTTGAAATAGAATTAAAACGATCTAACGATGTTTTAAAATGTGTTGAGATTCGAAACCATAGATTTCAACATTTATTGTTGAAATAGACGTTTTCGAGAAATAAAAGGAAATAGTAGACTATAACACTGTTGTTATAGTAAATAATTTCCGAAAGGAAATGTTTTGCATAGTATTGGGATTTATATATCTATTTTAATTTCGAATCCCTATACTAGTGATTTTTGAGTCGTCGTAACGATGTTTTACGTAACATTCGTTTTGGCCCAAATAAATATGTTTAAGAGAATGATTTCCTTAAAGAATGAAATATATACTTAATTTCGATTTAAGTATATTGAATATTTTATAAGTGTTGAAAATAAATAAAATCTGTGAATTACTTATTAAATAAGTATGGAATTGTTTTCCAATATGAAGTGATATTTAGAATTTATCTTTTTGAAGATAAATTGAAAATGAATAATTGAAATCGAATATTCATTGATATTTTGGGATTATAAATTCATTAAGGAATTTATAAATAGAAAGTGGAATTTGTATGAAAATAAATATTGATTTATTTTTGAAGTATGAAATTATATATCTAGTGAAGATAATTTGGAAAATTATTTGGAAACTGGTGATGTGTGCATATCCATTGATAGTTCAATAACCGACTATCAATATTTCCCTTTGAATGGGTATTTTATGTGATTTGATTGAATGTGAATGCTACACTTATTTTTGAATAAGCGCTCACTATTCGGGTTAACCGGGAAAGGACCATGGGGTCGTATAACCCATTCCGAATATGTGATACGTCGTTATAATTGCATTGAAGATCGGTGTTGAAGACCCGGTATTTGCGAGAGCGATAGGATGACCTGTCGATTTACTCTGCACCGAGTAGCTACGGTATTGAGTTCTCCATATGTGATGGTGAACCCGATCAGGATTGTGAATATCCGGATTGCAAGGACTTCTTTGTAAGTGCCTTCGGTTTTGTTCGATCCCGGAACAGACTTGTATGGATTGTATGTCTGACATTACAAGTTGAGATATAAAGCCGATTTCTTTCAAATATATTTCTGTTGGTGGCGAAGAATTTATTCTTTTAGCTTAACACCCTTCTCTGAGACGTACGAGCTCAGAGGTTATATAGTTGAATGTTATCAGCGATATATTCCCAATTTGGTAATGTGATATGCTTAGTGATGCTGAAATGATCATTGTGTTGATTATTGTGATAGGATCGTTTATTTGATCGTCTATCTTGGTGATCATTGTGTTGATCATTTGTTGACCCAAAGCATGGCTTTTGTATAAAGTATGTTTTTGTGGACGTGACTTCGTCGAACCTCACACCCCGGAAATGGTCAAAACAGGAAAGATGCAGCAAGGTTATGAGGGGTAGCACCCTTTAGGGTATGTACATTTCCTTCTGGATAGAGGTGGTATCATGGTATGGAGCCCAGATATTTAACCTATGTAGTTACTAAGAATTTATTACTTTGTGGTTGTTGGTTTTCGGGATCCCGTGAGAAAGGTCGTTTACGATCGGGGAATGGCGTGCTCGTGTCAGTAGTTACCCAGTTAGGGGTAACCCGGCCTTGTGTTGGCAGAGTTCCGGTTTGGTTCTTGGGGATGTCTTTCCAGAGGCATTCTCATGTGGCAATGGGAAGTTCCTTGGCCTGACCATTTGTTGGAAATCCAACTCCCAATACGAAACTTGTACGGTTTTAGTTGTAGAACCTATTATTCACTTATGGTGGTCACCACTGTTTGGATGGTAGCTATAGTAGGCATACGATAATGGTCGTATGTTGGCTAAGATTTATATTCTATTTTCGAAATAAATTTTCCCCTACACTATGCACTAGTAATAATATCAAATGTTCTTTTTAAATGCGTATCAAGCATCTTTGACTATCATAAGGAGAAATCTCCTCCGATTCTGCGTTTGCATTGTGTGTGTGTGCAGGAGGCCTTATGGTAGTCTCATTTTTAAAAGCATTGCGAATTGATTTAAAAATATTCCTCTACTTTGATTTCAAAGATAAATAAACTGTTTTGAGTTCTCACACCAGTCACATGACTGACTTGGAGTTTATTGTTTTCCTTCCTAAACTCTGGGTGCCCACCAATTTCTACACGGGCAGTCAAGAGTTAAGGTTTATCAGGATATTCTGGATATTCTGGAATTGCTGGAGGCAAGCTGGATGGCATGGCGTATTACCTATATAGTATTTCTTTTTCCGCTGTTTGTTTGATGTTGTATACTCTGATGATATGATGTAATGAAATGTGATGTAATGTAATAACTGATATAGTTCTTTGTTTAAAGATTATTCATTTATTATTATATGTTGTTCCGCTGCGAATTGTGAGATTCTGATGTTGTTCTGTTTTCTTTCTGTTCCGTTCTATTTTAAAATTCTGTTCTATTCTCCTTATTTTCTATTCTCTCTAATTTCTATTTTCTTTTCCCTATCTAAATTTTCTATCTTTTTCTTTTTCTTTTCTTTCTTTCTTCTTTTTAAAACCCATAACTATTCGGTTTTTCGGCAACGAAAATTCGCGTACGTTACAAAATATATCGATCTATCTTTATATGCATGGTTCTAACTTAGTTATTGAGCATTTTAGTAGGTAGCAAAGGGGTTGCGCTTCGTTGTTGAGCTCGCTTCTGTGCTAAATACAAAATGTAAGTAAACTACTAATAAATGCTAAATAAAAGGCACGCTTATGGTTTTATATGGTATTGGTGATATATATATGTTGTTTCCCCAGATATGGGAAGCCTCATCATTGAGATGAGATGTATATTTGATATATATTGGTTATATTTGTGTTATATATTGAATTGTAAAAAATTTCGATCGAGCCGCGCAAAGGAGACCCTGCCGAAATTTTCCGTGAATCCGGGTGTTAGAAAATTTTTCAAGTTTTTAAATTTTATAACTTGTTTTGATAACTAACTTTTAAATTTAGAAAGCCGTTCGGAGTAACATTGTGGAAGCGTAGTTATGACTTTATAAATGGAATTTCATTGTTTTATAAGTTGGTAACTTTGAATAAAATATATCTAATGTTGAATTCTATACTTAGTTCCTTTTCCCTTCTTTTCCTTTTCGGGGAAGAAAAGTTTTGAGTGGGGGAGAGTGTAACGACCCGTATTTTTAGCTATTTTAATTAGAAAATTTAAGGTGATTATTGAAGGAAAATGATTATTAATGTAATTTGTTGAATAATTTAATATTTGAAATTATTTGAATAATTGGATAACGGGGTTAATATGATTAAAAATGATTTGTAAAATTCTATTTTATCATATTAAAGTTAGAATGATGTTGTAGAACTTTTAAAATCGAATTAAAAGTAAATTTGTGAAAATTGAATATTTTAATATTTAATTGACGAGTTAAAATAGCCATTTTTCAAACAGTCTCGGATTTCGACGAAACTTGTTTCATCGGATCCGCAATAGTAAATTATGGTAGGATTTCAATTTTCGTAGCAATTGGACTTGTCGTTTGGCCTTGCGAGCTTGAAACGCGTAGAAATTTAATTTCGAATTTAATTAAAATAATCGACTTCGAAAAGCTATCTTCCAGATATGATCGAATTAGGCCTTGAAACTAGTTCCATTACGTCCGGAATGGGGGTAAAACCTTATAAACGCCTGGCGGCACGTCTCGATTGGAGTTCGGATGATTTTGGACCTACCTATATAAATACGCACGCAAACCGAGACAGTTTTATTATTATTTTAATCCAGAAACCCTAATTCTAAATCATGGCGCCACCTATTCCATGGCCAGAAATTGCCGATCTTCTTTCCTTAATATCTCTCAATCCGTTCGACGAAATCGAAAAATTCCAAAAGCAAAAGTGTAAATCTCGACGAGCTCTTCAAATCCATACGGTTGATGTATGCTAATTTTTCATGGATTCGTCCAGATCTGACTTGGAAGTGTGTACGTATTTCCTTGGATTGCGTGCAAACGACGGCGAATGACGGGATGAAACTTGGCGCGTAGGTGGCTCTGGTGAAGGGCTTCGTGGTGGCGCTAGCTGATCGTTCTGATAGTAGACGAGGTGGTCATGAAAATTGCTTAAAGATCGGCGGCTAATGGGTTTACATACGTGAATTTCACGTTGGGGAAGAAGCGCCGGAATCACGGAGATGAGTGCTGCGCTGCAGTGCAGATCCGAAAGTGTTTGGAGCTCATTAAAATTTTATGTTAAATCGAACGTCGTTCGATTTGATTTAAAATCGTAAAATCAAGGTGAGTGTTTTATAACGCTCACAACGTACTGAATATCTTTATGCTAGTTAAATTTGACATTATGCATAGTTATGATTTTTATTTGTTGTTGTTTGATAAAATTTAATTATCATATTGATTGTCATTTGAATTTACCGTTAAAAAAATTAAATTGACAGTTAAATTTAAATTAAAATTGAATTGCGATTAAATTACCTGACATTGATAAATATGAAATTGCCGTGAATTGTATTGCCTATTGGATGATGTATTTCGATGGATGTTATTGGTTGATATTTAAATGTGTGGATGTTTATTTGTTTATATATATCCTGCTATGCATACATATGACACTGTGATTGATTTAAATGATATATTCATCCCTGACATTTAATTGTAATAACTAATCACTTGGCCATAGGTTAGAAAATTATATACGGACACCGAGTTGGATAAATTAAATGATTTTAAAAGTTGTTTTGAAATTATTTAAATGAATTGAATTTAAGAATAAAATCCAATTTATGGAAATTGAATTATTTTGAATTGGAGCTCGAAATGTTAGAATTTAAACTTGGTAAACGAAATTATTAAATAAAATCGAAGTTTAGATTTAAATTGAAAATTGAAATACGGTGTAAATTTTTGAAAGTTGATTTGTTTTAAAAGATTGCACTTTTAATCGAACTCTGAATATTTCTAAGAAAATTGATATGAAATGATATTTCAAGTTTGAGTTTGGAATTGAAAATTTATTTGAAATTTAGATTTAAATTAATTTGGAATTGAATTGAAATTTAAAGAAATTTGTGAATTGAAATCGAAATTTACGTGGAATAGAAATTTATTCAAGTTGAAATTGGAATAAATCGATTAAATCGAAATGGAATTTGGATTCGATTTGGATAGAAAATTTAGGAAGTTGACCGGTTTGACTTTGGAATTATTTATCAAATAATTTTTGATTTTTTCCAAACTATTTTATATATAAACCATTTTATATTCAAATTATTTTCGATTAAACTATTTAAATATTTTCTATTAAACTATTTTGAATTATTTAACTATTTTAAACTATTTTCTTAAATTCAAACTGGTTAAAGAGACGGAAATGTTTATATTTAAACCTTTGGTTTAAATACGAACTAGGTTAAAGTAGAGATTATAACCTAAATTGAATTCGAATCAAATTTTGAAGTGAAATTGATTTATCGGACAAAATTGATAATTTTGAATATATGATGATTTTGAAATGGATTTGATTTTAAAGCGAATATGATATTTTGTTATCAATCATGAATCAATTTGAAATATAAAAGAGCCATCAGTGTAATAATACGTAGTTATTAAAGAGACCGGGATCGGATATGGACATACTCTGTCGATACCGAAAACCACTTTAATAACTATTATACGCGGAGTGTTGATCCAGAATGAAGTGGATGGTTTGGTGAACGCGTTGACTGAAGAAAGAGAACGATATTGGATGACCCCTGACATGACTAAAACAGGAGCCGCGCCGGGCAATTGAGGTTCGCCAACTCTAGCGGACACACTTCTTCGATACCATATCTATTACATTTGTGATTTGATTTGGGTGCACCCCTTGATTTGGGAGTGTTGTTTCGCGGTGTTGAGGTAGTAGCTGCTATGCTCAACATCAGTCCGGATCACGCAACTACTAGTATCCTAGTTGGTATCGCCTCATGTACCTTGTCATACTGATTATCCTATTCGCGACCACTACGTTTTGGTTTGTACCTTGAGTATATGGATTGCCCTCTGGTGACTTCCGGTTTTGGGGAAACTACG
The DNA here is from genome assembly GCA_030765085.1 of Allium cepa. Taxonomy (NCBI): domain Eukaryota; kingdom Viridiplantae; phylum Streptophyta; class Magnoliopsida; order Asparagales; family Amaryllidaceae; genus Allium; species Allium cepa. The sequence goes on along the minus strand of CM060939.1, from coordinate 669,371,417 downwards.
GTCTTGTATATGCTTTTGGGAATATAAAATGTGTTAAGGGGGATTATGGTAACGCCTTAACGCTATTTTGATACTTTATATTACTGATAGACATTATCTACTTAGCGTACATTACTACCTAGTAGATAGTTTAACGGATCCTTGAAAGGTGGAAAATCCCGTAACATCTCTTAAGTTATTGCACGCACGTTGACACTGGATATGAGATGTCAAACCCCGTAAACATCTCTGACGCCGTCACACTCATATTTATTTACGATTGATTTAACTTTCTTATGGATATTTTAGTCCTGACTCGAGTGTTTTGTCTTTTCATTACGCTCGGGTCAGTCCTGAGTTTTCAGATTTTTGAAGATCTATTCTGGAGGACGAAGACGAAGATTTGGTATACTATTACTATTATTATCTGTGCATCATGTTGTCTGCTGCATTATTTATTTGTTCTGTTGTATATGTATAACTCTGATAAATGTTGTATAAATAATTGTCTAAGTATAGTAAACAGCTTCATGAACTGTTTATTTGACTATTATATTTTATCGTTCCGCTGCGAGATTCTGTGTTGTTTCATTTCCTTTATTTCTTTTCTTTTCTTAATTACCCCAATAACCATCTGCCTTTTTTTAATGGTTTGGAACCGGCATGTGTATTTGATCGTCGGTTTAAACTGTCCAACCAGAACCACTATACCCCAATACCAACTGTAACGACCCGCCTTTTTGGACAGTTTAAACCGACGATCAAATACACATGCCGGTTCCAAACCATTAAAAAAAGGCAGATGATTATTGGGGTAATTAAGAAAAGAAAAGAAATAAAAGAAATGAAACAACACAGAATCTCGCAGCGGAACGATAAAATATAATAGTCAAATAAACGGTTCATGAAGCTGTTTACTATACTTAAACAATTATTTATACAACATTTATCAGAGTTATACATATACAACAGAACAAATAAATAATGCAGCAGACAACATGATGCACAGATAATAATAGTAATAGTATACCAAATCTTCATCTTCGTCCTCCAGAATAGATCTTCAAAAATCTGAAAACTCAGGACTGACCCGAGCGTAATGAAAAGACAAAACACTCAAGTTAGGACTAAAATATCCATATGAAAGTTAAGTCAATCGTAAATAAATATGAGTGTGACGGCGTCAGAGATGTTTACGGGGTTTGACATCTCATATCCAGTGTCAACATGCGTGCAATAACTTAAGAGATGTTACGGGTTTTTCCACCTTTCAAGGATCCGTTAAACTATCTACTAGGTAGTAATGTACGCTAAGTAGATAATGTCTATCAGTAATATAAAGTATCAAAATAGCGTTAAGGCGTTACCATAATCCCCCTTAACACATTTTATATTCCCAAAAGCATATACAAGACCGTAGTTTCCCCAAAACCGGAAGTCACCAGAGGGCAATCCATATACTCAAGGTACAAACCAAAACGTAGTGGTCGCGAATAGGATAATCAATATGACAAGGTACATGAGGCGATACCAACTAGGATACTAGTAGTTGCGTGATCCGGACTGATGTTGAGCATATCAGCTACTACCTCAACACCGCGAAACAACACTCCCAAATCAAGGGGTGCACCCAAATCAAATCACAAATGTAATAGATATGGTATCGAAGAAGTGTGTCCGCTAGAGGTGGCGAACCTCAATGGCCCGGCGCGGCTCCTGTTTTAGTCATGTCAGGGGTCATCCAATATCGTTCTCTTTCTTCAGTCAACGCGTTCACCAAACCATCCACTTCATTCTGGATCAACACTCCGCGTATAATAGTTATTAAAGTGGTTTTCGGTATCGACAGAGTGTATGTCCATATCCGATCCCGGTCTCTTTAATAACTACGTATTATTACACTGATGGCTCTTTTATATTTCAAATTGATTCATGATTGATAACAAAATATCATATTCGCTTTAAAATCAAATCCATTTCAAAATCATCATATATTCAAAATTATCAATTTTGTCCGATAAATCAATTTCACTTCAAAATTTGATTCGAATTCAATTTAGGTTATAATCTCTACTTTAATCTAGTTCGTATTTAAACCAAAGGTTTAAATATAAACGTTTTGGTCTCTTTAACCAGTTTGAATTTAAGAAAATAGTTTAAATAGTTTAAAATAGTTAAATAATTCAAAATAGTTTAATAGAAAATATTTAAATAGTTTAATCGAAAATAATTTGAATATAAAATGGTTTATATAAAATAGGTTGGAAAAAAAAACAAAAATTATTTGATAAATAATTCCAAAGTCAAACCGGTCAACTTCCCAAATTTCCTATCCAAATCAAATCCAAATTCCATTTCGATTTAATCGATTTATTCCAATTTCAACTTGAATAAATTTCTATTCCACGTAAATTTCGATTTCAATTCACAAATTTCTTGAAATTTCAATTCAATTCCAAATTAATTTAAATCTAAATTTCAAATAAATTTTCAATTCCAAACTCAAACTTGAAATATCATTTCATATCAATTTTCGTAGAAATATTCAGAGTTCGATTAAAAGTCCAATCTTTTAAAACAAACCAACTTTCAAAAATTTACACCGTATTTCAATTTTCAATTTAAATCTAAACTTCGATTTTATTTAATAATTTCGTTTACCAAGTTTAAATTCTAACATTTCGAGCTCCAATTCAAAATAATTCAATTTCCATAAATTGGATTTTATTCTTAAAATCAATTCATTTAAATAATTTCAAAACAACTTTTAAAATCATTTAATTTATCCAACTCGGTGTCCGTATATAATTTCTAACCTATGGCCAAGTGATTAGTTATTACAATTAAATGTCAGGGATGAATATATCATTTAAATCAATCACAGTGTCATATGTATGCATAGCAGGATATATATAAACAAATAAACATCCAAACATTTAAATATCAACCAATAACATCCATCGAAATACATCATCCAATAGGCAATACAATTCACGGCAATTTCATATTTATCAATGTCAGGTAATTTAATCGCAATTCAATTTTAGTTTAAATTTAACTGTCAATTTAATTTTATTTTTTACGGTGAATTCAAATGACAATCAATATGATAATTAAATTTTATCAAACAACAACAAATAAAAATCGTAACTATGCATAATGTCAAATTTAACTAGTATAAAGATATTCAATACGTTGTGAGCGTTATAAATCACTCACTTTGATTTTACGATTTTAAATCAAATCGAACGACGTTCGATTTAACATAAAATTTTAATGAGCTCCAAACACTTTCGGATCTGCACTGCAGCGTAACTCTCATCTCCGTGATTCCGGCGCTTCTTCCCCAATGTGAAATTCACGTATGCAAACCCATTAGCCGCCGATCTTCAAGCAATTTTCATGACCAGCTCGTCGACTTCCAGAACGATCAGCTAGAGCCACCATAAAGCCCTTCACCAGAGCCACCTACGCGCCAAGTTTCATCCCGTCATTCGCCGTTGTTTGCACGCAATCCAAGGAAATACGTACACACTTCCAAGTCAGATCTAGACGAATCCATGAAAAATTAGCATACATCAACCGTATGGATTTGAAGAGCTCGTCGAGATTTACACTTTTGCTTTTGGAATTTTCGATTTCGTCGAACGGATTGAGAGATATTAAGGAAAGAAGATCGGCAATTTCTGGCCATGGAATAGGTGGCGGCCATGATTTAGAATTAGGGTTTCTGGATTAAAATAATAATAAAACTGTCTCGGTTTGCGTGCGTATTTATATAGGTAGGTCCAAAATCATCCGAACTCCAATCGAGACGTGCCGCCAGGCGTTTATAAGGTTTTACCCCCATTCCGGACGTAATGGAACTAGTTTCAAGGCCTAATTCGATCATATCTGGAAGATAGCTTTTCGAAGTCAATTATTTTAAATAAATTCAAAATTAAATTTCTGCGCGTTTCAAGCTCGCACGGCCAAACGACAAGTCTAATTGCTACGAAAATTGAAATCCTACCATAATTTACTATTACGGATCCGATGAAACAAGTTTCGTCGAAATCCTAGACTGTTTGAAAAATGGCTATTTTAATTCGTCAATTAAATATTAAAATATTCAATTTTCACAAATTTACTTTTAATTCGATTTTAAAAGTTCTACAACATCATTCTAACTTTAATATGATAAAATAGAATTTTACAAATCATTTTTAATCATATTACACCCGTTATCCAATTATTCAAATAATTTCAAATATTAAATTATTCAACAAATTACATTAATAATCATTTTCCTTCAATAATCATCTTAAATTTTCTAATTAAAATAGCTAAAAATACGGGTCGTTACACTCTCCCCCACTCAAAACTTTTCGTCCCCGAAAAGGAAAAGAAGGGAAAAGGAACTAAGTATAGAATTCAACATTAGATATATTTTATTCAAAGTTACCAACTTATAAAACAATGAAATTCCATTTATAAAGTCATAACTACGCTTCCACAATGTTACTCCGAACGGCTTTCTAAATTTAAAAGTTAGTTGTCAAAACAAGTTATAAAATTTAAAAACTTGAAAAAATTTCTAACACCCGGATTCACGGAAAATTTCGGCAGGGTCTCCTTTACGCGGCTCGATCGAAAAATTTTACAATTCAATATATAACACAAATATAACCAATATATATTAAATATACATCTCATCTCAATGGTGAAGCATCCCATATCTGGGGAAACAACATATATATATCACCAATACCATATAAAACCATAAGCGTACCTTTTATTTAGCATTTATTAGCAGTTTACTTACATTTTGTATTTAGCACAGAAGCGAGCTCTACAACGAAGCGCAACCCCTTTGCTACCTACTAAAATGCTCAATAACTAAGTTAGAACCATGCATATAAAGATAGATCGATATATTTAGCCTACACAACATATATATAACCTATTTAGCTTCAAAACTGAGATTCCAATTTCAGGACAGCAAACAAATATCAGTTTTAGGTCACCTAAACTATAAAATTTGGCAATAAAATCTAAACAAAAGTTGTTTTATTCATTTCAAGCTTTCTGGAATGTCCAAAATCATCGAATTCGGACCATACATTCAAAAGTTACGGCCGTTTTACTTAGAGGATACGCCTCAGCCTGGGCAATGAATTGCGCAGGTCAGCGACGTTCACCCACGTTTTCGACCTTCTAACCGATATCAAAACACAAAACACTTAAAACAAAAGTTTTAGCTTAAGTTCTTAACTTTCCAGAAATTGCAAGATCATCAAAATCTGACAAACCAGTCAAAAGATATGGCGAAAATACTAAGAGTGTATACTACTGATTTTACTTATTTTTACACAAGACAGCGAGTAACATTCAAGTTTTTAACCAAGCAGACGAAGGAATTTTCTCAAGTTATCTAAACAAAAGTTGTGCTATAGTTTCTAAGCTTTCCGAAAAGTCAAAAAACGTCGAATTCCGTTTAGCCATTTAAAAGTTATGGTTGTTTTCGTTTCAGCATATATTGGACAATGTTGGATTTTTTTTTCCAAAAATTTGCTTTTATTATTTCAAAGTACAAAACATCAAAACTTCAAATTTTCTAAAGAACAATCATAAACACAAAGTCATTTATTTTCTTATTCATCCATGCAATAGGTTTACATTCAATTTGTTTCCGATTTATTCAAGTTTGTTTCATTCACATTTTTAATTCAAGTCAATTTGCTCCCAATTTGAATTTAATTATTTAAAATTTTATTCCGTTTATTCAATTCCATTAACACTAATGAATTCTACTTAATCAATTATCATTCATCTAACAACCAATGCATATCAAACATTAACATCCATCCAAAATCTACACTAAATCAATTATACATTTCCAAGTCAATTTTAATTTCATACACTTCCAAGTTTATTGACATTTAGTTATATTCAAATTTAATTAGTTTCCATTTACCAATTTTATATTTCATTAAGTTTAAATTTTTATTCATTCACTTATACATGTATCATTCATTTTACAGCTTAAATTTCTTTTATATTTACAACTATCAATAGATCTTTACATTTTATTTTTCACTCTCACACTGGTATATTATTTCTCTACTTATCCTTATTAGCATTTTAAACCTTTAAGTATTTGGTAAGTTATAGTTATGCAAATAGAATGTAGTTAAACAACATACAACTTCTTTTCATTTAAAGTTGAATTTTCAATTTATCAATTCTTAAGTCATTACTTAAATTTCACTATAATTTAATTTCACATTTACATTCACATATAGTATTTTCATTTTATATTAACATAATTGTGAATCACCTTTAAATGTTAGTTTAAATTCCAATTATTTACTAACAATTTTATTTATATTTGCAAACCATTAATTAAATGCATATTTCATTATTCAAACCTATACTTGTATATTATCCAATTACCAATTCATATAACATTTTTGAACTTCTTAAGTATTTTGGTAAGTTATATCTAAGCTATAGAATGAAATTTAATACTATCCGAGTTTTACAGTTTCAATTTTATTTTAAGTTCATAATTTCCTAATTCTAAGGATTTCTACTTCAATTGATATTTTCACTTAGCTCTTAGGTTCATTTCTCATTTCACAATTCAGAAGTTCCTTAATGATTCAAGTCTAAATTCATTTCAATCATAAAAAAAATCATTAATTATTAAAGAACTTAAGAATTCCAATCCCGGTTTCATTTCAAATCAAGGTTTGAAATAATATATACTTATATAATTTATATATCAAATCATACTATAGAGAATGCAAAACAAAATAAAATTTGAGTCAAAACAAGGTTTAGACAAGCTATTAAGTGGTCTCCCCCACTCGGACTCTCGAAAATAAACGCCAATGATGCGTGCACACATCATCGAAATCATTTTCTAGCGTCAAGAGAAGGGATTATAACACTTATCATAAAAAAATCCTTCGAAAACAATTTCAACTCAATTATACTATCATATAATGCTCATATTATATTTTTCAAATTCTTATAAGTCAATCTCAAACACCGGAATTTAAATTTCAAAATCCAAGTTAAAATTCATTTATATTCATTATCAATTGTGTTTACAAGATTTCATTTTCCTAAATCCATTGTTATTTAATCAATTGTTGTAAATATTGACTGATCAAACAATAACGATAATAATCTAATATTATCATCTCCTAACAATCAATTCAATCAAAATGAATAAATATTCAAATAATTCTTTTATATAAAATATATTCCAAAATGATATTGTGTTGGTTTGTCCTATTCGAGTGTTTAGAAATTCCTATCGACGCCTTGGCGTCCCAAGTATCGACCAGAATTCATAAATACTCAACGGAACAAATTAACACAATATAAAACCATTTTATATCAAATAACAAGTACGCTCTCTCATATACACTCAACTCATTCATATAGTTTACCTCTATTTCAATGAGTTATTCCCCACTAGAGCCAAGGTTTATCGCTAAACCAAAGCTCTGATACCAACTGTAACGACCAGCCTTTTTGGACAGTTTAAACCGACGATCAAATACACATGCCGGTTCCAAACCATTAAAAAAGGGCAGATGGTTATTGGGGTAATTAAGAAAAGAAAAGAAATAAAGGAAATGAAATAACACAGAATCTCGCAGCGGAACGATAAAATATAATAGTCAAATAAACAGTTCATGAAGCTGTTTACTATACTTAGACAATTATTTATACAACATTTATCAGAGTTATACATATACAACAGAACAAATAAATAATGCAGCAGACAACATGATGCATAGATAAAAATAGTAATAGTATACCAAATCTTCGTCTTCGTCCTCCAGAATAGATCTTCAAAAATCTGAAAACTCAGGACTGACCCGAGCGTAATGAAAAGACAAAACACTCGAGTCAGGACTAAAATATCCATATGAAAGTTAAATCAATCGTAAATAAATATGAGTGTGATGGCGTCAGAGATGTTTACGGGGTTTGACATCTCATATCCAGTGTCAACGTGCGTGCAATAACTTAAGAGATGTTACGAGATTTTCCACCTTTCAAGGATCCGTTAAACTATCTACTAGGTAGTAATGTACGCTAAGTAGATAATGTCTATCAGTAATATAAAGTATCAAAATAGCGTTAAGGCGTTACCATAATCCCCCTTAACACATTTTATATTCCCAAAAGCATATACAAGACCGTAGTTTCCCCAAAACCGGAAGTCGCCAGAGGGCAATCCATATACTCAAGGTACAAACCAAAACGTAGTGGTCGCGAATAGGATAATCAGTATGACAAGGTACATGAGGCGATACCAACTAGGATACTAGTAGTTGCGTGATCCGGACTGATGTTGAGTATAGCAGCTACTACCTCAACACCGCGAAACAACACTCCCAAATCAAGTGGTGCACCCAAATCAAATCACAAATGTAATAGATATGGTATCGAAGAAGTGTGTCCGCTTGTAACGACCCGTTAAATTCAATGATATTAAATGAATCAATTTGATATGTTTTCTAATCTAATTTAAATTGAAATGGAGGTCTTAGGATTTTTAATGGAGTAAATGTAGGGGTTAGCTAGTAACTGTAATTAAAAGTAAATAATTTAAAATGTTTATATGACATAGATTGAAATAACGAAAATTTGTGTTTGTGGTTATAAGTCATAATTAGTTGATTAAAATGGTATTAATGAAATAATAAGTGAATTAAATTGCAATATATAAACATCAGAAAAATTTAATTGGTGGATTAAATTTGTTAAAGTTCATAAGTTTTGTAATTTAGTTTCGTAGAACTTTAATTTATAAACGAAGACTAAAATAAACGATAAATTTAATTATGTAAATGGTGACTCAAGACCTAGGTTATAGGAATTGGAACATAATCCAATTTGAATTAAGTAGAAGAAGGACTTGGTTAATATGTAAGTTATTGTTCAAGGTATTGAATAAAAACTTGGAATCCAATCATAATTTAATGATAATAACGTTAGTATTAGAGAATAAATATATTTCAATGCAGTACCCGAATGAACGGAATAAAATGAATATATATTGAATAGAAATTTGTTATAGTAATTGGAATTTAAAGTAACAGTAAAATTTATGACAATAGATTTGTATAATGTAAATAGTCACATTTTGTTGAAAGTTAATTTTAAGAAACATACAAATGTTGAATCAGTGAATATTAATAAAAATATTTACTAGAATGGAATTCAATTAATATAAAATAAATAGTGACTAAATAAAAAGTGACCGTTGAATAAACCAATGCAATATGTGAAGGTAAGTAATTTTCATAAATGGTCAATAATAAACGCACTTAAAAGGGTAATAAAAATTTGTCTTGTTTAGGTGATTATGTATCGATAAGCTATAACTAAATTTGCAGTTTGGTAGTAAATGGGATATGAGAAGACAAAGGCATTTAGAAAGTAATAGATGGAATTCATAATAACAAGTAGTAAATTTATGCATATATTTGGGCGTTTGTCATAATTACCAAATTTTACCATTCATATAATTTATCTAATTAAAGTCTATAGCAACATTGTTGTTAATAATGTTGTTAGTGAATTTGAATATAAAAGAATGACAAGTGTAGGTTAACCATTTATTTTATTTTGTTAAGAATGGAAATAGTTTGAAATAGATCTGAATTAATTATTTTGGTTGTTAATGTGTCCAGTTAATAAAGGAGAACTTTAAGGAAATAAAATATAAATGAATGTATTTGGGAATAGAGTTCTTTTATATGTGAATAGTTATAATGTTGTTATTAAGAATGAACGTTACTTTAATTATTAATATAGTAACGGAAGTATGAATAAATTTATAGAAACATAAGACTTACTTTAAGGTAATATTTGAGTGTAGACCTTTTGAAATAGATTTAATAACAATAATTATTGTTCGTTACCTATCTTATTTGTTGTCAAGTTATTTTGAAATCAATCTCAAATTTATTCACAAAATTATTGCAGTTAGCGTAGTTTTGGTTTTGTAATTACAGTAGTTAATTCTATAAAGTGAGGTTAATACTAATTTTATTTTAATTGGACCATTTGTTGATATAGGCTTTAGAAAGCAAGATTTATATTTATAATTGGAGTATTAAATTCAACAAAGGGTATTTATTCAAATAAAATGAAATTAAACGTAAATTATTACGTTATTGAATTAAAAAGGAAATTGTAGATTTTAAAGTGAAAACATAGACATGTTAAAGGGCATCTTTGTTTTGGATTTAAGTTGTGAGTATAAAGGTAAAAGATTAAATAATTGGATTTTGAGAATTAAGTTTATAATTCCTTAATATAAGGAAGCGTAGAAATGTATACTGAAATTTGGTAGACTTGTCAATCTTAATTCACAGCCAGGCTTATTAAATCATTTAAATTGACTATAAATTATATAAGCAATAAAATTTGGGCAATTATAGAGCTTTAATATAAAATTGGATTTTTATAATTTATTTAATTTATTTAATGAATATCAAAAATAGCCATTTTGGCCACGGACTCGGATTTCGACGAAACTAGTTTCATCGGATCCGTATCGGTGAATTATTATAGGGCTTCAAGTTTCGTATCGATCGGACCTGTCGTTTGATCGTACGGAAGCGAAACGCCTTGAAAATCAATTTTATTAAAATCAATTTGAAATCAATTTGGAAATTTTGTTTTCAGCATAACTTCTTCATACGATCGTATTTGGACGTGAAACTTCTTCCATCGCGTTCAGAATATTTTAAATTACCTATTTGGATATACAGATTTACGAAATTTCGTTCCGGAGGCATAGCGGGCTTTTTGGGCCATAGTTTATTCCGCACGTTCATTCTACGGTCTATCTACGCTACCTCTAACCCTCTATATAAACCTAGCTACAAGCCCTAGCCTCCACCTAATTTCTTTTCATCTGCGCGTATACTTTCTTCAAGCTCCTCTTCTTCTTCAATGGGGGCTAACCCTAGATCCAGTCAGTTCAAAAAAAAAAAAAAATTTAAAAAAAAAAAAAAAAAAATTTGAATCTGGAGCAGCTTCTGGTCGCGCTTCGGGTTTCAGGGGAGAAAACCCTAGAGCAACTTCGGGACAGGAAGAAAATGACTCGGGTCGCTCCGGGTCGTTTTGGCGAAAACTCCAAGCAAACACCGGGGAATTGAGGCGGCGCACCGAATTCGAACCCGAAGTCGACCCAGGACCAGAATTTTTCATTTTTCAAATTTTCATAACTTTTGCATACGAGCTCGGATTCGCGCGCGGTTTGTTTTGATGGGATCGTATCGGAATTTATGACGTTTTGACGCTGGTTTGGACAAATTCTGAGACCGTCAAAATTTTGGGTTTAAATTGGATTTGAATTCAATTTAAATTCAAAAGGTGAGTGTTTTAACCCACTCACAACTACTAGAAGCTTTTATGTTTGTTAAATTAATTTTAGAAATGAATAGAAATTTATTTATGAGTATTTGGCATGTTTATTTCACTCATATTTGTTGAATTGCATTTATTAAATTTAACTGTTAATTTAATTTATTTATTGCGTATTAATTGATAGTTAGAATATATTTGTTTGCCTATAAACTGATAGTTAACAGTTATATAGATTATTACTGAATATAAACTGTTAGATTAATAGTTGTTAAATTTAATATGAATAAAATTGCCAGTCATTACCTGTTATATATTATCAAATATAAATTGTTATTGATTGATATTGCTTGATGATTGTGATTGGATGATGGGTGATGTTGATGGATGTTTTATTGTATTTCATAAAATTGCAAATTATCATGCATATTTCATTTCATTCGGGATTGTGGTTTGAAATGATATATAACCGCAAATTTTTATATCTTTTAAATTGCGGATTGAAATGATAAATATCTGTATCACTTGACTATAGGATAGAAAAATTTATACAGGCACCGCGGTCTATATATAACTATTTTTATGTGATTTCTATGGTTTGGATGGAATACGGTTTATAATAATCTTAAATTTTATATTGTATAAATATTTTTCTTCCATATATATATATACATATGAAGTTGAAAATTTTGAAATTAAAAGGTGTATAAAAATCTTTATTAAAAATGGAAGAAAATTAAGAAAATGGAGTTTAATAATTTATATCATATGTTTAAATGTTAAGTTTGGAAATTTTAAGATATGATATTTATAATTGGATTTTTCCCAAAATAAATTGAAATGAATATTCTAGTATAATTTGAATTGGGAAATATATATATTTTATTACTAGAAATTGAAGTCTTATTATTTATGGATTTTATATGAATATTCAAGACTAATTAATAGAACAATTGATTTGTTGAAAGCATAAAATCCGACTTTAGTTTGAAATATTGATACTCAAAATGGATATACGTATATATAAATAAATTGAAGTGGTTTTGGAACTTGAGAGAGATAATATAAATTTTGGTTTAGACTTTAATAAAGAAATGTATTTGTAAAGCCATGAGAACTATTTTCTTTACAAAGTAACATTTAAGTTAAACCATTTAATTCATACACCGTTGAATGTCCAAACCATTCAAGTTTTAGAAGTTATGGTTTTAAATTATGATTTTCAAAATACTATGCTTTGAAAATATTTGATTTTCAGACGATATGAAGTTAAAGCATTTTGATTTTGGAAAAGAATTATATTTGGGATAAGTGATAAAATATGGTTTTGGGTTTTGAAATGATATCGTATTCATGGTTATGAAATGGAATGTTTATTCGATTTTTAAAGTATAACCTATTTTTAAATGACCGCGGTGTTATAATAACGATGGGTTGGCAAAGAGACCGGGATCGGATATCTGACATACTCTCTGTCGATACCGAAAACCACTTTGACTAACCGTGTACGCGGTGGAGATTCCAGAATGAAGTAGGTGGTGGCGACGTTTCCTGTAAGGTAAATACGTGGACCCGACTCCCGTGAGTTGGCATAAGGTGGCTAAAACAGGAGCGATTCTCAGGCCAATGAGGTCATTCCTCTGATCGGACCCTCCTCTTCGATATTATACTTTGATTTTGGATTGATTCAGTGGCCACTTCTATATTTTGATTTTGGGGAGTTAGTCCGAGGTGGGCGGTAACTGCGGCTACGCGTTTCCACCAGCCTGGATAGCAATTGGTATATCTACCCTGGCATTGCCTAGTTGTGCCGTGTCACCTACCATACCGAGCCTTTACTACGAGTTTCTATTTGTGTCGTACCTATGGAGTATCCTCTGGTAGCTTCCCGATCAGGAGGTATTACGGTACTGTATAGACTATTGGCATTATTTGTGTTAAGGGCTATATGGGTAACCCCTTAACGCTATTAAAAAGTAAGTTTACTTTACAAATAGACACTATTATAATAGCGCAATATACTACATAGTAAATAGTTTAACGGATCCTTAGGAGATGTAAATCCCGAGCATCTCTTGAGTTACTGCACTCATATTTATTTCTGTTAATTTAACTCACATAAGATCTTTTAGTTCTGACTCGAGTGATTTTGTCTTTTCAAATCCGCTCGGGTCAGTCCGAGCGTTTCAGGATCGAAGACTTTAGCTTTGAAGGACGAAGACGAAGGAGTCGTATTATTATTATATATAGTATTGCACCACACTCATACTGTTCCGCTGCATTGATTGTATTGGTATGTGTAACTCTGATATTTATTGTATAAAGCAAATCAAGTGTTTGTAAACTGTTTTGAACTGTATATTTATTATTATATTTTATCCTTCCGCTGTGAGATTCTGTTTTGTTTTATTCCTTCTCTATTTTTCTTATTTACCCTATAACAATCCGCCCTTGAGTATGCTTTGAATTGGCACGTGTGTCGGTTTAAAGTGTGCGAAAAGGCGGGATGTTACAGTTGGTATCAGAGCTTTGGTTTAGCGACAAACCTTGGCTTTGTGGGGTTTGACTCTTTATTAATAGGGTAGTAATACCCTATGGGAGTCACTGAGTGTATATATATATGAGAGAGCGTATTTGTTAGTATTAATAAAGGATTTTGATATTGTGTTAATCTGTTCCGCTTTGTATTTATAAATTCTGGTTGATGCATGGGACGCTATGACATCAATAGGGATTTCTAAACACTTAATAGGACAGACCGACATAATATTTGTTTTTACCATGGGTGAATGAAATAATTTTGCCTATTATATTTTCTATATATAAAAATATTTTTATAAAGATATATATATATATATATATATATATATATATTTGGTTGCTTTAGATTGGGTGTTAGGAAATAAAAATATTTATAACAATTGAAGCTAAGTTGAAATTATAATAAATCAAATTGGATATTTTAGAACTTAAGTCCGGGATTTTGAAAATCTGCTTTCAAAGGATTTATGAAATATAATGATTTGGTTTATAAATATTTTCTTATATAAATATTTAGTATAATTCGAAAGAATTGGTTTAGGAGGATTTTGAAGAAAATAAGTTTGTACTTCCTCTCTGTCGCTGGAAAATAATTTCGGTGATGGCGGCCGTATCATCGACTTTCATTTTCGAGTTTCGAAGGGGAAAGGCCACTGTAGTAAATTCTACTGCAGATTTGTTTTGAAATTACTTAAAATTTTAATTATTTTAAAGGATAATTAGAGATATAAAAGTTGTAAGAAATTAATTATCTATTATTTTTAAAGTAATTTTGAGGTTTGACCCGGTATTTAATTCTTAAATTTCCATTAATTAATTGTTTTAAATTATTTTAGTGAAATAAAAGGTAAGTAATTAATTGAAACCTCTAATGTAGGTAAGAGAATTAATGAAAAGTTATAAAGAGAAATTTGAAATTGTTACAAAGAGTAATATTGATTAACATTAAATTTAATTAAAAGATAAGATAAAGCTTGTATAAGTTTAATTGCATTTTTCTTTGACATAAATAACTTACCAAATATAAAAGTTGAAATGTTAATTAAGAAATTGGATTAGAATATTATACAAGTAGAAATTTTGGAAATAATGAAGTATTCAATAAATTACTGTTATAAATAAGAATTTAATGGTATTAACTTAAGTGATGATTAGAATTTTACTAAAATTAAAGGTTGTATTATTAATAGGTGATTTTAACCTTAAGAAAGTAAAAATGAAATTCCTTAATTTATAAAGTTTGATTGTAGGGTTATTAACTTAAGTATGCTTTAATTCCCCCTATTCTAATATAATAGAAAGTAAGTAATATATAAATGACTGTAAACCCTAAGCAATTAATTAATAAAATTCCTTATTTTTAAGAATGAAGGTTAATGGGTTAATAATTTAAGTGTAATTAAAAAGGGTTACTGTAATTAAATATTATAGAAAGTGGGTAATTAAACTGTTACTACTATTAAATATAATGGAAACTTCCACATTAAATAAATAAATGAGATTAAAGGTAAGTTGAAATTGTAGGTTATAAAACAAATATATATTAATTAAAGGAATGAAAAGGAACTTGTAAATTTTCACTTACATTCTTAAAACATACATAACTTACCATATAATAAAAAGTTGCAATGTTAGTAGGAAAATGTAAGGGGAAATCTTACAAGTGAAGAGTAAGGTAATAAAGGTATTCTATTAATTTGCTATTGTTAATGAGAATTAATTGTATAAGCGTAAGAAATTGGAAATTTTACTATAAGTAAAAGTAAGAAGTATAAATAGATGATAGAAACTTTAGTAAATAAATTGGAATACAAATATAATGAATTTTGTAATAAATGGAAAATGAAAAATTTTAAGAAATAAAGAAATCCCTCCATAAATGATAGAAAGAAAATCAAACCACTGAAGCATGAAATAAATGTATAATAAGCTAATTTGGTTGTTGGTTGAATTGTTATTGTTGATTTATGTTTGTTGGGTAAGGAATTTTGAAGTTGTTGGATGAATAAATAATCTATCTTTGTTCCATCTAAGACTGTTGAGTAAGGGATGCACTTGATAGTTAGTTTCATTTCATACAAATTTCAAGTTTGAACCCAAACAACTATTTGTTTGATGGATTAAATGGTTGCTTTGTTTTTGTATGTATGTTGTTTGCAAGGTTGATGGTTGTTGAATTGTTTGGTTGATTAATGATTGAATCCACTTGAATAGTTCACTTTAAAATAAATATTTAACCTTTTAGATTATATAAGTGAATACAGGTGATGGAAGCAACTGCTATTGCTTTTGGTTCCAAAATAATAAGCGTATATTGCCCGACAAATAGGTACGTTTTCGAATTACGTTTAAAGCGCTATTTTTCCCGTGTTGGGATATAATATTTTGATAATATTCGTATATATTTGTTATATTTTGATATTATATTTTCTCCAGAGTCTCTCCGTACAAAGGAGACTCTGCCAAAATTTTCCGTAAATTTTGGACTTAGAATTTTGTTGAATATTTTCCAAACTTTAATGATTTAAGTATAAAAGGTTGTAACGATTATAAACGGGTATATTTCATTAAAGGAAATTAATCCAGTAAATTATTGTTTATAAGTTAATATTTGAAATAAGATGTACTGTTTATTCTTCCTTCTCCCTTCTTTTTCCTTTTCGGGGACGAAAAGTTTTGAGTGGGGGAGAGTGTAACGACCCGTTAAATTCAATGATATTAAATGAATCAATTTGATATGTTTTCTAATCTAATTTAAATTGAAATGGAAGTCTTAGGATTTTTAATGGAGTAAATGTAGGGGTTAGCTAGTAACTGTAATTAAAAGTAAATAATTTAAAATGTTTATATGACATAGATTGAAATAACGAAAATTTGTGTTTGTGGTTATAAGTCATAATTAGTTGATTAAAATGGTATTAATGAAATAATAAGTGAATTAAATTGCAATATATAAACATCAGAAAAATTTAATTGGTGGATTAAATTTGCTAAAGTTCATAAGTTTTGTAATTTAGTTTAGTAGAACTTTAATTTATAAACGAAGACTGAAATAAACGATAAATTTAATTATGTAAATGGTGACTCAAGACCTCGGTTATAGGAATTGGAACATAATCCAATTTGAATTAAGTAGAAGAAGGACTTGGTTAATATGTAAGTTATTGTTCAAGGTATTGAATAAAAACTTGGAATCCAATCATAATTTAATGATAATAACGTTAGTATTAGAGAATAAATATATTTCAATGCAGTACCCGAATGAACGGAATAAAATGAATATATATTGAATAGAAATTTGTTATAGTAATTGGAATTTAAAGTAACAGTAAAATTTATGACAATAGATTTGTATAATGTAAATTGTCACATTTTGTTGAAAGTTAATTTTAAGAAACATACAAATGTTGAATCAGTGAATATTAATAAAAATATTTACTAGAATGGAATTCAATTAATATAAAATAAATAGTGACTAAATAAAAAGTGACCGTTGAATAAACCAATGCAATATGTGAAGGTAAGTAATTTTCATAAATGGTCAATAATAAACGCACTTAAAAGGGTAATAAAAATTTGTCTTGTTTAGGTGATTATGTATCGATAAGCTATAACTAAATTTGCAGTTTGGTAGTAAATGGGATATGAGAAGACAAAGGCATTTAGAAAGTAATAGATGGAATTGATAATAACAAGTAGTAAATTTATGCATATATTTGGGCGTTTGTCATAATTACCAAATTTTACCATTCATATAATTTATCTAATTAAAGTCTATAGCAACATTGTTGTTAATAATGTTGTTAGTGAATTTGAATATAAAAGAATGACAAGTGTAGGTTAACCATTTATTTTATTTTGTTAAGAATGGAAATAGTTTGAAATAGATCTGAATTAATTATTTTGGTTGTTAATGTGTCCAGTTAATAAAGGAGAACTTTAAGGAAATAAAATATAAATGAATGTATTTGGGAATAGAGTTCTTTTATATGTGAATAGTTATAATGTTGTTATTAAGAATGAACGTTACTTTAATTATTAATATAGTAACGGAAGTATGAATAAATTTATAGAAACATAAGACTTACTTTAAGGTAATATTTGAGTGTAGACCTTTTGAAATAGATTTAATAACAATAATTATTGTTCGTTACATATCTTATTTGTTGTCAAGTTATTTTGAAATCAATCTCAAATTTATTCACAAAATTATTGCAGTTAGCGTAGTTTTGGTTTTGTAATTGCAGTAGTTAATTCTATAAAGTGAGGTTAATACTAATTTTATTTTAATTGGACCATTTGTTGATATAGGCTTTAGAAAGCAAGATTTATATTTATAATTGGAGTATTAAATTCAACAAAGGGTATTTATTCAAATAAAATGAAATTAAACGTAAATTATTATGTTATTGAATTAAAAAGGAAATTGTAGATTTTAAAGTGAAAACATAGACATGTTAAAGGGCATCTTTGTTTTGGATTTAAGTTGTGAGTATAAAGGTAAAAGATTAAATAATTGGATTTTGAGAATTAAGTTTATAATTCCTTAATATAAGGAAGCGTAGAAATGTATACTGAAATTTGGTAGACTTGTCAATCTTAATTCACAGCCAGGCTTATTAAATCATTTAAATTGACTATAAATTATATAAGCAATAAAATTTGGGCAATTATAGAGCTTTAATATAAAATTGGATTTTTATAATTTATTTAATTTATTTAATGAATATCAAAAATAGCCATTTTGGCCATGGACTCGGATTTCGACGAAACTAGTTTCATCGGATCCGTATCGGTGAATTATTATAGGGTTTCAAGTTTCGTATCGATCGGACCTGTCGTTTGATCGTACGGAAGCGAAACGCCTTGAAAATCAATTTTATTAAAATCAATTTGAAATAAATTTGGAAATTTTGTTTTCAGCATAACTTCTTCATACGATCGTATTTGGACGTGAAACTTCTTCCATCGCGTTCAGAATATTTTAAATTACCTATTTGGATATACAGATTTACGAAATTTCGTTCCGGAGGCATAGCGGGCTTTTTGGGCCATAGTTTATTCCGCACGTTCATTCTACGGTCTATCTGCGCTACCTCTAACCCTCTATATAAACCTAGCTACAAGCCCTAGCCTCCACCTAATTTCTTTTCATCTGCGCGTATACTTTCTTCAAGCTCCTCTTCTTCTTCAATGGGGGCTAACCCTAGATCCAGTCAGTTCAAAAAAAAAAAAATTCAAATTTAAAAAAAAAAAAAAAATTTTTTTTGAATCTGGAGCAGCTTCTGATCGCGCTTCGGGTTTCAGGGGAGAAAACCCTAGAGCAACTTCGGGTCAGAAAGAAAATGACTCGGGTCGCTCCGGGTCGTTTTGGCGAAAACTCCAAGCAAGCACCGGGGAATTGAGGCGGCGCACCGAAGTCGAACCCGAAGTCGACCCAGGACCAGAATTTTTCATTTTTCAAATTTTCATAACTTTTGCATACGAGCTCGGATTCGCGCGCGGTTTGTTTTGATGGGATCGTATCGGAATTTATGACGTTTTGACGCTGGTTTGGACAAATTCTGAGACCGTCAAAATTTTGGGTTTAAATTGGATTTGAATTCAATTTAAATTCAAAAGGTGAGTGTTTTAACCCACTCACAACTACTAGAAGCTTTTATGTTTGTTAAATTAATTTTAGAAATGAATAGAAATTTATTTATGAGTATTTGGCATGTTTATTTCACTCATATTTGTTGAATTGCATTTATTAAATTTAACTGTTAATTTAATTTATTTATTGCGTATTAATTGATAGTTAGAATATATTTGTTTGCCTATAAACTGATAGTTAACAGTTATATAGATTATTACTGAATATAAACTGTTAGATTAATAGTTGTTAAATTTAATCTGAATAAAATTGCCAGTTATTACCTGTTATATATTATCAAATATAAATTGTTATTGATTGATATTGCTTGATGATTGTGATTGGATGATGGGTGATGTTGATGGATGTTTTATTGTATTTCATAAAATTGCAAATTATCATGCATATTTCATTTCATTCGGGATTGTGGTTTGAAATGATATATAACCGCAAATTTTTATATCTTTTAAATTGCGGATTGAAATGATAAATATCCGTATCACTTGACTATAGGATAGAAAAATTTATACAGGCACCGCGGTCTATATATAACTATTTTTATGTGATTTCTATGGTTTGGATGGAATACGGTTTATAATAATCTTAAATTTTATATTGTATAAATATTTTTCTTCCATATATATATATATATACATATGAAGTTGAAAATTTTGAAATTAAAAGGTGTATAAAAATCTTTATTAAAAATGGAAGAAAATTAAGAAAATGGAGTTTAATAATTTATATCATATGTTTAAATGTTAAGTTTGGAAATTTTAAGATATGATATTTATAATTGGATTTTCCAAAATAAATTGAAATGAATATTCTAGTATAATTTGAATTGGGAAATATATATATTTTATTACTAGAAATTGAAGTCTTATTATTTATGGATTTTATATGAATATTCAAGACTAATTAATAGAACAATTGATTTGTTGAAAGCATAAAATCCGACTTTAGTTTGAAATATTGATACTCAAAATGGATATACGTATATATAAATAAATTGAAGTGGTTTTGGAACTTGAGAGAGATAATATAAATTTTGGTTTAGACTTTAATAAAGAAATGTATTTGTAAAGCCATGAGAACTATTTTCTTTACAAAGTAACATTTAAGTTAAACCATTTAATTCATACACCGTTGAATGTCCAAACCATTCAAGTTTTAGAAGTTATGGTTTTAAATTATGATTTTCAAAATACTATGCTTTGAAAATATTTGATTTTCAGACGATATGAAGTTAAAGCATTTTGATTTTGGAAAAGAATTATATTTGGGATAAGTGATAAAATATGGTTTTGGGTTTTGAAATGATATCGTATTCATGGTTATGAAATGGAATGTTTATTCTGATTTTTAAAGTATAACCTATTTTTAAATGACCGCGGTGTTATAATAACGATGGGTTGGCAAAGAGACCGGGATCGGATATCTGACATACTCTCTGTCGATACCGAAAACCACTTTGACTAACCGTGTACGCGGTGGAGATTCCAGAATGAAGTAGGTGGTGGCGATGTTTCCTGTAAGGTAAATACGTGGACCCGACTCCCGTGAGTTGGCATAAGGTGGCTAAAACAGGAGCGATTCTCAGGCCAATGAGGTCATTCCTCTGATCGGACCCTCCTCTTCGATATTATACTTTGATTTTGGATTGATTCAGTGGCCACTTCTATATTTTGATTTTGGGGAGTTAGTCCGAGGTGGGCGGTAACTGCGGCTACGCGTTTCCACCAGCCTGGATAGCAATTGGTATATCTACCCTGGCATTGCCTAGTTGCTATGTCACCTACCATACCGAGCCTTTACTACGAGTTTCTATTTGTGTCGTACCTATGGAGTATCCTCTGGTAGCTTCCCGATCAGGAGGTATTACGGTACTGTATAGACTATTGGCATTATTTGTGTTAAGGGCTATATGGGTAACCCCTTAACGCTATTAAAAAGTAAGTTTACTTTACAAATAGACACTATTATAATAGCGCAATATACTACATAGTAAATAGTTTAACGGATCCTTAGGAGATGTAAATCCCGAGCATCTCTTGAGTTACTGCACTCATATTTATTTCTGTTAATTTAACTCACATAAGATCTTTTAGTTCTGACTCGAGTGTTTTTGTCTTTTCAAATCCGCTCGGGTCAGTCCGAGCGTTTCAGGATCGAAGACTTTAGCTTTGAAGGACGAAGACGAAGGAGTCGTATTATTATTATTATATATAGTATTGCACCACACTCATACTGTTCCGCTGCATTGATTGTATTGGTATGTGTAACTCTGATATTTATTGTATAAAGCAAATCAAGTGTTTGTAAACTGTTTTGAACTGTATATTTATTATTATATTTTATCCTTCCGCTGTGAGATTCTGTTTTGTTTTATTCCTTCTCTATTTTTCTTATTTACCCCATAACAATCCGCCCTTGAGTATGCTTTGAATTGGCACGTGTGTCGGTTTAAAGTGTGCGAAAAGGCGGGATGTTACACCGCTAGAGGTGGCGAACCTCAATGGCCCGGCGCGGCTCCTGTTTTAGTCATGTCAGGGGTCATCCAATATCGTTCTCTTTCTTCAGTCAACGCGTTCACCAAACCATCCACTTCATTCTGAATCAACACTCCGCGTATAATAGTTATTAATGTGGTTTTCGGTATCGACAGAGAGTATGTCCATATCTGATCCCGGTCTCTTTAATAACTACGTATTATTACACCGATGGCTCTTTTATATTTCAAATTGATTCATGACGGATAACAAAATATCATATTCGCTTTAAAATCAAATCCATTTCAAAATCATCATATATTCAAAATTATCAATTTTGTCCGATAAATCAATTTCACTTCAAAATTTGATTCGAATTCAATTTAGGTTATAATCTCTACTTTAACCTAGTTCGTATTTAAACCAAAGGTTTAAATATAAACATTTCCGTCTCTTTAACCAGTTTGAATTTAAGAAAATAGTTTAAAATAGTTAAATAATTCAAAATAGTTTAATAGAAAATATTTAAATAGTTTAATCGAAAATAATTTGAATATAAAATGGTTTATATATAAAATAGTTTGGAAAAAATCAAAAATTATTTGATAAATAATTCCAAAGTCAAACCGGTCAACTTCCCAAATTTCCTATCCAAATCAAATCCAAATTCCATTTCGATTTAATCGATTTATTCCAATTTCAACTTGAATAAATTTCTATTCCACGTAAATTTCGATTTCAATTCACAAATTTCTTTAAATTTCAATTCAATTCCAAATTAATTTAAATCTAAATTTCAAATAAATTTTCAATTCCAAACTCAAACTTGAAATATCATTTCATATCAATTTTCTTAGAAATATTCAAAGTTCGATTAAAAGTCCAATCTTTTAAAACAAATCAACTTTCAAAAATTTACACCGTATTTCAATTTTCAATTTAAATCTAAACTTCGATTTTATTTAATAATTTCGTTTACCAAGTTTAAATTCTAACATTTCGAGCTCCAATTCAAAATAATTCAATTTCCATAAATTGGATTTTATTCTTAAAATCAATTCATTTAAATAATTTCAAAACAACTTTTAAAATCATTTAATTTATCCAACTCGGTGTCCGTATAAAATTTTCTAACCTATGGCCCAGTGATTAGTTATTACAATTAAATGTCAGGGATGAATATATCATTTAAATCAATCACAGTGTCATATGTATGCATAGCAGGATATATATAAACAAATAAACATCCAAACATTTAAATCTCAACCAATAACATCCATCGAAATACATCATCCAATAGGCAATACAATTCACGGCAATTTCATATTTATCAATGTCAGGTAATTTAATCGCAATTCAATTTTAATTTAAATTTAAGTGTCAATTTAATTTTTTTAACGGTGAATTCAAATGACAATCAATATGATAATTAAATTTTATCAAACAACAACAAATAAAAATCATAACTATGCATAATGTCAAATTTAACTAGCATAAAGATATTCAGTACGTTGTGAGCGTTATAAAACACTCACCTTGATTTTACGATTTTAAATCAAATCGAACGACGTTCGATTTAACATAAAATTTTAATGAGCTACAAACACTTTCGGATCTGCACTGCAGCGCAGCTCTCATCTCCGTGATTCCGGCGCTTCTTCCCCAACGTGAAATTCACGTATGCAAATTCATTAGCCGCCGATCTTCAAGTAATTTTCATGACCACCTCGTCGACTTCCAGAACGATCAGCTAGCGCCACCACGTAGCCCTTCACCAGAGCCACCTACGCGCCAAGTTTCATCCCGTCATTCGCCGTCGTTTGCACGCAATCCAAGGAAATACGTACACACTTCCAAGTCAGATCTGAACGAATCCATGAAAAATTAGCATACATCAACCGTATGGATTTGAAGAGCTCGTCGAGATTTACACTTTTGCTTTTGGAATTTTCCGATTTCGTCGAACGGATTGAGAGATATTAAGGAAAGAAGATCGGCAATTTCTGGCCATGGAATAGGTGGCGGCCATGATTTAGAATTAGGGTTTCTGGGTTAAAATAATAATAAAACTGTCTCGGTTTGCGTGCGTATTTATATAGGTAGGTCCAAAATCATCCGAACTCCAATAGAGACGTGCCGCCAGGCGTTTATAAGGTTTTACCCCCATTCCGGACGCAATGGAACTAGATTCAAGACCTAATTCGATCATATCTGGAAGATAGCTTTTCGAAGTCGATTATTTTAATTAAATTCGAAATTAAATTTCTACGCGTTT
Organism: Allium cepa; assembly: GCA_030765085.1. NCBI lineage: Eukaryota > Viridiplantae > Streptophyta > Magnoliopsida > Asparagales > Amaryllidaceae > Allium > Allium cepa. The sequence continues at coordinate 669,347,110 of CM060939.1, read as the reverse complement.
CAAGCTCGCACGGCCAAACGACAAGTCCAATTGCTACGAAAATTGAAATCCTACCATAATTTACTATTACGGATCCGATGAAACAAGTTTCGTCGAAATCCGAGACTGTTTGAAAAATGGCTATTTTAACTCGTCAATTAAATATTAAAATATTCAATTTTCACAAATTTACTTTTAATTCGATTTTAAAAGTTCTACAACATCATTCTAACTTTAATATGATAAAATAAAATTTTACAAATCATTTTTAATCATATTAAACCCGTTATCCAATTATTCAAATAATTTCAAATATTAAATTATTCAACAAATTACATTAATAATCATTTTCCTTCAATAATCACTTTAAATTTTCTAATTAAAATAGCTAAAAATACGGGTCGTTACACTCTCCCTCACTCAAAACTTTTCGTCCCCGAAAAGGAAAAGAAGGGAAAATGAACTAAGTATAGAATTCAACATTAGATATATTTTATTCAAAGTTACCAACTTATAAAACAATGAAATTCCATTTATAAAGTCATAACTACGCTTCCACAATGTTACTCCGAACGGCTTTCTAAATTTAAAAGTTAGTTATCAAAACAAGTTATAAAATTTAAAAACTTGAAAAATTTTCTAACACCCGGATTCACGGAAAATTTCGGCAGGGTCTCCTTTGCGCGGCTCGATCGAAAATTTTTACAATTCAATATATAACACAAATATAACCAATATATATCAAATATACATCTCATCTCAATGATGAGGCATCCCATATCTGGGGAAACAACATATATATATCACCAATACCATATAAAACCATAAGCGTACCTTTTATTTAGCATTATTAGCAGTTTACTTACATTTTGTATTTAGCACAGAAGCGAGCTCTACAACGAAGCGCAACCCCTTTGCTACCTACTAAAATGCTCAATAACTAAGTTAGAACCATGCATATAAAGATAGATCGATATATTTAGCCTACACAACATATATATAACCTATTTAGCTTCAAAACTGAGATTCCAATTTCAGGACAGCAAATAAATCTCAGTTTTAGGTCACCTAAACTATAGAATTTGGCAACAGAATCTAAACAAAAGTTGTTGTATTCATTTCAAGCTTTCCGGAATGTCCAAAATCATCGAATTCGGACCATACATTCAAAAGTTACGGCTGTTTTACTTAGAGAATACGCCTCAGCCTGGGCATTAAATTCGTAGGTCAGCGACGTTCACCCACGTTTTCGACCTTCTAAACGATATCAAAACACAAAATACTTAAAACAAAAGTTTTAGCTTAAGTTCTTAGATTTCCAGAAAGTGCAAGATTATCAAAATCCGATAAACCAGTCAAAAGATATGGCGAAAATACTAAGGGTATATACTACTGATTTTACTTATTTTTACACAGGACAGCGAGTAACATTCAAGTTTTTAACCAAGCAGACGAAGGAATTTTCTCAAGTTATCTGAACAAAAATTGTGCTATAGTTTCTAAGCTTTCCGAAAAGTCCAAAATCGTCGAATTCCGTTTAGCCATTTAAAAGTTATGGTTGTTTTCGTTTCAGCATATATTGAACAATGTTAGATTTTTTTCTTCCAAAAATTTGCTTTTATTATTTCAAAGTACAAAACATCAAAACTTCGAATTTTCTAAAGAACAATTATAAACACAAAGTCATCTATTTTCTTATTCATCCGTGCAATAGGTTTACATTCAATTTGTTTCCGATTTATTCAAGTTTGTTTCATTCACATTTTTAATTCAAGTCAATTTGCTCCCAATTTGAATTTAATTATTTAAAATTTTATTCCGTTTATTCAATTCCATTAACACTAATGAATTCTACTTAATCAATTATCATCCATCTAACAACCAATGCATATCAAACATTAACATCCATTCAAAATCTACACTAAATCAATTATACATTTCCAAGTCAATTTTAATTTCATACACTTCCAAGTTTATTGACATTTAGTTATATTCAAATTTAATTAGTTTCCATTTACCAATTTTATATTTCATTAAGTTTAAATTTTGTTCATTCACTTATACATGTATCATTCATTTTACAGCTTAAATTTCTTTTATATTTACAACTATCAATAGATCTTTACATTTTATTTTTCACTCTCACACTGGTATATTATTTCTCCACTTATCCTTATTAGCATTTTAAACCCTTTAAGTATTTGGTAAGTTATAGTTATGCAAATAGAATGTAGTTAAACAACATACAACTTCTTTTCATTTAAAGCTGAATTTTCAATTTATCAATTCTTAAGTCATTACTTAAATTTCACTATAATTTAATTTCACATTTACATTCACATATAGTATTTTCATTTTATATTAACATAATTGTGAATCACCTTTAAATGTTAGTTTAAATTCCAATTATTTACTAAAAATTTTATTTATATTTGCAAACCATTAATTAAATGCATATTTCATTATTCAAACCTATACTTGTATATTATCCAATTAACAATTCATATAACATTTTTGAACTTCTTAAGTATTTTGGTAAGTTATATCTAAGCTATACTTATAGTATTTTGAACGGTTTAACGGATCCTTAAACTGTCCAAACAACAACTATAACGACCCACCTTTTTGGACAGTTTAAACCGACGATCAAATACACATGCCGGTTCCAAACCATTAAAAAAGGCAGATGGTTATTGGGGTAATTAAGAAAAGAAAAGAAATAAAGGAAATGAAACAACACAGAATCTCGCAGCGGAACGATAAAATATAATAGTCAAATAAACAGTTCATGAAGCTGTTTACTATACTTAGACAATTATTTATACAACATTAATCAGAGTTATACATATACAACAGAACAAATAAATAATGCAGCAGACAACATGATGCACAGATAATAATAGTAATAGTATACCAAATCTTCGTCTTCGTCCTCCAGAATAGATCTTCAAAAATCTGAAAACTCAGGACTGACCCGAGCGTAATGAAAAGACAAAACACTCGAGTCAGGACTAAAATATCCATATGAAAGTTAAATCAATCGTAAATAAATATGAGTGTGACGGCGTCAGAGATGTTTACGGGGTTTGACATCTCATATCCAGTGTCAACGTGCGTGCAATAACTTAAGAGATGTTACGGGATTTTCCACCTTTCAAGGATCCGTTAAACTATCTACTAGGTAGTAATGTACGCTAAGTAGATAATGTCTATCAGTAATATAAAGTATCAAAATAGCGTTAAGGTGTTACCATAATCCCCCTTAACACATTTTATATTCCCAAAAGCATATACAAGACCGTAGTTTCCCCAAAACCGGAAGTCACCAGAGGGCAATCCATATACTCAAGGTACAAACCAAAACGTAGTGGTCGCGAATAGGATAATTAGTATGACAAGGTACATGAGGCGATACCAACTAGGATACTAGTAGTTGCGTGATCCGGACTGATGTTGAGCATAGCAGCTACTACCTCAACACCGCGAAACAACACTCCCAAATCAAGGGGTGCACCCAAATCAAATCACAAATGTAATAGATATGGTATCGAAGAAGTGTGTCCGCTAGAGGTGGCGAACCTCAATGGCCCGGCGCGGCTCCTGTTTTAGTCATGTCAGGGGTCATTCAATATCGTTCTCTCTCTTCAGTCAACGCGTTCACCAAACCATCTACTTCATTCTGGATCAACACTCTGCGTATAATAGTTATTAAAGTGGTTTTCGGTATCGACAGAGAGTATGTCCATATCCGATCCCGGTCACTTTAATAACTACGTATTATTACACTGATGGCTCTTTTGTATTTCAAATTGATTCATGATTGATAACAAAATATCATATTCGCTTTAAAATCAAATCCATTTCAAAATCATCATATATTCAAAATTATCAATTTTGTCCGATAAATCAATTTCACTTCAAAATTTAATTTGAATTCAATTTAGGTTATAATCTCTACTTTAACCTAGTTCGTATTTAAACCAAAGGTTTAAATATAAACATTTCCGTCTCTTTAACCAGTTTGAATTTAAGAAAATAGTTTAAATAGTTTAAAATAGTTAAATAATTCAAAATAGTTTAATAGAAAATAGTTAAATAGTATAATCGAAAATAATTTGAATATAAAATGGTTTATATATAAAATAGTTTGGAAAAAATCAAAAATTATTTGATAAATAATTCCAAAGTCAAACCGGTCAACTTCCCAAATTTCCTATCCAAATCAAATCCAAATTCCATTTCGATTTAATCGATTTATTGCAATTTCAACTTGAATAAATTTCTATTCCACGTAAATTTCGATTTCAATTCACAAATTTCTTTAAATTTCAATTCAATTCCAAATTGATTTAAATCTAAATTTCAAATAAATTTTCAATTCCAAACTCAAACTTGAAATATCATTTCATATCAATTTTCTTAGAAATATTCAGAATTCGATTAAAAGTCCAATCTTTTAAAACAAATCAACTTTCAAAAATTTACACCGTATTTCAATTTTCAATTTAAATCTAAACTTCGATTTTATTTAATATTTTCATTTACCAAGTTTAAATTCTAACATTTCGAGCTCCAATTCAAAATAATTCAATTTCCATAAACTGGATTTTATTTTTAAAATCAATTCATTTAAATAATTTCAAAACAACTTTTAAAATCGTTTAATTTATCCAACTCGGTGTCCGTATATAATTTTCTAACCTATGGCCAAGTGATTAGTTATTACAATTAAATGTCAGGGATGAATATATCATTTAAATCAATCACAGTGTCATATGTATGCATAGCAGGATATATATAAACAAATAAACATCCAAACATTTAAATATCAACCAATAACATCCATCGAAATACATCATCCAATAGGCAATACAATTCACGGCAATTTCATATTTATCAATGTCAGGTAATTTAATCGCAATTCAATTTTAATTTAAATTTAACTGTCAATTTAATTTTTTAACGGTGAATTCAAATGACAATCAATATGATAATTAAATTTTATCAAACAACAACAAATAAAAATCATAACTATGCATAATGTCAAATTTAACTAGCATAAAGATATTCAGTACGTTGTGAGCATTATAAAACATTCACCTTGATTTTACGATTTTAAATCAAATCGAACGACGTTCGATTTAACATAAAGTTTTAATGAGCTCCAAACACTTTCGGATCTGCACTGCAGCGCAGCTCTCATCTCCGTGATTCCGGTGCTTCTTCCCCAATGTGAAATTCACGTATGCAAAGCCATTAGCCGCCGATATTCAAGCAATTTTCATGACCACCTCGTCGACTTCCAGAACGATCAGCTAGCGCCACCACGAAGCCCTTCACCAGAGCCACCTACGCGCCAAGTTTCATCCCATCATTCGCCGTCGTTTGAACGCAATCCAAGGAAATACGTACACACTTCCAAGTCAGATCTCGACGAATCCATGAAAAATTAGCATACATCAACCGTATGGATTTGAAGAGCTCGTCGAGATTTACACTTTTGCTTTTGGAATTTTTCGATTTCGTCGAACGGATTGAGAGATATTAAGGAAAGAAGATCGGCAATTTCTGGCCATGGAATAGGTGGCGGCCATGATTTAGAATTAGGGTTTCTGGATTAAAATAGCTGTCTCGGTTTGCGTGCGTATTTATATAGGTAGGTCCAAAATCATCCGAACTCCAATCGAGACGTGCCGCCAGGCGTTTATAAGGTTTTACCCCCATTCCGGACGCAATGGAACTAGTTTCAAGGCCTAATTCGATCATATCCGGAAGATAGCTTTTCGAAGTCGATTATTTTAATTAAATTCGAAATTAAATTTCTACGCGTTTCAAGCTCGCACGGCCAAACGACAAGTCCAATTGCTACGAAAATTGAAATCCTACCATAATTTACTATTACGGATCCGATGAAACAAGTTTCGTCGAAATCCGAGACTATTTGAAAAATGGCTATTTTAACTCGTCAATTAAATATTAAAATATTCAATTTTCACAAATTTACTTTTAATTCGATTTTAAAAGTTCTACAACATCATTCTAACTTTAATATGATAAAATAGAATTTTACAAACCATTTTTAATCATATTAAACCCGTTATCCAATTATTTAAATAATTTCAAATATTAAATTATTCAACAAATTACATTAATAATCATTTTCCTTCAATAATCACCTTAAATTTTCTAATTAAAATAGCTAACAATACGGGTCGTTACACTCTCCCCCACTCAAAACTTTTCGTCCCCGAAAAGGAAAAGAAGGAAAAATGAACTAAGTATAGAATTCAACATTAGATATATTTTATTCAAAGTTACCAACTTATAAAACAATGAAATTCCATTTATAAAGTCATAACTACGCTTCCACAATGTTACTCCGAACGGCTTTCTAAATTTAAAAGTTAGTTATCAAAACAAGTTATAAAATTTAAAAACTTGAAAGATTTTCTAACAGCCGGATTCACGGAAAATTTCGACAGGGTCTCCTTTGCGCGGCTCGATCGAAATTTTTTACAATTCAATATATAACACAAATATAACCAATATATATCAAATATACATCTCATCTCAATGATGAGGCATCCCATATCTGGGGAAACAACATATATATATCACCAATACCATATAAAACCATAAGCGTACCTTTTATTTAGCATTTATTAGCAGTTTACTTACATTTTGTATTTAGCACAGAAGCGAGCTCTACAACGAAGCGCAACCCCTTTGCTACCTACTAAAATGTTCAATAACTAAGTTAGAACCATGCATATAAAGATAGATCGATATATTTAGCCTACACAACATATATATAACCTATTTACCTTCAAAACTGAGATTCCAATTTCAGGACAGCAAACAAATCTCAGTTTTAGGTCACCTAAACTATAAAATCTGGCAACAGAATCTAAACAAAAGTTGTTGTATTCATTTCAAGCTTTCCGGAATGTCCAAAATCATCTAATTCGGACCATACATTCAAAAGTTACGGCCGTTTTACTTAGAGGATACGCCTCAGCCTGGGCAATGAATTACGCAGTTCACCCACGTTCACCCACGTTTTCGACCTTCTAAACGATATCAAAACACAAAACACTTAAAACAAAAGTTTTAGCTTAAGTTCTTAGCTTTCCAGAAAGTGCAAGATCATCAAAATCCGATAAACCAGTCAAAAGATATGGCGAAAATACTAAGGGTGCATACTACTGATTTTACTTATTTTTACACAGGACAGCGAGTAACATTCAAGTTTTTAACCAAGCAGACGAAGGAATTTTCTCAAGTTATCTAAACTAAAGTTGTGCTATAGTTTCTAAGCTTTCCGAAAAGTCCAAAATCGTCGAATTCCGTTCATCCATTTAAAAGTTATGGTTTTTTTCGCTTCAGCATATATTGGACAATGTTGGATTTTTTTTTCTCCCAAAAATTTGCTTTTATTATTTCAAAGTACAAAACATCTAAACTTCAAATTTTCTAAAGAACAATCATAAACACAAAGTCATCTATTTTCTTATTCATCCATGCAATAGGTTTACATTCAATTTGTTTCCGATTTATTCAAGTTTGTTTCATTCACATTTTTAATTCAAGTCAATTTGCTCCCGATTTGAATTTAATTATTTAAAATTTTATTCTGTTTATTCAATTACATTAACACTAATGAATTCTACTTAATCAATTATCATCCATCTAACAACCAATGCATATCAAACATTAACATCCATCCAAAATCTACACTAAATCAATTATACATTTCCAAGTCAATTTTAATTTCATACACTTCTAAGTTTATTGACATTTAGTTGTATTCAAATTTAATTAGTTCCCATTTACCAATTTTATATTTCATTAAGTTTAAATTTTGTTCATTCACTTATACATGTATCATTCATTTTACAGCTTAAATTTCTTTTATATTTACAACTATCAATAGATCTTTACATTTTATTTTTCACTCTCACACTGGTATATTATTTCTCTACTTATCCTTATTAGCATTTTAAACCTTTTAAGTATTTGGTAAGTTATAGTTATGCAAATAGAATGTAGTTAAACAACATACAACTTCTTTTCATTTAAAGTTGAATTTTCAATTTATCAATTCTTAAGTCACTACTTAAATTTCACTATAATTTAATTTCACATTTACATTCGAATATAGTATTTTCATTTTATATTAACATAATTGTGAATCACCTTTAAATGTTAATTTAAATTCCAATTATTTACTAACAATTTTATTTATATTTGCAAACCATTAATTAAATGCATATTTCATTATTCAAACCTATACTTGTATATTATCCAATTAACAATTCATATAACAATTTTGAACTTCTTAAGTATTTTGGTAAGTTATATCTAAGCTATAGAATGAAATTTAATACTATGCGAGTTTTACAGTTTCAATTTTATTTTAAGTTCATAATTTCCTAATTCTAAGGATTTCTACTTCGATTGATATTTTCACTTAGCTCTTAGGTTCATTTCTCATTTCACAATTCAGAAGTTCCTCAATGATTCAAGTCTAAATTCATTTCAATCATAAAAAAAAATCATTAATTATTAAAGAACTTAAGAATTCCAATCCCGGTTTCATTTCAAATCAAGGTTTGAAATAATATATACTTATATAATTTATATATCAAATCATACTATAGAGAATGCAAAACAAAATAAAATTTGAGTCAAAACAAGGTTTAGACAAGCTATTAAGTGGTCTCTCCCACTCGGACTCTCGAAAATAAACGCCAATGATGCGTGCACACATCATCGAAATCATTTTCTAGCGTCAAGAGAAGGGAATATAACACTTACAATAAAAAAAATCCTTCGAAAACAATTTCAACTCAATTATACGATCATATAATGCTCATATTATATTTTTCAAATTCTTGAAAGTAAATCTCCTAACAATCAATTCAATCAAAATGAATAAATATTCAAATAATTCTTTTATATAAAATATATTCCAAAATGATATTGTGTTGGTTTGTCATATTCGAGTGTTTAGAAATTCCTATCGATGCCTTTGCGTCCCAAGTATCGACCAGAATTCATAAATACTCAACGGAACAAATTAACACAACATAAAACCATTTTATATCAAATAACAAGTACGTTCTCTCATATACACTCAACTCATTCATATAGTTTATCTCTATTTCAATGAGTTATTCCCCACTAGAGCCAAGGTTTATCGCTAAACCAAAGCTCTGATACCAGCTGTAACGACCCGCCTTTTTGGACAATTTAAACCGACGATCAAATACATATTCCGGTTCCAAACCATTAAAAAAAGGCAGATGGTTATTGGGGTAATTAAGAAAAGAAAAGAAATAAAGGAAATGAAACAACACAGAATCTCGCAGCGGAACGATAAAATATAATAGTCAAATAAACAGTTCATGAAGCTGTTTACTATACTTAGACAATTATTTATACAACATTTATCAGAGTTATACATATACAACAGAACAAATAAATAATGCAGCAGACAACATGATGCACAGATAATAATAGTAATAGTATACCAAATCTTCGTCTTCGTCCTCCAGAATAGCTCGTCAAAAATCTGAAAACTCAGGACTGACCCGAGCGTAATGAAAAGACAAAACACTCGAGTCAGGACTAAAATATCCATATGAAAGTTAAATCAATCGTAAATAAATATGAGTGTGACGGCGTCAGAGATGTTTACGGGGTTTGACATCTCATATACAGTGTCAACGTGCGTGCAATAACTTAAGAGATGTTACGGGATTTTCCACCTTTCAAGGATCCGTTAAACTATCTACTGGGTAGTAATGTACACTAAGTAGATAATGTCTATCAGTAATATAAAGTATCAAAATAGCGTTAAGGCGTTACCATAATCCCCCTTAACACATTTTATATTCCCAAAAGCATATACAAGACCGTAGTTTCCCCAAAACCGGAAGTCACCAGAGGGCAATCCATATACTCAAGGTACAAACCAAAACGTAGTGGTCGCGAATAGGATAATCAGTATGACAAGGTACATGAGGCGATACCAACTAGGATACTAGTAGTTGCGTGATCCGGACTGATGTTGAGCATAGCAGCTAATACCTCAACACCGCGAAACTACACTCCCAAATCAAGGGGTTCACCCAAATCAAATCACAAATGTAATAGATATGGTATCGAAGAAGTGTGTCCGCTAGAGGTGGCGAACCTCAATGGCCCGGCGCGGCTCCTGTTTTAGTCATGTCAGAGGTCATCCAATATCGTTCTCTTTCTTCAGTCAACGCGTTCACCAAACCATCCACTTCATTCTGGATCAAAACTCCGCGTATAATAGTTATTAAAGTGGTTTTCGGTATCGACAGAGAGTATGTCCATATCCGATCCCGGTCTCTTTAATAACTACGTATTATTACACTGATGGCTCTTTTATATTTCAAATTGATTCACGATTGATAACAAAATATCATATTCGCTTTAAAATCAAATCCATTTCAAAATCATCATATATTCAAAATTATCAATTTTGTCCGATAAATCAATTTCACTTCAAAATTTGATTCGAATTCAATTTAGGTTATAATCTCTACTTTAACCTAGTTCGTATTTAAACCAAAGGTTTAAATATAAACATTTCCGTCTCTTTAACCAGTTTGAATTTAAGAAAATAGTTTAAAATAGTTAAATAATTCAAAATAGTTTAATAGAAAATATTTAAATAGTTTAATCGAAAATAATTTGAATATAAAATGGTTTATATATAAAATAGTTTGGAAAAAATCAAAAATTATTTGATAAATAATTCCAAAGTCAAACCGGTCAACTTCCCAAATTTCCTATCCAAATCAAATCCAAATTCCATTTCGATTTAATCGATTTATTCCAATTTCAACTTGAATAAATTTCTATTCCACGTAAATTTCGATTTCAATTCACAAATTTCTTTAAATTTCAATTCAATTCCAAATTAATTTAAATCTAAATTTCAAATAAATTTTCAATTCCAAACTCAAACTTGAAATATCATTTCATATCAATTTTCTTAGAAATATTCAGAGTTCGATTAAAAGTCCAATCTTTCAAAACAAATCAACTTTCAAAAATTTACACCGTATTTCAATTTTCAATTTAAATCTAAACTTCGATTTTATTTAATAATTTCGTTTACCAAGTTTAAATTCTAATATTTCGAGCTCCAATTCAAAATAATTCAATTTCCATAAATTGGATTTTATTCTTAAAATCAATTCATTTAAATAATTTCAAAACAACTTTTAAAATCATTTAATTTATCCAACTCGGTGTCCGTATATAATTTTCTAACCTATGGCCAAGTGATTAGTTATTACAATTAAATGTCAGGGATGAATATATCATTTAAATCAATCACAGTGTCATATGTATGCATAGCAGGATATATATAAACAAATAAACATCCAAACATTTAAATATCAACCAATAACATCCATCGAAATACATCATCCAATAGGCAATACAATTCACGGCAATTTCATATTTATCAATGTCAGGTAATTTAATCGCAATTCAATTTTAATTTAAATTTAACTGTCAATTTAATTTTTTTAACGGTGAATTCAAATGACAATCAATATGATAATTAAATTTTATCAAACGACAACAAATAAAAATCATAACTATGCATAATGTCAAATTTAACTAGCATAAAGATATTCAGTACGTTGTGAGCGTTATAAAACACTCACTTTGATTTTACGATTTTAAATCAAATCGAACGATGTTCGATTTAACATAAAATTTTAATGAGCTCCAAACACTTTCGGATCTGCACTGCAGCGCAGCTCTCATCTCCGTGATTCCAGCGCTTCTTTCCCAACGTGAAATTCACGTATGTAAACCCATTAGCCGCCGATCTTCAAGCAATTTTCATGACCACCTCGTCGACTTCCAGAACGATCAGCTAGCGCCACCACGAAGCCCTACACCAGAGCCACCTACGCGCCAAGTTTCATCCCGTCATTCGCCGTCGTTTGCACGCAATCCAAGGAAATACGTACACACTTCCAAGTCAGATCTGGACGAATCCATGAAAAATTAGCATACATCAACCGTATGGATTTGAAGAGCTCGTCGACACTTACACTTTTGCTTTTGGAATTTTTCGATTTCGTCGAACGGATTGAGAGATATTAAGGAAAGAAGATCGGCAATTTCTGGCCATGGAATAGGTGGCGGCCATGATTTAGAATTAGGGTTTCTGTATTAAAATAATAATAAAACTGTCTCGGTTTGCGTGCGTATTTATATAGGTAGGTCCAAAATCATCCGAACTCCAATCGAGACGTGCCGCCAGGCGTTTATAAGGTTTTACCCCCATTCCGGACGCAATGGAACTAGTTTCAAGGCCTAATTCGATCATATCCGGAAGATAGCTTTTCGAAGTCGATTATTTTAATTAAATTCGAAATTAAATTTCTACGCGTTTCAAGCTCGCACGGCCAAACGACAAGTCCAATTGCTACGAAAATTGAAATCCTACCATAATTTACTATTACGGATCCGATGAAACAAGTTTCGTCGAAATCCGAAACTGTTTGAAAAATGGCTATTTTAACTCGTCAATTAAATATTAAAATATTCAATTTTCACAAATTTACTTTTAATTCGATTTTAAAAGTTCTACAACATCATTCTAACTTTAATATGATAAAATAGAATTTTACAAATCATTTTTAATCATATTAAACCCGTTATCCAATTATTCAAATAATTTCAAATATTAAATTATTCAACAAATTACATTAATAATCATTTTCCTTCAATAATCACCTTAAATTTTCTAATTAAAATAGCTAAAAATACGGGTCGTTACACTCTCCCCCACTCAAAACTTTTCGTCCCCGAAAAGGAAAAGAAGGGAAAAGGAACTAAGTATAGAATTCAACATTAGATATATTTTATTCAAAGTTACCAACTTATAAAACAATGAAATTCCATTTATAAAATCATAACTACGCTTCCACAATGTTACTCCGAACGGCTTTCTAAATTTAAAAGTTAGTTATCAAAACAAGTTATAAAATTTAAAAACTTGAAAAATTTTCTAACACCCGGATTCACGGAAAATTTCGGCAGGGTCTCCTTTGCGCGGCTCGATCGAAAAATTTTACAATTCAATATATAACACAAATATAACCAATATATATCTAATATACATCTCATCTCAATGATGAGGCATCCCATATCTGGGGAAACAACATATATATATCACCAATACCATATAAAACCATAAGCGTACCTTTTATTTAGCATTTATTAGCAGTTTACTTACATTTTGTATTTAGCACAGAAGCGAGCTCTACAACGAAGCGCAACCCCTTTGCTACCTACTAAAAAGCTCAATAACTAAGTTAGAACCATGCATATAAAGATAGATCGATATATTTAGCCTACATAACATATATATAACCTATTTAGCTTCAAAACTGAGATTCCAATTTTAGGACAGCAAACAAATCTCAGTTTTAGGTCACCTAAACTATAAAATCTGGCAACAGAATCTAAACAAAAGTTGTTGTATTCATTTCAAACTTTCCGGAATGTCCAAAATCATCTAATTCGGACCATACATTCAAAAGTTACGACCGTTTTACTTAGAGGATACGCCTCAGCCTGGGCAATGAATTGCGCAGGTCAGCGACGTTCACCCACGTTTTCGACCTTCTAAACGATATCAAAACACAAAACACTTAAAAAAAAAAGTTTTATCTTAAGTTCTTAGCTTTCCATAAAGTGCAAGATCATCAAAATCCGATAACCAGTCAAATGATATGGCGAAAATACTAAGTGTGTATACTACTGATTTTACTTATTTTTACACAGGACAGCGAGTAACATTCAAGTTTTTAACCAAGCAGACGAAGGAAATTTCTCAAGTTATCTAAACATAAGTTGTGCTATAGTTTCTAATTTTCCGAAAAGTCCAAAATCGTCGAATTCCGTTCAGCCATTTAAAAGTTATGGTTGTTTTGGTTTCAGCATATATTGGACAATGTTGGATTTTTTTTCTTCTGAAAAATTGCTTTTATTATTTCAAAGTACAAAACATCAAAGCTTCAAATTTTCTAAAGAACAATCATAAACACAAAGTCATCTATTTTCTTATTCATCCATGCAATAGGTTTACATTCAATTTGTTTCCGATTTATTCAAGTTTGTTTCATTCACATTTTTAATTCAAGTCAATTTGCTCCCAATTTGAATTTAATTATTTAAAATTTTATTCCGTTTATTCAATTCCATTAACACTAATGAATTCTACTTAATCAATTATCATCCATCTAACAACCAATGCATATCAAACATTAACATCCATCCAAAATCTACACTAAATCAATTATACATTTCCAAGTCAATTTTAATTTCATACACTTCCAAGTTTATTGACATTTAGTTATTTTCAAATTTAATTAGTTTCCATTTACCAATTTTATATTTCATTAAGTTTAAATTTTATTCATTCACTTATACATGTATCATTCATTTTACAGCTTAAATTTCATTTATATTTACAACTATCAATAGATCTTTACATTTTATTTTTCACTCTCACACTGGTATATTATTTCTCTACTTATCCTTATTAGCATTTTAAACCCTTTAAGTATTTGGTAAGTTATAGTTATGCAAATAGAATGTAGGTAAACAACATACAACTTCTTTTCATTTAAAGTTGAATTTTCAATTTATCAATTCTTAAGTCATTACTTAAATTTCACTATAATTTAATTTCACATTTACATTCACATATAGTATTTTCATTTTATATTAACATAATTGTGAATCACCTTTAAATGTTAATTTAAATTCCAATTATTTACTAACAATTTTATTTATATTTGCAAACCATTAATTAAATGCATATTTCATTATTCAAACCTATACTTGTATATTATCCAATTAACAATTCATATAACATTTTTGAACTTCTTAAGTATTTTGGTAAGTTATATCTAAGCTATAGAATGAAATTTAATACTATGCGAGTTTTACAGTTTCAATTTTATTTTAAGTTCATAATTTCCTAATTCTAAGGATTTCTACTTCAATTGATATTTTCACTTAGCTCTTAGGTTCATTTCTCATTTCACAATTCAGAAGTTCCTTAATGATTCAAGTCTAAATTCATTTCAATCATAAAAAAATTTTTATTAATTATTAAAGAACATAAGAATTCCAATCCCGGTTTCATTTCAAATCAAGGTTTGAAATAATATATACTTATATAATTTATATATCAAATCATACTATAGAGAATGCAAAACAAAATAAAATTTGAGTCAAAACAAGGTTTAGACAAGCTATTAAGTGGTCTCCCCCACTCGGACTCTCGAAAATAAACGCCAATGATGCGTGCACACATCATCGAAATCATTTTCTAGCGTCAAGAGAAGGGAATATAACACTTATCATAAAAAAAATCCTTCGAAAACAATTTCAACTCAATTATACTATCATATAATGCTCATATTATATTTTTCAAATTCTTGTAAGTCAATCTCAAACACCGGAATTTAAATTCCCAAATCCAAGTTAAAATTCATTTATATTCATTATCAATTGTGTTTACTAGATTTCATTTTCCTAAATCCATTGTTATTTAATCAATTGTTGTAAATATTGACTGATCAAACAATAACGATAATAATCTAATATTATCATCTCCTAACAATCAATTCAATCAAAATGAATAAATATTCAAATAATTCTTTTATATAAAATATATTCCAAAATGATATTGTGTTGGTTTGTCCTATTCGAGTGTTTAGAAATTCCTATCGACGCCTTGGCGTCCCAAGTATCGACCAGAATTCATAAATACTCAAAGGAACAAATTAACACAATATAAAACCGTTTTATATCAAATAACAAGTACGCTCTCTCATATACACTCAACTCATTCATATAGTTTACCTCTATTTCAATGAGTTATTCCCCACTAGAGCCAAGGTTTATCGCTAAACCAAAGCTCTGATACCAACTGTAACGACCCGCCTTTTTGGATAGTTTAAACCGACGATCAAATACACATGCCGGTTCCAAACCATTAAAAAAAGGCAGATGGTTATTGGGGTAATTAAGAAAAGAAAAGAAATAAAGGAAATGAAACAACACAGAATCTCGCAGCGGAACGATAAAATATAATAGTCAAATAAACAGTTCATGAAGCTGTTTACTATACTTAGACAATTATTTATACAACATTTATCAGAGTTATACATATACAACAGAACAAATAAATAATGTAGCAGACAACATGATGCACAGATAATAATAGTAATAGTATACCAAATCTTCGTGTTCGTCCTCCAGAATAGATCTTCAAAAATCTGAAAACTCAGGACTGACCCGAGCGTAATGAAAAGACAAAACACTCGAGTCAGGACTAAAATATCCATATGAAAGTTAAATCAATCGTAAAGAAATATGAGTGTGACGGCGCCAGAGATGTTTACGGGGTTTGACATCTCATATCCAGTGTCAACGTGCGTGCAATAACTTAAGAGATGTTACAGGATTTTCCACCTTTCAAGGATCCGTTAAACTATGTACTAGGCAGTAATGCACGCTAAGTAGATAATGTCTATCAGTAATATAAAGTATCAAAATAGCGTCAAGGCGTTACCATAATCCCCCTTAACACATTTTATATTCCCAAAAGCATATACAAGACCGTAGTTTCTCCAAAACCGGAAGTCACCAGAGGGCAATCCATATACTCAAGGTACAAACCAAAACGTAGTGGTCGCGAATAGGATAATCAGTATGACAAGGTACATGAGGCGATACCAACTAGGATACTAGTATTTGCGTGATCCGGACTGATGTTGAGCATAGCAGCTACTACCTCAACACCGCGAAACAACACTCCCAAATCAAGGGGTGCACCCAAATCAAATCACAAATGTAATAGATATGGTGTCGAAGAAGTGTGTCCGCTAGAGGTGGCGAACCTCAATGGCCCGGCGCGGCTCCTGTTTTAGTCATGTCAGGGGTCATCCAATATCGTTCTCTTTCTTCAGTCAACGCGTTCACCAAACCATCCACTTCATTCTGGATCAACACTCCGCGTATAATAGTTATTAAAGTGGTTTTCGGTATCGACAGAGAGTATGTCCATATCCGATCCCGGTCTCTTTAATAACTACGTATTATTACACTGATGGCTCTTTTATATTTCAAATTGATTCATGATTGATAACAAAATATCATATTCGCTTTAAAATCAAATCCATTTCAAAATCATCATATATTCAAAATTATCAATTTTGTCCGATAAATCAATTTCACTTCAAAATTTGATTCGAATTCAATTTAGGTTATAATCTCTACTTTAACCTAGTTCGTATTTAAACCAAAGGTTTAAATATAAACATTTTCGTCTCTTTAACCAGTTTGAATTTAAGAAAATAGTTTAAATAGTTTAAAATAGTTAAATAATTCAAAATAGTTTAATAGAAAATATTTAAATAGTTTAATCGAAAATAATTTGAATATAAAATGGTTTATATATAAAATAGTTTGGAAAAAATCAAAAATTATTTGATAAATAATTCCAAAGTCAAACCGGTCAACTTCCCAAATTTCCTATCCAAATCAAATCCAAATTCCATTTCGATTTAATCGATTTATTCCAATTTCAACTTGAATAAATTTCTATTCCACGTAAATTTCGATTTCAATTCACAAATTTCTTTAAATTTCAATTCAATTCCAAATTAATTTAAATCTAAATTTCAAATAAATTTTCAATTCCAAACTCAAACTTGAAATATCATTTCATATCAATTTTCTTAGAAATATTCAGAGTTCGATTAAAAGTCCAATCTTTTAAAACAAATCAACTTTCAAAAATTTACACCGTATTTCAATTTTCAATTTAAATCTAAACTTCGATTTTATTTAATAATTTCGTTTACCAAGTTTAAATTCTAACATTTCGAGCTCCAATTCAAAATAATTCAATTTCCATAAATTGGATTTTATTCTTAAAATCAATTCATTTAAATAATTTCAAAACAACTTTTAAAATCATTTAATTTATCCAACTCGGTGTCCGTATATAATTTTCTAACCTATGGCCAAGTGATTAGTTATTACAATTAAATGTCAGGGATGAATATATCATTTAAATCAATCATAGTGTCATATGTATGCATAGCAGGATATATATAAACAAATAAACATCCAAACATTTAAATATCAACCAATAACATCCATCGAAATACATCATCCAATAGGCAATACAATTCACGGCAATTTCATATTTATCAATGTCAGGTAATTTAATCGCAATTTAATTTAAATTTAAATTTAACTGTCAATTTAATTTTTTTAACGGTGAATTCAAATGACAATCAATATGATAATTAAATTTTATCAAACAACAACAAATAAAAATCATAACTATGCATAATGTTAAATTTAACTAGCATAAAGATATTCAGTACGTTGTGAGCGTTATAAAACACTCACCTTGATTTTATGATTTTAAATCAAATCGAACGACGTTCGATTTAACATAAAATTTTAATGAACTCTAAACACTTTCGGATCTGCACTGCAGCGCAGCTCTCATCTCCGTGATTCCGGCGCTTCTTCCCCAACGTGAGATTCACGTATGCAAACCCATTAGCCGCCGATCTTCAAGCAATTTTCATGACCACCTCGTCGACTTCCAGAACGATCAGCTAGCGCCACCACGAAGCCCTTCACCAGAGCCAACTACGCGCCAAGTTTCATCCCGTCATTCGCCGTCGTTTGCACGCAATCCAAGGAAATACGTACACACTTTCAAGTCAGATCTCGACGAATCCATGAAAAATTAGCATACATCAACCGTATGGATTTGAAGAGCTCGTCGAGATTTACACTTTTGCTTTTGGAATTTTTCGATTTCGTCGAACGGATTGAGAGATATTAAGGAAAGAAGATCGGCAATTTCTGGCCATGGAATAGGTGGCGGCCATGATTTAGAATTAGGGTTTCTGGATTAAAATAATAATAAAACTGTCTCGGTTTGCGTGCGTATTTATATAGGTAGGTCCAAAATCATCCGAACTCCAATCGAGACGTGCCGCCAGGCGTTTATAAGGTTTTACCCCCATTCCGGACGCAATGGAACTAGTTTCAAGGCCTAATTCGATCATATCTGGAAGATAGCTTTTCGAAGTCGATTAATTTAATTAAATTCGAAATTAAATTTCTACGCGTTTCAAGCTCGCACGGCCAAACGACAAGTCCAATTGCTACGAAAATTGAAATCCTACCATAATTTACTATTACGGATCCGATGAAATAAGTTTCGTCGAAATTCGAAACTGTTTGAAAAATGGCTATTTTAACTCGTCAATTAAATATTAAAATATTCAATTTTCACAAATTTACTTTTAATTCGATTTTAAAAGTTCTACAACATCATTCTAACTTTAATATGATAAAATAGAATTTTACAAATCATTTTTAATCATATTAAACCCGTTATCCAATTATTCAAATAATTTCAAATATTAAATTATTCAACAAATTACATTAATAATCATTTTCCTTCAATAATCACCTTAAATTTTCTAATTAAAATAGCTAAAAATACGGGTCGTTACACTCTCCCCCACTCAAAACTTTTCGTCCCCAAAAAGGAAAAGAAGGGAAAAGGAACTAAGTATAGAATTCAACATTAGATATATTTTATTCAAAGTTACCAACTTATAAAACAATGAAATTCCATTTATAAAATCATAACTACGCTTCCACAATGTTACTCCGAACGGCTTTCTAAATTTAAAAGTTAGTTATCAAAACAAGTTATAAAATTTAAAAACTTGAAAAATTTTCTAACACCCGGATTCACGGAAAATTTCGGCAGGGTCTCCTTTGCGCGGCTCGATCGAAATTTTTTACAATTCAATATATAACACAAATATAACCAATATATATCAAATATACATCTCATCTCAATGATGAGGCATCCCATATCTGGGGAAACAACATATATATATATATATATATATATATATATATATATATATATATCACCAATACCATATAAAACCATAAGCGTACCTTTTATTTAGCATTTATTAGCAGTTTACTTACATTTTGTATTTAGCACAGAAGCGAGCTCTACAACGAAGCGCAACCCCTTTGCTGCCTACTAAAATGTTCAATAACTAAGTTAGAACCATGCATATAAAGATAGATCGATATATTTAGCCTACACAACATATATATAACCTATTTAGCTTCAAAACTGAGATTCCAATTTCAGGACAGCAAACAAATCTCAGTTTTAGGACACCTAAACTATAAAATTTGGCAATAGAATCTAAGAAAAAGTTGTTGTATTCATTTCAAGCTTTCCGGAATGTCCAAAATCATCGAATTTGGACCATACATTCAAAAGTTACGGCCGTTTTACTTAGAGGATACGCCTCAGCCTGGGCAATGAATTGCGCAGTTCACCCACGTTCACCCACGTTTTCGACCTTCTAAACGATATCAAAACACAAAACACTAAAAACAAAAGTTTTAGCTTAAGTTCTTAGCTTTCCAGAAAGTGCAAGATCATCAAAATCCGATAAACCAGTCAAAAGATATGGCGAAAATACTAAGGGTGCATACTACTGATTTTACTTATTTTTACACAGGACAGCGAGTAACATTCAAGTTTTTAACCAAGCAGGCGAAGGAATTTTCTCAAGTTATCTAAACAAAAATTGTGCTATTGTTTCTAATCTTTCCGAAAAGTCTAAAATCGTCGAATTCCGTTCAGCTATTTAAAAGTTATGGTTGTTTTCGTTTCAGCATATATTGGACAATGTTGGATTTTTTTTTCTTCCAAAAATTTGCTTTTATTATTTCAAAGTACAAAACATCAAAACTTCAAATTTTCTAAAGAACAATCATAAACACAAAGTCATCTATTTTCTTATTCATCCATGCAATATATTTACATTCAATTTGTTTCCGATTTATTCAAGTTTGTTTCATTCACATTTTTAATTCAAGTCAATTTGCTCCCAATTTGAATTTAATTATTTAAAATTTTATTCCGTTTATTCAATTCCATTAACACTAATGAATTCTACTTAATCAATTATCATCCATCTAACAACCAATGCATATCAAACATTAACATCCATCCAAAATCTACACTAAATCAATTATACATTTCCAAGTAAATTTTAATTTCATACACTTCCAAGTTTATTGACATTTAGTTATATTCAAATTTAATTAGTTTCCATTTACCAATTTTATATTTCATTAAGTTTAAATTTTATTCATTCACTTATACATGTATTATTCATTTTACAGCTTAAATTTCTTTTATATTTACAATTATCAATAGATCTTTACATTTTATTTTTCACTCTCACACTGGTATATTATTTCTCTACTTATCCTTATTAGCATTTTAAACCCTTTAAGTATTTGGTAAGTTATAGTTATGCAAATAGAATGTAGTTAAACAACATACAACTTCTTTTCATTTAAAGTTGAATATTCAATTTATCAATTCTTATGTCATTACTTAAATTTCACTATAATTTAATTTCACATTTACATTCACATATGGTATTTTCATTTTATATTAGCATAATTGTGAATCACCTTTAAATGTTAATTTAAATTCCAATTATTTACTAACAATTTTATTTATATTTGCAAACCATTAATTAAATGCATATTTCATTGTTCAAACCTGTACTTGTATATTATCCAATTAACATTTCATATAACATTTTTGAACTTCTTAAGTATTTTGGTAAGTTATATCTAAGCTACAGAATGAAATTTAATACTATGCGAGTTTTACAGTTTCAATTTTATTTTAAGTTCATAATTTCCTAATTCTAAGGATTTCTACTTCAATTGATATTTTCACTTAGCTCTTAGGTTCATTTCTCATTTCACAATTCAGAAGTTCCTTAATGATTCAAGTCTAAATTCATTTCAATCATAAAAAAAAATCATTAATTATTAAAGAACTTAAGAATTCCAATCCCGGTTTCATTTCAAATCAAGGTTTGAAATAATATATACTTATATAATTTATATATCAAATCATACTATAGAGAATGCAAAACAAAATAAAATTTGAGTCAAAACAAGGTTTAGACAAGCTATTAAGTGGTCTCCCCCACTCGGACTCTCGAAAATAAACGCCAATGATGCGTGCACACATCATCGAAATCATTTTCTAGCGTCAAGAGAAGGGAATATAACACTTATCATAAAAAAATCCTTCGAAAACAATTTCAACTCAATTATACTATCATATAATGCTCATATTATATTTTTCAAATTCTTGTAAGTCAATCTCAAACACCGGAATTTAAATTCCCAAATCCAAGTTAAAATTCATTTATATTCATTATCAATTATGTTTACAAGATTTCATTTTTCTAAATCCATTGTTATTTAATCAATTGTTGTAAATATTGACTGATCAAACAATAACGATAATAATCTAATATTATCATCTCCTAACAATCAATTCAATCAAAATGAATAAATATTTAAATAATTCTTTTATATAAAATATATTCCAAAATGATATTGTGTTGGTTTGTCCTATTCGAGTGTTTAGAAATTCCTATCGACGCCTTGGCGTCCCAAGTATCGACCAGAATTCATAAATACTCAACGGAACAAATTAACACAATATAAAACCATTTTATATCAAATAACAAGTACGCTCTCTCATACACACTCAACTCATTCATATAGTTTACCTCTATTTCAATGAGTTATTCCCCACTAGAGCCAAGGTTTATCGCTAAACCAAAGCTCTGATACCAACTGTAAAGACCCGCCTTTTTGGACAATTGATAATGGTGGAAGCAAGTGCAAGTGTTTGATTAATTGTTGTTCCTTAATTTCTAGCATCGTTTATCGTATTTTGGTCTGAAACCTTATAATTATTATATTGTTTGTTTGATTTGTATTCAAGGGAATTAATCCTTGGCTCCTCCATTTCGTATATGTATCGTGCTTTTGTGCTTGTGTAGATCCCGTTGTGCAATTCGTCGTTGTGTCATCAGCTCAAAACAGTGAGTAAATCTCACCAGACTAATATGTACTTATGTAGTGATAAACTGACATCACCTGAATCTGTAAATGCATATCATCCTGTTATAACTGCTATATTACATTCATATGAAGTTCACACCTATATTTACACTTGTTATACCATATGTTACTGTTATTTCATGCTATTCTGTTATTTTCATCAATTTATCACACTGCAAGTTCCCTGTAGACTAGAATCACTATGGGTTGAAATGATACATACCCGAACTGAATTTAGAATAGGAGAAAATCGTTATGGGCTGAAATGATAGGCCTGAATGATTTTCAATTATTTTCTTTTACTTGGGATTGCGGGTTTGAAATGATCAAACCCGGTTTTCTTTGTAAATTACGGGTTGAAATGATATATTACCTGTATCACTTTATCTAGGCTAGAAAATGAAATACAGACCCGTTGTTAAAATATGTTTTTCTAAATTTTTTAATTATTTTAGAAATGTAAATATTATAATATTTTGATTTAAATTTGATTAAAAATGATTTTTGTAAAGCATTATTGATTTTCTGAAAATTTATAAGTGAAATAAATAAATGGTAAAGTTAGAAAATCTGGAATGTAAGTTATTTTGGAAACTAGAATTTGGTGATAAATGGAATTTAAATTAAATATGAAAATATGATAAATTTATGATATTTTGAATTAAATGAATTTAAAATGATTTTATAATATATCAATGATTTTTGAATAAAGTTAAAATGTGAAATGAATGAATATTTAGGTTGAAATTTGGAAATATAACTAAAATTGGAAATTTGTGAATTTGTCTTAAAAGTGAATTTTAAGTTAAGTAAATAAAAATGAAATTAAGTTATATTTGAAAATTTTAAACTTAATTGTTAAATTAAATTAAATTTAATGAATTTGAAATTTTATGTTGGAATTTAATAAGTGAATTATTATTAAATTTTGATTTTTGAATGGAGATTTAACTTTATAAAATCATGAATATAAGGGTATTTGAATGACTGTTTTAAAAGTGAAATTATATGATTTTATAAGCTAAATATGATTTAAATAAAAATATAATTGTTTGTGAAATGATATTGAATACTTGAAGTTAATTAACTGCATTTCTGAAATGCTATTAATTCTAATGTAAATGATAATACAGCATTTGTAAATGCTGTAGTTGATAATAATGAACCAAATGGCTAAGTTTAATTAAAGGTTATTATAGCATTTTTGTAAATGCTATAATTGTTGACTTTAACTAAGTTTTATTTGAAACTAATGTAACCCTATTACAGCATTTTTAAAAGCTATCTTTTGTTAAATTGAACTGTTTTGAATGTAACTTTCCGTAGCAATTTCTAAATGCTACGAAAGTTGAATTTTCATCTGTTTTAATAAATTAAGTGGATAAATGGATTTTGAAAGACTAAAATTTTGTAAATTTAATAATTTAATTATTAAATATAATAACTTCATTTTATGATTTAAAATGAAGTAATTTGTTTCGAAATATAAACTATTTTGAAATGTGTTTTGTAATGGTATTTAAATTAAATAAAAATGAATGTGGTTTGGAAGATATGATATTTTGAATGATATTGAATTTTGAAATTACATTTGATTTTGAAGTATAAAATACCATTTTGAAATTTTAACCATGGGATGTAATTAATTTATAGTTTAACTGATTCTTAAAGGATGGGTGATCCCAAGCATCCTTTAAGTTATTGTGCATTTCTACTACAGTTCACTTGAGTTGGTTTACATTATATAAGTATATATTGTCCTGACTCGAGTGTTTTGTGTTTTACTTTACGCTCGGGTCAGCCTGAGTATTCACAGCTTTGGATTCTCTTTCTAGAGCTGGTCTTTGCTGGAGTTTCTGCTTATCTACATTTATATCTACTTTCTGTTTCAGCTATTCTAGTTTATCTCATGTATTAGTGAATTTCTATGTATTTCGGATTTCTATTATGTTGTTTTCAGACTGTATTATGTATTTGGTTTGAGACTCTACCGTAGTAGCTTCATGAACTACTATGTATTTTATATTCCGCTGCGAGGTATTCTGTTTGTTCTATATCTGTGATTCTGTGATTGTATTTCATTTGCTCCAAATTTATTTACAACGCGGTATTTTGAGCAATTCAAGTCCGACATGTGCGGATGCGAATGGCTGAAAAATATCGGGCTGTTACAGTTGGTATCAGAGCTTAGGTTTTTAGGAAAACCTTAGCATGCGGAGCAAAAACTCATTAGAGATAGGGTAGAAATACCCTAGAATGAGTGAAATCAATCTCAGGATCCTTTCTTTGTGAGAGAACGTATTTTCGAAGTATAAAATGATTTCAAAATGATTTTTAAAAGATTTTTCAAAGATTATTTTGGTATAAAAATGTTCTTATTTCGAAATCAAGATTTTCTAAACTTCATCTCTTCGTTATCCACCTTGTTAGAAATCTTTTGGTTAAGATTCTTATCGACTAGGATTCCTTGAACTTTGGAACACTCCCACTTGTTCTGGAATCCAGTCTTGTTTTCCCCATTTTTTCCTTTTTAATTTTGGAGCATTCGTAACTCTACTTTGGAATGACCTCTCTAAAGAGCGATGATTCCGTAAATCTTTGAATGATTTGTAAAAGGATGAAACTCCTTTACAATTGGCATTGATTCACTGAAGATTTTTGTATCCTCGGATGTCGATGCTATCTATCTCCTCCTCTATTTGGTAATTAAATTATCTCATCTTCATTTGAGTTTATCTTCGAACTAGAATTCTATCTGATTAGAGTTCCTCTAATTTTGAATCTTTGTTTGTTTGAAATCCTTCCTTGAATCATCCTTTGGAAATTTGTATTTGGTTGTATTTTGAAATTGTGCATACATCGAAATTATTAAGGATGGCCATATTTTTATATATAAAAGTGAAATGTTTTCGATAAGGACTATATACCTTTCAAAAATGAAAATTTGAAATTTCGAAAAAATTTGAAAATTTGAAATTTTTATAAGAATTTAATTTATACAAAAATGATTTATAACTGAAGGGTTTTGAATTTGAATTTCGAGCAATCGAATTCCGGTGTTTTGAAATCGATTTTAAGATTTTGGAAAATATATATAGTAATATGATTTAAAGATATATATATATATATATATATATATATTTCAAATAAGAAATGTTTCAAATGTATTCGAATGAATTTCAATGATTTCGAAGGAATTTCAAAGAAGTTTTTCAAAGTTAATTGAAGTCCAGAACTCACTTATGTCGCTGGAAAATAATTTCGGTGATGAATGCATGCATCATCGACATTGATTTTCGAGTTTCTGAGTGAGAGAGAGGCCACTCTAGT